>OX038889.1:7501200-8818051 GCA_943789525.1 Agriphila geniculea | reverse complement strand
TACTCGAATGTACCAATTGTATGGCATATTGAATCAAAGGCTTATTTCTCGGAAAGTAGCTGTGTTATACACGTTATCAGATTTTTTTCCGTGTTCGCTATGGTGGTACTAAATATTGGCATACTCAGTTTGGCGACAGGTGCCCTGGATCATGCTGCACTGGGTGTGGCGCTGCCAGAACGATGCCTGATGTATGAACCAAATCTAAATCTATGATTTCTCTGGAACGGCTAATGCTGCGATGGTGGTTTATTTTTTTCCCTCTATAGGAAGATAAGGGAATGCGCGAATGTTATATAATACATCAATTAAAGGCGTTAGAGCGAAAAACATTTTTTTTGAGGTTATAATTTCTCGATGCCTATAAAATCCTTAATCCACGATGAAATGTAGAAATTCTTTTTTTTCCGTGCCTTATGACGAAGGTATTAAATATATACCCACACCGTTTCCAGGAAAAAAAATCAAATTGCTGAGATTCAGCCGTGGCGCTGCCAGAACGACGTCGTTCTGGCAGCGCCACAAATGACCCACGAGTACTCCTGAATCTGTTGACATTCACGGGTGGATGTTAGCTTGTGTGAAATGGAAAAAAAAGCCAAAAATCTGTGTGTAATCAGATTTATTCTAGCTTTTGTAATTAATGAGATATAGCCGTGGCGCTGCCAGGACGACGTCGTTCTGGCAGCGCCACAAAAAACCTCGTATATCTTCGGATCCAGTGGAGGGAAAAAATCAAACCAATTTTTTCCCGACTGGCAAAAAATCGGCCTACATGGTGAATTTTTTTCACGCAAATCGGAGACCGTGGCGCTGCCAGAACGATGGACACGACCACGGCCCCTGGAAAGGCGTCGAAACGTCGGGAATTCAAAATACCAATAAATCCAAACGAAATAATTCTAAAATAGCACACGAGTTCTAGCGTAGGGGATAGAGGGGTAATCGTGAATTACCAAAATAAATACGCTGTAATCCGTAAAACGTGTTTTATCTTTAATAAAATAATTCTATTTACAGTCACAACAACAACAACAGCAGCAGCAGCAGCAACAACAGCAGCAGCAGCAGCAACAACAACAACAACAACAGCAGCAGCAGCAACAACAACAACATCAGCAGCAACAACAACACCAACAACAAATACAACAATCTCAACAACAACATCAGCAGCAAGCTGTCGCAGTGCAACAGCAGCAGCTGCAGCAGCAAGCGGTGCTGCAAGTGGGCGGCGTGCAGCAGCTCGCCGTGCCCATACAGCACGTGCAGCAGGGACTAGTGCAGGTATTTGTGTATTTAATACATATGTCACGGTAGTCATAGACATTATGGTCACTTTTTGGCCTAAAGCTGCATTTTGTGATGGAAGCAAGCCGCTTTGCACAGTGATAGTGGGGGCCAAACTAAGCGATTTCATCCGAGGATAAATGAGATTCACCCCTTAGGAACAGAGATGGCGCCACTTGTTTAAAAAATCTTTAAAAATTTCTAAAACCTAAACGGATGATCCGATTTTGATGATTTAGGTATCTATCGACAGACAATCAGTTGTTTCACTATTTAAAAAATAATAAAGTAGCAAAAAATAATAAGAAATACCAAAAAACCTTCATTATTGAAGAAAAAAAATATTTTTTTCAGTATTTATTTAATTTTATAAAAATAATGTATGAATATGGTCCTCTTTTATTTATTCGTATTATTACCCATTTAGTTGCACGTTTAATAAAAAATACCGCATATCAATATCTTGTATAGTTCCAAAGTTATTGAAGAAAACACTACATGGTGCCGGTATATCCCTTAATTCGCTGAACAAAAAAATCTCAAAAGTGATATTTTTTTCTTTACATATGCTTTATTTATGATCTCTATGTATACATAAAAATAAAATAAAAAATCTATAATATACCAATTTTGAGAAATTATATGTATAATTCGGCGAGTGATCATTATTCTTGAGTTTCGAAGGTGCTGGTTACCCTGAAAATAAAATAGCAATGAAAAATATCATAATAATAAAATAATAATAAAAGACGCTAAATAACATTTGAACTAAATCTTTATTTTACTTACGTTTTATTTTCGCATTCGCCTTTGCAGCGCCTCGGCAGCCACAACGCATTGTGAGTCACAGTTCAATTTACATCCACAATGGTCAAGGAGGCTTAATTCTGGCCAAATTGCAGTAACCTTCGACCATCGTGGAGTCCATCTATCTTTGACATCTTTCCATCCCCAAGAAGATGGACTTTGGATTGATTTATCCATAAGGCATTTCCCCATGCACGCAGATCATGTTGTTCAAGGGCACCTGAAGTAGGCGTAAGACTTGTCACTAGCCTGCTTTTAGTCGAGAACAAATCTTTCCGAACCGCCATAACAGTAATGTTCTCTGTTTGTACATCGTACAGCTGGCAAGTGCATCTGGAAGCAAGATCAGCTTTATTTGAGAACGAGTGAAATAATTATGTTAACTTACACTATATACAATAAAACAACGGGTACAAACCTTTCCAAATGAGCCAATATTTCTTCAGAGGAATTTCTATAGGATAGGACTCGACATACTTGCAAAAGCAGTAGTTACTTCAGAGTGTGAAACCCATGTTTTAAAACAAGTGTTTTACCTTTTTTATTCAAATAACACCCTGTGAAAGCATGAAAGCCTCGAAGCGCAGTTGACATTTCATGACCTAAAGTATAAAGCAATTTTTTGCACTACTGCTACGTAACGGCGTTTGTTAGCTGTCCCCGTCAACATCGACATTACCTGCAGACCTTCATCTTTTAAAATTTCGTACTTAGTACGCAATAAACAGAACCAACACATTTGTGTCCGAAGATCGCATTAACATATGGGTTGCTCCTTGCCTATGCCCAGCGATCTCTATCAATTATAATCATCGACTAAAAGCAGGCTGGTGACAAGTCTTCCGCCTACTTCAGCCGCCCTTGAACAACATGATCTGCGTGCAGCGTCTAAGAGGGCGACATATATTATGGGGAAATGCCTTATGGATAAATCAATACAAAGTCCATCTTCTTGGGGATGAAAAGATGTCAAAGATAGATGGACTCCACGATGGTCGAAGGTTACTGCAATTTGGCCAGAATTAAGCCTCCTTGACCATTGTGGATGTAAATTGAACTGTGACTCAATGCGTTGTGGCTGCCGAGGCGTTGGCCTACCTTGGACTTTACAGTGCAAAACCTGCAAAGGCGAATGCGAAAATAAAACGTAAGTAAAATAAAGATTTAGTTCAAATGTTATTTAGCGTCTTTTATTATTATGATATTTTTCATTGCTTTATATTTTCAGGGTAACCAGCACCTTCGAAACTCAAGAATAAAGATCACTCGCCAAATTGTACATACAATTTCTCAAAATTGGTGTATTATATATTTTTTATTTTATTTTTCTATATACATAGAGATCATAAATAAAGCATATGTAAAGAAAAAAATATCACTTATGAGATTTTTTTGTTCAGCGAATCAAGGGATATACCGGCACCATGTAGTGTTTTCTTCAATAACTTTGGAACTATACAAGATATTGATATGCGGTATTTTTTATTAAACGTGCAACTAAATGGGTAATAATACAAATTAATAAAAGAGTACCACATTCATACATTATTTTTATAAAATTAAATAAATACTGAAAAAAATATTTTTTTTTTCATCAATAATGAAGGTTTTTTTGTATTTATTATTATTTTCTGCTACTTTATTATTTTTTAAATAGTAAAACAACTGATTGTCTGTCGATAGACACCTAAATCATCAAAATCGGATCATCCGTTTAGGTTTTAGAAATTTTTAAAGATTTTTTTAAACAAGTGGCGCCATCTCTGTTCCTAAGGGGTGAATCTCGTTTATCCTCGGATGAAATCGCTTAGTTTGGCCCCCACTATCACTGTGCAAAGTGGCTTGCTTCCATCACAAAATGCAGTTTCCTTTTCATAATTACTATGACTACGGCTAATACCCGAAGTGCGGCTAAACCTAGTTTTAGCCGGCTAAAGCTAGGTGTAGCCGATAGCTGTTGGCTAAAACTAGGTGAAACGATTTGCTTTACCCCTGTAGGTCCCGAATATAGGTTAGAAATTTAAGGCGAGCGCGAAGCGCAGCGTAGCGTGAGCCTTAAATTTCGAGGTTATTTTTTTTTAACAAACAACAGAAATAACTTTTTTAAGAGTAAATCGGCTACACCTAGTTTTAGCCAACAGCTATCGGCTACACCTAGCTTTAGCCGGCTAAAACTAGGTTTAGCCGCACTTCGGGTATTAGCCGTAACACATACACATGATAGTTTACACACGAACATACACAGTTTAATTAAAATAATCGTAGTACCACAGAATAGATAATAGTACATACTAGCGTACAGAAGCACTCCGCAAAATCGTTTAAATAAATTGCGACTCTTGCTCCGACACAATAAAGTGCAATTCAGGTCGCACAGCGCTCCCTTCGCTCCAAAACATTCACTTAGTCTTTCTATCGCGTAGGTCTTATCTTTGCTATCTCGTATGAAATTTGTTCTCTCGGAGAACGCCGAGCGCTTCATACTCGCGCGCGGAGTGGCAGAGCCCGTAGTACAATACAGTACGAGACAAACATCTTGAAATCAGGTAGGGATTGCGCAGAACGCGTATTTTGGGCGTATCGAGGGGGAGATTTGGGGGTTCAAACCCTATCTGTCAATCGTTTTTTTAATTGGACCCCTGGGGTTGTGCGGTTGACAATGTTGATAATTGGGGTAAACAGCCCCCGTATGACAATCTCTAACTTACCAGTTTTCTGTCTGGCTATCAATACGTCTCATTTTATTTGCTATACATTGAGAAAAAGATGTAGCTATAGCAATTCATAAACCTGGCAAGTTTTAAGAACTTGTAATACCCTCCCAGTATCTGCTTAGACAAAGTAATTTCAAACACCTGGAAAAATTTACCATTATCATCTGTTTTTTTTTTCAGAGTGCCACTTACCCAGTGATATCTTCGGTGCAATCATTGCAGTTGCAACAAACGCAGCAACAAGTTAATACAGTGAGTAACCTTAAATACAGAACATAATAAAAACAAACCGCCTTATTCATAAAAAAAATAAAAACCGGCCAAGTGCGTGTCGGGCCACGCGCAGTAGGGTTCCGTAGGTACATTATACCATACCATACCATACTTTAATACCGCTATCATTTTTCGTCTGAAAAAATAACTTTGTTTTTCACAGTGTTTGTATGAATGACAAAGTTATATTTGCGGTTTTGGAAAATGTACTATATCTCGAAAACTAATTACTGTATCTCGTTCAAACCAATTTTCGTTGAAAGTGTTTATTAAGATCTATAGCTTATATTTTTTTTACATTTTTTACTCTTTTACTTTAAAAGTTAAAGGGGGGGGGGGACACACATTTTACCACTTTGGCGGCATATATCTTTCAAACGGTTGACTTTGGAAAAAAATAGTCTTAAAAACCTCAATGTCATTTTTAAAGTCCTATCTATAGACACCCCACAAGTATTGGTTTGATGAAAAAAAATATTTTCAGTTTCAGATCCATGTATGGGGAGCCCCCCCTTAATCTTTTATTTTTTTATTTTTGCGTAAAAATCGTAAAGCGGTTTACAGAATACACCTACCTACCAAGTTTCAACTATGTAGTCCTAATACTTTTGGAATAAAGTGGCTGTGACATACGGACGGACAGACAGACAGACAGACAGACATGACGAATCTATAAGGGTTCCGTTTTTTGCCATTTTGGCTACGGAACCCTAACAAGCAAAGTAAAAGAAAGTGTTTTTTCCTCTACTATTTTAAGAAAATTATAGAGATAAAACAATTTTAAAGGTGCAATAGCTAAAATAGAATTATCAAGTGTTTATGAATAAGGCCGTAAGTGTTCTTACGTAAAATAATTCGTGTTAAATTTTTCATTGTAATAAGAGACCACAAAAACGAAACGCCAGTGTCTGCTTTAGTGTGATAGGTCCTTTTTGATGCTTTTTTTCTTTTTGAGCAATATTTTCATTATGTTAACATTATTTTCAGCAACAGCCGCAACAACTTCAGCTACAAACAATACAGATTCACCCGCAGCACCAGCCTATACAAATACACGTGAGTATCGGCGTTATATCAATCGTTTTACAACAATTTTTAAAAAAATCTCAAAGTTTTCAACTTTTAGGTATAGCCCGTTACAGTATGCGCAAAATAACTTCGCGGCTCTGAATTTCGCGCAGAACGGTGCGCAGTAGACGAATAAAGGCGTGCGCGGAGAGACGGTGCGTGGGCGGAAGCACTCGGAACTATGGAACTCGAGACTCGACATGTACAACTCGACATGTAGTACGAGGCATATAACTTGAACTTGTACCTATTTAAAACAAATAATGACTATGGCACTAGAGGGAGAAGAGGTGATAAATTACGTATTCCATACCAAAGGCTGAAATTATATTCTAAAAATTCATATTGCATGGCCATTTATATGTACAACAAACTCCCATCTGAATTGACAAGTTTAACGCTATTTAAATTTAAAGATAAATTAAGGCAATTATTATTGACGAAAAATTATTACTGTGTTTCTGACTTTTTAAGTGACAAAACAATTAAGTAAATAATTATGTTCTGCGGTATTCAATTAATTCAATATTTGTAGTAAGAGTGTATTTTTTTTAATATAACTAAATGTTTTTTTTTTCCATTATATAATTATAATTATGACATAGCTGAAATTTGTAATGAATGATACTTGCCATTTACTTTTTTTATTTGCTATCAAATAGCTTTTAATTATAGTTAATATTTCAAATATTTGCACGCTGTTTGCATACGGCAGCATGTAACGGCACATTTTATGTTTAAGACCTTTGTTGACCACATGTTTGCAAATAAACGATTGATTTGATTTGATTTGATTTGATTTGAAATCGGGTGGGGATTGCGCGAAACGCGTATTTTGGATATGCGTAGCGGTGAGGGGCGCGGGCGGCGGGAGAGGGGCGCGCGCTATTGGTCGCTCACAAGAGCACATGCGCGAACTTATCCCCACTCCGTCGAAAAAATTTCAAGATACGTGCCTAGTACTTATACCCTGCGTGGAATATCACTTGCAGTTAACTTCCGCGCCGCCTAGTTATTTTGCGTGAACGTCAAGATGGTGGGATACCGCCTGGTTTTTGAAATATTTAATGGCTAGGATATAGTGCCATTTTAGAGCCATTCGGTGCCTATTTTCAAAAGATTGTGCCATCAATAGTTTCAAAGATGTACATATAATGTATTTTTTTAGACTGTGGGCGTTCAACAAGTACAACAGCAACAACTGCACGTAGCGACGTCGTCGTGCCAGTCGATGATACCAAATATATTACAAGTGAGTTGAATTAGTTCATTTATTTTTCCTTTACCTACTTTGTTTTTATAAACGGCACGTACTTTTATAACTTTATCGACTACTTTTTTTTTAAGAAAGAAGACGTTTTTTCTGCGGTATAAAACTCTTAGTCACTCCCCATAAAGTTAGCTTTTTGTTGATAGAAGCGTGGCCGGGCTAGGCCGCATACGTTACAGCCGGGCCACAAGAAACGTGCTATACTTAACTCGTGAAATATCAGAGTACATGTTTTTTCCTTTTGGGTACCGTAAAGTACGCACCCGTACAGTCTACTGACATAACTATAGTCTTTTTTTGGCAACGTGGCCGGGTCACGACGTAACACGCGATTGGGTATTACAGTAGAGCGTCGATTATCCGAACTAATTGGGGGACGTGGGTGTTCGGAAAACCGATATTTTCGGATAATCGAACTAATGTATGTATGTATGTACATATATTGATTCAGCCATACAAATTTACGTACAGGTAAATGAAAACCATATTATTTACATTTATAAATATCTTTAATGGCGCGTGCACATCTTAAGTGACATACGAGTACAGTAACAAGTGAACAAGTCGCGACAAGTGGGCGAAAATTGAAGCGTGGGCGGCGCGTGCGAGACCCGCGTGGTGGAAGGTTAGCATTGACCCGCGCGTTACTACGTTCGGATAAGCGGTCGTTCGGTTGAGCGACGTTCGGATAATCGACGCTCCACTGTATAAATAATTGTTCGTAACTTTAGTTGCAGCCAGCAGTGGCAGTATCGGGGCTGGGCGCCCAAGACTTGGGCGGTGTCGCGCACCGCATCATACTGCAGCCGCAACCGCCGCCGCACAACCAGCACACTCTATACACTATACACCACTAGGCACTACACTAGAGCGATACAACGGCCATACCACATGTAACACTGGCACAAAATTTAAGCCCATTAAGAGCCAATACGCACTGTTGGTCGGTAGCCGAGCGACTATCAACAGCGACTGTGATTTCTACTATTTTATATGGACGTGTACGGGCTGACTTGACCTACTGGTAGGACCACGGTATACCACTATGTACTCGTGGTCCTACTGGACTAGGGCTTTTTAGAATATAGTAGTGTCGTCGCCCAGTCGCTAGCCGACTCACAGACGGTTCTTATTCATTTATCTGTTTTTGCAACAAAGGACGTGCCTTTATTTTTCTTCGTGTTTCTCTATAATTATTAACGATAATAATGCAACTTCCATGCACGAATCATCACGAATTTACAAGAAACACTAGCCATATTCAAGTCGCTCGCTTGGTCACCCATGTTTCCGGTCGCTCATCAGCTCTAAAAGATAAAATGACTTGTGATCACAATATCGTATAAAAATAATAAGTGGCTTTTTAGCCTATTATTTAGATTATTTGAATGTATAATTTGTTCATAATCATGACATTCTTAGCTTTTGTCTAAATAAAACAATAATAAATAGTGTATGTCTAAAAATATATTTGCCGATACTTTAACACTTCAGCAGACTGAAAGACACAGCAATTAATATATCAATAAGTGACTGAGGTGATAGTGTTAACAAAATATTGTATATCTTTTTTGTAATTACTACAAACAAGCTAATTTAAACCATATATACAAAGTTATAGAAAACACATTGCCATACACATAAGTGGGTTCTATACAAACCTAAAATCATTCGCTCGTGATATAATATTTATTATTATTGATAAAAAGCAATATTTTATGTAGATTTGTAGTTGTAGCCTAGCCATGTACTCGTTTAGAATACCTCACTATGTGATGCAGGTAGAAGTCATAGAATATTATTGTGTTGTGTAAGCAAGCACTAGATACGATTATGTTCGTTTTATAAACCAATAAAAAATATTTGTAATAATTCTGACTTTCATTTATTAAGGGTAGTATTTAACCGGTCACAATAAATTCCCATTTTGGATATCAAAAATACTGAATATAGCGTACTGAAATACTAAGTGGGCGACGGACTGAGGGCGACTTTAAATGTTGAAAATGGGTGACTTTAAAATACAAATTGAGTACCTAACTAGTTATTCAGAACGGGCGACCAAATTACTATTTGGGTGACAACCTTAGGCTCAGGGCACACAAAACATTTTGGCATGTATTTTATTTAAAAAGGTGACTGTTGTCCTAATCGAGATGACAAAAATACCATGTTGGGCAGCTTGAATCAGCGATATAGTTACCTACTTGGTATAATAGTTGCCCACTCAGTATTTTATGTAATCCATTCGCCCGTTTAGTTATTTTGTCACCCAAAGAATAAACTGCTGCCAGGTTTAGTATTTCAGTATCCCATTAAAAGTCGTCTTTAATTATTTCCAGTCACCCAATTAATTAATTCCCATTTATTAACTTCGTTAGCAGGTTGTAGTATTTTTATTATTCTGTGGTAGTACTGGTAAAACGCTTCTATTCTTCAGCTGTGGGAAAAATAGACTGATGAATAAATAAAACAATTTGATACTAAAAATAATCATCATTATATTATATCATACAAATTAATTAATGAATACCTTACATAATCAAATCAATAATTCAAATCTTAAATCAAAATTCAATAATTCATTGTAACAATAGATATGGAATAAGAGTCAGTCACAGTGATCCACATTACAATTTTAAATGGTTTTTATGCTCCCGCGCAGAAACTTATCTAATGTTGATATTGGCGATATTACACTGAGATCCATCTATGTGCACAAATAAACAAAGGGCAATTATAAAAATCTTTCGCGCCTTATACGCTATTAAGATACATTAAACCGCCTGGCCACGTTAAGTCGCACAAAGCCATACCGGGGGATAAGTCTGCTAATGTTTTCGTCAAACAAAATTGTAGTTCAATGGTGTTCTAATTGTAATGCTTTTTGACACAGTTCTTGTTTCTTAAGGCTCCGTTATGCGAAATCATTTGTCTCTGTCTTTTTCTTTACGTGTATGGAAAGTAAAGAGTATGGAAAATAACCTAACTTCTGCATTTTTTCAATGTTTTTCGTTGTTTTTTCATCATTATCTTTAGCACAATTATCTTTCTTGAAAAAAGTTATTGGAGCAACTGCACAGTACGTTAAAGTGTATTTTGATGTTGAATTCAATACGTTTCCGCTATTATTTACGCCAAAAATATGGCCCACACCAGCGCTTTTGATGATATTCTGATTTCTTTTTACAATCATCTGTGAGGTTTATACGCAATTTAATACTTGTAGCTACTAGATAATCTCTTTAGCTCGTCGTATGTTGTTTTTTTGTGGCTACAACTTTACGTTTTCTATATAAAAATATGGCCCGCGCAAACCATGTTTTCTTATTATGGCCCCTTAAACCCAAAATCAAGACACAACATGTTTTCGTTTTGGGTCTAAGAAACACAATGTGTTTCAGTTTTGGGTTTAAGAAACAAGAACTGTCGCAAAAAGCAAATACGATTATGACGTTAACAATAGCAGACTTGGGCCCCTGGGTGTGTTCCCATCCCACTGAAGCGGAGCAGTGCAAGTGCAACGTGATTGCTTAATCCATGCACTGCTACACACAGCGGTGCTGTTCGGTGTATGAATTGACCAATCACATTTTTTCTTAATTAGTACTACAATTGTTGGTAGTCCAATAAAGAAATAACACTGGTCCGCTCTGCTGCAGTGTGCAGTGGAAACACACCCTCCATGCACAGCCGGCCGGAGAGGCCGAGGGACGAAGCAATACAACAATAAGGGACATAGTGACAACATTCCTTTTTCTTCGTATTGCTCCGTCCCTCTCGGCCTCTCCGTGTGGAGGGCCTATTAGGGTGAATTCCCAAATTCACTCATAGCATTGTACACTATTATGTATTCTGTGGCTTCGTTGCTGTTTGCCGCTTCGCGTGGCCCCTTTAGTTGCAGTATTTCGGTTGTTAGTCCAGTTAACCGAACTAATGCAACTTTTTAGTTGTTATCCAGCTTCTCGATTATTATTATTGATATATTTGCAACATTTAAACGGAAACCATCAACTATATTAAAGGTTCTGCCAGCAAATACACACCGCCATACTAGATTAGTATTATTTTTATTTTAGCGCAATACAGGGCATTACGTACGTACAGTAGCTATAACAGGTGTAAAAAGACCCTCAACAAAGCCGAAGTCCACGCATTCCGCCAATCATCAGGATCATTTTTATCTTTTAGACTACCTGGGAAA
The DNA here is from genome assembly GCA_943789525.1 of Agriphila geniculea. NCBI lineage: Eukaryota > Metazoa > Arthropoda > Insecta > Lepidoptera > Crambidae > Agriphila > Agriphila geniculea. Next base: position 8,806,428 of record OX038889.1, on the reverse strand, counting down.
CCAATAGCTACGAAGTTATTGAAGGTCAAAGTCAAATTTTTTTTTAGATTTTTTTATGACATCTTATTTTATTCGTTATTTCCTAGATTTTGTCCAAAGAAACATTATCCAAATTTTTTGTATTTCGTAACAAAAAATGGCTTCAAAACGTCATTACTCAATCAATGTATCTCATGAGAACGCACATAAACGCTGCCTTTCAACTCGGCTACACGCAGCTGTGTAGCATAAACTTTCAGGCGCGGTCAATAGCGTTACATTGCGTGGTAATGTATGCAGTGCTTTTCTAACACCAAAAATCGTTTTCCAGCAATAATTTTAAACAGAAATGGTCCTGATGATGGGCAGAATACGTAGACCTCGGCTTCGTTGAAGATCTTGTTACACCCGGTATAATGTTCCGTTTACAACTCTCTTGACGTCTAATTTTAATCAAGTAAGCATATAGCTGTTCTAATGTTTGGACAAGTTATAATGGTGTGCAGGTATAAATAACCATTGAAATTGAGCAAAAACTAGAAAACCAAACACTAGATGACTAATATTATGCTTATACACTATTTATTAGTCAAGCATTATCTTTTGCATTTTGGTGGACTAGCATATAAAGTGGGACTAACCTAATTCTAAGTACATTTCGTAGTGCAGCTACAACCCGGTACATTATCCTTATCGTCTTATTTGGTAAATAATTTTCACCCAAATCTTTATTGAAATAGTAATTTATAAAATACAACAAAATATGGTTTTCCACATATAGATTACAAAATAAATTATAATTTTATTTAGTGAGAAAACATAATTTGTAATAACGATTTAACTTCAATAAACATTATGACAACTAACAAAAACTGTATACTAAATAGGACAAGAGTTTACTGGATCCGATATACTGTGTTGTAAGGGCGTGTTCACACACAACACAGTATATCGAAACCGTATGTGTACTGTATCCAAATCAACGGTTACTATAAACGGTACTGTAAATGCGGTCTGAACATCATATCCAGTAGCGACGGATCCGTTAAAAACGGTCCTGTAAATACGAAACGTACGGTAATGATAAATAAACGGACTTAATTATATTTTTTCTAGCCCCATCAACTGTTTTGATAAAACTGAAAACAGAGAGACTGGTGGCAAAAAAATGGTAGTTATCCAAGCTGCATTTCTCTATTATGTATGTACTTAAAACTAGTTACCCACTACAGACGTTACTTTCTATTTTTCTGTTAAAAATATAATTTTGGCACGCAATATTTATTTACAAATCATGTAGATCACTGCGTTAGAAACGAAAGGATCTCGCGTGCCAGACGCGCGATCAGTCACAAGACTCACAAGACCTGAAATTGAAAAAGCATTCTGCTAAAACCACCCTATAAATAAGACAAACACGTACAAAGAATTATAAACTATGACACCTCGGTTAAACGAATTATTATAAAGACGAAATATTTAATGGTGAAATTCCGTTTGAAGTTAAATCATTCATGGCTTCGTGGAGTATGACGGCTTCCTGCTTTAGGCCATGTTCACACCAGACAGTCGGCTGCTGACTGTGGCATGTTGGCAAGGTAGTGTGCGATGGCGCTTTCTTGGCAGCCGATTTTATTTTATTACAGTAAACGTCACGTAAAAAGACAGCTGATACATGTCTCAAAGATGAGCGAAAATGTATCTCCTGTGAATTATGTCTTTGAAAGACAGAAAAATGCAGTCAAATGCAGAGTTTAACTTTACGCTGCGGTTGACTGACAGTAAGCTAACTCACAGTTAACGGCTTACGACCGACAGTCCATCCTGTGTAAATATCGCGTAGCTTCTTGACATTCCTCTAGGTTTTGATGTGTTACCCACAGAATGCAAAGTTCTAAATTTTTCAAAAGAAATTTCACCATTAGACCATAACTAAACCACGACTTAGAGACATATTTACAATATCGCTAGTTACATTAAAGAATTGATATTAATCTGGCGTTTATTTCGCACTATACTTTCACTCATTTTCATTCGCTGTAGCTATCTCGCTCACACTAATATAAGTTTTCACTACCACATTAATTCCTCAATAAAACTACTCATTTCAGAAGGTCCCTTCATCAAACCATACTCTAACTTCTAAAACGCGTCGTACATAGCGTTGCCATCTGTCCAGATAAACCCGGAGAGTGTCAGGTTCTTTGACCTCTCGTCCGGCCAAATTTGGCTGCGTCTGGCCTGTCCGGCTTTTGTATCTATCGTCCCGCCCGCACTGCTGCTCACTACTGACTCAGTCGAGCCAGCGCACGAGGGATGTCGTGTGTCGGTTGAAACACGACCAACGCGACAGAAAGAGAAGGTGCATACAATAATAGGCATGCAGCGCTGTGCACTTTGAAATTGTACTTTATTGCCGCGCAGCAAGAGTAGCTTATTATTTGATTGTCCACGCGCGGATGGGCTTCTGTACGTTTAGTACTATACTATATATTCTGTGCTTGGAACCCAAAAGCCCGGGTTTTTTAAAGGTTAAGTCTGGCTTTTTGATTTTGAGAGATGGCAACGCTAGTTGTACACATTCAATTCAATAAGTTACAATAATATTCATTGTAATATGACTGCAAATATTTTATCATAACCTGTATTTCAGCACCCAAATTAAGATATATTCATATTCACTAATTTATTTATTACACATCAATAACAACATAATTGTTAGGGATAAAATTCAACTATATAAGTTGGAGAATTAATTGAAAAATGGGAGCCGTATAATTTCAAATATTTGAGCACTTTTTGGCTTTTAATATGCAAACAACCAAACATGACAACTCAATATTAGAGGCGAAGGGTCCATACAAGCCGATTCCTATCGGCTTACTTGTTAATAATCCCACCTCACTGATCAACTATGCCGATCATAACATTTATGTAGAACGGTAAGCCATTCTACAAAAATGTTTGCCATTATTTCATCCCTCGCCACTGCTCATTATTTAACATAATTAGATTCTATCCAAACTAACATAGATTATGTAAATGACAGTATTAAATAATCAAGAGTTTCATAATTTATATCTAAATTAAATTGTTATCCTATTTTAAATGAGTCTTACATTTTGTTCATTTAAATTATTTTAAATACTCTATTGTCTATTAGCATTAGTTCACGTATTCGACATTGTGAACTATTTGGTGTCCTTACAAATATTGAATTTGAAAATTGTAAATAAAATATAATAATGAATGTTTTTCAATCAAAATGAAAGCAGGCGTATCATTGAAACGGTGGGTTAAGTGCCAATACCCTACAGTCTAAACCACTCATATATCATATATCGCAGAGATTAGACACTTTCTATTATGTGCGATTGAGACTAGTTTCGACGTGCCGGACTACAGCTGCGCCACCAAAACAAAAAAAAGTTGGAAATCTGACTTTTTGACTATGCCATGATGAAGACGATAGTTTGTCGGAATTTGTCGCACAAAAACCAGAATTTGTCGGGCTTGGGTTTAGGAGATACGTGTGGCGCAGCTGTAGAGACGTCTCTACAGCTGAGCCACACAGATCTCAAAAACGGAAGGTCGTAGCGAAAATCTGATTACTCGTATGATTTCGTTCTCGAGATCCAGGTAAAAAGATCTCCACAGCGCATCCTCACATATCTCCTAAACGCAAGATTGACAAACTCTGATTCTTGGTGACAAATTCCGACAAACTACCGGCTACACACTCGAGTTATCAGATTTTCGCTACGACCTTTCTTTCTCAAGATCCAGGTAGAAAAGTCTCCACAGCGTATCCTCACATATCTCCTAAACGCAAGACCGACAAAATCTGGTTCTTGGTGACAAATTCCGACAAATTAACGGCTGCACACACGAGTAATCAGATTTTCGCTACGACCTTCCGTTTTCGAGATCTGTGTGGCGCAGCTGTAGAGACGTCTCTACAGCTGGGCCACACGTATCTCCTAAACGCAAGACCGACAAATTCTGGTTTTTGTGCGACAAATTCCGACAAATTATCGACTTCATCATGGCATAGTCAAAAAGTCAGATTTCCAACTTTTTTTTGTGGCGCAGCTGTAGTCCGGCACGTCTAGTTTCGATAACAAAACGAGTCTTAAATGCGTTATGTGCACATCACGCAAGCGGTTTACCGTGTCATATACTAGTTCCATACAATACAACGCAATGGAACATGCACGTGCGCGTCTACGTATACTCACTACGGGTGAGCCTCCCTAGAGAGTCACATGAATGCCAAATCTTCGATTTAAAATGTCATAATATTTCTAACCGTTCGTCCCGCACTTGATAAAAAAAACTTTTTATGTCCTAGTTACTTCAATGGGGAATGTCCGAACGGCCGAAAAATCAATTTGGCTGAATATTTTTTTATAGGTAGGAATAAGCTCCCTTAGTAATAGAAAAAAGTTTCAGAATTTTCGGTTGCGTATAAATAAAAATAAAAAATAAAGTCACTTCGACTTCACAAATATACGAAAGTAACAGCAGAATGGAGATTATACCTTTGCCACCACATGTCATAACTAGGGCATGCTATTCGAGTATTCGAGTATTCGTTTAATTCGAGTATTCGCCCTATTTTACTATTCGAATATTACCAGACTAAGTATTCGAGTTTTACGAGTTTTTCGAATAACATTATTTTGTTTTTTTATTGGTATGGCAAGCCTTAAATATGAAAGGCAACACTGTTCCTCAGTAATTTTATAACTTTGGGGTTAATTTGGCAAATAATTAGTGTATTTTGATCTAGGCACAATTCATTTAATTTTGTAAGCCGAACTGTAATAATGTCTGTGTTGTGTACTTGTGCCACATCAGAATAAAAAAAAAATGGTTTCTTCGTGTGATATCTTCTAACGATGGTAGTTCTGTTGGACTCTGAATAAATATGTTACTTTCTGCCGAGCCGATCCATCTCATCACTAAAAACACTCAACTGTGTACTCCACACTTATCTGCCTAGGTCATGCGATGGTTTATATTCTCCACGGGGCAGTTTGACGCTCGCCGAAGCTGCCCTCCTTGGGATGTAGAAACTACTTCTACCATCCCACGGGATTTTTCCCAATCGCCAGAAAGCGATCTACACAGATGCGGAACAACAAGCTTGAAGTCCATCAACCTCAGTCAGAGCAGGGTCTCCAAACTCTCCGAATTGGGTTTCAGCGTCTCATAGCTCAGAATTTCGTTAGTATATCCGTCTATCACTTAGGCGGTCGCGATCGTCCTCTGCCTGCGGGTGTTAGCGCGCAGTATCCTCATTCCAGTAGCCTTCTCACCCACCGGCTTTGGTCTTTTTTGCTAATATGACAATGTCATCTCCGATTATTGCGTTCTATTTCTTCAACCACGCCAACCACTAAGTCTGCCGGATCTACTCGCGCAGTGTCTCCATTCCAGCAGCTTTCTCACCCACCGGCTTTGGTCTTTTTGCCAATATGACAATGTCGATCGCAACGACGCTTAATCTCGTCTTCGCATCCGCTTCTTCAAAACCGAGCATAGTTCTCGCCAAAGCCACCTGTGTGACACGGAAATTGACGGCTGACTTCCCCGTCAAGGCCTCCATACCAATTGTGAAAACTGGCAAGATATACTGATTGAAGCTTTCCAAAATCATTGAGATGAGATGTTAGAATATTTTTTTTGGATCTTATTATTTAACTATTAGCTGCAAAGGCTGCTGCTTGATTTTATTACCGACATAGACGTTGTGTTTATCTACTCTACTTTGTCGAAAAATGAGTGGTTTTTCACATCTGGCATGATCGCTGGTTTAAGTCAGTTCATTTGCCACAGTCCTACTTTAGCTAATCCACTTTGAAATTGTTCGTCTAGCTAGACGACAGTCAAGGTTTTTGTTGTGTCAGTAGTTTCCAATTTCCGTACCCTCTTAAGTTAAGACCTATTTGCGAATGACCGTCCCCTGTGAGACATTTGCACACGTCACGCACTATCTGAAAGATTTTTTTTAAATTTATTTTGAATTAGCTACTTACCTTCATAAGTATCTATTTTTGGCAACTCTCAAAAGTCAGTCATATATGTTTAGTCACTGATTTCGAGATATAAAAAGCCGTTCTCTAGCTTCTCTAATAATTATTCGAAAAACTCGTTTAACTCAAATTATTCGAATAGTAAGGCTAATGGTATTCGAAAAACTCGAATACTGAATTGGGACGAATATTGCATGCCCTAGTCATAACCACAACATGTTATTAAAAAAAAATTTTTCAACACCAAATGTCAAAACTTTTTTTTAATACTTGCTGTGGTTGTGGCAGGTGGTGGCAAAGGTATAATCGCCATTCTGCTGTTATTTTCGTACATTTGTGACGTCGAAGAGACTTTAATTTATTAAAAAATTTTGACGCAACCGAAAATTCTCAAACTTTTTTCTAAAACTAAAGGCTGGTTTACATTATCTTAGTATTTAGTAGAGTGCTTAGTAGCGTGCGAGTAGATTCGAATGCGAGTGCTTTAGTAGTTTTGGTGCCTTTCCAGTGACCGTTTACACGCTTCCAGTAGAGTGTCATTTTCGCCATACCTAATACCTATTATTTAATTCAATTACACGTCACGCGTTCACCGGCAAATGCACTCTACTAAAGACACTACTAAAATGTCGATTTACATTCTTCCAGTGCGAGTGCGAGTAAAATATCGCACGGGGGGTGAGCGGGCGCGCAGGGGGTGCTACTGGAAAGCGAGTAGAAAGGCTACTAGAACGTTACTCTCTTTAGTCATAAGACGACCGTTTACATGTTTCCACTAAAGCACTCTCCTAAAGCACTCTACTAAAGACTAAGATAATGTAAACCAGCCTTAAGGGAGCTTATTCCTACCTATAAAAAAATATTTAGCCATTTTTATTTTTTTCGGACATTCCCCATTGTCGGTATAGTCCGGCAATCTCGTGCGCGACCGTCCCGCGGGGTGACAGACGGTGGCGGGGACGAGTTTCTCTTAGCTACCCGCTGACATCTTGGATACCTCGTCCCTGCCACCGTCTGTCACCCCGCGGGACGGTCACGCACGAGATTGCCGGACTATACATACTATACTTATTCAATATGGTCTTCAGTAATAAGGTTGTTGGACCTATATAATAGACACCAGTAGGCGTGTTATGAGCTTATGAGTTTACGCTTACTTCACTCGATAGCAATAGTAGTTGCCATTTGTATGACAATTTTTAATTTAGTGTAGTTACTGGCAGAGGTGAAGCTTCAAATTGCATACATTGGCTTACTACAGTTGCTATCGTGTATAGTAAACATAACTGTGCAAACTCATTGTACAGACATGGGAACGTCTACTTAAAAGCGTCCAATCCAATAAGAAATGTCTACATTACATACTATAGGCCTATCCAATACAGTCCTCGGTACATTAAGGTAGTTACACACTCACTGTCACTAAACACTGTGGCCACTGGAGTCGGTGTCGTCGGGCGCGTACATGCCTTTTCGCGCCATTCTTAACGTAGTATTGCACAGATTTCTAGATCCTTTCTATAAATATGTGCGATTGAAACTAGTTTTGATAACATAACGAATTTTAATCATATCGTACTGTAAACTGCTTGCGTGACGTATCTGTACGTCACGCAAGCAGTTTACAGTGTCATATACTAGTTCCATACACAATACACGCAGTGGAACATGTAATTGCACATCTACGCACACACTACGGGTGAGCCTCATGAATACCAAATCTTTGCTATTGATTTGCTTTAAAATGTTTAACCTATGGCCCGCCCTAAATTGTAAAAAAAAACAATAATTTTATGTCCCAGTACCTTAAATTAAATTAAATAGGACACCAAATGTTCTTATAATAGACATGTCTACATATCATAGGCAGTGTACTCATCCAATACAGTCTTCAGTAAAGTTGTTGGACCTACATAATAGACACCAACATCTAAAGGCATCCAATCCAATAAGAAATATTTACCATCCAAACAGACAGTCCTCGATAAGTTAAGGTGGTTACACACTCACTGTCACTAAACACTGTGGCCACTGGAGTCGGTGTCGGAGCGGTCGGGAGCGTAGCGTATGTAGGCGGCGTGCACGGCGAGCCCCGCGGGCAACTTCACGTCGCGGAAGTAGCGGTGGCGGCGCGCGTCCTTGGCCGTGATGCGCTTTACTGGGTCGTACACTAGCATCTTTTGGAGGAGGTCCATGCCTACTTCGTCGAGGTTTTGTACCTAAAAGAGTGGAAGCATTTAATTTTTAATATTGAAAATGATTGTTTTCGTGATTAGCCGCGTACTGACTGGGCGAGAAGCCTCGCGTACTGACTGGGCGAGAAGCCTCGCGTACTGACTGAGCGGGCAGCCTCACGAGGCAGCCGCGCGAGGCAAATCCTCGGTCAGTCAGGACGTGCTTCGCCCGAGGCAAAAGCACGCGCCGCCTCACCCGATCGTGCCGCGACCCGAACCAAGCGATAGCGGTTATATTGCTTCGCCTAGCTTGATCGTTCATGGGTCATGGATAAAGAACAGTGTCTTTATACGGTCTCTGTGGGACTTCACGTTAAACTGAGCGCTCGATATGCTGGCTCAGCCTCACCGTGGCTCGGCCTTGCCGCGCGCGGCACCCTCATGCAAATCTATAGACCGAGGCTGCCTCGCGCGGAAAATGTTGTGCGGCAAACGTCCGAGGCTGGCTCGCAAGGCTGCTCGCCCAGTCAGTACGCGACTATTGAGTATAGTGCCCCGATTTATGGAATTATGATATTTGGCTGTAGTTTCGGACCACATGGACCATAATGTCAAAATGTGAATCTGCCAGATTTCTAAGAATTCAAATTGCACTTGCCCTCTGATTGATTTTAGACCGACTGATTTTAGAATCAGTCGGTAACTTTTTCCAAATGTCAAATTTTCAATTTTTTTTCGTTTTTTTCACCAACTTGGATTGAAAATTTCCAAATGACATTTTTCGAGCTCACTATTCAAGAAACAGAAAAAAAATGGATCTCTGTATTGAATTACGCTACAATTTGCGCTATCTATGGAGGCAGGCAGACAAAAAGTGTAGGCTATAATGGGTCCCATACAAGAGAGGTAAGTCTACGCTCCGTTCACTTGATCGTTGTTTTATGCACAATGGGATAGGGCTTGGCCTACACATCACCTGATGTTAAGTGACGATAAGGCCGAAGGTGGGAGTGAACTACACCCGGAATCCTCATCACTGAGGAACTGGCTATCTTACCTCTAACTGCCGGAACACAACAATTTTCAAATTGTTGTTATAGCGTCAGACTTAGGTAGCTAGACTAGCTAGCCAAGCGGACTTGAAAAATAAACCTTACCACCAACCAAACCGAGTATAAATGTATCCGCCTCCTGGGAATCGAACCCGGGACACCTGCGTCTTACATGGGTGGACAAAACACCTAGACCACAGAGTTCTTTAAATAAAAGGACATGTCCCATCGCGCCTATGTCATTTGCCTCACCATTCTCATCTATCGCGTCTTAATCAAAGTAGTACGTCAGAGTAGGTATTTTACTCTAGAATCAGAATAATAATTATTTTCTGCATTAAAAAGTGGGATTTTTAAGTTAAAACGCTTTTAAATCACGATTTTTTATCATGATAGTACTATTTACTTACATTTTTTTCACAAAATACTTCAGAAAACAATGTTTTTGTAATTGTTTTTCTAAATATAAAACAATTCTTAACTGAAACTATACCTAAATAAAATGTAATTAGCATTTTTTAATTATGATAGTAATTAAATAAAATGAAACTGGGGCAATGCTAGGACATCTCCTTTAATTAGGGTTCCCTACCAAAATGGTAAAAAGAAACCCTTATGGCGACTTAGTCATTTTGTATAATGACAGCGAATGAAACTTACATGGTTGTGCAGGTTGAAAGTATTCCAGTTGGGGAAGGTTGGTTTGTAATCTGGAAGAGAAGAGACTCCCGGCCATATCTCTTCTGTTGGTGTGCGTAGCATTCTGAAAAAAAAAGGTAATGATCATCTTTGAATGCCATAAATGTTACGAAGATAAAAAAAATATAATGATAGTACCTACCAGCAAACTAAAATCTATGGAACAAGCATTGCACTGAAAAAATTGTGCACCAAGGAAAATGACAACCAAGTGGGTGAGGCAAAAAAATGCTGGCGTTTAGTTATGCATCACAAAGTGACTGAACACTGGTTTCATGATAGTGACCATAATTTGTATACTCATAGATATTTTCTATACTTTAGCGAAAGTCAAAGTCAAAGTCAAAAATAGCTTTATTCAAATAAACTTAATTATTAAGTACTTTTGAATCGTCTATATTTTCCTACCACCCGTTCAAGACTTTTTTAACTGACAAGAAGAACGGGCGCAAGAAACTTATCAGTTTTAATAGCAATAAGTAACGATATTTACAAACTTAAATATATAGTTACCAGATAATTACAACAGGGTGACAGGATTATTGGCAACAAACATAGACTTATTATATTGGCAACAAAGTACTTATAGTAGTTATGTGTTACATCATTTCCACGCATTTTGATCTATAAGATAATTGTCTACTTTATAATAACCTTTACCCATGAGCGTTTTTTTAACATGGTTTTTAAATTCATGCAAAGGAAGATCAATTACTTGTTGTGGAACTTTATTAATAAAGGCTATGCCTTTCCCCATAAATGAACCTCTAGTTTTTGCAAGCCTAAATCTTGGAACGGCAAGTTTATCTTTATTTCTTGTATTAAAATGGTGATTATTGCTGTTCTTAGCAAATGAATCATAGTGTTTTCTTACATAAACTAAATTTTCATATATGTATTGGCCTGCCAAAGTTAAAATATTTATTTCTTTAAACAGTTCTCTCAAGGTATATCTCCGCCGAAGATTGTATATGCCGCGAACAGCTCTTTTTTGGAGTACAAAAATATTTTCAATACTGGCAGCTGAGCCCCACAATAGCAGTCCATAAGACATTACACTATGAAAATAACTAAAATATACTAACCTTGCCGTTTCAATATCAGTTAAAAGCCTTATTTTCTTAACAGCGAATGCTGCTGAACTAAGTCTACTTGACAAGGCTTCGATATGTGGATCCCATTGAAGTCGAGAATCTAGTGTAATACCTAGAAATTTTGTACTTTCAATAAACTCGACTTCATCGTCATTCAAATTAATATTTAATTCTGTCTGCTCAACATTAGGCAATGAAAATTTTACACATTTAGTTTTTTTGGGGTTAAGTGCTAAATTATTACTATTAAACCAGTATGAAACTTTAGAGAGGGCACTATTTACTTCGTCCGAACAGTTATTACCTCTGTTTACTTTGAAAACTAAAGAAGTATCATCCGCAAATAGTACTGTCTCACATAAATTATTCGCGTAGTTGGGAAGGTCATTTATATAAATTAGAAACAGCAATGGGCCCAATATTGATCCCTGCGGCACACCCATATTGATGGGGGCTCCAGTAGATTCAGTTTTATTTATCACTACTTTCTGAGTTCTATTGAACAAATACGATTTCATAAGGCTAACTGATTTATCAGAGACACCATAATGTTCTAGCTTCTTTAATAGTGTTTGGTGATCAACGCAATCGAATGCCTTAGAAAGGTCACAGAAAATACCAATTACATCTTGCTTTTCTTCCCAAGCGTCAAGAATATGTTTGAGAAGTGCAATTCCAGCATCAGTAGTATTTTTACCCTTGGAAAATCCAAACTGATTTTTATGAAGTATATTATTGTATGTGAAGTAATCTAATAATTGGGAATATATAATTTTTTCAAATATTTTACTAAGTGCTGGAAGTATTGATATTGGCCTAAAGTTAGCTGGGTCACTTTTATCCCCAGATTTAAAAAGAGGAATCAATTTACTATTTTTCATTAAGTCAGGAAAGACCCCTTCATCAATACATTTGTTAAAAATAAAAGCCAAGTAAGGGGCTAGTATATCAATAATTGATTTAATAATGCTTGTTGACATGCCCCAAAGATCTTCTGTTTTTTTAACATTAATTGTTTTAAAAGCTTTAATGATATCTGCACTATTTATATATTTAAAGGAAAAAGCTTCATTGCACTTATCAACACTAGACTCCAGGAGGGAAACAGCGATGTTGGGACAAGCACTAAGAGTACTGGTAGTTTCTGCTGGTATCCTAGCAAAGAAATCTTCAAAAACTTTAGCGACCTCATTGTCAGACTCAAAAGTTTGATTACTAGATTTTAAACAGAAGGAATTTATATTGGATTTTGATTTGCCCGTTTCTTTATTGATAATATTCCAAGTAGCCTTAATTTTATTGTCAGCTAATTTTATTTTATTTGCAAAGTACTTGGACTTTGCTAGGATACAAACCTGTCTGAATGTTTGTGAATACTTCTTGACAAATTCAATGAAGTTAGGATCACAGGAAGTAGCTTTTTCTGCATAAAGTTCGTATAATTTCCTTCTGCTCTTATATATACCGGGTGTGGCCCAGTCACTAAATTTCGTACTATCGTTACATTTGATGACTTTTTGCTTAAAAGTTTCACTAAATTCGGTTAGAACTACGCTAAATAAATGATTATATAAGTTATTGGCTTTAAAATTTGGTTCTGGTAATGTTTCAATTTTACTTGTGACATTGGTTCTGAATTTTTCAATACAGTGTTTTTTTATTGGTCTACACATTATTTCCCGTTTAGGCGGAACATGATGGTGCTCAATAGAGGCTAATTGTCCACTGTGGTCGGATTTAATACAATTCAAAATTGATTTTTCAAGAACATTACAGTTACAAAAAATATTATCTAAGCAGGTTGCCGATGTGGGAGTGATTCGCGTTGGTTCATTAAAAGTATGTAGTAAATTAAATGATTTAAATTGGTTTATGAACCTACTCGATAGCTTGGCTAATTTAGGATCTAAGATGTCGACGTTAAAATCTCCACAAATCGCGACTTTTTTATTCTTCCTACAAGTTATTTTTAACACTTCCTCCATAGTGGACTCAAACTCAGAGTAATTCGCGGTGGGGGGTCTATATACACATACTATAATTATTTGATCAAGTTCCACACAAGACAACTCAATGGTTCGTTCAATTGAGAGGGATACTACATCTTTGCGCTCTTTACAATGTAAACTATTATGTAGAATAATAAGTGAACCCCCTCTTATAGCAGATTTCCTATTAAACAAGCTAGCAACTTTATAATTATCCAAACTTAAAATTAATTCGTGCTTTTTCAACCAATGCTCTGTAACACATAACACATCAATATCTTCAGAATTTAAGAATAAGCTAATTTCTAAATCCTTGCGAGAAAAGCCTTGTATATTTTGATGGACAATTCTTAAACAGTTTGGCTTTCCTATTGTCGGCTTAGCGCTAGAGGATGCCTCTATTGTCTCAAATGGTAATTTAAATGTAATAAATTATTACTAAAATTATTTACAGAATTATTTGGAACGGATTCCAAAGTTGAAAAAAAAAAATATAATAAGTTACCTCTGCATCCTTTTACTGCCTTCTTTGCGTCTTTTACACCACTTGACTACAAAAGACGTCATTTCTAATAGACTCTCTTTTTTCTAAAAATACAAGCAGCTATAACTATTAAGAACACTAATGTCTGTCACTGGGCACGAGGCTGGCCCGACTGCATATAAGCAAAATCTAACTCTCGAGTTTTGATGGTGATCACTGATTGGTCAAGAAACTCAGTAGTTAGGTTTTGCGCGCAAACTCTAACTCCCCAGTTTCGCGCTAGTTCGATACTGATCTCTGATTGGTCAAAAAACTCAGTAGTTAGGTTTTGCCCGCAAACTCTAACTACTGAGTTCGCATCCACCAATGAGCGGGCTTCAAAATTCAGTTGTCAACTGTCTGAACACGACTGTGGTAACGTATTTTTTTTTAAATGACTTCTACTCTTACCCAGATCTGTACGCAAAAGTTCCTTTTTCTGCTAAACTAAATAGTTCGGAGGACTGTGGTGTGTAGATACAAACTGATAGATATTCATCGCTAATTGGACAGACAAAAAAAAAATTTCATACAAAACTTGATCAGGTGCTCGCAGTGTTCGCACATTTGTATGACAAAACTTTTTTTTCTGTTTTCGGAAAAGTTGTAAAACAAAATGTTGTTATTTATGATGTTAGTTATCTAGTCTTTCGAGGTTGTTAGTGTTTTACAAAAAACCTAACGTCAACAATTTTTAATTTAACAGGTCGGCGAACAATAAACTTCCTTTACAAACATAATACCAAAATTATTTGCAATTTTAACATAATTAACTCTTGTGATGTTATTCGAATTATGACAGTAGGTCTTTGTAGAGGGTTCTATTTAATAAAAAATCCAATACCTATACAAACCAAATAAAAATTAACGCGATTTACAGTTTTGTCTGAAAAAAATGTAGTTGGCATTTATTTTGAATTGAGTAGGTAAGTATTTTGGATTTAAAGTTCATAAATTACGGAGTTCTACAGTAACAGATATAATAAAAATACGTTTTTACCTACCCACAAGCCACAATTAAGAATCGTTATTTGATATTACTCCACTTTTATGGCTTTCTGCTTTCCAACAGACAAATATTCTTAACCGTTTTCAAAAAGGGAGAGGTTTTCATCTTGGTTGTATGTTTGTTACCGGAAGTAGAACTGGGTCATTTTTATGAACCGATTTGGAAAACTTTTTTGCATTGGATTCGGAATAGTTGTCGTGTCGTGTGGTCTTATAGATATTAATTTCATATTTTTTGACGTTTATTTGTAAATAATAAAATAAATAAATAAATATAAAACTGGATTATATTCGCAAAATCATGTAAGATTAGAAGTCATTTTAAAAAATAAAACATTCTACCACAGCCGTGTTCAAAGACGATTGACAACTGAATTTTGAAGCGCGCTCATTGGTAGATGCGCACTCAGTAGTTAAGAGTTTGCGGGCAAAACCTAACTACTGAGTTTTTTTACCAATCAGAGATCACTATCGAACTAGCGCGAAACTGGGGAGTTAGAGTTTGCGCGCAAAACCTAACTACTGAGTTTCTTGACCAATCAGAGATCACCATCAAAACTCGAGAGTTAGATTTTGCTTATATGCGGCCCGACTATGCTGTGCGGGCTGTAATTATTTAGCCCCATAGTGCTATTTTTAAGCAATATTGTTTGCAATTACACTTCCATAGATTTTATTTGGTTGGATAGTACTTATTCCACATAGAATATAAAATGGGTTAAAAACCTGAAGATGCGGAAGAGCTGATCAATCTCCGAGTCTCCCTGGAACAGGGGCTTCTTGGACGACATCTCTGAAAATATGCAGCCCACAGACCAGATGTCTATCGGGCATGAGTACCTGCAAAACAACAGGCATGTAACTGGTACTTTACTATGGTCTATTCCGTATCAGTAGGACAATCTAGTACAAGTAGTAGCAGTTTTTTCATTTCAGACGTTTTACTAGTATGATGATTTTAAATTCGAGACGTTTTAGTAGTAGGTCGTTTTACTTTTACGTCATTTATACTAGAAGGGCGTTTTACTAGATTGTCTTTCTGATACGGAGGGGGTCTATTTATCCTTACTGGTCCTATTTAGTAAACAGTTTTTGACAGTTACCGTTCGTCTTTTAAACTCAAATCACTGTTTAAAAGTTAACTGATTAAGGAGCTGTCTCCACGAGCGAGAAAATCGCCGACGATGTTATCGTCGTGCCACGTATTCTATACACTCTCTGCGTGTCTACACATGGCGCTGTTATTGCGGCGATAGTTGTATGGAAATACGTAACATCGTCGCTATTTTCTTGCTCGCGGAGACAGCCCCTAAAATAAATTTCATTAATAACAAATTCTATGTGTGGAAAACCATTTGTTGTTTTTTTATAAGTTATTATTCCAATAAAGTGTCGGCTGAAGATTTGCCAAATAGGCCAAGTAAGGATAAACAGACTGTATCATCACTTCTTCACTTAACAATTATTTTCTTTTTTGTCAGTCACCTTTGGCTTCCTAGCAGAACTTCAGGTGCTCTGTACCACAGAGTAACTACCTCATGTGTGTACACTCTGACTGGCACGCCGAACGCGCGGCCCAGCCCAAAGTCAGCTACCTGTGAGAAAACACTTATTCTAGTGAAAACAGTGGCTGTTTAAACTTTATCCTGCTTAGCTTGTAAATAATCAATTAGGAAAACTTAGTTTCACTTTCAGAACTGACTTAGCTGCTATGCCATCAGCACAGAATATACCGGGTGTAACGAGACCCTCAACGAAGCCAAGGTCTACATATCCAGACCATCATCAAGACCATTTCTGTTCAAAATTATTGCTGGGAAACGATTTTAATTTTTGGTGTCAAAAAAGCATTGCATACTTTACCACGCAATGTAACGCGTACAACAGACCGCGCATGCGAGTGTATGCTACACAGCTGCGTGCGACCGAGTTGAAAGGCAGCGTTTATATGCGTGCCCATGATATACATTGAATAATGATGTTTTGAAGCCATTTTTGATTATATTTCTTTGGACAAAAATTAGGAAATAACAAATAAGATTTCATGAAAATGTTGAAAAAATTTTTTGACTTAGACCTTCAATAACTTCGTAGCTATTGGTTTCCCAGGTATAGTCTAAAATACAAGCATGATCCTGATGATGGGCGGAATGCGTGGGCTTCGGCTTCGTTGAGGGTCTTGTTACACCCGTTATAATAGTACCAAATGTACAGAACACAATCCGCAGGAGGACAATCAAATAATAAGCACTATTTCAAATGGCACAGCACTGCGTGCCTATTATTATAAGCACTTCGAAATGCTTTTCTTTCTGATGGGTAGCTGTATCTCAGCCAACACATGACATCCCTCGTGCGCTGGCTCTACTGAGTGAGCCTCGAGCAGTAGGCTAATATAAAAGTTTAAGCGCGGAGTGAGACCCCCCTGCCATCAGATCAAGTCCAAAGATCTGGACAAAAATAAATTTACCATTTTTATCTTTTTACAGAGATATGTTTTTATTTTACTTTTTAAAAAACCTCCAAAAGGAAAGACTAAAAACATTTATTTGAATTTAGTCTTTGTGACACCAACCTTAATAATACCAGTCTTATCAATGAGCAGGTTCTGTGGTTTGAGGTCTCGGTGCAATATGCGGCGCTGGTGGCAGTATAAGATGGCACTGTTGATCTGGTACAAGTAACTCTTCACCACCGCCGGGTCCATGAACTGAAAAAGATAAAATTAAATTATTGTCATTAGCTCAAAATAGAGGGAGTAAAGAAATCAAGTTTAGTACTTTGTGCGCTCAATAAACATACACATGATACGGATGATTGATCTTCCTTTGGATAAATTTAAAACCATGTTTAAAAGACGCTCATGAGTAAAATAGACAATTATCTGAAAGATCAAAATGCTTAGATTGGAAATGATATAACTTGCTAGTATAAATAAGTAATCTTTTTTGCCAATAATCATGTTGTACTCAGTACAGTACAGACCACTGGTACACAAATACCAATTTGGTAACGATATATTGAAAATTGGAGATGGAGGAAATTGGAGGTAAATATCATTACTTATTTCTGTTAAAGCTGATAAGTTTCTTGCGCCCATTCTTCTTGTCAGTTAAAAAAGTCTGGAACAGGTCTGGTAGGAAAATATTGACCCCAAGTAGGGTTTTCGGGTACCCGGCCTTTTTTCATACCCGGGTATCGGGTATTATTTTTTTCAATACCCGGGAATACCCGGGTACCCGGGTATTTTCAAATACAAATAAAACTTCACATTTTTCAGGTGTTTCGCTCGTTTAAATATACACACCGTTAAATTTTAATCGCTTAAAAATTAAAATACCTTTAAATGAGTGTTTCACTAATGAAAATAAAGATATTTTTCCTAAAGAGATATGGATCTTCCCTAAATAAAGTAACTAAAGTAGGGCAATATTTAGATCACAAGACACATCTGACATCTGTCAGTCCTTAGTGTTATTTGTCAAACTAAATCGTAAACTTTATTTTGTGATTTTACAACAATTAATATTTACTTATTATTAACTGAAAAAAGTGCCTTTAATAAAATAAATATTGTGTGGCCGCCGTTAGAAGGTTACGTTGTTAAATTTTGATGAAGTGTCAAATGTGATTAAATTGACCCTACTTTAGACAGATAAAACGTTATATTGGTCATTAAGATCAATTATTAGTATAGGGAAATATTTTTGTAATTTTTCGACAAAAAATAGTTTTATTCGTAGAAAAACCACTTTAAGGAATTTAATCGATTAGTTAGATGGTGTATTTATCAAAAAAAAAACAACTATGTACTCCCAGCAAATCCATCTCTAACCGGCTGCATGCGAACTACCCCCACAGCCGCCCTAGAAGTAGCTCTGGATCTGGCACCCCTGGACCTGTTTATACAACAGGAAGCCTCCATGGCTGCTATAAGGCTTAAACACCTGGGTCTGTGGTACAACCGAGAGGGTCCTCACTCCACTTTGTGGAATAATCTAGTGAAACATGAGCCACTAATCGCTGCCCCATGCGACAGGATCCCTAAACAATACATTTTCGAAAAGAAATACCAAATACAGTCAGTAGAAAGTGACCGAGATTACTCCGGCATACATGAAGTCCGAATTTATACGGACGGCTCCAAGATGGGGACTGGTACTGGAGCTGGAGTATTCTCACAAGACCTAAATATCAAAATATCACAAGCATTAGGCCAACACAGTTCGATATTTCAATGCGAATGTGTTGCAATAATAAATTCCGCTAACACGGCCCTGTCTAGAGGTATGAAGGAACTAAACATCCGCATACTGACCGACAGTATGGCCGTCCAAACAGCACTGGAGGCCAACACGATCAACTCCAGTATCGTCTACGAATGCCACCGAGTTTTGGATCGTCTAGCATCCAACAACAAAGTAATCCTACAATGGATTAAAGGGCATAGTGGATCACACGGGAACGACGCCGCCGATGAGCTGGCTAGAAGGGGATCTTCTACAATAGTGGCAGGACCCATACCCATCCTGCCACTCCCGTTCAGCCAACTGCGCTCATGGGTAAGACAACGTACTCGTGCTGCACATAATACTCGTTGGGTAGATCTAACAAGCTGTAGACAGTCCAAGTTGGCGATGACCGCAGTCTCGCCGAGGTTGACCTGTAGACTGCTCAGCCTTATTCGTCCAGACCTCCGAATAGTTGTAGGTACACTTACAGGTCATCTAGCTTTAAACCGACAACTATTCATCATGAATGCGACGGACACTCCCCTATGTAGAGGATGCCTGGACGCAGAAGAAACAGCCGCCCACGTGATCCTGGAGTGCGTGGGTTTGGCCACACACCGGGCAGAAATCCTCAAAGACGTGAGGTCGCTCCTAGAAGCCTGTGAACGCCCCAGGAGGCTTCTGCGCTTCTGGAAGGAGCTGGGATGGCTTGACTAGCCACACCAATGCTGTGTTCACGCATAACGGACCAAATGGGAGTCTAAATGCGGAGAAAAGAGCCCATCACCAATACCAAGATCCATCTCTGGAAAAAACGATGTGACTCTCGTAATTTTCGATTATTTTCGACTTGCATTTCTTTAAAAAAGTTGCTCAAATGGTTATAGAAATACTTTAGGAAGATCGCGCAGACATCTTAATAGTGATAAAAGCTTACTTTCAATGTAAAATAGAAAAGGAACAATAAAAGTTATTAGTTTATTATCATTCATGTTGTCCTGTTAATGAAATAAGCTTTTGAAAATTCCAAGGAATTAAGAGAATGATTGGACAACCTATCTGTAAAAGTGGGTTTTATCGATTATAGGGCTTTGTACAGCAGATTTAAATTATGAGTGCTGCTCTATAGCACCATTATAAAGTAAAATAAAATATTTTTTATTACTCCCGGGTACCCGGGTTTTGTAACAATTATTACCCGGTTCCAAATTCTCTTGTATACCCGGGTATACCCGACCCGGGTACCCGGGTCCGAAAACCCTAACCCCAAGGAACCGCTTTGGGAATCGCTGCTCTAAATTTAGGTTCCTGAGGGCCTAGTATGAGTTGTGTTTCTCACCTCACTTTGCGAATAGTATCGAGCGAAAGAGAGGAAATCATGCGAGTGAGTGAACGAGTGAAAGAGAGGAAACGATAGTTAACTATTCGCAAAGTGAAGTGAGAGCAAAACACCAACTTGTACTAGGCCCTCTGATCTCAAAACTTAAGATTGTGGGATACTAGTGACCGCCCGTGACTTCGTCTGAGTGGTCAGTTATTTCTCTATCCCTCAGGAACAGTACTTTCTACGGGATGAAATGTTACCCTATGTTCTTCTCTGTACCTCTGATAATGTGTATGCAAAATTTCATGATGATCTGTTGAGACATGAAGGCGTAATAAACAAACAAAAAATAAAAATTTAAAAATATTAAAAACACGACTGCCCTGCCAAAACGAACTAAAAAGTTAAATAACAAGTGTCATTGCAGTCGGGGGACCTCTTTGATTAAAAATTGTTCCACAAAACGTTCCCCTGACAGCAATGACACTCATCAATCAAGCAATGACGTCATGTTTTTAATATTTTTTAAATTTATTTATTTTTATTTTACACATTTAAGTGACAAATTATACAGTTTTGGAATGTGCTCATTAAGGCCTTTTATTTGATGCCCATATTCTAATAATTGAAGAAAAAAAATTTTGTAAAATGTAAGATATAGGTGCTGGCACAAATCTTGAGCAGTGCAGTGAGAGAACTTGGTAGGGGATTCCTGCTCAAATTTGCAGTAGCCCCTCACCACCTCCCTCGCCAATAAGACCTAAAAATTACTTCTGCGCATTAACTGTCACTGCTCCAGATCTGGGCCGAGCCAGTTCCAAGATGATAAGAAGTCTCTTAGATTCGTCTCTGGATGTCCAATACCCTTTATAGGCTTTGGTGTAACAGTATTCCCTAGACTTCTTTCAAATATAAACTTTAAGGTCGCTACTCACTTTTCCACTTCCAAGAGAGTCCATATATTTCTTCAGGTCCATAGAAAGGAACTCGAAAATGAGGTAAAGGCGACACTCTTCCATCAGGACATCTTCCAGTTTCACAACGTTGGGGTGACTTAACTCTTTTAACAGTGAGATCTCTCTACAAAACACAAACAACCTCATAGGTTATAAATCCAAACAAACTATTTATACACTATTTGTGACTTATTTTTTAACTTGTAAGTTAACGATAGGTAAGAAATGATAGATTCTGCTGTATTTACCTTATAGCCGTAGAAGGAATGCCTTCATCTTCCGACTCCAAGCGAATTTTCTTCATAGCCACAAATTGGCCAGTTATTTTATTTTTCCCTTTATACACGACACCATATGTACCTTCACCGATTTTCTCAATCTTGAGAAAATCATCCATCTTGTAGCACGGAATTTTGTTAGATATTTAGCAAAACGCGCCTAAAGCTTGCTTGGCCACACAGCGGCTACCGCGTGTAATGATTAAAAGAAAATGTTAACGTTTTAACTGATGATAAACAAAATTATTGATATTCAGAATAGAGAATCACTAAGATAAAAACACTATTTGGTGTAGAAATTGATTAAAATATCGCTAACGTTTTTGGATAACGACTTTCAAACGTAAAGTTTTTAAAATTTTCATTCAATTGTCAAAATGACTGGAAAGCTTGTTGTCATTTCAGACATTCTTCTTCTTAATTTTGTTATGGCAATCTACTTTCCTCTTGGAAGTAACTTTTGCCAGTGTCATGTTTGAATAGTTCAGTTGCGTAGACACTTGTACCACAAAACTGCACCAATTTTAAGACACAATATCCACTATGAATCAATTTGCGAATAATTAAAATAGTCACCGAACTGAACTCGACAAAATCCCGCCAAAAACTCCATTTCAGACATTTGTCAAATAACTTTTTAAAACTATGTTTACATTAGTCAAGTAGACGACCGAGTCGATTGGCGAGTGATAAAAAGTAAGTGAGATCGACCAATGTAAACAAAAGGTCGAGTAAACTGGGCCGAGTACTGGACGAGTCAGTTGTCATGTGCGGCAGGCTGATTATCTAATTAAAAACCACCTAGCGACCGGTGTGATATGACAAATGAATGTGATACATTGCTACTTCTTTTTGGGTTAAAAAAAACTTACCAAAGAAAAGTAGCAATGTATGTCAAATGAGACCGGTCGCTAAAAAGTTTCTATTTAGATAATCAGCCTGCGGGACGTAGTCGCTAGAGGTGAAAATTTCGGAAAGTTTCCGAAACTATGGAATGTTTCAGGAAAACTTCCGGAAACATTCCAAGTAACTTTCAAAATTACAGCAACAGTAACTATGGAAGAAGGCAGTCTTCTTCTTATCTAATAGGAATAGTGGCCATCTCTGGTGTAAGGCACCCATTACACGGTAGGTTTTGCTGTCAGTTTAACCACAGTCACGGGCTGTGACTGACGATTTTTTTTTTTTTATGAATGAAATGTTTATTTATCTTCAAATAGGTACAGAGTTTAAAGCATGGTCCCACAAAACTACATTAAGTAGTTTGTCTGCGGGTACAGTCTCACAGGTTATAACAACAGTTTAACTAGTAGTAATTATCGATGCTTAAATAGACCAAGGGCCCGTTTCACAATGTCCGATTTAGTTCTTTGACGAATAAATTCATGTAAAATCTGTTCCAATTTTAAATTAAAAAAGGAGTAGTGCCTAATCATAGATTATGAAACGGGCACCAAGTTTTACAGACTATCTAGTAGATATTTCTTAAGTAGAGTACCAAATTTAGTAAAATTATCCTCAGATCTAATATATTGAGGCAAACTGTTTAATAAGTAAGGGATTCTCTTATTGAGGGTTCTATCACCAAAATAATTCGATACTTTGGGCACTGAATATTTGCCCGCGGATATTGACCTTGAGTTGAACCCATACACAACCAACGAGTGACGCTCTCGGCTACTATGGTTATTGATAGCAAGTAAGTATTTATGTTTTAAGCTCACGGGAAGAATTTTGCATATTTTAAATAGTTTTTTATAGTCTCCATTACAACTTTTTTTAGTTTTTTTATTTACTAGCAGCTTTAAGAATCGTATTTGTAGTGCTTCTAACTTATCTAAATTTGTTTTAAAGGTAAGTCCATAGGAGTCCAGAGCGTAACTCAGAATAGAATCTACCAAAGCCATGTATATGCATTTTAGAGTGTGCGACGGTACTTTGTAGCTTAAATGATAGAATTTAGCTAGCAATACTTTAAGTTTAGAACAAATATAATCCACATGGTCTGACCATGAAAATAATTCATCAATTTTCATCCCTAGGTAAGTTACATTTTTTACTCTTTCTACTGGTTTACAAGCACAATTACTACATTAACCTACCGTGTAATGTAGTGACTGATGGTTGCATGATGTGATTTGTTCTTTCCATCTGACTGATCAGTCAAACGTAATTCATGACTGATGGAATTTGACTGACGCTTGCATGACCATGTAACGGGTGCCTTAGAGTTTATCAAGCCACCGCCTGTAAGGCCTCTAACTTGGCTTAACAACTGTGATCAGATAACAACAGCCGGGACCGACGGTTTAACGTGCCCTTTCGAAGCAAGGAAGCGCTCAGCTCAGTTGTAATGCCACTTTAACGGTCACCCATCCGAAACCTGACTGGACCGAGCGTTGCTTAACAAACGTGATCGAGTACGATCAGTCTGTCAAGTTCCGCGCTTCATCGTCGTGTTCGCTTCATCAGCCTTTGATCGTCGTGTTCTCAAGTGCCTACATACAACGTGTTACAAAGCAGGCTGATTATCTAATTAAAAACCACCTAGCGACCGGTGAGGTTATTATCTGACCCCGAATTAAGTAACTTTGTTGCTAACAATTCTCGATTGAAATCGCAGTTGCATTGCTGCTTTAAATAAGATAGTTGTCACATTGGTTCTAACTAAAGCAGCAATGTAACTGCGATTTCTGTCAGAGTTGATTGCAACAAAGATACATAATCAGCCCCCTGAACCCGTAAATTTTTAAATTTCCAAAGTTACGGAAGTTTTGGAAGTTTTTAGAAATGGAAACTTTCCTGGAAGTTTTCACCTCTAGTAGTCGCTCAACCGAGTTGTTCCCCCACCAACTATTTTACTCGACTCGCCTGCCTACTCGCCCTGTAGAAATCGTCGGGTCAGTTGGAAAGCGAGTCAAGTGGGTCTTGGTTTGGTTTCTAGTTTTAGCGTTTACATTATTATTGACAATAAGCTATGATAATAAACACATGAAGTGGTCCGAGGAGGACACTTATAAAGTAGAGCTCTACCGCGAACACGCTATGGAACATGAGCAGAAATCTAAATAGAAATAAAACTCGTCGGACAAAGGAAATCACGGGCATCGAGGCTATTGTTGTTGAAGCAATTTTTTTCTTGTTTCTTTTTCTACAATTTTTCAGCTCACCAACTGGGCCCAATACGTAATGAAGAAATCTTGGAGGTTACTGGGCTCAGTTACTTTACCAATGTAAATGGTGTACAATACAAGGCGAGTCGAGTAATGACTGAGTTATTGTGCCCGGGAGCCTTACTATGAGCTCTTTTAGCAGGACTTATATTGAACTGCTTTACTTTTTCGCACTATGACCTCAAAGGTTAGTTCAAAAGCAGGCCTTAAGCGGTCCTGTTTAAGGCCTGCTTTCGAACTGAACGTTTTAAGGATGGTTTCTTATTTGCTGATGGTAAGCCCCCGGGTTGCTGGTCCAAGCTGCTGGCGTAATGTAAACATAGCTTTAAATCAAGGGTGCGTTCCATAGTTGAGAGTGCGGTTGTTTGTAGTTTGGTTTTTTAATCACTCTTGTCTTGTATTCGGTACGACCGAAGAACTTTATATGTATTAATAGTATGTACATAATCTTCGTTACCCATTTAGAATACGGATAATTTAAAGTTCTTAAATATATAATCAAATAAAATCAGTTTTTTAGATGAACTTTTTGAAACTAAGACACAAAAACGTCAAAATACAAAATAATGTCACATGACATTGACAATTTTCTTGGCTCTGGTGTTTGAAACGGCAAAGTTGTGTCATTAACCGAACGTCATGCACTAATGTTTTGGAACGCCGCGCCGTTAAGGTCGTTCGATGATCTCAGTAGCGCCACCATTGGAAATAAATCATATTGCTTTTGCTGCCTTTTGAAAACCACTCATTCCCGATTTAATCCTGACTATGGTCCATATTTTCCAAAATCGGGAGTCGCAAATCGGCAAAAAGTGGCAAGTACAGCGCGTAGCCACTTCCAGCGGGGCGAAATGCGGTGCGGGCGGGGCGTACTTGCCCAAAAAAGAGACTAGATTCTATTTACATATCACTTGCCCACTTAATGGGCAGCTTACTACTTAACTGCTAGTTTACACGCAAAAATTTAGTTGACTGACAACTTAATTTTTACTAAGTTACATAACAACTTGACCTGTGTAAATGGCTCATAAGATACTTGGGAATCCTTGGAGGAGACCTATATCCAGCAGTGGGTGTCACAGTTATATTACAGTACTAGGCACGTATCTTGAAATTTTTTCGACGGAGTGGGGATAAGTTCGCGCATGTGCTCTTGTGAGCGACCAATAGCGCGCGCCCCTCTCCCGCAGCCCGCGCTCACCGCTACGCATACCCAAAATACACGTTTCGCGCAATCCCCACCCGATTTCATGTTATATGCCTCGTACTGTAACAGCTTTTCTAGTAAATGACATGCTAGATACAGACATGTGTATGAATGCCAGTAGCCAGCTTACCAGCGCAGCGCATAGATAGCATGCCGTCTACTGGCATTGGCATATGTATCACGGTCATTATTTTGGGCTTGAGTTTTGGGAAAAAATATAAGTCGGTCTTGGTAACACCGGTCGTTCGCTCATTGGTTAATTAAGTGTCAAAAAAGTTGATGTAGTTTGACATGACATGATGACAGTGACAGTGACAGCTGTCTGCATTTTGATTTTTGTTGCGTTGCGGTGCGAGTGCCTCCGAAGTTGTTTCCGTTTATTATTTCAAGATTGTTCTGTAAATTTAATATTCATTTAAATCAATCAATTCACCTTCAGTTATCTTGAAAGTCACTTCAAAAACGTGCGTGAACAGTCAGACGATTGTTATAGTTTTGTCATTGGACTATTATCCTTAATTTCTCAGAGATGACTGGAAAAGTTTTAAATCTTAAACTTTCTAGTGGTTATGAAATGCCGATTGTTGGGTTAGGCACATACGCGGTAAGTTTGATAGATAATCCTTTGACCCTTATAATTTATATTCTATCTACAATGATTAATTATCTCACAAAAGCAATCGACTTCACTCAATCTCCTGATAATATTTCTTCCAAATATTTAAAAGTAAATTGAGGGGTTGGTTAATCACTATATCACTATATAGTATATAAGTATATAGTATAAAACTAAAGTCGTTTCTCGCTGTCAGTCCCTATGTATGCTTAGATCTCTTTAACTATGCAACGAATTTTGATGCGGTTTTTTTAATAGATGGAGTGATTCAAAGGAAGATTTATATGTAATTCATGAATGTTTTTATTGGTGGTTGACTAGTATAGAATGCTCTTAGCATTAAGTCCGCCTCTGTACCGTACTTTGTGTATTGTTGTGCAATAAAGATTAATAAATAAATAAATGTATAATACATGCTGCCAAAATCCACTGTGACCGCCACTGTATATGTTATCTTCGTTATAAAACCTTTTCAGCGTAAGGCTGATCCTGGTCAATTTCGCCAAGCAGTTGAATGGGGCATCGATGCTGGTTACAGACACATTGATACAGCATCATGTTACAAAAACGAGGTGGAAGTAGGGGAAGGAATAGCCAATAAAATCAAACAGGGTGTTGTAAAGAGACAGGACCTGTTTGTAACAACTAAGGTGAGATGTGAATTAATATTTCTTTTTATTATAATTGAACTTGAATCACAAGTCAAAGTGATTAACAATTTGATGCACCTGATTTATTTCGTAAACATTAATCTTAGTAACGAATACGAGAGAAATTAATAAAATTTTACTTGTATTAGTTGCTATAAGATGATGATGCTAGTGTCAACAGTACTTAGCTGCTGATTATATTTGATTAAAGTTTTATGTCATGCTTTTAAAAAGTGTAATTCTTTTATTCATTATACAAGGGTTGTTTTTCTATGGTACCTATAAAATTAAACTGAAGAATTTAAGCTTTTGGCAGTAGTAAGCATGATATTATAACTGGTGTTCTCAAATTATTATTATTATTTCTAAAGGGCAGGCTTTTGAGGCAGCAGGCAAGTTACTATTGTACTGAACTATTGTACTAAATGTACAGAAGCCCATCCGCACAATCAAATAATAAGCTACTCTCACTGCACAGCAATAAAGTACAATTTCAAATTGCACAGCGCTGCGTGCCTATTATTGTATGCATTTTCTCTTTCTGTCGCATTAGTCGCGTAGCTCTGTCTCAACCGACACATGTCTTCCCTCCTGCGCTGGCTAGACTGAGTGAGCCACGATCAATAGGCTATTATAAAAGCTTAAGCACGGAGTGACCCCCCCTGTTACAAGTCCTTAGTTTAGAGAAATAAAAGGCTGCTTATTTTTTACAGTTGTGGAATGACTGCCATTCAGAAGAAGAAGTGATACCAGCCCTGAAGGCTTCACTCAACAGGCTCAAACTTGATTATGTTGATTTATATCTAATTCACTGGCCTGTGTCAGTAAATGTATGTACCTATCATAATTGACGGGATGAGTGGACAAAGGTGTTAACTAACATAAAGTTCAAAATGAGTTATGAGTGTTTGCTTTTTGTCAGTTAACACCTTTTACCACTCAGCCCTTGTTATTTAATTGTTGTTAAATTTAGATATGTACTGCAATTTAAAGTGGTATTAAGTATAACATACAAAAATTAACAAAATATTAACATACACTCACTGCACTTGTTTTACATAAACAGATTGAGAACCAAAGTTTTGACCCAATTTCAACATTATTTTGCCTTTGGGAGATGAATTTTAAAGAACTTATTAGTTTTAGAGCAAAGGTGAAGAAATGGGAATTGACTTCGTTGAGACATGGCGAGGCATGGAGGCAGCAGTCAAAGAAGGCCTGACCAAGTCAATAGGGGTATCTAATTTTAACGAAGAACAACTGACCAGACTGCTGAACAGCACAAGTAACAGACCTGTTGTTAACCAATTTGAGGTAAGGAGCTTTCTTATGATTATATATAACACTGTATTTTTCCAAACCAGCCCCGTTAAGTCCGATTCACACATACCAGTAAAGTCACGGTTCCGGAACAGTACTGCCACCGTGATAATTATTCGTTCATACATTCTCTATGAGCATGCATTCACTCACACTGAGAGCACTGTCTCGTCACTGACACTGACTGGTGTGGACGTGTTCATAGAGAAAGTATGAAAGAATAATTATCACAGTAGCAGTACTGTGACTTGACTGATATGTGTGAATCAGGTTTTGGAATGGCCTTATCACGTCACGTGTTATGGTGGTAATGCTACAGGGGCTGTGTTGCAGTCACAATACCAATATATATGCGACTGTTGTACTTATGGGACAATAGAATACTTTCTCAAGAATTTATCCACAACTAATAACCATACATTTTTCAGATTAACCCCACTTTGGCACAGCACAAATTAGTTAAATTCTGCAAAGACCAGTCTATCATGCCAGTGGCTTATACTCCTCTGGGTTTGATCTCAGAGGCCAGGCCCGAGTTTATAGGCAAAGATGTTATCAAGACTGACCCTAAACTGGGTGAGATAGCGGAGAAATATAAGAAGACCCGCGCGCAAATTGCTTTGCGATATCTGGTGAGAATCTTGTTATATAATACTAAATAATATACTAGAAAAATTTCGACTCGTCGCCGGTGGGTATAGACTGAGCGGTCATGGGATTTTTGGTAACAATCAAGGAAAAGGTTAGATTCATTTTCATGGGTTGTAGAGTGGTCCCCTAATGTGAATGATCTCGGTCTGCCTGCTCTCAGTGGTTGCAACTTCGAGTTATAGCGCTTACAAGAGGCATCATTGTTACGAAAAAAAAACGATCAGAGAAATGGTCAGTTTTAGTATATATTCAAAGTATGTCGTCTCTGCAGATGAAACAAGTTGGTCTGCCGGCTCATAGTGGTTGCATTTCTGAGCTATGACGTGCGCAAGTCACGTCATTGTTACGAAAAAAAAACGATAAGGGAAATGGTCAGTTTTAGTACCTATTCAAAGTATAGTATCTCCACGGGTGAAACAAGTTGGTCTGCCGGCTCTCAGTGGTTGTATTTCAGAACTATCATTGTGTACGCAAGACGCTTATTTGTAGAGAAAGCCTAAAAAAACTTTGAAAAACGGGACAATAGGCGAATTTTTAAGTGCACGCCAGCCGCTTGCATATCTGTGACTGTATGAGTCACCTGCCCACCTTAAGGCATCTCTACACTCGCGCGCGAAAAGCCCCAAACCTCCCGCAAAGCATAGTGTGAAACCGATTTAAATCGAATCCACACACCCGCGCGTGAGTATGGAGAGGCCTTTATGCCTATGCCACTACGCACCCCCACTGAGTCCTTTCCAGTCTAAGAGTTTAAAGATATCATCCAACGCAGCTGTGAATAGTTTCGGGGAAATAGCATCTCCCTGTCTCACATCTCGCTGCAGTTGGATATGATTTGTGCTCTGGTTCTGTACTCGGATCAACATGGTGGCATTTTCGTATAAGTACCACATCACCTCGATATACCTGTAGTCCACTTGGCAACTTTAGAGAGACTGCAGCACCGCCCAGGTTTCAATCAAATCAAAGGCTTTCTCATAGTCCACGAACGCCAAGCATAGTAGCAGATTTAATGGATGTGGTCTATGGTACTAAAGCCTTTTCGGAACCCGGCGGAAACCCTATGAAAGCTTTATGAAGGGGTTTTAAAACGTGTTCAAGCAATTTATACCTAGTTCCACTAGGTAGGTATTTTCAACTGATTTTCGTTCGACATTTGACTCAAATGTATGAAGGTTGAGTTAAATGTCGAACGAAAATCAGTAGAAACGAACGCTCGACGCCAGCCGAGCGATTCAAAAATAAGGCCCCAGAACCGCTTACCGTTAAAGGGGTTTTGATTGGGTATTTCATGAACCGCTTACCATTAAAAGGGTTTTTGATTGGGTATTTCATAGACTTGTTTTCAAAAACCCTATCAATACGGTAAGCATAACGTCGACTAACCCTATCGAATGGGAAACCCTATCATTTGGTAAGTTTTTTATTAGGATTTCCCCATTAATTAGGTTAACCCAAAAAGGGGTTTTCCGGTCGCTGCTAGCGAACGAAACGATCAACGCATCAAACTTACTTTGTTTCTATGAAAATTAAATTGTTTATCTAATTATCCATATACATATTTAACATTATACATTGGGTCTTATTGTATGTCTCTAGTTAAGAATAATTTGTACAAAGCCCTGTAAATTTTAGTAATCTTTATTTAATTTTAATTGTATTAGGTAGACTATTCTTTAATATTAGTTAAGTCATGTTACGTGTGTTAATAAAAAGTTAATTTCCTTTTAAATAAGGTGATACAGTTATTTTATTAAGTAAATCACTTAAAATTTTAGGTCTTCTTTGTTTCATTAAAATAAATGTAAGGACATTAGATAATGGTATTGAAATTAGCTTTGTCAATTGGCTTATTATATTCGTTGTGTTTTGGATGAGTTGTTTGATTGTGATGTGATATATTGTATTGTAGTTTTTTCTGAGCCCAGCCAGTTTGATTGGTTGATTTTCATCAAGATTACCAAATACCATAAATAAATAAAAATAAATAAATATTATTTCTAGCAAGACCTTTGCAAAGACTTTGTATGTGTTTGAAATCAGTGAAATGGCCTTGTAGTTTCCTATCTCCTTCCTTGATCCTTTTTTATGTAAGAGTATTACGTGTGACTCTGCCCATTGTCTAGGTATATTAACCGTGCGTAGTATTTCGTTGAAAACTTTAGCCAGTATTGGCCGCATCTCTTCCGCAATACCTCTTAAGAGTTCGTTAGGAATTTGGTCAGGTCAAAACAATTAATGAAACAATTACAACTCAGATATTTATAGTCTTTTGTTGAGAACATTTTAGCTTTATATTTTAGTTGCGTTGTAATTATGGTAAAAACAATTGTATAATAGACCTTAACTGAACGTTTTGTTGGCTTTTCTAGTGTTACAATTGATGAAAATAATAAAGAATGGCAAAAAAACAGTTTTTACTAAAAATACGATTTTATACTGTTTCGAAATCCAAGCTGTGTGAATGAACAATTTTGGGCGCGCGTTGATAGTGTATGATTATTTTAAACGTTTGAAATATTGACGCAGAAGTAGTTTTAAGGCAGAAACAATTAGGAATTAGCCGTAAGAGCACATTGAATATCTCACTCCATACAAAAAAAAACATAAAGTATTTTTTCCGACCAATCTATTCATTTTAGACAAAAATGGCTTAAGATTTATTTTCATTATAATAAAGAGTTCTATCGATTAGAATTTTTAAAAATACAATTTGACGAAAAAAAAATTTTTTTGTAACTTGCGCGCGTCATAGCTCTGAAATGCAACCACTGAGAGCCGGCAGACCACATCATTTCAGCTACGGAGACGCCATACTTTGAATAAGTACTAAAACTGACCATTTCTCTGATGGTTTTTTTTTCGTAACAATGAAGCCTCTTATAACCGTTGTAACTTCGTTCATTCCTCCGCCTACTCTGGCCTGGAGCGGTTGTGCGCTGTTTCTGTGTCATTTTTATCATCATTTAAATAATTAGAATTTCTGTGATTGGCTGTGTGTGAAAATTTCAATTCCTTGTTCCTCTTGAGGCTCTTAAAGGTAATAACTCCTCCTACTGGGCGGTCTTAGAGTGGGATAACAAATTTGCATCGGTTACTGCGTTTAAAATTTTTTGACCGTACTGTGATTTGAACTCTGGGCTCCTGCAATAGAACACCGCTAGGACCGGTGCGCCCCACCATCAACGCTAACTGTGTCGTGGGCCCGAGCGTCGAAATTACGAACTACATTCTGCAAGCAACATCAAGCGGGGCGGTGGTGGTGGCTCGTAGCAACGATTCACTGTGCTACGAACTACGTGCTACACCGTGCTACGGCGTCTACGATACGTGCAGCTGACTGTCTCGTGCATACAAACAAACTCGACCTTATCTCCACTACTAAGATGCCTAAATTACAACACTCTCCGCGCGAGTCCCCGACCAAGCCTAGTGCAGTACCTACTACTCAACCACAATCGGAATCGGACTCTTCGTCAAAGGACAAACCAGAACATAGTCGCTCAGTAACCACTCGTTCGAAGCGTCTCCGCATTGAATCGTCGCCTCAAGCAACTGAGAGTGATCAAGCCAATTTTTACGACTTCAAAAAGGAACTTTTGTTGATGCTTAGTACTTGGAAGACTGAACAATCTGCCACTCTATCCAAACTTGTTTCTGACGTTACTGCACTCAAAACACAGTGTACGGAAATTCAGAAATCTAACTCTGAAATTGAAGCCTCAATAACCTTTATGAACACCCAGTTTGAAGAAATTAAAGCTAGAATTGGAAGATTGGAGATAGAAAAAAACCAAAACAGGGAATATATGATAGGGTTGGAAAAACAATTAGAGGAATTACAACAGTTTTCCAGATCTTCATCCATCGAAGTCCGAAATGTACCTGTCAAGGAGAAAGAGCTAGAAAGTGACCTTATCAACATAGTCCAAAAACTCGGCACCACTTTGGGTGTAAGCTATCAGGAGCATGATATCCGCGATATATACAGACGTCCTGGAAAACCTGGTATAGCTAGAACAATAGTTGTCGAATTTCACTCAGTCCGAATCAAGAACAACTTTCTTGCCTCTTCGCGGCGCTTCAACAAAGGTCGACAGAGCTCGGAGAAACTAAATTATGAGCATATTGGTATGGTTGGTGATAAGCGACCAATCTACGTGGACGAGCACCTGCCCTATTCTACACGTAAGCTGCTTTTTCTTACTCGCGAATTTGCTAAAAAACACGATTTCAAATTCTGCTGGACATCTAATGGGCGGGTGCTTCTCCGCAAAGATTCTACATCAAAATTCATTCATGTTAAATCAGAATCATGTCTTACTAGTTTACTGTAGTTATAAAATGTTTCATTCTATTTACAAATTAATATCATATAACACAAAATACACAATTTTTCACACTAAATACACAAACTATCACACAATACCTCTTACACTACCACACGCAAATAACACGTTAATCTGTCTTACACTACACACAAACAAACAACGTACTCATCGTTTTCTTAGTAAAAAAAGAACTATTTTTATTAATTTTGTACCTCGAATATTTAAAATCACTCATTCCGAATAAAACAAAGTGGTTTCATCTCATATTTACACGTTATGTTTTTTTAACTCTTGTGATCACCTTCCGTATACTTTGCTTACCAACTAAATTTACTCACCCGTGCATGCGCAAATGTTGTACACTTGTAATAACATTAATCATTTTTTATTTGATTCTAAAATTACTAAAAACCTCTAGCGATAATAGTACATCCACCCTTGGACGTAGTTGTGTACTACGTCAGGTTTCCTTGGCCCCGTCAAAAAAAAATGACTAATCTAGTAGATATAGTATCTGAAATAGATTGTATGGATGTTGCGCAGGCACAGTATTGCACACCAGATAACTGTTCTATGTACTTACCCAACGATTCGTCTTTGAAAATAATCCACGTGAATATTAGAAGTATTAACAAAAACTTTAACAATTTTATCGCTACTTTGTCAATAACTCAAATTCATTTTGACGTTATTATTTTGACCGAATGTTGGCTCAAAGGCTCTGTTCAACTTCCTTTTCTTGACGGTTATACTGTGCAGTCTACTTTTAATAATCGTCTCCAAAATGATGGCGTGGTACTGTATGCTAGAGAGGACTTAAAGTGCTACATTAGTGAGCCACCATTTCAGGATGGAAATTGCTTGTTATGTCGCATTGGTAACATCGCTATTGTCGCGGTCTATCGCTCCCCATCATACAATAACCTAGATAAATTCTACAATAGTCTTGATAACATTGTTTCTCCTCTAAACTTATCAAATATTGTGCTGATAGGAGACATAAATATCGATATTAAGGAGAATAGTATTAATCCTCACTCTAATAATTATCTGACACTAATGTCATCCCTTGGTCTACTACCGGCACATCGTCTTCCAACTAGAATTAATAACTGTTTGGATCATATATTTTTAAAAACTAAACATATAGCCACAGTAGGTGTCATCCATACTGAAATTACAGACCATTATCCAGTTGCTCTGTCTCTAAAATTTAACAACAATGTCAATATTAAACAAACAAACTCTCACGTAGTCAAATATAATTTTGAATTAATAAAAAAAGACTTAGATAACACAAGTTTCACATCAATTTTAGAAGAAACAAATCCTGATATAGCCACTCATA
The DNA here is from genome assembly GCA_943789525.1 of Agriphila geniculea. Lineage (NCBI taxonomy): Eukaryota > Metazoa > Arthropoda > Insecta > Lepidoptera > Crambidae > Agriphila > Agriphila geniculea. The sequence continues at coordinate 8,771,787 of OX038889.1, read as the reverse complement.
CTCTGATTGCATGTATTAAATCAATAATCTATAAACATATATCATTTGTAAAGGTGCCGAGGAGAAACAGGATTATTAAACCGTGGATAACTGCCGGTTTACTTCGTTGTATACGAAATCGCGACTTAATGCATCTTAGACTAAAGAGCTCACCTGATAACATTGTCTTAAAAACCACGTACTTGAGGTTGAGGTATCGCAATTTTTGCAATGCTCTTCTGAAAAAAGTTAAAGTGGATTACGAAAAGCGCGAATTCGAAAAAGCTAAAAATAACCCAAAAGAAATGTGGAAGGTTATTAAAACAGTTACGAACTCTAACCAGGCTAAGAAACCTCCTGATGAACTCCTGAACATTTCGAGCGACAACATCTCCTCTATCAACTCTGTTAACGAGTACTTCGTAAATATAGGCACTCATTTAGCCCAAAAAATTTCAGCTCCTTCGTCCCCATCACAGGACAATCCCTCTCACCACTCAGATTCTGTCTGTAATTCATTTGTTATCCTCCCCATCGATGAGACAGAGGTGAAGCGTCTTATTCTTAATCTACGCAGTGACAGCTCTACAGGTTGGGATGAAATCTCACCGCGTGTGATTAAGCAGTCTGTAGCTTCTTTAGCCACACCTCTTACGCACATCTTCAATCTTTGTATAGAGAACGGTGTTTTCCCTGTCTGCTTTAAAAAAGCCGTTGTCCACCCTATTCACAAGGCGGGGAGCAGGGACTGTGTCTCTAATTATAGACCCATCTCAGTTCTCTCGGCTCTATCGAAGATTTTTGAGAGGTACCTTAACGCTTCACTAATAAAATATCTTAATAAATTTCACATCTTATCGGATAACCAGTATGGCTTTCGGAGTGGTATTTCCACAGAAGATGCTGTTTCGAGCCTTACAGAAGCTATTGTATCGCACATTGATAATAAGGAGAAGTGTTATGGTATCTTTCTAGACCTGTCAAAGGCTTTCGATACAGTCTCTGCTCCCATCCTTCTGTCCAAAATGGAGTCTATTGGAGTTCGAGGTATCAGTTTGGACATGTTTAGAAGTTATCTGTCTGGCCGAACGCAATGCGTTAAAATTGGTGGTTTGCTTAGCGATGAGGCACCCATATGCTAGGGGGTGCCTCAAGGCAGCATTCTGGGCCCAACGCTCTTCCTCATATACATAGACCAGTTATGCCGCCTCTCTCTTAAAAACTGTAACATCTTTACTTATGCAGATGACACGGCTCTTTTGGTCTATGGAGAAAATTGGGCTTCTGCCAAGTGCTATGCTGAGACTGCTCTGCGTTGTGTCAGCAAATGGCTGTCCACAAATCTACTGACACTTAATTTTGATAAATCACAGGTTCTAAAATTTAACATCGACAGGTCTCCCAAGCCTGAATTAACTACTTCAGCCTCAGATATAATACTACACAATTGCCAGGACACAGACTTGCATTCGTGTCTCTGTAAGCCATTGAAATCTGTAAGTAGCGTAAAGTATTTAGGCATTCACCTTGACGATGGGCTTGACTGGCATGTCCAGATTGAAACTCTTACAGGTAGAGTCCGGAAACTTATTTATATTTTTAAAAATCTACGTCACTCAGCTGACCGTACCACTCTCTTTACGGTTTACTTCGGATTATGCCAGTCCATACTATCCTACTGCATTTCTGTTTGGGCAGGGACTAACAAAACATCCCTATTAAAACTTGAGCGTGCTCAGCGAGCTGTTCTCAAGGTCTTACTATGTAGGCCTAGGACCTATCCAACCGTGAGACTGTATGCGGAGAGTGAGGTTCTCACAGTTAGGCAGTTGGCTATCTTGCGTATGATCCTGCGTAAACATTCTTTACTGCCTCTCGATGACGTTACGTCTTCAAGACGCCACGGTACTCTTGTTTGTCCGCAGGTTGGATGTCGTACAACTTGGGCTAAATACCAATATAATGCTCTTAGTTCACAACTTTATAACAGAGTTCACAAGATAAAACGAATATACTCACTTACTAAGTACAAATTAAAAAAAACTGTGCATGAATATCTGTTATCTCTTAATTACGATGAGACCGAAAGTTTAATCAAATAATGCACTCATTACACCACACACACACACACACACACACGCACACGCACACGCACGCACACACACACACACACACACACACACACACACACACACATTTAGTCTTGTAACCTAATAATACTTACGTTTTTTTAACGCTTTACCAGCGCTTTAAGAAGTTTTTATACGCAATGCTAAAGGGAGGAGTCACCAACTCCTAAGAAACAGGATTCGTCCTAGTTTAGGAGTTGGTGTTATTTTGTTTTGTAACTCTGAAAAATCTTTATAATAGTGTAAAGTAAAAATGTAATTTATTTATTTTGGTTGAATAAATTATTATTTATTTATTATTATTATTTATTATAACTCGAAGTTGCAACCACTGAGAGCAGGCAGACCGACCGACATCATTCACATTAGGGGACCACTCTATAACCCATGAAAATGCATCTAACTTTTTCCTTGATCGTTACCAAAAATCCCGTGACCGCTTAGACTAACTGTGGTCCATCGCCATAGAGTAAATTTTAACCATGGAACGTAATTTGTATGGAATGTTCAATATTTTACTTTCCATGGTTAAAATTTACTCTATGGCGCTGGACCACAGTATTTACCGAGCGTGTAGCCGATGCCTATCGATTTTATAATCTGGATCGATACAGTGAATTACGATCCATGGCGATGATATTCCATCAATACAAAGCACCCGGATCGAACATCTCTATTGACGCTAAAGCCGGACGTGGGGGGGGGGGGGGGGGAGGGTGCGCAGTGGCATAGGCATAAAGGCTTCTTCATACTCACGCGCGGGTGTGTGGATTCGATTTAAATCGGTTTCACACTATGCTTTGCGGGTGGTTTGGGGCTTTTCGCGCGCAAGTGTAGAGATGCCTTAAGGTGGGGAGGTGACTCATACAGTCACAGATATGCAAGTGGCCGGCGTGCACTTAAAAATTCGCCTATTGTCCCGTTTTTCAAAGTTTTTTTAGGCTTTCTCTACAAATAAGCGTCTTGCGTACACAATGATAGTTCTGAAATACAACCACTGAGAGCCGGCAGACCAACTTGTTTCACCCGTGGAGATACTATACTTTGAATAGGTACTAAAACTGACCATTTCCCTTATCGTTTTTTTTTTCGTAACAATGACGTGACTTGCGCACGTCATAGCTCAGAAATGCAACCACTATGAGCCGGCAGACCAACTTGTTTCATCTGCAGAGACGACATACTTTGAATATATACTAAAACTGACCATTTCTCTGATCGTTTTTTTTTCGTAACAATGATGCCTCTTGTAAGCGCTATAACTCGAAGTTGCAACCACTGAGAGCAGGCAGACCGAGATCATTCACATTAGGGGACCACTCTACAACCCATGAAAATGAATCTAACCTTTTCCTTGATCGTTACCAAAAATCCCATGACCGCTTAGACTAGTAATTATGTAACTCTGACAGAAATCGCAGTCACATTGCTGCATTAGTAAGAACCAATGTGACAACTATCTTACATAAAGCAGCAATGTAATTGCGCTTTTAATAAATTTCAATCGAGAATTGTTAGCAACAGACTTTTCTTAGATCATTTTCTCGGGCGGGAATCGAACCCGCGACCTTTGGTAATCCGGTCCAATGCTCTTCCAACTATGTAATATGTAAGGGCGTGACGTCACCGCACCCATCGCTTGTATGGCGGTGGTAGCCACACGTCCGATGACCGAAATTATCTTAAAATCGTAACTTTCACGACCTGCAAACTTTTTAATTTTTAGAGATAATTTGATAATTCTTTCACAGTTGTGTATAATTTAGCCTTAATTTTAATATACACATCAACTTTGTCTAGGGATACAGGTGTTATTTTCATACAAACGAGGTAACTTTGAAGCCTTGGTTTTCTACCAGGGATGTACCGTGCTGTAATCTGATGATGGCCATCCAGGGAGTAAACGGAGTAAATTCAGATCGCTATACACACCCAACTGATCTGATCAGCATTCTAAAAGATTAATGAGTCAGAGTTCTCAGTTAGAGGATTTCCATACATTTTCATGCTATTTTCGCGGTTTTTTTAAACATGTCCATTACGTTTTTAGAATGCTGGTCAGATCAGTTGGGTGTGTATAGCGATCTGAATCTCCTCCATTCACTCTCTGGATAGCCGTCATCAGATCACAGCACAGTACATCCCTAGCAGGAAACCATGGCTTCAAATTTACCTTGTTTGTATGAAAATAGCACCTGTATCCCTAGACAAAGTTCATGTGTGTAATATCGAATAAAAAGAAATAGGAAACTTCTCCATTGAATATTTTAGTACATACTTTTAAAGCAAATCAAAATTAATCATATTTTAGGTACAACGTGAGATAGCAGTCCTACCGAAGTCTTTCACCAAGTCTCGTATTGAAGAAAACTTGAATATCTTCGACTTTGAGCTGAGTGAACAAGAGATGGCAATAGTGGATAGCTACAATATCGATCACAGATGCGTTCCGGGCACGGCGCTTGTACAGTACAAAAATTATCCATATTAGAACTGATTCTAAAAGTATGATTCCGATTTCGGCAGCAAGCGGCAGTGCTGCCGCAGCAGTGCGCTCCAAATTGAACCGTAATGTTATGAATGACTGCATAGCTATATGCAGCCGCGACACTTCTCCACTCACTTCAAATTGAGCTTTCTTATCATAATATTACGGTTCAATTTGAAGCGTACTGCTGCGGCAGGACTGCCGCTTGCTGCCGAGATCGGAATTATACCTTAAGTGCCCCTGAGACGGTCAAACGGTTTGATTCAAACACGTAAGGTTTGGTTTGACTCAAACCATTTTGATCGTTTACAAAGGTAGTTTGAGCGGTTTGTCAAACATTTACGGGTTTGAAGCAAGATGGATGAAATCTCATATTTTTGTTGAGTTTGCCGCGCCGTTTGATCATGTTCCGTGTTTGAATAAACTTAGTTTTGCGTTGGATTTTATAGCGTGAGCTTGTGTTAATTAAGAATTAGTTTGTCTATTATTAATAACACATTTTTTCTTATCTTTAAAAAATATTATAATACTTAATAGAATAGAATAGAATAGAAAACGTTTATTAAACAACACAGAGGAAAAAAGTATACATTGGAACGAGTTACAGAACGAGTTACATTGAACAAGTTACTTCATAATTTATTTCTAATGTTCGAGGGTGGATAGCAGATGTAAATTTTAAATCTTCTTAGGGCTGATTTTTCAATGCCCAGATAAAGCTTTATTCGTTTGATAACGTATTATGCCGCCAAATGGAAAATGATTGTCATATGTTTGTTTGTCAAATGTTGTTAATGACTTTTATGTTATTCGGATTATAATTTAACTGACTGATATCTGTTATCTGTGGATTGAAAAATCAGCCCTTAGTCCATTTCTCTCTTTTTATGCAGGACATTAACGTCATAAACATGAGAAAATCGCGATTCTTGTTCGAGGGCATCTTGTCTGCGTCACAAGTCTAATTACGACAGCGTACCGAACCAAACTGTGCAGTGCCGTTTGATAGATCATTAAAACTGACATCAAACTGTTTGATCAAACACGTAAAGTTTGAATCAAACCGTTTGACCGTCTCGGGGGCCCTTTAAGGCTACAGAATCAAACTCAAATCTCTGCTTGAGTTAGAAAGGGATGGTGCTATTCATCGCATATAGGGCCATCCCTTTCTAACTGTACTCAAGCAGATATTGAAGTTTGAGTTCGATTCTACAAAACGAGCCTAAGAGCAGCTGTAATATTTTAGTTAGGGTTGTGGTAAGAATAAGAGTAGTAAATGCAGTGCTGGATTTAACCTTTAAACAAATTAAGCAATTGCTTAGGGCATCACGTCTGGGGAATAAAATTTTTGCAAGAAATAGAAAAATAAAAATGTTTTAATTCAAATTCATTTGTGTGGCCATGTAAAATGACTTACTTACTACAAGATTAATGGATGAAACTGACTAAAAATCGCGCGCCGCGGCCGTTTTTTTTACTGTATGTCAGGCAAAACAAGAGTTCAAGAATAGTGGATGAAACTGACTAAAAATCGCGCTGCGCGGCCGTTTTCTTAACTAAAGACAGGCAAGATATGAGTACAATATTAGTGAATAAAACTGACAAAAATTGCGCTGTGCGGCCGTTTTTTTTAACTAATGACTGGCATTTAAAAAAAAACGAATTTTGTGCATATCCTAGACAGGATTCCCCCCTACGTAGATGGTAACCCTATAAAGGGCCCACAGGCGTAGATTGCTTAGGGCACCAAAGTCTTAATCCGGCACTGAGTAAATGAAGCTAGCCACTGAAGATGCGTTCATTTGGCAGACATCCAAATGGAAGTACGCCCAGATTTAAATTATGGAAGTGACATCCATTTGGATTTTGGACCAAATAGTTAAGAAATTTAGCTACAAATAAATATGACATATTGTACCTATACAGGGTTATTTGAACACCAATAACCTCGCAGGAGTAGATTTATTAACATCATATACAGGGTCATTTTGAACTTACCATCCAAATTTTGAGGATGTGTTCAGTCCATGAAACTGAACAACTTTCTCTAATGAACACATGGTCAAATATATAAAATAAAAATCAACTTTCCATACAAATCAAAAAGATCACGTGATCAATTTAGTATGGGATGACCAAAATTTTCTGGCGAAATTTGACACATGTTTCTTAGAGAAAGTTGTTTAGTTTCATGGACTGGACACATCCTTAAAATTAGGATGGTAAGTTCAAAATGACCCGATATAACAACATTTTTTCTATGACTTTTTCAAAAACAGTAAAAAAAACGATTTTTCATATAATAATTGGTCAGCTGTTCGGACATTTTGTATGGAGAGTCGATTTTTTGTCTGTTTTCTGAAAAGTCGTAGAAAAAAAGTTGTTATTTATGATGTTAGTAATCTACTCCTGCGAGGTTGTTGGTGTTTTACTAATAACCCTGTATACGGCTGCTGATGGCACCATCACTTTAGGTATCCCAAGCTACGTGCCGGACTACAGCTGGGCCACAAAAAAAATGTTGAAAATCTGACTTTTTAACTATTCCATGATGTAGTCGATAGTTTGTCGGAGTTTGTCGCCAGAAACCAGAGTTTGTCGGTCTTGCGTTTAGGAGATACATGTGGCTCAGCTGTAGAGACGTCTCTACAGCTGAGCCACACAGATCTCGAAAACGGAAGGTCGTAGCGAAAATCTGATTACTCGTGTGTGTAGCCGTTAGTTTGTCGGAGTTTGTCGCCAAAAACCAGAGTCTGTCGGTCTACGGTCGGCTACACACACGAGTTATCAGATTTCTGTTACGACCATCCGTTTTCGAGATCTGTGTGGCTCAGCTGTAGAGACGTCTCTACAGCTGCGTCACACAGATCTCCTAAACGCAAGACCGACAAACTCTGGTTTCTGGCGACAAACTCCGACAAACTATCGACTTCATCATGGAATAGTTAAAAAGTCAGATTTCCAACATTTTTTTTGTGGCCCAGCTGTAGTCCGGCACGTTCCCAAGCTTTAGCATTGTTGTCAACTACTCTTAAAATTTTGTGAAATCATTTTTAAAACATATTGCAGAAATAGTTAAGAAATTCGCTGTGTATAGGATTAAACACTTCGCTGTGTATAGGATTAAACACTAATAAATATTGAACATCATCTATATATATAAAAGAGAAAATCACTCACTGACTCATCACACAATCTCAGAAACTACAAGTGCTAGGAGTCTCAAATTTTGCATGGGGGTAACTTTTAGGGTGTAGGTGCTCACTAAGACGGGATTTTACTAAATTCAACCCCTAAGGGGGTAAAACAGGGTGACAAAGTTTGTATGGGAGAAAGCGATTCCTTGGCCCGATTGACTTGAAATTTGGCATAGACATTCTTTAACAATATTAATTGAATACGTGTTTCGTATTTTCTTGAAATGTATCCCCTAACAGGGTTGAAAAGGGGTAGAAAGCTATTTTTAGGGTGGTTGACTTCGATATCGGAATCAAAACTTCTTAGTGCATTTGTATGATTAAGAAAAATAAATGTCAGTTGTCAGGTTGTCACCTCCTCTGAAAGTATAATTATTATGTTCGTTGGTTCACCACGGAGAAAGCAAAAAGTTGTCATCGCACGAGCTGACGTTTTATGTTGTATAATATTTTATCCCTATTTTCACTACTTTACGAAATATTAGTCAAATAAAACGTGGCAAAATCTGGCAAATATCTGACAAGGAATGTGGTATTAGAGAAGTGTTTCGATGGAGAGCCTGATAATAATGCACAACATTAGTTGCACCGAGTTCCACCCGGCATAAATCTTTGCCCGGCATGCGTTGCAATGTCACGTTTTTATAGCAAGGAATCTTTTTAGTAGTAAGCAGACATCATAATCAGATGTGGATGAATGGTTTAGGAGTGCAAAGGAAACAAATAAACATACATCCATTTTTATTTATAAAGAAGATAACTATAAGCGAAGATATTAGAATTTTTAACTATAAGGTATTAAATGTAACAATATTATTATACTTATTTTGTTAAATTACTTACCGCTAAGAAATTTTATTAAGTACCTACCTACCTACCTTACCTAATACAGAATCGTTAACAGGACGTCGATTCTGTAACCAAACTCGAACCCTACTTCGAATCTCACTGCACGGGAATTTCAAATCATAAATAAGATAATGATAATATTTTTTTTCTATCACAAAAGATTTTAAATAGCTACGCAGGCTACCAATTTTTTTTGCAATCAGTAAAATTGCTGTTTTAGTAAACAAATGTCTAATAACAAATTCACGCGAAGTAAAGTGAGATGCGAGTTTGGTTACAGAATCGACAGACTGCGCGGGTAAAACCGCGGGGTACAGTGCAGCTATTACCTATATAATCACAAAATTGTATAAATGTGAAAGTTTTGATGTTTGGATGTTGTTCATGATTTGTTACCTACTCAATCATATCATACTCAATCACGTCTGAACGGATTTAGGAGAAAGGAGACGGTATAGATTTTGTATGGAGCCGGGTAGCGAAACTCCGACTGATTTGAAATTTAAACTACATAAAGTTCCCATTTTTGTTCATAATTTGTCTAAATATTAGATTCTAAAGTACTCCAGTTTTTTAAATATTTAATTTAAAAGTTCTACATAATAATTGAACTAGCAACATTGGCCGATTGTGGACGCCATAACTAAAGTTATGTCATTGTCTTGTCAGACATAATAACATAACCTGACAACGTACGTAAACAGTTTTGGTTTTATCGTTCAGACAGAAATATATATTTTAACAATAACAACTCTTTATCAAAGTAACATAGTCAACAAGTAACAAAGTCAACATAAGTAGGTACATGGTATCCTGCAAAACGGGTCGTGATCGTGAATATGTCATGAATTCGCCACAACCACAACACAGAATGAGAGGTTTTACTAAAATATGTGATTTTGGACTCTTTGGACCGCTCTCTTGACGTTGGATATTTCGTCACCAATGTAAGTTGAAATCTAATTAATTACCTATACAAGATATCACAAGACTTTCCTCTATATTTTAATTGGCGACAGTAATTAGTGTGTTAACCTATAAATACCTAACCTATTGTTAATTCTGTTGTTTCAGTTATCATGTCAGATCATAAGTTGTGTGATCTGTGACATTACATATCTACTTTTGCGGGCGAATACGCAATTGCACGAATGAATATTGTCATTGATCCAAGTCCAGAACTATTCTATTACTGAATTGTGGTATAAGTGGTATGTATATACCTATGCATATTTCTTCACTTTAGTAAATCAAAAAGTGAATAGTTTTTTATTCAGTCTAGCTTTTCAAGCTCTTGTTTAAAACCATGCCTTTGGTTCACAAAACTACAACAGGCATTACGCTGAAATTGTAAGTGTGTGTTCCCTTCATAGATGTGTGTCAATATAACTGAGACTGACAATATAAACATTATTGCAGATGATTGATGATTAGCTATGCCAAGAATATATCAATCTGGGAGGCAAATCGTAGTGAGGACCCCAACTATCAGTTGGAGTGGAATGTTGGGCACTCTTGTGGTTGTGTATGCTGTGGAATATTACTGATCAGATGGTCGTCGTCACCACAGAATTATCCCAAGGAGTGAAGAACACATTTATGTAGGAAATAATATATTTTACTCATCAGGTAAGATTTCTCTTGCATAAGAAATTAATCAGATTTATTTGAAAGTAACAAAGAAAAGTGCTCTTTAAAATTATAACTTAATAATAATAAATCAACACTCAAACGGTTGCAAGCGTCCGGACAACAAGAGAAAATCTATTGTGTCTTGTTTTCTGGGCGTTGACGAGTTAAAATTATAAAGTACAGTTAGACTTAAGTACAGGGCATTGATGTTAAAATGTAAGTAGGTATTAAAACATATTCAATTTTTAGGTCCCTGAAGATGCTTGGGTGTGTCGTGCCTTTTGGATGCAGGCTCATGAGTATCGTGCAGTGCAAGAAGGTGGAGCACAAGCACCTGTGGAGCCTAAAAGTTATTAATAAGAGGGAAAATAACCTCAAAACATAATAGAAAACAAAATATTTTACTTATGTATTGTTGAATTTAAATGGTGAAGATTTGCGTCAACGGATCGAACAGTATTATTGTTCATGCATAATTGGAAAGAGGACAGTTGGAGTTGTGCACATTGTCATGACTATGGTGTGGTATCTGGGTTGGGCACAGCACCAAGATACGATACTACCACCTGCCAGCTTTTTAGATGGTATTTTTGTAACTGATAAAGATAATGTAATAATTATGTTTTACATTGAAATTCTGTCTTATTTCTCTTCCCCATATTGAATTATTACTTTTTATTTTTTTTATTTTTATTTATTTAGAAACCAACAGCGTTTTTATAATATTTTTTTTTATAATATTTTATTAACATTAGTAGTTACTTAACAGTAAGGCCAATGATAGGTTCCTCTTAATAACTAGGATACAGTATTTACAGCGTAACATACAGACTAATGCGAGTTATTTATATATTTATTTTAAGTTAATACATACATAGAAATAACGTACATTATTTAAGTATTACAGTCAAGATCTTAACTTATACTTTCATAATAAGAACCTTATAATTATACATATTATATCTTGCTATTAGAATTTTGGCTAGAACAATAGTCAAGATCACTCAGTACCTATACTTTTTTATTATTTTTTTATAGTAGAAGCTCACTAGTATTTTTCTAAGTAATAGGTGTGATTTGGTTACACTTATACTACACCTAAGGCTAACTATTATTTAGAGATTGTGAAGGTAGGAACTGCATATTGAACAGCAACCTAAAGTAGGTAGGTACCTAAAATACCTATATTTGAGCTTCAGTCACTGAATTATTAGTATTACTAGCGTAATAATAATGCAGTGCTGTTTTTGTTTAGTAACGTCACCGCATTTAGAGGGTCTGCATTCGTATTTATTATTTATCATTTAAATTAAATCAAAAAATATTTTATTATTTTTAGAAGAGCTTAATTTAGTTTTTTTAAATGGTGCATTCCAACAGACTAACCGCTGAGTCATCGATCGCCATAAATAGCATTTTTATATCGAACTTTTACAAAACAAACATTACCGATGGCGGCATATATATTGGCAAGAGAAAGAAAGAGACAAAAGATGCGCAGTAGCCATAAACACTAAGGTTATGGCTACTGCGCATCTTTTGTCTCATTCTCTTGCCAATATATATATGCCGGGCAGTATACAATGTGTACTGTGGTAAACGATGACATGACGATTGATCTGCTGGAATGTTCCCAATGTCAGCCAGCTCAGATTAGCATACTCAAACAGAGTAAAAAATTGTTATCTGGGTGGACAACATTACGAAAATACACAATTTTATTTTATGATTTTTAAATAAAACGGGAGTAAATAAAAAGTTGGAATAAATCGTTAATGATATAGCATAAATTAGCTTTTAAATGATATACTTTTCATTGTTGGCGGTTTTAGACTACCACTTCTTTACCGTCTCCTTTGGCATAGATTTAGATTAAAGTCTGGAATACTTAACACAGGCTTCTTTTCATCCCGATCATTGGTTTCCAAGGGAAGACTTACAATGATTACCGACTCCCACGCGGGCGGAGCCACGGGCAAAAGCTATACCTACATAGTATAAAACAAAGTCGCTTCCCGCCGTCTGTACGCTTCTCTTAAACTATGCATAAAAACCGCATTAAAATCGATCCATAAGTTTGGGAGCTAGGTTGCCTCAGATAGACAGACACACATACGTCAATTATATAATAACACCCCTTGCGTATGTACGTGGTATAGGTATATGTTGTCCTCCTAGGTATATGTATCCTGTAGTATAATAATCTAATATCTTTACACTGACACCACATTAGCACAGTTTTACATTTAGTAACTACATTGCACCCGTGCGAAGCCGGGGCGGGCCGCTAGTAATAATATAAAGTAAGTAAAAGCAATGTCTGTGTATCATCATATTGCAAAAAAAGTTAAGAAATTCGCCTGCCTATCTGAAGTAGGTACTTCTATTTTGAAATGTTCAATTTTGAGGCCCCGCAAACAATAGACTTTCTGTCGGCCGATAGGTGGGTCGGACCTTTATTAATATGAAAAATCGGCCGATACCAAGTCGTTGTACTGTGCGCACTTGCATACTTTCTTCATACTGATTAAAGGGCCGACCAAACTATTGGCCGATAGAAAATCACATTCGCCACGCTTGTGTGTATGTGTATATACAACGTGTTACAAAATAACCCCTAATGCCAAATATGGTAGATAGGGACCATCAAACTGAACAACTTTTACTATGGGACATAATAGCTCTTATGAGAAGGTATCAATTCAATAAAATATTTCTGTAATTATAAAATATTTAGGAAAATATTTGAGATTCCTTTTAGCATCTATAAACCAATGTCTCAATCGCCACCACTTTGCCAACCAATGGTGGCAAAGTTCGACACCAGTGTGTCGAATGGGAAATTTTTAACATAAATAGGGAACATGCATCTATTTTTTTTTGTATCAAAATCAAAAGTATAATGCGTGAGAAAATCAACTGTAATATTAAAACTTTTCTCTTGTGTTTTTTTCTCGTGATATAGTTACTTGAAGTTAGCACGCAGCAGCACCCGCCGAAAACGCTCTATACAAAAAGGTCAACATTTGTGACGGCACTCATGTCACGTTTCAGTGCATTAGTATGGAGTTAGCCAAGAATTTTCAAATATCTCCCTAAATATTGCGTTTAAGTACATATGTGTCATACAAAATATTATTTTTTATTTGATGTTCTATCCGACTGTTAAGTGCATTATATCCGAAAACGAGAAAAAAATCGTTATTTTTCCTTGTGTGATAAAACTAAAGTAATACATTTAATTTTTTATTTTTTCTGTTCCATCATGTTTTTATACGTGTCCGCAGCGATCAAGCTCAAATTTATCAAAATCGGTGACTTATGCATGTTCCCTATTCCCAGTCGCCCCCAGTGGTGGCGATTCTGGTGGTGGCCACCGGGAATGACCGATTTGCGGGCTCTTAGAAGTTTCGTCAGTGGCTATAGCTTTAGTAAGTAAGGCGGATCACACCTGCTACGCATCACGCCACGCCGTCATGTAGATTTTAGTAGAAAAATTAATCGCGCAACCATAGGGTCGTCCATTAATCACGTGATGTTTCTTCAGCAACTTTTTAACCCCTTCGCCTCCCCCTGGTGATACGTGATGAGGCTTTAGACTAACCCCCCCTCCCCTAAACTCCCATGTATTTTATTATAAGCTTAGAATAAATTATAAGCTATTTCGGCTTAAAGATCGCGCGTTTAACGAAAAACTAAATACACACGGATATCTCACGTGATTTTCTTCGCATTATTATTGAACGACCCCTATGCGTTGTTGTGTTACACCATGCGTGATTTCTATACTATATTGGCATTTTACGTACAGTCAGCAGCACGTCAGGTTATACAAAACTGACAGAAATCTGCAATTTATATTGAACCTTAATTTCTTCAGATTTAAGTATAAAATTGATTGAATTTGATTACTCAGTTGTAGCACTACGTGTCGTTGACGTACTATGATGCGTAGCAGTGCGAGGTCTTACAGATTTTTTACCTATTATGATTAAAGTAAGGGTGAAAGAAACTGCCAGGCATGTACTGTGTATCAATTTGTGATATTCCCTCATTGTGATAGTTTTTACTGTAGAAAAGTTATTATAAATATTTTTAATAAATAATAAAATATCTTTCTTACAAGTACTTACATTGTATTATTTGTAGCCTAAAAAAAACCAAAGGCATAACACATAACCAGACCCCGGATTTTCTGTGGCACGAATAAAATAATGACGTTTAATAGTGCGTGGACAACTTGATTATCTATTTGTGTAATTTATCGATAAAAAAATATAATTATGTAACGTGATATATAGACTTACTGTCGGAAATAGTAGAAATTACCTACCTACATTAAGAAAGGTGAAAATCGTGAAATGTATAAATAATAAAATTCACTGCAGTTTTTCTTGATGCAAAGATAGCAAAGTCAAAGTGAGTGAAGTAGAATGTCAAATTTTTAAGAAATACATCCTCCTTGGTAAAATACAAAAAATAAATACAGACGCGATCAAAGAAGTTCCACTTCAAAAATATCTTCAAAACATCGATATATAAAAACATTTACGATAATTTGGTAATCACTAGCAAGTTTGTATTCCTGCCACCGCAAATCCGGCCTTTACACATAACACGCCATAATACATTCCCTAACAGATTTCGAGAACTTAAATATTAAGTTTTGAACATTTTGACACAGTGGCACAGAATAACTAATAGTACAAGTACAGAAGCAGCATGCCGCAAAGTCACTTAAATAAATAGCGACTTTTGCACCGACACAATAAAGTGCTATTCAGGTCGCGCAGCGCTAATGGCCTACAGCTTAGATTATTTATAAATAATCTAAGGCCTACAGTTATATTCACCTAGTAGTTGCCTCTCTGTCTAACGCGTGCTCTTACCTTTTCAGACAACGCAACGTTAGGGTTGACTTCTTTTAAATGAACTGTGTAGCATATATCATAATGTGAAAAACGACAATATTGTTTATTGGTTTTTTGATTTAGACACCCGTACACGGCACAGTAATGTCGATTCGACATTGTTACTATTATAAAGAGACAATATCTACACACTACACAGGCAGTAAGATGCCGCGCTTGTACACAGGCGGGCGTGTGGCAGCCCTCTGCTCGCTTGTGCCTCCGTAGGCACGGCTAGCGGTAGGTGCTTATCGCGCGACCTTGAGCGAGTGAAGGAGGCCTGACAGATGTGCGTGTGGTGTGAGTGTTCCTATCTTAGAAATTGTTTTAACCATACTAAGAATTTAAGAAACAATTGTGCAAATTTGATGGTAAAATCGAAAAATTTGTGAAACCTATGGTCGATTATATAGAACACTCATACCGCCCGCCTCGCGAAAACGCCGTACTTGATATAATACAATATACTAGACGTATGTTAAAAAAATACGTATGGAAAATTTGTGCCTAATTTGTGAAAACTATTCACAAAATAATCAATTCATTATCATGGTTAATTTGGATTTGATAAGGGTTTTTTAGGAACACTCACACCAAAATTACTAACTTTAACTGAATAATATTGAAATATTCTTTCTGTATATTATAATTCGGATTCAGAGCAAATTTGTGACACATTAATCTTTACAAAAAACCTGCTAGATCAAGAGCAATTAAACATTTTGTTTCTCTTTCAATGCTCGTGTGAGTGTTCCATATTTTGGCATTTATTTAACTAACCAGACCTCGTATACAAGTGGAGCATGCGTCCAAAATTGTGAAAAGTTTGTTCCTAAAACTTAAAACAAAGTCTATTTCCGTAAGTGTTATACTTTAATAGTTATCATTTTTCTTACATTTTCAAAGGAATATCTTATGTAGGGTGACCATGCATATGAAAAAAAAGGGGGGAAAAAACCTTTGTTTAAGTATTTTATTACAAAAAAATCATGTGCAGCACTTAAGATAGTAAGAAAAAATGCATATCTGCCAATCAATATAAACATGGTTTCTGTATTCGGAATTTCATCTCTAGAAGAGGCAATCTGTATTGCTAATGAAACGACAATGTGTAAATTCTGTGAAAATCTGGTAATTGCTACAAATGAACTTTCAAATTTCATATCCTTTGACTTAAATGGGCTTGAAAAGATTTTCTTAAAGGATATACCTAAAATATTTTTTATAAAGAACAGACATTATAAATTGGTCGGGGGTATTGAATTCATTTCTGGAATGGGCCCTAATAGTCTTGGCCACTACAGAGGGCATGGTTTTCATAACAATCAAATGGTCTGCTATGATGACTTAGGGGAAAAAATTTACAATAGTAAAGATGATCCTGTTTTGTTACATTCTCTGTCATACGGACTTTTATCTACACTCACAACTTAATGTTACAAATATGAATTAAAAAAAGGTTGCATAAACACGTACTTTATTTTCGTAAATAGGTAAAATTTAAAATAATTTGTCTGGTTAGTTAAATAAATGCCAAAATATGGAACACTCACACGAGCATTGAAAAAGAAATAAAATGTTTAATTGCTCTTGATCTAGCACGTTTTGTGTCAGGATTTATGTGTCACAAATTTGCTCTGAATCCGAATTATAATATACAGAAATAATATTTCAATATTATTCAGTTAAAGTTAGTGATTTTAGGAACACTCACACCACACAGTGTGTGGTGTGAGTGTTCCTAAAAACCCTTATAAAATCCAAATTAACCATGATAATGAATTGATTATTTTGTGAATAGTTTTCACAAATTAGGCACAAATTTTCCATACGTATTTTTTTAACATACGTCTAGTACATTGTATGATATCAAGAATGGCATTTTCGCGAGGCGGGCGGTATGAGTGTTCTATATAATCGACCATAACTTAGTCTACATAGGTTTCACAAATTTTTCGAATTTACCATCAAGTTTGCACAATTCTTTCTTAAATTCTTCGTATGGTTAAATCAATTTCTAAGAAAGGAACAGTCACACCACACGCACATCCTGACAGTGGTAAGGTAACCATTTTTATTTTTGACGGGGATTTCGGAAAAATAGCGGCGCACGATGAAATCTTTATCCATGTTAAGATAAAAATCCAAACTTATTTCCCGGATTATCTCGGAAACGTTGCGCTTTAGGGGTTTATATTATAATACGTTTTTTGATCGTCTATAAATCCCCTATCGATATGACGACACAGGTTTCATCGTGCGCCGCTATATTTCCGAAATTCCCGTCAAAAGTAAAAAAATATAGTTACCACTATGCTACCTTCTAAAAGGTTCCAATCTTTTTTATTTTATTTGGATTTTTTTACCTCTAAGTAGGTACTTATGGGACCTAGGGTACCTATACTCCAAGTAATTAAGAAACTTTTTTATAACCACCATTTTATTCAATAATCAAAAACAATAAATAGAAATTATGTCAACATTTGATGCAAAACAGAACATATCAAAAAATAACTGACAAATAAATACAATTCATCGTCTGTCAGACAAGATAATTGGAATGTTAAGATTTCTCGAGGTCACATTTTGAAAAAAGGGGGAAAATTCCGAATACTCGAGAAATCTTAATGAGGATATTTAATAAAAAAGGAGTAGAAAAGAAAATGCATATGACTGTACATTTATATAAAAGATATAAAAACTACATTGGATAATAAAATTAGGACTTCAAAATTTTAGGCAATTATAACAAATTATAAAAAGCAAAATTCACAAAATATTTTTTTAACAGCCTTTCACTATTTTTTTTTATTTCAGTTATAAAAACAAGGCACATTATTTCACTACACTACATAATGTGTTATAAACATACAATACTATAAAATCCCTCAACAATAAAATCTTATGATTAGTTAATTGTCTCGTGGTCTTTTTATTAATTATCATAACGCATACTTAGTGTAATTCGAAAATAATGAAGTCCCAAAAATATTTTTTTAACAGAAAAAATATATTAATATTAACAACCTGTTGATGTTCCATTCATTAAATATTCTTTTAACATTAAATAATAAATATGCCAAAAAGTTACATTTTAAGCAATAATACCTTTATAAATGTATGTACTAAAAGCAAGCAACAAAACATCGGCATGTACACATTTTTGCGAAAATCTAGGTACAGTATCCTTAATATTTAAATTATTATAAATACATTTAATATCCCGTTTCACAATGAAGAAATGCAATGTTTTGTAACAATGTATTGTACCTATATAAAAATAATTAAAAGGGTTCCGTTACTTACATAAAACGGTTATTACCACTGATTAATTTAAAAAAATCTAAAACTCGACAACTTAAGTGTTAAATTCAAATAGCAGTTCTGTATAACAGAATACAAGCTAATATGTATTTAAATATATTTATTATAAATTAGCGCCATATTTAGTGCCTACACCAAGCCTCTTGATTATCATTATTCATTCAAAGATGCAAGCAAACTAGCAACAATTTTTTTTACATTTTCAACAAAGTTTCCACGGAACCCTACAATTTCAACAACTACTAATGCTACTTAACTGCGTACATAACTACTGATAGTAACGAGATTTAAGACAAACATACAATGCGATTAAATTGACAATAGGCAGTGATCTGCTGCATCTTCACTCGAGAATGTATGGCAAAGAGAATTTTTTTATAGATTAAAATACGTTTTGCACTCCGACGTTGGTCACTTCTGTACGTACGAGGCAAATATCTTGAAATCGGGTGGGGATTGCGCGGAACGCGTATTTTGGGTATGCGTAGCGGTGAGGTACGCGGGCGGCCGGAGAGGGGCGCGCGCTATTGGTCGCTCACAAGAGCACATGCGCGAACTTATCCCCACTACATCGAAAAAATTTCAAGATATAAGCCTCGTACTGAACAGCGTCGCTTAACCACTCCTAAAGCGGGCTCCACATTCGCACCGTGAACACCCGTGAAAGCCGTGAACCGCGAGTGCGGATGGCTTTCGCGCCCGTTCACGCCTTGTTTCCCGTTCAGAGTCGGTATTTGCGCCCGCGTCAAAGGGTTCGCAGTGCGCGAACCTCCCGTGAACGCGAACGCATCCACACACGCGCGTGAAAACAGTGCCGCGCCGTGCGGCGTGCCGTGAGGTTGTTTATTTATTTGCGGAGTACGGTGCGTCAAAATGAGCGTCATTTGGACGAACGAGCAGGAACTTGATTGAGTGTTATCATGGCGAACCCATTTTATGGGATGCTAAACGCAAAGATAGCAGTGCATAATTCGACGTCCATTCTCGACGAGCGCGCGAACTAAACTGTGAACGATAGCGAGTGTGGAGGGTCATGCTTTTCACGCAGTCTTCACGGCAAAATTACGGCGTGAATTCACACCGTGAATCACACAGGACTCAGGAGTCTGGAGCCCGCATAAGGTTAAGATCGCTTGCACGCCGCGCCGTCACAACATACGTTTAGTTCGTGCAGGGGCGATACGCGCGCACACAAATTTAATTGCTGACTGGTTAAGCGACGCTGTTGCCTACATTGTTAAATTAATCGCATTGTAGACCTAGTCAGAGCCAATATAGTATGAGCATTTAAACCCACTAAAATAGCTTATCATTTGACAAAAATTAACCTTATCCTTAAGACATTAAGGTGCACTTTCATTTGTAGTCTGACTGAGAACATACTTCTTGTATAAATTAAACTAATAAATATAATAGAACCAATAGAGGGCTGTTATTAAATTTATAAATATAAAATGTGAGAACCGATTGTTCATGGTTAATAAATTCTTTAGAACAATAATAAAATTCGTAAATAAACATTTAATTTGCGATACTCAAAGTAGATGTACCGAAAAGCTAAAATAATAAATAACGGATATTTTACTTCATAATTTATAAACCTCCGTACAGTCACGTCTATTTATATGTATACAGTTTAGAACTTTGTCACTTTGATGTAATTGTCATTTGTCGTCGATTTCCGTTCAAAAAAGTAATCGCTTTTAGAGTGACAGCGTACTAAAAACTGTATAAGTACATTTTATTATTATTTATCGACGTGACTTTGAAAATTCATTGAAGTTATAATTAAAAAAAAAAACATAAACATAACGAAAAATCACATACTTACTCAATATCCTGCTTGAGCAACACAACAAAAAAATACCTTTATCGTCCAAAACAACACAAATAAATTACATTTCATTTTCGTCTTACAAAAATATACCTTTCGATGTGTCAATAATTACATTTCCTACTTACAACTACTGTGAAGAAGCTTTGTACATTCAACTATTCTATAGTTACTTCCATACCATGTTGAAAACGTCCATTATACTATCGTATATGGTGAATGTAATGGCTACGTCGAATACGACGCGACTGAGCCGAGGTACGGTACCCTTGTAAAAGGCCAGGGGTCCTTCGGCCTTCCACGTTTTGACGAAGCAGTCCCATGTGCTTTTGTACTTTTTGGCCTCGAGGCCTTGCATTCGAGTTTTGACGACGTCGATCGGCGTGTTGCCGAAGACGGAGGCGGCACCTGGGGTGGAATTGTTTTTTTTAATCATTTGAGGGTCTAAATTTAGCTTTAATTTACAGAAGACTCACGAATAATATTTGTAGATAAATGCGTCTCAGAACTTTTAGGGTACCACCAAAGAGAATGTAAAAATAACTAGCGTTATAAGAGACGGGAGTGTCATACAAAAAGCGTGAGTATAAAACGGAAGCGAATTCAACGAAAACAAACATAAGAGAAACGTTAAACGGCATTGGCTGTAAAACGGTCAAAGATGAAGAATACTCTTTGATGCGGCGAAGTATAATACGCCTAAATTCGAATGTAGTCAATTATCTACTGCTTTGTTGATTGTCAACGTTCTTCCAAACTTAGACAGGTTAAAAATTCGCTTCCGTTTCATAGATCGTTCCACAGAATAGACAATAGTACTAGCGTACAGAAGTTGCACTCCGCAAAATCGTTATAAATTGCGATTGTTGCTCCGACAAAATTAAGTACAATCATAATAATATACGCTAGTACTATTATCTATTCTGTGGTACAATGGGGAATGTCCGAAAAAAAATCAAATTAGCTGAATATTTTTCTATAGGTAGGAATAAGCTCCCTTAGTAATAGAAAAAAGTTTCAGAATTTTAAAAATGAAAGTCTCTTCGACTTCACAAATGTACGAAAGTAACAGCAGAATGCAAATTATACCTTTACCATCACCTGCCACAACCACAACATGTATTTAAAAAGAAGTTTCATTGAAACTTTTTTTTTTAATACCATGTTGTGGTGGTGGCAAAAGTATAATTTCCATTCTGCTGTTACTTTCGTACATTTGTGAAATCGAAGAGACTTTCATTCCCCATTCAGATCGCACAGCGCTCCCTTCGCTCCAAAACATTCACTTACTACTGAGTAAGTTACTACGTCAGAAAAGATAAGATAACTCTTATCTTTTATGTATGTATGAAATTTGTCCTCTCAGAGGTCGCCGAGCGCTTCATACTCGCGCGCGGAGTGACAGAGCCCTAGTACCACTAGATCATCATGGCAGTTATGGTTTAGTCTACCGAGGCTATCCCTAGCTAGAATTCTAGTTAGAATTTATTTGAAACTATACAACGTGTAACAGAAAGGGGGTATCAACCCGAAAGGATGTCAATGTACTCGTGAAATTGAATACGGAATGTATTCAATTTCACAACAAAAAAAAAACTAATAAAATAAAATTTTTTGAACTCCATACAAAATGTTGGCGGCAAATTCAATTTTTCTATGGAGAGACCAAAATTTTTTTTGATTTTTTTTTTCTGTTGGAAGGTGTTCAGATTCACGAGTACATTGACCTCCTTTCGGGTTGATACCCCCTCTTCGTTACACGTTGTAGTTTAGTCTATAGTTAATTCTGTAGAGACCCTTATGAAGTTGTTTCTTATAATACGAGGTCGAATAAAAAAAGAGGAGGTAGTCTTATACTAGGCCCTAAGAACTGCACCGTCTTAGAATCATTGTTCTGTAAAACTTTGTATAAATTGGATTATTTTGAAGTTTGTGGTATTAAAGACGTTGACACTAATCTAAATGTAATATGTATCTATAGGAATCCAGTAGATAGAACCTTTTGTGCTTTTATGGAACGGCTGGAGAAATTGTTGGAGTATTATTTTGATAAGAAATGCATAATTGTTGGAGATTTCAATATTGATTTACTTAGTGACACAACACAGCGGTCAGAGTTTTTAAACTTGCTAAAGTGCTATAATTTTAGACCACTCATATCATCAGTAACCTTCATCAGGGGCAAGGCACAATCTTGTTTGGATAATTTAATTACAAACCTCCAGGATGATTGCATAAATAGCACAAAGGTCGATCACAATGGTTTATCAGATGGGCATGCGGCACTAATTTGCAGCGCTTCCCTTCCATTACAAGGCCACCAACAAAATACTCATGAAGTAATAATAAAAGAGCAAAGAGTGTTCAATGAGAAGAATCATAACAAATTCAGAGAACATGTACTTCAACATGATTGGGAAAAAGACGGAATTAACAGTTTTTTAAAGAATCTTAACAGCATTTTTAAGAGGAGCTACAGAACAGAGATTAGAAAAATAAAGAAACAAGGTAAACTAACTCTAAGATGGATCACTAAAGGAATAAGGACAGCTAGTAAGATGAAGCGTTTTCTTTTTATGGCACATAGCTCTGTTACAGACAAATCCTTGGTTAACTATAAAAACAATTATATACGTACGTACAGAAAGGTAATACGTGCTGCCAAAAAACTTGCAGTACAGTCTTCAATTGAACGATCTAAATATTCGTCCAAAGCTATATGGAGTACAGTAAATAAGCATAGACAAAAACGAAGTAATAAAGGTAAGGAAAAAATTACTCTAAAGGAAAATGATAAATATATTGATAATCCTCAAGTAATAGTAGACATTTTTGCAGAAAAATTTGATCATAGCAAAACTACTTCAACGGGTTCCTCAGATATATCAATGAAATTCCTTGAAAGGCACTGTCAAAAATGTCGGAATAATATGGCTTGGGACCATATCACTCCCATAGAAATAATCAAAATAGTGAACCAAATGGAAGACAAAAAATCATGTGGACGGGATGAGATGCCAATCTCTATAATTAAAAAGAATATAGACTTATGGGCTGAACCGTTGGCAATATTTTATAATAAATGTTGTGAGCAGGGCATCTTCCCAGACCAATTCAAAATGGCAAAAGTATTACCAGTATACAAAAAAGGTTCAAGATCAGACTCTAAAAATTACAGGCCCATCTCTTTGCTGCCAATACTATCAAAAATCTTTGAAAAAATTATAAAATCGCGACTATTAAAGCATCTTAATGAAAACAATATACTAAATAAACGGCAGTTTGGTTACCAGACAAATATAGGAACTAATGACGCAATTGATGTATTAATTAACGATGTTATCACAAAACTAAATGAAAAAATGAAAGTAGCGGGTCTATTTTTAGATTTGAGTTCTGCATTTGATATGGTTGACCATCAAATATTAATTAATAAACTACAATTTTATGGAATTAAAGGTAATGTTCTTCGGCTATTTGAATCGTACTTAAGTAATAGATACCAATATGTTGAGATGAAGTGCATGGATAATAAAACTGAGAAAACATTTAAATCTAAACTAAGGAAAATTCAGAGAGGTGTTCCACAAGGCTCTATCTTGGGACCAATCTTCTTTATATTATTTACTAATGACCTGATCCCTTTCGTGTACAACTCTATACCAGAAATTGAACTGGTCGTTTTTGCGGATGACACAAATGCGGTGATAAACGCAAAAAACATCAGTGATCTCAACAGTAGACTAAATAGCGCATTATCGGCATTTTCACAGTGGTTCACAGCAAATAATCTCGTACTTAACGTAGAAAAGACGAAAGCTATACTTTTTAAATCGACTTCAAGATCAAATGAAACAGTCGATATCAAATTAAACGAAAGCTGTGTTTCACTTGTTGACTCCGTAAAATTTTTAGGTATTCACATAGATTCTCTTCTTAACTGGAAGGAAGAAGTGAACTACATTGAAAACAAAATCTCCTCTTCATGCTATGCTTTGAAAAGTTTAAGAGATGAGTTAACGATGAAGCAATTAAAAATGGTATACTATGCCCTGGTAGAATCTCGTTTAAGATATAGTATAAAGTTTTGGGGAAATAGTTATGATTATAATCTTAGAAAGGCGTTCATTATTCAAAAGAGGGCAATAAGAACAATGTTGCGCATAAATCAGAGACAGTCGTGCAAAGAGCACTTTAAAAATCTTAAAATTCTGACTGCACCATGTCTTTATATTCTTATTCTTCTCACAGACCTTGTTAAACATCCCTACAGATACGAAACTGCTGAGCAAAAAATAAAACGTCATGACACTCGGCGGAAAGACTTAGCCAACATAATACAGCCAAAATTACAAATAGTCAAACATAGTGTAAAATATCAAGCAGTTAGACTTTTTAATAAATTGCCAATTGGACTGAAGAACATCTCAAACATTAATATTTTTAAATCTAGACTGAGATCCTATCTACTGGAGAAAAATTTTTATAGTATAGAAGATTATGTCAATTCGGTTTTTTAATTTTGTACCTAAATAAAATTTTCCCGATAGCCCCTGTATAATAATAATTTAATTTAATTCAATGTTTAATAATGAAAATATTTAATTATTTTTTGTTTTGTTAGTAATAATAATTCGTAATTTTATGTATGTGCTTATTTAAAATTCAATTTCCGACACAATGTATTATTGTCTTATGGAATAAATAACTTATGACTTATGACTTATGACTTAAGTCTGATTCACACATATCAGTGAAGTCACAGTTCCGCCACCGCGTGATAATTTATCTTTCATACATTCTCTAAGAACACGCGTTCACTGACACAGAGCACTGTATCGTTACTGTCACTGACCGGCGTGGACGCATTCATTGAAAATATATGAAAGTAAAGGAGATGTCCCAGCGTTGCCCCAGTTTCTTAATTACTTTCATAATTAAAAAATGCTAATTGCATTTTATTTAGGTATAGTATCAGTCAAGAATTGTTTTATATTTGGAAAAACAATTACAAAAACATTTAGTTGTTTTCTGAAGTATTTTATGAAAAAATGCAAGTAAATAGTACTATCATGATAAAAAATTGTGATTTAAAAGCGTTTTAACTTAAAAATCCCACTTTATAATGCAGAAAATAATCATTAATCTGATTCTAGAGTAAAATACCTACACTGACATACTACTTTGATTAAGACGCGATAGACTTTCATTTTTTGAGAATGGTGAGGCAAATGACATAGGCGGCGCGATGGGACTTGTCCTTATCACGGTGGCGGTACAGTGCCGGAACTGAGACTTACTCATGTGTATGAATCGGGCTTTAAGGATGTTACCTGTACATATGTATTAGGTATGTGATGCTACCCATTCAGCCAGTCCCAAGGGTTCGATTCCCAGGGGAGGGTATAATTTGTACTCGGTTTGTTTGGTGGTAGGTAGGGCTTATTTCAAGTCTGCCTAGGCTAGCCAGCCGGACTTGAAATAAGCACCATCATACCTAAATCTGACGCCACAACAATTTAAAAATTGTAGTGTTCCGGCAGTTAAAGGTAAAATAGCCAGTTTCTCAGTGATAAGGATTCCGGGTGTAGTGCGCTTCCACCTTAGGTATTATCGTCACTTAACATCAGGTGAGGTGAAGGCTACGGCACTATCCCGTTGGAGTCACTATCAGAATACCCACATTGTAAAATGACAATATAGCCCAAACGTCTTGATATTAAAATGCAATAGTTACTAAATAGACATGAACGCCACACGCCTTACTAGCAAAACGTCTGGATCTTAAAATGTCGTAATTCAAAATACGCTAGTAGCAAATAGTCTTTATATTAAAATGCCATAGTTACTAAATAGACATGAGCGTTGAATGATTTAGTAGCAAAACGTAGTTACTAAATGACCTCTTTGAAGAATAAAAAAAAAAGAGAAAAAAAAATATTGCTTTTCACAGAAAATATAGGTGGAAAATCACAAAAGAACAAGAAAAATATATATATTATTTTTGACTCTCTTTAATGCACGCAAGAGAAGCTATTTGGTATACTTTTTATCGCTTAAACAATATTTTTAGCCTGTCGTTTAGTTTTATGAATATATTTGGCTATCCCATTCTGTGTTTTTGTCATCCAACTAATTTGACTTCCGGCTAATAAGGTATTTTAAACATACGGACTTTTGCAATTCCAGACGTTTTGCTACTAGCTCATTCTGCTTTTATGTCGTCCGGCTCAGTTGAGTCTCTGCTGACTGGGTATTCTGCTTTTACAATTCAGCTATAGCTGAATTGTCTTTCGGCTATCTTGGTATCTTGCTTTCATGTCATCCAATGTAAATGGTCTTTTAGCGAAAAGGTCATACTGATAGAGAGGGTCCCGTTGTGCATAAAAAAAGTTTCAAAACCAAATTCCCACGTACCTGCGACACCACCGAACAGTCCCACGATATATTTAGGCACTGGCTTATCCCTGTCTCCGCCCTTGTACCAGTCGCGTAGAGACTCCACCACGAAAAACCTGATTGCTTGGTTGCTGCCTTGCTTCATTATCGTCGCCGTCACGCCTTTGTATACGCCGCCAACGCCTGTAAACAAAAGAGTTTGTATTGTTTAGCAATTTATAGTAATCCCACGAACGAGGAGGTCGATGGCGCAGTGGTTTAGCGCCTGGCTCGGTGATTGCGGAGGTTAAGCAAATTTCGCAAGGATCGGTCATGGGATGGGTGACCAAAAATCTCCTCCATGCTTTGGAAGGCACGTTAAGCCGTTGGTACCGGCTGCGTTTGCAGTCGTTAACGCCCACCAATCCGCAATGGGCCCGCATCGTGGGTTATCTCGTCGGGCGACTAGCCACGCATATAATGAGCACACATTTTATCTTAAATTAAATATTATGTACTTCATAAACAATAAAGTTTCTCTTAAGGTGGTACCCTGAGCGAAAGTGGCGCCGCGGTGAATTTTATTTAATATTATAATTCAAATACACAATTTTAATAATGTTTATCGTGGAGATTTTAGGGCCCACAGTCTAGTATTTTTATACGGTATCGTTACATTACCTAGTAGTCACTGCTAGAAGTAGATAGATATTAATTGGTAGATATTAAGATTCTGTTATACCACATTCCTGCAATAAATACATTTCTATTTCTATAGAAAAACTGCTAAAAGTGGCCGTTTTTGACACATTTGCTATCTACTTCTACGAATGACTACGAGGGCATATAGTGATACCTTCTAAAAATACTAGACCATGGGCCCTAAAATCTCCACGATAAACATTATTAAAATCTTTTTCTATTAATAACTTATTAAATAAAAACCTCTGAGGGCGCCACTTTCGGTCATACAACCGCCTTAATAGAGGAAATTGATTTTTTGAAAAAGGTAATTCTAAATCCAAGTAACTTGTAGTTGATTTAAGATAATTTTAATTTGATGCAAGAAGATGGATATTTCTTGATTTAAATTAAGTCAATTTAATTGATATAAGTAGACTTATTAGCTATTTAAAAATTAGCTATATTAGCTATGTAAAACAGTTGCCTTCCCCATTGCAAGGCTAATTTCTCATGTTGTTAACTACATGACCTATATTTGACTATCACACTTATCCAATTTCACTGTGCACGCGAGACTCATTCGCGAATGACCTCTGTTTGTATTATGAGACACTATCGCGCGTGATACGTGATAGATACCGAGTGTCACGGCCGCAGCATGTCACTGCAATCGGAAGGAGATAATTTACGTAGGTAATGAATTTAATTTCTTTTCAATTCAACTGGTAAATTGGCACGGAATCACATGAGAGCAATAGAAATAAGCCAAAATATTATTTTTAAATACCTAACCTAAATATAATAATCCGGATATTAACACAAAATAACTATTTTGCGTTATAAGCTTAAATAAGCTTAACTAAGCTTCGAAATAAGCAAGGCTTCTCAGTCTACCCCCTAGATAAGCTTTTTCCCATAGGGACTATAGGTTTTGCACTAAGGTCTAATCTGTGACTGAGGGCTTACAGACAGAATAACCAGCAGTTAAAAACGACAAAAGGATTCGTTTTGTTGTGTGTTACGGCTGATTTCAATAATCTATCTTCAGTAGGCGTCCTCGCTGACGGGCGATTAATCGCCGAGCGATTTTTTGTCGCTGAGAATAGAACATACGGAGTTCTATACGTAAATGCCCACGAGCTACTTTTTGTAGCTGCGATAAACGCGGCGTTAATCGCGGCGCTTTTTTGTCGCTGGCCAAGTAAAACCTTTGTCGTGTCATTTCGCTGGCGATTATCGTCGCGATTAACGCCGCGATTATCGCAGCTACAAAAAGTCGTCCGCGAGCGGTTACGCTTAGATATAGGCATACTATGGATCTGTTACTAGGCAACTGTTGTTATTTTCCGTCATTTAACAGAAATGTCTAGGCAACAAATCTTTAGTAAGCCTTGAAATCGGCCGTATGTCAGCTGTAACTTAGTGAAAAGAGGACAAGGCATTTCTTACATTAGTATTCACGTAAAATAAGTAAGTAGTATTTTACGTAAGATTATGTCTCCGCGGTTAACTGTGAAAAAGTTAACAAACGTTATGTATATAACGTCTTTATGCCTTCAGTAAACATTTTTTTACGGAGAGTTGGCAACAAGGTTAAAAATAATTAGCTGTCACCATCATCTGGGCTTTGGCGGCGGTTTGTAACGATTGGTGTCCTAAATTCTAAAATCGGTACATCATCCATATTAATATTATAAATGCAAAGGTAACTCTGTCTGTCTACTTGTAACGTTTGCACACCTAGAGCGCTGGACGATTTTGACGAAATTTGGTACGGATGTAAATGGGACCTTGGTGGGGAAAGACATAGGCTACTTTTCCACTGGTGGGCACGGGTCTCCGACCGTACGGTATAATCTGTAGTCCACGCGGGCTAAGCTGCGGCACAGAATAACTAATAGTACAAGCTGCGGGCAGAAAGCTAGTAAAGTATAAAAGCTCTGAATAAATCGGTGATTATTTTATGAGTAAATCAATAACGTTCAGCCATTCAAGAAATTAATTCCACTAGTAGGTGTGATATTATATTTTTTTATTCAATTATCCAGTCTCCAATTGAAAACTAGCGACATGGTGCTAAACGTCTATCGCGGAAATAGCATTTATTAGTGTATTGCTGTTTCAAAACTTTTGTATGTGGCGATAAAATGTTTTTGGAGTTAAATATCTTTATTAGCAAAACACGAAATGATATGACTATCGTAAGCGTAACGTGTCATTTAAAACTGGCCACATACAGACTGAATCCCGGTTCGTAATTCCTAACGGAATATCGATGAAAATTCCGTACGGAAAAATCCCGCATGTCAATGAGTATGGTAGTACCTACTATATAGTATACTCATCAACTTTGTCTAGGGATACAGGTGTTATTTTCATACAAACGAGGTAACTTTGAAGCCTTGGTTTTCTGCCAGGGATGTACCGTGCTGTGATCTGATGATGGCCATCCAGGGAGTGAATGGAGGAGATTCAGATCGATCTATACACACCCAACAGCATCAGCATTCTAAAAGATTAATGGGTCAGAGTTCTCAGTTTTAGGATTTTCATACATTGTCATGCTATTTTCACGGTTTTTTTAAACATGTCCTTTAATCTTTTAGAATGCTGGCCAGATCAGTTGGGTGTGTATAGCGATCTGAATCTCCTCCATTCACTCCCTGGATGGCCATCATCAGATCACAGCACGGTACATCCCTGACAGAAAACCAAGGCGTTTGTATGAAAATAGCACCTGTATCCCTAGACAAAGTTGATGTGTGTATTATATTATCTGTGGTGGTATGGTAGGTCCATAGAAACGAAATTCCATTCCGTCTGTATGTGGCCACTCTAATGCCACATCTATCAAAAGCTGGAATCACATTTGCGAATTGTATGTTCTGTGTGGAAACTCGTAACCGAAGCGAGTAAACAAAAACATCGTTATGACGACATACAGACAGACATAAGCTGTTGGCAGCCAGCCTAGAGGACTTTGAACCCAATTTTTATTACCAACACATCAAAAGCAGACAAAAATCATGACCTATGATACTAAAATACTAAGTAATTCATCATTCGCACGACGCCCACTGCTGGGCAAAAGCCTTCCTTACTGGGTCCTATGCCTTTTCTACGTATATAACCACAATCATAACGCTTGGCAGCAGGTGCGATGGCAGTAACGCCAACGATACTAAGTACTACCACAGAATAGATAATAGTACTAGCGTACAGAAGTTGCACTCCGCAAAATCGTTTAAATTAATTGCGACTCTTGCTCCGACACAACAAAGTGCAATTCAGGTTGCATAGCGCTCCCTTCGCTCCAAAACATTCACTTAGTAGTTGCCTCTCTTTTTATCGCGTAGGTCTTATATTTTGTGACATATGAAATTTCTCTTCTCAGAGAACGCCGAGCGCTTCATACTCGCGCGTGGAGTAACAGCCCTGGTACTACTACTAAAATCTGCATTACGTGTGTGTGTGTGTGTAATTCATTACCGACTCAAGGACACGTTAACAAGAAGTTACAGTACGAGGCAAACATCTTGAAATCGGGTGGGGATTGCGCAGAACAGAACGTGTATTTTGGGTATGCGTAGCGGTGAGGTACGCGGGCGCCGGGAGAGGGGCGCGCGCTATTGGCCGCTCGCAAGTGCACATGCGCGAACTTATTACCACTCGGAAAAGTGTTAAGATGGTTACCTCGTACTGTACGTACTCAAACCTATATGACATACCTTCTTCTCTAACAATAGTCCTGACGCCGTGGAAAAAACCCTTAAACCTCGGCTTCTCCATCCTCATGTCGTTGATGAACTTGACCTTGACTGTCTCCATGGGCGTGACCGCGAAAATCGCTTCAGCAACGCCGGCCACCAACCCGCAGGTCAGCTTGCCGGTGGTCGAGAGAGTGCCATCTTCTTTTAGCATGTATTGCTTAGCTTGTTCGAATACACCGAATCTGTGGGCAAAGGGAATGTTAACATGATCTATGCCTGTAGAAATATGATGGTTTCCTCCCTCATTTTCAACTCCACAGATTTTCTACTTGTAAAGGTAAGCCGATGGGAATCGCCTCGTATTGTTACTTATTGCTATTAAAACTGATAAGTTTCTTGCGCCCGTTCTTCTTGTCAGTTAAAAAAGTCTTGAACGGGTGGTAGGAAAATATAGACGATTCAAAAGTACTTAATAATTAAGTTTATTTGAATAAAGCTATTTTTGACTTTGACTTTGACTTGTATGAACCCTTCGCCACTGCTGCATATTAACATACCATACACAATCAGGTATTTAACTAAACTAAAAAAAAAAATAAGCACCTCTTTATTAATCAAAACTTTGTGGACAAAAAACTAGTATACTGAAATTAATGGACAGTAAAGTGTAATTCGACCACACGCAACATTACGGGACTTTCCCGAATTTCCCGGCCATCTAGCGACTCTATCATAAGATACGGAATATGAAAATAAAGGAAGCAAGGAAACACCAGTTTAAAATTTGGTTTAAAATTTTCAGCTCTCTTTGATGCGCTCATAGCGGAACTTGACAGACTGATCGTACTCGATCACGTTTGTTAAGCAACGCTCGGTCCGGTCAGGTGTCGGATGGGTGACCGTTTAAGTGGCATTACAACTGAGCGCTTCCGTGCTTCGGAGGGCACGTTAAACCGTCGGTCCCGGCTGTTGTCATCTGATAACAGTCGTTAAGCCAAGTTAGAGGCCTTACAGGCGGCTTGACAAACTCTAACACCAGAGGTGGCCACTAATCCTCATTCGATAAGAAAAAAAAAAGAGCTCTCTTTAAATAAATGTTATTAGTTTCAATTTTCAACAAAGAAAGAAATTGGTTGATAATGCGTTTTCTTTTTTAAATTAATATCACCGTAAAAATATTTTTATAATAACTTTTTATGACTAGAGTATCATCCATCAATCATACAATACTATAAATAAATCCATCAAATATATTTTAGTTGATCGAAAAATAACATTTCAAGAAACTTTTGGATTCGTGCCCATAGTGTATTTTGCTGAAATTTTTCATCAACCTACAACCAGATTACTGACTATGAGATCGCATTATCATATATTGCATGTATATCTTGCATCATAGTTTGGTCTAGGCTATACCAGTTAATCACATCGTATATAGGAAGAACTAGTTCAGCCTAGGCAAAGCTAGTTTGTCCGGAAATCGGGTTTGGCCGGTAACACATATATCTCTATCGCGCATTTCTATCGACATCGCCCTGTCCTATCTCAATTTATTTAGGGTCGAACGCAGTGCGTTCTTTCCGGACACTCCTCATTTATTCCATCACAGTGTGATATTATTTTTCTGTTTTTTCTTTGTATTGTATTGCATTACTTACATAAAGCTAAAATATTGCTATAATTTATTATATCATCCATCCATCAACCATCGAAATATTATAATAATATAGATAGAAACTTAGTAAACATGTTTTAGAACTTGTTCTATAAACAACATTACCTAAACTTGTGTGGAAACTATATTTAAATGGCTTGAGGAAAGTGGCGCCACTTTCCTCAAGCCATTTAAATATAGTTTCCATACACGTTTTAATAGGAGCGGAAAATTTTGATGGAGCTAAATAAATCTTAGTTACAATTACAATAAGTACTTATCCTATACTGCCTGGCATATATATTGGCAAGAGAAAGAAAGGGACAAAAGATGCGCAGTAGCCATAAACACTAAGTTTATGGCTACTGCGCATCTTTTGTCTCTTTCATTTTATTGCCAATATATATGCCGGCATCTGTACCTATCTGAAGAACCAACAGCAAGATAAAGTTTTTGGACAGACACAAGCATTAAGTTCTGTGGGTAAAAGTAGATAACAATCACCATACATACAACAGCTGAAAAGTGAATAAGATATATTTACATTTACAAGTTTACTTGAAGATCGTAAGTACCCTAATATTTAAAAATATTAAACACATTACGAAGATTTTTATCTCTTCTATCCTTAGAATAATTAATATCACCTAGAAATTAAATAGTTCCCTACAAAGCGCACTGTCAAAATTGAGGCTACTAAAACTGAGCCCTATAGATGTCCGGTCAGAGTCTCAAAAATGGCACCATAAATAGCGTCCCACTTACAAACTGGGCGCTTATTTTGCACAAATTAAGTGATAAAAGATGTGTTTTTGGACAAAATAAGCTTATTTTGT
Organism: Agriphila geniculea; assembly: GCA_943789525.1. Taxonomy (NCBI): domain Eukaryota; kingdom Metazoa; phylum Arthropoda; class Insecta; order Lepidoptera; family Crambidae; genus Agriphila; species Agriphila geniculea. The sequence goes on along the minus strand of OX038889.1, from coordinate 8,738,183 downwards.
ACAAAATAAGTGATATAAAATGTGAGTTTGTACAAAATAAGAGGTGATTATGTACAAAATAAGCGCCAAGTTTGTAACTGGGACGCTATTTGAGGTGCCATTTTTGCGTACTGTTTTAGTTCGTGAAGCGTTATCTAGGATATTCTTGATCGAAGTTCGCATGTTATCTAATCGTACGTATACAATATGTTTCAATTTCTCTACATTAAGGGATAAATTACGATTTTATTAGATTTTAGTTACGATTCGGTAACTTATTCATGAAGCAAATCTGAAAACTGACCCACTATAGCTTAATTTTAGCGTCCTCGCAGACTACAGACTTTCTATCGGCCGATAGTTGGTTTTTATATGAAGAGTCGGCCGATACCAAATCGTTGTAGTGTGCGCACTTGACCCAACTGTCGGCCGACAGTCTGCTCTGTAGTTTGCGGGGACTGAGTCCCCGCAAAGTTAGGCACGCTTAGGTGAGGACTCGGCTTCTACGTGTTATTTAGCATTATAAGATAGCTTATATGGCAGAGTTATAAGACAGAACGGTTTTATTTATTTACAACCACAACTTTAACTCTTTGTCTAAATAGAAAAACGATATCGATACGAACGATATTTATAGTTATTCAGCCTTATTACTCTATATTTAAATTCCACGATACCATTTTAAACTTTATTTGCTAAGTATTAAGGGTTACTATTTCTAGGCCAGACAGCCTTCTATGTGTGTATGTGACTTAATGATCATGTGTTATCGTGTTCCTACTGACCACTTAATTTATGAGTATTAATGCAAATATATGGTTTACTGGTCTCGTTACGTAATTAGTATTCCTACTGATATCTTTAACTATTAGTTATTATTTCATTTTATGGGTAAAAAATTGAGATGTAAGTTGATATAAAATCAGTTACTTAGGTCATGTGTCCATGGTTAGGTACATACAACCCGACGTAAAAGAAAGTTATAGTAGGTAATGTAATAGTAGGAGATTGCACATCTCGGTTCTCAATTCAATTGTAGGTATATTTTTTTTATCGTCACTCGCGGTCTCGCGCTTATCTTCGACATTTAAGGACCGATTTTGATGATATTTTTTACTTACTTAGGTTTTTGTAAAGTAACAAGATCAAATTAGGGATCCCAATTTGTTAAAATTCTTTGCCAATAATGTTTTAGGGTAGTTAAAATATATAATTGCTTATAATAATCATGTCCCTTCTAAGTGAAGTGTATAAATGTACGTTCGGTGCATGAAAGTGTGTACCTAATTAGTTTATTTCATTTATTCATGATCCGTCAATATAAAATCTATTAGTGACGCTTCTATTTTTGTATGGCATGATGGCGTGTAAATTTGCTCTACCTCTAAGAATTCTAAGCTCTACCGACAATGAGGCCATTTAGGCATATCTCCAAACAAAATTACCATCCAACCTTATGATCAGATTCCTATTTTTAAAGTGATAAAGTTCATTTTTGTCTTAAAGTAAACTATTGAGGTGTGTGTATTTAATTTTGTGTCGATATTCATACAATAACACAGATGTGAACGGACTGGGAACAATCTGTTATTATTTACGTCTCACACAAACCTCTTGTGTCTGTGAGAGACGTATAGTATTATATTATTTGTAGTGAGACGTATTAACTAACATTATTTGAAGTCAGGTGGACTAAACGCCTTGACCAATTTCCATGTCGGAGTACAAGGAGATTTTTTGGCCAGAAATACTGTATTAAGGCTGCGCAGTCTGCCCACTAGCGCCGCCATTAGAAAAAAATCATAGTGCTTAAATAAAGACAAATTTGTAAATTATCTCTCTGGAGTGCACTCCGAACAAGCTTTGTGGTACTTTTTATTACTTAAGCAATATTTTCTAGCCTGTCGTTTAGTTTAACGGACTTTTATTGTTAAAAGTGGCCACTTTTCGCAATAAAAGTCCATATAACAAAATGACAGGCTAGAAAATATTGTTTAAGGGATAAAAAGTACCGCAAAGTTTGTTCGCAGTGCACTCCAGAGAGATAATTCATAATTTCTTTTTTATTTAAACACTATGATTTAATTTCCAATGGCGGCGCTAGTGTGCAGACTGCACGCTCTTAAGTAGGTAAATATATATTTTGATTACATTGGTTGGCTAGTTGTAAATGTGGTATTAGCACCGACATGAATTTTTTTTTTTATTTAACTGGACAGGCTGTCTGTATGATTTGACAGCAAAGTTCTTGTGCCTATTTGAAACGCCACTAGCGCCACAATATGAAAATGGTTGACGTGATGGTCTCTCCAGACTTCAAACTTTAGTACCATATGCTCACGCTACGTCCTACAGCGCCAACATGGCGGTTATCAAATAGGCACAAAAACAGTTTGACATAAGCCTGTCCAGTGTAAATATATGCAGGTCAATGGGTATTAGGAATTTTTGTTTATGGTATCTTAAATGTACTGTTCATGTTTTGAATGACATACAAACAGCCAGCCAGATACATACGCACGCACGCATGCACTCACGCTCGTATACACGCAGTCACGCTCGCATGCACTCATTCACGCACGCAATTTTTTATTTTTAAATAAACTCAAATATATGACATAATAAATGAAATTGATATCATACCTAACAGCAGATTTTGGTATGGAGCCGTATAGGAGCACACTGAGGCCTCTGTAGAGTCCGAAGAAGCCATGGCCCTTTACTGTCTTCTTTACACAGTCTATAATACCCGCATATTTCTTGGTGCCACCTGTAGGAGAAAATAAAAAACTTTTTTTAACACTTGAAAGTACAGGAAAGAATCATCATCCTTATATAATATTATAAATGCGAAAGTCCGTTTGTTTGTTTGTTTGTTACGCTTTCACGTCTTAACTACTGAACCGATCATCATGAAATTTTGCATACACGTTCTTAGGGGTACAGAAAAGGACATAGGATACCTTTCATCTCGAAAAAATGTATTGTTCCCAAGGGAGAGCAAAAAATCTTTCCACGCAGACGAAGTCGCGGGCGGCTGCTAGTTATCAATAAATAAGTTTAACTGGAGTTCAAATTGTGTACTTTTACGGCTGATTTTAATAATCCATCTTCAGGAGATAGGTGTACTATGGCTCTGTTAACTAGTCAACTGTTGTTATTTCCTGTCATTTAACAGAAATATCTTAGGCAACAAATCTTTAGTAAGCCTATCTACCGAGGACCTCAATGATAAAGTCTATTTTTAACCGACTTCAAAAAAAGGAGGAGGTTCTCAGTTCGGCTGTTTTTTTATTTTTTTATGTTTGTTACCTCATAACTTTGTCAATCATAAACCGATTTTAGAAATTCTTTTTTTGTTTAAAAGTATATAGTTACAGATTGGTCCCATTGTCATAAGATCACGATCTGGTGATGGTATCCTGGAGAAATCAAGGGAACTCTTCAAATATTATAGGCACACCTATAGCGATTTTGGTATTTTCTTAAGTAACTCGTGCATTTGCTTTCGAAAAGTACCATTTTGATAAAGTGGAACTGATGATGAAGACCATAGATGATCATCGGAACTATTCAATAGGTACCAGTGGCGAGGGGTGAAATTATGGCGGAGGTAAGCCGCACTACAAAAATGCTATGATCTGCATAGTGGATCAGTGGGGTGGGATTTCTAAAAGGTAAGCCGATGGGAATCGGTTTGTATGGACCCTTCGCCACTGATAGGTACTAAGTATTTCACTAGTGGGATAAGATTACTTTAATATGGTTGCTAGGCTATTTATATTCGTCATAATGCATATGGTAAAGTGGAGCTGATAGTGAAGAACCAGGAGAACTCCTCAAGAATTAACGCCCCTGCGTCGGGAAGAGCAGTATTTTGTAAAAGTTGAGGAGCCATTGACATAAGAATATTGTAACTTAGATGATATGGTCTTTGGTAAAGTGGAACTGATGATGAAGACCATAAATGATCATCTGAACTATTCAATAGGTACTAAGTATTTCACTAGTGCGATACGATTATCATTTTTCAAGTGTCCCATACCATCTTACATTTGACAAGCAGCATTAAGATTTCAGCAGAATTGTGATAGTGATAGTATGTATAAACAAAAATATTACCTACATAATTTTTCGTTATTTTAGATAAAATATTATATCTCAAATACCTAAACCACAGCAAAATGCTGTGTGGTTCCAACCACATTAGTTGAGAGGAGTTATTTCTTCTTGTACAGTAGCCCTACCATGAGTTGTTGCAAACTGTTTACGTTACAGTAAACTATCGTTTTCTCTCTTTCACTCGTATTGACTGTGAGCGGTATAACGGACAGTTTACTGTAACGTAAACAGTTTGCGTCAACTCATGGTAGGGCCACTGGTGTCCCAAAACAGCATTCAAAGATCTAAAAAATGCATATAATACGTAATAATTAAAATTTAAATGTTCTTGGACTTCCTTTTGTTTATGATGCTGTTATGCATTCTATATTATTCAAGGAAAAAAAATCCTAATGAGTATTTGTTTATAACCCTTTTGTTAGGTTTAGTAAAAATAAAAGATTGTTTTTTTTCATATTCAGTGGGTTCGGTTTCTGGTTAGGGCAGGCAATTTTTCAAGAATCTTTGAATGCAGTATGAATATTTTTTTATATCAAGATTAAATCTTTTTTCAGTAAAATTTCCTACCTCCAATATTTAAGGTACAACTTACTCTTTCGAGTGGGAAAGTTTTGGGACAACCTGTATAATGTATTATGTAATGCAGTAAAATATTTACAATAACTTTAAATAATAGAAAAATTACTCCTCATTAGAAAATTTTTGATTAGAACTAGAAAATAGGTCATTAGCATTGCTTATCATTTAAGAATGATTACGTTGCGCTAATCATAGGCCATTATTGTAAATTACTTGTTTTGCAAGCAATGTCGTCAAGTTACATTTTCACTAAAATGTTCCATGAAAAATTTGCTGAAATATTATTGTAATTATTAATGTGCTTGGTTCTTATTTCTTAATATATGTATTATCTAAGCTTATTTAAATACAAGAAATGACTGTAAATGCTCAGTTATTCTATTAAATAATATAACAGACAGTTGTATTTACATAATTATCAACTTTGGCTCTGACTTACGCTCAGAACACAGAAGTTATCTGTGGACTTACATATTCAATTATAAAAAATGCAACTCAAGTGTATGGTAAAGGTTCTCCACAAACAATGACTACTTAACATGATTTTGTTTATCAGTTATTAAGTCACTTAGCATGGGAACCCATTGTCTGTAGAAACAACATTATATTCTATGTTCTAGAAAGAAAAAGGGATTTACAAAGAGAGACGCCTTTAAATTACTTCTTTATCGTACATAACACTTGGTCAACCTTGAACCTATGTATTATGAAATGAATGAGTTGCTATGCAGGTAAATCACAAGTATTATGCTGTGATCTGTGATATAATATATCTTATCAAACATACGCAAGAGAATCAAAACAAGTCTCTCTACTGTTGTTTTTAATGTAAATAGATGTAATAAATAATAGTTTCATTTCTTTACTAGCGGCTGCTTGCGACTTTGTCTGCGTGGAAAGGTTATTTGCTTTCCCTCGGGAACAATACTTTTTTCTGGATGAAAGGTACCCTATGTCCTTCTCTGTACTCCTGACAACGTGTATGCAAAATTTCATGCAGTAGTTAGGATGTGAAGGCGTAACAAACAAACAAACAAACCAACAAACAAACAGACTTTCGCATTTATAATATTAGTAAGGATTTGGCCTATATCCTGCAGTGGGTGTAGTGCGGCTGATTAATGCTTCATTCGTTTTGTCTACTCAATATTTATTACAGGCTTGGGAGATTTAGCAGAAAATTTAAGAGTTCTAAACATAGCAATCACATCTAACAGATGATTTTAAGCATCACCAAAAAGGAAGTTAACAAGACCAATATTTTAAATCATCCATTTTACTGTTGAAATATCACATTACAGATTAATGGATATGAATGAAATCAAAGATTTAAATCGTTGAATGAAATGAAATCAATGACATTGATGAAGATAGAAGAAATATTATCAAAAGTAATGAATATTGGAAGTTTATCATTAAGTACAACAAATTATTATATCCAATGTCATCCAGTGTGCTAAATAAGGAAAAATAAATATTAATTATTAGCTAAGTTATACCTAGGTATAATAGGTAGGTACCTACCTATTATACCTAGGTATAACTTTTTGTGTGTTTGGATTTAAACATGAGGTTACCATCAATGAGAGCAAAGTCCAAAATAAATATTATCATTATTTTGCATAACACACTCGAAAGGTAAGTAGGTACCTACAGTAACCTCGAAGTTTACCTGTTTGGTAATTTTTCCTCTAATCTAATAAGATTCTTATTCACTTTGCAAATGACTAACCGTGTCTTTTCATTATAGAATTTCAAACGTGAAGTTTTTTCGTGTGTAGTATTTTTAGGTTTTGGATAAAAATAGGACTTCATGTGATTTCAGTAAGAGTCCATTCCATTCAAGATTACAAGACAATGTTGAATGGACATGCGATGGTATTGAGTAAGACGTTGTTTATACTGACCTTTTTCATCTAATTGTAGTTGTGTTTTTACGTATTCAGTGGGGAATGTGATACAAATCTCAATGCCACCAGTAATACCGCCGGCCACCACTCCTTTGAGTCCTATCGCTCCCGTACCGCCGGCCGCAGCCGCTGCCCCAGTTTCCGTCATCCATGGTCTTGAAAATGGATTTTTGAAAGTTCCGGGTTTCGACATTGTAAATTATTTAAATGCTTGCCGATCACGACGGACAACGACTGCGACGATCGTCTCTTTGGACAAATATTTTTCGACTAGCAAAAAAAAATTGATTTAACTTTGACATTGACGTTACTAACTGACTTTGACATTAGTCTTTGAAAGATGATTGATGACAATTGATGTTGTCAGCACTAATACCAATAAAATAAAGGTGAACACAGACTTGTGCCGCCCGCCCGGAGGTTTTTATTGCCATTTTGTCGAGTTCAGTTAGGTGTCTATTATCTATTAATTATTTGCAAAGCGATTCATAGTGGATAGTGTCTTAAAATTGGTGTAGTTTTGTGGTACAAGTGTCTACGCAACTGAACAATATGTAGGATAATTGAAATAGGCGCGATCTTGGTTGTGTGAAGCTGAGACTTTTATTGTAGTGGTGGCTACCTCGGTAGAACTTACCGAGTAAACTGTCTTGATAACTATACTTGGTGCAGTGGTGCCAAATGCTCCAAGCAACATTGGAATGCAATGCACCCGCATTCTTATGTAAATTGAAACAATACCTACCACTGAACTATTCAACATTTGACACTGGCAAAATTGACTTCCAAGAGGAAAGTAGATTGCCAAAACAAAAATAAAATGAAGAGTAAATAAACGTGTGGTTTACACCACATGAGTAAATAAACGAGAGTTTTTTGGCGCCATTTTGTCGGGTTCGGTTTGGTGACTATTTTAATTATTCGCAAATTGATTCATAGTGGATATTGTGTCTTAAAATTAGTGCAGTTTTGAGGTACAAGTGTCTACGCAACTGAACAATATGTGGGATAATGGAAATAGGCGCGATCTTGGTTGTGTGAAGCTGAGACCTTTATTGTAGTGGTGGCTACCTCGGCTGACCTTACCGAGTAAACTGTCTTGATATACTTGGTGCCAAATGCTCCAAGCAGCATTGGAATGCGATGCACCCGCATTTTAATGTAAACTGAAACAATCTACCACTGAACTATTCAATACTTGACACTAGCAAAAATTACTACCTCGCTGATCCTCTCACTGACGTCCATTGTGCTGCCTCGCCTTGTCCGGGGAGAAGGTGAGAGAGAGCCATTGCCGATTTTCTTGTTTTAACACGTTTTTGTCGTCTGGCAACACTGGATTCCCGCCTTTTTCCCTGCAACATAGAGAATTCCCGCCAAGAATCATCCCTTCCACTAGGGCAAGCAAGCGCTGAGCGCCCACTTTTTCCTCATTGCGTAGCTGAACTTCGCAGTTATAACACGTATAAGAGGAGTCCTATTTATATTAATAAAGTTAGCAATATGGACACCTCAACGTCTGGTAGCGCTGGGATGGGAGGCGACAGCGAAGGGGCCGGGAGAAAAGGTGGAGATAACCATCAAAGAATTTCAAGCAGTTCTCTGCGACGTTCTTCTGAATAAGCTAAGTTACTTTGCTAAATAATTTGCGTGCCGAAAAAACTAAGTATCAACATTTTAATACTTTGCTATATAATTTGCGTAACCAAGTGCTGGGCCTGGTGTTAACTGTGTTTATGGACAACATGGTTCAAATGTCCAAAATAACGTTAATCTAGTTACATCATATTTTCCAGTAACGACGGAGTATATAAAATTGATAAAGAATCCAAAGGTTCAGCAATTCAAAGTAACGAAAAGTAGTTTTTTAACAAACCACTTTGAATTTTGACCACGTATACTTTAGGATCTTAGCAAGACGGATGGACCGTTGTTTAAATTATTAACTCTTTGCAATTATTTGAATATCCGGACTGGTTGAATATTAGTATTAATGAAACTCATAAAACAAATTTTATCTTAGTCATGTTTTTTCAAACGATGTTTTGATGCAGTACGATAATTTTAAAATATCGTTTGAAAAGATTTTCAAACGATGTTTTAAAGCAGTACGTTACAATATTTATCTACCCTCATATTGTGAACGTACATTGATAATGCTATCTACGGCCGTATTATTTTAAAAATAATGCAGGTAAACTATTATTATTTTGGGTGGATTTTTATTTTGATTAAAAGATTTGCAATCTGTGTTTTATTCTGTTCTAAAATTAAATAAACATTTCGCGAGGACATGGAGTAATGATAATATTTGAAATAATATTAAGCAGATTATATAAGTAATGTGGAAAGTAAGCTGGTAAACAAAACTTGTTATTTTATTGTTTTAATACTATTCACAAGGTTTCCTTTTTTTATATAAACTTAGGAAACTTTCTTGAAGAGTATCATCGTAAGTACCATTAATTTAATTGTATTGATTTAGTTTGATTAGTTAGATATGTTTGCATTGCAAATTTGCAATATGGTTATTATTTTTCTTTTAATTGTGGCTTTTTGGAGACCTGCTATTATCGTCGATCATAAGATTCATAAGCCTATTTCTAATAATTCCACGATTGATAATGTATATTGCTAGAAAATGTACCGAAATTGTAGTTTTGTGTTTTTTCTAAAGTAGACTAATGGTCATTCCCCTTTTATGTATTGTGTAGTGGTACCTACAATAAAGATTGATAAATAAACGAGGTCATGGTAGTAACGCCAAGAGATGTCGCTATATTTAACTAGAATTTAACGTTTGAAACCTTTTAATAAAGGAAGAAAGCCATACGAACTTCATCACTAAAAGATAATAATATTATCACATTTTCGAAATCCTTATTAGCTCCGAAATTCTTATGAATCATGAAGGTTAAATTGATATATTGACCAAATATAATCTAGACAACTTAATGTGTTAACTATGACTATCGGCTTATGTTAACTATCTTTTTGAAATCCCAAACTTCCTTCAACCGGGCGATTAGTTCTGTTGACGAAGATGAACGTACGTACATACATACTTTTACATGAGTATAGCAGCTGAAAGTCACCGATCCCTTTTAAGATAAGTTTTCAGGCAAAACCTCATGTCTTTCATACGGTATAGCATGAAACTTCGAGAAACTAGAATGAACCTAGTTTATTGATTAATTAGATTTTATATTGCGTTTCTTTCTTGCTAAATTTAAATTCAGTGGCTGTAGCATATTGCTACAGGCTATAGTTTGAGTTTGCGTCATCAACTTTAAAAAATTGATATTACTACCGATCACTCAGAATAAAGAATTTCTGGGGATTTGATGGGATACTGCGGGAAAGTGAACGTACATTCCTAGCAGAATTATTTTAAAACTACCTACGTTATCAGGAGTTTCAGAGACTCCTACTGACCTTGTTGAGTGAAGCTCAATTGATTATAATAAAATTAAATTATTGTACAACTTCCGTAGACCATTGGTCATTTACACTCCCACCATCTCTTTCAGCACCGTCAACGGTTTTAAGTTTCTACGACAAGAACAAACGAATCCGCAACACGTCTTATTCACAGAGATGATCATGGAACTTCAATGGTGGCATCAGTCGGTGAGCAAATCTTATCTTATTTATTTGCCACAGGTTACACTGACTTCGTCCTGTGACAAATGTATTGCAGTGGTGCATCTGATCAGTTAAGGTGCCTTGGATAACGACACAACTTGTCGGACAATGGGTGCTTCATCAGCAGCTCAGCAACAGTTACCGTCCACGTCCAGTAGGTATACGAACTCCGACATGCCAATCTTCTGATTTAATCGTACAATGCACTAAGCATTGACTTATCTGCTAAATCAAAGCCGGACGAGATTTTCTATGCTTGCTCACAAAGCAGACTCGCAAGTTATGACATCTCATCCAGGATCTGAGTATGGTTGTAACGTACCAACACCTTCCTGGACGCTTCAACAAGATCGCTGATCACTTAGCACTGGGGGGAGATGCCATTCTGGAATATGATTCCAGAATTCCCAATCCCAGAGTGACATCTCTCACCAGAGCCATCTTCGGAGCTGTTTCGGGTATTCGGTGTGTTTACTGCCACGGATAGATCTGTTCCCATCTGCTCAGGCTCACGTAGTTCAGCACTACGTATCGCTAGACCCACTGGAGGAGGGAGTAAATTTCCACAATGCCTTCAGCCGGCAGTGGAATTACGCCCAGACATGGGTGTTTAAGCTTCGTCCCTCATACCAGGGGTAGCTAGGTAAGTATTACTTTTCCTGAGTGGTTGCGGCGGTCTGTTTGTGGTGGTCTTGCCTCGATGACTGAAATAATTCTGGAGACCTGATCTTTAGGGCGAGCCTTCAGCGGGCCAGTTCAATTACAAAACCTGTCGCACAATGCACAGGTCACTTTACCAAAAGTAGACTGTTGATTGGAGCTGAAAGGCTCTCCACCAATGTCTGACAGCCGAAGAAAAAGCTCTTCTACTAAAGGTTTGGCGTAAGCTTTTTATTCTTTTAGGAACCTGCCTGGATCTGAGGCTGACTAAAATGGTGCGCAGACAACAAGGGTGCTGTTCGCAGTCCCCTTAGACAAGAACCTAGCTAAGTGTCTGAACATCCTCATAAGGAAAAAATGAGCACCTGCTAGGTACAATTCACTTCAACAAATTGGTCATAACAATTGTTTGAGCTACACGTGAGTAAGAAATTGAGTAAAGATAATTTTGCGAGACTGGTATTCACTCTCATTCAGATCCCGATTTGTGGTCCTCGACTTGTTGAAGGGATGCTCTTTTCTCTGTGAAAGAACATCACGCTTACTCATACAACACTGTGTGAGTAAACGTTGTGGAACTATTTCATTATTCGTTTTGGACAATAGACGTGTGAGTTCATGTTATATGTATGTGCTCGTCTTGAAGTTGATAGTTTATTGACCTTTCTCCTTTAGTCAAGTTTTGGCTCGTAAAGACTCACTCTGCTTGGCACCATCAATGAGGATGGAAGCAGATTACTCACGAGGATCAAAATATATTGAGCCCCGTTTATTGGATTCACAAAGTCGTTAAATTATCTGATTGGAGAATAGCTCACTTCAGCAACTTTTTATTACAACTCTGTAAATCGAAGCCTGCTTCCAGAACGGTAATGAGTAAGAATAGTTTTAAGTCTGCAGGTTTGTCACAGTCGAAAGCACTAGATAAGCAGCAAAAGTTTTATTGCTTCGTTGCTTTACATCGTTCCGACTAATAAAATTATTCTCAAAAAAAGAAAAACCTCCTTCAAAAAACATGAATCAAAAACAGTTTCAAAATTAAATACCTCTAAAAAAGCGAGAAACTTTAAAAAAACTTGAAACAAAAACAGCTTCAAAATTAAATACCTCTAAAAAAGCGAGAAATAATATTCAAATCATTAGTTACGCATAACATTATTAATAAAACACGTCTATTAAAGTCGGGTGGGGCTGAAAGACAAATTATTTTTTTTCATATTTCTAAAAGCCCCACCCGACTTCATTAGACGTGTTTTATTAATAATGTTATGCGTAACTAATGATTTGAATATTATTTCTCGCTTTTTTAGAGGTATTTAATTTTGAAGCTGTTTTTGTTTCAAGTTTTTTTAAAGTTTCTCGCTTTTTTAGAGGTATTTAATTTTGAAACTGTTTTTGATTCATGTTTTTTGAAGGAGGTTTTTCTTTTTTGTTAAAAAAGTTTTTTATTTTCAACTTTTTAGTAGTAGGTATGTAAGCATGTAAATATTATTTAAGTGTATAAAATATTTTCAATGGTAAAATGCCCACAACTCAATTTCCAAATTTACGCTGTTTATTTTTGAGGAGTTCCGTTGTGTCTTTGTAGTCCAAGTCTAGTCCGACGTCCGTAGCAACGTTGCATCGCAGACCATGGTTTGGTTTGTTTTGGATTGTCATAAAACTACCAAAATCCAAATCACTTTACATGTACTATTTGAATATGAGGAGTTCCCTTGTGTATCTTCAAAGTTCAAGGTCCAATATCGATGAAATTAAAATGTGACCACTCTTGAAGTATACCCTTTCAAACAAAAAAAGAATCATCTAAATCGGTACATAAACAAAGATGCTAGTTCGAAAATCCGTGAAAACACGTGTGATGGCAAGCTAAATAATTGACATTTTTCAGGATTGTGAAAAAACTACCAGCCAGATCTCTATAATTTTTTTATGGGACCACACACAAACTTTGTTCTTTGAGATAAAAAAAAGAATTGTATAAATTTGATAACAACTGACGAAGTTATGGTAAAACATACATAAAAAAATACCGTCGACTTGAGAACCTCCTCCTTTTTTTGAAGTCGGTTAAAAAGTAACTGGAATCACGCTTCGACCTACCTGAAATACTATTGGGGGAAATTAGATGTAATATAAATTATTTTGCAATTGATCTAAAATATGACTGATTTATTTATTCCCATAAAGGATTGAAAAGAAAATTAAGATTAAAAGCTTAAATTATGATTTGTACTCGGAAAATAAATTATAGGTTCACATTAATCATTTGATTTTGAAGTTATTGATTTATTTTCTCATCATCCCTCACCAGGGCAATAACAAACATTTTTCACCTTCTCCCCGGACAAGGCGAGGCAGCACAATGCAGAGGTTTTACCTTCCAATAAAACCGCCATTGTGCGCTGAGCCTTGTCCGGCGGGCTGATTATCTAATTAGAAACCACCTAGCGACCGGTTGCAGTTCATAGATGATAGTGATCCATTGCTACTTCTTTTTGGATTAAAAAAAAACATACCAAAGAAAAGTAGCAATGTATGTGGAATGAAACCGGTCGCTAAATAGTTTATTTTTAGATAATCAGGGTGCGGGGCATTTTACTGACCCTGGTGAAAACAATGAGGAAAAAGTGGGCGCTCAGCGCTTGCTTGCCCTAGTGGAAGCTTAGAGCATACAGAACGCTCTAAGAGTGGAAGGGATGATTCTTGGCGGGAATTGTCTGTGTTGCAGGGAAAAAGGCGGGAATCCAGTGTTGCCAGACGACAAAAACGTGTTGAAACAAGAAAATCGGCAATGGCTCCCTCTCACCTTCTCCCCGGACTAGGCTCAGCGCACAATGGCGGTTTTATTGGAAGGTAAAACCTCTGCATTATGTATAATTGACGTCAGTGGATCTTCTACTCACCTTTATACTCTGTGGTGACAGTTGTGTAGTTCCTTCCATTCAATCCCTATCCATTTATTATCTTGATCTTTTCATTCATTCATATTTTAGGACCTTAAAAAATCGATTGTTCGATTAATCGTTTTAAAATCGAATCGACATGCCTAGTTGGCAACACTGGTTGGATGGATGGATGGCTTATTGTTGTGCTAAATGAATTTTCGTATTTTTCGTTGATTTTGTTGAATTAAATTAATAGCGTACCTATTGTATTGCTTTGCTCGTAATTATTAGCACATACATAAAGAGGCCAGAGGTATCAGTGAAAAGTGTATCGAAAAGGCTGTAATAAACTCTCAAAATGGCTTTGAGAACATACGGCGACAAGCCGATTAGTTTTCAAATAGAAGAAGGTGGTGATTTTTATTGCGTTGGATCAGAAGTAAGTTTCTTGTGCATAAACAGTTCAATAAACTAGGTAGCTAGTTATAATGTGATCTTTGTCTGACAGTCTAATGTTTGTAGGTTGGAAATTACCTGCGCTTGTTCCGCGGGTCTCTTTATAAGAAGTACCCTGGTATGGCCAGGAGGACTCTTACTAATGAAGAAAGAAAACGCTTAGTTGACAACGGGCTAGGACCTCACGTGTTATCCAGCTCTGTTTCATTGCTCAAAGCATCAGAAGTTGAAGATATTATTGAAGGGAATGATGATAAGTAAGTTAGCTTAAGTATTTTTTGGTGTATGCCTTGTTCACACTATTCAAGTATTAAACGGTGAGTAGAAGTACATTGCTTGGTAAAACTGAGAACACAAAATGTAGGTAATTCAAAACACTCAAACTAGGTCAGCGACGGACACCCTACCCCACAACTAAAATACTCTACTCCCTCCAGCCAACTTACGGAAAGAATATTGACCCAAACTGTTCATTTTGCTATCCTTCGGGAACAATACTTTTTTCAGGATGAATGGTACCCTATATCCTTCTCTGTACCCCTGACAACGTGTATGCAAAATTTCATGTTGCTCGGTTTAATAGTTTGGATGTGAAGGACAAACAAACAAATAGACTTCGCATTTAAATATTAGTAAGGATAAGGAAAAATGTGATTCCTTTTCCCAACTTTATAGGTATAAAGCGGTGTCTGTAAGTCAAGAGTTAGCAACACCCAGAGAGAGTAAGAGCAAGAAGCCACACAATCCATCATGGCTGCCGGTCATGCCAAACTCCTCGCATTTAGATGCAGTTCCTCAGGCCACTCCCATCAGCAGGACTAGGGTGCATAACAAGAAGGTAAATATAGAGCACGGGTATAATAGTATGTTAGTGAACTTGACAGATCAAAAATAATTGTGAGTTCTTTCGTGAGCTGAGTTCTACAGTTCCTGATAATTTTTAGAATTAGTTCTGGTATTTTAAACTTAAAAAGTCAATTGACAAAATGATCTGTCAACTTCCTGTAGCAGATCATTAATTTGCTGCAGATCAAAAACAAATGTGAGTTCTTCTCACATGAGGCTGAGTTCTACAGTTCGTGATACTTTTCAGGAATAGCTCTGAACTCACATCAGAGTGCCAGTAAATCATGTCAGAACATTTAAAAAGCTACTATGTTCAAAAACTATTTCTAAAAAGTATCAGGAACTGTAGAACTCGGCTGCATGCGAAAAGTATACACATTTATTTTTGACTAGCGACCGCCCGCGGTTTCACCCGCGTGGTTCCCGTTCCCGAGGGAATATCAGGATAAAAAGTATCCTATGTTTTATATACTTAAAACAACTATACTTTGATAATAATATGGTTTATTTTGTCATTCATTTTGTCTATGTATTATTGTGATTTTTTTAATTGTTAACTTCACCAAAGATTTTAGGATTTATACCCAAGAATCAACAATTTTCTTAGCATTATTACATATCCCAAAGGACAAGTATTACTACTACTAACATGCACTGACATGATTTTTTTTTATTTAACTGGACTGGCTGTCTGTATGATTTGACAGCTAAGTTTTTGTGCCTATTTGAAACGCCACTAGCGTGCGTCTAAAAAACTAATTTTGACGTACAATATGAAAATGGTTGCCGTGATGGTCTCTCCAGACTTCAAACTTTAGTACCATGTCCCTCACGCTATGCTCACGCTACGTCCTACAGCGCCAAAATGGCGGAAATCAAATAGGCACAAAAACAGTTTGACATAAGCCTGTCCAGTGTAAATATATGCAGGTCAGTGACTAACACGTCAACTTTCAGGTGCGCACTTTCCCACTGTGTTTTGATGACACTGACATGACATCAATGTTGGAGAACTCATCTCAAAAGCAAGTACTGGTACCCATCAGGCTTGACATGGAGATTGAGGGGCAAAAGCTGAGGGACACATTCACGTGGAATAAAAATGGTATATAATTTAAATTAAATTTATTTATTTAATCAGTGACTAATTGTTAAATCTTCTTAGAGTTAAACTAATATCAATAATTCAGTTATGTCCCAAAAATATGTCTGCCTTTATAGTAAGTATACAGGGTGTCCCAAAACTTTGTAACACAGAGGGAAAGTACCTTAAATATTGAAGATAGGAAATTTGGTGGTGGAAAGACTTGATTTTATTTTTAAAAAGAAATAGAAGTAAGATGCTGTGTAAAAGTAAAAAAGTATCTTACTTAAAATGCATCATTTCAGAATCAATAATAACTCCGGAGCAGTTTGCTGAAGTACTCTGTGATGACTTGGAGTTAAACACATCCACTTTCATCCCGGCGATCGCCACCTCCATCAGACAGCAGATTGAACAGTTCCCGAGTGAACCGCCCGCGATTCTGGAGGAACAGGCCGACCAGAGGGTGGTCATAAAGCTGAACATTCATGTTGGGAACACGTCCTTAGTGGATCAAGTGAGTGTAGTGATAGTGAAACATTGTTACTTACGGTACGAGGCATATATCTTGAAATCGGGTGGGGATTGCGCGGAACGCGTATTTTGGGTATGCGTAGCGTTGAAGGGCGCGGGCGGCGGGAGAGGGGCGCGCGCTATTGGTCGCTCACAAGAGCACATGCGCGAACTTATCCCCACTCCGTCGCAAAAATTTCAAGTAAATATATGCCTCATATTGTACGAAGAGGCTGAAACTATTTCTTGCCATGTTGAGGGTTTAGATTGCAAAATTATTTTCACAATATCTTCAACATGAAACATTTGCCTAAAAAACTTCAAGAAAACTTGTTAATTACATTGTTACCCTAAGCTTTATTCAATATTATATGAAAAGAAATAAAATTACAACAGCGAATGATTCATAGACCATGCGCCATAGACTATGGACACTATCTCTTACTTAAGGGGGCGTACAACACTGAAATAAATTTTCATAGTAAATATTATCGAAATTATTAACAACATTATCGTTTTTAATTGATTACTAATAAACTATTTATTATTTTGGAAAACTGACAATCACAAAATTAGACAGCTGTTTCAAGATTAAAGGTTTATTAATGGTTGGCACAGAATTGAAAACTACAAAGTTGGAGGGCACTTTACGTTCATTTTTTAAACATTGATTTCACTTTACAAGAACTAATTTAACTTTAGCTTTTTATTTAATAATTTTCATGTTTTTGTCCATCCCAAACAGTACTATAGTCTACTATCTACATTGTTTTTTTTGCTCAGATTAATTAAGTAATATGTACTATGCAAAATCGATGCTCAATATGTGAACTTGACGTTGTACGGCCCCTTAAGGCTCCGTTATGCGGAATCACTTGACTCTGTCTTTTTCTTAACGTGTAAAGAGTATGGAAAAATATACACTCTTTTTGCTTTGGGCAGTCGTGTAATAACCTCACTTCTGTACTTTTGTGATGGTTTTCGTTGTTGTTTTATCATTATTTTTAGCACAATTATGTTTCTTGAAAAATAGTTACTGGAGCAACTACACACTACGGTAAAGTGTACTTTGATGTAGAATTTTTCTGCTATTATTTACGCCAAAATTATGACCTGCGACAAGCGCATTTGATGATATTCTGTTTTTTTTACAATCATCTGTGAGGTTTATACGCAATTCAATACTTGTAGCTACTAGATAATCTCTTTAGCTTGTCGTATGTTTTTTTTTTTGTGGCTACAACTTTACGTTTTCTGTATAAAAATATGGACCGCGCTTATTTCCTATCATGCACCCTTAAGATAGGTATGTAATTGTAAATGAAAGCTGGTTGTGACTTGGTACTGTGTTTAGGTGGAATGGGATATGTCAGAAAAGGAGAACAACCCAGAACAGTTCGCCATGAGGTTGTGCTCAGAGCTGGGGCTGGGCGGGGAGTTTGTGACCGGCATCGCGTACAGCGTGCGGGGGCAGCTGGGGTGGCACCAGCGGACTTACGCGTTTAGTGAAGCGCCACTGCCTGTCATTGAGGTAATTTTAATGAATGGTTAATAGTTTGTGCTTGGTATCGCGTACAGCGTGCGGGGGCAGCTGGGGTGCCACCAGCGGACTTACACATTTAGTGAAGCTCCACTGCCCCTTATTGAGGTAATTTTAATATAATAATGAGCTTCTTTTTAGGGTTCTGTACCCAAAGGGTAAAAACGGGACCCTATTACTAAGACTTCGCTGTCCGTCTGTCTGTCTGTCTGTTTGTCACCAGGCTGTATCTCGTGAACCGTGATAGCTAGACAGCTGAAATTTTCACAGATGATGTATTTCTGTTTCCGCTATAACAACAAATACTAAAAATAGTATAAAATAAATATTTAAGGGGGCTCCCATACAACAAACGTGATTTTTTTGTCGTTTTTTGCTTTACATTAATAGCGACAACAAGTAGACAGTTGAAATTTTCACAAATGATGTATTTTTGTTGCCGCTATAATAACAAATACTAAAATCAGAATAAAATAAATATTTAAAGGGGGCTCCCATACAACAAACGTGATTTTTTGCCGTTTTTTGGTACGGAATCCTTCGTGCGCGAGTCCGATCGCACTTGGCTGGTTTTTTATTTAATAATAAGACTTGGGTCTAGGCGAGTAGTTTGTGACCGGCATCACGTACAACGTGCGGGGGCAGCTGGGGTGGCATCAGCGGACTTTCTTTCTGTCGCGTAGCTCTGTCTCCAATAAATAACATCCCTCGTGCGCTGGCTCGACTGAGTCAGCTACGAGCAGTAGGCTAATATAAAAGTTTAAACGCGGAGTGATACACCCTTCTGGCCGCATTAAACTGAAGTCTGCTGGGCTTCAAATTTATACAGAAAAATCGAGCCCCAATCAGGGGCCGTAACGGCTAACGTGTCGAACTTTGGCAAGTATGCCCTGTTTCAAATTAAAGCGGATAAATCGAGCCCCAATCAAAGCCAAAATGGCGAACCCCGATTCAAGATGTTACACGATTTAACAGCCTCTGTGGTCTAGTGGTTCGCCCACCCGTGTAAGACGCAGAGGCCCCGGGTTCGATTCCCAGGGGGGTTACAATTTGTACTCGGTTTGGTTGGTGGTAGGGCTTATTTCAAGTCCGTCTGGCTAGCTACCACCATCTTACCTAAGTCTGACGCCATAACAACAATTTAAAAATTGTTGTGTTCCGGCAGTTAGAGGTAAGATAGCCAGTATTCCGGGTGTAGTGCGCTTCCACCTTCGGCCTTATCGTCATTTAACATCAGGTGAGATGAAGGCCAAGCACTATCCCGTTGTGTATAAAAAAAAAAGATCATCGATATCTTCCAAATAACTTCGGCGAATAGTACAATACGAAATTCCGTACTTCAATTTATCTGTTTTAAGTTGAATCCCAGCAGATTTGCCGAAGTTCGAAAAGTTAGCCGATAAGGCCCCTGATTTTGCATTAATATTAACTAAATTTCTTAACAGACACCGTACCGGCAGCCGTCGGAGGCCGAGCAGTGGGCGCCGCACCTCGAGACCTTGACCAACGCCGAAATGGAGAAGAAAATCCGCGACCAGGACCGCAACACGAGGCGCATGCGCCGCCTCGCTAACACCACGCCCGGTTGGTAAAACATTGTCCATACCCAGATCACAGACCATAGACAACATAACCCTATAGCATAAATAAAACCCTTTTCGATGTATTGGGAGGGTGCGAAGGTATAATAATCGATGGCAGCGCTCATGGTGGCAAAAAGTAGAAATAATGAAGGCTCTGTAATCTGCTTGAAAACGATATTTAATTTATTACTGGCGATACAGGAATAATTATATATGTTTATTATCACTTAAAGTAGCTTTATCCTCTTGTTTCACAAAATCTACAACTGAAAAAGAAGTAAACGAACCCTGATATAACCAAAATAAAACACTCTTTTTGAATCGATCTTTCTTGCATATTTAATTTAAATAACCAAATATGATTTCACAACACTTTGTTCACCCAAATCATAGTAATTTTAAAATTTACATTAATAACACAATATGTATAGTATTTTTTAACATTTTGCCACAATGCCGCCATTACATATCAAAACGTCAAAACGGTCAGGTCAGAGCCAACAAAGTTGCAACACGCTAGGTGGCGCTAAAAGCGTGCACGGAGCCAATAGTGCCAGAACCAGAAACGCAAATTACCGTACACGCTTACGACCATGTTTTCAACAGAAAACTACGAGATATGCAAACGACCAGATTTTTTCTGCAAATGCAAGTTGCGAATTTGAAATATGGTCATTAGCGTGTACGGTAATTTGCGTTTCTGGCACTATGCGTCGGAAAAGAAATCCTACTTCCTTCTAATATTACTAGTGGTTCCGTGAGCTGTAGACTTCGCGTTAAAAAGTAACTCTAATTATATGTTGTTTAAAAAATAATTAAAAGATGTCGCCACGAGGTTTTCAAAGCCATAGTACAGTACGAGGCATATATCTTGAAATCGGGTGGGGATTGCGCGGAACGCGTATTTTGGGCATGCGTAGCGGTGAAGGGCGCGGGCGGCGGGAGAGGGGCGCGCGCTATTGGTCGCTCACAAGAGCACATGCGCGAACTTATCCCCACTACGTCGAAAAATTTCAAGATATATGCCTCGTACTGTACATGCTGTTTGGTTCATTATTTGGTATATTCGCAGCTAGATGGCGCTTCTAATTTTGTACGTTTTTTTTTGGATTAATTTTTTTGGATTAATTTCTAAAAACTGGCTCGACTAAAAAATTATTTATAATTATCAAACCTGCTCACAAAATTTTATGAGAATCGGTTGAGAAATGCGACCTGTATAGGAGAATAGACAACCGGAAAGCCGGACTGAAAGAGGTTTTTTTTACATATCTCCGCCATTTTGAAAAAAAAATCGAAAACTTGCTCTACAAAAAAAAACTATAAAAATACCCCTAATGCCGAATATGGTAAATGGGGACCATCAAACTAAACAACTTTTACTATGAGACCAACTCTAAAATCTTTAAAAATAATTATCTATCCTGGTGCTCCGGTCAAGCCTTGATGCTGAAGCAAGAAGCTTAGGGTTATGTTGTCTGTGCAAATAACACTATTAAGCTTAATACAAACTGAGGCGAATCCCGCACGACGCGGGACGCGATTCGCTCGCGCCGATTGTATCAGCTATCTTTTATGGAAGTGTTCACATTGGTGCGAATAGTCGCGCGTGCTGCAGCGAAATATAAGCAGGATAGTTCCTGAATTTCAAAATACCGTAGAACCTTCAATTATTTTTATAAAAAAAGAAATCAAGTTTCAATATGCCATAGCTACGAAGCCTATAAAGTAATCTCCAATAATAAAATACTCTTCTAATTCTATGCATTGAGTACTCAGCTCATGGACCCGTTTTTTCTTTTTCAGTTTCATCTTGAGATTCTTGTTCAGTTAATGCCAATAACAACAAAACCTCAGCTTCAATGTCAAAAGACATGTTTTCCTATTGAAAAAACCATAAATAATCACGCGCGGGATTCGCGTCAGTTTGTACGAAGCTTTACTGCATACTGATTTTGTTTAGTATTATCAACAGTGTCTACTGTTTTCTTTCATTGTTTTCTTGGGGTAAAATATTTGTATATGTATTTTATCTTTCGTAATCAATGGAAATATGATATTATAAAATTTTGTTTGATATGAATGCTATATTATTAAAAAGGTTTTGAATGACATCACCATCACATATAATTTGGACGCTTTAATTTACTTAACACCTTTTTATCTTATCTAATGGTGTGTCTTCACGCAGAGAAATGCTTGACGAGCATGTTTTATTCGAGGCAAGCTTACAGATAATACAATAATAATCGATTTCGCATTTCAGTGTGGCTGTCGAGAGAATAAATATTTGCCATATTTGTCAAGTTCCTGATGTCAACTGAATAAAGTATATTTTTGATTACCTAAGTATCTTTTTCATTATCTTTAAGTATATTTTTTGATTATCTTTTCTGAAATAAAAAGAATATATACTTTATTAATTTGTAATATAAGAAACTAGATAAATCTGTCAGACAGTATCCTCTCGAAAACCAACTTTGGAACTTACATGATCGAATGAAAAGTTGAAACGTAAAAGCGTCAAGCATGTGCGAACGTGGAGACGCACCATAAAAGTGACATATTAACTGCATCTGACACTTGCATGAAAGGTAGGATGTTTTATTAAGAGTCTGTTTCACAATCAAAAAGTATGTTCCGAGTAGCTTACTTGACAGATGATTTGACAGTTCTAATAAGAACATATGTCAAATCATGTGTCAAGTAAGCAACTCGAAACTTACTTTTTGATTGCGGAATAGGCCTTCAATTTAGTTTTATTCTTCAATACTTCTGTACAAGTATATTCTAGTCTAGTTTAATTTTATTGGTTAATGTTTATAACCGACTGATTAAAGAATTTAAACTCTGTTGCGCGCTAAACTCAAATTAACTTCATCTCTTCGATTTTAAGTTAATTTTATTAAAAAAAATGGTAGCTTAACTATCCTTCTTACAAACTTAAAAAAAGAAGGAATTGTTTGTTAGTTTAATTTTAACGACTTGACAAATCCAGAATGTTTCATATGACGACTTTTTGAATCGTATAATTAGGATTTGTATATTTCCAAACAAAGGTTATTGTTCTAGTTAGTGGAAATGGCAATATACAATCAAGGGCAAACATACCCTTATGTCATCTTATATTCAATTTACAAATAGAACCAAAATGTGTTGGAATAAAAGTTTATATTTATGAATATTCGCTTCCAACATCCAGAAATTGATAGCAAATACATAGCAAATTGAATGACAATTCAATGACACCTGACACGATTATGGTGCGTTTAATAATATCGATTGTTTAAACAGAATAAGTGGAAATCAATCTTGTTCCATTTACTAGAACAGTAACCAAAAATATATATACAACGTGTTCCAAAAAATCCCCTAAAGGCGAATATGATTGGTATAGACCATGGGTCTCCAAACTTTTTAGCAAAAGGGCCAGACTTACTCCTCCACCAAGTTCCAAGGGCCAGGATCTAGCTAGCTCCGTACCAACATACTGTAAATTACAGTACTGCCTGCTTTCGCGGGCCGGATTGTTGGTGCTCGCGGGCCGGATCTGGCCCGCGGGCCGTAGTTTGGAGACCCCTGGTATAGACCATCAAGCTGAACAACTTTTACTATGTGACCAACTCTGGAATCGCGGAAAAAATTTGGCTGTTTCATACAATTTATAACGAAACTGCTGCAAATGTTTTTCGCGATTTCCGATCTGAATAGGGTTGCCAACTTTTTTTATAAGATAAAAAGTATATTAAGGTCGGAAAAGAAAAATTAAACAGTATTTTAGAAAAGATAACAGTATTTAATATTTTTTATGTTTTGAATACCTACTTACATTTTTCTTAGTGTTTCTCGCACAACACAACTTATCAATTTTGTGTTATTTTTTAAAGCTTTGTAAGCCTCATTACCTTCGATCATCTAGATTTCTAAAAACTCGGAACACAGCTGTGAGGTGTGTCTAAAAAACGAGGTCTGCGCTGCACCGCGCGCGTATAACGTAGTGTTGGGCGTTTACATTTTAAACAGCTCTATGGATACCAGTGATGCCCGCTGAAAACATTTTTTTTGTATACTTTTTATTTGTTCAACAGTAAAAAGTATAATGTAGTGAAAATAGTTATTTGTTATACAAGAGAGCAAAGTCATTTTTTGCTGCGAGTGGTGACTTTTAAATCACGAACTAGCGAAGTAGTCTAGAATTGAATCAAAAGCGTAGCGAGTGATTCTAATATAGACTACTGAGCACAGTGAGTGATTTAAAGGCACGAGACATCAAAAAATTTGCTCTCGTGTTAAACATACAACTTTTCACCTCTACCAGTGAGAAAAGGTGTTAGAAATTAAAAAAGCACTTTGCCTCACGCTCGCAGCAAAAGTCGATTTTGCTGCGAGTTTTTGGTAAAAAGCACTTTGCCTCACGCTTGCAGCAAAAGTCGATTTTGCTGCGAGTTTTTACGCGCCAAAAGAACCCTTTTCGTGCTGGAGAGGTGAAAACAGTATAATACTGTTTTTAACAGTATAGTTGGCAACCCTAGATCATGGGTCTCCAAACTTTTTAGCATAAGGGCCAGACTAACTCCTTCATAAAGTCCCAAGGGCCAGAATTTAGCTAACTCCGTATTAACATACTGTAAATTACAGTATTGTTGATAAGATCCGGCGTGCTTTCGCGGGCCGGATTGTCAGTGCTCGCGGGCCGGATCTGGCCCGCGGGCCGTAGTTTGGAGACCCCTGCCCTAGATCTGAACAATTTTTACTATGGGACCCCATAGTAAAAGTTGTTCAGTTTGATGGTCCCTATCTACCATATTCGGCATTAGGAGTTTTTTTTTGTAACACGTTGTATAACTCTGTTTTTAGAGTTTTAACATCAAATTCCATTGGGTTAATAAGTATTTGCATGATAATAATATATTTTAGTAATCGGTTTTATGGTAAATCAATCAATAATTTATTTAGTATTATTATTCATTTTGAGGCAACAATAATTATGGTCTTTAGTACTTAAAGGTAGTGTATAAGAATTATGTTAGTAACTAGCGGCCGCTCGCGGTTTCACTCGCGTGGTTCTCGTTCCCGTGGAAATATCGGGGTAAAAAGTAACCTATGTTTTAATCCAGGCTATCTTCTATCTGTGTGCCAAATTTCAACCAAATCCGTTCAGTAGTTTTTGCGTGATTGAGGAACAAACATCCAAACATCCAAACCCACAAACTTTCACATTTATAATATTAAGTAGGATAAGTTTCTGTAACAACATCAATCACATTCATTATTTCCATTCTAAGTTTGTCGGTTTGGGTAATAAGTTGACAGTATATAATTTTCTCACTTGCTCGTGTCAAATAAAACAACTTTGTAAGAACCACAGAATAAATAATTCCAAATTGCAAACAGAATAGGGTATTTTACAACATTGAAAATATACTACAAATTGTGGTCATCCTAACAGATATTGGCGTAAAAAAACATATTTAACTATTATACAGACTATTACAAATTACAAATAAGTCTATTAATTGATTAATATCACCTAGAAAAATGTAATAATTTTTGAATTTTTTTCTGTGGCGAAAACGCTCTAAGATGACTGATGACGTCACTTGCCTGTAAATAAATATGGCTTCAGGCATTTGACACGACCATAGACTAAGGATCCGCGATTGATGGCTGTCAAAGGGGTAAGGATATTACAATGTTTACAGGCTAGTGACGTCAACAAGTCACGTGTTCAGCGCCATAGCGTTTATTTAATGAAATACATTGATTTTTCCTGAAATATTAATGTGGTGCGTTTATTACGTACTAAGGAATAATTTAAAATGGTTTTCCAAAATTTGTCAAATAGCCTATTCTATGAACGGTTTTCTATTGCAAATTTTAATACACCCCGCCCTCACGCGCGATATAACAATCAGGAACAATTGCTCAAAAATAAAATGGCGGCGCGCGGGCGTACGTTGGTCTGCGTCTATTTTCACTGGTAGAAAGTACATTATGGACCCCCTACCAAGAGGCTCATTTTCAATTTATCGCATATTGGTACCAGACCACATTGGCAAGAATATGGCCTCCCATACAATGATCTCCGATCGCAAAAAATAATCGATCGCATCTTGATATAAATGGTGAACAGGGTCGTAGATGGCATCATTACAAACATGTTAGACATCGGCTTGGTTAGTTTTTAGGAAGCATGCGCGAGGCCAGGGTAGACAAATAGAGCCTTTTTTCCAAAAAGTTATCGACTACATATTGGCATGTAATTACATTCAGGG
Organism: Agriphila geniculea; assembly: GCA_943789525.1. Taxonomy (NCBI): domain Eukaryota; kingdom Metazoa; phylum Arthropoda; class Insecta; order Lepidoptera; family Crambidae; genus Agriphila; species Agriphila geniculea. Next base: position 8,712,103 of record OX038889.1, on the reverse strand, counting down.
GGTGGAGTAGGTCTCAAGCGTATATAAAACCATAGTCTTGCGTCGCTTTCAGGAAGCGTCTAGAAGGTCAGGGCAGGTAAGTACATTTCACATAATATAGATATGAAAACACAAAAAAATAGTTCAGGTAATAATGCCACCCACGACCCTGTTCACCATTTACATAAATATGCGATCGATATTTTTTTAGCGATGGGTGACCATGTTCAGGGTGGCATATCTCCCAGAAGCTTCTTACTTCGCAACCCAGACGATGATTTTTGTTAACACCAAGCTAATGGCTGTCTTGCCAATTTGGTCTGGTCCCATTACCTATGCGATAGATCGAAAATAAGCCTGGGGCCGTACCGGCTAACGAATCGATTATCGAAAAGTCTGCTGGGTTTCAACTTAAAACAGAAAAATAAAAGTAAGGAATTTCGTCTTGTACTTTCTGTTGACGTAATTTGGAAGATAACGATGTTCGTGTGACATCATGAATTGGGGTTCGCCATTTTCACCCAATTGGGGCTCGATTTATCTGTTTTAATTTGAAACCCAGCAGACTTTTCGATAATCGATTCGTTAGCCGGTACGGCCCCAGGGTCGTAGATGGCATCATTACAAACATGTTAGACATCGGCTTGGTTAGTTTTTAGGAAGCATGCGCGAGGCCAGGGTAGACAAATAGAGCCTTTTTTCCAAAAAGTTATCGACTACATATTGGCATGTAATTACATTCAGGGGGTGGAGTAGGTCTCAAGCGTATATAAAACCATAGTCTTGCGTCGCTTTCAGGAAGCGTCTAGAAGGTCAGGGCAGGTAAGTACATTTCACATATATAGATATGAAAACACAAAAAAATAGTTCAGGTAATAATGCCACCCACGACCCTGTTCACCATTTACATAAATATGCGATCGATATTTTTTTAGCGATGGGTGACCATGTTCAGGGTGGCATATCTCCCAGAAGCTTCTTACTTCGCAACCCAGACGATGATTTTTGTTAACACCAAGCTAATGGCTATCTTGCCAATTTGGTCTGGTCCCATGACCTATGCGATAGATCGAAAATGACCCTGGGGCCGTACCGGCTAACGAATCGATTATCGAAAAGTCTGCTGGGTTTCAACTTAAAACAGAAAAATCAAAGTAAGGAATTTCGTCTTGTACTTTCTGTTGACGTAATTTGGAAGATAACGATGTTCGTGTGACATCATGAATTGGGGTTCGCCATTTTCGCCCAATTGGGGCTCGATTTATCTGTTTTAATTTGAAACCCACCAGACTTTTCGATAATCGATTCGTTAGCTGGTACGGCCCCTGGTTGGCCGACGACTGTCCATTAATGTACTCTGCAAACTGACTTATTATCACAGACTTTCATTTCGTTAAAATAATCAAAAGTATTTATAATGATTGTATTCTTATTAGTTTAATTTAGTTTTAATTAATTTATTTAGTACTTTTGAATCTTGGATAATGATGATGCCTTTCATAAGTACAATTTTGTATAATGCAAACAAACAACTAATTAAAGCTACAGGGTTTGTGTGAGAAATATTATTTAGAATATTTAATAGCAAGTTGAGACTGAGTACAAACACTGGAATTGAAAGACATTTTATGAAATTGTATTTCCACGCATTCCCTGTATTTAGTAAATTGTAATAAAAACGTAAGTGGACTGTTAAAATTCTATCACATTAAAGATTTTCCAAAATTGGTTTTTATTGTTTCATTTTTAACCATCGTCATAACTAACATTTTGCATTTGGTTTGCTATGGGTGATTAAATTGACACAATCTGCTTACCACATTCATTATTTAGTCACTAGGTTTATAAGTAGAGTTTGGAATTGGTAATTTACTTCAATTATCTTTTGATCGTATACTGTTACGCCTGTAGCACACCTCCACCCGCGGAACACCGCAGTAGGTTCCGCCATGAGTTCGACAAGCGAAACAAATGCAAACAGCCTGGGGGTCAATTCTGCTAATGTTAACGTCAAAATCGTGTTTCAATGGTGTTTGAATGGTAATGCTTTTTCACACAGTTCTTGTTTCTTAAGCCCAAAACCGAACCACATTCTGTTTCTTAAACCCAAAACGGAAACACAGTGTGTCTCGATTTTGGGTTTAAGAAAAAAGAACTGTGTCAAAAAACATTACCATTCAAACACCATTGAAACACGATCTTGAGGTTAACATTTGCAGACTTGATCACCTGTTCTAAATGCATGGATTTTTCACGCGCGATTCCACCCGTTCGGCTCCGGCCGTTGACACACGCGAAAGTAATGACGCGAAACCGCTACGTAGATGTCATATTCTTATACCGTCGTCGATAGAAGCGGAACTATGGCGGAACTACCGCAGTGCCCCTAGTACGGTTTCGCGGCGGAGGTATACTACAGTCGTTAATAATGATATTGTCTAAGTATCGGTAAGTCTGGATTCCGAAGTTGATGTTTCTGTTTTTTGGTAACAGATGTGTCGTTGAGTCGGGCGGTCAACCGGCTGATTCGTGCTGACGAGGCCATGTTCCAAAACACGCCAGAAAAGAGAAGGAAAAAAATTTAATCACCTACACCTACCTGCAAACCGTGTATTCCCAGAATTTCCGTTGAAGTAGTTCCTCCTGGATTTTTTCCCAGAGGTTCCATTAACTGGAATTATGAGATTTTCATTCCCAAAGGATCCGTTAACTAGTACTCCAGTTCTACTTCAACGGAACTTCTGGGAATACACGCCTGCAAACAACCCGAAGCCATATCTAATATCAATATAAACTTATTCTATTAGATCTACACTCGCGAGCAAAAGTATGGATTCACAGGCCTATTTTCATACAAACGAGGTAACTTGGAAGCCTTGGTTCTCCGCTAAGGATTGACCTAGCTGTGATCTAATGATGGCCATCCAGGGAATAAATGGAGGAGATTCAAATCGCTATACACACCCAACTGATCTGGGGGGTATTAAAACCTCTTAAAACTTGCCAGGTTTATGGATTGCTATAGTTACATCTCTTTCTCGCGGTATAGCAAATAAAAGAGATAGATTGATAACCAGTCAGAAAACTGCCAGGAAATAAGAGGTCATAATACGGCCCCTGATCAGCATTCTAAGAGATATAAGGATCAGAATTCTCAGTTTCAGGATTTTCATACATTTTTATGCTAATTTCGCGGTTTTTTAAACATATCCTAATATCTCTATTCATTCCCTGGATAGCCATCATCAGATCATAGCTAAGCCAATCCCTGGCGGAGAACCAAAGCTTCAAAGTTACCTCGTTTGTATTTAGCGGTTTTTTTAAACATATCCTAATATCTCACAGAATGCTAATCACATCTGGTTGGTGTGTATAGCGATCTGAATCTCCTCTATTCACTCCCTGGATAGCCATCATCAGATCACAGCTAAGTCAATCCCTGGCGGAGAACCAAAACTTCAAATTTACCTCGTTTGTATGAAAATAGGCATATGATTCCATACTTTTGCTCGCGAGTGTATTTGGAAGAATAATTTTCCAATTTAACTTTAGGTATCTACTATTATATTCGACTAGCAATATCGTTGTGAATGCATTTCATAAACTTATGTGATTTAAAACGGATTGGATGCCAAAAACAAAATATGCAAGAAATCTGTGTACACGTGAAGAATAGTTGGTACAAAGGCAATGTGCGTTGCTGGTGAATGTCAGAGCCGCGGGATTAAGTCAATAATTTTGCATATACTTCTTGTATGTAGTTAGGGAACGTACCCATACTACGTGACGTGACACGTGACCCGTTAAGGGGGGGAGGGGGGGTCTTTAAAAAACCACGGCGCGCGAGCTATTGGGCCCTTTTTAGAACTTGTATGTAAAATTAAGTTCCTGTCACAATATATTTTAAATTAAAAAAAAAAAACTTGTTATTGTAGGTAATACACAGCGTAGCGTGGTATTAATAAAAATTTAATAAAAAATATTAAAAACACGACTGCCCTGCCAAAAACGAACTAAAAAGTTAAAAAACAAGTGTCATTGCAGTCGGGGGACTGTTTTGTGGTACAATTTTTGATCAAAGAGGTCGCCCGACCGCAATGACACTTGTTATTTACCTTTTTAGTTCGGTTTTGGCAGGGCAGTCGTGTTTTTAATATTTTTTAAATTTCTTTATTTTTATTTCACACATTTTAGTGACAAAAATATATAGTTTTGAAATGTCCTCATTAACGCCTTTCATTTGATGCCCATATTGTAATAATTGAAGAAAAATTTTTTTTTTCACATTTGAAAATGGCTTCGTGCCGTCGCCACATTGACTTTTTTCAAAAAAATATATAGCCAGTGTCACTCGGAACGATGAAAGGATTCTAACGATACCCCTTATATCCAAATCTGTTGAGCCATTTAGAACTTATGGTGGAATAAAGAAACTCACATGCCCACAAACATTACATGAACCCTGAACACATATACACTCCTTTTTGGGCAGTCGTGTAAAAAGACAAATGTGAGCGATTTTTTTGTTTACTTTCTGAAAAAAAATGGATCACGTAGTATGGGTTCCCTTAATTCTCAATCAATACCTTTCAATAACTTAAAACATTAGTACTTACCTAAACGTGTTTTAACTTATTCCGCCATTCTGACGTCAGAACCGCGGAGACATTCCCGATTGAACAAAATCCTTCTGCGATGATTTGAATGTAACAATAATTAATTTTCGATCATCATGATCGAAGTCATTAATACTCAATTAGTTACCGTCGGCGTGTCTGCAGGTATTTGCATGAGATTATATTTGATTTTTGTCATCCAAATTGGAAAATATAAGTGCAATTTTATTCTGACAGACATTTTTTCGGTCTGTGATGTGTTTTATATACCGGATGTAACAAGACCCTCAACGAAGCCCAGGTCTACGTATTCTGCCCATCATCAGGACCATTTCTGTTCAAAATTATTGCTGGGAAACGATTTGAATTTTTGGTGTTAAAAAAGTATTGCATCCATTACCACGCAATGTAACTTTGATAATGTTTCTTTAGACAAAATTTAGGAAATAGCGAATAAAATAGATTTTTTTTTACTTTAACCTTCAATAACTTCATAGCTATTGGTTTCCCCAGTATAGTTTAAAAGACAAAAATGTTCCCGATGATGGGCGGAATGTGTGGACTTCGGCTTCGTTGACGGTCTTGTTGCACCCGTTTTTTAGATATTAGTTTTACGTATTTTAGGTAACGAACAGTTTCTTGGCTGCAATGTGAAAAACACTTTCAAGTAGGTACTGCTTTGCTTCTACATAGGAAAAGGGAGACATTATATTATGAGAATATAACGACCTTATCAAACGTATAAAACTGCACGATTTAATTAAATACAAAATGAATACATTTTGATCAGCTAGCAGGGATGGACGGAGGGCTTATGTTTCTGTGATTTTTTTTTCCCCATGAGAATTTTATCACTGAGAGATTTTTTCACTAAATTATACCTGTTATTAAGCTGTCATTATGAAAAAAGCTTATGTAAGATGCTTAGAATCACACAAAAAAGTGAAATTCTCGAGCAGTTTATAAGTGAGAAGTGACATGTAAAATCAACAATTTGGTGTTCGATTAGAACCTGAAATGAGTATACTCTTGTCTCTTGCTTACTAATTCCGAATTCGATAGAGTTGATATTTGAAGATCTTTTTTAGAAAGTACTCAAACAATTTGCTGCTCTATCTGAATAGATCCTTAGATATTTCTTTTTATCGGTAGAACTAGTTATGTATCTGATTAGTATGCGATTAAAGGTGCTGGTACATTTGTCTGACGTAAATGTTAACACGTGTCATGGATGAAATACACGTGTTAACGTGGTAATTTTTAGAGCTGCCGCAGATTGGGTCACTAGTCACGGCCACTAAATGTGACCACTAATGGCTCAGTCAAGCCACTAGACGCAGCCACCAAACGTAGCCACCAATTGCAGCCGCTAATATCATTAGTGGGCGTGCACGCGATGCGAGGGACAAACGCGGCCACAAGTAGCAAGCTCGGCACCCAGATTATCTAAAAATAAACTATTTAGCGACCGGTTGCATTTGACATACATTGCCACTTGTCTTTGGTATGGTTTTTTTTTTTACCCAAAAAGAAGTAGCAATGGATCACGATCATCTGTTAACTGCAACCAGTCGCTAGGTGGTTTTTAAATTAGATAATCAGCCCGCCGGCGACTCTCGCAGCTTGTTGCTCTAACGCGGCCATTCGAACGCTCGGTTTGTGCCGATACTATACAGAATGTATGAAAAAACTCGTCCGCAGCTTGTGGTCGCGTTTAGTAGCCGCGACTAGTGGCCCAATGTGCGGCAGCTCTTATGGACGTGTTATAAGTCTGCTTCTAGTTCGTAAATGTAGGTACTATGAAAACCGTCCTTTGTCGGGCGTGTTAACACGTGTGCACATTTGAATGCCAGCACCTTTTAATATTGTGATTTGACGAGGTGACGTCACGCATTGTGCACATTATTATTTTAATCTTAAGTAGGTTAGTATTGTTTAGTAGAAAACAAACACGATTCCATTGTATTCCATAGTGATTAATGTTAGTTTTAATATTTTCAATTTATTTTCAAATGTCTCTTACCTTCCGTTGCCTCTTTCAAAATAATTCTTTCGGTGTTAAGAGTCTTTTCTCATTTATCGGCGCAGCATCGGTTCTATTTGTGTGTGCTGTGTTGCGCCACTGCTGCCCCGACAAATGAGTGATGCTCTATTCAAATATAGGCGTCCAGTAAGTTTTCGGTATGCTTTCGGTACCGCGTATAGCGAGCATGTTGATGTCGTACCGATGCTGTGCCGACAAATGAGTAAAGCCTTAAGATCCACAATAAAATAATAGTATTCTTTTTATAAAAAAATAAAATAAAATGTTTCTTACTTATGATTTTACACCTAGGTATAACACGCGTAAAATAACTTGGCGGCTCGGAAGTTAGCCGCAAGTGATATTTCGCGCAGGGTCCATAGTTCCGATTGCTTCCCCCCGCGCCCCGTCCCCGCGCAAGCTCTGTATTCGTCTACTGCGCAGCGTCCCGCGCGAAGTTCAGAACTGCCAAGTTATTTTGCGCATACTATACAGCTATGTGATATTTCAAAGTTTCGTTATGATTCAAGATCTGCGTTATTATGATTTTTAAGTAAGTATAAATAAATTAAGCTCTCTGAGCCTTTTTGCTTACGTATAAACTGGTGGTTTTATTTAATTGTAATTTAGAATTAACCTATAATTTTACCTACCTTACATTGAAAAGTTCTGATACGTACATTTAAAAAGTTGTATTTTAAATTCAGTGAGGAAATTGAGATTCCTTCTAAAATAAGCCCGGATAAATTAAAAAGTCTGACAAAGTTCGGACAGAAGCCCGAAAGTCTGGATGAAATAGACGTACCTATATATGGTAGCCCTAACCGTATAGGCATAATTCGATATGTTCACTGCACTGGAACTCACTGGGCCCACACCGCCCACAACAAAATATAAAGTAGACAGAAAAATTGTTTGAAGATGAAGTACTTAAATCGCGGTTTTCCGTGCACACCTTAGATTTTAATTTCATCTAAGGTGCACACTTGTGCGTGTGTATGCACACAGACAATTTTTTGTACAGACAATCTCGAGTCAAACCGGGATTTTGTAGTCAGTCAGTAGGTAAGTACTCAGTACAATATAATACTTATGTACTAAGTAGGGATGTTAAGGAGCTCCGTAACTGTAACTGAAACTATCGGATATCCGAAATAAAATTCTATTTGTAACACCGAATCGGATATAAAAGCTTCCGAAAATTTCGAATAGAGCCAGAGACTAAATGAAACAGTTACGACAGGTTTTCCTTCCCGGCCGAGCCGACATACTATTTAAAATCTAATATCCGTGCTTTAACCGAAACTATCCGAAACTAACAAATAATCCGAAATAATTTCATATTCGTAACCTTATCGGAAACCGGTAGGATCTATAATATCCGAAATTTCATATCCCTAACATCCCATAATACAAAATACCAAATTAGTGCATATTTACGACTACCTATTAATTCGAATAAAAGAAAAACTAAACAAATGAGATCTATAAAAAAAATCCGCGTCGACAAAGTCTCCGGCAACACATAACTCTAAACATCCAACGAAAGATTTTGCAACAGAATGCATCGCTTACAAAAATACTGACAAATTGAACCAATTTTTCCCTTTCTGTTTTCGTTATCCGAAGCGGTGACGATCCACAAATGTGTTTTCTCAAGATTTATAGGGCCTACAGTAAGATTTCAACTTTTCTATCGTGAAAAACATGTAGTACGCAGGCGCGTCGTCGGCCAATGTTGTTCGGGTACAGACGGTCCATCAAATCGGGATGGGATGACGGGATCGTCGATATCGATAGGTCGGCGAGATGTGCTTTTCAAATGAGATAAATTCGAGAAGATACTTACTAAAATCATCAAATCAAGACAAGTATATCATTTAGTTAGACTGATTAGTATCTGTATTCTGTATCTCAAGCATCCAATCTTAATTGAAGTACAATGCGATTAAATTAACAATGTAGGTACAAGAGAAGTGACCAACTTTGGTACACTTGTGGTACAAATCGACGTATTTGAATCTATAAAATTTTCTCTTTTCCATATATTTTCGAGTAAAGCAGCGGATCACTGTCTATTGTCAATTTAATCGTATTGTAGTACTTAAGTATGTACTTAGATATTTTTACACATTTAATTGAGCTTTATTAAGTATAAGTCAAAGCAAGATTTCTTATAGTTCGATTGTAATGACGTATCAATTTTTTATTTTTATACTGAAGGCACTATCGAATGACGGACGGAAGCCGTAGAACTCCAGTAAATGGCCATGTTAGTTACAGTGGAGTTTATAGCTCGTATAGTGTAAGAGTGAGTCGTCTGATAATAAAATATTACGGACAATAAAAGTCGACGTGGGGTACATCTCTAATGGCAGATTTCGCCACCATTCAGTGTGATAAAATGTTTGAGACAAGCGGAGGGAAGCGCGCGCTCTCGCGCCCCAACCCCGCCAACGGAAAATTTAAATTTGGAATCCTGTACGCGAAATTAAAAAAATAATAACCTTGTGCGAAAGCAGTTGCATAAAGTTTTAAAAAGAAATATTGCACGCGCAGAGAATAAATTAAACTAGTGGAAATCGTGTGAGTTTTGAACAAAAACAAGAAAAAAAACTGTGAAAAATCGTGAGTGTCGTCGTAAAGAACAGTGCGAGTTTGAACAATTGTATGGAGTTACTTTTAAAGGTAAGTCGCATAACTTTTTTAAGAAAAAAAAATACCGTCGACTGATGACCTCCTCCTCCTTCAGAGGTCGGTTAAAAATGGAGTCCATTCAAAGTAGCTATTCCGAAAGTCATGACGATTACTTTTTAATTGATGCGTCTTGGTAATTTTATGAGTGAGACCAAATTCGTATATTTAAAGATAAACTTTTGCTGCTTTTCATTTATTAAACAGACTTTTCAGCACTCATTATAATACAAGTGCTGAAATAATGAAAAGGTTTTTGAATATAGCTTTGTTAACTACCTACTTATTATGTCTAAGTATATTTTCATATGAGAGTAAGTATTCGGTAATAGATAAATAAATAAAAATAAAATAAAATAAACAAGCATTAATGTTGAAGGGGATTAATTTTTAAGTTATAATTAACTAATAGGTACCTACTTACGTATAAGTAAAAAACCAAAGTACTAGTTAAGGCTAGTACAGCAAGCTAAGTATTAAATTGTTAATTTTTATTTTATCTGCAATAAATAAGTATAAGTACTGTATTTTCACATAATTAGTAATTCAAAATGTTGTAGAAATACAGATGAAAATAGATATTTTGGGTACCAAATTACTTTATGTATTGCGTAACGGGCACAGGAAAGGCAAATAGCAAGGACCACGCAAGGACCAACTGATTTATTTTGAGGTAAGATATAAACACAATTTCATCGATCGTTAGATATATGATCGAAGATCTGATTTTGTTTTCATAACCAGCCGTCTATACGTGTTATTTGTAAAACACCAACAACCTCGCACGAGTAGATTACTAACATCATAAACGACAACGTTTGTTCTACGATTTCTCCAAAAACTGACAAGAAAAATTCCACTTTTCATACAAAACTCGATCAGCTGTTTGGACATTTGTATGGAAAATCGATTAATAATACAATGTTCTCACAAAAAATGTAATTCAAAATGTTGTACAAATATAGATATTTTGAGGACATGATTTTTTTTCTTCTTATTAACTAGACTGGCTGTCTGTATGATTTGACAGCAAAGTTCTTGTGCCTATTTGAAACGCCACTAGCGTGAGTCTAAAGACCTAGTTTTGACGTGTACAATGAAAATGGTTGCTGTGATGGTCTCTCCAAACTTCAGACTTTAGTACCATGTTCCTCACGCTATGCTCACGCTACGTCCTACAGCGCCAAAATGGCGGAAATCAAATAGGCACAAGAGCAGTTTGACAGCAGCCAGTCCAGTGTAATAATATAGAGGTCAAGAAGGTAGTGGACTCCCACAGTAAATCCTCAGTAGACGAAACTTTACAGTATGATAAGATAAAGTAGGTACTTATCATAAATGAAATATATTTTTTAAATTATTCAAATCGTTTTTTAGGGTTCCGTACCCAAAGGGTAAAAACGGGACCCTATTACTAAGACTCCGCTGTCCGTCTGTCTGTCTGTCTGTCACCAGGCTGTATCTCATGAAACGTGATAGATAGACAATTTTCACAGATGATGTATTTCTGTTGCCGCTATAACAACAAAAACTAAAAATATAATAAAATAAATATTTAAGGGGGGCTCCCATACAACAAACGTGATTTGTTTGCCGTTTTTTGCTTTATATTGATAACGACAACAGATAGACAGTTGAAATTTTCACAGATGATGTATTTCTGTTGCCGCTATAACAACAAATACTAAAAACAGAGTAAAATAAATATATAAGGGGGCTCCCATAACAACAAACGTGACTTTTTGCCGTTTTTTGGTACGGAACCCTTCGTGCGCGAGTCCGACTCGCACTTGGCCGGTTTTTTGTTTTTGGATATTTGAACATAAATACTATAGGTATTACATCCCTACTAAGTTTCATCGACTGAGGATTTAATGTTAGGGTCTCCCTCCATACAAAAGATCGATTCATTTCCTACACTAATTTGTAAAACACCAACAACCTTGCACGAGTAGATTACTAACATTATAAACCACAACGTTTGTTCTACGATTTTTCCAAAAACATACAAGGAAGATTTCACTTTTCATACAAAACTCGATCAGCTGTTTTGACTTTTGTATGGAAAGTCGATTAATTTTTCGATTTTCGGAAAAATAATAGACCAAAAATGTTGTTCATGATGTTAGTAATCTACTCCTGCGAGGTTGTTGGTGTTTTACAAATAACCCTCGGGCTGATTATCTAATTAGAAACCACGAAGCGACCGGTCTCATTTGACAGATGAATGTGATACATTGCTGCTTCTTTTTGGGGTGAAAAAAAAACATACTAAAGAAAAGTAGCAATGTATGTCAAATGAAACTGGTCGCTAAAACCGGTTACTATTTAAATAATCAGGGTGCCTGTATATGTCATATGACTTGACTACAGGACAGCGAATTATATAGTGAAGTCATGAAATGACCCGCAGCTGCTTTTTGTTCATATTTATGTTGGGGCTTTTTTCCACCAAGTTTATTGGAGACTATTTTAGGAAAAAATGTATGCTACATTAGTAGTAATGAAATCTAAATGCAACTTTTGTTGTTTCAATGTCACACTAACACAGTTTTGATGGCCGTTTGGTATGATAGTAGAATTCTTGCTCTCTGTGCCAAAGTCCCGGGTTCGAATCGCGGTAGTGTCGTTGTGATGAATATAAACATTTCTTCCTGAATCATGTTTGTTCTATCTATACAGGATATCTACTTAGTAGTTTGAGAATAAATTATCGATTTAAGTTGCCTGTAATTATTTCTTTAAGTCCATTCTAATAAGGTTTTCTATTTATCTGACAAACATTTGCTACTTGAGGGTGGATCTCATGAGTGGGACCTTAACAGTTAGACAATTATTATTGTACACTAATAACTGCTTTTGTAAAAAAAAATATTAAAATTTTTAAACATTTTGTGGTTATCTGACGTGCTGCTGAAAGTGCATTTTTTATTGTAAAATATTCTTTTATAGTTTTCACATTATAGGACGTAACTCATTTACCGTACTCGTAGCAGTTCGAACAACACACGTGTTTGGTATTACGCGTAGGTAGCTATAATAGGTATTGATTCGTGTGTAATGCCTTTAGGGAAGCATAATAATATCACAGTAGATGTAATAAGGTGATCATTTATAGTGATAGGTTGCTAGAACATGGGTTTAATTTATCCTATAACATACGTTTAAAAAGTCGAACGGGTGTTTAAGAAATTAACAACACGACGTCACATATTTATTTTCATACCAAGGAGTCCATCGTTTCTTTTTTTTTAATTCTTTATTTAATTAAGGGACTTTTACAGAGTACGTCAGTCCCATCATACCCTAAGTACCTATTCTACAACACATCAAACACGTAATTGCACCATGTTACATACAAGCCTGGCTGCATCTGATGCGGGATCCGCCAAAATACTTTGAAAAGCTCCCACATCAGGTCTAAATGAAGAGTTAGTTGCCGTCTCTCCCTTTGGTTCTTGACACATTCCGTCCACAAGTGTTGCACATCCTCTACTTTCCCACATGCATCATAGTTCGGCAATTCAGTTTTCCTCATTAAATGCGCAAACTAGTTACGCGGAAAGTGTCCGGACCGTAGTCTATGTAAAACTGCAACATATTTCCTACACAAATCAATATTAGCACCCATCGTATCCTGTGATTCTCATCTATATAGAAATATAAAACGAATCCCTATTTCCCTTGGTCACGCCATCACGCGTGAACGGCTGGACCGATTTCGCTAATTCTTTTTTGTTGTGTTCTCAGGAGAAGGTTCTTACAAAAGAAAAAATCGAGAAAATTTAAGAATACTTAACCACCATATAAAATTATTTTGGACATTATGACGTTTGCGTGCCGCAAATATCGTCAAAAAGGATTAAAAAAAACTGAATGTCGTTTAAAACAGATGCTTCGGTCGGAGTTATTTTATTACCAATTCGAATTCAATATCCTTACTAATATTATACATGCGAAAGTCCGTTTGTTTGTTTGTTACGCCTTCACGTCTTAACTACTGAACCGATCATCATGAAATTTTGCATACACGTTGTCACGGGTACAGAGAAGGACATAGGGTACCTTTCATCCCGTAAAAAATATTGTTCCCAAGGGATAGCAAAAAACCTTTCCACGCAGACGAAGTCGCGGGCGGCCGCTAGTTCATTATAACTAAGACAGGACAACGTCTGTCGGGTCATTCATAAAAATATCCACTAATCAAAAATAAGGCAGTATTTATATAATTATGATGAATTTGCCAATTGTATAGTTGTATAGGTAACTTCCTTCATTTTCCAGAAAAATAATAATCGCCCTACTGAATATCGAATATTATAAAATATTCATTAAAATACCAAAAGTCATTAGCAAATAAGATAAGAAAACTCGAGTAAAACAGAACTTTTTTGAAGTCTGATAAAAACTTGGGTTTCTATAGCTTAAAACTGCTTACGCCCACAACGACAGAGGGGTTAGACCTTACGTTTTTATCAGCTCACCGCTTTCCCTTAAATCTTTACCTTTGTGACCAAAAATATCTCATATAAAAATGTTAAGAAGAAAAGCACCCAACTCTTAAAATATTACCTAAAGATTACTAAAAAAGGATAGGTTATGAAACGTACAGCTTAAGCGATAATGATATATTTTTAGAGCTTTTACCACAATATATATTTTATCTAACATAAGTATAAAAATCCTTCCTTTTGAAGTTGGTAATGATCGAAGATTTTAGGCTTTTCGATAAATGAAACAAACACGAGGTCTACTGCCACTAGTAAATTATCCACATAAAAAAATAAGGTTTTTCGGGAGAATCACTTTATGACCAAGTTCATTCATTAGGTAAGCAAGACGACATTAACTGCATTTCCTAAAACTACCACCAGTTTCTTAGACACTCTTTATAAAATAAAAAAACCGGCCAAGTGCGTGTCGGGCCACGCGCCATAGGGTTCCGTAGTTACCTTATACCATACCATATTTAATACCACTTATAATTTTTCGTCTGTAAAAGTAACTTTGTTTTTCACAGTGTTGGTATGAATGACAAAGTTATATTTGCGGTTTTGGAAAATGTGCTATATCTCAAAAACGAATTACTATATCTCGTTCAAACCAATTTTGGTTGAAAGTGTTTATTATTCTACAGCATATATTTTTTTTAGATTTTTCACTCTCTTATTTCAAAAGTTAAAGGGGGGGGACACACATTTTACCACTTTGGCGGTGAATATCTTTCAAACGGTTGACTTTGAGAAAAAGTTGTCTTAAAAACCTTAATGTCATTTTTAAAGACCTATCTATAAACACCCAACACGTGTAGGTTTGAAGAAAAAAAAATTTTTCAGTTTCAGTTCCATGTATGGAGAGCCCCCCCTTAATCTTTTATTTTTCTTATTTTTGTATTAAATTCGTTAAGCGGTTAACAGAATACATCTACCTACCAAGTTTCAACTGTGTAGTCTTAATACTTTTGGAATAAAGTGGCTGTGACATACGGACAGACAGACAGACAGACAGACAGACAGACAGACAGACAGACATGACGAATCTATAAGGGTTCCGTTTTTTGCCATTTAGGCTACGGAACCCTAAAAAACGTAAGTATTATTATCATTCTGTAGTCAGTATTGGAAAAAATACAAGAAGTTTTTGCTACGGTTCTGCTACGCCGCCGTAGCACTGTAGCAGCACATGACAGTATACTATAGCAGCTACGATAGTATTATGTTATCTGTGCTACGATGTAGCCAAGATACTCTCTCGTATCTAAGGTACTGTTACTACTTAATAACGTGATAGGACTGCAGCTGATTCACTGAAATGATAGATGCACTACCTCAAACTACGAGTATTGAAGTCATTATCCATACCTGCAATCGTTTATAACCTATATAAAGCACAAAATAGTCGGTCTGTGTTTTATAAGTGTGAAGGGTTGGTGCTATTCTACTATGTCGAAAATTACGCTTTTTTAGTAACTCGTATAACTATAATGGCGATTACTGTATTTATCTATCATATTAATGTAATGTAAAAACATTCATTGTATATGTATATTTATTTAGTCGGTAGATAACCAAAACGATATTATGGAAAATCTTTTGCCGCTTGGGATGAGCTTTGAGATTTTATTTTTTCCATGGATAGCGATAGATAGCCAAATTTTTTAAAGGAAGGAACATGAAAGCGTTTTCAAAGAGCCTTTTATTCAGATTATTTCAGATCACCTACTGTCCGATATTCTATTGATGTTCTTAAGTGCTAATTAAATGTTATTTTGTTTGTTTTTGTCAAGGTACGGTATTTTTTACTGGTTTTTTCTCTCTTGACTTACCGAATTTTAATCCGCGTAGTAACTAGTTTAATTAAAACACAAAAATGTTTGCGTCGCATCACTTTTTTATATTATCTACAAAATAATTTAACTACAGATGTTCGCGTAAAAGTAATATTCTTCAGTGGCTAATTTAGATATATCTACCTTACCTACCTAGTTACATGAAAAAAAACTGTAATAATCGCCATTTGAAATAAATAATGTGTTGCAGCCAACTTGCTTAATCAGACGCTTAATTCATTAACGGCCTAGCCATTTCATTTAACGGCGTGACTAGGCAAATCACTTGGTTCAATGACGTTTAATGACTTGCTTGCGTAGCCAAGACATTGAAATATACTTCCGTTTTCTGTCACCTGGGGCGCTGTAAGACCAGCTGTCAATATGGCGATGACCAGCTGTGATATTTCTGGTGTTTCTCAAGATTTCACAAGATTAAAAAAAAAGAAAAAACAAAAAATACCGGGTGTAACAAGACCTTCAACGAAGCCGAGGTCTACGTATTCTGCCCATCATCAGGACCATTTCTGTTCAAAATTATTGCTGGGAAACGATTTTGAATTTTGGTGTTAAAAAAGCATTGCATACTTTACCACGCAATGTAACACGTACAACAGACCGCGCCTGCGAGTATTTGCTACACAGCTGCGTGCGGCCGCGTTGAAAAACAGCGTTTATATGCGTGCTCATGAGATACATCGAGTGATGACGTTTTGAAGCCATTGTTTGTTACGAAATACTTAAAATTTTGATAATGTTTCATTGGTCAAAAAGTAGAAAATAACGAATAAAATAAGATTTAATAAAAATTTTGAAAAAAAATTTGTTGACTTTGACCTTTAATAACTTCGTAGCTATTGATTTCCCAGGTATAGTCTAGAAGACAAAAATGATCCTGATGATGGGCGGAATACGTGGACTTCAGCTTCGTTGAAGGTCTTGTTACACCCGTTATATAGTTGTGAAATAAGAGTTGTGCCCTTGTACAAATCTTCTGTCCATTTCTTTTCTGTTTGTAATTGTGTGTGTGTACAAAACCAATAAAAATAAAATTAAGTAGTTTAAATATTATCAAACGTTTTAAATAAAAGTTTGACCACAATGTTATTAGATGGACAGGTAATGGTGTTTTTGGTGCAATGTTTCGCAATTTATTGTTTGTTACATAATGATACTGGCACAAGTTTAAATATAATTGGTATGTGTCTTTTTACGGTCTAAACGTCTGCCAGCCCGTTTATTAAATGTTGTTTGAGATGCATTGGCATTTTGTCCGCTGATTAAATGGCGCTGTTCAATTCCTTTAGGCACGTTAGGTCCTTTTACCGGAATGTCCAGTCGGGTCATTAGGTCTATTTCACGGAACGTCCTATTCCCTGAACGTCCACTTACCGGAACGTCCATTCCCCGAACGTCCATTTACCCGAATGTCCTTTTCCCTGAATGTCCACTTCCCTGAACGTCCACTTCCCTGAAGGTCCACTTCCCTGAACGTCCACTAAAATGTGGTGAATAAAATACTAGGCTGTTAATTGAGCGGCTGATTAAACCAGATGGCTGCGACACATACATTGTTTATTAAAAAATACACTCATTATAGCTACAGTATAAATAAAGGTATCTCTCAAATTCGTGAGGAGCCTAAATCAGTTTACGTTTTTAGGGTTCCGTACCAAAATGGTAAAAAAGGAACCCTTATGGTGTGACTCAGTCTGTCGGTCTGTCTGTCTGTCTGTCTGTCTGTCTGTCTGTTACAGCTAGATATCTCGAGAACTACTAATGGTATCAACTTGAAATTTGGAATAGTTTAAGATGACATTTGCCCAACTATTTTGCAAATAAGTAATAAATGAAAAAAATAAATATCTTTTTTACAACAGGGACTGAAAAGGGGTCTTAAAAATTTGAAGTAGGGCTACTAGGGCATGTGGGGTATCATATGAAAGAGCGCCGTTTGCACGTTTTCAATCATTTTTTTTTCTAAACCGCATAGTTTTCGACTTATGATAAAAAATGTAAAAAAAATACCGTTTCCCCCCGAAGTTTGCAAAGAGAAAACTCTGAAATAATTCTATGTGATAGCAGTTTATATAAAGATTACAGGAAAAATAAAAAGATGTCTCGACATAGCACACTTTTTTAGAAATTATCAAATTTCTAAAAAAAGAAAACATTAGTTCCACTATCGGTCAAGAGATGCCACTGACCTAAAACTGCAATACTAATTTTATTATTCTACTCTGCAGTGTGGTTTAATGGTGCAATTATGATGGTACGGAACCCTCGGTGCGCGAGTCCAACTCTCTCTTGACCGGTTTTATTTTACTCGTGTGATAAAACTGTGACAGTAAATGACATGTTAATAGGGATAGGCACCCGATATATTCTATTTCTCATCGTTTGGTTTAAAATTGATTTCGAAGTTTCTTTTAATACGCGATTTTTTAATTTTCTCTACTCTTTAAAAATACTAGTTATTTGTTTTAAAAAATCATTTTATCAAATTTTAACATCTTTCGTAACCGGCTTCAAAAATGAGCAATTTCTCAGCGTATGTTCAAAATGTTCAAAGTCCGTCGAATAAAACGTTCATATTCAACCTGCCAATACTTTAATACTGTAACAGAAAGACTACATAAGATTTCCATCTGGTGAAAGCTGCAAAAATTACGAAACGTAGAAAACTTATTTAGGCAGAACGTTCTCAAAACTCAGGTAACAAAGCGTCATTCTATTATGGACTCTAAAAGGTCTGTGTAAGGTCGACTGCTCTTTTCGGGCTGGTTTTTTTTTTATTTAGGTGCGAATGTACTCATTGAGGCCTCCATTACCTCCTCTCAAAGGCTGAGGGCTCTTAACCGGTGTGATACTTCGAGATTCCGCGCCAATTAAGCTAATGACCCGTCGGCTGTATGTACAGTACTGTTCGCCAGTTTTGAGCGTAAAGTAAGCATGACCGAAAGGGTTCTTAGTATTAATAGAGTTTATTAATTATTGTTCTGTTCTTGTCCATCAGCCATTTTTAATGTCCCCACTGCTGGGGCACAGGTCTTCCTTATGGGTGGATAAGGAGGATGGGCCATAACCCACCACGCGGGCCCAATGCAGATTAGTGGGTGTTAACGACTGCAAATGCAGCCGGGACCAACGGCTTAACGTGCCTTCCGAAGCTCGAGATAATAAATTGTTGGTCACCCATCCCATTCATGACCAACC
Source organism: Agriphila geniculea (assembly GCA_943789525.1). Classification (NCBI taxonomy): domain Eukaryota; kingdom Metazoa; phylum Arthropoda; class Insecta; order Lepidoptera; family Crambidae; genus Agriphila; species Agriphila geniculea. Next base: position 8,693,247 of record OX038889.1, on the reverse strand, counting down.
CTTGCGAAAGTTGCTTAACCTCCGCAATCGCTAGGCCAGGCGCTAAACCACTACGCCACCGAACTCCTTATTCATTCTGTTCTTATTAGGTTTAACTTTGAGTTAAAATAAAAACTTGTTAAAAAATTAATTTCAGTCAACTACGTGGTATTTTAAATTATTGTGGCTTTTAAATGATTATTAAAACTTTTGAAAAACTTTAAAAAATCTACATTTATTAATTTCATAAAACATATTGTTCCTGACTGTAGCAAATTTAATTTGATATCAAAATGAGACGAGTAATCCACGGAAATAATATTTAATTTGAAACTATACAACAAGTTACAAACAGTGTTTCTTTCAGACAAAATTCTCCGGGGGGCAATTAAGAAGTTCGGGGGAGCTCGTCGCTCACTACACTAGTTAGCCCGCGTCTACCTACAAACAACACATTTTTCTCCGGGGGGGCACCAAGGCTACTCTGGGGGGGCACCGCCCCCCCGGATTAGTACCTGAAAGAAAACATAACCCCTATGCCGAATATGGAAGATAGGGGCCATCAAACTAAACAACTTTTACTATTGAACCAACTCTGAAATCGCGAAAAAAAACAGCTGTTTTATACATTTTGATTTTTTCGTTATTAATTTTTGTATTTTAACACGTTATGTACTGTGACCGACCTGTTTACAGAGCAAATTCCTCTGAAGAGGTTTTTTCACGAGAGGAAATCGAGTGGAATAATCAAATTACGCACCATTTGTTCCAAAAGAAATTACTAAGCATTTTTTTTCTGCATTTGGTTATTGCTTGAATTAATAGGATGAGAAAACAAGACTGTTTGATTCTCAAAGAAGAATGTCTATGTATGTGAAGTCTTATATTAAAATATTTCATTGTGTGTCATGAAAAAAGGAAATTTCAAAAGGCACTTAGGTTATTTTCTTAATTGTATTTATTAAATTTTGAATAGGAAAACTAGAAGTAATTTTCTTTAAGTAAACTCCTAATGCTGAGTATATTAAAAAAGAAATTAAATTTATTACAATGTTCAGGAATTCAAGCAACCTAAATAGATCTAATTTCTAATTAGTATGCCCATGAAATTAGTATTCTCAAAATTGATCTCCAATTTAAACGCAAACATTCAAGATGTTCATAAACGTTAATAATCTTGCGGTGAGCTTTGAGAATCTCATCCGTGTAGGTACTAACCAGAAATATGCGGTAATGAAATTAATGAAATGAAGATTATTACGAGCAGCACACGTAGAGAGGTGTATAGGCTTTAGGCCGTTGGAAGGGATTAATCGACGTTCTTGACAATCTCTTTTCTACCTTTTCATGATTCTACACAATATAGATTCCGCATAACTGCCATTGACCACATCATCATTCTCTATACAGTTTTCAGTTTTACACATGCGTGTAATTTTAGTCGCGAAAAAGCACTTTCCTGACAGTTTCATATTCGATTTCAAAAAAGAGAAATAGTTGGATTCTTCAAGGAAATTATAAGTACTTTTCGTTGGTATTCTTCGAGCATCATTTGTTTATACCGTAGAAACAGAATGCCACAGCAAAAATTTTCTAAGTCTATGGTTGATACCGACGAGATTTTATACTTTAACATTATGTTGTAAAATTTTATTATTTATTTAATTTTTAGATTCACAATGCTATTTTTATATTAAAATAATTAATTTATTAGGAAAATATACTAGAAAAATTCGACTCACCCGTAGCACGTCAGACGGGACCGTCTGAGTCAGTCCCGTCTGAGGCAGTCCCGTCTGAGGTGCTTATTTCTGTGGGTAAGTCGTTTATTTCTAGTATTTTTCTAATATATTAACTATCTTAATTTTATCATCTCTTACAGGGTTAATATAACACCCATTACCAAAACTTTTATAGATTTAACCCGCCATTGCACAATAATATTTCTGTAAATTACCAATCAAGGTTTCTACCCTCGTGAACGGTAAGGTTATCTAAGTAAAACCTCTGTGGATGACCGTCGTCTGGGAATTATGGGAGGGTTGGGCTCTCTGAGAGCCCACACGTCACTTCCCACGGGTGACCTTCAGGATAGTCCTACCCCTTCGCCCGTTCGAAACAACACTGCCTTTCTTCCACTCGATTTGTTGATAATGGGACCTCCTAAATTCGTTTGTATCTAATCTGGAATCCATTTAGATTATCACGAAAATTTATTTTTATATAGTATTGAGACATCCGGATGCCTATGTCATAGCTACTCGTATCTGTATGTCAAATTTCCGCCCAATCTGCACAGAGGTCTAAATTGTGCCTGTGCGATGGTAAATTAAAGTGAATCAGATATACTTATCCATACTAACATTTTAAATGTGAATGTAACTCTGTTACGTTTTTTCGCCTGAACCAATAAAGGGATGACTTTTAGTATTCCTATAGAGATAGATAAGATACGAGTAGATTATATAGTCATAGCTACATTTTTTCGCGAAATAGTACCTATCGAAGGGAGTGAAAAGAAATCGTATGAGGACTTAGAATCGAGTCCATGCAGATGAAGACGCGTATTGGCGCTAGATATTATAAGTATAGAATACCATGCTCAATAACAGTAAATAATAATGAGACGATTTCCATCAATTTATGTTTTGAGTCGTGCGTTCGAAGTCGAACCAGTAACGATGACTTGACAACGCAATCGTGAAAATGTACACAATCGCGTTTACTTTAAAATATTACCTATTTGTAGAATTGAGAGCCAGTTGTCGCAAGAACAATGATCTAATGAAGAACAATGAAAATTAGGAACTTTTGTGATGATTCTTAAATGAAACTAATTTTTTGAGGAAGGCAAGTACTCAAAAGAAAAACTTAACTTCATAATCTTAATATATAAAATCGTTAAACCAGAACGAGACAAAAAGCGAGATGGCGCTCTACGAAACTTTCTTGACACGTTTCTTTTAAACGGGCCAATATTTCTCGGGAATTTGTGTGTAATTCGATTCCTTGATGCCGGGAATCGCGAAAAACCCAAGAAAAAATGACATTGGGTGTATAAATTTTGAATTATAAGCAATATAAAATCGCAAATTTTCGTAATAATATAAGTAATATTATTTTCGCGTGGTTGCTTAGTTACGATTTCTCTGATTGTCATCTCAATTGCACAGAGAAAGCAATAACTATTGTCATGTGATTGTCATTAGAGCATGCAACATTATTATTTTAATAATATAAAATATGATAGGGAAATCACGTTTTTATTTAGTCGATTAAATACATATTGCCATCAGTGTCAATTAAAATTTAATACTATCAATTGTGTATAAGTACGATAAGAAGTTACGATGCGCAAATTATCGGCGAAAGCGCTATGAACTGTTTCGGCAAGGTTTCGCGAGTTTCTGCGTCCAAATGGGGAATTTGATTCCGTTCGCTCAGAATTTATACCAAGGAAGCTGCAAGGAAGTCTGTGCTATGCTACGCTGCAGCCGTATGGTACCGATGTTCCTCAGTTTTTATTGTAAAGAGAGCTTAGTTCAGTACACAGAGAACGGCGCTTATTTTACTGACGAAAGCTTATAGGACGTGTAGTTCCACAGCAGTTACCTGTTCTTGCTAAAGTTTTCCTTGCTGAACTTGAGGTTTTTCGGGCGGGACCATTTGCGGAGGACGAGGAGGGGAGCCTCCTGGCTTCCAGGGAGTGCCAAGGACTAAGAAGAGCCATTAAAGAGGAAACCGTCGCTCTTTGGCAGGAACGATGGGACTAGAGCGAAGGCGGATGCGAACTCTATATAGGTAGATTCATTCTCGATATCGCAATGAGGCTCTCCGGAGATTGAACTAGATTCCATCGTCTCTCAACTACTGACCGGACATGGGTGTATCAGACAGTGACTTCGGAAGTGTGACACCGGAATAGCCAAGCTAGCCAAGATCACGCACTGTGAGATTGATCAATACAGAAACTGGACCCGTTAATAACCGGAACCCCATATGTTGTCGTGAAAACTGGAAAGCACTGCACGAGTTCGCGCGCATCTGGTACACCATCAGAAGATGGTATGAATAGGTCTGAATGATTTTAGAGATAGCCCGACGCGAAGTACCGTTTTGTGGAGCCTAGATCCAGATGGGGGAGAGTTACGAGATAGCCAAAAAAAAGGACGGAAACAGAATTTGTATGGGGAGTCAAAAAAGTGCAAACGGGGAAAGCACTCTCCTGAGATTTGGTCCGTATACACTGAGAAGGTAGGAAGGACCATGGGTTGGTGGAGAATTGCGTCTATGGTAGAGGTCATGTACTGTAGGACCTAAACTGTTCATTTTCTGTAAACTAATTGTTAACAATTTGTAAATACTATGTCACTTATTCTGTTACTAATCTGTACATAATTTATTATGTAAATAACAATTTATGCATTAAAATCTTTTTAGAGCATAAACAGTTTAACAATTTTTTATTTTATTTATTTATTTAGGTAACAAACTCCAGATGCTAAAGAATGAGATAAGTAATACAAAAATACAAAAAACAGAGACAATTTCATCTACGACTATTATAATGTACATTATAGTCTTAACAATTTTTTTATGTTTACTTTATCTTGAATAACAGTTCACCCACTTATTTCTTAAACAAGTTTCATGAATTAGCAAAGATGTCGACTTCATTCAATAGTTTGTTTTAGAGATCGCAAGATCGTCTGAAAAAGGCATTTCTAGCATAATTAGTGTGACATGAAGGTACATGAAAAGATTGTTTTGAACGTGAGGATATACGAGCTACTCTGAGTTTAACTTTTTGTAGTAATTGAATGAGCATCAGCAATCAGATGAATGAGCTGAATCTATATGATTATTTATGTAGGTAAATTACAAATTTACAGATGATTACATATTTAGAACTTATCATCACTGTGGTTTTGAAATAATAAATTGTTTGTCACAGTTCAGTTTCGTCCACGCGGGCGGAGCCGCGGGCAGTCTCTAGTATCTTTATAAAATAAAAAAACTGCGGTCAGAGTAGATTGCAATGAGAACTCTTCGAACTAACTTAAGAAGTTTAAAAGCCCTGATGTTTTTCAATATCCTGGGAAGAAGTTAACGACGGCCGACTTTTTATCTTATCGTGTTATGGAAGCACGTCTTTAGTTACTGGCTGTGAAACAACTGGTGTCGATAATATTTTTTCAATAAAAAACAATAATTAAACTACTCCATCATTTTAAATGAAATAAAAAACAATACAGAAAGTAGATACTAGGTACTCAATCATATTAAATAAAATTTGGGCAGTATTTTTTTTGATCTGCAATTAATCTAAATGATTAGTAAAAAAATCAGCAGTTTAAATTTTTAGCCAGCAAAAAAGTACTTATTTGGTCAGCAAACCTTGATCTGCAAACAATCTTAAAATCATCAGCAATTTAATAAACAGTTGGAGAGCAAAAAATTGGAAAGCGTTATGTATTGAGCCTTGGCCCTGATGCTGCTGCACACATATTATATAAGATCATTTAGATCACGTTTTGTTTTTAATTGTTTTTTTATTATTACTGTAAATTATGTCATATGTGTGTTAAAAACAGCAATAAAGGATGCATCTATCTATCTATCTATTGAAAAACGCAAGCAACCAAATTGCGTCGGAAGTATCTGTTCATCGGTGCGCTTACAATACGGTACGAATAGATTAGAGCAGTCCAGTATGGTATTAATTGCTGATTGATTTAGAAATATTAGCTAGCAAAAAGTTGCTGACCAACTAACCATTTTGATTAACCGAATAGATTTTTTTGCTCGCCAAAATACGAATACTTAGCTAACCAGTTAAACCTAAAATTACACTGGGTGCTCGGGGAATGGGGTCCGAGATAATGGGTGCCTTGCCTTAAGTAAACTGGATTTATCCCAAATTGTTTTCATAGTAGGAATCTTTTGAACTTAATTTAACGTCAACAGTGTTTTATTCCAATTTACTCATTCTGTGCATAATTACCTATACGGCCCATCCCTACTTCAAAAAAAGTCAAGCGGGTAGTTCCATTCCAGTAAGGGAATCATACACGCCCTGTGGGATCAGCAGGCGCGGCTCACCGAGTTATACCAAGTTAACCCGACTTAGCAAAACTCTTGGGCAACTCCACTAAACAAGTTTTGCTATTATAGTAGTTTTAACTGTTTAGAGATTAAATTTTCCTTTTAACTGAACTTCTACCTAAACATATTGCTGTCTATTTTCGATTATCAGAAAGTTATGAACAATATCCACTAGCTTTTTATAGCGTTAAAGCCTTCTTGAAATTTCGATAGTCAGTTCGCTCTTCTTTTCGTTCGTCTTTTTAATTGTGTTTCATCCTTTCTAATGATTTCTTGATTATAATATAACAGAAGTTTCTACTTATCTTACAAATCCTTACTAATATTATAAATGCGAAAGTCTGTTTGTTTGTTTGTTTATTTGTTTGTTTGTTTGTTACGCCTTCACGTCCTAACTACTGAACCGATCATCATAAAATTTTGCATACACGTTGTCAGGGGTACAGAGAAGGACATAGGCTACCTTTTATCCCGAAAAAAAGTATTGTTCCCGAGGGATAGCAAAAAACCTTTCCACGCAGACGAAGTCGCGGGCGGCCGCTAGTAAGTAAATAAACATGTAAAGATTCCCGTAACATCATAAAAACTATGGTCCAAGAAAACAAGGTCTGGCATTCTGGGAGTAACGCTAGAAACATACTATTGTGTTGTGCCGTGTAGCGATCTGTCGCGTATCGGTTTCATACATTTAGTATGACTAGAGACACACTATTGTGTTGTGTTGTATCGACACGACACACTGTAGTAATGTGTTTCTAACCATACTAAATGTATGAAACCGATACGCGACAGATCGCGACACGACACAACACAACACAATAGTATGTTTCTAAAGTAACACAGGCTTACGTCACATTCAGTTGCGCGCCTTTAAAATAATAAGCAAAGAATGAAAGATTTGTCAATCAATACCTACCAATAGGGGAGATGACGTAAGCCTGTGTTACCTACGTGACTTCCTCTGCCTCAGAATGCTATAGCTGGCGAAGTATATTATTGTGCTATGATAAAAACCATCAAAACAATTTTGTCCGACTGCGAACCATCGCCCCTCGCTGATGAGGCGAATGTTCTCACCACCACACCACAGAAGCTTGACAGCTAGCCGCTAAAACTAGGGTTTCCTAGGATCACGGTGCCGTCATATTACAGCCGTAATTTAGCGGAGTAGAACGTTGTCTATGTAAACAATATCGCCTTAGAGCATTTAAGTGGGGCTTGTCTCTGAGTTTTAGTGGCACGTTCATTTTGGTAACTTTTATTAATTTACAGTTATTATTAGATTTTACATTTTCATGCGAAGACATATTCGATAATAATTTTACGACATAGTCTCTTTATGTTGATAGATATGGAATCGCTATCATAACCTTTCAGAAATAACAATAAAAGCGTTTAAACAGAAGCTAACCAACTTAAATCGTGTCATAAAACGATGAATGCGCTGCACTGCAATCGTAAATTCGACTTTAACACTATAAAGGCTGGTTTACATTATCTTAGTCTTTAGTAGAGTGCTTTAGGAGAGTGCTTTAGTGGAAACATGTAAACGGTCGTCTTATGACTAAAGAGAGTAACGTTCTAGTAGCCTTTCTACTCGCTTTCCAGTAGCACCCCCTGCGCGCCCGCTCACCCCCCGCGCGATATTTTACTCGCACTCGCACTGGAAGCATGTAAATCGACATTTTAGTAGCGTCTTTAGTAGAGTGAATTTGCCGGTGAACGCGTGACGTGTAATTGAATTAAATAATAGGTATTAGGTATGGCGAAAATGACACTCTACTGGAACCGTGTAAACGGTCACTGGAAAGGCACCAAAACTACTAAAGCACTCGCATTCGAATTCGAATCTACTCGCACGCTAGGTACTAAGCACTCTACTAAATACTAAGATAATGTAAACCAGCCTTAAGAACTGCTAGCATTGCAGTCGTTCTTAAGGCGTTCCTACATAAAATAATGATACTCATATTATGTTAAAGTCAGCAATCATTATACGATTATACGAAGAATATGTTGGATAGATCGGTAACAATAAAAGCGTTCATACAGAAGTTGACTAACCGTGAAAACGATGTATGCTGCGCCCATAAATCCGACTTTAGCACCATAAGATCTCCTAGTATTTAAATCGTAAGGCGTTCCTAGATTTATGTTAAACTAACGTCAGCCAGCATTCCCCACACGCAATAAAGCATTGACCCAAATGAATAAACTTGGGGCATCTCAGACGAACTCGGTAATTGGTAGAATGCAATTAGTCCGCTGTTTATGGTCAGACAATAAAAATGGTGGCCAATGTTTATGGCACGGGGCTGCGGGAAACGGACCGTTCAACTATTGTGGTCATAGGTGGGCATTTGGGAAATCTGGTTGCAATCTTGGGATGAAGGGAGAAAGCGAAGCTTTGGAAAATGGCTACTCTTTTAATAAAATGTCGGATATAAAAACAGATCATGGCGTTTAAAAAGTCTTGGTAAAAATTTATTGATTTGTAGCAGAAATCCTTTGAAAACCATTTAATGGTGACATTATAGTACAGTAGCCCGTAGAACATTTAAATCACTAAAAAGGTTACCGTTTGCCGTTGTGATATAGTTATTTATTACGAAATTATGGATACTTTAACCCAAGTTTTACTGATCGAAACCCGCCGTAACCTAAGTAAGACTATGAAAAGTAGCCATACACAGATTTAATACCTGATGAAAATGGTTGGACTTTATCTGGTCCTAAATCTTTGTATAGTCCCTTTCCATAGTCTTACTATTATCAGTGACAATCAAACAAAGCTGTAGAACACGACAATAGCTAAACCATGTGGTAAACCTCGAAAAATAAAAAAAAAATCATTTTTGGAGATACACAAATATAGGTTACGGTGGGTTGCGATCTGTAAAACTTGGGTTAAAGTATCTATAATTTTGTAATAAATAACTATATCACAACGGCAAACGGTAATCTTTTTAGTGATTCAAATGTTCTACGGGCTACTGTACTATTAATTCAAGAAACATCAGCCCAGTATTACAGGCTCTAAAAACTTGTCAGGTTTATGAATTACTGTAATTACATCCTTTTCACGCTCTATAGCATAAAAGAGGCGCATTGATAGCCATTTACTTCGACAAAAGAGACGAGTTGTTTATAAAAAAAAATAGCATAGTAAATGCAAAAACCAACAACATAAAAAATATTTTATCGTGTCCATTGGCATGAGAACCACGTTAAATCTCTCGAAATTTTGCAATATCAGCAGAGGGCTCTGTGCAAGTTTGTCCTTGCCGACTAGTTAGATTTTTTCGTCGAGTCAGCTTATTAATCTCTTTCTTGGAACATTTAGTTCGACTTTTAGGGTTCCGTACCAAAATGGTAAAAAAGGAACCCTTATGGTGTGACTCAGTCTGTCTGTCTGTCTGTCACAGCTGGATATCTTGAGAACTACTAATGGTATCAACTTGAAATTTTGGATAGTTTGAGATGACATTTGCCCAACTATTTTGAAAATAAGAAATAAATAAAAAATAAATATCTTTTTTACAACAGGGACTGAAAAGGGGTCTTAAAAATTTGAAGTGGAGCTACTAGGGCATGTGGGGTATTATATGAAAGAGCGCCGTTTGCACGTTTTCAAACATTTTTTCTTTTTGTTTTAGGCCGCATAGTTTTCGATTTATAATGAAAAATGTAAAAAAAATACCGTTCCCCCCCTTATCTCCGAAGTTTGCAAAGAGAAAATTCTGAAATAATTCTATGTGATAGCAGTTTATATAAAGATTACAGGAAAAATAAAACGATGTCACAATATAGCACACTTTTTTAGAAATTATCAAATAGCTAAAAAAGTTAATATTAGTTCCACTATCGGTGAAGAGATGGCGCTGACCTAAAACTGCAATACTAATTTTATTATTTTACTCTGCAGTGTGGTTTAGTGGTGCAATTATGATGGTACGGAACCCTGGGTGCGCGAGTCCGACTTGCTCTTTACCGGTTTTATTTTCTTATGAATAAGTAGGTATTGTTATCATAAAATTGAAGTTCTTTCCAATTCTGTTTTTTTATGAAATTCTCATACTTTAAATTGTTTGTTTGCTTTTGGAAGTAATAAATCTAAAAGTAACACCACGTTTTAGGTCCCTTTACCGGATACCATCCATTAAGAACTTGAATTTAAAAGTTCACGATAGCGCTTAATTAATCTAAAAGATAAAGTAGCTGCCTTACTTCCTATTCGTATTTTTTTTCATTTACAATCTGGAAAAAAAATCCATCAATTCATAAATATGTAGGTACTTTATATAAGTTTTCGGACTAGTTGTTTTCGAACATCGCGATCGTTTCGTGATCGTCAATTGACATTACAACGTTGACGACGACCACGGCTTTACAATACATGAGTTTCGTTATTTCTTTATTTCTTTCGTTATTTCAGGTTATTTCACATGCTAGTGCCCGTGTGCGTGGTTCTAAAAAATTTCATAGTTTTGTTTATGGTTCATGTAGGGTAACCACGTAAGTAGCACTCAGAGTACCTATATTTATCAGTCTTTGAAAATAGGTCCTTGGCTATTTTTCTGTTCGAATAATTTGCATAAAGATCAAAATTTTTCTCCTCTTTGCGTTCAAATGTTTATTTTGTCTGAATTATGCCTGAAACTTCACTTTTTCATCTCAATATTCTAAAATATCTCACGATCTATTTTGGACAGTTCCCGGAATCTTAATTCCATCTAGCTATAAGGAAAAAAATATGACAGTAACAACAAAAAGAGTGTCAGTCATTCAAAATATTTACTACATGTTAATGTGCCTTTAACGTACGGATTGAAATACCGTTAAAAAACAACGTAAAAAATACTGTTAAAACATTTTATTGGTAAATTTAACCGGTAAAAATAACGTTAAAAATATTGTACCGGTAAAAATACCGTTAAACTTATCTGTTACCGTTTAACGATCTGAATCTACTCCATTCACTCTGTAGAAGACTCGTGCCGCTGGCTGATACAACGGGAACACGACGAGGACTTGTAGGGCTTGAAATAATGTAGCCGATGTAACCGATAGACAGTTTATTGTCTTTTAACACTGTTATGCTTAAATAATTAAATATTCTAATGAGATGTGAATTGATTTTATGGAGGACATCAGACATGCAAGTTGTAAAAATATCGCAAGATGGAGGACAAAGAGTATATATATGAGGTGGAGCGCGTTCGCGACGAGAGCCACGAACCACAGACCATTCGTCGGTGTGACAAGGGCGCGAGATCGGTAGTCCTTTTCTCGCGCCGTGAGAAAAAGAGACGCGCACCCTTCTGCCGATGCTGCTGTCTCGCTCTTGCGCGTTAACACACTCCCTGGATGGCCATCATATTACAGAACGGTACATCCCTGGCAGGAAAATCAAGGCTTCAAAGTTACCTCGTTTGTATGAAAATAACACCTGTATCCCTAGACAAAGTTGATGTGTGTAATATGAATATGAAATGGATTCCAGATAATTCTTAAATAATAATGTCAACATTTTAGGGTTTTCACAGGATTTTTTTACGAATCAGTAAATGAAATAAACACTTTTTAACGGATACTAGCGCGGTTTTATTGAAAGTACTTTGGTAATTAGCTGGTATTTGGCTTGATTTTCTATTTTCCCGACGTTTAGGCACCTTTGCAGCTGCCGTGGTCACGGGGGACTGCAGCTGCAAAGTCACTGAAGACCACGGCAGCTGCAAAGGTGCCGAAACGTCGGGAAAATAAAAAATCAAACCAAATACCAACTCATTACCGAAATACTTTCAATAAAACCGCGCTATTATCCGTTAAAAAGTGTTTTATTTCATGTTTAGTGAGCGCGTAAGCTTGAGAAGTGAATAAATCAGTAAATGTTTCAACCATAATCTTGCCGTTTTAGTCCTCAGTGTTGTTGCTCAGACGGGTTAACCAGAAAATCGGGCGGATCTTCGAAAATCCGTAAATGTTGATTTCGCTCTTGCAACGGATCGGCATATAGCGAAGCAGGTCATAACGCACCATTAGTTTCAAATCCGTGAGCGTAAATCGCTGCTTGGCACGGGTGAGCAACTCCTATTAGTGAGCTGTTACCTTTATTGTCTTGTGTAATTAACACCAGTTCCCTGATATTGTGACTCTGCTGCAATCAAATTCTGATTGAATCTGACAGAAATCGCAGTTACATTGCTGCTTTAAGTAACATAGTTGTCACATTGATTCTTACTAAAGCAGCAATGAGGAGCTCGATGGCGCAGCGATTGCGGAGGTTAAGCAACTTTCGCAAGGGTCGGTCATGGGATGGGTGACCAAAAATTTATTATTTCGAGCTCCTCTTTGCTTCGGAAGGCACGTTAAGCCGTTGGTCCCGGGTGCATTTGCAGTCGTTAACACCCACCAATCCGCATTGGGTCCGCGTGGGTGGGTTATGGCCCATCCTCATGGCTGATGGATGGAAAGCAGCAATGTAACTGCGATTTCTGTCAGTTTTTATGCAAAAGTTGTTAGCAACAGACTGAGTTAACTAATCAAGGGCTGGGACCTCAATTCTACTGATGTTAATGTAACAATCGATTCTCAATGATGTTTCAATAGTTTTGCTTTTTGTGTTTAAGATGGATAGAACGAAAGTGGCGCCCTCAGAGGGTTTTATCGAATAAGTTGTGTAGGAAAATTATTTTAATAAAACTTTACGTGGACTTTTTTGGGCCCATAGTCTAGTATTTTTGGAAGATATCACTACATTCCCTCGTATTCATTCGTAAAAGTAGGTAGATACCAAATGTGTCAAAAACGGCCACTTTTATCAGTTTTGCTATTTACTTCCAGCAGTGACAACGAGGTAATGTAAATAATACTGTTTAAAAATACTAGACTGGGCCCTAAATATTCCACATAAAGTTTTATTAAAATTGTGGATTAGAATTACAATATTAAATTAAATTCACCGCGGCGCCACTTTCGGTCAGACAGCCGCCTTGAAAAAGAAATAAAAATGTTGTCAATAAGCAATACTATTCAAACACCATTGAAAAACGATTGTTCCGTTAACATTAGGGAATTCGATCCCGGCCCTTATTTCTGATCCCGGGATTTCGGGATTACACTTAGCCAATCCCGGGATCCCGGGATTATTTCGGGATTGGAGATTAAAAATAAAAATATATAAATCTTACAAAAATCGGCTCTATAATCAACAAATGAAAATAGACAAAAATAAACGTAATTAATATTTGGTCAAAAATCGACGTACTTAATTAAAATTTTAACAAAAACCAACATATTTTACGTTACAATACACACCGATTTAATTTAATCACTAATTCATCAAAGTTAGAGTAAAATTAAGTCTAACCAGACATTAAAGTCTGGTTAGTTTTTATATTTAAGAAAATATATTTTTCAAGAATAAATAAGATCTCTTTAAACTTCAATAAATTGAAAAAGCATTTATCTAACAAACTCTCTAAACATCGACTAAATAGACGAATTTCATGTAAAAACCTAGTTAGTATTTAGTAGTAAAGTAGTTTCTTAGCAAAAACTGATTTAAAATAATATTCATGAGTCACAAAATGTCTCATTTCAAAAATAATCTTGAAGAATGTTCATACATTTTTGTTCAGTAGCAATAACACTGAAGTATATCACCACATAACCCAGTGAGAGTTGCTTGTCTATCATTTAGGTTAAAAAAAACATTTATTTCAAGAAACCATCGCTGGATTAATTTGTGTTGCTTGCTTGGAATGCTGCTTGAATGAAATACAGGGCTTTTTTGTATTTTATATAAAAAAGGATAGGCGTGCAATTATCTTGATAGCACTGGCAGTTGGCATGGCACTGGGCATTTAGCTTCACGCACTACATTTTTAACCTTTTTTAAATTAATTAACCAATCCCGAAAATCCCGGGATTATGAAATCTCAATCCCGAATTTTTCGGGATTGAAAAACGGTCGGGATCTCGGGATCCTGAAAACCGGGATCCCGACTGTTTTTCAATCCCGGGATCCCGGTTTTCAGGATCCCGGGATCGAATCCTCTAGTTAACATAAGCAGAATCGAGTGCCAGTAGTTTGCCAATTGTGGGATATATTGCTGGAAAATTTAGAACAATTTGATATAAGTGAACAAAGGAGATTGGCTAATTTTATCGCTTCTTAGATGTAAATAAATAATGTTATCCGTAACACTACTAAACACCGTGTAAAAAATTTATAACGTACCGTAACTTCCCACTAACCATATCACCGAAAAGGTTAAACACATTCTAGAACGCGTTCAAATCCGGTAATCCCGCTGAACTCGGAAGCCGCCCATCTAACCACGAACCTTATCTTTTCCCTTCATTCGCACTTTGTGAGAAATTTTATTTTCCCTAACTTTGTTTTCTGAGTTAACGCCGAGAACAAGCTACAACCACGTAAAGCGAAAGAGCAGTGTTGCTAGGAACATTTTTATTCACAAAATAAACGGTTATTTGGCCTTCTGACTAAAAATATCCCGCTGTATATTTTTTATGATGTATCTACCTATTCTTCCTTTTTTTCACAACTACCAACATCACTTTGTCCTATTTAATGTCCTAGTATGTGACATAAGAAGTTTTGTATTTATTTAAAGTTGCACACAGGATGATTTTTTGAACACTGCAAAAATTTTGTGGTGTCAAACTAAACAACTTCGTCTATGGGACCAACTTAATCAAAACAAAAAAATAATCAGCTGTTCCGACAATATTTACTCGACCAAAATGTATGTTTACAATGTTGTTCGATTTGACGGTCCAAGCCACTATAGAAAACTTGTGAAGTATTCAAAAAATCACCATTCATAGACTTAAATAGTTTGGCCGTAAAATTATAACGATATTCTGTAACTAAAAGATATTCTGTTGGCGTGTAACTTATTATATTCAAAATTCAAAAATAATTTATTCAGTCTAGGCTGTTACAAGCACTTGTGAATGTCATAGAAGCTACGCCATCGGTTCGCAAACCCTAAGCGGGAGACCTTGTAACGAGAAGAACCGGCAAGAAACTCGTCAAGGGCTGCTTTTTTCTCCCTGTGCATTTCATACAGAGTCGTCAATATAGAAAAAAGAGCTCCACGTTTAAAGTGAGGTCATTTTCCATCACAATAATTAACAAAAGTTTGCACACAATGGGTAGGTAGGTTAAAATTAAATATATCTACTACATTCAGATAGGTAAATGTGAGAGTAAATAACTTTCAACTAGTTGAGAAATCACTCTGTCTGCTACTCGAACCAAAAACCACTTGATGCAAGACATAAAAAGTAAAAACGCAATTCTTACAATTCAATATGCGTTAAGATAGGTACTTAGAAGCAGACCCATTCCCACTGGCAGCACCCGTTCACGAGCATGACGCATGGACCAGCCATCGCTTCGCTCAACCATATTTGAGGGAACGTAACGACCCGCCCCACACGACACCACCGCAGAAATGATTAAAGAGAGCATGACATACTTAGGCTACCCATCCTAAGGCACTGAATTGAAAACTAATATCCAAAAGCTTTTCATAGGCCTTTACTTACAAAACTATAGACGAAAAAATACGAAAAAATATTACGAAAGCAAAATAATAATTTAAGTCGTTAGCAATAAAAAAGTTAGAAATCAAAACAAGGATTAGTTATTAATTTTATGTTTTGAGTAAGAAGTGCCATACAGATTGATAATATTAAACATGAAGAAAAAAAAAATATATGCGACGCCCTTAGTACAAGCAGACAGAAGCAGACCCATTCCCACTGGCAGCACCCGTTCACGAGCATGACGCATGAACCAGCCATCGTTTCGCTCAACCATATTTGAGGGAACGTAACGACCCGCCTCACGCGACACCACCGCAGAAATGTTTAAAGTGAGCATGACATACTAAAGCTTATATAAACTTTAACTAAAACTTTCAAGTAAAATATTTTAGGCATGATTGTAGTAAAAAGGCTGTTGAGTTTCCTTTAAAAAAGTTTAATTGCCTGCTGCATTTACTGACTATAAATGATTTTAATTTTTAACGTCCGAATAGTGAAAATGTGCTTTGTAGGTAATACACAGCGATTGAATTCCTTTTTGAGTTCATTTTTAATGCATTGAAATCCATTGCGTAACAGTAAGTAACTAAAAAAAAAAAATTGATGGTTCAGTATTTAGCAGTATTTAATTAATAAGTCACGAAAACCTTTATGCAAAGTATTTTCAAATATTTGGTAATTCCATTTATTACCAATTCTTTGTTGTCTTCCCCCGAAAGAGGTCGTGGTTATCAAATTATTGCGCGTCTTCCTTGTGATTGAGTACGCTATTGGCTCCGTGCACGCTTTTAGCGCCATCTAGCGTGTTGCAACTTTGTTGGCTCTGACCTGACCGTTTTGACGTTTTTATATGTAATGGCGGCATTGTGACAAAATTTTAAAAAATACTATACATATTGTATTATTAATGTAAATTTCAAAATTACTATGATTTGGGTGGACAAAGTGTTGTGAAATCATTTTTGGTCATTTAAATTAAATATGGCAAGCAAGATCTATTCAAAATAAGTGTTTTATTTTGGTTATATCAGGGTTTGTTTACTTCTTTTTTAGTTGTAGATTTTGTAAAACAAGAGGATAAAGCTACTTTAATAATTTTACTAAGTGATAATAAACATATATAATTATTCCTGTATCGCTAGTAATAAATTAAATAAAATTTTCAAGCAGATTTCAGAGCCTTCTTTATTTCTACTTTTTGCCACCATGAGCGCTGAGATCGATTATTATACCTTTGCACCCTCCCAATACTTGATTACGAATATTACGATACGGTAATACGGTAGCACAGAATATACAATTCGGTAGTAGTACCAAGTGCTATATTTAAAACGTTAAAAATTGCAGTGATGGAACGTGAAATTTCAGAGTATACTGAAATGCAAGTAGTTTTATCGATACGTTAGAACGAAAGTTAAAATTAGTACAATGTCTTTAGTGGTTATCATCGACAATTTATCTATAATAAATATTTGAAGCAATTGCTAATAGTATTAAATCCATAAACTTGTAGAATATGTAAAAAAACCTTAGAACTAATGCTGTTACAATAATAGCTTTATGAAGTATTTGTGAAAATCATAAAATAAACTTATACAAACATTGATATAAAATTGTCATGTCTCAGATTTTTTCCTTTTGAACACTCTACCCTGCATTATTGTTGGGCCTGTACTGCTAAATTCACTCTATTAAGTCAACGATCCTGAGAAATTATAAAGTGAAAATAGATATGGCGACATGCATCGACTTCAGAACCTTCTCCTTGTTTTTCGTTGGTTAAAAAGTGTTTAAATTTAACAAACACCATTATTAACTCGTAGAGTAGGTACCATGTTAAAATAAAATTCAGAGAAGATGCTTGGAGAATAATATTTGTACACGAATGTGAAACCTTTCCGTACTCAGGCGGCGCATTCTCAAACAAAGTGCTCTCTTTTCACTTTTTCAGATGTTGCGAGTAGAGTGTATCGTCAATTCAGAGTTTTTTTTAAGTACTTTACAGGAAACATACAGGAGTATTTTTATGGTAATTTAGTGAAGAGTATCTTTGAGTCATTTAATTTAGAAGTTCAGTTTTAAAATGCCGCATATCCCTTTATGTCAGTAGTACCATTGAAAAGTACCACTGAGTTAGAATTCTAATCTTCGTTGTAATCAGTGAACTAAAATCTATGGAAGTGTAATTGCAAACAAATATTGCTTAAAAAATGGCACCACGGGGCCGAAAAAGTACAACCCGCTCAGCTTTAGTCGGGCCAGCCACGCACCCGGTGACTGACGTTAGTGTTCTTTGCAATAAATTGCAGTTTGTATTGTAGAGAAAAGATAGAAAGTGAGAGTTTATCAGAAATGACGTCCTTTATTGTCAATTGGTGTAAAAGATGCAAAGAAGGCAGTAAAAAGATGCAGAAAAAACGTATCTTATTTTTTCTTTTATAATATAAATAATAATATCTATGAGTATACAAATTATGGTCGCTAATAAGCAACCAGTGTTCAGACGCTTTGTGCTGTATAATTAAATGCCAGCATTTTTAGCTCTATCCACTTAGTTGTACTTTTCATGTGGTGCCATTTTTTGAGCAGACTGCTTATTCCATAGATTTTAGTTCGCTGGTTGTAATTATATCAAGCATTATTAATTATGTTGTATGATAAAAGTAAGTATCGTAGGGTTGCGTCTCATTAATTTCCTTGGTTTGTGTAGTTTTATCTCACAATCGCAACAGTAAGGGCACGTCCTTATCTGCGCACCGTAGCACCGTAGCACTTGGCCTACGAGTCACGTAGCACTCGTATGTAGCCGTAGCACCGTCTACGATGTGACTTGTTCTAAAATCTTTTAAGCGTAAAATCTCGAGCTGCAATCGGAACTAAACCCAACCACATTAAATTTTTATATCTTTCTCTTAAGATAAGGTTTTCGTTAAGAGTGCTTTTACTATTTATAAATCTTTATCGTAAATGAAGTGGTTGGCAGTAAAAATTGGAAACGGCGTAAGCGGCTTAATGCTCTTGGGCATTCTCTACTAATCAACCAGTAAAGGTTATCAAGGAGAGAAAATATTTATCTTACTTTTAATTATATATTTTTTATATTACATTCTAAGAAAATCGGATACGTACCTCAAAAACAATAATAATCTTCTAATTCACATTAATTATTCGAGATATACTTATACTATTAACAGTTCTGAGTTTACTTTCATTAAACAAGCCCTTTTGAACTCAAATTAGCTTTTAAGAGGCTTGCTTCATCATTAATTTACATGTTACGCTCAGAACAGGGTTAGGTTTAAGGGATGACTCACGCTGCTCGTGCCGTGCCCGAGCCGAGTACAAACCGTAGCAGATCCCATACATTTGTTGTCTTGTTGTCTTCCGTTTCTCGATTCGGTAAAGCGTGAGCGTAGGTATCGATACAAACTGTAGTGGGGTTGCCATAACTTCCAGGGACCAACACGGGACGTCTAAAAAAAATAAAAAGTGAATCAACGTTTTTATTTGAATTAATAAACCTACTATACCAGGTGTTTGGTAAAAGCCTTATAAAGCCGAATATGGTAGATAGGGACCATCAAACTGAACAACTTTTACTATGGGACCAACTCTGAAATCACGAAAAAAAAAATCTGCTACTTCATATAAAAATTAATAACGAACATATCAAAATGTATGAAACAGTAGATTTTTTTCGCGATTTCAATGTTGGTTCCATAGTAAATACACAATATACCCATAGTAAATATATAATAAATACAATTTACTCGGTTTGGTTGGTGGTAGGGCTTATTTCAAGTCCGCCTGGCTAGCTACCACCGTCTTACCTAAGTCTGACGCCATAACAACAATTTAAAAATTGTTGTGTTCCGGCAGTTAGAGGTAAGATAGTATTAACTTTTTACAGTTGAAGAATCACTATGTGGCAATAATAAACAGATTTGACTTAGTGAATTGTTGTTTATTTGTAGTTAAACTAAATATTAACAAGTGTTTAAGAAGTATTTGAATATGCGAAAAGATCACCAGTTGTCAGAATAGAAAAATCTATCAACAAGTAATTTGCCATGGTTACTACCTAGTCCAATCAATGAGCATATTTGTTGTATGGAGACTTCCGAAAAATTCTCCCGTCTATAAAATTTGGCATGTGATGAAGTTAGGTAACACAGATTACAGATGAACAATAAGCCAATAAAATTTTTACGAGAAGTTAGGTATTTTTACCTAAACATGAAAATCGCTTATATCTCTCTGTGAATATTTCCTCGGGCTAAAATACTTTCTGTATACGTATTTGTGTATTAGTTAGAATAAGTATGTAAAAGAATCCAATATTTTTTCGATTTCGGAGATACTCCAAATTTAAATTTTAATATTTTTCAATATATCTTTTCTTGATAAAAATATCTGCTGATTATTATTTTTTAATATGTTTTTGTACCCTTAATATATAGATTTGTTCAGTAGGCCAACAAATTTTCTTCTTTAATCATATTTATACATAAATGTATGAAAATGGACCGACTATTTTTCACATTACCTCTTAAGACCAAAAAATAAAAAAATATGATTAAAGAAGAAAATTAATTGACTTACTGAACAAAGCTATATATTTAAGGATATAAAAACATATTAAAAATAATAATCAGCAGATATTTTCATCAAGAAAATATATATTGAAAAATATTAAAATTTAAATTTGGAGTATCTCCGAAATCGAAAAAATATTGGATTCTTTTACATACTTATTCTAACTAATACACAAGTACGTATACAGAAAGTATTTTAGCCCGAGGAAATATTCACAGAGAGATATAAGCGATTTTCATGTTTAGGTAAAAATACCTAACTTCTCGTAACAAAATTTATTGGATTATTGTTCATCTGTAATCTGTATTACCTAACTTCATCACATGCCAAATTTCATAGACGGAAGAATTATTCGGGTTGCATAAGCCCCGTTGATTGGACTAACCATAGATATACAATAGAGAACTAAAGAGCTATCTATAGTATATAGTCTCTTTACAGATAGCCGTTTCTCAGTGTTGAGGATTCCGGGTGTAGTGCGCTTCCACTTTCGGCCTTATCGTCACTTAACATCAGGTGAGGTGAAGGCCAAGCACTATCCCCTTGTGCATAAAAAAACACAATAATAATCTTGTTTTTTTAGACCCCTAAGCAATAATAACAGTAAATAAACTTGTAATTTGATAAACAGTCAGTTTAAAATATTTCTGTGTAAAAAAGAAGGAAGTTTCTGCGTTTCAACATGAATAATAACATCTGCAATCTACATTACTTCGCAGAGAGGCATTGCGTAGGCTTCTTAGAAGCTGCCGGTAGCTGCTTTACAAAAGTTACACAGTATATTATACCTCTTTCTGAGAATAATAATAACGGCACTCTTGTACCATAGAAACCTTACATGCATACAACTTAAAGCCACTTTAATTGGTACTAAAAATAGTATCACTTAAGTCAGCAACTCCGTGCGTTATTGACAATAATGTCACATCGCTTTCCAAACGCAACAAATTTTTTACTTCACTTTTGTCATTGCATTTTATTGACAACTACTTATCCTTTTTAAAACATTAAAATATAACTGAGTTAAAAGGTTGGTCAACAAAAAGGCATTTTCAAATTTTTCAGTGACTCTTTTACCCGATTAACTACGCTATGACCAGTAGCTCCCATCTTATGAACATAAAAGCAAACATTCGCATCAAACCCGTTCAAACATTGAATATTCTTGTTCATCTGGCTCGCTGTAAAGTGTAATCGTAAACACGCACGCTACACGCCGTTTATATCACTTTTATAGTGCCGCAGAGATTGGCGCTGTGCCGATAAAGCGACAATGTGAAGATGGTTGATTATCGCTTGTTTGAGTTGTCAGGCTTTTGTTTGTCACTTACCGGATTCATAGAGGGTCGAAATAATACTGAGATGTGATGAAACGTGCCATGCCGCCATGGCAGCATCACAAAAATTTGTGAGTGGCAGCTAGCAAGATAGATACATCACAAGAACATGTTAATTACTTCGCATTGCGCATATTTTCCGGCTTTTGGATACCCTGCCACACGTACCTTTTCTCAGTTTTGTGTTTTAAGGGGCGGTAATAGGAAAACATGGTTTGCGCCGGCCATATCTTTATATAGAAAACATAAACTTGTAGCCACCAAAAGAATCATACGACAAGCTAAAGAGTTTACCTAGTTGCTACAAACATTAAATTGCGTATAAACCTCACAGATGATTGTAAAAAAAAAATCAGAATATCATCAAAAGCGCCATATTTTTGACGTAATGATAGCGTAAACGTATTGAATTCTATATCAAAATACACTTTAAGGTACTGTGCAGTTGCTCCAATAACTTTTTTTCAAGAAAGATAATTGTGCTAAAGATAATGACGAAAAAACAACGAAAAACATCGAAAAAGTGCAGAACTGAGGTTATTTTCCATACTCTTTACACATAAAGAAAAAGATAGAGACAAATGATTTCGCGTAACGGAGCCTTAATCTCATAGAAAAGTAAGGAAGCCTTACTCTACAAAAAAATGAACTGATTGGCGCTGCAGCTATAAAGTAGGTACAGGCGGAAGATGTGAAAATGTCACTGTGATAGTTATTCTTCGCTTTTATAACTTTAACCATTGTTGATCGTGGGTTGCTACATTAGTAACCCAGCAGTCCATTAATGTCATCATCAGCCGATTTATACCTCATATAATTTCATAATAACTTCATACTGATATTAGAATGTCACAGCATGACATCTTTAGCTGTAATAATCATTGAGGATCAAGTGAGAAAAAAGACCTAAAACAAAATGTGGAGCGTTGTTTTAAAACGTATTTTTGGGTTAATGAATGGTTCATACCATATTTTGTCTTTTTAGGGTTCCGTACCCAAAGGGTAAAAACGGGACCCTATTACTAAGACTCCGCTGTCTGTCTGTCTGTCTGTCTGTCACCAGGCTGTATCTCATGAACCATGATAGATAGAAAGTTGAAATTTTCACAGATGATGTATTTCTGCTGCTGCTATAACAACAAATACTAAAAACAGAATAAAATTAATATTTAAGGGGGGCTCTCATACAACAAACTTATTTTTTGCCGTTTTTTGGTACGGAACCCTTCGTGCGCGAGTACGACTCGCACTTGGCCGGTTTTTTAAAATACTTATCTCAATAAATGTCTATGATTACTACTTTTTTTTTAAAAACCTTACAAAAACATGCAGTAAGTACCTATCTTTTTTGTCAAGTTTTTACTGAACATTTTATAAAGTAGCAACCAAAAAAAATACTTATTTTAAAAACATTACACATTAATGGACATAATATGATATGAAACAACCCTCCTCAATACTAGTAGACGAGATTGAAATATTTTTCCAAGAAAAACATCTATCCTCTGCTCATAACACTATATTAAAATATTTATTTATATTAGCATACTATTCCCAGTCAAAGTTAAAGCGAGGCAAGAACTTTAGACCCAAATCATAATAATTTTACGAGTCGATAAAATCCTTTTACGAAGTTTTTATAGGAGTCCCTTAGTACGATTTTACAACAACCCTCTTTTTCGAATCATTCGTTTATTGAAAAGAGCAATCGAGTACACACTCGTAAGTCATAACTCGAGGATTATATTGCAACAATGTTTTTTATGGGGAGTAAGTAGCTAAGATATTGTTTTTAGTCGTGAATATTCGCGAGAAGGGTGTTGTTATGAAAAGGGCTGTCAACTTTAACTTTCAAACGAACGTTCCGGGAAACAAAGTTTTAAACTCACTATGTACCTAAATAAATATAACTTTATTTGTTCACTTTTGACCGCAAGTATTAAACAAAAGTTATATAGTTTTTGGGTTAATTTTGTTTTACTTTTGACTATAAAATAAACCAGTAAAATCCAGTAATATCGCTTTACCTAGGTACTATGCGAGCCAAATAAGACTAATAAGTTTTGCCCACTGAGATGAAAATTTTTTTTTCTTATTAACTGGACTGGCTGTCTGTATGATTTGACAGCAAAGTTCTTGAGCCTATTTAAAACGCCACTAGCGTGAGTCTTAAGAACTAATTTTGACGTGTACAATGAAAATGGTTGCCGTGATGGTCTCTCCAGACTTCAGACTTTAGTACCATGTTCTTCACGCTATGCTCACGCTACGTCCTACAGCGCCAAAATGGCGGAAATCAAATAGGCACAAGAGCAGTATGACAGCAGCCAGTCCAGTGTAATAATATAGAGGTTTTGCCGCTCTTTCTCTCGCACATTTCATGTTATCTCAATCAGGCCACCTTTCGCAAAGATTGGGTACTCATTTAGATTCGTGAACCTCCGCGCTCCGCGAACCTGGAACAGTGAGCCCTAGCAAACATTTTATTTTCACTTTGACTATAGTGTGTACGTGTGCGGACCAATTTCGCATACGTGTTCGCACACGTACACACTAGGTCGCACTGTTGCAGCACAGAATAAACAATTTTTTGCTGCAGGTTCGCGGAGCGCGGAGGTTCGCGAACCTTGGCCCTACCATGAGTTGTTGCAAACTGTTTACGTTACAGTTAACTATCGTTTTCTCTCTTTCACTCGTATTGACTGTCAGCAGTATATCCGACAGTTTACTGTAACGTAAACAGTTTGCATTAACTCATGGTAGGACCACCTAAGTGGGTACCCACCCTAAAATTACGGACATTTTAACATAATTATTACAGTTATTTGAACTGTCAGAAACGACAACTTTTGTACTTCAGCAACACGAAACTGAAACATATTTTTTAAATGTCCGTAATCTTATTGCGAAAAGTGGCCGGAATTAAGTTTTTAATTACGCCCTCAGATAATTAAAGAAATCTTGAGAAAACATGAAGTGTGCGAGTGAGAAAGCGGCAAAACGTGGATGGCCTCTTAATTTGAGAGCATAAGAATTGATTTGATGGGATCACAGACCATACAACAAGTACTTAGTGGATGGATGAAATGAAAAAAATACATTCAATTAATATTTATTTAGACTTTCTTTGGCCTGGAAACTCCGTCTTATGGAGGGTTACCAGATTGGTATATCTAAAAATCCTGACAAAAAGCCTGATTTTGACTAAAAAGTCCTGACATTTTGCTAAAGCACCCACACGGAGCGACGTAATTACGATTTATTGTTGTTTCTTGTCATAGTGACGTGTCAAATTAATATTTCAAGTACCTACTTTGACAAAAATAAGTTTTCGTTTTTAAGCTTTAGAATAGAATAGAAAATACTATATTTTAACACCAAAAGTGAAACATACATATAATAAAGAATAAGCAATAAAATTTATAGTGCTAAACATGGCGGCCTTATCGCTAAAAGCGATTTCTTCCAGGCAATTGTTTTTCCATTCTTTTAGTTGGTTAATTGGTTAATAACAGGGTGATTGGTAATAGCCTTATAAAGCCGAATATGGTAGATAAGGACCATCAAACTGAACAACTATGGGACCAACTCTGAAATCGCAAAATAAAAATCTGTTGTTTCATACATTTTGATATTTTCGTTATTAATTTTTGTATGAAACAGCAGATTTTTTACCGCGATTTCAGAGTTGGTTCCATAATAAAAGTTGTTCACTTTGATGGTCCCTATCTACCATATTCAGCTTTATAAGGCTATTACCAAACACCTTGTATAATTTTAAATGTTGATAATTTTAAAATTGATTATTTATTGCAAAATTAGTTGATTGTTTTACTGAAAAGGTTCTACTTAATTGTTAGGTACAAAAAAAGGAATAAATAAATATTTTCATATTATAAGTACTTATATAAGTTTTTTTTATAATGTGCATAATCCTAAAAAGCCTGATATTTTTTAAGACCGGCTGGAATCCTGACAGGGATCCTAAAAACCTGACATGTCAGGACAAATCCTGACGTCTGGTAACCATAGTCTTATGAGACCGGGCGCTATATAGTAGCTGATAGACGCGTGGTTAATGTTTCTGACATCTGGCCCCTATTTCACCAAATTGACATTTGTCAGTGACATATGTCGGCAATTTTTACAGTACTTTCCTTATTTTAATAGGGGACAATTTGTGTTGTGAAACAGGGGATATTTTTTACAAGTCGACAATTGTCACGCAAACTTGACTCAGCTCCAATGTCATATCAAAAATTACTGACAAATCTACAAATATGTCGACCTGTAAAAAATATCGCTGTTTCACAACATACTTGTCCCTAATTAAAGTAATGACAATTGTAAAATTAACCGACATATGTCACTGACAAATGTCGACTTGGTGAAATAGGGCCCTGGTGCAAGAACTGAAGACTGTTTAGTTGCTGTTAACAACTATGTCACGAATGTCATTAATTATTTATTAATGTTAGTCTCTGTGATGTGCCTAAAAACGTCAAAATTTGTATGGCATGCGTTTGACGCAAAACAAATCGATCTTTCTGGCATGTTTGAGTTTGGTTGGGTTACTTTATGTCATAAGAAATAAGAATGTTTTATCTTCCCCGATAGTTACAACCTTGGTCTCTTCAAGGCAAGAGTGAATAGGCATTTTCTGGGCAAGCGTGCTACACCTTAGTTAGACCACATTCTGTTTACCAAGTAAGATGGTGGTCAAAAGCCTGCCCAGTTAGTGCCAATAAAAAAAAATCGGGTTGACTCCGGGAGTGCCGGCAGAAGTGAAAACTTGAATATTAACGTTGTGCATTTTTGATATTGTGGAATGGTTAGGGAATAATTTTGCACTAATTGCTTTAATCATCAGTATAAAAGTACTATCATTTATGAGGTAGAATACAATATTTATTTATTGCGCTATCGTACACAAACATGACAATTTATAATACATTAAAAAGTTTATCTCAGAAAAATCAACCCGCCGAACGCCAAAATGACGCGCCGCCATTTTCGCCGCGCCCCGTAGAAACAGAGTGGTATACTTCCGCCGCCGGCTGTCTACGCTGCATTCGTCTTAAGAATTTTCGATCAGGGTCACGTGACCCTGACTGACGCGAGTTTTACATTTTTTCCCCATTACAAAAAAAGTGTACAACGCCGCTAAAGAAGTTTTCACTTCAAAAAAATCTTTGTTAATTATTGTATCACGAATGATTTTTATGATTTATTTACTTTAGAGACTTGTCTGGTAACAACCCTAGCGCTGCACAGTCAAAGCGTGGAAAGCCTGAAGAGGCCAACTTATGAGTCCGGGCTCTACCGTCTCTGAGAGACGCGCTGTTGATGTTTCTGACATGTGAGTTCTGTGGCAGGAGATTTCTGGTTGATTTTCTGAAAAAGAAATTGCTATTATTTATTGTTTACTGTCTTTGATCAAGAATACCCTAGATGTCCGGTCAGTCTCAAAAATTGTACCTCAAATAGCGTCCCACTTACGAATTAGGCGCTTATTTTGCACAAAGTAAGTGATAAAAGATGTGTTTTTGTACAAAATAAGTTTATTTTGTACAAAATAAGTGATATAAAATGTGAGTTTACTTGTACAAAATAAGAGGTGATTATGTACATAATAAGCGCCAAGTTTGTAAGTGGGACGCTTTTTCGAGTGCCATTTTTAGGGTTCCGTAGCCTAAATGGCAAAAAACGGAACCCTTATAGATTCGTCATGTCTGTCTGTCTGTCTGTCCGTATGTCACAGCCACTTTATTCCGAAAGCATTAAGATTACATAGTTGAAACTTGGTAAGTAGATGTATTCTGTTAACCGCTTAACAAATTTAACACAAAAATTAAAAAATATATTTTTTTTAGGGGGGCTCCCCGTACATGGATCTAAAACTGAAAAACATTTTTTTCTTCAACTAATACGTGTGGGATGTCTGTAGATAGGTCTTTAAAAATGACATTGAGGTTCTTAAGTCAATTTTTTCTCAAAGTCAACCGTATATATATGTCGCAGGCGTATTGTATATTTAGCCGTATTACATAGCAACTAGCTGTTTTGGAAAACGGCGCCGTATTGTAATGCGGCGGATTAAAGAAACGCCGTATTCAAAACGGCTGAACAAAAGTACGCCGCATTGAATAGAGCGCTTTGCGATTTTCAATACGGCTAGCCGTAATGTCATTGGGCGGTTCATAAGCCGCTTTTACGTAAGTTTTTAGTACTAATTATCAACACTCGTAGCGCTGCCTACCATAACAATAAAAATGGCGTCCAAGTGCAGATATTGCATCGAAAATAAGTAAGAATATGGATGAATTAAATGAAGAAAACGTGCCAAATGTGTACAGATAATGATTTTAAGGACAATTTTTAATGTGCAGTTAAATAGTTTCTACGCAGCTCAACGCGGAAGTGTGAAAAAGCCGTGGATCAAAGAACGAGATTAAAACTGCTAAGGTGGCAATGGTTCCTGGTGTTGTGCGGAATCCAACGCAATATTATTGGTGTAAAAAATACAACGTAATGAGTCTAGTTAGTGAAAATTAAAGAAACATATTTCAGAATACCCTACTTTTTGGGCAGTGCCCAAAGAACAATATTTTGATTACATTTTAAAAGGATTTAAAATTATTTAAACCAAAAAAAAATTGCTAAATGTTCTAGTAAGTCTAAAATATTACAATTTTACAAACGAGAACCAAACCGTTTTGTACCGTACCTACTTATTTATTGTAATTGTACCTAATTATTTATTATATAATAATAGTTTGTATTATTATATGAATTACGTCACTGTTCACTGTTACCCTGTCAGAAAAACAGCGCCTCTGTGCTCTTTCTGCCCACCTAAGACTGATACAGAGGCACAAATGCTGAGGCAGGGTTTTTTATTGGCCTCACATTCGATTTTTTTTATTGTTCTCTTTTTAGTTCTTAAGTAGGTATTATATAAAATTATATTCTAGTTTTTCTCCATTTTATTCCGTGCCTCTGTTGTTTTTTTTTGTGTTTTTTTTTTTATTTTCTGTAAATATGTGAGTGTCAATAAATGTTTATTCTATTCTATTCTTATTTGATAAAAGTAGTACATTCATTCATGGAGCTTTGGGAATAACCCATACATTCCTTAAAACTAATAAAAAGAACACATGTTTCCTACTACTTACTAGGTGCTTTAGAAGTTACTTAAACCTACCTTTTTTCATAATTATTAAAATAAAATTTATTTTCAATTAAGCACTGTTTCATTTTATTAGTGTGGTCACTCTACAATAGTACTTTGATACAAAACGGCTGAACGTGCTCCGCCGTATTGAACAACGTATCACATTGTCAATCTGGCGTATCGTTGACTCGCCGTATTACAATACGGCGCCGTTTTCTAAAACAGCTAGTTGCTTTGTAATACGGTTAAATATACAGTACGCCTGCGACATATACACCGCCAAAGTGGTAAAATGTGTGTCCCCCCCCTTTAACTTTTGAAATAAGAGAGTGAAAAATAAAAAAAAATATATGCTGTAGATTTTAATAAAAACTATCGACGAAAATTAGTTTGAGCGAGATATAGTAATTAGTTTTTGAGATATAGCACATTTTCCAAAATCGCAAATATAACTTTGTCGTTCATACCAACACTGTGAAAAACAAAGTTATTTTTGCAGACAAAAATTGATAGGTGGTATTAAATATGGTATGGTATAAGGTAACTACGGCGCGTGGCCCGACACGCACTTGGCCGATTTTTGGGTACTGTTTTAGTTCGTGAAGTGTTATCTAGGATATTCATGACAAAGTTTACTGTGTATAAGCAATAGTCTTAATTTGCATAAATTCTAAAAACTACACAAAGTTCCTAAACATATACCTGAAATTGCTGGTTTGTATGGAAAGTTTTAATGAAATTATATTTTTCTTACACATTTTTCTATACCAAATTTTGACTTATGCCCCTTTATTAATAAACGAAGAGTAAGTTTAAACTTTGTTTAGCCAAAAGGTTTGCTTAAGTATATGAGGCTTTAAGACATCAAACGTAATTATTGCCAAGCAATATTTTTAGTTAAACCGGATGTAAACTTAATCTTCGTTTATTAATACCGCCACTAGTTTTCAAAATTTTGATGAAAAAAAGTATGAATAGTAGGGGATATGACGTAGTATTAGGGATTCTACGACTGCGACGAGTTGTCCTAATAATATAACATTATTTTGTATAGTGTGTCACTGTTTAAAGAGAAATCCTACTAATATTATAAATGTGAAAGTTTGTGGGTTTATATGTTTGTTCCTCAATCACGCAAAAACTACTGAACGGATTTGGTTGAAATTTGGCACACAGACAGTAGATAGCCTAGATTAAAACATAGAATACTTTTTATCCCGATATTCCCACGGGAACGGGAACCACGCGGGTGAAACCGCGGGCGGCCGCTAGTGGTTAATAATATGGATATGAAAAGAAATTTACATAGACACCCACATCAGGCAGAGATTTAAAAAAATAATTAAAGAAGAAACATTGTGCATCTGGTAAGACTTTGCCAAAGTACGACTATTTTCTTTCTAAAAACGCTGCACCAATCGTATATGTTAGTATCCGAATAAATTGGAGGGTTGAGAGCTTCAAAAAGTTTGTTTCCAAACCTCTTGGGAAATGGAAAGGCAAAACGATTTGGAATCTTCTAAAAAGGCTTCGTAGGTGGTCGGGTTGGAATGACTCATGATTCAAGAAAACAAGGTCTGGCATTCCGGAAGTAACACTTGCTTACGTCACTACCCAGTTGCGCCCAAAATTTCGGGCTGCGACCGCATTTTCAATACCCATAGCGGAGATGACGTAAGCAAGTGTAGAACACGTGACTTCCTCTGTCTAAGTATGCTATACCTGGCGCAGTATATTATTGTACCATGGTACGGTTATTAGTAACATTGGTTCAGAAACTCAAAGTTGAATCTTCTAATGCAGAAAGTGAAAATCGTAGTGGTTTACAAATATGTGGCACTTAGAGCAACACGACTTCCATACCGGACGGAAGCCGTGTTGCTCAAAGATGTGGCATAAAGCGCCTTATAATGTGTTCCAGAAGTCAGTTCACTCGTAATAAGTCTAATCTAGCTATTATGTCAAAACCAAAGTGGTGACTTTCGTTATACGTAGGTAAAACTAATAAAAAGAATGAGA
The DNA here is from genome assembly GCA_943789525.1 of Agriphila geniculea. Taxonomy (NCBI): domain Eukaryota; kingdom Metazoa; phylum Arthropoda; class Insecta; order Lepidoptera; family Crambidae; genus Agriphila; species Agriphila geniculea. Next base: position 8,662,458 of record OX038889.1, on the reverse strand, counting down.
GTTATTGAAGACTCATAATAGAAAATCTTTCGTGTTTATTTAGTAGACTCATGTTAATCCAGGGTAGAAGTTATTAAATTACATACATACATACACTCACGCCTGTTTCCCATGGGGGTAGGCAGAGACTATGGATCGCCACCGGCTACGATCCTTGCACACTTCTTTCGCTTCATTCACATCCATCAGTCTTTTCATACATGCCCTGCAGTTTTTGTCACTGCGTACACCAGCCTTTTTTTATAATAACCTCTAATTGGTCCGCGTAGATTTTTCTGGGACGCCCTTGCGCAATCGTTCCTTCTACATTCGCACAATATATCTCTTTTATTATATTGGCAGTGCTTGTTGGCTCCTGTCGAGGAACATACCTATATTGAAGAACATTACATATTTAACCGCCTCTGTGGTCTAGTGTTCGTCCACCCGTGAAAGACGTAAGACGCAGGGGTCCCGGGTTCAATGCCCAGTTGGGGTACAATTTGTACTCGGTTTGGTAGGTGGTAGGTCTTATTTCAAATCCGCCTGGCTAGCTACCACCATCTTACCTAAGTCTGACACCATAACAACAACTTAAAAATTGTCGTGTTCCGGCAGTTAGAGGTAAGATAGCCAGTTCCTCAGTGATGAGGATTCCGGGGGTAGTGCGCTTCCACCTTAGGCCTTATCATCACTTAACATCAGGTGAGGTGGAAGCCAAGCACTATCCCATTGTGCCTAAAAAAAAAGCTCAAATCAATCTTTCTCTTTGAATAACAAATGTGTGTTTGTTTTTAATGTCATATAAAATCTATAACATAGGTATATCTACTGCATGTATTTGTGACCTTTAGCATTGTTTTGAGCAGAGAAGAAACGACAAGAAAAAGGGATTACTAGCTATCAGGTACTAATTAGCTCTATCACTAATAAATAACAAAGGAAAGAAGACATGATGAAGTTTCAAAACAATTCAGAGATCAATTAGAAAACATTCGATATAACTTTCTCTTTAAACAACTAATGGTATTTTCGTGAAAATGCTATTTTTCGCTGCTATATTTAGTCCATTTACTAAAGTCTTATTTGGTAAACGTACAATGCGATTAATAACAATGTACAACTGAGGTGACTAACTTTAGGGCGCTTGCGATAAAAAATGACTTATTTTAATCTGTAAAATTTTCTCTTTGCCATACATTCTCGAGTACATGAAGTTGCAGCGGATCACTGTCTATTGTCAATTTAATCGCATTGTGTACTGTATGGTGCAAACAGAATGTCAAAGAACAACAAAGTCAATAAACAGGTAATCAATACATTTTATATGAGATACGTAAAATATGACTTAGATTCACAAAATATAATAATAATAATAATAAATATTCTTTATTTACTCTTCACAAAGGTTGTATTTGTATTTGTATTTATTTTCTTTATTGAGACAAGCATAAACATTTACATCAACAGTGTCCTGCAAAACTGTTTGCACAGTTTGACTGCGGGATCATAATGAGTCTCTAATATGATACATTAATTGTAATTACTTTATATATATAGATAACAATGACATGTGTAAGTATAAACAATTTTTTAATAAATTTAAATAAGTGCTATATTATTCTGGATCAGCTGTTTAAGTAATATTGCCTAATCGATTTCTTAAACTTATTTTTATTTTTTTCCTGTCGTATATCCTCTGGCAGACAGTTCAATAAGTATGGTAGGCGTTTTTTCAATGTCCTATCACCATAATAGTTATTGACTGCGGGTACCACAAATCTGCCCGAGGATACAGACCTTGTTCCCTGACCATGGTTGACCCGGGTAAGTCCATGCTCTACTCTGTCATGATTATGTACTGTTAACAAGTATTTGTGTTTAACGCTAACTGGCATAATTTTACAAATTTTAAATAATTTTGTGTAGTCTCCTTTACATTTATCTTTAGTTTTTTTATTGACAAGTAATTTTAAAAATCTAATTTGTAAATCTTCTATTTTTTTAATGTATGTTTTAAAAGTTAAACCATAACAGTCAAGAGCATAGTCCAAAATGGATTCAACCAAAGCAAAATATATACATTTTAAAGTATTGAGAGGAACTCTAAAACTCAAATGGTAAAATTTTCCTAATAATATTCTTAATTTATTACAAATGTAATCTATGTGACAAGACCATGAGAAGTTTATATCAACTTTTACACCGAGATAGGTAACACAGTCTACTTTTTCAATAGGTTTGCATTGACAGTTTATTAGACTATTATGAAGGCAGGGGAAACTATGAGTGAACATAGGGGGTGGCTGTTCGTTTGGTATTAAATAAGGTGAATGGATTATAATAAATTTAGTTTTTTCAGTATTTAATATGATCCCATTATCGTGGGACCACTTGACTATCGCGTCTATATCTTGTTGGACCAGACGACACGTTTCAGCTAAATCAGTGCCCGCACGCAGCGTACATAGATCGTCGGCGTACATATATGCACTGCAGTGGTGCAGTACTCCACATAAGCTGTTTACGTGCATGAGGTAGCACACAGGACCACATCCTGAGCCTTGAGGCACACCACTTTTCACTACCATTTCGTCACTGAATGTCTCCCCCACCTTCACGCGGTATGTGCGTGACGTGAGGTAGTCGCGGAACCAGCCGTTCAGCGGCTGCCCCACGCCACACTCGCCCATTCCATTCAAGAGGGTATTCGTTTCTAAAGTTTCGAAAGCTTTTTTAAAATCGTAAAAAATTGCAACTATAAACTGTTTGTTTTCTAAATGGGTATTTATTTCATCTGTAAATTTTGATAAAAGTGTATTTGTACTTTTCTCTTTTTGGAAACCGTGCTGACTGCTATGTAGAATAGAATTATTTTTGAGGTATTTTGAAAGTTGATCAACAATACATTTCTCAATTATTTTATCTACACTCGATAATATAACTATAGGTCTGTAGTTTGAGAAAGCTTTCCGATCCCCTCCTTTATGGACTGGGCGTATTAACGCCTTTTTTAGTTCATCAGGAAATGTTTGATTTTTAACAGATAAATTTACTAATTTGGCTAATACTGAACAGACTTTTTCGGACACTAGTTTTAAATCCGACATGCGTATGAGATCGCTCCCTGGAGCTTTATTTTTGTCCATTTTGTCAATAATTTTTTTAACATTTGAGCTAGTTACAGGTTCCCATCTCATACTCATATCCGACATATTGACATAACTGTTTCTGTCCAATAATTTGATCGCACAATTATGTTTTATGTGGTCAATTTCTGTCGTAAAACTGCTAGCAAGTTTGTCACAGATTTTTTTTAAATTTTCATCTTTTACTAAATTTGTTTTTATTATCTCATCTAATGACTGTTTTTTACTACCCAACATGTTATTAACTATTTCCCAAACTTTTTTAATGTTATTTTTACAATTTAAAATGCTTTGTTTCTTATGTTCATTGTTACACTTACTAATAGCTTTACTACATTTATTTCTATATTTTGTGTAATTTAATCTTTTTATCATATTTTTTGGATCGTTACTCCAAATTTCGAATAACTTGTCCCTTTCCAATACCATTTTTTTTAAGTTATTGTTTATCCACCCCTTATTATTTCTATCAGTTACATTTTGTTTTATACATTTTAATTCGTAGCACTCACTGTAAATATCTGTAAATAACTTAGTAAATGAGGTATATAACTCAATCGGACATTCTATGCTTAATAATTCGTTAAAGTTTATCGCTAACAACTTTTCCTTTACTAAGTTATTATTAAGTACACGCCGTTGTTACAGTACTTAATTATAGGTACACGAGCTAAAGCTTACAGTAAAACCTTAACCCTTTGTAACGTTGTGTTCTGACAATCCACAAGTTTAAATCTTGGCGCGCAAGCGAAATGGTAGTTTTCAGTATTTTGCAGGAATTGGCACCTCCCCTTAAACGTCATTGGTTGTTTTTTGTAGCAGTCGCAACTTTAATAAATGTCTTTTCAAATTTTTTATTATTTGCATAAGGCTTTGAAAATAATAAACATTGAGAATCAGAGCAAAGTCTCTCAAATTTCGCTTCAGTTTAGCAAGGAATTAGACGATAGAAGATGGCGCGTGCCGCGCGTGATGATTCTGACCAATAGCAACAACGCCCAATAGGAAGGCAGATTTCGGAGCTACGGTGTTGCCATCTCGTGTCACGCTCTTCCATCTGACACTTTTGTTGAAGTTATGCGCGAACACCTTTTTGCTAGCTGAAGCGTCGATTGACAGTTCTTTGCGTTTTGTCCAAAAGTTTTATAGTCAGGAGACGCACAGATATTTATTTCTGTAGGTTAAATTTTGTTTGCAAAATATTTGGTAATTTTATTTAATTTCCAAGTGTGTTCGAATTTCGGAAAACGGAACGTTTTGGAAGGAGTATCGAAGCGGGTTAGGGCAACACCAAGCAAGCCTTCAGTTTTCAGGAAAAAAGATGACATGTGTGTTGAGAAAGAATTTGGATTATTTTATTTAACGCGGCCGAAGTCGGTCGAATAATTTAGAGAGAGAAAAACGCTACTGAGGTAAAACCTCAAGTTGCAGACCATCGTTTGTTTCTGGTCGCTGGCCTGAAGGTTTGCCAGGATCTTCGAGGTTACTTGCCGTGGCTTGAGGAGTCAGCCAGGCAAAATTTCAAACGGGTGGAGGGAGCAGGCGGTTTGAAATCCTGCTAATCAGGATTGCTGCTTTAGCAAGACCTGCTATGGGAAATTAATTTCATTGATAGTCTTTGGGTCTACCACGTGCCACGTCATGTGCTGATGAGTTGCTGTCCACAACTACATGATAATCCTCCAGGGAGTTCAGAGGTCTAAATAATCCCTCATTAGTAAATACAGGACACACGAGGTCGGTGCTTTTTTACCCTTTAAATATTGTGAACCGTGGTATTTTCCAATTAGGGATGATAATTTAATATAAACTGTAACTTTTACTCTTTTTGCGACCCGACACACACCAACCAATAGAATCCATGTAGCGACCCCTGTCGCTGAGCTAGATTTGTGAATTTTTTCTCATGTAAGGTGTAAACCAATATTAGTAATATAGACTGTTTCAACCCATACCATTTTTTATTTTTTTTACCTTAAATTTATTCTTTTTGTCTCGTGGGTCCCAGCGGGCAATATTCAAAGGGAACCACGTGGCAAATGGCGCCCACATTTATTTAAAGTTATTGTTTGGTGTGTTTTGGTCAGCAACATCCCCAACTTTCTCATATCTGGGCCCGGACCGCAGGGTATATTGAGTGTGTAACAACTGTCCTGGCCCACCCCTTTGGCTTACTTATGGAATGATTTTAGTACTGATTGAGAGAGGGTAGGAGAGAGTAGGGGAGTGTTTTTGTGTTTTGGTAAAAGTTTACAGTCGAGTCATTATATATTTTGCTTAACTTAGAATCATATTTTGAAAGTATTTACTAGAGTCATTTATGTATTTTGTGTAACTTAGAGTCATATATTTTTCAAATAAGAATATTTAGCTTCATTTTTATTGTGTGAACAACATTTAAAAGTCATTTTTTGTGCTTGAACAACATAACCACAGTAAAGATTTTTTTTTTTCAATTTAATACTTTTCTTTGGAACATTTTGCTTAGAATTTGTCTTTTTGGTAAGCAACAGTAGCGGCATAGATGGAAATTGTTTTTAGGTTGGAATACCACAGGTTCTAGTTTGTAATTTTATGTTGTGGTGTGCTGCTATTGTGAATGTTATAAAGTGAAAAAAAAACACAAGTGTGGTTGTTTTATTTCCTTTAAATTTTTAAGTGTTAAGCCTTTGTTCCATGTTTTATGTTATGTGTTATATGTTTTTATAAAACTAGGGTTATCATAAGATTTATATGTTCAGGTACCTACATGTTTCATGTTTTAAAGTTAACTTCAAGTTATATTGTTTTCATGATAAACTGTAACTAAACAGACATAAATATCAGATTTTACATTTGGTAACAATCTAGTGTTGTGTACACATTCATACTTTCAAAGAAAGATTTCAGTTTTCAACTTAAAAATTTATTTTGTTTTTACAAAGAATACATTTTGTTCAATTTAAAGTCCATACAGTGATTTATAAATTTGATACATTTTGTTAAAATTACATTTTATACAATTGGGTGAATATTACAATATTGTTACAAGCGGTGTGTCGTTGTGGTCAATACAATTACAAATAATTTTCTTGAATACTGTGTTTTCTCTGATTTAGTGTTGGATAATTTAACATTACCCTTTATTTAAATTGATTGTGAAGGAAATACCACCAGTTCTTAACGATGGATTTAGAAATTTTAGTACATTCACTCTTAAAAGATGAACTTACTTATGAAGTGACAATTAGGTCTGAAACACCGACATCTACAGTGCCTTTGTTGAGAAAGCAACTAAAACAACTTCTTATTGAGTGTCCCTCTGAGGTAATCATGGAAACAGAATTTGAAAGTAGTTCAGAACTTAAAATTATTTCAGATAAAATTAAAGAATTAAAAGCAAAACTTAGTGAAAAATCTGTTACAGCACATTGTTTGAGCAGATGCCGTGGTTTGGTACGACACTTACATCATAGGGCCTATGATGTAAGTGTCGTACCAAATAGCCTATGACATAGGCTATTGCGAGTTGTGTCGGATGACCCTGCTGTTTTGTCACAAAAGGCAGAGTTGTCTAGCGCAATCGAGTTTTTATTGTCAGTTTCTGAAAAGTTTTTCTTGTCAACAAGAGCACAGCATCCTGAACAGTGCGACACACAGGTGGAACCGGTGCCAGTAGTAGCAGTTGCGGAATGTTCTGGTGATAGGAATGTGGCAAAGTGGAACTTGAGATTCAACGGGACCACAGACCCTCGTTCATTTTTGGAACGTGTCGACGAGCTCCAAGTTTCATATGGTGTTTCTGACGGCAAGTTGTTCAACTCAGCTGCTCAATTATTTTCAGAACAGGGTTTGCTGTGGTATCGTGGCATTAAAGGTCAGGTTGACAGTTGGGCAGAATTAAAATCTTTGTTGCTCGAAGAATTCGACCCGGTTGATTATGATTACAGGTTACTGGGTGAGATCCGTTCACGAACACAAGGAAGGGAGGAGCCAACACACATTTATTTTTCAGTAATGGCATGCCTATTCAACAGACTGAAATCACCACTGCCGGAGGAGAAGCAGCTTGAAATCCTTTTGCACAACATCAGACCATATTTTTCCCAACAGTTAGCTTTGTTAGATATTACTACAATTTCCGATTTGAAGACAAAATGTCGTAAGCTTGAATCTGCTCGCCAACGTTCAGATTTTTTTGTGGAACCGACCAAGTCGAATTTTCTGAGTCAGGAGTTTTGCTACAAGGGTAAAGCAAAACAAGTTAATTATGTAGCAACACACAACACTAGTAGACCGCCAACAACATCACAACAGTTTAATTCTAATTCCATGCCTTCTGCAAACCAACGAGTGTGTTATAAATGTGGCAAGGGTAACCACAATTTTAGGTTATGTAAAGTGACACCCCAAAATATAAAATGTTTCAAATGTGGCAAAGTAGGTTTTACTGTCACTTCGTGTCCGAATTGCAGTAAGGGCACAAGTTTTAAAGGTTTACCACAGACAAAAAACTAGTTGGTGAGAACCGAGGTACAAATTTATTGGATAGTGAGGGTAAATTTAAATCTTTTCGTAGCATCGCTTCGGTTCTCTTCGCACCTAGTGAAAATGATGTTAGGCCTTACTTAAAATTTAAAGTAAATGATTTTGAAATTATTGGTTTATTAGATTCAGGTGCTTGTATCTCAATTTTAGGGAACAATGCACACAAACAATTTATAAAGTTTGGGTTTGAACTACAGGAGCGTGTAGACAGGTCGTGTAGTGTTGCAAATGGGGTTCAACTAGAATCTTTAGGGTTTATTTTTGTACCGGTTACTTTTGGTAAAATTAGCCGGGTAGTGAAATTTTTTGTGATTCCTAGTATAGTCACGGAGGTGATACTAGGTTGTGATTTTTGGAGATGTTTCGATTTAGGGAAGAACATTTTTGATCAGATAGATTATAGGAACGCTCCTAAACCATTTTTTAATAATTGTAGTTCAATTCACTCGGAACAAATAAATAGTATTCAGTCGTATAATAGTTTGTCTTTTAGTCAAAGAGAATTGGCTGATTCAATGGTGAAAGACTTTGAATCAATTTCTTCAGAAAGGATTGGGTTAGGAAGGACCTCTTTAACTGAGCATGTAATTGATACGGGAGAGGCCACACCTATTAGGATAGGACAGTATCCGTTGTCTCCGGAAAAGAAAAAAGCCTTAAACGACGAATTGGATAGAATGCTGGAATTAGACGTTGTAACACCTAGTGAAAGTCCGTGGAATAATCCCGTTCTATTAGTCAAGAAAGCGAATGGCGATTGGAGATTCTGTCTTGATTGTAGGAAGCTTAACGCCGTTACCAAGGGCGATGCATATGCTATTCCGTACATGCCTCAGATACTTGACAGCCTTAAGGAGGCTAGGTACTTATCCTCGATAGATTTAAGCTCCAGTTTTTGGCAAATTCCACTCCAAGCTGAGTCGCAGGATAAGACTAGTTTTACCGTTCCCGGAAGAGGTATCTTTAAATTTAAGGTGATGCCGTTTGGACTGTGCGGAGCTCCGGCTAGACAGCAACGTTTGATGGATAGGTTGTTGGGTCACGGGTTCTGCAGTGATATTGACAACGGAACAGTTTACTGTTACGTTGATGACATTATTATCTGTAGTTCTGATTTCCAAACGCATTTACTACTTTTAAAACGGGTGTTTGACAAGCTTAAAGAAGCCAATTTATCTATCAATTTTACAAAATCTAAATTTTTCCGAAGTTCTATTAAATATTTAGGTTACGTTGTAGACGAATTCGGTCTGAGAACTGATCCGGAGAAGGTTTCCGCAATTTTGAACTTTCCTACTCCAACTTCAAGTCGTGAGGTCAAAATGTTCCTTGGAACATGTTCCTGGTATAGACGGTTTATCCGTAACTTTTCGACTATTGCCGCACCACTAAATAAGTTGACGTGTAGTGGGAAGAATGCGCCACCTTTTTCTTGGTCGGAGGAAGCCGAAGAGTCCTTTAATACTTTAAAAAATGCCCTGGTTACAGCACCAGTTTTAGCTGTACCAGATTTTGAGAAACCTTTTACTGTGCATTGTGATGCATCTTCATATGGGTTAGGAGGAATGTTATCTCAGGAAATTGACGGACATGATCACCCTATTGCATTTGTAAGTCGTTCTTTAAATAAAGCAGAGAGAAATTACAGTGCTACAGAAAGGGAAGCCTTAGCTGTTTTGTTTTCGGTCGAGAAATTTGAACCTTATTTGGGATCTCGTCCTTTTAAAGTTGTCACGGATCATTCATCTCTAAAATGGTTTACTAAGCTGGAGAACCCTTCAGGTAGACTGGCACGTTGGTTTTGTCGACTGTCTCAATTCAATTTTCAGGTTGAGCACAGAAAAGGCACGGACAATGTGGTTCCAGACGCGTTATCCAGACTTATGGACGCTAACACCTTAAACGTGATCAACTCTGTGGAGGACGAGTGGTTTGATAAAATTTTCAATGAAGTCGCATCCACTTAATTTTCCTAATTTTTGTGTAAAGGATGGTAATTTGTATCGTTTTTCAAAGTGTAAATTTAATTTATTGAGTGAATTTGATTGGAAGCTGGTAGTACGAAGGGACCAGAGAGTGGCCATTATTAAGGAGAACCACTGTGAACCAACAGCGGCTCATTTGGGGGTTTTCAAAACCCATAGACGCCTTTGTCTACGGTATTATTGGCCAGGAATGTACAAAGACATTGTTGATTTCATTAAACACTGTGACACTTGCGCCGCATACAAACCATCACAAAAGGCAACTCCAGGCTTAATGGGTAAACCGAAAGTCTGCCATAGACCATTTCAGGTTTTATCCGTAGACATCGTTGGGCCAATGCCAAGGTCTCGTTCTGGGTTTGTTTATCTTTTGGTAGTTACCTGTTGCTTTTCTAAATATTGTTTAATTTTTCCTATGAGACGTGCTACTTGTGCGGAAGTGGTGAAAAACTTGGAACAACGCGTAATATTAGTACACGGCGTCCCAGAAACTGTAATTGCTGATAACGGAGTGCAATTCACAGGATCTGAGTTCCGCCAAATGCTCGAACGTTATAAAGTTCATTCCATTTTACCCCGCGTTACACACCTCAAGTAAATTTGGTTGAAAGATACAACAAAACCATAATGACAGCTGTTTCTTCTTATGTTAAAGATAATCATCGTACATGGGATGAACAATTGCCGAAAATTCAGTTAGCAATAAATAGTGCCGTGAACGAGTCCACTGGATTTTCACCATTTTTTCTCGTACATGCTAGGGAACCCGTCATCAGTGGTACATTTTATAAAGACACAGATAAGGAATACGAACCTGGGGTACCTAGGGACGAATACGCCGGTGAATTTCACGTCTTAAAGACGATTTTCGAAAAGGTACGCGAGCACTTATTAAAAGCCCATGCTGATAACACCACTCACTATAACTTAAGAAGAAGAGCGGAAACATTTTCTGTAGGTGATGTTGTGTGGAAGAGAACATTTACTCAGAGTGATGCGCAGAAATTTAAAATGGCCAAATTGGCACCTAAATTTGAGAAATGTAGGGTAAAGAAAGTTTTATCGCCTTTGGTGTATGATTTGGAAAGAGTTTCTGATGGTCAATCTATAGGTTCTTGGCATATTAAGGATTTAAAAGCTTAGGGCACTTATTACATCTTCTCTAGTAGTGTGTCAAATACACAAAATTTGACACGAAGCGTGTGTCTCTGTGTGGTGTTTACAGTTATTTTCAGTGTGACACTATTAGTTTGCACGGTGAAGTATGAATGGACAAATGGTGATGAATGAATGTATGACGATTGCATGCGGAGGAATTTGGGTGTGAAAGAGCAGGGAATTGCCGGTAGCCAAGCTATAGGTAGATGGAGGCCTGGTTTAGTTTTTTGTGTGGTTCGAATCTCTAATGAGTTAGAATTCACCTTTTGTTACAAGTGTCGAATCTATTTTTTTTACCATGGTGTAGATTCGGGTAAATCTTGATATTTTTTTTTGTTTGCTCTTGTCAGGGAGGTAGTGAAACTTATTTTCTTTTCAATTCATATTCCAATGTTGCGACGAGTTGTTACTAAAAGATAATGGATTTTTTTTCTATTTGGGTGACTGAAATTCATGTCACGAATTTGTTTTATTTATTTTTGAATATTTAGTTGTTGTACAGTCACAACAACTGTTGTTGCATTCGCATATCTTAGTGAATGTTAAATTTTTTTGGAGTGTAGTTTTCGACTCCTTTTTCGGTTTACAACCGGTTTTGCGTTGTAAATGTTTTGTTTGTGCGGTGTTGTTTTGTTTCGTTTTGTCTCGTTAGGTGGATGTCCTGTGTCGTCAAATGTGATGTCACGGTGATGGGTTGTACGTCCAGGGTATTTCATGTTTTTTTGGGTTGACGGTCGACATGGTTTGTTGCATCGTTGCGTTCAATAGATTTTTTTGTGTTGATAGTAGGTTTTGTAGTTTGAGGACGCTGAGGGCAGCGCCTTTTTTTCAGGAGAGGGGGTATTGTAACGTTGTGTTCTGACAATCCACAAGTTTAAATCTTGGCGCGCAAGCGAAATGGTAGTTTTCAGTATTTTGCAGGAATTGGCACCTCCCCTTAAACGTCATTGGTTGTTTTTTGTAGCAGTCGCAACTTTAATAAATGTCTTTTCAAATTTTTTATTATTTGCATAAGGCTTTGAAAATAATAAACATTGAGAATCAGAGCAAAGTCTCTCAAATTTCGCTTCAGTTTAGCAAGGAATTAGACGATAGAAGATGGCGCGTGCCGCGCGTGATGATTCTGACCAATAGCAACAACGCCCAATAGGAAGGCAGATTTCGGAGCTACGGTGTTGCCATCTCGTGTCACGCTCTTCCATCTGACACTTTTGTTGAAGTTATGCGCGAACACCTTTTTGCTAGCTGAAGCGTCGATTGACAGTTCTTTGCGTTTTGTCCAAAAGTTTTATAGTCAGGAGACGCACAGATATTTATTTCTGTAGGTTAAATTTTGTTTGCAAAATATTTGGTAATTTTATTTAATTTCCAAGTGTGTTCGAATTTCGGAAAACGGAACGTTTTGGAAGGAGTATCGAAGCGGGTTAGGGCAACACCAAGCAAGCCTTCAGTTTTCAGGAAAAAAGATGACATGTGTGTTGAGAAAGAATTTGGATTATTTTATTTAACGCGGCCGAAGTCGGTCGAATAATTTAGAGAGAGAAAAACGCTACTGAGGTAAAACCTCAAGTTGCAGACCATCGTTTGTTTCTGGTCGCTGGCCTGAAGGTTTGCCAGGATCTTCGAGGTTACTTGCCGTGGCTTGAGGAGTCAGCCAGGCAAAATTTCAAACGGGTGGAGGGAGCAGGCGGTTTGAAATCCTGCTAATCAGGATTGCTGCTTTAGCAAGACCTGCTATGGGAAATTAATTTCATTGATAGTCTTTGGGTCTACCACGTGCCACGTCATGTGCTGATGAGTTGCTGTCCACAACTACATGATAATCCTCCAGGGAGTTCAGAGGTCTAAATAATCCCTCATTAGTAAATACAGGACACACGAGGTCGGTGCTTTTTTACCCTTTAAATATTGTGAACCGTGGTATTTTCCAATTAGGGATGATAATTTAATATAAACTGTAACTTTTACTCTTTTTGCGACCCGACACACACCAACCAATAGAATCCATGTAGCGACCCCTGTCGCTGAGCTAGATTTGTGAATTTTTTCTCATGTAAGGTGTAAACCAATATTAGTAATATAGACTGTTTCAACCCATACCATTTTTTATTTTTTTTACCTTAAATTTATTCTTTTTGTATCGTGGGTCCCAGCGGGCAATATTTAAAGGGAACCACGTGGCACCTTAATATGACTATATTATGGCAAAAGAAGTTAATAAACTATGTTCCATACTGTTTTCTTTGTCGATAAACGAATAAATGTAGCGAAATTTGGTTTTAGAGAAATGTGTGGCCTTTGAAAAGTGTGATTACTTGGATTGTTTCTTTTTGTCACATCACAATTACTTAGAGCAGAAGACACCATAGCTCCACGATACCTTTATTTTAAATTCTAATTAAGATTAAAAAATATTTTAAACAAACTGTGATTGCTCATTTGCTAGGCGGGACGCTAGGGGCTCTTACTGTAAAAAATGTTGGCACATGTCACTTGATCCTTTGTCTATTTTTTACATAGACCGTGTCCGAATGATGTTAACTTCTCTTATCCACGCTTTGTTGGTCTTCTTGAGCGCAGCGAAAATTTTTCTATGTCTATGGTATGGTGTCATGTAAATCATAGAGAAATAGAGTGATATATACAGGGTTATTTGTAAAACACCAACAACCTCGGAGGAGTAGATTACTAACATCATAAACAACGACTTTTCCGAAAACAAATAAGAAAAATTCACTTTTCATACAAAACTCAATCAGCTTTTCGGACATATCTATGGAAAGTCGATTATTTTTTGTTTGTTTTCGGAAAAGTCGTAGAACAAATGTTGTTTATGATGTTAGTAACATACTCCTGCGAGGTTGTTGGTGTTTACGAATAACTCTTTATAAGTAGGTACCTACCTACCAGTGGCGAGGGGAGAAATTATGGCGAGGATAAGCCATTTAACAAAAATTATGAAAAATATTATGATCTACATAGTAGATAATTGGGGTGGGATCTCTAAAGGTAAGCCGATGGGAATCGGCTTGTATGGACCCTTCGCCACTGCTACCTACTCAGACAAATGAATGAAATAGAGATATATTTTCTAACTTCATAAGATTACGAACGAATTGAGTTGTTAAGTTGAAGATATAAGTACACCGCCAAAGTGGTAAAATATGTTTAACTTTTGAAATAAGAGAGTGAAAAATCTAAAAAAAATATATGCTGTAGATCTTAATAAAAAATTTCAACAAAAATTAGTTTGAACGAGATATAGTAATTAGTTTTCGAGATATAGCACATTTTCCAAAACCGCAAATATAACTTTTGTCATTCATACCAACACTGTGAAAAACAAAGTTATTTTTGCAGACGAAAAATGATAGGTGGTATTAAATATGGTATGGTATAAGGTAACTACGGAACCCTACTCACGTGGCCCGACACGCACTTGGGCGGTTTTTTTATAATAAATTAATTACTTAATTTAAATCGAAGATAAAATATTTGACAAAACAATAACAATTTCAACAATAATTCTTCGCGCGCCAAGATCCATAGATAATGATGATCACAGACCTCATTGGCTGTCGTGTTTCATTAAAAATTTCGTTCCATTTTTGAATTACACCTAATTAATGAGTTTCAATACTAACATTGCCGGTCAGACACCGGCAATTTTTGTATGAAAATCCATTATTACCCGTTAGTAATGGATTCTCATAGAAACATTGCCGGCGCGGTTTAGGTCTGTCCGGAAACTCCGATTTAGCACGAAGAAGGTTGTCAAAATAATGTTCGAATTTCCAAGCATGTTTGAGAAAAATCGGTATAAAAGGAAAGTGACTGTTAGGCATTGTTTCGTATAAATTAGTAACACAGTAAGACCGATGTTACAGTAAATTATTAAACAAACATACGCGCGGCGCCGATGATTGGTGGCACCTTGCTGGGGCTTCCGCCTGGAGCTAATCGCGTTACGGCTTCTCCTGTAATTATTTGATTATTTGCAAGATGTTTGCGCTGTTGCTCTAGTAAGATATTACTCAATGGTTGCACGATATAAAAGTACCTATTTAGGATGGCGACTTTTGCCAAACTCTGGTTTTTTATACGGGTTATTGAAAAGTGACGATACGACCGAGTGGAAATGCACTTCATAATCCCCAACTATTGAGAAACTAGCTATCTTATCCCCCTTTTCTGAGGGGAACCGGATCCTACACGGGTGGACAAACCACACTATAGGTGATATACAACAACTCAGCTGTTTTATTCAAAAATAATAAAGAAAATATCAAAATGTATGAAACAGCTGATTTCTTTTCGCGTTTTCTGAGTTGGTCCCATAGTAAAAGTTGTTCAGTTTGATAGTCCCTATCTACCATATTCGGCATTTGGGGTTATTTTGTAACACGTTGTAGAATTGGTTCGAGGAAGACAGAAATTCGACATTGAATTCAAGAACTAATTTCTGAATAAACCTTGAGGTATAATTTAAAGCTACAAGAATATCCATTTTGAGTGTACCTAAATCTTATTTTACGTTACCTTTATTTGGTAAATCCTCCGTCACGTCAAATCCTCAAAACGGATCGTAAGTAAACTACATTGAAGGCTTTAATCTAGTTACGACCGATCTCTTTACTGGATTTAGTCGGATTAGGCAAATTTAATACGACGAAGAAATCCAGAGATTGCCTGATCGGGTGGCCATGTTTGTCACTTTAAGCGGATACTACGCTAATACTATTTTTTATTCTGTGGTAATACTTTAATAAATTCAGTAAAAAATAAATAAATTTAAAAAATATTAAAAACACGACTTGTCAAAAACAAACTAAAAAGATAAATAACAAGGTGTCATTGCAGTCGGGGGACCATTTTGTGGAACAATTTTAAATTTAAGAGGTCCCCTGACTGCAATGTTTGTTATTTATCTTTTTAGTTTGTTTTTGGCAGGGCAGTCGTGTTTTAATATTTTTTAAAAATTTTTTTCACACATTTAAGTGACAAACTATATAGTTTTGAAATGTGCTCATTGTGGCCTTTCATTTGATGCCCATATTGTAATAAATGAAGATTTTTTTTTTTTACTTTTGAAAATGGCGTCATACAGTCGCAATATTTACTTTTTAAAAAAAATATAAAGCCAGTGTCACTCGGAATGCTGATACCCCATTCACTCAAATCAGTTCAGGCATTTCGAAGTTATGATGGAATAAGTCTTTATTCCAGTGTCTACTCACATACCCACAAACATACATGAACCCTGAACACATATACACTCTTTTTGCTTTGGGCAGTCGTTTAAAAAAAATAGATTGTAAAATTAACACTTCAAAAAAAATAATTACTTAGCACTAGCTTTGCTAGCGTCTTTTTTAAAATAAAAGTTTTATTTAAGAATACTGAAAACCACTTTTAGGTTTTATTATAAAACGTAAAAGTTGTTTTCAAAACATTGTTTATTTAAACAGACAGTCACAACATAGTATAGGCATAATACGGTAATACTGGGTTTGTGGTGGGCTAAATGCCTGCATGTCAAGCGTACCGAATGTGGTATTTTGGAGTCAGTGTTGTCTATTATTAATATAACTAGTGGCTGCCTGCTACTTTGTCTGCGTGGACAGTTATTTCTATATCCCACGGGAACAGTACCTTTTTCGGGATGAAAGGTACTCTATGTCCTTTTCTGACAACGTGTATGCACAATTGCGCAATTGATGATCGGTAAAGCGTAACAAACAAACTTACTTTTTACACTTGTAAGGTTTTGGTGGTGAAACGTCGGGAAATCCAAAAACCGGCCAAGTGCGAGTCGGACTCGCGCACGAAGGGTTCCGTACCAAAAAACGGTAAAGAAATTACGTTTGTTGTATGGGAGCCCCCTTAAATACTAATTTTATTCTGTTTTTAGTACTAGCTGTTATAGGAGCAACAAAAACATATTATCTGTGAAAGTTTTAACTGTCTACCTGTTGTCGTTATTAATATCGAGCAAAAAACAGCGAAAAAATCACGTTTGTTGTATGGGAGCCCCCCTTAAATATTAATTTTATTCTGTTTTTAGTATTTGTTGTTATAGCGGCAACAGATATACATTATCTGTAAAAATTTCACTTTTCTAGCTATCACGGTTCATGAGATACAGCCTGGTGACAGACAGACAGACAGACAGACAGACGGACAGCGGAGTCTTAGTAATAGGGTCCCGTTTTTACACTTTGGGTACGGAACCCTAATAACCAACGAATCAAAACTAAATAATTCTAAAATAACATCTGAATCAATCAATATACGCGCTGTAATCCGTAAAAAGTGTATTATAAACTTACTTTCGCATTGGCAATATTATTAAGGATGCAATTGCCTCTCGTACTTTTTCGAAAAAGGGGTTGTAAATGATGTGTTTAAATAACCTTAAAAATCTATTGCTTAGTATTAATATTTGTTTCAATTGTGGAGTTTCGAAACTGACATTATACTTAAATTGAACTTGTCATCTACTATGTAGTTTTTTAATTTATACGAGTACATGTTTAGAAAATACTTACTTCTTATAAAAGGATTGATCTTACCGGGTATTTATACACGGAGCGACTTGGCAGGCAACTCGCATGCGACTTTAGTAAATTAGTGCTTTTAATCGATAATCGCTTGTAAAATTGAATCGCCACCTCATTAAAATTAGGTTTGCGATTATATTTTACAAGCGATTATCGATAAAAAGCGCTAATAATTGATTATAGTCGCCTGCCAATCAATGTAAATATATAAAGCCCATGAAGAAAACAATGAAGCGAATTAATTCAAAATCCTTAAAAGACATTAGGTACATGCTAATTATGTGGTGAAATGTTGGTTAAGTTAATATTATAAGAACCTAGCCAAAGATATCTATGTGCCTTCATCACATTATATAATAATACTAGCGGCCGCCCGCGACTTCGTCTGCGTGAAGAGTTTTTTCGCTATCCCTCGGGAACTATATGTTTTTTCTGGATGAAAGGTACCCTATGTCCTTCTCTGTACCCCTGACAACGTGTATGCAAAATTTCATGATGATTGGTTCAGTAGTTAGGACGTGAAGGCGTAACAAACAAACAAACAAACGGACTTTCGCATTTATAATATTACTAGCGGCCGCCCGCGACTTCGTCTGCGTGGAAAGGTTTTTCGCTATCCCTCGGGAACTATAATTTTTTTCGGGATGAAAGGTACCCTATGTCCTTCTCTGTACCCTTGACAACGTCTATGTAAAATTTCATGATGATCGGTTCAGTAGTTAAGACGTGAAGGCGTAACAAACAAACAAACAAATAAACAAACAAACGGACTTTCGCATTTATAATATTAGTAAGGATAGTATATAGTATATAGTATAGTATAACATTTTATGACACAATATATAATAATATAACATTTTATGACATAAACCCTAAAAGCCTTTATTATGGAGTCTCTACTCGTTATTTGACTAGATATCGTTAAAAGTTGTCCGTTCAAGAGAATGCGCAAAACGACTGTGCTTAAATTGGCTGTGAGAATTCAATTTGATTATTTTAATTGATAATGTTGTTACAACGTATAGAGTAAGAGCTAGTAGTCATAGTAATTATGAAAAGGAAACTGCATTTTATGATGGAAGCAAGCCACTTTGCACAGTGATAGTGGGGGCCAAACTAAGCGATTTCATCCGAGGATAAACGAGATTCACCCCTTAGGAACAGAGATGGCGCCACTTGTTTAAAAAAATCTTTAAAAATTTCTAAAACCTAAACGGATGATCCGATTTTGATGATTAAGGTGTCTATCGACAGACAATCAGTTGTTTTACTATTAAAAAAATAATAAAGTAGCAAAAAATAATAATAAATACCAAAAAACCTTCATTATTGAAGAAGAAAAAATATTTTTTTCAGTATTTATTTAATTTTATAAAAATAATGTATAAATATGGTCCTCTTTTATTTATTCGTATTATTACCCATTTAGTTGCACGTTTAATAAAAAATACCGCATATCAATATCTTGTATAGTTCCAAAGTTATTAAAGAAAACACTACATGGTGCCGGTATATCCCTTAATTCGCTGAACAATAAAATCTCAAAAGTGATATTTTTTTCTTTACATATGCTTTATTTATGATCTCTATGTATACAGAAAAATAAAATAAAAAATCTATAATATACCAATATTGAGAAATTATATGTATAATTCGGCGAGTGATCTTTATTCTTGAGTTTCGAAGGTGCTGGTTACCCTGAAAATAAAATAGCAATGAAAAATATCATAATAATAAAATAATAATAAAAGACGCTAAATAACATTTGAACTAAATCTTTATTTTACTTACGTTTTATTTTCGCATTCGCCTTTG
The DNA here is from genome assembly GCA_943789525.1 of Agriphila geniculea. Taxonomy (NCBI): domain Eukaryota; kingdom Metazoa; phylum Arthropoda; class Insecta; order Lepidoptera; family Crambidae; genus Agriphila; species Agriphila geniculea. Next base: position 8,643,285 of record OX038889.1, on the reverse strand, counting down.
CAGGTTTTGCACTGTAAAGTCCAAGGTAGGCCAACGCCTCGGCAGCCACAACGCATTGAGTCACAGTTCAATTTACATCCACAATGGTCAAGGAGGCTTAATTCTGGCCAAGTTGCAGTAACCTTCGACCATCGTGGAGTCCATCTATAATAATAATAATAATAATAATCATTTATTTTCTCATCACAAACTTGGCAATTGTATAAGGTCATTAACATTACAAGATTAAGTAAATTTAAGTCTGTGAGAGACCGGTGCCCATGCTAGGCAAGAAATACCTGTGTTACAGGTCACCAGGCTCCCACCACCTCGAACCACATAATCACTAATTCACAATAAAGAATCAATAGATGACGCTGAGTAAACATGAGAATATTAAATGACAAAGAAGAAATATAAAAGTAAAACTAAATAAGTGTGTGCGTGTGTGTGTGTTTGTGAGTGAGTGTGTGTGTGTGTGTGTGTGTGTGTGTGTGTGTGTGTGTGTGTGTGTGTGTGTGTGTGTGTGTGTGTGTGTGTGTGTGTGTGTGTGTGTGTGTGTGTGTGTGTGTGTGTGTGTGTGTGTGTATGTAAATGGTGAACGCATATTCCTCCTTAGTAAATAATTTGTAGGAGGTTTTCTGTTTCGTCGTAAGTCAAGTTCAATAACCACGTAGTCAATTTCTTTTTGCAAGCATTTCTAGTAAGTGAATAGAAAGACAGAGTAGAATTTAGTTTGTTATAAAGGTAGGCACCCATAAAACAGAAAAATCGTTTAGAGAGTTTGAAGTTAAAAACGCCTAACTGACACACCGATCCCTTACGTCGCTTACCACTATGAAGCATAGGCTCGTAGTTGAGCTGTGCGTGTTGGCGAAGTATAGTATGGAGAATAAAGAGTTGCCGGGCAGTGAGCACCTTCCATAATTTGTAGACCTCAGTCGTTGGGCATAGGAATGGGAGAGATGCGCCTACTTTTAAGACAACTCTCTGAGCTCTCTCAACTACAATTAAGTGTGTCTTAGCAGCTCCTCCCCAAGATGAGATACAGTAACTCAAGACCGATTGACATAAGGCCAGATATACAGACTTAATGACATGAAAGTCCGCAACATGTCGCAAAGTTCTAAAGATATAAATAAGTTTCCTGAGTCTACTGGCAAGGAGAACAATATGAGGATAGAAACTAAGTGTAGAATCAAACATTACTCCCAAATATTTAATCGAGTCCGTAATAGAAAGTTTAGGACAGGCGCAGTCTAATGAGGATGTACAAGAATGGACTGTCAATGAAAGGGTGTCAGTAGTGACCTGCAGCCTTGGCGAAAATGTCATGTATTTAGTTTTATCTACATTTAGCGTTAATCGGTTCTCGGCTAACCATTTGGTGACTGCATTCAATCCTCGCTGTGCCAAATCATAAACTTCAGTCCAAGAGCTAGCGTGAAACAAAAGAGCAGTATCATCGGCGAATGTTAAAATTTTACCATTGGAAAGTTTTAGATTGCACAACTCATTAATATAAATTAGAAATAGGGTTGGTCCGAGAACACTGCCTTGTGGGACTCCGAAATATATAGGTAGTTCCTCGCTTATCCAGCCATCAATTTTAATGAGTTGGGTCCGATTAGTAAGATAGTTGGAAAAAAGTTTGAGAGCTAAACCTCTAACACCTATAGCTTCAAGCTTGTGGATAAGTATAGGGACAGACACTGTGTCAAAGGCTTTAGCGAGGTCGAGAAAAACAGCTAAAACCTTTCTTGTATCATCCAGATTGGTGGAAATAAAATCTGTCAGTTCATGCACAGCATCATCCGTCGACCTACCGGAGCGAAAACCAAATTGCGAGCAAGACAACAACCTATTAGACTCAAGAAAACTAATTAAACGTTTGTTCATGATGCGCTCCAAGATTTTAGATAAAACGGGGAGTAAAGATATCGGCCTATAATTGGCTTTGGTTAAAAAATAAAAGGTATTTTTTTTATATTTTTTTACTGCAGATTAGGCCAATTTAAGAAACTAATTTGAATATTTTAACATTTGGTCCCGTATTTATTTTTTTATAAATATATTTGTCGAGTGGATATGGTCAACCGGAATGACGTCATTAGTGGCATGAAAGTTTAAGAAGGAAAACCTTTGCCATCTACTTATAGAAAAAGAACGGCCAAGTGTCATTACCTGTCATAATGACTTTATGGTTGTTTGTAAATAAATAAGTTATAGTTAATATTTCTTCTATTTTATTCATTTAATCCAGTTGTGACGGTTCTAACCTACCTTCTTAATTTGCCGCAATAATTTTTGAGGTGGTAAAATTATAATAAAAATGCTTACCAGTGGAAACTCAGCTGAAAAACTTTGTAAAAACTGACACGCCCAATTTACCCAAATTGCGAAATGTATTGTATGTATTGTGTCTATTTTGGATGTAGGCTACATGGATGAAATTGTGACGATTGCTTGTGGACTGATAAATTTGCAGAATAACATAATAAACATTGTGAAAATATGTGCATACTTTATTTCTATTTACAAACATTTAATAGTAGGGATGTGGAAAAATTACGAGATAAATTCATCGATATTTTTCGGGCGATATTAAAAACTCTGATATATCGATAGATGTTTTTACAATAATTTTTACAAAACATTTTTTTTTTGTAATTACGTATGGATTCTAATAGTCAACACTATTTTGTCACTGGATCATTTTGATTTTTTCCAACTTTTGAGTCTTAAAAATCATCGTAAAATTCGTCAAATCGAGCCAAAATTTCGCGTAGGGGTTTATTTTGCTATTTTTTATGTTTTACAATACCTTAAAATTAGAATCCATTACTTAGTCATCATCCCATTTCATCCCATTTTTTTCTGAGAAATATTACCTATATCGATATTTTTTCACTTCCACCTTCCACCATCCCTAATGCCAAGTTCATTGTCAAAATTGTCTTTGCCCTTTTTTCTTTTTTTTTATTATGGCTGGGAGATCTGTATGTGATGACGTCATATGAAGGTCATTTGAAGGTTAAAGCTTTTTATTGAATATTATAAATATCTTTAAAAATATAGACTTATTTTTAAATTTAATTAGTAGACACTGTACCGAAAGCTTATTCCTCGAAATGGTTTTGAGATTTCCAGTCATGTTCAAATAGTTATCAAAGCCAATTATTAAGACAATCTTTGGCACCACCCTTGTGTATTGGTATTACTAAGGACTTTTTGAAAAGGTCAGGAAATATACCTGCCTCCAGACACAGGTTACACAAGTATGTTATAGGAGTAATCAGTAAGTCCATATACCTCCTTACAAAATGTCCCGAAATTTGGTCTACTCCTGTTGTTTCGTTTGCTTTAAGTCCCAGTATTAGGTTTTTTACCTCATCCTCATCTGTAGGAATAAGAACTATAGAATCACGGGACACATAACAAGTATTTAGATTGTCAGTAGAGCCCTGCTTACTGGCTGCAAGACTTGCTCCAACATTAACGAAAAATGAATTGATATTATTTACACTAGCGCGAGGGTCGGCTTTGTCAATCAGAATACTAGGGTCATTTTTTTGTTGCTTAAATTGGGTTATGTTGTTGATAGTTTCCCAAAGCTTTTTAGAGTTATTACCAGCCTTTCTAATCTCTTCCTTATCATATGATCGTCTAACCTTTTTAAGTAAAGAAGTGCAGAAGTTTCTATATCTCTTATAAGTAGTGGCAATATTAATATCATCAGGATATTTTTTAGCTTTTATGTGAAGCTTATCCCTATGACGCATACACCTCAGTAGTCCTGGCGTGATCCAAGGCTTAGTAATGATTTTACGCCTAGAGATTTTCCTTATTTTAGTATGATCCTGTATAATACTCCTAAGAGTGTTAATCAAGTAGGCTGCGGCATCATTTGGATCGAAAATGTTATATAGCGGTCTTAAGTTAATGTCTTTCATTGAAACATCTAGTCCTGCGTAGTCGGTTCGCGCAAATTGCTTACAGGGAGATGGAGGTTCTTTTGATAATATAAGGTTAAGTGCAACACAGCTATGGTCAGTGACAGAGGAATCAAATACTAAACAGCATGCCTTTTGGGTTGTTTTGATCATAACATGATCCAAGCAAGTACGACCGTGTGTCGGAATGGTATGACCAGGTTGTATATCTAGTGTTGCCAAGAGGTCCAGATAATTCCATGAATGTGTGTCTTTGGTGTCTGGTACGATATCAATGTTAATGTCACCTATCAGTATAATATTTTTATAATTGGATAGTTGCGAAATCATGGAGTTTAGAGAAGTTAGAAAAAGTTGCACATCTTTGTAGCCAGAGGGGCGGTACATAGCAACAACGACAGTTGAACTATTAATTTTTAAAATCATACAGTTAGAATTATTGCATAGTGGCTCCTCAACAGAAGGAGTAAGTGTTCTTTATAATACACTACGACCCCCTCGTTTTGGGTGAGGTTATTAATAGTCATAACTGTATTGTACCCAATCAACTGTGGAATAGATTTAGTCGAAGGAAGCCAACATTCAGTCAAAATAATCAGATCCCAGTCTATTTTGGTCCGAGATAGAAGTGTGACGAAGTTGTCGAAGTTGCATGTTATGCTTCTGATATTTTGTGACAATATGTTAAATGAATTGGGAACAACAATATCTAGACACTCCTCCGCGTTACATGAGTAGGCCATTGTTCTTTTGAACTCGTCTAGTTTTGTATTAAGTAAATTACAGTCCGGATTTAGATTATCGAATTTATTATAAACAAAACGAGTAACAAAATCATATTAACATTCAGTTTTTGTTTTGGATACTTGATCACGACTATGTTGACAGTATAAAGGAGGGTTATCTGTGTATGCGTGTGTGTATTTGTGAGTGTTTTTGTATTTGAGTATAATTGTGTAGGTGAAAAGTGTGAGTGTATGAGTGACATTGAGTTTACAGGTAAATAGTTGCTAGTATGTGTTTTACTTACATTATTTATACTAATTAGAAAAATTGAAAAGAAATTGTGCACAAAACAATAAGCTAAGAGTGCCGATTTGAGGTAAACTAGTCAAATCTTCTTCACCAATAGATCCAAGCATTTTACAGTTGTAATTTGAGTTGGCTTGCTATTTATATCTGTGCGTAGAAATATTCTGCCATTTGAATGCCAGCAAGAGAAGTTGTGAGTTTTGGCGAATTTCCTGGTGTCCGAAAAAAGTTTCTTTTGAGCAGGCGGAAGGAATTCATCGACATATATTGGCTTATTTTCTCCTGGCAAGCCAATTGTAATTGTATTTAATTTTTCCAATACTGGCTTTTCTTTGTTGTAACGGCGCACAGCGGTAATAAATTCATTTCTTTTAAAAACACTCGCAAACTCCGCCACAATAGGTCTTATTATCCCCGGCTTGCCTGGTAGTCTGTAAAGATCACGGATGTCCCCAGACTGAAAGCTTAGTCCCACCGTCTTACTTATATTGGATATGATCGTCAGAAGTTCATTATGGTTCTCATTTTCTAAGATTGGAACATTTCTTATTTCAATATTGGCTTGTCTTGTCTGAAAATGTAAGTCTTGAATCCGGTTTTCCAAAAAATTTATAGACTCGGTGTTATTGGTGTTCACTTTTTCCAAGTCTGAAACCTTCTTTACAGTTTCTTCATGTTTTAAATTTATAAACTCCATTCCCTTTTCTATGTCAGAGTTAGTTTTCTTTATAATTTGGCATTCTTTCTTAATTTCCGCAACTTCATTGACTAATTTAGACAACGTTCCATCTAGGTCATTTTTCCATTTGTTTAGAAGTTGGTCCTGATCGTCTTTCCATTTTGTCAACATATTCAAGACATCTGTTCTAAGGTCACCTGTAGCTGTGCTTGGTGCGGAATGCGACGATGGTTGATTTGGTGAATCTTCCATTCGTTGACGTTTAGAGCGCGTAATAATATTAGAAGTAGAACCTTTGTTGTCTGCGCACTCGGCCGTCGATAAGTCAGGATTGGAGCGCGAACCCGATATAGTTGTAGTCTTGGGAGGTGAGTGATGAATTTTAGGCATTATCACTGCGCGATAAGTGTTAAGTTAGATTGCAGTCACCTCGCACTCGTAGCCGTCGCGTCGTCGGTCGTAGCAAACGGCCGGCGTAGCAGCCGCGTAGCAAAACTTCGTAGCGCGGTCCCAGTGCCGTAGCGCGGTATATTGAGCGTACTTATGGTAACTTGTCACACAACTTGAATGGCACAGCTGGTCCACAGTCGGAATTGCGACGCGAAGCGCAGAGCTCACCGGTTCAAACCCCGACAACAACAGATTATTATCACTTTAATATTTAATTATTCAAACTTGCACGACACAGTGGACACGTCCAAACGCTTCCGCGGTCCGAGGGGCAGAGGATCTATCTTTGACATCTTTCCATCCCCAAGATGATGGACTTTGGATTGATTTATCCATAAGGCATTTCCCCATAATATATGTTGCCCTCTTAGACGCTGCACGCAGATCATGTTGTTCAAGGGCGGCTGAAGTAGGTGGAAGACTTGTCACCAGCCTGCTTTTAGTCGATGATTATAATTGATAGAGATCGCTGGGCATAGCATAGGCAAGGAGCAACCCAAATGTTAATGCGATCTTCGGACACAAATGTGTTGGTTCTGTTTATTTCGTACTAAGTACGAAATTTTAAAAGATGAAGGTTTGCAGGTAATGTCGATGTTGACGGGGACAGCTAACAAACGCCGTTACGTAGCAGTAGTGCAAAAAATTGCTTTATACTTTAGGTCATGAAATGTCAACTGCGCTTCGAGGCTTTCATGCTTTCACAGGGTGTTATTTGAATAAAAAAGGTAAAACACTTGTTTTAAAACATGGGTTTCACACCCTGAAGTAACTACTGCTTTTGCAAGTATGTCGAGTCCTATCCTATAGAAATTTCTCTGAAGAAATATTGGCTCATTTGGAAAGGTTTGTACCCATTGTTTTATTGTATATAGTGTAAGCAGGGGCGTGCATACCATATAGGCAGTTAGGCAGTGCTTACCTCATCACGAACCTAATAAATATAGGTACCACTAGTCACTAGTGTTAAAGTAAAAAATAATAATTCGGTTGCGTTAATATTCCATAATAACCAAACTTCTATTGAACACTCAGTTAGCAAATTTTTTTGCGCATCATTCCTACCTACGGTGCGGTAAGCAGTCTCCAGAATGCATATTCGAAGCAAGGAGCGTTTCATACAAAACTCATTTAAAAATTTTCGGTAAAAGTTATACGACCACGGAAAAAAGTGCGCTATTTGTACGTGTAACGTTCTAAAGCATGACCTTCGCAAAAAACAGCGCTAGGTATTCAAGCCTACTCGGGCTACCTCGGGCCACGTCGGGCGGCCGCGGTCGAACGAATTTTGTCGAGAAGCTGACGACATTATTTGTCTCACTCGCTCCTATGCACAAACCGCTCGCTCCCAGTCCGAGTTTTATTATCTCACGAGTGTGGGTGAATTTAACAAGTTTCAACCTTGTTACGTTGTCCTAGGAGTATTGATACCCGCGCTTAATAGAATGTTTGTTTTCGGATATAAAGATGCCAGCAATGCATTTGCAATATTTGTTTTTAGTTCCGTTAGTTTCAGCAGAAAAAGCAATAACTTCTCTGTTTTTTTTTTGTCTTCTTGAATTGACACCAGGCGCGAGTTAATGAGAGATATTTTTATTGTTTTGTAAATTTTGTTTTTGTGTACTTAACTATTTAGTGTTTTTTTTTTCTGGGAAAACAAAAAGAAATTGCTCGGTTTTGTGATTAAAATATTACCTAATTAAATAATGTAGAAATTAGAGTGTGCCGATTGTGGTGAGAATTCGATTTGTTTACAAAAATTGCGTATCCTTTCGCACAGTTTTCGTTCATAAAAAAGTAGTGGCCGCTTTTGGTCGCTAATGGGTAATTTATACCTAGGAAGCAACTTCACATAACATAAGTTTACAACGTGAAGAAAAGGCAATATAAAAGTGGTAGGTAAGCTATTTAATATCCTTATTACCTACTAATAGTATAAATTTCAAAATGATAAGAGCAATTACAACTGTTTAGATCTAGAGTGCCTACCTAGCTTGAAAACCAATGCACGCCCCTGAGTGTAAGTTAACATAATTATTTCACTCGTTCTCAAATAAAGCTAATCTTGCTTCCAGATGCACTTGCCAGCTGTACGATGCACAAACAGAGAACATTACTGTTATGGCGGTTCGGAAAGATTTGTTTTCGACTAAAAGCAGGCTAGTGACAAGTCTTACGCCTACTTCAGGTGCCCTTGAACAACATGATCTGCGTGCATGGGGAAATGCCTTATGGATAAATCAATCCAAAGTCCATCGTCTTGGGGATGGAAAGATGTCAAAGATAGATGGACTCCACGATGGTCGAAGGTTACTGCAACTTGGCCAGAATTAAGCCTCCTTGACCATTGTGGATGTAAATTGAACTGTGACTCAATGCGTTGTGGCTGCCGAGGCGTTGGCCTACCTTGGACTTTACAGTGCAAAACCTGCAAAGGCGAATGCGAAAATAAAACGTAAGTAAAATAAAGATTTAGTTCAAATGTTATTTAGCGTCTTTTATTATTATTTTATTATTATGATATTTTTCATTGCTATTTTATTTTCAGGGTAACCAGCACCTTCGAAACTCAAGAATAAAGATCACTCGCCGAATTATACATATAATTTCTCAATATTGGTATATTATAGATTTTTTATTTTATTTTTCTGTATACATAGAGATCATAAATAAAGCATATGTAAAGAAAAAAATATCACTTTTGAGATTTTATTGTTCAGCGAATTAAGGGATATACCGGCACCATGTAGTGTTTTCTTTAATAACTTTGGAACTATACAAGATATTGATATGCGGTATTTTTTATTAAACGTGCAACTAAATGGGTAATAATACGAATAAATAAAAGAGGACCATATTCATCACATTATTTTTATAAAATTAAATAAATACTGAAAAAAATATTTTTTCTTCTTCAATAATGAAGGTTTTTTGGTATTTATTATTATTTTTTGCTACTTTATTATTTTTTTAATAGTAAAACAACTGATTGTCTGTCGATAGACACCTTAATCATCAAAATCGGATCATCCGTTTAGGTTTTAGAAATTTTTAAAGATTTTTTTAAACAAGTGGCGCCATCTCTGTTCCTAAGGGGTGAATCTCATTTATCCTCGGATGAAATCGCTTAGTTTGGCCCCCACTATCACTGTGCAAAGCGGCTTGCTTCCATCACAAAATGCAGCTTTAGGCCAAAAAGTGACCATAATGTCTATGACTATAGTGGGATCCAGATAAAATGAGCTTATAAATCTACGCTAGGTCACTATACCACCTAACAACGATTAGCTACCTACCATACCTATCTTCCATGATAAATCATGGAACAAGTCAAATCAAAGCCACCGCGGGCTTTGACAGACACAGACACACATTAACCGCCTCTGTGGTCTAGTGGTTCGCCCACCCGTGTAAGACGCAGAGGTCCCGGGTTCGATTCCCAGGGGGGGTACAATTTGTACTCGGTTTGGTTGGTGGTAGGGCTTATTTCAAGTCCGCCTGGCTAGCTACCACCATCTTACTTAAGTCTGACGCCATAACAACAATTTTAAAATTGTTGCGTTCCGGCAGTTAGAGGTAAGATAGCCAGTATTCCGGGTGTAGTGCGCTTCCACCTTCCGCCTTATCGTCATTTAACATCAGGTGAAATGAAGTCCAAGCGCTATCCCGTTGTGTAAAAAAAAACAGAGAACCAAAGGTGCATCAACCAAAATTAATTGAAGTATTTTTTTTTTAATTTTGCAATGGTCATTAATATTGTAGCACAGAATAGATAATAGTATTAGCGACTGTAGTGATCTTAAGTAAGAAAATCTGCTCCTACAAAATGACGAAGGTCTGGTATTTATGTATCAATCAAAAGACACTAACACAAAAACATTTGCGATTAACTAAAAAGTAGATAGGTAATACAATAACCATAAACACCACCGTTAAACTAAGTTCGCATTAATTTATTGTTTGGCCAACTGTGGCAGGAATATTAGCGAACCGTCTCGGTTTTAAAGGGCAATTTCCGTCCATTCAGAGCTATTATCAGATGCTACCGAGTTCTACCGACTGTGTCGTCGGTTGTTAACATAAAACCTGAATTCTGACCTTTTTTGTTTTTTTTTAAGTTCCATTAATAGCGACAATACCTATTTTAGGGATGAGCTGCGGCTAATTGCACGTTTGACGCATAAAAATAAAAGTAATTTAAGAAGGACTTTTCAGTGATTGAGTATTCAAAAGCTGTACCTAGTAGTCCTATAGGTAAGTGTAATAAATGGTATATTTTGATTTTATCAAAAAACATTACATTGCTACTCATACCAAATTTTTAAAAAGTTTCGTTTAAAGACTTTTCAAACATTAACCGTCTGTTAAAACTTAATTAATGTTTAAATCCTGAATTGTATATGACAGGTTTCCTCGGAATGCTGGTATGCGGGGCGTACCCAGCCATGCATTCATCTGGCTCCTTAATATAGTGGCTGCTATTTCCGGCTTGTTCATTGGAATACCCCACTACTTACTCCATAGAACGCTCTTAGCTTGATAGAAGACAACAAAAAAAAATCCTATTTGTAAAAGTGAATTAATGCGGCATTTTTAATAAAAACTATTACCCGATGTATGTAACTGACGATTTCCAGTACTGCTGAGTAATTAGAAAAACAAATTCAACAACATTGTTTCACATAAATGGCGATCTGCTGGAACAAAAGTAAATATGTTTGCGAATTTCAAATGGATTCCTTGGAGAAAGTAGCTCTGAATTGAATGATTACCCTTTCCGTTACAGGGACAAACACAACCTTTTAAAAATTCTCCTTTAAAAAGAAAGTTCATCCTTACTCTTAGAAAGCTCATGGTAATTTGAAATCATCGTAATTTGTTTAACTTTGTTATACATGCATATTTGATAAATATTGTAGATTATTATTTATATATATATTAAATATTTATATTTTTTACATAAATTATATGTATTAAATTAATGTTGTCTGTATTTATTTCTATATTTTACTTTATAACCTTAAGAAACATATATCAAAGTAATTAAGTTCGCAAAAGGCGGACTTAATTACTTTGATATATGTTATGTATATGTTAACATCTGTTTTATAAATGTACAATAAAGTTTGTTAAAATAAAAAATAAAATAAACCTTGACTTCAGTCTTCTGGGAGGTGGAAATAATTAAAAAGGCAACTAAGTAGTTAAAATATTTCTTACTTGTCAAAACCTAAACGGCACATAATCCTTCAAATTGTCGTAAAAAGGTCGCGAATAGTTCTTTACAGAAATAAACGTGATATATCTTGAAGCACAAACAATCGTAGCTTCCGGGGGCAAACACTGTCTCCAAAGCATTCATTGAAGACTTAACTATAATCCAATACAGTCTTTCCATCGCCTGCACTGCAGTGTACGTCCGTCTTATTAATCCTGTAGCGGCAGGCATTCGTCCCAGGGATAGTTCCGTAGAATTTTCTCATTTTCCAGCCTCCCCCGAGATTGCCTCGAATGCACTGGAAATAGATTATTTGCTATTGATTGAATCGTCGCTTAAGCTCTTCTCGGGCAAACAAGGTCTCGTCTTATTCAACACTCCCTTAGGCTAGGAATAAAATCGGTGTGGTTTACGCACGAAATAACATAAATGTCCAACATTTCTCTACAAATAATATTTACTCCAAATTGTGGTATTTCTGATAAAAGCCATCCAATCATTATTAACTCCACACGATTTTGGATTTATTATTATTAAATCAGTGACCACTGAAATTAATATGCCTTTTTATTATTGTGCATTACAAAATGAGTTTATATAGGTGTTAGGCACATAAAGCTACGTTAATTTGTAGCTTTGTGCCGAAAAAACGTTGTGTCACAACAGTTAGCTTATACTTACAAGGTAAAATACTTTTTTTTACATATCACCACTCGAAAAAAGTGCGTTTAATTCAACGATAAGAGTGAATAAAACGCGGTTTTATTCACCGAGTGAATAAAAATATTTTGAATTTGGAACAAGCGCGCATCGTATTATAATATGCAAAAAAAATAAAACGTGCTGAAAGTACCTACTGTCTGCTGTGGAGCTATTCCATAAAGCCATAATATCCCGCCAAATTAATTAGGTTCTTTTTAGTGTCTTATCTTTGGGTTTTTCTATACATATATTAGAGGGAGATTAGATGTTCAGTTTTGCATCAGTCCATTCCATCAGTATGTTACGATCTTCAGTCTGGAAAAATTTAAAGTCTATACGAACTGATGAAATGGATTGATGCCAGATTAATCATGTAATTTCCCTCTTAGCGTGGTTGTTTTATGTCATTGGTAAACTTGTAGTTTCATTATTTTCTAATGTTTAAATATTACCGATTACCCACCTTAATAATAAAATGTGATAACTATAAATAAAATAGGTACTATAGACTTTAGGTATAAGTACTGCTTTTTGTTTTCTCGCAGTCAATAGTAAAAAGTAGAGTACACAACTCGTGAAAAAAATTCATCTCGGTCCTTTGTATCCCTCGTTTCACTCAGGATTCTACTTTTGAATCCCTCGCTACACTCGGGATTTAACTCTAGAATCCTTCGCTGCTCTCGGGATCCAACTTAGTCCCTCGAACTAAATTCCCTCTTTTTTCACTTGTTTTGTAATCTACTATTATTTTTATTTTTTTATTCTATTTATTAGAACAACCAACAAGGTCATACACCACACATGCAAATAGGTAACTTAAAAAATAATATACAAGGCAAGTGTTACTTAAAGGTTGCCACGGAAAGCAAATACTTAAGGCAATAAAAGATTTGATTCAATATTTCCCCGCGAATATCCGTCGAGATTTGCCATCCACCATTTTGTTGTATCTCGAGGTAGTCCCCCAGATTAGGTTGTCTTGGTAATCAGAGATGGCAGTTTGTAAAGGTCACCGTTTGGTGTTGATGAATGTTGGAAAGGACGAGATTGGGTCACGATAACGGAATAACGGTATTAGGGTATTGGTAAACATGGCAGTATCCGATGTGGAATTGGTAATACCACTGTTTAACGAAATATTTCTGTGAATTTTTTAAGTTTTTATTTTTATTTTGGAACATTTAAAAGGTTTCAAATTACCTACAATGCTTATATTTATTTTTATAGTAAATCAGTTTTTGTTTCTTGGTAATGAAAAGCACTAGTTAGTGAACGACAACATAATTCGGTTATTTCTGTTGTTATTAAAAAGATACCTATGTAAAGATTTCCTATTTACTATGTAAAATGATTTTTAAAGAGAAAAAATAATATTATGAATTTACAGATTTTTGTTAAACCCTTTCTTTAACCCTTTCTTTTACTACGACTTATTACACGACTGCCCAAAGCAAAAAAAATAAATTAAAAAAAAAATAAAAACCCGCCTGCCTAAAAAGACAAGTTAACTGAAAAGATGGAAACAAGATTAAATATTAAAGGCAACATTATAACATGCAGTCGGAGGCATGCATAAAGAAAGTGACATTATGAATGATTTGAGTTATGTGCCTCCGACTGCATGTTATAATGTTGCCTTTAATATTTAATCTTGTTTCCACCTTTTCAGTTGACTTGTCTTTTTATGCAGGAGGGTTTTTAATATTTTGAAATTTATTTTTTTATTTATTTCTTTTTAGTTATTATTTATTACAATCATGATATACCTTTTTGAAATCCTTTTAATGAGACCTTTAATTTGACACCCATATAGCAGTATTCTAAAAAAATTTTTTTTTTCCACTACGTTTAATAGCACCGTGCAGCCGCCATATTGGTTTTTTTATAACGCCACTTTCTTAAGAACACTTAGACTGGCAAGACAAATCTAACGATATGTTAATCATGGAAATCCGTTTAGCCGTTTAAAAGATATGAGGTAATAAAGAATATTACAAACAAACATACTTACAAGATACGCGTGAAAAACATAACCCTCTTGCAGTCGAGTAAAAAGAGTACTGCCCAAAGCAAAAAGAGTGTATATGTGTTCAGGGTTAATGTATGTTTGTGGGTATGTGAGTTTCTTAATTCCACCATAACCTCTAAATGCCTGAACTGATTTGGATAAATGGGGTATTGTTTAGAATCCTTACAGCATCTTGAGTGACACTGGCTATATTTTTTTTTAGAAAAAATCAATATGGAGACTGTACAACGCCATTTTCAAATGTGAAGAACATTTTTTTTTCTATTATTACAATATGTGCATCAAATGAAAGGCCTTGATGAGCACATTCCAAAACAATATAATATGTCACTAAAATGTGTGAAATAAAAATAAATAAATTAAAAAAATATTAAAAACACGACTGCCCTGCCAAAAACAAACTAAAAAGTTAAACAACAAGTGTCATTGCAGTCGGGGGACCTCTTTGATCAAAAATTGTTCCATAATAAGGTCCCCCGACTGCAATGACACTTGTTGTTTAACTTTTTAGTTTGTTTTTGGCAGGGCAGTCGTGTTTTTAATATTTTATAATTTTTATTTTAATATTGCGTGTTCGACTCTAGTATTCACAATAACTAGCACAAAAAATCGTTTGCAGAAATTCGTTCCCAATCTATTTGACCTTTAAACCCGTTGTGTAAACAAAGCCAGCATTACACATGTAATGTCAACATTTCCTAATTCCCTATAACGTTTAAGAACTTGGGATAAGTAGTATGTACATTGTTATTGACTTGAAAGCTTAAGCTCGAGGGCCTCTGTCGAAGGTTATCAGTAAGGGTCTTACAAACAAACGGAATGTATGCGAATACATCTTAAAATAGACATTCTGTGATCTGTCTCTTTTCAACGGATTTGAAATTACATCTGAGTGACTGGAACAAAAGACTATGTAGGAAGCACCATTACAGATTACTTACATAATATTATTATTGTATTATTCAACTTGGCCTAAATAAGCATGATGTAAGCAATACGAGATGTAACAACAGAGATAGAAGACAAGAAAGACGAAAGCGACAGAAAAATAAAAAAGGTAGGTACTTACGGTTAGATACTAATGTAGCATTAATGAAACATTTTTAACAGTTAATAAACAAATCTTCAAAAACTAATCTGAAAAATCTATTCATTTCCAAGATTTTCGTGTATAAAACACTTTTGCTAACGCAATTTTACTAGATATTTTTTGATGTTTAGTTAGAGATTTTTATTTAGTTTTTGTATTCCCCCGACGTTTTAGCACTTTGTAGCTTCTGTGTGTTCACGGGTTAAGGGTAAAAGTTACCAATGACCACATCGGTAAATAATTGAAAGTCATAAATAATTAAAAGTACATAAAAGAATCTCGGGATGTATTAGAAAGTACAGTTTTCTTATTTTCAATCATGTTTCGGGAAAAGCTCTAATACAGAAGTACTTAGTTAAGGAAAATTTTAATCATACAACTTTGTTATAATAGTACCGAACTACCGACAGTGAAAACTGATAGAAAAGTTTTAATATAAATACTTATACCTAACCTAGTGTAATTTTCAGCAGGGCTTCATGGGGCTATATTATTAAACGATAGACTCTTGTTTAAACGTCAATTTTATATAAATTATAAATAATTTATTTGCTTATAAACAAGGTACACTGGAGATATAAGGCGTGGATTAAAGATGGACGTGGTGTCAAGCAAAACTGATGCTATTATTTTTGTTTACTGAAGGAAGAAAGAGGAAACCGTTACGTTATCCTTTCGTTTATCGAAAAATATTTGGTTTAGCTTCAGATAAGATTAGTATACTGTGGCTCTCTATTAATTATTGTTAGAATTTTGCACGAATGGCGTCTTACTACGTTTTTGTGGAACAATAAATGTTACATTGACGTAATTTGACGACTTCCGTGGTCGAATGGCTTTCATGACGTCGCCATCTGTGAGGTTCCGGGTTTGATTACCGGCTTAGTTAATTAATAAAATGAACTCTTCGTCAAACGTCAATGCATCTTTATTCAGGTTTGAATATTTGTGGTCCTCATGTCGTTTCTAATTTTCATAACATAAGTGCTTTAGCTATTTTATTTCATAAAAAAGAACATCATTATATTTGAACTGTTAATACCAAATATGATTAGGTAATAATTTGAAAAGTAATATAACTGATGTTTTCATTTTTGTTACTGTTCTTGATCTAACACCTTGTTTGCTGACGGTGCTACGTAGACGTCAGTTTGTCCTACTTTGTCGTTCGCAAGGTAAATTGAACAACTTCCTGTCATAATTCATTTGTCTTTAGCCTTGTTGACACATTCCTCCTTAACTACGCTCATCAAAAATACCTACCGTCATCGTAAAGGACAAAATAGTTACACATGAAGTAAGTTATGTTATTATATACCTACTTATAAGATTTTAGCGTGATGAAATGGCGTCGGAAAATGCAATCAAAGTAAATGCATGTAACACAACAACTTATTTTTTTATTTGCGTACAATAAACAACGTACTTTTACTTAACATTATCTCACTGTTAAAGTATTTTATTTTCTCTAATATTCAGTAAATAATGACCCAAGGATCATGATGGGCGTTCAGAGGGCTAATTACAAAAAAATATCACGATAGTCGGACGATGTTCGTTGATCGATTTACTTGGATTTTCACTGGGATTTACAGTGGGACGAACATCGTACGCTTATCGCGATGCTTTTTTGTAATAGGGCCCTCTGGTTCATCAAATCGATGGGACATTATATTGAGTGATGGTGGTTGATGGGAGGGATTTAAGAAAAAAACGTGCTTCATCACCAACCCGTAATAAAGCAAGAATAGGAAGAAGTTCAAGCCATATCTGCATAAAACTGAAACAAGGGCAAAAATAAAAGCTATACGCATAAGTACTTATATGATATACTAGCGGCCACACGCGGTTTCACCCGCGTGGTTCCCGTTCCCGTGGGAATATCGTGATAAAAAGTATTCTATGTTTTAATCTAGGCTATCTACTATCTGTGTGCCCAACCAAATCCGTTCAGTAATTTTGCGTGATTGAGGAACAAACATCCAAACCCACATGCACATTTATAATAATAGTATTTAATATAGACAGGCTATCTAAACTATACCTTATTCTCATAAATAAATAAACGACAAGTTTACCATAATCTGTCATTAAATCTCGTTGATTCAGGCTTACAAGTTAATCCATAGCTTAACTAGTAAATCATGAAACCTGCTTATATGGATAGATAAGTAATGAAGATATTAATGACTATCTCTACCTATCCTAGGGATAGAATCTAGACCCTCAGAGATAGCCTTGGCTTCAAACTAATTAACAGTGGGAATACATAAATAAAGTGCAGTTAAGATTTTAAAAATAATCGTATCTAGTATCTGTTACTTATTACCAGACGCAGAGTCGAGGCGTTAATCTAATAAAATAATATGGGAATTAATTAATTGGGTGTCTGAAAATAATTAAAGGCAACTGTTAATGGGATACTAAAATACTAAATCTGGCAGCGGTTTATTTTTTGGGCGACAAAATAACTAAATGGGTGACAAACTGTGGATTACAAAAAATACGTAAAACGGCGACTACATGTGGGAGATAAATAATTTAAGTTAGCAGTGAATATTCTAAATAAGTGACAAAAATACTGAGTGGGCGACTATTATACCAAGTAGGTAGTAGTAGCAGCTTATTTAAGATTAATTTAT
The DNA here is from genome assembly GCA_943789525.1 of Agriphila geniculea. Classification (NCBI taxonomy): domain Eukaryota; kingdom Metazoa; phylum Arthropoda; class Insecta; order Lepidoptera; family Crambidae; genus Agriphila; species Agriphila geniculea. The sequence continues at coordinate 8,625,511 of OX038889.1, read as the reverse complement.
GGTATTTTTGTCATCTCGATTTAGGATAATAGTCATCTTATTTAAATAAAATATATGCCAAATTTTAAATGTTTTGTGTGCCCTTAGGTTGTCGCCCAAATAGTAATTTGGTCGCCCGTTCTGAATAACTAGTTACTCAATTTGTATTTTAAAGTCACCCATTTTCAACATATGTAGTCGCCCTCAGTCCTTCGTCCACTTAGTATTTCAGTACACTATATTCAGTATTTTTGATACCCAAAATGGGAATTTATTGTTACCCGATTAATCACCCAAATAATATTCATCCGTATCTCCACAATGCACACATTTTAAGCAAAGAAACATAAAACAAAAATTGTATTATTTGAACAGGGTGGCTGTGGTGTGACAGAGAGTCGCGTAATCTTTAAAAATAGCATAGGAACCTAACCTACTCTTTAATAGGCTTTCATCGGGCGGGTAAGAATAGACTTCAAAGAAAAGTTTAAGTAAAGAGGCGATATTCCACCCTACCAGATTACATGATTTAGGTGGGATCAAGTTGTTCGGACAGACCTCGAATACTGCAGGGTAACCAGGATACTCAGAACTTTAAATAAGGTCAGGAGAATTGCTTGAGGCCTCAACTTTCAGTTCTTAAGTGCCCTATCTGGACTTCTGAAATTGGCAAAAGTTTTCAGTCAAGTAATATCTTTCTTCAGGTGACATTGTTTTTTGTAGAGGCGTTGTAATCGAATACATACTTACTTGTTTTGATTTAAGTATATTAAAATTATAAAGATTTTTTTGCTAAGTGTCATAGGGTACTTTACATATAATTATTATCATCATTTCACAGTCCCTCGTGACCACGGGCGACAGCTGCAAAGCTGTTGAAACGTCGGGAGAGTAATCATAAATCAAATCCAAACTTATCAAAGGACATTCAATAAAACCGCGCTAGTATCAGTTAAAAGGGTTTTATTATTCATAAAACAAGCCTTGTATTAGCCGATATAGTTCAGTAGAATTACGGATTCGCAAAACATTAAATGCTAATAACCTATATTTATATATTATATTTTTGCAGATCTGACTTTGTTGTGATAATAAAACACTATACAGGTGTCCCAAAACTTTGCCACACGGAAGAGAAGTACCTTAAATATTGAAGATAGGAAATTTTACCGAAAGGAGACTCCATTTTGTTTTTAAAAATAATTGGAACTGCATTCAAGATTTTTGAAAAATCACCTGTTTTGACCAAGAATCAAATCCACAAAAAATGAAAAAAATATGTATATATATTTTTACTCAAAAATGCTTGTAATATGATCATTATTTCGACAACCTTCTTTGAACAAAGTCAAGGTTGCCGATGCCCTTCTCCGATGGTGACGCAACAAAGTTGTATGGGATTTCATTATTGTCGAGTTTTAGCCACCAGCAATTTCCTTTGAGAATCCATTATTGTCGAGTTTTGTTTCAAACATAGTTAGGTGAAAAAAGTACATTGTACAACCCGCGCAGATAAAGAATGGGATTAAAAGTGGCGCGTTCATATTCACTTCTCGCTCACACATTAAACGCCACACCTATCGCTCTCTCAGTCACTCTCGTTGTGGTAAGCGCCGTGAGCCGCCATTTTCAATCCCATTCTTTATTTGCGCGGGTGTTATATTGTTGAAAATGATGTATTTGTACTTTTTTTTTTACTTTTTTTACTATTTTTCCTTTTTGATATTTTTTACTTTTTGTCTTTTTTTAGTTTTTTGACTTTTTACCCTTTTTTGTCATTTTAATCATTTTTAACATTTTTGTAATTTTGGACCAAGTCTTGTATAGTGCTTTGCTCAAAAATGTCAAAAATGTCAAAAAGTTCATAAATGTCAAAAATATCAAAAATGTCAAAAATTTCGAAAATTTCAAAAATGCCAAAAATGTCAAAATGACAAAAATGTCACAAGTAAATAATGACAAAATGTCAAAAATGGTCATTTTGGTATTTTTTGGTAATTTTTGTCATTTTTGTCATTTTTTACTTATTTGACATTTTTGAGTAAAGCACTATACAAGACTTGGTCCACAATGACTGCACTGCTGGGCACGCTATGATGGCCTCAAGCTGAGCTTAACTACGGTCTCGGCCTTCAAGCTTGGTCATCATTGCTGCCCTTGCTGTCCGCGCTATAAAGGCCTCGACCTCCGGTCTCGGCCTTTATTCCAGCTTGGCCATCAAGGGCTGCAACGCTGACTGCGCTGTGACGGCCTGTACCTGCGTTAAGCTACGCTATCGGCCATCATCATCGCGCTGCCAGCAATGCAGTCATTATTGACCGCGTCAGTAATGTACTATTACGATACCAATCGAGAGGGTTACCCATAAGGATTATGTTTCTTTAGTGACACAGCATCTTAAACAAAAGGAAGAAATTGAACTTTAAGATTTAAATTTTAATTATTACGGATTCTATCAATTTGTATCGAATCGTATGCAATTAAAAAAAAAAACTTTGAATGCAGTTCCATTCAAAGTCAAAGTCGAAAATAGCTTTATTCAAATAAACTTAATTATTCAGTTCTTTTGAATCGTCCATATTTTCCTACCACCCGTTTCATACTTTTTTAGTTGACAAGAAGAATGGGCATAAGAAACTTATCAGCTTTAAGGCCGTTGTACTAGCAAAACGTGGTTTTTAGTAGGTTTTCATTCTCTATCTCCTCTTTATTTAATGAATATTAAAACAAAGTAAATATACCATAAGAATCTTCAACATTTTGCCTATCGATTCCACGATTAACATTTGTTATAAATATTTTACATAATGCCAAAAATATCATAAATAAAATCGACTAACACTTTTGTTTCTGTGCATCTCCTCCGTAACTACGAGTCCTATGGAAATCTCGTTACCACCGATCGATAGAGGAGAAAAAATGCTACAAATTCCACGAAAGACATTTTCGAAAAGACCATTTATGGGATTTTCGCGACAATTTTTCAAAAATTCAGATACATTTTTGACAGAGGGTGCCTTCGAGGGGAGCGGGCGGCAGACCGCCACCGGCGCTCGGACGGGGAACACGTATCGCTCATGCTCCCACTGACAGCTACACAGTTCTCTATGTCTCGTTCATTTGTTTTAGCCTCGCTTTAGCACTGTCCGAACGTTTCAATTATGTTTTGAAAATTCATTTCGAACTGAAGGACTATTACAAAAAAGCATCGTGATAAGCGTACGGTATTCGTCCAACACCGTGGCACTATTACCTCAGTAATAAGGTTCAATATCAAGTAAATTGAACGACGAATTGCGTCCGACTATCGGTTTCTTTTTTGTTTTGTAATAGGCCCTCTGATGCATTATTTTGCCATAGATATAAAAATTACGCGTAAGGACGGTTAGTATAAAATACCTACCTATAAATTTTGAATACTAGAGTCTTCAAATCAAACATTTGTAGGTAATAAATCACACGACTGTGAGTTAATTTATTCCACTATAACTTTTTAAATGCCTGAACTGAACAGATTTGGATGCACGCAGGTAGGGTATAGGTAAGAATATTTATACCATCCTGCCCCCCCTAGCATGACCAGTGACCACTGAAACGCCATAATAATATCGATTTATTACTTTTAAGGACAAGGGTTTTGACAGTCAAGTGTCGATAAAACGCATCACGCGATCTATAGGCTGTCCCAATACTTTGCCTTATCCAGGAATCGAACCCACCAAATATATTTTTACGATACCAACCGATAGGGTTTCTCATCAGAGACCCCCTAGTCAAAGTAATATTTGCAAATCGTTATCGCTCCGCTTTTGAAACTGTATGGGATTGACATAGGGTACGTTCAGATGACAAGCGCTGAACGCGCGTTAATTTTTTTCAGATTCGATAATTCGGTATTAACAGCTTCCGTTTCCATTTCGTAAACAATCGAATTTTAAAATCATATGTTAAGTAAGTAAGTAATGGAATTTAAGAATCAAACGAAAAATGTATGGATTATAGTCTTAATTCATACATTTTTCGGAGCGAAGTGATAGCGAAAATTTTAATGTGACATTTGGCTACAGGCTCTGGATTATTAGCACGTTTTTAGGGTTCCGTAGCCTAGAGGCAAAAAACGGAACCCTTATAGATTCGTCATGTCTGTCTGTCTGTCCGTCCGTCCGTATGTCACAGCCACTTTATTCCGAAACTATTAGGATTACACAGTTAAAACTTGGTAATGTATTCGGTGAACCGCATTATGATGTTTACACAAAAATAAAAGATAAAGGGATTTATTTTTTAAGATTATTATCCCCATACATGGAACTGAAACTGAAAAAAAATGTTTCATCATATCTATGCGTACGGGGTGTCTACTGTCTATAGATAGGTCTTTAAAAATGACATTGAGGTTTCTAAGACTATTTTTCTCAAAGTCAACCGTTTAAAAGATGTACCTACACTGCCAAAGTGGTAAAATGTGTGTTTACCCCTCTAACTTTTAAAATAAGAGAGTGAAAAATCTTAAAAAAATGTATGCTGTAGATCTTAATAAACACTTTCAACTAAAATTGGTTTGAATGAGATATAACATATTTTCCAAAACCGCAAATATAACTTTGTCATTTATACAAACTTTATGAAAAACAAAGTTATTTATGCAGATGAAAAATGACGGTATTAAATGAGGCATGGAATATGGTAACTACGGAACCCTACTGCGTGTGGCCCGACACGCACTTGGCCGGTTTTGTATGAGGCCTAATCAATCTGAAATGATGGTAAATTGTAAATTGGCAAACACAAAAGCCGGGGGGGAGGGCACTCTCTAATTTTTATTATATTACAATTTAGACGCAGTGAACGCACACCAACCTAAAAAAGTTGGCCTGTTTTGTTTAGTACCTACTTACGTCAAAAGCGTTTTCATATTACTGTTGTTTATCCAACTTCATAATTTATAAAAAAAATATTTTATATTATTGAAATCTTTTAAACGGTCGTGATTTCAGGCCTCAAACTTCGTCAATCGATATAGGTTTTAGATTCTATGATATTTTTTTCGTAGTGGTTAGATTTTATAGTATACTTACCAGAAATATTAATCTCCTCTGGTGATAATGTTTATTATTGCGTATACCTATTTTACCAACAAATACCAATATATTACACCATCAATAAACAAAATGTAGTTGTCAACAAAATTAGTAAATCATTTCAGTAAAATCTCTATTGTCTGAATAAATTCAGTTGAATTGAATTGAAAAAACACGAAAAATGTAGTAAGTAGATAATCAAAATACTTCCTTCCCAAAAAAAAACGATCTTGTAAAATTATTTGGAAATCATCATTTCAATGATGCCATACAATAGTCTGCACGCGACGCGATCACTATAAAAAAACCTTTTAAATAAATTCAAAAAATTCAATATTCAAAAATCATTTATTCAGTCTAGGCTGTTACAAGCACTTGTGAATGTCATAGAAGCTACGTCATCGGTTCGCAAACCCTAAGCGGGAGACCTTGTAACGAGAAGAACCGGCAAGAAACTCGTCAAGGGCTGCTTTTTTCTCCCTGTATATTTCATACAGAGTCGTCAACATTGAAAAATGACCTCCACATTTAAAGTGAGGTAATTTACACAATAATTAACAAAAGTTTACACGCAATAGGTAGGTTAAAGTTAATTACCTACTATATAATGGATAGGTAATTGTGAGAGTAAATAACTTTCAACTAGTTCAGAAATCACTTTGTCTGCTACTCCTAAGTAGGCAATATTTACCAAAAAACACTTGACACAAGATATAAAAAATAATAAAGAAGAAACGCAATTCCTACAATTCAATATGCGTTAAGATAGGTACTCAGAAGCAGACCCATTCCCACTGACAGCACCCGTTCACGAGCATGACGCATGAACCAGCCATCGTTTCGCTCAACCATATTTGAGGGAACGTAACGACCCGCCTCACACGACACCACCGCAGAAATGTTTAAAGTGAGCATGACATAAGACGTACCTAGTTACGAGTATAAGTACTATGCAAAATGTAAAAAAAAATCGGTTGGCACTCCGGGAGTGCCGGCAGAAATGAAAACTTGAATATTAACGTTGTGCATTTTTGATATTTTGAAATTAGCGGCAAAGGATTAAAATTATTTCTTTCCTGTTACTATACAGTCACACAATTCAATCAGTTTGTAATTAGAGAAAAAATCTAAAGATTTCGCGCCAGTGACCTTTTTAATTTCTACATGCACGCATTCTACGATTTAAACTTATAGTCACAGAGTATAAATAAGTCTATGATTTCACCGAAGAGATCGCTGCTATTAGTTCCATTTTCAAAATTAGCGCGTTGCTGGTGACACAAGTATTTACGTCTTAAAATGATGCGCCGCCATTTTCAACGCGCTCCGTAGAAAGAGATTACACTTGAAAGTAGGGGATACTTCCGCCGCCAGCTGTCTACTCTCCATCCGTCACATCCGTCTTACGCATTTTCTATCAGCCACGTGATTCTTACTGATGAGAGTTTAGCATTTTTCCCCATTACAAAAAGGGTACAACGCCGCTAAAGAAGTTTTCACTTCAAAAAAAAACAGTAAAATAACTAAAACATGAAACAAACTTGACTTCATACATAATTTAATTTTAGTATAAATTGCGGCTGATTAATTGAACATTGCTGATTTCTTGTTTTTTTATAAAACACTTTTTTCAATTTACCTACATAAAATTAAAATTTTATATTTTAAAAATGCCATGCTGCCGTGTCTCCAACTTTCTATGGTCCGTGAATTTTGGCCAAGCATTGTGTAGGTGACACATTTGGTTTTCAAAAATTTTAATAGATGTCGGTAATAAATTACATCTTAGTTTTTCAAATTTTTTAATAGATGTCGCTAATAAATGACTCGCGATGTAATGTAGAGGGTGGCAGGGTGAGGGGAGTCAAATCATTAGCTGTCACTTCACCAAGAGCCGCCTTAACATCAATACGTAACGATATTTACAAACTTATATATATTGTTACCAGATAATTACAACAGGGAGATAGGATTATTGGCAACAAAGTACTTATAGTAGATATGTGTTACATCATTTCCACGCATTTTGATCTTTAAGACAATCGTCTACTTTATAATAACCTTTACCCATGAGTGTTTTTTTAACATGGTTTTTAAATTCATGCAAAGGAAGATCAATGACTTGTTGTGGAACTTTATTATTAAAGGATATGCCTTTCCCCATAAATGAACCTCTAGTTTTTGCAAGCCTAAAACTTGGAACGGCAAGTTTATCTTTATTTCTTGTATTAAACTGGTGATTATTGCTGTTTTTAGCAAATGAATCATAGTGTTTCCTTACATGAACTAAATTTTTAATTATGTACTGGCCTGCCAAAGTTTAAATATTTCTTTATTTAAACATTTTACTTTCATTTTTATTTTTAAAAACAAAATGAAGTCTTCTTTAGTAAAATTTCCTATCTTAAATGTTTAAGGTATTTTCCCTCCATGTGGCAAAGTTTTGGGACACCCTGTATTTACGAATCCAACTATATTTATGAATACAAAAAATACAGCGCAGTTGTTACTTTTTTTGTTGGATTTACATTCACACTCAAATTGTAGTTGCATATCAAGCAAAAAGTAAAGAAAGTAGGTATATTATTAGCAATATTGCTAAAGTCAGAAAAGTAAATAAATAAACAAGTGTAAATTAGTTGGATTTATTTACAATATGACAGCTAGATATTTAATAATAGGACCAAAAAAGAAAGACCGCAATTGCAAATAATTATTTCAATTTTGTCATACTAACTCCCGTAATTTTAATGAACTAATATTTTATACTAACGGCTAATTAAACAATAATTTACAATTATATTCTGCAGAAACGCGGAACAGTTTAATTGATTCCATTAATTGACGTTTTCGGTCATTATGTCAAAGGTAATGTGCACATCACACTAATTATAGAGTCCACTAATGAACTCACAGCTCATATTCAATGCGACGTCCAGAAAGTATACATATAAATTTTGATATGAAATAGTCACATTAATTCATTACATAAATACATTATACACAACGCATCTATGGTCCAAAAGTGGTCTGAAACAATTTCAATAGTATTTGTTCTTAGTCCTCTAATTGTGGAAACATCTCAGTCGCGATACTGTTGTTCTACTTTTGGAAACTAGATGATATACAGGGTGTCCCAAAACTTTGCCACACGGAGAGAAAGTACCTTAAATATTGAAGGAAATTTTACTGAAAGAAGACTTCATTTTGATTTTTAAAATAATTGGAACTGCATTCAAAAATTTTCGAACGCATGTCTTAACCAGGAATCGAACCCACCAAATCAGAAAAAAAACAATCTTTTATTTTTACGATACCGATCGAAAGAGTTACTTATTAGAATTATTTTTTGTTAAGTAACACAGCATCTTAAACAAAAGGAAGACCTTGAAATTCAACATTTAAATTTTAATTATATCATATTGTATCAATTTGTATGGGAATGAATGCGATTTTTTTAAATCTTTGAATGCAGTACGCATAATTTTTTAAAACAAAACGAGGTCTTCTTGCAGTAAAATTTCCTATCTTCAATATTTAAGGAACTTTCCCTCCATGTGGCAAAGTTTTGGGACACCCTATATATATTTAATAATTGGGTACCCATACGTTTTAATTACCTATATGTTTCGATTATACAATGTTAGAATAGTAGAAAATATGACAAAATCGAATATCTATCAAAGGAAGAAACATTTTTGTAGATTATTCATAACTAAAATAAAAACAAACATGTTTAAGTTTACAGTAGTGTGCAGATAAACTATTAGGTACCGATTTAGAGTAAACTACAAACCTAACCTAATGTCGTTAAAGGCGTCGTCGGGTTGTCTTTGGGCGTGTTTGGATAGGATCGCTGAGTGACATCAAATTCACTCCCTTAAGGGCTAAGCCTAAGTTTGCTTAGACAAATTATGACGGACGTAATCGCTGTTAGTACAGTCTTTAAGGTTTGAATGTTTATTGATACGCTGCGAATACTTGAATATAATTTATTAGCTACATGTAAAAAATTATTCACTGTTCATTACTTTTCTGATAAACAATAGTTCTTGTAGTAATGCAAGTGAAACGGTCAAGCTACATATTTTGACTAATGTGTAGAGTTTTTGAAGATAGTGCTAGTAGAGTAAGTGTCTATCTGCTAAATAGACTAACGCCGACCTAGGCCTAAAGCTAATAAATATGACATTTAGGCAAAACGCGACTTAGTCTGTCTACGCATTAGGTACACCGATCTTAAAGGTTCGGCATAATGAGTCGTCAGTAATTCAAATACGATAGCATTGCAGGCGTAATCATGCCGAACTTCGGTCGCGTAATTACGGCAGTGTGTCTAGTCACTTAGAAGCTTGGCTCTACATGAGGTCTGATAAGTTTTTGACAGTGTGAGCCACATCGTAGTCTTAGCAATATTATACAAGAAAATGTTTTTGGTGGTATTTTATTTACACGTTGTACATACATGACATTTTTGCTGTAAACTCTGAAATTTCTAAAAAATATTTTTCTCTCACTCCATGTTTTTCAGTCGAAAAAGGCAATAAAAAGTAAACAAAAAAACACATTACAAGGTAAGTATGACCCCATTTGTTGCGAAGTTTTTATTTAATTATGGGAACAGTTGTTGTTTCACTTAAAGTTGATGTTTATGTTCAAAGTTATTGAAACACATTCATATTTTTTGAAGGGGAAGCATTTCTCGTGACCTATTTTTTCAATGATTGATTGCGCCGTAGGTATTTCTGCTAAGAAAACCTCTGTAGTCATCTTTGAAAGAAATACGTGTTAAATTACACAGGTCAATTTTGGTCTGGTAGCTTGAACACCGATTTTAGACCAGAAGTTCCGCTTCCAATTCTCATGAAGCGTTAATTTGTGCTACTTTCCATCTTCGTTTTAAAATTTAGAGGATAAAAACTTAAAGGATTCCTGACACACAAAAAAAACTCTAAAAAGTTAAAAATGAAATATGTTTGACCCTTCTATATCGGGTATATGGGACAGCTTGGCCAAAACTGAAACAGTAGCTTCAGATCATGATTTATGATTGAAAATAGCTGGAATATTCCTCAGGAAACTTTCTAATTTTCCGACTTTTTTCCACTTTATCTGTGATGTGTTGATAACTTCGGAAAAAAAGTCGGAAAATTAGAAAATTTTCCTGAGGAAAATTCCAGGTATTTTCAATCATAAATCATGGTCTGAAGCTACTGTTTCAGTTTTGGTCAAGCTGTCCCATACACCCGGTATAATTAATATTTGTACCAATTAAGTAATATTTTGATTCTAGAGGAGTCATGTCGCGTTGTCGGCGTCGGGGGACCGCTAATTAAAGAAGTATTTTAATTATTGATGTTGGATAGGTATTAGTACCAATCTGTGTATTTTGCGGTACAACCTGACGCAAAGAAAATCCTGTTTGCCAAAATCCTCTAATTCTAATAGGTGTACATAAACATTTTTCACCATTGGGCCTTCATTATCATCTATCTAACACTTACTCATTGAGACCATTCCAATGTGCCCTAACATGCTATATCTGCTGTGAGTTGCTGAGGGGTTGGGGATGCTGCAGCATCAGCTCTCAGTTATCGGAGATACCACCGAAGTAACATTACAGTCACGTCTCTAAATATATATACAGTTTAGAATTTTGTCGCTCTAAAAGCTATAAAATACAAATGACATCTACAACAAAGTGACAAAGTTCTTAACTGTATACATATTATTTTTTGACGTGACGTACACCTTCCAAATCAATCAGTCCTGTGATAGTAATTGGTAATACCCTTTTGTCAAGTAGGAAATGACCTGAAGATCTTCAAACAGTTGAACAGAACTTCATAAATTATTCTGAGAACCATCCCGATTACGTCAGCTTTCAAATAATCAAAACCGCATCAATTCGGTCCATTAGCTTGTGAGCTACGTTGGCTCTCACAGACACACATACACGTCTAATTTATAACACCCCTCTTTTTGCGTCGGGGTTTAAAAACTTGTCTTAACTTAAGCGTTTTCCGGTGCAACCATTCTGCATGCCAAAGTATTTCCTAAACAAAGTTTTTTTTCTAAGTGATATGTCCGTTCTCTGCCTGTGCGTGATTTCAATGGTACTCAATAATAAGTATTAGTTATGACCCAAGATTGTGTATCAGCGGATGATTGGAAAAGTTTCGACCAATAACTTTGGGTTCATAAACAAAATCTAATTGGGTTTCAGAACTTGTTATATGATTGGCTGATAACGCATATATTTTATTAAATAGTCGTTAAGTACTTAAAGTGGAACAAGATAAGTGTTAAACGGTAAATCAACTATAGTATTGATTTAATAATTAACAATGCAAAATGAATGAGATGTTATTTTTAGCTTTTTATGACAAATGTGTTTGTTCACTGAAGAGAGATCGCAATTTACTCAGAATCATTAAGTATATAGCTCTCCATTCCACGAAATCAATGTTAGTATTATTACGTTATTTGACTGAGTCAGGCGTCACTTGGCGGAAGTTTCATCACTTGGCGGAAGTTTCAAACCATTTTCTATATATTTCTTTTTTGAATAAAGTTATTATTGCTGAGTGTGATTTTTTTATTATTAGCAATTAACTAACCTACAACCAAAATAAATTAGCTACAACACTTGTGTTATGGAAATCGATGACAAAATCACAAACATTGAAAAGTTGAAACATAATTTATTCTAAAATGGACACAAAATATTTTTTCTTTTTTTTTAGATAGTAATTTAACTTTAAAATTTGTTTTGTTTCAGGTCAGTATGTTTCAACGTTACAGGTATGAGGCTTCAAAGGCATGGATATAATATAATATGTCACTATAATTTTTGGTGAGTTTTACTAGGTTGCGGTTACTTTGTAGTACATGGCAAGACCTAACGTAAATTTCCGCGTTCATTTTCGGTGTTAAAAACTGGGAGGTCTAGTCTGAAAAATAAACAGGAAAATCTAACGGCGTGTTTTTTGATAGGGTTTATAAAAAAAACCGGCCAAGTGCGTGTCGGGCCACGCGCCATAGGGTTCCGTAGTTACCTTATACCATACCATATTTAATACCACCTATCATTTTTCGTTTGCAAAAATAACTTTGTTTTTCACAGTGTTGGTATGAATGACAAAGTTATATTTGCGGTTTTGGAAAATGTGCTATATCTCAAAAACTAATTACTATATCTCGTTCAAACCAATTTTGGTTGAAAGTGTTTATTAAGATCTACAGCATATATTTTTTTTAGATTTTTCACTTTCTTATTTCAAAAGTTAAAGGGGGGGGACACACATTTTACCACTTTGGCGGTGAATATCTTTCAAACCGTTGACTTTGAGAAAAAGTTGTCTTAAAAACCTCAATATCATTTTTAAAGACCTATCTATAGACACCCAACACGTGTTGGTTTGAAGAAAAAAATTTTTTTCATTTTCAGTTCCATGTATGGCGAGCCCCCCCTTAAATTTTTTATTTTTCTTATTTTTGTATTAAATTCGTTAAGCGGTTAACAGAATACATCTACCTACCAAGTTTCAACTATGTAGTCTTAATACTTTCGGAATAAAGTGGCTGTGACATACGGACAGACAGACAGACAGACAGACAGACAGAAAGACAGACAGACAGACATGACGAATCTATAAGGGTTCCGTTTTTTGCCATTTAGGCTACGGAACCCTAAAAACAGTGTTGTGTTTCTTATATACAGACTATCAATCACTGAGAAACTAAATAGATTTACTTCACACGGGTGGTCACAGAGTGAAGAGCTTTCAAAAACCACTTACTTAAGCCCGCCTCTAAATTGGCCATGTATCTGTATGACGATCTTTTTTTAGAACACTTTATCTGATCCTCTTTGCGGTTCTAAGACTGAGGAGTTAGGTTTTTAATTGGATACTTTGTTACTGGGGGATGTGATTAATTGGGATCTTGGAATAGTATTTTTAAATCTTTGTGGTTACAGTCTAGCTAGCCATAGAGTATAAATTAGCGCTACTTATCGACAATCGCTTGTAAAATCGAATCACCACCTCATTGAAATTAGGTTTGCGATTAAATTTCAATACTCAATACTCAAATAATTTATTGCATTCCATGTGTGTTACAGTAGTTCTTAAATTATATATTAGATCACTATGGACCCTGTCGGGCACAACAACAATAATAGATAGCAAACACTTATTTATAATTAGGTACCTACTTATTATATCATACATAATGAGGTTAATTATATATTTTTGGTGTTTGTTTCATTACGATTAGGGGAGAGTAGGGTATTACCGCGCGGTTGATAATTGCGCGCCCCTTGGTTTCTCGGAAACTATCAAGTCTATACACCTGGAATAACAGTCAAATCTTAGCTCTAAGCACCTCTAACCTCGCCCGCACACCGTCAATTCCCGTCGAACAACCAGAGAGGAAGGCCACGCGTTTTTAGTTTTTCCACGCACACGATCTACTTTTTCTGATATTTTAATAAGAGGTGAGTCAATCAATATTACCTAATGAGTAATAAACCACATACATTTATAACGTAAAAATTATGTAGAATTTGTGTGCAGAATTATTTTAAATCTATTCTTTAAGTTTGTTATTGTTTGTGAGGTTACAAATTAAAATTGCCTTGTTTGATAATTTCGCGCACATGGCGCGAAATTATGCAGTATGAATATATCTATGGCAAATATTTTCTTTACAGAAGGCGACGAAAACGAAGGAAAATGGCTGATCCTCCTACGAAGTAATTGCATACTAAAGTAAAAGCATTCCGAAAATGGACAGTTATTTTAAAATTAATTAGTTTTCGAAGTAGAAAGACATCTTATGTGTGTTACGGAACGTATCTATGGTTTTAAAAATGTATGCGTCGTCTATGATTGTCTCTGGCTGTACCTACCTATCTACTGAAATACACGCTCGTCCAAAGAAGTCTTTTTATATTTTATTGAAGCTGTCCCTGCACCTGCCATACCTGCCTTCCACTCCAGCCACCACCACATGGTGACAGCGGTGCGTCGACAAGAAGACCCAACCAAATCACGGAAAGGAAAGGTAAATTTATACAAAATTCATGCCCGACGAGACCGAGGCGACGAAATCCAAAATGCCGGACGACTCGCTTGCAACGCGTCATGCACATGCACCGAGTGCCCCGCCAGCAAAATTCTCATTAAATTTGAATTCTTCAAACATGCCACTGGAGTGGAAGAATTTTTCAATGGCTCTCAAAATTTACATGACGGCCAATAACCTCGACAATGAGCCAGACGCCAGGAAAGTAGCCATCTTGTTGAACACTATCGGCACCGAAGCGCTATACATTTTCTACTCATTCGATGTTGATATGTCTGCAATTACATTCAAGGCACTACTACAAAGGTTCGAGACATATTTTTTACCGAAAGTCAACATTTCCATAGAGCGCCACAAACTTTTCAATAGAAAACAAATGCCTAGTGAAGACATCGAAACATACGCGACCGACATCAAGAACATTAGCCTGCAGTGCAACTTTGGCCAGATCACAGACGACCTTCTCAAGGATATTTTCTCCTGGAACCTGGATTCGAAATTCGCCTACATCAAAGAACGTATTCTGATCGAAAAACCTAGAACTTTTGACGACGCAGTAGCACTTGCAATCACAATTAGAAACAGCAAGATCGACACACAAACATTATCCAAAGACCAAGGACACGAACAAGTCAACGTAGTCAAGCAATCAAGACCATCGCGCTCAAGAACGCCAGGAACGTCAGACATCAAGCCGAGATTAAGTAGTCTAGCAAGAAGACCCATTAGTCAAAACCGCAATCCAATGAGGCAAGCCAGCGAGACATGCACAAGGTGTGGACAAGTCCATCGTATAAGATGCCCAGCACAAGGAGTCACCTGTAGGAAATGCGGCCGTAAGGATCACTTCGCTAAAGTATGTCGTTCCCGACAAATTAATTATGTAAATTCCGACCTTAGTAGTAATTTTCAAATAAGCAACAATGACACATATTTTTTGGGATCTTTATTTATTGCAAACATACATAATGACAATAATAATTACCAAACCTATCTTAATATTAACTCGACAGACACAAAATTTCTTTTAGACACAGGCGCTGACACTAATATCTTATCTTTCAGTACTTACAAAAAACTTAATCTACCTTTGTCACTTATAAAAAAGAGTTCGCACAAGTTATCCACATTTAGTGGTGAGATTTTACCAACAGTTGGTCAGTGTCAGGTAAGTACCTTTCATAATAACACAAACTACTTACTCAACTTCCACATTATAGATCTTAACTGTCAAGACATCATAGGCCGTAGAAGTTGTGAGGAACTAAAATTAATCAAAAGAATTCATAATGTTCATTTCAGTAATAACCAGCATATTGACTTATTATCAGATTATGCACAATTGTTTGAAGGTATAGGTTGCCTTAATGACTTCGAATGTCATCTTACCTTAAAGCCGGACGCAGTCCCATCAGTCGATGCTTGCCGTAGAGTCCCATTCGCCTTACTTGATGACTTGAAAAATGAACTTGAGTTGTTAGAAAAAGACAATATCATAGCCAAAGTTGACGAACCGACTGACTGGGTTAACTCAATTGTGCTAACCTCTAAGAAAAATGGCAAACTAAGACTGTGTATCGACCCAAGAAAACTTAATACTAATTTAATGAGAGCTCATTACCAATTTCCCACTATTGATGAAATTAAAACTAGTCTGTCAGGAGCCCAATTTTTCTCTACGTTAGATGCCAACCGAGGCTTTTACATGTTAAAATTAGACGAAGCTTCCTCAAAACTTTGTACTTTCATAACACCTCAAGGAAGGTATAGATTTCTTCGACTTCCTTTTGGTATCAATGCCGCTCCTGAGATTTTTCACTCTGTAATGACTAAAAGGTTCAGTGACCTCGAAGGGGTCAAGGTCATGATGGATGATCTGTTGATTTATGGCTCGACCAAGCAGGAACATGATATTAGGCTTAAAAAAGTACTTCAAAGAGCACAAAACCTAGGAATTAAATTCAACAAAGAAAAATCCAACATTTGTCAAAGTCAGGTTAAATATTTAGGTCACATATTTAGTAAGGATGGTGTAAAGATAGACCCAGCGAAAGTGCAAGCCATATGCCAAATGCCACCTCCTACGTGTCTCTCAGAATTACAAAGATTTTTGGGAATGATTAATTACCTAGGCTCCTATATTGAAAATCTATCCCAAAAGACTACCAATCTGAGGCGTCTATTATCTAAAAATACAGAATGGATCTGGTCAGAAATTCATGACGATGAATTTAACAATTTAAAAAGTCTTATTACAAATGCCCCAGTCTTAACCTATTATGATCATAATAAAAATATCATTCTTTCAGTCGACTCATCAAAAGATGCTATGGGTGCTGTAATTAGTCACGACAAACAGCCAATAGCCTATGCATCTGCGTCTCTAAGTCAAACTCAGCAAGCCTACTCTCAAATTGAGAAAGAACTTTTAGCCATACTCTTCGGTTGTACGAAATTTCATCAGTATGTGTATGGTCATCACATCACTGTTGAAACGGACCACAAACCTATCGTCTCACTCGTTAAAAAACCTATTTATAGCATTCCGGCACGATTACAAAGAATAATGCTCAGACTACAACCCTATGATTTAGACATTATATACAAACCTGGTAAATACTTATATGTCGCAGATACACTCTCTAGATGTGCCCTGCCTGAACATGCTTTAACTGACCTTGAAGAGGATATTGACCTTCATGTCAATTTAGTCATTCGTTCTTTGTCCCTTAGCCCGCATAAATTGAAAGAATTTCAAGAACACACTACCAAAGACTTAGATTTACTTACCATTATAAAGTTTTGTAAAGAAGGATGGCCAGAACATAAAAAATTAGTGCCAGATAACATTAGGTCTTATTTTTCCCTAAAAAATGAACTTCAAGTCATTGATGGTATTCTTTTAAAAAATAATAGTATTGTTGTCCCGAAGTCACTTAGAAAGGATACTTTGAAACTCATTCATGAAGGACATCAGGGTATTAAAAGTTGTCAAAACCTAGCTAGAAACTCAGTCTATTGGCCAAATATCAATACAGATATTGAGACTTTTATCATGACATGCCATATTTGTTTGACACACAGACGGAACAACACTAAAGAACCACTTTGTCACCAAGACATAGAATTCATACCTTGGTATAAAGTAGGTGTTGATTTATTCGATTTTAATTCACAAAAATACTTGCTAATCGTCGACAATTTTTCTAAATATGTAGAAATGGCTTTGTTGAAAAACAATTCTACTGCCAGCAACGTCATTGCTCACTTAAAATCCATTTTTGCCAGACATGGCATACCTAAATATTTGCAGTCAGATAATGGCCCACCTTTTAACGCTTTAGACTTCAAGTCATTTTGTTCGGAATGGCAGATAAATCACATAACTTCAAGTCCCTACCATAGCCGTTCGAATGGCATGGTTGAGAGAGCAATCGGTACTATTAAAAACATTCTAAAGAGATGTTATATGGATAAAACCGACCCCTATTTAGCTATTTTACAATATAGAAATACTCCCAAACAAGGTTTATGTTCACCTGCTCAACTTCTTATGTCCAGGACTCTTAGGTCCAAATTGCCCATTTCAAATCATTACTTACAGCCCAAAGTCCCAAACTATAAATTGATAAAGGAAAAAATGAAAGAAAACAATGAATATTCAAAACTTTACTACAACGCACACTCAAAACAATTACCTGCTTTGCACAAGGGTGATAGGGTATATTTTAAAAAGCAACCACATAGTACTTGGACACCAGGTATCATAACAGATATAAATTCACAGCCTAGATCATACACTGTAGACACAGATGAAGGTTCTTTTCGTCGTAACCGGGTTCACATTTTTAAACCAAAATCTCCGCCACACACGCACAGATCTTCTAGTTTACCGCCAAAGACTCCGTCCCCTGCTTCTCCTCCGTCGAATACTTCTGCAGCTCCACACCTGAAACATCAAACAAACATTAGTAACACAACATCACAATCACAACATAGTAAAAACACAACACAAGGTAAAGTCAAATACTCATCTTTTGGTCGTGAAATTAAAATCCCAAGTAGATATCATGAATATCATTAATTTCTTGTATTTACGTCATAGTATTACATTTTACAATATTTCTTGCTTTGTAAACAGTGATAACAAACGTCATTCATTTATGCTATCTGTCATAGCTGTCACTTGTCATTTTAAATGTGTTTCTTTTCGCACAGTGCGTTTGTTATCAACATGTCCACGTTCGAATATTGTACAATCTAGACTTAAGATTATTTTCTTTTTTAAGAAGGGAAGATGTTACGGAACGTATCTATGGTTTTAAAAATGTATGCGTCGTCTATGATTGTCTCTGGCTGTACCTACCTATCTACTGAAATACACGCTCGTCCAAAGAAGTCTTTTTATATTTTATTGAAGCTGTCCCTGCACCTGCCATACCTGCCTTCCACTCCAGCCACCACCACAATGTGTAACAAACAAAAGATGTCTTTCTAAATCGTTTAATATGGAAACTTATAAGTTTATAATTTTGAGACTGAGTTGATTAATGAATATAAAAAGAAATAAATATCTATAATTTTCATTTTTTCCATATGCTGTAATATTACTTTACGAGTTTATTGACAATTTTAATTAGAGGCGCGGTTTTATCAGACCCAGAGCAAAGTACCGACCTAGGGACACGATATTATCAGACCAGTTTGATAATATCGCGTTTTCCCATTTTTTTGTTATTTGCTCATATTTTTGTTTTGTGTTTTATTTTGATGATTTAGAAGTTTCGTTAGCGTAGCTAGATAAATTCCCCATCTATAGTCATATTTAGTTTTTATTTTAACCCAACCTGAGGTTAGTTATATTTGAATTTCCTTAGGGACTCGGTATTACCCTACTCTCCCCTACTTAAATAAAAATTCAAAAGATTTTACTTATTACTTTCTATTAATTTATATTGCACTTATGTTTTTAAGTTAAGTATTTAAATTTTATTTACTTTTTATCTACAATATTCATATTTCTATATTTTTATCTTCTAAATATTCCTTCATGCTGTAATAACACTTTTTTGTGAGTAATAGTTTTAGATTATTTAGGAATTTTTTATCATCAATGCTATTTTTTAGTGAATCGGGTAGCTTATTGAAAATTTTTATGGACATGGCTAGCGGGCTGGACGAATGGTGTTTCATATAAGCATTAGCAAGCGTTAATTTATTTCCGTTTCTAAGATTATGTTTTTTGGTTTGATCAAATCGTTTAGTGTATAAATTTGGGTATTTTCGAACGAATTTACATATCTCTAGAATTTAGGTGCAGGGTAAGTTCAAGATTTAATGTTTTTCAAAGTAACGTTTGCAGCTGTCTGATTCCTCTTCTCTGATTTTACAAGCGATTGTCGATAAAAAGCGCCAATTGACTAAAGTCACCTGCCAAGCAATAAGCGCTGCTATTCTCTAACTAATCCTAGCCCACCGACTCAAATGGCCAACATTCTATGCGTTTGAACGCTACGATTACTATCAAAGCTTTAAAATAAGCAGTAAACTATAAAATTACCTACCGTTAGCTTGTCAATTCCATAGAATTGAATTTGCGACATGTGATTTTATCCTTCCTGATCACACTGCCTAAAAAGCAAATAGACTAAGAGGGCAAAATGACCAAAACGCAGAATGACTAACTTATCGTCTATTGCTCATGTTTAAGCTTTAATAGCAAGAGCTGTTCAAACGTATAGAATGTTGGCTATTTATTTTTATTTACCTTATTTTACTTCTTGTCTGGGTGTCTGATATTCGTATCACATCACAAGCTTTGTTAAATTTTATGTAGGTTTTATTAAGTATCTTGGGATCAGGGGGGCTATTACGAAAAGTTTAACGCGATACACGCAGCTGCGTCCGTGCTTCGTTTTGATTGTTTCCTATTACAAATCACTTTCGTATGCGATATTGCGAAGAGACTGCGTGAGTTTGACAGTCTCTCTCTAGCGTATCCAAAATCGTTCGTTTAGTAGTCTATAAACTACGATAGCCAAATTCAAAATATTTGTTATAACTGCAACCAACGAACTGCGGACGATTATCGTGGCCAAGTGATTGCGTTACGCAATTGCGTACGTTATTTTCGTAATAGGCCCCCTGAACAATAAACTGAGATAATTTTGTTTTTTATCAATAAAATGTTCCGCTAGAATGTAAAAGGTTCCCAAATAGTCGAACGTATAAGGGTGTATCTTGCGTCCACTAGCTATAAAAAAAAATCATTACTCGTACAACTAATTAACTATGTATAGTAAAATTCTGAAAAATATGAAAACTAGTAGTAGTTATAAATAAACAATTTTTGTATGCGTTTTTTCCTGTTTTAAATGTGTTTGTGTCTGGATGTCTATAATCTGGATTAACGACTAAAGTGGCCACTTTAAAGTAAGAAATTATACAAGGTTATTTTTAAGTTAATACAAAACCTATCGCGGGGTTGATCAGACCATCAAACTGAACAATTTTCATTAGGGGACCAACCGCGGAATCACGAAAAAACAATCTGCTTCTGCTGTTCCACACAAAAGTACAATCCTACTCTCTCAAAATGTATGAAACAGCAGATTTTTTTTCGCGATTTCAAGATTGGCCTTTAAATGAAAGTTGTTCAGTTTGATGGTCTAATCAACCCCAAGAGAGGTTTTGTATTAACTAAAAATAACTTTGTATAAAGCATATTATTTATATTTTTTTAAAGCATATTATTAGCGTTTTATTTAAAGCTTAAACTAGTTATTTAAACATTGATCATTCGTATGCTTCCTTTGCGTTGAAAATTGTCCAATCCCTCGAAAATATTACACAATCACACGCCCAGAAACTTGGTAAAGGTTTCCCAGATTTATGTGTTTCACTGGGGCACACAATAAAGGGTCTCCAGCGATGAGAGAGTATCACAATCATTTGAAGTGTTAAGCTTAGGACATAACATAACAGCTGAGTAGAATAGTTATATCTACTCGAGACACAGTTGATTAAAAAAAACTTACTTCGTAGGCTACGTAGAAAGTATATACTACTACTTACGTAAAAAACGTAGTTTAAAAATAAGTAGTAGCCCGGAACTATTATTTTTTTTACCCGGAGGAACGAATCCAATCAATCAACGAACGAATCAAGTGTGTTTTGAATTTTATCACAGTTTGGGTTCATTTTAAATGAATTGTTGCAATATTCAATCTTCATTAGGTTATAATTGTAGTTCTTTTATTTTTCAACTCAGAAAAATAATGAAGAGATCAATATGTTGTTATTACATTAGTGGTTAAACTCATTACAATAACACACGGATAAAACGATATTAAATAGGCGGTACCTATATGATTTATTGTCCACCATAATAAATAACACAAAAGCACAATACAAAAAATATAAGATTTGATACAATTATCTTTTCTCAAAAACTTCTTTTGACCGAGCGAGCGCGAAGCGTCTCTGCTTCAGTTTGGTCGAAAATGCTTTCGTTTACTGTCCGTTTGTTCCAGTCGAGCGCTCGTTTCTACTGATTTTCGTTCGACATCTCATTGTTTTGAGTCATATGTCGAACGAAAATCAGTAGAAACGAGCGCTCGACTGGAGTCGAGCAATTCAAAAATAGGGCCCCTGGTCGCATTTCACAACCGATTTTCGTAAAATTTTGTGAGTAGGTTCGATAGTTATATAGTTTTTTGTCAAGTCACATTTTTAAACTTTTCGAAAAAGCGAAACACTTTTCAGCCATTTTGAAAAATGTTCAAAAATGAGGTCTACGGCTCACAGAGCCACTAGTAATCATAAAAGTTACTAGTTACTAGAATTAAACAGCTAACTAGATTAGTAGAAATAAGTCGCCAGTGTGTGATAAGCTTAACTTTGAATCATAAAAGTAGTTTGACAGGCAGACAGTTTGCGGAGCTTGCGTTGGTGTATTCTGGTAATCTCACATATTGCGTTCTAGAATAAATTTTGCGCGACAAATGTTATTTATGCTAGAATAACGTGCACTCTATATTTTGGTGGTCTTGGGCAAGATGTTTTATATCAATAATTAAAACACGTAATGTGTGTGTTACTATAGTACCTAACCATTTTTTATTTGTATTTTGCGTAGCCCTGGGGGTTTAAATAGACAAGATTGGTTCTTGCATTTGTTGTTCATCACACATAAAATACTAGTAATATGACTCACTGGTCTTTGTAAAATGAAGTGAACAAAACGATAATTTACGAGCATCGAGAAAGGATAAACTATCAAAATATTTAAAAAGCTCCTGCTAGACATTATTAAACAACCAATAAAGAAAAATATTCTTTATAGATCAGTGATACTTACTTAAATTTGCATGCCTACAGACTTAAGGCAGAATATTGTTGAAACTTTAGATTAGAAACATTGTCGTCCATCTCAATGTAATGTACACAATATTGTGCAAATAAATATTCTGATTTCTGATTTCATTGGTTTTAAAGGTAATAAAATAAAAATAACTGATGAAATTCTGTTTTTTTGGTGCACTTTAAGTAGGCAATTTCGAAACTGTGACGAAAATTTTTATTTTCGTCACAGTTGAAGTTGAGCGGTTGATTTGAAATAGGTGAACAGAATTGTGTCATTAAATGGAAATAAAACCGGTCAAGAGCGAGTCGGACTCGCGCACCGAAGGTTCCGTACCATCATTTGCACCATCAAACCACACTGCAGATCTCTTGACCGATAGTGGAACTAATGTTAACTTTTTTAGAAATTTGAAAATTCTAAAAAAGTATGCTATATTAAGACATCGTTTTATTTTTCCTGTAATCTTTACATAAATTACTATCACATAGAATTATTTCAGATTTTTCTCTTTGCAAACTTCGGAGATAAGGGGGGGGGGGAACGGTATTTTTTTTACATTTTTCATCATAAGTCGAAAACTATGCGGCCTTAGAAAAAAAAATGTTTTAAAATATGCAAACAGCGCTCTTTCATATGATACCCCACATGCCCTAGTCACCTCACTTCAAATTTTTAAGACCCCTTTTCAGTCCCTGTTGCAAAAAAAATATTAGTTTTTTATTTCTTTCTTATTTGTAAAATAGTTGGGCAAATGTCATCTTAAACTATTCCAAATTTCAAGTTGATACCATTAGTAGTTCGCGAGATATCCAGCTGTGATAGACAGACAGACTGAGTCACACCATAAGGGTTCCTTTTTTACCATTTTGGTACGGAACCCTAAAAATGGCGGTAATTATACGCTACAAAGTGTATATCAAAAATAGGAATGTAGCTTACCGATCTTTCTTTAAGGTGGTACCCTGAGCGAAAGTGGCGCCGCGGTGAATTTCATTTAATATTATAATTCTAATACACAATTTTAATAATGTTTATCGTGGAGATTTTAGGGCCCACAGTCTAGTATTTTTAGACGGTATCGTTACATTCCCTAGTAGTCACTGCTAGAAGTAGATAGAAAAACTGCTAAAAGTGGCCGTTTTTGACACATTTGCTATCTACTTCTACGAATGACTACGAGGGCATGTAGTGATACTTTCTAAAAATACTAGACCATGGGCCCTAAAATCTCCACGATAAACATTATTAAAATCTTTTTCTATTAATAACTTATTAGATAAAAACCTCTGAGGGCGCCACTTTCGGTCATACAACCGCCTTAAGTAGATTTCGTGGTTTTATTTTTTGGTTTTGACAACGGTACTTTTCTTTACCTATTTCTGTATCTATTCACACCACTTTGTCCATAATTGTAGCGTAGAGCGTTATAATAACTGTTATTTTTTCTAAACAAATAGATTTACTGCACAAGTCAATTACTCTATCGCAATTTGCTTCCCTACAAACTTATCCACATGTGGTCTTTGATCGCTGCATGTGGTAGATCATTTTCCGATGGTGATTTGCTATAAGCGCCAACATTTTATACGAACATGCATACGACATCCATCAATTTAAAGACCCGGAGGGGCTGTCAGCTCTAAATAATCATCCCGCTGCGCTAAAAGGGAATCTGGGACGCGAATTAAGAGGATTCGAAAAAGTTGAATTTATGGGATATGTTTGTTTGTGTTGCTACTCTTCGTATTTTGGTCTGAGTCGTAATTGCATTGAATTACGGTTTAAAAAGTATACACCACATCCTATGATACTAGCGGCACGCAGAGTTTATAAACTGGGTTAAACATAGGATGCTTTTTATCCCAGTCATAGATTCTCAAGGGATTTATTTTCTATTACAACGCGTACGAAGTCGCGGACAGAAGCTAGTAATTTAAAAGGTGGTACCCTGAGCGAAAGTGGCGCCGCGGTGAATTTTATTTAATATTATAATTCTAATACACAATTTTAATAATGTTTATCGTGGAGATTTTAGGGCCCACAGTCTAGTATTTTTAGACGGTATCGTTATATTCCCTAGTAGTCACTGCTAGAAGTAGAAAAACTGCTAAAAGTGGCCGTTTTTGACACATTTGCTATCTATTTCTACGAATGACTACGAGGAAATCCGTTCTTACCGTTCCACGACATGAACTGTGTAAGTCAGTTGTGACTTATGAGATCCAGGTCATCCAGGTGTTATGGTATCTTTAAAGGCACTACAATCTTATCGAATTCAAATCAAACCATTATTTTCTATCAAACGGGCTGAATTCTCTGCATGAGTCGTATTCTCTCTAAGGGCGCTTTTGCACTATAAGTACGTATTCGGTTCGAATTCATTTCTGGTCTGATTTGGCCGTCCTAGAACCATACGAGTACACAAACAAGACAGCCAAAGCGGATCAAAAACGTAAACGAGCCAAACACGAAACGAATAAGTATTACGGCCGGTTTCAATATTCTATCTACAGACGATCGGAGATAGCTATCTGAGATCATCAGTAAACATCTATCTATCTATTACTGGCGTTTCAATAACAAAATGCAGCCGAGTCTATCTCAGATTAGGGATAGTTTAAAGTCATAACCTCTAGTAGCGGCTCTATGGACCAATCATCAGCGAGTCCCTCCGAAATGTTCCGTTCCGGCATTTCATAGAAATATTTTATTTTCTTAGCATTTATTTCCATTGTTATTAGATTGATAAAATGGCGGAAAATAAGTAATTATTAATAATTTTGTTGTTCTCTTGTTTAACATCGTATTTTTTTTAAATAATTTCAATATTTTATTGTAAATCTTTCAATAAATAAAATATAAGTGTGGTAAACGAAACGCTTTGTCTTGATGACAGCTGACATGACGGCTGGCTGACGCATGTACTGTGTGCATTCCAACAGACTAATCGCTGAGTCATCGGTCTTGAAATAGATAAAATAGAGTAAATTTAAACCATGGAGAGTATAGGTGCCGGCACATAACTTGGCAAGACAAAGATGAGACAAAAGAAGCGCAGCAGCTACAAATATTAAACTCGGCGCATCTTTTGTCTCATCTTTGTCTTGCCAAGTTATGTGCCGGTATTTTTAATCAAATTGAACATTAATGCATCCCCTTAACCCAAACGATCAAAACTGCATGTCAATCATTTACATTGCATCGGCACGTCACATTTTGATGTCTAGGAGGTGAATCTACGTTGTTTCTTACTTCCTGCGTCATTGTCGTTACTCGAAAATCTTTAAAAATCCAATGCATCACAAGGAATAAATCAAAAATATGCCATCATTTACATTAGAGTACAATAATAAATTGTATTAAATTGCATATTTTTAATTAATTTATTGCGATGCATTAGATTTTTGAAAATTTTCGAGTAACGACAATGATGCAGTAAGAAACAACGTAGATTCACGAACGTTGCTTGACAAGCACCACAGAATTGATAAAATCAAAAGTAGGCCACGCTCCCAAATGGTAGTGCTGGTGTAATGGAATGTAAATGATTGACAATTTATAAATGCTTCATCGTCTAGGGCAGGCGGGCTCCCAACTTTTTACCCTATGCGCCCTACCTAACTTTATGCTAAATACATATCCCCCCCCCCCCCCCTACAAAATTATAATCGGAGTCCAAATCTGAATCACATAACCAGCCTCATTTATTTCAACAACACTGTAATTTAATTTATCAATTTTCTAAAAACTAATACAAAACGGGACGGTAGATAACGTATTATCCCCAAAACTTGAGAGATAGGCGGAATCCAAAACGATAGATAGGTAGGCTATCGTCAGTAAAGCTGACAAAGCATTATTGAAACGTCAAATTTGGTTTTTCTATGGAGTTGCTTATCTGTGGTTACAGATAGACCCTCCCAAAGATAGATCAAAATTTTGGATAGTAAATTCTATCTATCTTTGATTATTGAAACACAAAATTTGACGGATAGCTACCAGGGGTAGAAATTTTAACAGACAGTAAGGGATAGATAGGTTATTGAAACCGGCCGTTAGTGCAGCACCCTAACGATTAACTTCTTCAAATCAGAGTGATGTACTTATGTTATTTATTTAGTAGACAGGGATACATTTCTGAGCTTAGTGCCTTACTATAATTTACATCAACTGGAAGCTTTATTAGCTAATATAGAATGTTTGTGAAAGCAAGTCGTTTTGTCTAGACTACGAGTCAATATCGTTTGCCCTTGTTGTTAATATAGTATAGGGTAATGAGTTAGCTGAGAAGGAAGATAGTGGATGGGAGATTTTAATGGAGTCACTTTACAGCAAATTGATAAAAGAAATACAGGCTGTGCAATAGCCTTATAAAGCCATGCCATGCTTTCAATACCATGCCGTATGACTTGAAAACCACCAAAAGGTTGAAAGAAAATTTTATTTGTAAGGAAAAATGCAAAATGACAACCCTAGACGTAAACCCTAACCGTAAATAGACTATGGGATTGATTATAATCACAGATAATATAATCATTACTAGTACAGATCTCATCCCATACTAAAAAAATGGCCCTCGTAAGGCGACTAGATAGCAGTACCTGCTAACTAAGCCACATCTGATGTTTCAAATAAGACCCCATGTTACAATTAATCCCATTTACGGCCAAAAGCATAACACAAATTCAGTCTAGGGTTGCCACTGCAGTTTATCATAATTTTTTTTCGAATAAGTAGTCTTCAAGGTTTATATTATATAATTTTCCTGAGTAGTTTGCATTACCATGCAGCCGAATATGATAGAAAAGATACTCCCTACCTTCCATATTCGGCTTTATAAAGTTATTATCAAACACCCTGTATATTCAAAGAAAAACTTATAGAATACTAGCTGCCGTCCGCGACTTGGTATGCGAGGTTTCTCTCAAGAACAATACTTTTTTCGAATGAAAGGTACTCTGTCCTTCTCTGTACCCGTGATAATGTGTATGCAAAATTTCGTGATGATCGGTTCAGTAGTTAAGATGTGAAGGCGTAACAAACAAACAAACGGACTTTCGATTTTATTGTATTAGTAAGGATTAGTAAGGACTAGTAAGGATAAGGAAGTACAGAATATGTACACAAGCCAATAATTTAGCTCCTAGTATAAGAAATGATATCAAACAACCAGTGAAGCGTGTAGCAATATTTATGTGAACTAAGGCGGTTGTATGACCGAAAGTGGCGTCCTCAGAGGTTTTTATTTAATAAATTATTAATAGATAAAGATTTTAATAATGTTTATCGTGGAGATTTTAGAGCCCATGGTCTAGTATTTTTAGAAGGTATCACTACATGCCCTCGTAGTCATTCGTAGAAGTAGATAGCAAATGTGTCAAAAACGGCCACTTTTAGCAGTTTTTCTATCTACTTCTAGCAGTGACTACTAGGGAATGTAACGATACCGTCTAAAAATACTAGACAGTGGGCCCTAAAATCTCCACGATAAACATTATTAAAATTGTGTATTAGAATTATAATATTAAATAAAATTCACCGCGGCGCCACTTTCGCTCAGGGTACCACCTTAACTCAGAATTCAGCCCGTTTGATTTGAATTCGATAAGAATTGTAGTGCCTATACAACGCGTTACAAAAGTACCCCTAATGCCGAATATGGTAGATATATAGGGACCATCAAACTGAACAACTTTTACTATGGGACCAACTCTGAAATCATAAAAAAATCTGCTGTTTCATACATTTTGATATTTTCGTTATAAATTTTTGTACGGAACAGCCATAGACTTATTATATTACAGACAGTTGTTATTTTTTTTGCGATTTCAGAGTTGGTCCCATAGTGTCCTTGGAACATAGAAGTCCTTGGTCCCATAGTAAAAGTTGTTCAGTTTGATGGTCCTTATCTACCATATTCGGCATAAGGGGTATTTTTGTAGCAAGTTGTATATAAGACACCATAACACCCAGGCCCCTATTTCACCAAATTGACATTTGTCAGTGACATATGTCGGCAATTTTTACAGTATTTTTTACTTTAATGAGGGACAAATAATGTTGTGGCACGGTGGATAATTTTTACAAGTCGACAATTGTCACTCAAACTTGACTCAGCTCTAATCTCATGTCAAGAATCACTGACAAATTTACAAATATGTCGACTTGTAAAAAATATCCCTGTTTCACATCATACTTGTCCCTAATTAAAGTTACGACAATTGTAAAATTAGCCGACATAATAATATGTCACTGACAATTAATGTCGACTTGGTGAAATAGGGCCCAGGACGACCTGGATCTCACAACTGACTTATTATTGATGCGCGATGCTCACTATTGATCATAGAAGTAGGCGATAAATACCTAGTCAAAACTACTAAACTATGTCGTTCATTTCTAGATCAGTATAGAAAAACCTTTCTAATTCCATAGATATACCTTATCTTAGCTTAGCTTTTTATTTTTATTTAGAATGTTACCCCAAACGAAAATGTGGCTACGAAAAATCCTCACAGAAAGGTTTAGCCGCAAAAATTAACGTTGAAATAGTATACAACCGAGAGGCCTAATAAAAGAAAAGAATCGTAATAAACGGACGATATTCGTTCCACTCAATGACATTATTAACTCGTGCATAAGCTTCAAAATCAAGTAAGTCGAACAACGAACTTGGTTCGATTATCGCGGTTCTTTTTTTTAATAGGTCCTCGGGAAAACCCAATCTTCGACCTTGGCTCAATTATGGACTGATGTATAGGCCGGCCGGATGGGACGATTAGGGAATCGGGAAAAATGGACTTATCACGGTTTCGTGTATGTGGTCGACTTGGTAAAAGAGGTACCTATACGGTTTTCTGAGAGTTTTTCTTTTTGGAGGTGATTGAAAATATTTTTTTTAATTTTTTTATTGATAATTCAATTTGCCGCTCGCTCATATTACTTTTATTTTCTTTTTACTTTTCAAACTATCTAAAGATGCTTCCTAACCGGTTTTTAGAAATGTTTGTAATCAATTAAAAATAGGCATGGAAAATAATTCTAGACTTTTTCAAATATTTCAGATAAAAAACCCAACTACGGAAAAATTGCGCTCTAAAAAGTACGAAAAAAGACTCGAATGAGTCCAAAATTCAATAAAAGCCATTTTATTTGATACCCAATATAGGTATCATTAGAAAATATTTTTTTAGTTTGTCATGAACTTTAAGTCCTCTAGCCCTCTAGCCCATATTCAATTTAATGTGACGTCACTTATAACGCTTCTAACGATACCTCATTTGTCAAATTATAATAAGTAGTTTACTAAGAAGTTATAAGGGAACAGATGAACGTACATTACCGATCAAAGTCATAACCCTCCTTTTAACTTCGTCGTAGTCGGGTAAAAATAAATCAGTGTGACTATCATTATTGCAAGAGTCATGAGTAACTAACTTAAAAACAGTTTTTAAAGTTTCATAACCATTTGACTTGTAATAAAAAAGATAAAAGGTAAAGAAGAAGCCTTCAAAAAGACAAAAATATTTGAAATCGGCTAAAATGAGCTACAGAGTACCTTAACGGCTCATAAATTTAGGGTTCGTCTCCAAAATTACAAAAGGGGATGAAAACTTTGCGAATAAACTTTTACAGCTTTGGTGACAGAATTGAATAATAACGAGAAAGAGTTGCTAGGTCACAAAATGGGGAAGTTTGTTTATACGAATTACTTTTTATGGGAATCTAATGTAAGTGCAAACAAAAACACTTGTTTCAATTTACACAGACGTTGTTATACAAAGAAATGAAGAGGTATGGAATAGTACATTATGAGACAAGTTAGCTTAGGTTGTTCATTGCACACAAGGCTGTGGGTTGCAGCCCGAGCCGCAGGCGAGGGCGTAACTCAGCCGAGTGTGCAATAAGTAAGAGCTCACGAGTTTCATACGACGTTTTTCAACACATTTGCGAGGAAAAAACAAAGTAATTTACCACACAGCAACAAATACGACAAAAACAAAATGTGATAATTATGAATGGAAAAGGCGCGCAAGTTTTTTTTTGTTTTTTTCACACGCCCAATGCAAGAATATTTTGCGAACAAAGGGGTGAGTGAGCATACAGCCTACTTCGAAATTATAAATTTAATTGATAAAATGCAAATAATTTAATATTTTATAACAAAATATTGTGAATTATGAATAATTTGATAGTGATAAATATTTGTTTGACTTAATTAAGGACTTACACATTTATTTATTCCAAAAATGTGTGTGAATTTTCAGCGGCATAAAACATCATTGTTGTTACTAAAAAAAATAACTGTATTACCCGGTTAAATTGGGAATTCTCTGTTTACTCGCATAGAACTTGCAGTACGGTACCAATTTAACGTTGTAGGGATAATTCTATAACCAACTAGTGTTTTATATATTATTGCACGCGTTTGTTATAGCTCGGTTTATGACCCTAAGAGCGATGTATTAGGGCTCACTTTACGAGCAAGTGTGTTGAAAAATAATTTGCATAAAGGTCTAACTTTTAGGCCCGACAGAACAGAATTACAGAACGGATATCAAGCATTGATCTCTACTTAAAATAAATTAAAGATAACTAAGTAGAGATCATGAGAATTCATATGTATATGAAGTTCATATAAATGTTGACACTTATGGTCTCTATTTTTATGGCTTTTTTGTCGGTTTGTTTGTTTTTTGCAACGAAGCTGGTCTCATTATTCCGGACGTCGTCGTTAAAAAGAACACAAAAATCGCCAAAAAAAACTATCAAAATAGGGACTTTGATGTCAACATTTACATGATCTTCATATCAACGCGGTTGACTTACAGGTGATTAGAGTTCAAACAGTGCTTAAGTATTGTTCTGTAATACGGGCCTTAAATATTTAGCATAGGTATTACTCGTACAGTTGACTCAAATTAATACCTGTCTAATTATGTCTGTATATACCTGGTTTGAGGCAAATAAATAATTGTATTGTCTATCCTCATTATACTTATTCTATTCAGCTTAATTATTCTACTATTCAAACTCCACACACAGTGATTATGTGGTTTTAATGAAGGTACACATTCCAAAGTTAAATATGTAAAACATTGTAGCATAGTTGTACCTTGCTTGTATTAAAAATAATGAAATCCGAAACACTCATTTTGTAATGCCTCTTTCAGTTAATTACTTATATCGGTTTTGGTTCTTGTGAGTTGTGAGCAAATTTAATACAATGTAAACCGATATCTCACTTAATGAGCGTTAACGCATTTACACAAATAAACAGAAGCCAATTTCCTGATGAGAATATCAAAATATACCATCGAAAATTCCAAACGGCGAAAAGACGACAGGAGAAATACAATTCCGCCATAATTATTGTACAGACCCCAAATGTTCTAGGTCATTTCATCAGAATCACGTGCTAAAGGAGCCACAAACTGCAATTAATACCGAGGAGAGAGTAAAAAAGATAGAAATAATAATTTACAAGGATCCAGAAAGGGACAGAAGCTGTTACAATTGAATTTGGGACGATATCTTGGAACCGACGGGCCCTGATGGAATTGAAATTGATAAATTGCGGTAGTAAATAGCATAGATACTGTTAATGAAAATCGAAGTTATATTTTAACATAAGGGTCCTACAGCTCTCACTTAAGTGGCCACTTTTGCTCTTTTGTCTATTACTACAACAAACTATATTTTACTGAGATTATTGTTTGTAAAAAAACTAACGAATCTTAGCTTCAATCTGTAAATTTAAATTTTCGATACGTTATGTACTTAGCGAGAAATAAATTTAATTAAAATGAGGACGCCACTTTAGTTAATTAAAAAAAAAACAGATACTTGTAACTGGGTACGTTGAAAACACAGACCATACAACAAGTACTTACGTACCTTGAAAACAACATTAGGTACATTACAAAATGATTAAAAAAACCGATACACTTTTATTTTTAAAATCGGTATGAAAGAGTTTTACCCAATTATAAGAAAAAAACTGTAACTTTTCTGGTTCGTTCTACAATTTTCCAGGAGCTTAATGCGCACCAGCAAACGATCGGAACTGTTCGATAGCTCAAACGGATCGAGAGCCATTCAAAATGAGCGAACTCTGTAAACACAGCTTATAGAGCACTGGTTGAGCACGCGACCTCGTTCGAGATCTACTTTATAGTTTTTATCATTTGTACTAATGCAGGGATCTACAAGCAAAGTTAAGGTTAAACATTAGCACGTGACTCGCTATTGTAGGCACATAACGTGGTTTTCAGGATCTTAGCTTTTACACAATATATTTTAGCGTGTCCCGACAACTAACAACAATTGATCACTATGAACTATGTTTTCGTTTGTAGTATTTGGCGAATACAACTTAAGTGTGTATATGTTACGGCTAATACCCGAAGTGCGGCTAAACCTAGTTTTAGCCGGCTAAAACTAGGTGTAGCCGATAGCTGTTGGCTAAAACTAGGTGAACCGATCTGTTTTACTCCTGAAGTTCCCGAATATAGGTTAGAAATTTAAGGCGAGCGTGAAGCGCAGCGTAGCGTGAGCCTTAAATTTCGAGGTTATTTTTTTTAACAGACAACAGACATGATTTTCTTAATACCCCATGCTACACCTAGTTTTAGCCGGCACACCTAGTATTAGCCGCGAGCAAATCGGCTACACCTAGTTTTAGCCAACAGCTACCGGCTACACCAAGTTTTAGCCGGCTAAAACTAGGTTTAGCCGCACTTCGGGTATTAGCCGTAACATAATATACATACACTTATTTGTACACAATAAAGTTGTATTCGCCAAATACAACTTTGGTACAAACTCGTGACACATGACGTTGACAAGCTTTCAACGAGATTTTTATGCTATATACAAGGTGTTAATGAAAGAACCAACATTGGGAAAAACGTTTCTTCGGACCATCAAACTCAACAACTTTTACTGTGTGACCAACTCTGAAATCGTGATAAAAAATCGGCTGTTTCATACAATTTGATATGTTCCTTATTATCCCGATGGGTATGCGGATGACAACGCGCTGCTCATACCGTTTACCGGAGGCAGTAACGGTATTGGCGCGGCTGCAGTAATGCCCAGGGATTGAAATACCGTTAAAAAAAAATAACGATGTAAAAAAATAACGTTAAAAATACCGTTAAAACATTTTATCGGTAAATTTACCGGTAAAAATAACGTTAAAAATATTTTACCGGTAAAATTCACGTTAATTATAGCGTTAAATTTAGTACCGGTAAAAATATCGGTAATAAATTAACGTTATCAATTGAAATAACGTTAATTTTAAAGTAACGGTAAAAAAAGGAAGAAATAACGTTAAAATTAACGTTATTTCAGTAAATAACGTTAAATTTAACGTTATTTTTCAAAAAAACCTTAAAATTAACGTTATTTATTTGACATAAGGTTAATGTTAAAATTAACGATAAAAAAAGTAAGAAATAACGTTATATTTAAAAATAACGTTAACATTTCCTGGTAATGCCATACAAAATACCGGTATCGGTAGCGGATACCGGTCCGGTTTGAGTAGGCCTTTAATCACGCATTCCCGTAAATCAAAGTCCAATAACTCGCAAAATGTTTGTAATGAAAACTGAACTGAAAAAAGGTCAGCGGTACAATTCCGGGTCGTTTTTGAGATAATATTTCGTTGAGGATTCCTTTATTTTCCGTGATAGATGTGCTTGTTTATGCCAATGTCAACAGGATGTATTTCGCGTAATAAAACATGCCTGCGGCCAGAGATTGCCATCACTAAAAATAATGAATTGAAACGCTTTGTATTTTGGCTCTGGTAATTTTTTGATAAGGTCCTTTTTGATGACCTTTTCGGAAGGGTGACTATGAGGTTTTTATATTTTTTTTAAGGTTGAAACAGGGTCTGAATTTACTCTTTTAGTGTCGAATTTATGCCACCTGAAGGGAAAGTACTCTAAACAATGGAGATAGCAAATTTCAGTCAAAGGAAACATTCCTTTAATTTTGAAAAGAAACAAAACTGCATTCAAATATTTTTAAAAATACGATTCCCACACCCAGGAATCGAACCGGCTAAAATTCGAAAAAATAACACCCTATACTTTTATGATATCAATCGATAAGGTCAAACATAAGGACCAAATCTCTAACAAACCTGGCAAATTAAATGAAAGTTTTGAGTGTTGTTTTTTGGAATTTTAGCCGGTTCGAATAATGGGTGTGGGAAGCGTATTTTTTAAGTGAAAACTTCTTTAGCGGCGTTGTACGCTTTTTTGTAATGGGGAAAAAATCTTAAAGTCGCGTCAGTCAATCAGGATCACGTGACGCTGATCGAAAATTCATATGACGGATGTGACGGATGGAGAGTAGACAGCCGGCGGCGGAAGTATCCCCCTCTCTTGAAAATGGCGGCGCGTCATTTCAAGACGTAAACACTTGTGTCACCATAGCAACGCGCAAATTTTTTAATTCAATGTCAAAAATTCAAAACTCTAGATTTTCTGTCAAGCTATGGATAAGACTTTCGTACAATACTGTTCTGTATTCGTAAATTCAAATGCAGAGTAAATTCGTAAGACGGCAATTTGTGCAAAATTATTCCTTAACCATTCCAAAATATCAAAAATGCACAACGTTAATATTCAAGTTTTCACTTCTGCCGGCACTCCCGGAGTGCAACCCGATTTTTTTAAAATCTTTGAATACAGTTTTGTTTCTTTTCAAAAATAAAGGTATGTAAGAAACATTCCTTCATATAAGGAGAAAAGGAAATGAGGAAATTCCTTTGAGAATTTGCTATCTCCATTGTTTAGGCCCGTATTTATAAACCGCTCTCAACTTTGAGAGATATCTTGAGATCATACTCGAGATGCTGTTCTAATTAATAGATCATACTTAAGTACAGGTTAAAGTTCGTGGTATCAACTGAGATCACTCATATTAATAAACAACTCTTGAGATGATGCTTGAGAGCGTGTTCGCCAAGTGCTGCAAAACCATGACTTGAGAGCGTGCGCGCGCGGGATAGTTATTTTATTTTAAGTGCTACGTATGACGTTTTTGTACCTATGTACGTGGATAAAATTATGTAGTTTCAAAATCTAATAAACGGAATTAATCATTATGATGATATTGATTACGATATTACATAAATTACGAAATGTCGTATTAGTGTTGTATTAGTCGTAATAACAATTACAATATCCCGCCAATTTTTTCCGTTTCTTTAATCATGAAACAGAAAGGGCAAAGGCACATTTGCATCATACAGCCACGAAATATATAATCCAAGACTTCAGTCTTCTTGAACTGACGTAGTAATATAAAGTGATATTTTATTTATGTGTAAATAAAGTAATATAAATAAATATTTAATTTTACCACTTGTCTAAAATGTTTTGCACTAATTTATGAGACTACAATTATAAAACTATTATTTTTTGTAATTTGAGCTAACTATTCTACACAGCTTAAACGAAACGTTAATCATTCAATCTTAATTCAAAAGTGTCATTTTACTGTATAAAAACCACCGTGAACTTAAGATTCTGCTGTTAAGATTGATCTTAAGAGCTGAGTTCGAGCTCATTTGATACGCTCTTGATATCTGACTATTAATTAATATCCAACTTAAGATGCTGCTCACATCTTGAGAGCGTATCAGCTGAGATCGATCTTGAGATCGGTATTGAGAGCGGTTTATAAATACGGGCCTTAGAGTACTTCCCTTCAGGTGGCATTAAAAAATTCCACCCTGTAGAGTTACTATACTTCTATACTATACAGAAATGTTTTTTGAAGTCCCACAGTAAAAACTGTTGGATATAATTATTTACAATACCCTACAA
The DNA here is from genome assembly GCA_943789525.1 of Agriphila geniculea. Lineage (NCBI taxonomy): Eukaryota > Metazoa > Arthropoda > Insecta > Lepidoptera > Crambidae > Agriphila > Agriphila geniculea. The sequence continues at coordinate 8,589,146 of OX038889.1, read as the reverse complement.
TGAGCATTTTTTAAATACGGAAGTACTCTGCCATACTTAAAAAATATATTATAAAAAATGTACTACTGTAAAGTTAATATTGGTGTCGTATATTGCGAATTATTTTTGTGTTTCGCTACGTTCACACGGAGACACGATTTCCTGGATCGGATTTTACCGTGTACGGCAGAACCGGATACTCTGTTCACACGGCATTCGGTTTTGCTTTTCTGCAAAAAACCGAATGGTAAGCCATCGTGTGAATTCGCGGCATCCAATAAAAAACCGGATCGGCGCTCGTGTGAACGCATGTAGCCATGTACTAAAGTGCTATTGCCACTGAACCGTATACGGTATTTTATCGTGTGTCGTGATCAGGGACCGGAACCCTTTCGATTTTGATCTACGATATCTCATATTCTCACGATGCTATGATTATTATGTTTGCATAACGAATAGGGTTTCCCTATCAAAGAATCTATTTATTGTATTTTTTTTTAATTTTCATTCTGTAATAACTAACTAAAAACCCAAACGCACGAAAGGGTTTTTAAGCGCTTAATCCGGTCCCTGGTCGTGATCCGATTGCAGTCGCCAAATCGGATGTCAAGTTTTGTCCGTTTCGGTTTTTTGCCGTATCTTGAAACCGAATGCACGTGTGAACTTGTACATTTAATTATATTGTGACTAAACCGTTCCTGCAAAAATCCGATCCGGTTTGTCTACGTGTGAACGTAGGGCATTGATTTACATGCATCAGTAATCGTTAATGTGCTTATTGTTTAGCCATTATGGCGTCCGGTAGAATAGAATAGCATCAAATCTTAACACGCTGTAATGACCTATTATAGAACGTTAGTACTATCAAGTATTTTGTCCTATTACTGTTGTTAGTTGTACTACCTCACCTAACAACTCCGTGGATTTGATTAAGGGATAATGTGCATGAATGTGCTAAGGATGGTTATACTGCAATGATTAAAAATAATTTTAGTTTGAACTCAAACGAAACTGTTATTTCGTACAGTACCTATACCGACTCATTATCTGGCACCTCTTTCCAACCAAAATGATTATTTCCTTAGGTACACAAATGGATTTGGCTTAGCTCTCTGAAATTAGCGCCAAGTGTCCAACAATTTTAATTCGTATGAAATGGTTAAGTAGATAAATGGATTAAAAAAACTTCTTCATTCAATCGGTTCAAACAAAGAAAGAGGATTATTTGATAAAACTTTTAGATAATTAACATTGTTTCTAATTCAAGGAAAGAAACATCCGGGCTAAATTAAATTTGGAGTATTTGAGGTTAAAAAGAGGTTAAAAACTTATTAATAAAACTTCTTATAATCTTTAATGATGTACAAGGGCAAAGTTTATTTCATTTTGATTTTTTTTCCAGCTGGGGGCTTATTACGAAAATAACGTATGCAATTATTGCCTAACGCAGTCACTTGGTCACGATAGTCGTTCGCAGTTCGTTGGTTGTGGCTGTTAAACACATTTTCAATTTGGCTATCGTAGCTCAAAGACTAGTGAATCGAATGATGTCGGATACGCTAGAGAGAAACTGTAAAACGTACGCAATCACTTTAAGCCCGAAGTACACATTGGGCCAATGCTTGGCCGCGCGCGTTGGGCCAACGCGCGCGGCCAGGGCATGTCATTGTTTACACGTTGGCGCCAACTCCCAACATACCGCCAAGTAGGTTAACACGTTGGCTCAACGCGCTCGGCCAACGCGTTGGGCCAATGTGTACAGCGCACTTAACGATATCGCATACACAACACAGCGCTTTGTAATAGGAAACAATCATAACGAAGCACGGACGCAGCTGCGTGTATCGCATTAAACTTTTCACAATAGAGCCCCTGGCCCGTGATAGGAAAAAACATTGAGGAGGGCAGTCTGGGTGTACCTCAAAGAATGAGTAAATAATACATAAATACAATACTTTCTATTCAAATCCGTTGTGCAGTTCCAAGATCGATTTATTTGCTACGCCCATAAATGGATAGGCTGACAAGGATCAAGGACATTGCGCAGTCGTAGCACAGAGCGTGCGTGCTACGAAAGTTACGTAGCGCGTTCCAACGGGCTGGCGACTATGTAACCGAGGGGAGTGCGCTTGCTACTACAGTGGCTCTACCATGAGTTAATGCAAACTGTTTTCGCTACCGTAAACTATCGTTTTCTCTCTTTCACTCGCATTGACTGTGAGCAGTATATACGATAGTTTTTTGGTAGCGAAAACAGTTTTCATGAACTCATGGTAGAGCTACAGGTGCTACGCAATTATGGTGTTTGTGATGCAAGGGAAACGTGGATTTTGGAGAACCAAAATAGCGCTTGCTGATTCTTCTCCTTGAATTTCACGTTCCGATACATGCTGTACTTTCAAAAGTTGCCTATTTGCTATTCCTGCCTTTAAATTAGGAACTTTAACAGGTTTTATTTACCAAAATGGCCGTGTCGAACCATCAGGGGTGGCCATTAAATGCTCTCATTAGCACAGGCCATTAAGCAGCGGATTCTTTCTCGAGGGCGGAATTATTTGCCGCTTTTGAGATTGGCCCAATTAAAACTTCAGTAGCAAGTTACAATTGAAAAGGTCACATGGGATAGTCGGGGGTTTATTAGTATTTACTTAAAGAGTTACCGGGTTCTTAAAAATTGAAACATGGAAGTCCTACGCATGAAAATGTCGACTGTACCTAATCGATTCCGGAAAATATTTATGAAAACCCGGAATAAAAGACTACTTATAGGATAGTTATAGTCGGGTGTTTTCAGTAAAAAATAAGGCGTTTGATGATCGAGGGATATCCTTTGGGAAGTTGAACCTTCTGAACCCTTAGATCATTTTAAGAAGGGGAGCCATCTTGGATTTTTGTATGGGAGGGAGTTATAACAGAATTTTGTATGAATTGAATATTGCACATGTCGTGTGGAAATGCCACTATTAGAAAAAAACCATAAAAACAATGACTTTGCTTGCTTTCGAGAGATACATGGTTTGACGTTTTAAAATCTATGATTAGTGTAGCAGCAATCGCTGTCAATTTGACATACACGCAATTTATCCATTGCTCGGCCAATACAGTTATTATATTGACGCCAAGTTTCGTGAGCCAGCAATGGATGTAAACAGATTGTCATATTAAAAGTCGAGTTCGATCTGTTTTTGCTTAATATCTGACTAGATATAGATGTTTTATAATTAAACCAAACTTGTCCTTATTACTTTGCGTTAAGATCAATACTGAGATGTCGCTTAAATGTTAATTAACTTACGAAAGGATAAACCAATAAACAACTGCTTTTAGCATAAGGTCGTAATGAAAACGCTTTGCACGAGATCTCTAGGTTTACTGAGTAAATGTGTCACTGAAATAAGATATAATCTGTGAAAGACGTATATGTTTACTTTTTCTGAGTATTTACATTACATCTTGATTTTAGCAATTTTCTTAATTTGCTCGGGATCGGGAACGATATTGGAATTTGAAACAAATCTAGTACAGATTTTATGTTTAGATTTTTCAGGCTGAGAAACTAACATTTTTGTAAGTAAGTAAGTAATTAAATTATTTATTTGCGAAAATATGGTTACAAAATGTTCTTAAATTAAGTTATGTCCAACATATTCAATCGATAAACAATCGATGTGCAAATATTTTAAAATCATTTAAGTTCTGTAGGCATAGTATAATCCGTACATGTATAATAAAAATCAAAATTAAAAATAAACAAATCCTATCTAAAATTAATTTTAAATAAATAAATATAATATTTACTAGTAAATTTTATTATTATTATTTTGTTTCAAAATCCATGTATTCTCTTACACTGTAAAAACATTTTTCCTTCAGCCATTTCGTTAGGTCTCTTTTGAACATATTCCCATTCAATATTTTGATGAAACGAAGGTTAAAAAATCTCTAAAAATATTGATAAATTATAATGCTCTCAGCGAGTCTGTAATAGTTATTTATGCAATTATGTACAGTTGCATACAAAACTTTATCTACCTACACCCATTTTTTATTTTTATTTAGGAAACTAAATGGATTAAAAACACCCATGATATTTATTTACACCCATGATATGTATCGTCTATGAAGGGTTTTGACCTTGAACTTGAAGTTGACCGTGATCTTGAAGATGTCATTGACCTTGACCTTGAAGTTGACTTTACTTTGACTTTAACTTTCCTCCCCCTCCTCGTCATTATATCATCCATAGAATTATAATATTGTCCTGAATTTCATAATGTAACTTGTCGGGTGAATATTGTTGTTACTATGACACTGGTAGTTATAATGTTGGGCAGTAAGCTAACTTTTTCAGAACCCTTCACAGAGGATTTAAAGCATGGGTGCAGATAAAGGCAATGAAAAGAAAAAAAAGCAGATGATGTATGGTTTAAAAAGATAAACGCTCACATAATGCACGAAAAGACAACAGCCAATAAACAAGGAAACCCTTTTCCTTATCAATATATATCCTTGAGTCAAGTTAAGCCTCCGTTTACCACTCCAAAACAGTCTGATCGTCCCTGTAATTAAGTCTATAATAGCTATCATCAGACTTGCTCAGCGATGCGCTTAGCTAATAGTTGTTTTTTTTATAATCTCTATGGCTAACCGCAGACACGCAATATTATTGGCAATAATTTGCATATTGACAATAATATTGTGTTTGCGGGCGGTATTGACGATTATGTCAGTATTAAATCATATTGTTCAATATTATTATTGCCAATATTATTGTGTGTATGCGGCTAGCCTATACTCATTCGTTTTAAGGCAAAGAAAATAATCAACAATAATTTAAAAGAAAATTGCCTTTTGACAAAATGTATTTTATTATAATTTATTATTATGTAATGTTTGATTATAATGTTGGTGAAAGTAACTCAACATAATTAAATAAAACTAGTGGCATTGTCTGCTGTTGCGACATTTTTGACCATTTTTCGAAATGGCTGAAATATGTTTTCTTTTACGTTCAAACCCCATATTCTCATTTTGAAAAATTTCGAAAAATTTAATCGGCTAAAATATTCCTTAAAATTATCGAACCTGCTCACATAATTTCACAAGAATCGGTTGAGAAATGCTACCGGTAGAGGAGAACAGCTGGATATTCGGACATACCAAATATTTTTTTCCATAGCTGAATCTGAAACCTAGTCGCTTCAGCTTTTCCTATTCAATATCGTTGACTCAAGTTAAGAGTAGGTTTGTTTTCAAACGGACACCTTCGTTTACCGTAACTTTAGTCTCAACCAGTCTGAATCGTCCCTGTAATTAAGTCTACAATAGCTATTATCAGATTTGTTCAGCGGTGCGACGAAACGCGACGGTGGGTTGGTCCTTTTGCGAAGTAGGCGAAATGAAATGTCCTTACAAATTCCAAAAATAGATTGCCAAACTTCCATAACTCGGGATTAAATTCTGTCAAATGCTACCCGGAACAACAATGTGAAATTTGATTAAAAGTTATTAAAAACTTCAGGGAATACAAAGGAAAAATAATGCCCATCTAACAGATGTTTTTTTAACAAGTACCCTTTTGGCACAGGGTAACAAAATGACCATCAAACTTTTAGTAGCATCATCAAAGTTAAAGCAATACATATTGCATTCAACTGGGTGTGTAAACTTTCCAAACCTACATTTCTTTCCAATATTACAATTGTATTTATTGTATTGTGTAATTGCAGAAATAAACATTTTTTTATTTTTTTTATTTTTCATTTCTTTTTCTGTAGAGGAATTTTCATACTCATGCGCTTATATCTTACTGATATTAAACACGAAGAGTGTACATACACTATAATATACATATATTAGTTTAATTATATTAAGCATCAAAAGTAATAATAATCTTAGGAAATATTACGATTCGTCTGTTTGATAAGGCAATGTATAATGTTTATTAAAGATTGATTAAGACAAAAATAAACCTGATGGTATCAGAAAGAATCGACCAGTTAGGTTTGCGGTCGAGAATTCCGACTGAAGTAATAAATAAAAGTTTATCATCCCGCATAAGTTGGCAAAAGCGACTGAGAGTAATTTTAAGGTATCCTGCATGCTGGATATACTTTACCAACGCATTTTTATACACTTCGATGCTTACATTTACCAGTAGTTTTAGCACCAGTTTTAGTAAGCCTCATCATCCGCATATCAGCCACACGAAACCCACTGCTGGGTATAGATTTCCCCTAAGGATCTCCACAACGATCGGTCCTGCGCTGCCCGCATCCAGTGGCGCACCGCGACCGCGCACCAGATAGTCGGTCCACCTTGTCGAGGGCCTACCCACGGAGCGTCGTCTTCCGGTGCGCGGTCGCCATACCAGAACCTTTCCGCCCCAACAGCCACAAGAAAAAAATCTAAATGAGTGATAAAAATACTGAGTGGGCAACAGTTATACCAACTTTAACTAATTAATAACTGATTTAAGCTGCCAAACATGGTATTTTCTTCTTCTTATTTTTGTTATGGCAATCTACTTTCCTCTTGGAAGTAATTTTTGCCAGTATCATGTTTTGAATAGTTCAGTATTTCTAGATTTTCTAGTAGATTTACATTAAAATGCGGGTGCATCACATTCCAATGCTGCTTGGAGCATTTGGCAGCAAGTATATCAAGACAGTTTACTCGGTAAGTTTTGCCGAGGTAGCGACCACTACAATAAAAGTCTCAGCTTCACACAACCAAGATCGCGCCTATTTCCATTATCCTACATATTGTTCAGTTACGTAGACACTTGTACAAAACTGTACAAAACTGCACCGATTTTAAGACACAATATCCACTATGGATACCACTATATACGTAAATTGATTTACGAATAATTAAAATAGTCACCGAACTGAACTCGACAAAATCCCGCCAAAAACTCACATGGTATTTTAGTCCCTTCGATCAGGTTATAGTCGCCTTTTTTAAATAAAATAAGTACTTATATGCCAAATTTTAGAAATTTGGTCGCCCGTTCTGAATAACTAGTTAGGTACCTATTCAATTTGTATTTTAAAGTCACCTATTTTCAATATTTGTATTCGCCCGCAGTCCGTAGCTTACTTAGTATTTCAGTACGCTGTATTCAGTATTTTTGATACCCAAAATGAGAATTTATTGTTACCCGATTAAATACTACGCCTAGTTTATTCCAGTCCAGTCCAAAGAAGTTACAGTACTTCAGGATAAAGAATGGGCATCGGCAAACTTCGTGTTTTTGCTTTTCTTATTAATGACGTTGACATTTATTTCATTGCAATAAAGTTGAAATTGTGCAAAACTACTTTTTGTTCATTCACGTTTATCAGCTGGTGTGCCGCAAGGCGGTGTTCTCTCTCCTTTACTATTATCTATTTTTATCAACAATATTTCCAGTTCTTTATCTTCCCCTTTCCACCTATACGCTGATGACTTACAAATTTATTTACATTTTTCTCTTGCAGAGGTTGCAGAAGCGATAGGTTCTTTAAATCGGGATTTGGCTTCTATCCGGGACTGGGCCAGTACGTTTGGTCTCATTGTGAATCCCAGCAAATGTCAGGCAATGATTGTGGGTAGCAGCCGTCTCAAGAGCAGACTTGACTGCAATTCTCTTCCTCCGCTTATTTATAATAACTTACCTATCCCATTTACTGATAAAATAAACAATCTCGGACTCATTATGGACGGTACCTTATCATGGTCCCCGCAAATCAATGAAGTCAGCAAACGGATCCACTTTTCTTCTCACTCCCTCAAGCGCCTTCAATACTTTCTTCCTTTTCATACAAAAATTATGCTAGCGCAATCACTCCTACTTCCCCTCCTCGACTACGCCGACGTTTGTTATTTGGATGTCACCGAGGAACAGCTGAACAAGCTGGAACGTCTGCAAAATCTAGCCATTCTTTTTATTTTTGGACTTCGTAAGTATGATCATGTGTCCTCATTTCGCCACCAACTTCAATGGCTTCCCGTGCGCCTTCGCCGAGATATGCACATCCTATTCAAAATCCTCAAGGACCCTAACTCTCCCAACTACCTTGTTTCCCGTTTTAGATTCTTCCTCCTCCCGCCCGCCCTAGGCAGGCTTGTATCGCTAAGATGCTCGAGCTGCCTAGAAGCAACACCAACTTTTTTCGTAACTCCTTCTCTGTTCGAGCCGTACAACTTTGGAACAGACTTCCGTCAAACATCCAGGATTGCCAAAACTTCGTTTCTTTCAAATCCAAAGTCAAATCGCACTTCCTAACACAATTGTCACTTTCCTGATTCATGAGATAACCTTGTTTTATATTTATTTATATTTATTATTTATATATATATTATTATATATATGTATGCTTATCTGTGTATTTAAATATCTATAGTATTTCTTAGTATTTTATATTTTGGGTATAATATATTTTTAGATTCATTATGTGTACCAACTATTCTGCACTTTGTGTTACCTGCTAACTTACGAAATCTCTCACACGTTCTAGGTTGGCTGGAAGAGATCTCTTTTACAGATAAGCTCACCTTTACTCACAATAATTGTAATTATCTTTGTAACCATGTTTATAGTGCAATAAAGAGTATAATAAAAAATTGTCTTTGCTATGTTAGACGATTGTTTCCGATGTTTTCCGATGATCTTTGAAGGTTCTAAGTTTATTTCAAAAGTCAAATTAACTAGCTGGATGAAGTTGACAGCCCTCTGTATGTTAATAGTCCGCATTGGTTTCACCAACCAGCTACATTTCGTCTGTGGACGTGACTTGACTGCTAAAAACGATGGGGTTGCCTGCAGACTTCAAAATTATAGAATTAGACAGTGAATGTAAGCCTAATAATGTTAGTCTTATGAATATGGTAGTGACTAGTGATAATTTTGAGGTCTTATTTAAAACGAAAGGTCAGGAATTGGACAAACTTTTACAATCAGCTTTAAGTACCAATTTTGACTGAAGTATAAAATTACAGTGTAGGTTGAGGCGGGTAACTTTTATGGGATAACTTTGGCCTGATACAGAATCTATAGTTACTTGTTAAATAATATGAACTGACTGATTCACTGATTCATCACCGCACAGCTCAACCAATGGACAGATCCTGATCCGCCGGCAAAATCACGTTAATTTTCAACGATAAAACCAACAGTATTATAAACCACAGCTAAATCGTTTAGTACCTTTCAGTTTCGTTTACAGAAAAATACTCGCTTCAGTTTTGTTTAAAATTTTTGAAAGCTATGCTAGGGAGCTTATGATGCCAATCTTGGGCAATTTCAATGAGAATTCTAAAACTAAACCAAAGATTTTAACCTAGAAAACGTAACGGTTTTATTGTTCAGAATTAGCGCGATTGAGCCCCTGGCTTTGTCTGTGTTTTGTTTATTTTGTGCCGATAGTCATTTGTTAAGTAAAGTTGCTATCCGCAGCTATCGGTCACATCCTGGTCGAAACTCTCAGTAATCCAGACTTCTAGGAACAATTACACGCCGGGTAGACCGTTAGATTCCCACGCTGGCTCCGAACCAAGATCGGGACATTTCTTTATTATGTATAGTATGGTTTCTTGAGGATTGGCAGAATTTATTTCCGAGTTTCGTATCGTAATTATGTGGGAAGTAAGTTGTTTTGCAGTAAGTCGAGAGTTAAAGGTGAGTACATACTTAACGCGAATCTTTTGATCTCCGCGAATCTAAACACGTTACAAATAGATTCACGAATGTCTTCGAATGGTTGCAGAATCCACTGTAAAGATTGCGGACGTAAACGGTCAGCAATGAATGTAGGTAACTGAATTCGGAAATAAATATATCCTGCTATGGAAAACCAAAATGGAAGTTTTAACTAGGTACTCTCGTTTTACTCAAAAATACTGTCAATTAAAAAGTAACAATATAGTTCGATTGCTGCTCTATAAAAATAATGACTATTGGTTTTCGAATGGGTATTAATTTCAAATTGATAGCCATTTAATGTTGTTGGTGGATTTATCGCAATAAAATAACGCTTAAGTATTAATTGCAAACAAATATATTATTCAAATCTATTTTAAAATTAGCCTGCACATTATAAACAGTAACAACAGTTGAAAGTCTTAGAAATAGTTGAACTCTGTGGGTTAACACTTGGTCCACGCACGCACAGGCGGCCGGACAGGCCACGAAACAATGTCCCTTTTCTTTGTATTGCTCCGTCCCTGTTGGTTTTTCCGGCCGCCTCTCCGTGTGTAGTCTCTATTAGATTAGAAAAATCATAAGTTACGAATCTCTTTACGGGCTGCAGGATCAAAAAACTTCAGGGTCAATGAAATACCTAATATACTCCGTAAATAACAATAATTTTCAGTTTATGATTTCCTTTCTGTTGAATAACAATAAATAAACCAAATCAAAATAACTTATTCGACTCGCAACTAGAACATTTTCTCAGGCGGGACTCGAACCGCAACCTTTGGAAGTCCGGTCCAAGCTCTTTCAACTGAGCTGCCGAGTAAATAACAATAATTTTCAGTTTATGATTTCCTTTCTGTTGAATAACAATAAATAAACCAAATCAAAATAACTTATTCGACTCGCAACTAGAACATTTTCTCAGGCGGGACTCGAACCGCAACCTTTGGAAGTCCGGTTCAAGCTTTTTCAACTGAGCTGCCGAGTCACAGTAGGATTGTATAAAATTATCTAGTATATCCTACTCTTTCGCTGCAAGCCAGCGTTATTTCTTCTTCTTCTTATTTTTGTTTTGGCAATTTACTTTCCTCTTGGAAGTAATTTTTGCCAGTGTCAAGTGTTGAATAGTCCAGTGGTGGATTGTTTCAGTTTACATTAAAATGCGGGTGCATTGCATTCTAATGCTGCTTGGAGCATTTGGCACCAAGTATAATCAAGCAAGACAGTTTACTCGGTATGGTCAGCCGAGGTAGCTACCACTACAATAAAAGTCTCAGCTTCACACAACCAAGATCGCGCTTATTTCAATTATCCCACATATTGTTCAGTTGCGTAGACAATTGTACCACAAAACTGCACCAATTTTAAGACAATATCCACTACGAATCAATTTGCGAATAATTAAAATAGTCACCAAACCAAACCCGACAAAATGGCGCCAAAAACCCAGCGTTATTTCATCAATGTGGGAAATACCCTCATCGTTATCAGTTTGGCACCCTACTCTAGGTCTAAGGCAGCATGTCAAACACGCGGCCCGCGTTTGACCGGCCGTTACACGTTTGACTGGGGCCCTTCTGGGGCCCGATCCAATTTTAAATCATCCTTCTGCGGCCCGCAAGCGTGTCTCAATAATATTTCAAATCATAAAGCAACACATTACCTTGCAATGAGTTTAAATTTACTTTAAAGTTAGGTTTTGCAACCCATTGATTCTACAATCAATATGCATTTGGTCCACCACTGATTTGAGTTTAACATGGCTGGTCTAAGGTTACATGTGAGAGGGCTCTACATATTTACTAACGCTGCCCAGCTCGTGTCGCATGTCAAGTACATCCGAGAGCCCTCGCATCAGAAGGGAATACGAAATGTGGCATCAAACTCCGAGGTTTGAGACCTTGGTACATTTAATCAAAGTTCACTTGGATACATCAGCTAATCTCAAATGGGCCTCGATTCCGCTAAATGTAATGTAGTCCAATTGTACGTCGTCAGCATGGCAATAGCATAAAATGTCACTTTTGGTATTCTGCTCCTAGTTGTTGTAATATAGCGGCGTAGCAATTTGTTGTAAAATAGCGGAATTGAGGCCCTCGACACTTGACGTTTACTAAAGTACGAAATCAGAAATAATAAAAACGTAGTTCTTTCATGTTCTTTTTTAGCGTTTTGAGACTTTGGCTCATTTTGAGCATAAGTAATTCATTTATGTTGATTAGCGAATCACAAAATTAAATAAGAGCTCTGAACGTTTGACAAAGTCCAAATTAAAACTTAGTGATTACATGCTCTTTGTGAGACATAGTCACATAATATTGTAACTCGAGAAAACTATCCAGTTAGGTTCGTTAGTAACTATAATCCTACTATCCTACTAATATTATAAATGTGAAAGTTTGTGGGTTTGGATGTTTGGATGTTTGTTCCTCAATCACGCAAAAACTACTAAACGAATTTGGTTGAAATTTGGCACACTGATAGTAGATAGCCTAGATTAAAACATAGAATACTTTTTATCTCGATATTCCCACGGGAACGGGAACCACGCGGGTGAAACCGCGTGCGGCCGCTAGTAAATTATATCTAATGTAATTATACAACGTGTTACCTTATTCAAGCGGAATTTAGTACAAAGAAACTATAAAGCTAAACAACTTTTACCATGGGACCAACTTTGCATGGGACAAAATCTGCTGTTTTATACAAACATTTATAACGAAAATATCAAAATGTATGAAACAGCTGTCTTTTTTCGCAATTTCAGAGTTACTCCCATATTGAAAGTTGTTCAGTTTGATGGTCCCTATCTACCATATTCGGCTTTAGGGGTATTTAGTAACTCGTTGTATAGCGACAGATGAAATTATATTTTTAATATCCCTTTGATATCTTTCAGTGGGTGTTCTAACTAAAAAGAGATAAAGAGAAATATAAATCTGAGCAATATAAGAGTTTTCCAATTAAAGATGGTACTTGTATAATTGCAAAACTCCATATTATTATACACGCTGAAATTTTATTTATTTGGTTCCCGCAGTGGGGTGGTTCTACTCATGATTATAAGCAACTTTTTACACGACTGCCCAAAGCAAAAAGAGTGTATATGTGTTCAGGGTTCATGTATGTTTGTGGGTATGTGAGTTTCTTTATTCCGCCATAACTTCTAAATGCCTGATTTGATTTGGATAAATGGGGTATCGTTAGAATCCTTACAACATCCCGAGTGACACTGGCTATATTTTTTTAGAAAAGATCAATGTGGCGACTGTTCGACGCCATTTTCAGATGTGAAAAAAACATTTTTTTCTTCTATTATTCAGGGTTCGAGGATATATATCAATGGATATATATCATGATATATATCCGATATATATCCGATATATATCAAACGAATTTTTGTGATATATATCAATATAAAAATAGTTTAAAAATTTGACAATACTATTTGGATTTTTGTTATTATATTGCTACTTAGATGGCGTTGATGTAGAGTTAAAACATGCTATTGTTTTGTTTTGCTGTATATAGTTATTGTAACTTGAATTTCACACGTAAAAATACCAAAAAAATTGATAATATTGATTTGTGACGTGTGTGCTGACTATTTTGTATATCACTATCCTATTGGTGGTGAGGTGAGTAACAAATATAAATATCATATTAAATGAAAAAAGTAAATAAAAAATGTAGTGTATAAAATTTTTTTTAAGCCAATAATTTTATTATCTCCACATTTTCCACCACTCATATGATGATACTTATGATTTTTTTCCTGATTTTTAACTAATTTGTCAAATTAGTACCTAAATAAAACAAAAATATTCTAGTTTTCTTAAAATAATTGATTATGTTTATAAAACACATATGCAAACAGTACTAATACATCATATTACAATAAAATAATAATGTGGCTGTCATACAAAATAGATAATACATCACATTTTTATAAATATCGGATATATATCACAATTTTGATATATATCGGATATATATCATAAATATCCGATATTTTGATATTTATAATAAATATCGGATATTTTTGAACCCTGCTATTATTACAATATGGGCATCAAATGAAAGGCCTTGATGAGCACATTATATAATATGTCACTGAAATGTGTGAAATAAAAATAAATAAATTAAAAAATATTAAAAACACGACTGCCCTGCCAAAAATGAACTATAAAGTTAAACAACAAGTGTCATTGCAGTCGGGGGACCTGTTTGATCAAAAATTATTCCATAGTAAGGTCCCCCGACTGCAGTGACACTTGTTGTTTAACTTTATAGTTCGTTTTTGGCAGGGCAGTCATGTTTTTAATATTTTTTTTATTTATTTATTTTTACTATGCATGGGCCAACTTGATATCGCGAAAAAAAAACAGCTGTTCCATACATTAAGGTCGAGTAGGTATTGCGCTTTTGTATGGAACGGCAGATTTTTTTTTCGCGATATCAGAGTTGTCCCTGAAGTAAAAGTTGTTTGTAATCATGAGCGGAACCACTGCGGGAACCAAATGAATAAAATTTCAGCGTGCTAATTGTGATGAAGAAATAAAAAATAATGATGATAGGTACCTCATAATCCAAGGCCATACTGTAGAGAAAATCATTACTTCAAGTTTAAAGGCTAATTTGATAATTTCTTATCCGCAGGTTTTTTATCTTTCACTGAATTGAAATGATTAAAAACAGTCGGTGTTTAAAAATATGCAAATGATTAATCGAAATTTTAATCAAAGCCTTTTGAGATGTCCATAGTACCAGATAAATGAATCGCAGTTGTAACAAGCAGATTAAAATTTTAATCCTCTTATGAGAACCGTAAAAAAACTTGTTATTTATGACACGCGTAATTGAAAGCAGATAAGCACCCTAGTGCGTTGTAATTAATTGTAGCTGCTATCTTGCTTCAGCTCCTATTTAGGTAATAATCCTTGTTCATGATAAGAAACAATATTTCTCGATATAACTAACTCACACTAAACACATACAATGCGTTAAGAAAGTGTGTAGTTTAAGTAATCGATAGAATCCATCGACATTATTACCATCAGTATAAGTAGTCCCTACCACTGTATTCATATATTTCATCAACAAACGAAAGTTTCCGAATAACCTTTATATTTTCACACTGTTACATACGGGTACCTAAGTAATTGGGACGTTTTTTTATTCTCTCTGAAGCATTTTGTCTCTTCAGACTCCTAAACGTAATTCTCTATACTATATTGTAAAACAATAACACACCAAAAACATTTTCATGTATAGTGTTGCCAAGACTCCATATGGCTTGCACTGTCAAAAAGTTATCAGACCTCATGTAGAGCCAAGCTTCTAACTCTACGCGCCCTAACTCTACAAGCCCGAACACTTGTACTATTATGTATTCTGTGCCCGAACTTCAAAAACTCTTCACCTTAATCATAATAAATGTGGCTTGGCCATTTCGCTACATGGAAAAATGTATTCACTCTTCAACAATAATAGTTCTTGTAGTAACGAAACGGCCAAGCCACATATTTTGACTAAGGTGTAGAGTAGGGCGCGTAGAGTAACAAGCTTGGCTCTACATGAGGTCTGATAACTTTTTGACAGTGCAAGCCATATGAAGTCTTGGCAACACTATACATAAAAATGATTTTGGTGGGATTTCATTCCTTTTTACACGACTGCCCAAAAAGGAGTGTATAATGTGTTTAGGGTTCTTGTATGTTTGTGGGTATCTGAGTTTCTTTATTCCATCATAACTTCTAAATGCCTGAACTAATTTGGATGTATGGTGTATCGTTAGAATTCTTATATCATCCCAAGTGACACTGGCTATATTAAAAAAAAAACAATATGGCGAACGTACGATGCTACTTTCAAATGTATTATTTTTTTATTATTACAATATGGGCATCAAATGAAAGGCCTTGATGAGCACATTCCAAAATTATATAATTTGTTGCTAAAATGTGTGAAATAAGTAAATAAAATTAAAATATATTAAGAACAAGACTGCCTTGCTAAAAAACGAACTATTGCAGCTCTTTGATCAAAAATTGCTCCATAAAACGGTCCCCCGACTGCAAATTACACTTGTTATTTGACGTTTTAGTTCGTTTTTAGCCGGGCATTCGTGTTTTTGATATTTTTTAATAAGTAACTTTCCATAAACCGGAAAAGCAAGGTGGAGTCAGAATAGTGGTCTAAAATCGTGTAAAATTCGATCAATATCAACCAGCGTACTTGTACTATTATTTATTTTATTCTGTGGTAGAACTAATTCATTTATGCTGTCCCAGATTTACAAATACCTATTTGTAAATCTGGGACGGGGTGATTTTTTGAACAATTAAGTTGGTCCCATGGACAAAGTTGTTCAGTTTGACGGTCTAAGCCACACCACAAAATTTGTGCACTGTTCAAAAAAATCACCCTTTATAATAGCAAGGTTAATCAGATTAAACGTCAACAACCAAACAAGAAAGTAGGTACACAGAAATATATAAATCAATAAACTAATTGTGTTGAATAAACTACACATTATATCCGTAGTATTTTGTTTTATGTATTTGTTATTTGAGCATTATAATTACTTACACAAAAGTTATCTGCATAAATTGATCAAACATTACAATGAGGGACCAATCCGATTTGATGAGGGTCCGCGCGCAGAGTAATTAGGAGCACCTTCTATGAAAGTGGAGCGCAGTTTTAATGAGATGCCCTTATTTTAACTGTCGTTTTTGCAGTTGAATTTGACGTGATTGATGAATTGTACTTACTATGTGTCTGTTATAAAGTAGAAGACAATTTCTACTAGTTGATCTAAGTTTATGTTAACGGGTCATTATTAGTACTTGGTCTTCTCTTAGCTGATGTTGATCAAGGTAGAAAGCTTAGGAGCGATTTTATTGAATTAAAAAATGATGAAATGTAAGTAATATCAGATATATAATAATAATAATAAACACTTTATTGCACACAAGACAGGAAAAGAAATACAAACAGACACAAAAACACAAAGAAAGCACACAAAAGGAGACCTTTTTGCTAAATAGCAATCTCTTCCAGGCAACCTCGAGTAGTGAAGAGACAAGAAGTAGAGGATTTAGGGGGAGTGGGTGTAATTATGGCAAGATATATCAGCCCCCCTACTCAAATGGCCAACATTCTATTCGTTTGAACGCTACGCTTACTATTAAAACTTTAAAATAAGCAGGAAACTATAAAATAACGTGCCGTAAACTTGACAATTCCATACAATACATCGAAGTCTGTGATTTACATAAGTTTGCGACATGTGATTTAATCATCTATTGCTCAAATTTAAGCTTTAAAAGTAAGCGTAGCGTTCAAACGTATGTAAAGTTGGCCATTTGAGTAGGGGGGCAGATATAGATAGGTATAAAGAGAGGAATTATGAATAGACTTTAAATTGAAAGAAAAGATGAGGTCAAGTTAATGTTAACGTCAAAATCGTGGTTAAATGATGTTTGAATGGCAATAAAAGAACTGTGTCAAAAATGACACAGTTCTTGTTTCTTAAACCCAAAACCAAAACACATAGTGTCTCGATTTTAGGTTTGAGAAACACAATGTGTTTCAGTTTTGGGTTTAAGAAACAAGAACTGCGACAAAAAGCATTATCTTTGAACCACGATTTCAACGTTGACCCCCAATAGTGCATTAGGTAGAGGAGAAGAAATGTCTTCTGACTTGACCGCGATATGATATTTTCAACTTAGTTTTGTAAAACAGGTTCTTGTCATCTGCAATGTTTTTTTTTTAACTTTCATAAGCACGACCAGCATTCATTTCTATTCAAAACCAAAAATATTTGTAATAAATCTCATAATTCTCTCCCATTCCATCCTTCCATCACTCACTTTGATCCTTATGACATTAATATGAGGGATCGGTAACTAAGTAAGGTCGCATTGATCCATTAAACCGACTGCTGGTACATTTTTCATGTCACCGATATACTTCCGTTGGTTGACGGACAGAAAGGCATACCCTGGTACATCAACTGAACATAAGTATCTACCCGCATCCAGTGAGTGATCTATCAAGGCTATAACTAAGAAAAGACATGCTGGTTAGGGTTGGGGTCGTGTCGATTATGATTAAATGTATAATATCGATAAACTAGTGGTTCTGTCTACAGAACGCGAGGTCTACAGCTCATTTTTGAAAAATTTTCGAAATGACTGAAATATGATTTTCTTCATACCTCCGACATTTCAAAAATTTCTAGAAACTGAATCGACAAAACACTGTATGTAGTTATAAAACATGCTCACAAAAATTTACGAGAACCGGTTGAGAAATGCGACATGTAGAGGAGAACAAACGGACAGCAGGACAGCGGGACAGTCGGAAAGCCGAACATACAAAAGTATTTTTGCCCAAGCTGAAACGGAAACGTTTTGCTTACGCTTTGCGCTCGCTCGGTCATATAATTTTTTTCTTAAAATTACCAGAAGTTCTTTATCAATTTTTTATTTAAAAATAAAGTGTCCGTTATCCGTTTTGTCCGACCCCCCTGGGTAAAACGGTTACACGCCCAGGGCAAAAAGGAGAAGTAATGCAATTAGCGTTCTTAATCGTCCCACTTATCATAGTAGTAGCTGCCTACCCCTAAATAAGAAGTACAGTTCTCGTGTGCCCACCTCTTGCAATGGAAAATGCTTAAACTCTTCATTTTTATCATTACAGAAGCATAACTACTTCCTGATTTATCTCGGAACAAGCTAATTTTATACCAAATTTCATCAAAATCGGTTCAGCAGTTCAGGCATGATATATGACGATGATGATATAAGATATGACTATAATCGTAACAGACAGACATAGATTGTTAATTGATACTAAAAATTAATTATCACGCACTAGTTTTTTTACACCATTCTTATCCCTACTAATATGATAAACGCAAAAGTAACTCTGTATGTCTGTCTGTTACGATTTCACACCTAAACTGCTGAACCGATTTTGATGAAATTTGGTATAAAATTAGCTTGATTTTTAAATTTTGAGATGGCGAGTTGACGCATATCACAAATTAAAAAATTTCAACTTGCCGTTAGGCCGGATTTGACATGGCGAGTTGACGAATAAGTCAATTTATTTAGTTCTTCTTCAATTTATTATCCTCCTGTAAATAATACCCTGGAGATTAAACATCTCTAGTAAGTGAGTGGACAGGGAATAAGGACTTTCCGAACCTTGCCTTTCCACTAACCACTGGCGTATGTCCTGTCCACTGTGGCCGTCGGTTATTGTGTTCTACCGAACTCGAAACTAATATCATTGTATACATCATGTATAAAAAACCCTGTCAGATCCTGAAAAAGGTGATAGTGATTCTGAAACTGAACAACTTTCTCCATGGAACATAAATCGAAAAACGAAAAAAAATTGCACACTCCCCTACAAAATGTATTGGTCAGCTGACCGACTTATTATGGAAAGCCGAAAAAAAAAATCGTTTTTCGACCTATGTTTCTTGGAGAATGTTGTTCAGTTTTAGCAACACTATCAGCTGTTTCAGGACCTCTTCTTTCTTTTCTCGTTTCTTCAATCAATATTCATGGACATACATACATCGCTCTCCTAGACAGTGTCATGCGTTTTATTCCGTCATATATGCTACTCGTAACATTCACCATTACAGTACGAGGCATATATCTTGAAATTTTTGCGACGGAGTGGGGATAAGTTCGCGCATGTGCTCTTGTGAGCGACCAATAGCGCGCGCCCCTCTCCCGCCGCCCGCGCCCCTCACCGCTACGCATGCCCAAAATTCGCGTTCCGCGCAATCCCCACCCGATTTCAAAATATATGTCTCGTTCACCGTTTTGTGACATCTATCGATAAAAACCAAAAGCGTCACTGGCCGCGTTGTACACAGCTTTTTGTACGACAAGCTGGCTTATTGAAAGCTGGGCAACTTCTAAAAAGTTAACAGCGGTGCGCGGTGGCTGCCATTATTTATCGTCGGTCGCCATCTACACCGAGCGATGAACGAATTAATGTGGCCACGTCGTTAAATTAAATGCCATCCAATTTATTTAAACCGTAATTCAGAACTAGGTTCTATTTTTATTCGTATAATATTGATTCTTTTATCCTGAATAAAATATTTTTAACCGACTTCAAAAAAAGGAAGAGGTTCTCAGTTAGACTGATTTTTTTTTATTTTTTTTATGTTTTTTACCTCATAACTTTGTCAATCATAAACCGATTTTAGAAATTATTTTTTTGTTTGAAAGTATACAGGGTCATTTTGAATTTGCCGTCCAAATTTTGAGGATGTGTTCTGTCCATGAAACTAAACAACTTTCTCTAAAGAACACATGGTCAAATATGTAAAATAAAAATCGACTTTCATACAAATCAAAGAGATCACGTGATCAATTTAGTATGGGATGACCAAAATTTTCTGGCGAAATTTCACACATGTTTCTTAGAGAAAGTTGTTTAATTTCATGGACTGGACACATCTTTAAAATTTGGATGGTAAGTTCAAAATGACCCGATAAAGTTACAAATTGGTCCCATTGTCATAAGATGATGATCTGATGATGGGATCCTAGAAAAATCAAGGGAACTTTTCAAATATTAAAGGCACACCTATAGCGATTTTGGTATTTTCTTAAGTATCTCGTGCATTTGCTTTCTAAAAATACCATTTTGGTGAAGTGGCACTGATGATGAAGACCATAGATGATCATCGGAACTATTCAATAGGTACTAAGTATTTCACTGGTGCGATACGATTACTTTAATATGGTTGTTAGGCTATTTATGTTCGTCATAATGCATATGGTGAAGTGGGGCTGATAGTGAAGTACCAGGAGAACTCCTCAAGAATGCATCGGGAAAAGCCGTATTTTGTAAAAGGTGATGAGCCATTGACATAAGACTATTGTAACTTAGATAATATGGGCGATAAATATACCACAATAAAGTTATAATTTAAAGAATCTTGAGGCCGATATTTTTTAAGGCGTGCCGCACCTTTCATGGATAATATATCTACTAGATAAGATAATATAAATAAACTAAATATAAATAAACTAAAGTAATTATCTACCTAATACAGAAGGTACTTACTTACACTAAAAATAAAAATAAATAAAATATGTTTTTCAGAATCTATTTATTCATTAGCTTTCCAAGTTTGCCATTTATTTCTTGCCAGTAGTCATAGAAAGAGAAACAAGAACTTTAATTCAAATGAATTCGTGATTTCCCGCATTGAGAAACTCTTTTATTCATAGTAATGAAACGAACTCATTTATTTTCTTTTGTTAGGTACATAGTTCAAAGTTAGACTTTGATGTTCTTTTTCAATTAGTTTGTCGGTATTATTAAGTTACCTATAGATTTATTTTAGCATTTATTATTTTAATATTAAATTTTTTGCTATCTACATTAATAATAAATGCGTCTAATAATTCATCATCACTTGGATATAACACATGTTTGTCCTTGACATATTCCAACATGTGTCCATGGGTTTCCCAACACTGTTAAACTAAACATCACATTTGATTCTTAAAACTTACTTAGTTTAAAGCTTATTGAAGATTAAATTCTTCAATATATTCTAATTCTGAAGCATTATCCTTAAATCACTTTAATTGCACTCGCACTGTCAAATGGCCAATCGCATCACTATACCCATTTCAAAGCAACTATAATCCTAAGTAATAGCCATATTATCTCGCCGTAAGCCTGCGTTTTCACCAGAAATAGTGGAGCGATGCGATGAGTGAGGTATTTGTTTATAATAAAATATGAAAAGATACTTCATTTACATAGAGCAGCTCTAGTGAAAAAAACTTGCTGACGATTGGTCATACCCATACTGGATGCATCACAGCATGTAGCATTGCGTTGACATGTACAAGGTGTTTGGAAATAGCATTATAAAGCCGAATATGGTAAATAGGGACCATCAAACTGAATAACTATGGATCAACTTTGAAATCGCGATGGTCCCTATCTACTATATCCGGCATTTTATGGTTATTTCTAAATATCCTGTATAATAATGTCACATCGATCGAATGTTGCGCGGCTGCTGCGCCCTTCGCGTGCTGGGTGTGAGGGACATAAGAGAAAAATGTGTGCGAAGAATACTCGTAAATACTTGTCAATTTTACAAGAGGCAGACCACCATACCCATTATTAAATGTGAGTATAGAGAGAGCTATTGGTTGCAGCTTCGAGAAGTATTCAGAATAATAAAATGGTTATCTGAAACGTATATATATGCACTTCTTGGGAACTGAAGTGAGATATGTAGTGAGATAGACAACGTTTTCGCAGCGGGATGCCTACCATCGTACTTTGCCGATTTTTTTTCAGTATTTCCATAGTAATTAATAGAGTACGCATACGCAGACGCCTACCTCATAAGTTTGAAGACTCTGTACAAAATATCCTTGTCTTAGTTCTTTCTTTAAAAAGTAGCTCTTTACCAATTTCATTCCGGTTCTTGGTACAAGGTCTCCCGCTTAGGGCTTGCGATTCGACGATGGCGTAGCTTCTCTGGCATTCACAAGTGCTTGTAACAGTCTAGATTGCATAAATATATTTTTTTATTTGTTTATTCCCTAATAGTGGAAATAATCACACCGTTCCACAGCTTTGAAACGCATCTTCGCACTGCTTAGCTTCCTCACTGTTGTAGCAGCCTTACCGATATCCCATAACCCGCGCTAACCCAGTAGCATCAGTATTCATCCCTCGCTCCCATAGTAATGACTTTATTTATTCAAATTACCACCTCGAGCACAGAGTTCTTTTTTAATGCGAGTGTTCGTTCGGGATGGCGGAATTAGCGGATCTTTTTACATGTTAGGGGTTTATTATGTTGTACTCAACTACTGGATCTGATAGCTTATGTTACGTTTTTCGGCAGCGCATCTATAGATAGGTACTGATTGATTTCTTTAGCAGTCTGTTTCAATCAATCGTTTAATCAAAGGGTTTCTCGTTTTAACTCTGTTCTTCCAAAATAGGGTATTTGACAACATTGAAAATATACTGCAAATTGTGGTCATCCTAACAGATAATGGCGTAAAAACATATTCAACTATTATACAGACTAAATTAAGTCTATTGATTGATCAATTTCACCTAGAAAACTGCAATAATTTTTGATTTTTTTTCTGTGGCGAAAACGCTCTAAGACTACTGATGACGTCACTTGCCTGTAAATAAATATGGCTTCAGGCGTTTGACACGACCATAGGCTTAGGATCCGCGATTGATGGCTGTCAAGAAGCTTATACCTCCAATGTAGATTGCACGGCTAGTGTCATAGTGAAGATAGAAAAAATTACCTTGAGTGACGTTACGGCTTATTGCTATCTCTTTCTTTAGCGTGACAATACGTTTTCGTTTCTCACGAACGAATGAACGATGAACAACGAACACGTAATGCAACACTAAAGAAAGAGATAGCAATAAGCCGTCACGTCACTCAAGGACATTTTTTTTATCTTTAATATGACACTAGCCGTGCAATCTCCATTTGGGTTATAAGCTTCTTGATGGCTGTCAAATGGCCAAGGCTATTACAATGTTTACAGGCTTGTGACGTCAACAAGTGACGTTTCCAGCGCCATAGCGCTTTTGGCGCGGTTTTAAAATTTTAAACTTTAACATTGATTTTTTAATAAAATACATTGATTTTTCCTGAAATATCAATGTGGTGCGCTTATTACGTAATATGGAATAATTTAAAATGGTTTTCCAAAATTAGTCAAATAGCCTATTGTGTTAGTCTTATATTAGGGGTTTAAGAATGAAATTGCCGTTTTGTGTGGAGAATTTTAAAGAATTTGCATTTTCCATAATAACATTGTCTTAATTTATTTAAAAACCATGAACACTAATGATTTAAAACTTTTATGCACAAATGTGTAAACACTCGGATAACTAATGCCACATGTGTGTCCATCAGCCATTTTTGATGTCCCCACTGCTGGGGCACAGGCCTTCCTTATGGGTGGATAAGGAGGACGGGCCATAACCCACCACGCGGGCCCAATGCGGATTGGTGGGTATTAACCACTGCAAATGCAGCCGGGACCAACGGCTTAACGTGCCTTCCGAAGCACGGAGGAGTTCGCGATAGTAAATTTTTGGTCACCCATCCCATGACCGACCCTTGCGAACGTTGCTTAACTTACGCAATCGCTAGGCCAGGCGCTAAACCACTGCGCCACCGAGCTCCTCAATGCCACATGTATTAAGTGAAAAAAAAGAGTATCGGCTAAGTTACAACGAATTAAGTGGTAATTTCTGCTAACGAAAAAAGGAGTCACTATTAAGATTTTTTTAATCAGAAATATTTTTATTGCTGATAGTGGGCTGTTATGATCACAATTCGAAATAATAAGCTTCTACGATTTAAGAGCCTCTGAGTGTGAGAAAAAATTGGCAATTTCATACTTTAACCCCGGTTATTTCCAAATGGTGAATCAAATAGCATCTTAGTCATAAGTTTATATCATAGTGTAAATGTCCATCAGCCATTTTAATGTCCCCACTGCTGGGCACAGGCTTTCCTTATGGGTGGATAAGGAGGACGGGCCAACGCCAACCACGCGGGCCCAATGCGGATTGGTGAGTGTTAACGACTGCGAATGCAGCCGGGACCAACCGCTTAACGTGCATGCCTTCCGAAACACGGAGGAGCTCGAGATAATAAATTTTTGGTCACCTATCCCATGACTGACCCTTGCGAACGTTGCTTAACCTCCGCAATCGCGGGGCGTTAAACCACTGCGCCACCAAGCTCCTCCATTCTCTATATCCACATTTTTATCATAGTGTAAATATTACGAGATTTCTTAGTTTCATCGCTTCATGTAGCTTTAAAAAAATCTTTAAACTTGAATGAATACAAAAATGCTCATGACGATGCATTATAAAACCATTGGAACTCCGTACCACTTGATGCGAAATTGCGAAATCGAAAGTTCGAATTGTAAACTTCAAAGTTTTTACACACACTCGTGTTTTAATACCCCTTTATGCAACAGTTTAATAAACTACCTACCTACTATTATGTAATTCAATTATTTTGTATGTATTACTGGAAACATCAGCACCGAACAATGATGTTTCTCCTGAGTAGGGTTACCAGATGGTATATCTAAAAATCCTGACAAAAAGCTTGATTTTTACTAAAAAGTTTTGACATTTTGCTAATAGTTCAGTAAAATTACGGGTTCGCAAAACATTAAATGGTAATAAGCTGTAATTTTGCAATCTGACTTTGATGTGATTATAAAACACTAATATTTACGAATCCAACAAAATTTACGAATACAAAAAAATACAGCGTAGTTATAACTTTTTTTGTTGGATTTACATTCACAATCAAATTAAAGTTCCAAATGAAGCAAAAAGTAAAGAAAGTATGTAATTAGGAATTTTGCTAAAGCAATTAAATAAATTAATATTTTGGTCTCGTAAAGTAAAAAAAAAATAGTGGAAATTAGTTGGATTCATTTACAGTACGACAGCTAGCCATTTAATGGAACGATCAAAAGAAGAAAGCTCCCGTAATTTTACTGAACTTTAATTTCATAATATTTTTTGCAAAGTTAGTTGATTGTTTTACTAAAATGTATTAGTTGATTGTTGCCAAAAAAGACCTTATTTAATAAGGTTTATTGATTTTTGTTGATTAAGGATTATGTGAAAAATCCAAAAAAGCCTGACAATTTCCAAGTCCGGCCGGAATCCTGACAACCCAAAAAGCCTGACATGTCAGGACAAATCCTGACGTCTGATAACCCTACTCCCGAGTGTAGTACCTAACCTATTTCAGCAGATAGCTATTGGTACTAAAAGCTTAACGTATTGCCCCCATCCACAATATATTATGTGTGTGTCCGTTCCAATTGTGTCTTTATCTCACTCTAACAGGGACGGCCATTGAATATTCGGACCAATTCTATTGGTTATTGTGTGTAGTCACGAAATATTTTATAGCCACAACATTTTCGGTTAATAATTTGCTAGAAAAAATCGGTTCAACGCCCGCTGGATTCTCAGGCAGGACTCGAACTCACAACTGGATTCTGGCCCAATGCAATTAGGTACCTACTCATTCTACTCTGGTTTCATTTAAAAACCGGCCAAGTGCGAGTCGGACTCGCGCTTGAAGAGTTCCGTACCAAAAAACGGCAAATGGGAGCCCCACTCAAATATTTATTTTATTCTGTGTTGTTATAGCGGCAACAGAAATACATCATCTGTGAAAATTTCAACGGTCTAGCTATCACGGTTCATGAGATACAGCCTGCCTGGTGACAGACAGACAGACAGAGGGACAGCGGAGTCTTAGTAATAGGGTCCCGTTTTTACCTTTTGGGTACGGTACCTACCCTAAAATGGATAAAATTATGCGTCATAATATTATAATGTGAATATAGCATGCGTATATGTTATTCTACTAAGTTTCAACACAGATTATACTGCCCGGCATATACAAGGTCATTTTGTATTCACCGTCCAAATTTTGAGGATGTGTTCAATCCATGAAACTGAACAACTTTCTCTAAGGAACACATAGTCAAATATGTAAAATTAAAATCGACTTTCCATACAAATCAAAGAGATCACGTGATCAATTTACTATGGGATGACCAAAATTATTTGGCGAAATTTTACACATGTTTCTTAGAGAAAGTTGTTTAGTTTCATGGATTGGACACATCCTTAAAATTTGGATGGTAAGTTCAAAGTGACCCTGTATATTGGCAAGAAAAAGATTCTCTTGCCGATTTATATGCCGGCATCTGTACCAAGTAAAAGCAGCATAGTAAAGAGTATCTCGAGATCAGAGTCTCATCCCAAGTCAGTAAGCAACTACTATTTTGTTTTTGTAATCAGAAACCATATTTGGTTAGGTACCTACTAATACGTAATTACAACTGGATGGTTATATTTCTACTCTAAGAATAATTGACTGGGGGAGCGCGAAGCGCGAGCGGCTCGTCTCCGTTTCAGCTTGGGCAAAAATGCTTTCGTATGTCCGGATGTCCAGCGGGACAGCCGGACATACGAAAGCGGTAATACAGACGGACAGCTTTCCGTCTCTGTTCTCCTTTACAAGTTGCATTTCTCAACCTATTTTGAAATTTTGTGAGCAGGTTCGATACTTATACTTATGGATTTTTTTTGAGTATTTTTTTTAATTGTCAAAATGGCGGAGATATGGGAAAAATAATAATAAAAATATTTCAGCCGTTTTGAAAAATTCTCAAAAATGTCACAAACGTGAGGTCTCAGCTCATAGGCACAGAATAGCTAATAGTACAAGTTCATAGGGCCCTAGTGTAGGAAGGTAGACTTTATTATATGTATATATTTTAGTTTGTATTATGTACCTATATAATATTTTTATCAGTATGTATTTATTATTGTTATTGAAAGTTATTTTACCTAATAAAAGAATAAAAGAAATATAATAAATAAAAGAAAAATAATTGACGCTTTGCAGTTATGACAAAAGAAATATTCATTTTTTTGTCAATAATACTTTATAAGTACCTAGTACCAAATTATGAAACTTGAAATAAAATATTTTCTCTAGTAAGTAAAGTATAACTTAAAAACATGTACCAAGTATTTAAATATTCTAATTAAAATACATTGTTCAGGTGGTAGTAATTCATTTTAATGGCAGCTTGGTAGTAGTACCTTCTACGCCAAAGGTCCCGGTTCGAATCCGGTAGGGGTAGATGTTGATGTGATGAGCACAAACATTTGCTCCCGAGTCATGGTAAAAAAAAATAATAAATTTAAAAAATATTAAAAATACGACTGCCCTGCCAAAAACGACTAAAAAATTCAATAACAAGTGTCACTGCAGTCGGGAGACCGCATGTGGAACAATTTTTAATCAAAGAGGTCCTGCAATGACACTTGTTATTTAATTTTTAGTTCGTTTTTGGCAGGGCAGTCGTGTTTTTAATATTTTTTAAATTAATTTTTATTTCACACATTTTAGTGACAAAGTATATAGTTTTAGAATGTGCTCATTAAGGCCTTTCATTTGATGCCCTGTAATAATTTAAGAAATTTTTTTTTTCACATTTGAAAGTGACGTCGTACAGTCGTCATATTGACTTTTCTCAAAAAAAAAGTAGCCAGTGTCACTCGGAATGATGTAAGGATTCTAACGATACCCTATACCCCATACATCCAAATCTGTTAAGCCATTTGGAAGTTATGGTGGAATAAAGAAACTCACATACCCACAAACATACATGAATCCTGAACAAAAAGTATATAAATGATATACTTATTTATGTATTCTATACGTTATTTAGTACTCATATAGTGCATGCTCTGCTTAGTTCGGGACTAAATAATTGTTGTGAGTTCCCACGAATATATTATTAGCTGCTTTCAGTGAAAGATTTGAGAAAGTCAGTTTCGCAGTCATTAATTTTATTACAAAGTGAAGAGGATTGTTAATTTCATCGACTCATCCTTTGTTTAATGATACGCCAAGATTATTTTTTACTTTATTACCGCAAGGATCTGTAACAGACGTTGAGAAGATAAATGGATACCGGTTGAAGATAAGTTAATAAATAAATAAATAAATATTAGACACTAAAACATTGCTCCGATTCCAATGTTAGTAGCTAAAGCACTTGTGTTATGGAATCAGAGACAACGGTGGAACTACACACATCCAGACCTGAGCCATTATAGAAAAGTTCTTTTTCTAAATTGACCCAGCCGGGGATCGAACCCGGGACCTCAGAGAGAGAGAGAGATGGCGACACCTTAAAACCGGTGTATACTAGGCACGTATCTTGAAATTTTTTCGACGGAGTGGGGATAAGTTCGCGCATGTGCTCTTGTGAGCCACCAATAGCGCGCGCCCCTCTCCCGCCGCCCGCGCCCCTCACCACAACGCATACCCAAAATACGCGTTTCGCGCAATCCCCACCCGATTTCAAGTTATATGCCTCGTACTGTACAAACCATTCGACGACCGTGGTATAACTATTGTTTTACTAGCGGCCGCCCGCGGTTTCACCCGAGTGGTTCCCGTTCCCGTGGGAATATCGGGATAAAAAGTATTCTATGTTTTAATCTAGGCTATCTACTATCTGTGTGCCAAATTTCAACCAAATCCGTTCAGTAGTTTTTGCGTGATCGAGGAACAAACATCCAAACATCCAAACCCACAAACTTTCACATTTATAATATTAAGTATGATTAAGTTATCCTCATTACCTACCGATATCTTTCGTTTACACCCTTACCGGTCGACTGTATGTTGTAATTGCTCTACACTACAAGATTTAACTGAAAATCATAGCGTTTTTTTTATCCTAACAAATATTTTGGTAGGAATAGGGAATTATATAATATAATAGGTACTTTACTAACTTAATCCTTTGTTTCATAGACACGAAGAATTTTTACTATATTCCTTAAAGCCCTACCACAAGGACCTGTAGGAGACGCTGCGAAGACAAATGGATACTTGTAAACAATGTGAACCACTGGAGCTATTGTGCACGTCGCGACACTCACGGAAATTGTGTTACATCTGAAGGGTTAGTTGTTACATTTACGTAGAAATCCGTCTCGCTTTTCAGGGGCAATTATGTTTTTTCTTGATAAGTTAATGGGTGCTAAAAATCAATCAAAAACGCATTCTCTTAACCACACATAGTTAATCTTCTTCTTCTTATGGTGCCTCTCCAACTAGTGAAGGTTGGCAGTCAGCTCCGCATACTTGGTTCTGTCTTTGGCAAGGCTGAAGAGTTCGGCGGCTCTTGTTATTCCCGTCCACTCCCGAATGTTTCGCAACCAAGACTTTCTTCTGCGACCAGGTCTTCTTTTTCCTGCAACTTTTCCCATCATAATTAGTTGCAAGAACTCGTATCTATCGTGGCGAAGCACGTGCCCCAGATATGCAACTTTTCTCTGTTTGACGGTTTGTAAAAGCTTGCGTTTCTGTCTGACTCGTCGCAGAACTTCCTAATTAACCTAATTCCTAATTAATTTACATAGTTAATAATGCACCTGTAATTATTCAAGCATAGAAATATTTTTTTTATCCATCCGTTTTCTATCTAGAACCCGTCGCCGTATCTATGGAGACACTCAAAAGACAAATGAACACTTTTAAACAATGTGAAACACAAAAGCCATTGTATACTCCCGAGAATTGTGATTTGTGTTACATTTGTTTAGCAGTTACTTACAGCTTCGCCGATCGTTGG
Organism: Agriphila geniculea; assembly: GCA_943789525.1. Taxonomy (NCBI): domain Eukaryota; kingdom Metazoa; phylum Arthropoda; class Insecta; order Lepidoptera; family Crambidae; genus Agriphila; species Agriphila geniculea. Next base: position 8,559,206 of record OX038889.1, on the reverse strand, counting down.
GATCGCGTCTTTTTGTTATTCGATATTTCTTGAATTGTTTCATTTTAAGATCCTAGCTACAAAACTGACGGACTTTCATACAAACTTTGGGCACCCGTTTCACCCGTTTAAGGGGTGAGTTTTGAAAAATTCTATCTTAGTGTACCCCTAGACCTTATAAGGAACCTATGTGTCAAATTTGGAGTCTCTAAACCCAGCGGTTTGGGCTCAGCGGTTTCAAGCGGTTTTGGCAATCAGTTTCTTCTTTTATATATTTAGATTTAGATAACTTTCTGTTTATTTGTGCGTTTCTTTTGGTTTATTTAATTGTAAAATAAAGAACACAAAAGGAACATTTGTTTGGCTTATATTTGGGAAACATTCTGAGCATCCTACTACAGAAAACATGCGTGGCCGGGCTGCAGCGTATACGGCGCCGCCCGGCCAAAAACAAATGCTTTTTCCACAAGATATATTTGTGGTACAATTAATCTAGTCACGGGTACTGCAAGAACAATTAAAGAACATTTAATTGATATGCCCATATATTATGAAATCGACTGTGGCCGGGTGACAGCGCAACACACCAAATTTGGCCGTATAGTAGAGAAAAGCACAAAAAAAAAAAGATGGTAGTCAGACCGCAGTGTCATGGAATTAATATACAACGTGTTACAAAAAACCGGCCAAGTGCGTGTCGGGTCTTGCGCAATAGGGTTCCATAGTTACCTTATATCATACCATAGTGAATACCACTAACATTTTACGTTTTCAAAAATAACTTTGCTTTTCACAGTGTTTGTAATGACAAAGTTATATTTGCGGTTTTGGAAAATGTGCTATATCTCTAAAACTGCTTACTAAATCTCATTCAATCTATTTTTCTTGAAGGTGTTTTTTAAGATCTACAGCATATATTTTTTTGAGATTTTTCACTTTCTTATTTTAAAAGTTAAATGGGGGGAAACGCATTTTACAATTTTGGAAGTGTATATCTTCCAAGCGGTTAACTTTGGAAAAAAAATAGTTTTAAGGACCTCAATATCTTTTTTAAAGAGCTATCTAAAGACACCCCGCACGTATGGGTTTGAGGAAAAAAAAAATCTGCTTCATTTCCATGTATGGGGAGCCCCCTTAATTTTATTTTTATTTTTGTGTCAAAATCGTAGAGCGGTTTACAGAATACAAATATCTACTTACCAAGTTTCAACTGTGTAATCCTGTTTCGTTGTAGCTCTAAACAGCTTGTTTGGACTCCAGCTCCACCCTTTGAGCGACTGCTGACTGCCTATGTTTCATGACACTGTGGTCTGACTGTTATTTTCATTGTCATTCAAATATTTCTTGTAACATCAAGGACATGAGGTATTCCTCGAAATGTACCTAAACAGGTAATTTGTTTTGATAGCGCACCTATTTAGGTGCGTTTCGAGGAATAGTTTAGGAGCGCTTCAAATTGGGTGCGCTTCGAGAAATACCTCCATTAATTAAAAGTACCTACCTGTATCCAACGTAGTTGTAGTTTTAATCGCGTTTTAAAAATAATGATAATGAGTTTCCCTTTTTAAAGTATTGGTATTAAAAATTCAGAAAATAATTTGGATCTATAAAGATGAATTTAATAGTATAGTAGCCCGTAGAACATTTAAATCACCAAAAAGGTTACCGTTTGCCGTTGTGATATAGTTATTTATTACAAAATTATAGATACTTTAACCCATAGAAATAGAATGTCAAAGAACAACAAAGTCAATAAACAGGTGATCCGAAAACGAATCAATACATTTTATATGAGATACGTAAAATATGACTTAGATTCATAAAATATGACTATATTATAGCAAAGGAAATTAATAAACTATGTTCCATACTGTTTTCTTTGTCGATAAACGAATAAATGTAGCGAAATTTGGTTTTAGAGAAATGTGTCGCAATATCTTATTTACCTGTGAAAAGTGTGATTACTTGGTTTGTTTCTTTTTGTCACATCACAATTACTTAGAGTACAAGACACCATAACTCCATCGATACCTTTATTTTAAATTCTAATTAAGATCAAAAAATATTTTAAACAAACTGTGATTGCTCATTTGCTAAGCGGGACGCTAGGGGCTCTTACTGTAAAAAATGTTGGCACATGTCACTTGATCCTTTGTCTCTTCTTTACATAGACCATGTCCGTATGAAGTTAACTTCTCTTTTCCACGCTTTGTTGGTCTTCTTGAGCGCAGCGAAAATTTTTCTGTGTCTATGCTTTAACCCAAGTTTTACAGATCGCAACCCGCCGTAACCTATATTTGTGTATCTACAAAATTGATATTTTTTTCTTTTTCGAGGTTTACCACATGGTTTAGCTATTGTCATGTTCTACAGCTTGGCTTGATTGCCACAGATAAAAGTAAGACTATAAAAAGTAGCCATACACAGATTTAAGACCTGATAAAAATGGTTGGATTTTATCTGGTCTTACAATTACAAATATAGGTTTCGGCGGGTTGCGATCTGTAAAACTTGGGTTAAAGTACATATTTATAATTTCGTAATAAATAACTATATCACAACGGCAAACGGTAACCTTTTTGGTGTTTTAAATGTTCTACAGGCTGCTGTACTATAACCCTTTCAATTTCTAAATGATCGAACAACACATGAACAACACTATAACAGAGGGTAAAAAACATTTTTGGGTGGCTAACCTTTTAAAAACCAGGGTAGTGGTAAAACCAGGGTAGTTTTACCCTAAACTAAAAGGCATCTTTCCCTCTCTCTCTAAAATTACCAGGGTAGTTTTACCCTAAACTAAAAGGCAGCTTTCCCTCTCTCTCTAAAATGACCAGGGTTGTTTAACCCTAAACTAAAAGGCATCTTTCCCTCTCTCTCTAAAATTACCAGGGTAGTTTTACCCTAAACTAAAAGGCATCTTTCCCTCTCTCTCTAAAATTGTACTTGTATTGCTTATCTTTATTCAAGATACTAGCTATATTTATAATATTAGTAAGGATAATGCCAAGAACTTTAAAAAAAGGACTTTAAAATCATTCTATGTATAATACCTACCAAGAAAGAGTTAAGTTATCCAACACCAAGTTAATTTAAATATAACCAGGGAGATTTCATCGCAGAAAAAAATATAACTTTTTCTTTTCCCCAAAAAGTGAGAAGTTTGCGGAAAAGTTTTTATGCGTTCACGGATATTTTCGTTCATAGCAATACGCACGCAGAAGGCATAAAAAGAATATTCGCATAGGTATACTTGTTAACAGATTTCTTTTCCGGAACACCGTGTATCCACTCCGATCCAAATGTACGTACCTAATTTGCATTTAAATAGAAAACCTGGGCCGGATTTAGGTTAAAATGTTGATAACTCAAAAAAAGCGTAGCCATACTTATTCCTTATGAGATTTATTGTTGAATTTGCATTTTTTACCTTTATAGTGCCTTTTAGCGTATTTCTGTGTAATTTTGCGAATGGTGAAAGACTTAACAATGTTTTTATGAGAAAACAAATAAATAATATGAGACCACAATACACCGTTAATTTTAAAGTATATCTAAAAATGAAATGGGGATATCAGACCACGTTTCTGAATATGAACGTGCAGTCAATAAAAGTTAAAAATTAATAGTTTGAAAATATCGGAAAAAAATCTTGATTAATCGGCAAACTCACAAAAATAGCAAGACACGTGCGTTGATTCATTTTTTTCATTATTTATGGAGATAAACAAGATACTCTTGTTTGATTACGGGCGTGTAATTCTATGAAAGAGCTCTAAATCCAATAATCATTAAAATTTTGGGACATACACAAACCTCGATATCTTGACCAGTTATTAAATATTGAAACTTTTAACTGTACACACTCGATTAGAAAAGGGAAGAGATACACTCATTTCATTTTTAGATATACTTAAAAATTCACCGCGTATTTGTAAAACACAAAAAAACCTCGTGGGAGTAGATTAGGTACTAACATCATAAACAATAACAATTCTTTTATGACTTTTTTGAAAAAAGACAAAAAGAAAATCGACATTCCATACAAATATCCAAACAGCTGATCGAGTTTTGTATAAAAGTAGAGTATTTTTTCGTCTAGAACGCACAATTTCTTTATGATATAATGTACTCCAGCGCTCTTTTTGGTGTTTTACAAACCCCTGTATACATACCTCAAACTTACTATAATTACTTTGGTTTGGTGAAGAGAGCTTTCTACTGCCACCACTTGTAATAAAGCTTCCTTGCTCATTTGCTAGAGATCTATAGCAACATTTTAGTTATCGTTCATTAGAGTGAGATAACCACTCTGTCACTTCCGCGCTCTTCGGCGTCGGCGAGCTGGCCGACGACGCCAAGAGCGGTGTTCTCGCTCTAGTGAAGGAATGTTTCTCGGTGGTATAGGTGCCGGCATATAACTTGGCAAGTCAAAGATGAGAGAGACAAAAGATGCGCCAGGATTTTATTGTTTGTAGCTACTGCGCATCTTTTGTCTCATTCTTATCTTGCCGAGTTACGTGCCGGTAGTTATAGAAAGAGATTTAGCTTGATAAATACAAAACAAGGTAGTCCAATACACTTATACCCAAATACCTAACTTCGTCCGGCCCTGTACCAAAGACATACATTATAGGGATGGCAATGTCATGTCTAAGACGGAGCGGAGGTTAGATTATATTTAGATCTGAGTAATTGAGACCAATTATAACGTTGTATGATATTAAGACATTAATTGTTAATAATATGTAGAAGGGATGCATAGACAATTTAATATAAAATGAACATCAACTCTTAAGATCGTGAATTTAAGAAACAGTTTTATGTGAAACTTTAGTGATTCTACAATCAGCAGCTATCAGCAATCGGGAACAGTGAATAAGTCATGGACAAATTAATATGTTTTTTTTAATGCACAAAGGGGTAGTGCTTCGCCTTCACCTCATTTGATGTTAAATGACGATAAGGCCGAAGGTGGAAGCGCACTTAACTCCCGGAATCCTCATCACTGAGGAACTGGCTATATTATCTCTAACTGCGGGAACGCAACAATTTTTAAATTGTTGTTTTGGCGTCAGACTTGTAAAATGGTGGTAGCTAGCCAGTGGCCCTACCATGAGTTGTTGCAAACTGTTTACGTTACAGTAAACTATCGTTTTCTCTCTTTCACTCGTATTGACTGTGAGCATTATATCCGACAGTTTACCTACTGTAACGTAAACAGTTTGCATCAACTCATGGTAGGGCCACAGGTGGACTTTAAATAAGACCCTCCCACCAACCAATATGTATTTAAAAGTAAAGAAAATAGGCCCGACTGTCCGGAAAAGTAGAAATAAATTTCAAGTCTCCCACTCCCGTCTCACCCCTCACCACCCCGCACGATTGCTCTGTCTAGTTTAATTGACTGACCCATAGCCGCAGGCCTCCTTCACTCGCTCAAGGTCGCGCGATAAGGACCTACCGCTAGCCGTGCCTACGGAGGCACAAGTGAGCAGCGGGCCGCCACACGCCCGCCTGTGTAGTCGCGCGGCATCTTAATGCCTACATAGGTATTGTCTCTTTATAATAGTAACAATGTCGAATCGCCATTACTATGCCGTGTACGGATGTCAAAATCAAAAAACCAATTAACAATTGTGGTTTTTCACATTATGATATTATGCTACACAGTTCATTTAAAGGAAGATGACCCTAACGTTGCGTCGTCAGAAAAGGTAAGAGCACGCGATAGAAAGAGAGGCAACTACTATTAGCGCTGCGCGACCTGAATTGCACTTTATTGTGTTGGAGCAAAAGTTGCTATTTAAATAAATAAATAAATGACTTTGGGGAATGCTGCCTCTGTACTTGTACTCACAGAGGAAATAATCACTAAGAAATTCAGGAAATACTTTTGCTTTACACCAGTTTAAACTCATTTTCTTTCACTGTCGCGGCGCCGCTATCCTGAAAAAAAAAACCGGCCAAGTGCCATAGGGTTCCGTAGTTACCTTATACCATACCATATTTAATACCACCTATCATTTTTCGTATGCAAAAATAACTTTGTTTTTCACAGTGTTGGTATGAATGACAAAGTTATATTTGCGGTTTTGGAAAATGTGCTAAAAAACTAATTACTATATCTCGTTCAAACCAATTTTGGTTGAAAGTGTTTGTTAAGATCTACAGCATATATTTTTTTTAGATTTTTCACTCTCTTATTTCAATAGTTAAAGGGGGGGGGACTCACATTTTACCACTTTGGCGGTGTATATCTTTCAAACGGTTCATTTTTAAAGACCTATCTATAGACACCAAACACGTGTTGGTTTGAAGAAAAAATTTTTTTTCAGTTTCAGTTCCATGTATGGGGAGCCCCCCCTTAATCTTTTATTTTTCTTATTTTTGTATTAAATTCGGTAAGCGGTTAACAGAATCCATCCACCTACCAAGTTTTAACTGTGTAGTTTTAATACTTTTGGAATAAAGTGGCTGTGACATACGGACAGACAGACAGACAGACAGACATGACGAATCTATAAGGGTTCCGTTTTTTGCCATTTAGGCTACGGAACCCTAAAAACCGGTCAAGAGTAAGTCGGACTCGCTCTCTTGTACTATTAGCTCTTCTGTGCCCATAGACAAAGTTGTTCAGTTTGACGGTCTAAGCTACACCGCAAAATTTGTGGACTGTTCAAAAAATAACTATGTAGATAGACTTTGGTAGCGTATTGACTTTAAACTTTGCAAATGACTCGTATATCCAAAGATTGCAACTACAAAATAATGACCCCAGTAAGGGTGGACCCAATTTGAGCTCCATTAGCCTTATAACTCGGCCTATTTGTCCGGGACCCTTAACCGCAGTGACTTACGTAACGTGTCCATCCCATAAGGTTTTTTTTTATAACACAGGCAATTAGACAACCTTTTTTGTGTTTTCATGAAAATCTGAAAACCGTTTGTGGAGTTGATTAGGAACAAGTTTTTGTAGAGAAAAATTGCGTATTGCGTATAAAGTTAGAGATGTTTCATAAAAGTATAAATTTTTATATGAATTCTGGTATAACATACGAAACAGTTTTTTTTATTACGTACAGAAACAAAAATATACAATCCAAAACAATATTTGTAGTTCCTTAAAGCAAATATAGGTGGTATTAAACTGTATTTCTAAAAAGACTGCGCACAGCATTCACAAAATCTGGGAGCATTGTAGTGCTCCCGCCAAGATGAGGAAGCGAAGCGCAAGGACTACCTACCTTTTCTCGAAGCGCTTTGTCGTTTTTTTTAACCCTCATATCTTGGGTTTGGAATATACTAGATAAACAAAATTCTCCGAATGTGATGTCAGTAGTAGACTTATTAAATATATAAAGTTTCAATTGCATAGCTTTTATAATATAGATTTTATTGATATCTAAAAAACCCCGATTTCGTCACTGACTCACTCATGATCATCAAAACTCATAGGGTAGTTCCTGAAGTCCTAGAAAACTGAAATTTGGTATGTAAGGTAGTATTAGGACACACAAAAAAAAGAAATTATAAAATTCGACTTAAAGCCTCCAACCGCTTAACCCAACTTGGGTTTGGATTACACCAGAAAAACAAAGTTTTCGGAATATGATGTCAGTAGTAGACATAATAAACGTACAAAGTTTTAAAGCTATTGAGACCTAAAAAATCCCGATTTCGTCAAAACTTACTGATAATCATTAAAATTCTTAGGGTACTTGCTAAATTCCTAGAAAGCTGAAATTTGGTATGTAAGCTAGTTTTAGTACACAAAGAACAAAAAAATTATAAAACTTGGAACTTTTACTCCCCAACCCCTAAAACTAGGGGATGGAAGTTTGTATGAGATTTCTGCAAATTTTGATGCTAGAGGTCTGAAAAATGAGACATACGTGTTTGAAAAATCTTTAGATATTTAGTAATTACTTTTAAGACTTAGTAAATCACTGTAAAAGCAAAGGAAAAAAATATTCATAATAAATAAATTGTGTACATTTCAAAACTACTTCTTTCGTGGCGCAAACCTCACGCAGACTCTATTTTGATCTACGTCAGTAAATGAATTAGTTCTACCACAGAATAAAATAAATAAATATAGTAATAGTACAAGTACGCTGGTTGATGTTGATCGAATTTTAGACGATTTTAGACCACAATTCTGACCCCACCTTGCTTTTCCGGTTTATGGAAAGTTACTTACAAAAATGAATGAAATCCTACCAAAAACATTTTCATGTATAGCGTTGCCAAGACTCCATATGACTTCCACTGTCAAAAAGTTATCAGTTTCGTAACTACGAGAACTATTTATTATTGAAGAGTCCATGTAGCGAAATGGCCAAGTCACATATTTTGACTAAGGTGAAGAGTTGTTGAAGTTAGGGCTTGTAGAGTTAGGGCGCGTAGAGTTAGAAGCTTGGCTCTAGATGAGGTCTGATAACTTTTTGACAGTGCAAGCCATATGGAGTCTTGGCAACACTATACATGAAAATGTTTTTGGAGGGATTATAATCAAGAATAAATTACAAAATCCGCTTTTAAATATACGGGATTGGTACAAATCTACTACATACAATATAAAAAAAAAAAATTCAAAGTTGCTTCCGTGCAAAAAGTTGTACAGAATACCTATTTTGTTTTCAGTTTTATAAAACATTGTATTCATAACTTATTGAGTTTCCTTTAGCGTATACCTTTAAAAAACTGGCCAAGTGCGAGTCGGACTCGCGCACGAAGGGTTCCACACCAAAAAACGGCAAAAAAAACCACGTTTGTTGTATGGGAGCCCCCCTTAAATTTCTATTTTTAGTATTTGTTGTTATAGCGGCAACAGAAATATATCATCTGTGAAAGTTTCAACTGTCGTTATTAATATCGAGCAAAGTTTCAGCTGTCGTTATTAATATCGAGCAAAAAACGGCAAAAAAATCACGTTTATTGTATGGGAGCCCCTCTTAAATATTAATTTTATTCTGTTTTTAGTACTTGTTGTTATAGCGGCCATAGAAAAACATCATCTGTGAAAATTTCAACTGTCTAGCTATCATGGTTCATGAGATACAGCCTGGTGACAGACAGACAGACAGACGGACAGCGGAGTCTTAGTAATAGGGTCCCGTTTTTACCCTTTGGGTACGGAACCCTAAAAAGCTTAAATACCTAGAATCAAACAGACAGACAGACAGACGGACAGCGGAGTCTTAGTAATAGGGTCCCGTTTTTACCCTTTGGGTACGGAACCCTAAAAAGCTTAAATACCTAGAATCAAATAGTTACTTGATTTGACCAAAAAATCATGTCTAAGGATAAGAATTAATGAGAAACATTCCACGTTCTTTCGGTCTTTATTAATATAGAACTTATTTAACAAAAAAATAACTTTGACTGATTACTGGTATACGACCGCCAGTGAACGGCTGTTACTGTGTGCCAAAACTATTTACCCAGTTTTGTTACGCTCGCCTGTCACTTACATATACGTCGACCTTTTCCAGTTAAACTGAAGGCTATTAGATTAAAGTAAATTGAGAGTCACATGAAACGCTTCTGATGTTACCAATATACTGGGTTATTTGTAAAACACCAACAACCTCGCAGGAGTAGATTATTAATGTCCGTATGGATTGAGGAGCCACTTTTCGTATATTAATGAAACTAATATACTTATTTAGTAGTAAGTTAAATTATTTTGTAGGATCTATCCTCGATTTTGTAGTATAATACTTCAAAAATTATTTGAACATAAAGGTGGCTCCTCAATCTAAATGTTTAGATTGAGGAGCCACGTCAGACCTAGGCACATCATGGATTAATGTTTATCATAATTTGATATGATTTTGTAGCATTTGAGAGTAGTTTGTGGACAAAATCTAAGCTCGGTAATATTAAAATTAAAAAAGTTACCATACATCATATGTGGCTCCTCAGACCATACATATACAACTCGTAATTTTTCAAGGAAGCAATTGTTCCATTAAAGCGCAATTTCCACATCATTTAGTAGTAAGTATAATAATTTTGTAGGACAAAAGTCCGTAATTAAAAAAGAGTGAGTAGGGAAATATGGCAAATTTTAACTGGCTCCCTCAATTGAGATGCTTCGGTGAATAGATTTGCCTCTAATGTACTGGTAGTTGTGACAAAATTTAGAACAAATATATCTATATTTTGTATAAATGTATACTAATTGTACGTAAAACCCTGCCATTAAAAAAGTACATATCTACGAAGATATTAGCTTTCCTTTAATTTTCTTACAAATTGTTTTGAAGGGTGTCCATGAATTATACTAAAAAAATTGTTTTAAAAAACAAAAAAACTGACTTCAAAATAGGCTGGAGGACATTTTTTTTTAATTCTAAAAGCTCCACCCGACTTCAATAGGCGTGTTTTATTGCAATGATAATGCGTATCTAGTGATTTGAATATTATTTCTTGCTTTTTAGAGGTAGCGTAGGCTTTTGAAGACGGTTTTTTGTTTTTTTAAAACGTTTCTATCTTTTTAGTGTAACGTTCTGTGTTAGATATATTATCTAGGTAGAAAAATATAGGTATTTTTAAACTTTTAGATTTTTTATGCATTCACAATGCTATTTTTATATTAAGATTATTAATACAATTGAAAAATATTAGAAAAAATCGACTCACCCATAGCAACTCAGACGGGACTCGAACCCGCACCCTTAGGATTCCGGCCCAATGCACTAACCAATTATGCTACCGAGTCGCTAGCAGAATTGACGAAATTTTCTTATATTTTTCACGTCTCCGCTGTAGGCCAGCGCCATCTCATCAATGTGAAGTGAATTACTTCGACATTTGAAAGCAACACCTTTGCAGGTGCTAGACAAATCAATTAAGATGAAATAGCCATATAATTTTTAAACTTTTAGATTTTTTATGCATTCACAATGCTATTTTTATATTAAGATTATTAATACATTTAAAAAATATTAGAAAAAATCGACTCACTCATAGCAGCTCAGACGGGACTCGAACCCGCACCCTTAGGATTCCGGCCCAATGCACTAACCAATTATGCTACTGAGTCACTAGCAGGATTGACGAGATGGCGCTGGCCTACAGTGGAGACGTGAAAAATATTAGAAAATTTCGTCAATCCTGCTAGTGACTCGGTAGCATAATGGGGAATGTCCGAAAAAATCAAATTAGCTAAATATTTTTTTATGGGTAGGAATAAGCTCCCTTAGTAATAGAAAAAGTTTCAGAATTTTCGGTTGCGTAAAAAATCTATAAAAAATGAGAGTCTCTTCGACTTTACAAATGTACAAAAATAACAGCAGAATGGAGATTATACCTTTGCCTCCACCTGCCACAACAACAACATGTATTAAGAAAAAAAAGTTTTGACATTTTTTTTTAATACAGTCATAGATTAAAGTTATATACTGGTTATAGATGGCTCTCTCCCCTCTGTTTTTAGGATACAAGCATACAGCACCATCTCTTTTTCTCGAATGGAACTACATCGCTATAGGTATACGTAGGTACCTACCTATTCAATATTTTAATGAAAATTAGATGTTAAAGTTATCTGATGTTTATTGTACAATAAATTAGAAGCTGTTATGAGCTTGTAATTTACTGTCCAATAAACACCAAATAACTTTGCCAAAGTGTTATCTAGGTTGTTAAAAAATGAAAAACATCCTAATATACTGATAATTATTTTTATTTAATTTTATGAGTAATTATATCTATTATGATAAGTATAAATTACAGTTCTAAACACACTATTATAGACACATAGTTAATGCAGTACAAGTGAGTAAGTAGTAAACATCACAAAAATAACAATTAAAATGAGTTACATAATTTACCCGCTGCTCATAAAATACTTCCAGTTAATGCTGTGCATGCCTCCAACTATTTTTCAAAAGTGATAGCATTGTGACTGGGAGAGGCTACTGTAGTAACATCTGAAACAAAGAGTTGTGATTTTACTTTACTTACAGATCAACATTGAAGAAAATACAAAATATACTAATTTAATATTTTAGCAATAAGTAGGTTTTAAAAAGGTTAGGTACCTTTATTGATTTGTGTTTTGTTTCAACAAGGGTGGTTTAACCAAATATGGTACGAAATGTCGCAGAAAAGGTTAAGTTAAACATTAATTTAATGCAACTTTTTATTACTATGAGGTTAGGTTATGTAGGTACTTTGAAATGTTTATATTTTAATAGAGAGAACTGAGATAGTGAAAACGTATCATTTATTTACCTTGCCCGTAGTGCAAACTGCAAGCAATCAGGAACACAACAAAATATCATGTAAATAGGCACCGCAGGTACCTACTCGTATCTAAAACATTGTTGACGTAGTTCACATAGTCTTTTCTCTAAAAAAATTGTATAAACACAGTCGCAAATAGCACTCGACGATTATTAGTAAAAAATTAAGCACTATTTAACGAATATCAATGAAGAAATGACTATTTACGACATTAAAAAGTGAAAATTTTCCAAACAAAACAAACACACCAAATTTAAGTTCACACAAAGGTAAGGTCCGACTGAGCTCGGTCTCGGTTTTGCGTGTGGTGTGGTAGGATAAGTATTTTTTTTACAATTTTTATTAAGCTGGTTTGTGTGGTGTGCAAGATGTGTTTGGTACTTGCTATTATAGAAAGACATTAAAAAATTTGAGGAAAGAAAGGTCCAAAAATTTATAATTATTTGTTATAACCTTCGCTTACGAATATTGATTATGATTACATACAAAAACGTTATGTACGTAATGTACGTATTATCTAGGATGTTTTGTTGATTTAATCAATAAAAATAAATGAAAAATACGTTATTTTCTTCAGTTAACGTGTTTTTCATCAGTTTTTGCCAAATTGTTGTAAGATTTTACTAATATTCATAATTCTTGGTCTCAGTTTCAAGCAGTGAACTAAAATCTATGGAACAAGCATTGCGCTCAAAAAATGGCACCACACGAAGAGTACAACTAAGTGGATGGAGCTAAAGATGCTGGCATTTAATTATGCAGCACAAAGCGTCTGAGCACTGGTTGCTTATTAGCGACCGTAATTTGTATACTCATAGATATTTGAATACTTAAACGAAAAAATATAAAACGTTATTTCTGCATTTTTTTACTGTTTTCTTTGCGTCTTTTACACCATTTGACTACACAGGACGTTATTTCTAATAAACTTTCTCTTTCTTTTTTTTTCTCTACAATACAAACTGCAATTATTGTAAAGAACGTTAACGTCAGTCACCAGATTGGCCCGACTAAAGTTGAGCGGTTTGTACTTTTTCGGCCCCGTAGTGCCATGTTTTAGCAATATTTGTTGGCAATTACACTTTCATAGATTTTAGTTCGCTGGTTTCAAGTCTCGTTCTCATTTCTCTGCAGAAAAGAGGTTTCGGTCGGATCCTAGTTCACTTGACAGTCCGATATTGCCACATGTAAAAAATTCAATAAAATTATTTATTAATTGCCTATAGTGGTAACACTGATACGGCGCAGCAGAGTTGCCATTCGGTTAAAATAGATGGCGCTGTATTTTTTTGAATCGTATAGAAATGTACTAAGATTCCCTACCATGAATACAGTGTTGTGGTTGTGGCAGGTGGTGGCAAAGGTATAAATTCCATTCTGCTGTTACTTTCGTACATTTGTAAAGTCGAAGAGACTTTCATTATTTAAAATTTTTTTACGGAACCGAATATTCTGAAACTTTTTTCTATTACTAAGGGAGCTTATTCCTACTTATAAAAAAATATTCAGCCAATTTGATTTTTATCGGACATTCCCCATTGGTTAGTGCATTGGGCCGGAATCCTAAGGGTGCGGGTTCGAGTCCTGTCTGAACTGCTATGGGTGAGTCGATTTTTTCTAATATTTTTCAATTGTATTAATAATCTAAATATAGGTATAGTCGGTTTGACCAAACGCGAGATAATCGCGGACAAACATACATACGGGTCAAAGTAAGAACCTTCGTTTTTTGAAGTCGGTTAAAATACTAAAACCTTCTCCTAAGTGTAACAAATACTTTTCTGAAAACCACATCAAAATCGGTTCAGCCAAACGCGGGATAATCACGAACAAACAAACATAAAGGTCAACTTACTGAGAAACTCCTTTTTTTTTGTTTGTTTTGAAGTCGGTTAAGAAACCTTCTCCTAAGTGTAACAAATACTTTTCTAAAAAAACCGGCCAAGTGCGTGTCGGGCCACGCGCCATAGGGTTCCGTAGTTACCTTATACCATACCATATTTAATACCACCTATTTTTTTTCGTCTGCAAAAATAACTTTGTTTTTCACAGTGTTGGTATGAATGACAAAGTTATATTTGCGGTTTTGGAAAATGTGCTATATCTCGAAAACTAATTACTATATCTCGTTCAAACCAATTTTGGTTGAAAGTGTTTATTAAGTTCTACAGCATATATTTTTTTTAGATTTTTCACTCTCTTATTTCAAAAGTTAAAGGGGGGGGACACACATTTTACCACTTTGGCGGTGAATATCTTTCAAACGGTCGACTTTGAGAAAAAGTTGTCTTCGGAACCTCAATGTCATTTTTAAAGACCTATCTATAGACACCCAACACGTGTTGGTTTGAAGAAAAAAATTTTTTTCAGTTTCAGTTCCATGTATGGGGAGCCCCCCCTTAATCTTTTATTTTTCTTATTTTTGTATTAAATTCGTCAAGCGGTTAACAGAATACATCTACCTACCAAGTTTCAACTGTGTAGTCTTAATACTTTCGGAATAAAGTGGCTGTGACATACGGACAGACAGACAGACAGACAGACAGACAGACAGACAGACAGACAGACAGACAGACAGACATACAGACAGACAGACAGACATGACGAATCTATAAGGGTTCCGTTTTTTGCCATTTTGGCTACGGAACCCTAAAAACCGCATCAAAATCAGTTCTGCCAAACGCGAGATAGTCGCGAACAAACATACATACATACAGGCCAACTTACTGAGAAACTCCTTTTTTTTGTTTGTTTTGAAGTCGGTTAAGAAACCTTCTCCTAAGTGTAACAAATACTTTTCTAAAAAAACCGCATCAAAATCAGTTCTGCCAAACGCGAGATAATCGCGAACAAACATACATACATACAGGCCAAACTGAGAACCTTCTTCTATTGTTTGTTTTGAAGTCGGTTATAAATCGTTGCATGGCTTTAAAAACAAATATACATTATTTGCTTTAAGGCTGTATATCCGCATTTCAAAGAAATTAGCGTTTTTCCAATGAAGTTATCTAAAGAAAAGAATGAAAGCATTACTATTTATGTTAACTTTAGTTTTAGGAAGCAAAATTCTTAAATTAGTGGCGTATAGAGAGAAAAACTTAATGAATTATCAGGTATTTTAAAACGAAGACAATCTGTTCAAGGGTGTGTGGTGTGTGTTCAAGTCAATTCAAATAATAATACGATTCATATTTATTTTTTCACATTTTGTTTGTATTGTCAAAAAAAAAAAAATTTGATCACAGATAAATGAAATATTAAAAAAAATGTTCAAATCGGTACACATTGATATGTTTTTTACTGGTATTTACAGATTCTAAAGTCATTTTTTATTTTTCTTAGGAATAATGAGGTATTTGACTATTGATTTGTGTGTTTTATATATCTAGACGAGGAAGCGAAGCCCAAGGGCACTACATACCTTTTCTCGAAGTGCTTCGTCGTTTTTTTGAACCCTCATATTTTGGGTTTGGAGTATACTAGATAAACAAAATTCTTGGAATGTGATATCAGTTATAGTAGACTTATTAAATATATAAAGTTTGAATTGTATAGCTTTTATAATATAGATTTTATTGATACCTAAAAAAACCCGATTTCGTCACTGACTCACTCATGATCATCAAAATTCAAAGGATACTAACACACATACTTGCTCGTAAAGTGAGACCTAATACGTCGCTTTTAGGGCTATATATAACTAGTGGCTCCATGAGCTGTAGACCTCGCGTTAATAAGTAGCGCAAATTGTATGTTTATTAAAAACAAATAACACAGAATAGTTCAAAAACTAGTTATCCTGGTTTCATTCATATGTCATGGTCACCCTTAAGAGCAATTTGTTAAGGAATATCGAAAAGTATTTTTTTCCAAATACCGAACATACACAATGTTGATCTGTACATTATGTATTGAGTGAACATTTATACTAAATGTTAGTGTCTTTGGTTTTTGTTTACTATGTGATCTCAGGAGGAACAGTCAATCATGTATTATGCAAAACATCTGGATTGAGGAGCCAAATAAAATGCGTTTATTTACTAAATTTACACTGTTTTACTACTTTGTCCATATGCTACAAATTTGAACAGACTTACTACTGAATGTTTTTTGGAGAGGAATATAAATTAACTAATTACTTTCATGGAAATTCACGCTCTTATGTATAGATTGAGGAGCCACATTAAAAATATTGTATATTCTTGAATATCAACGGTACTGGACTCAGATATTTAGTAGTAGGCGCTATACACAATTGCTACTAAATGATACAATATTTTTCAAAAATATTCATTCAATATTTCCCATGTTTCATGTGGCTCCTCAATTCAGATGTTTAGATTGAGGAGCCACTTTTACATTAATACAATTTTGGGTATATTTGACCACAAATTTCAGGATTTGGGCTACAAAATTATTTGATTTCCTACTAAATAAGGGGTTAAATTTCCTTTTAAAATCTGATGTGGCTCCTCAATCCATATGGACATGATTATTAACATATTACAAATGTCACGAACAGCTGATCGAGTTTTGTATTTAAAGTCGATATTTTTTTGTCTGTTTTCGGAAAAGTCGTAGAACAAATGTTGTTGTTAATGATGTTAGTAATCTACTCCTGAGAAGTTGTTGGTGTTTTACAAATAACCCTGATAGTAAATGTTTTAAAAAAGTTCCTTTTACCCTTAATCTCATGTAAAATTATTGTCATTTACGATCAAATAAGATAATTTATCAATTTCAGTTAAAGTTCTGCAGTTGCTCTATAGGGACTTTGATCAGAAAACATTTAAATAATCTTGAAGAGTTTTTGGCGCCATTTTGTAGAGTTCTGTTCGGTGTCTATTTTAATTATTTGCAAATTGATTCATAGTGGATATTGTGTCTTAAAATTGGTGCAGTTTTGTGGTACAAGTGTCTACGCAACTGAACAATATGTGGGATAATGGAAATAGGCGCGATCTTGGTTGTGTGAAGCTGATACTTTTATTGTAGTGGTGGCTACCTTGGCAGAACTTAGCGAGTAAACTGTCTTGATATACTTGGTGCTAAATGCTCCAAGCAGCATTGGAATGCAATGCACCCGCATTCTGATGTAAACTGAAACAATCTACCACTGAACCATTCAACACTTGACACTGGCAAAAATTACTTCCAAGAGGAAAGTAGATTGCCAAAACAAAAATAAGAAGAAGAAGAATAATAATCATGCCCTCACTCAGTAGGTATTAAATCAAAAGTATTCAATAACAGTTTTTTTCTTCAAAAGAGCAATGTTTAAAAAGCTAGTATCAAATATGTTTCTTCTGTATCTATATCTTTCAGCTTAGCAGCGATAAATCAAGTGTATCTATCCATGGCTTATTCAAATGTGCGAATAACGATCGCACTAAAGGCGATTCCTCGATGGATACTGACCTGATTTTAGGGCCGATCGCTTTTTGTAACGAATAGGCTGTTTATTTCTCTGAATGCCAAAGCTTTATCTCATTCCTAATGTCTTAATTTTGTGATTTAGGATTTATAATATTGCTCATGTATGATCTGCTATCTCCCATACGGCCGTATGGTAGATAGTAGATTATGGTATTTAACAATGTTTTTTTGAAAATAATATTAAACTATAGGAAAAACTAACTTAAAAACTAAAGCTTTGGCAAAATTTCAAGTGCCTTATATGACTCGATCGCTAAGTAAGTAATGCGTGTTGTCATACATTGTTGAATGATTATTATAATAATCAGAGCTAGAACAGAAACTTTAAGCAGTGTAAAATAAACTGTCTATACAGGGTGTTACAAAATAACCTGCAGTGCCGAATATAGTAGATAAGATAGGGACCATCAAACTGAACAACTTTTACTATAGGTCCAACACTGAAATCGCGAAAAAAATCAGTTGTTCCATGGGTACGTATCAGAATATCTAAAGTTAGAATGTCTAAACATAAGATGGCAAAGAAATAAAACACTTTTTAACGGATACTAGCGCGGTTTTATTGAATGTACTTTGGTATTTAGTTGGTATTTGGTTTGATTTTTGGTTTTGATTGATTGATTGACCTTGATTGACCACCGCAGCTGCAAAGGTGCCGAAACGGAAAACCAAAAATCAAACCAAATACCAACTAAATACCAAAGTACATTCAATAAAACCGCGCTAGTATCCGTTAAAAAGTGTTTTATTTCATGTCTAGTGAGCGCGTAAGCTTGAGAAGTGAATATAAGATGGCAAAGTTCAAAATGTCAAAAATTTGAATGTCTAATGATTAAAATGTCGAAAGTTCAAAATGTCAACAACGAAAATGTCAAACGGTCAGATAGTCCTAAATAAAAATGTATAAGTTCAAATGATTAAAACTTAAAATGTCTAATAGTCCAAATATATAATGACGTATAGAATTTACTTATGCCTTTCTTTCATTTAGGTACCTAATTAATTAGGTTAACCTCTGTGCCTCCGCCGCACATTATCATAGCCGCGCCGCTCCCTGATTCGGTAGCCGGTGCCAGTCACTGATTCAGTAACCGGCGAACAAAATCCACCAATTGAGTTTGAAATAGTCTTTTTTCTGGCGCTGGGTTCATGTCAACCTAACATGCTCGTCGCTACGCTCCTCGCACCTATCTCGTGACTTACTGTTTCTAAGTCCCAGTAGACTAGTTTAGACTCATTTCCGGCAGCTAAATTTGCTATAAAGCATTTCAGGCGAAGCCGAAAGACACTTCCATAGACTCAATTAACCTCAAAGAAGGCGATTCGTTTTAAGATCCAACCCAACTCAAATAAATCATGAACTTAGACTTAATGACCATTGATATTTTAACTCGTCAAGTATTTGATACGTTTGATACTTTGAATTTTGCTATTTTGGTGTTATACATAATGATTTTTTCGACATTTTAAACCATTTGAATTTGAATTTTTGACATTTTGAACTTTGCCATTTTAAGTTTAAACATTCTAACTTTAGACATTCTGATACGTACCCTGTTCCATACATTTTGATATTATCGCTATTAATTTTTGTATGAAACAGCTGATTTTCTTATGCGATTTCAGAGTTGGTTCCGTAAAAGTTGTTCAGTTTTATAGGCTCTATCTACCATATTCGGCATTACGGGTTGTATAACACCCTGTATAACTGTCGTTATTGTAATAAAGCCAGTTTTGAAATAAAATTTGATTGTTGATATAATTTGGTACTGATTAAGTTACAGTCCAGTAAATTTTTAAAGCAAAATACGCAAATAACCTTGTCAATTTTATAAAACTATAAAGGTCTTCTGTAATAAAAGCCATTTTCGAACAAATCTCATCTAAGACTGATTTAGTTCTCTCATTTGACCATATAAAAGGATTTTACGTAAAGTTATTTTTTGTCGATATAATACGAGACATAAGCCATATAAATTTTACGTGACTGAAATGTTACAGGTCACAATCTTATTTTTAGGGTGCCGAACCTGTAAAGTAAAATAAGTAAACTGGTTGTCCGTCTGTTTGTCTGTCAAGATGCTTTTTCTCTGGATAGCGTGGACTTATCGTGATACATTTACTATTATTGGACAATATTATAAAAAAGAAGCAGACTCTGACGATTTAATTACCAATGTTATAATAATAATATGAACCTCCACACAAAACTAAATATTAACCGCCTCAGTGGTCTAGTGTGACTGCCCTACGCAGAAGTCAAGTAACTCACTTTCCAAAAATTAAAATTTTATTTCATTTTCTGTTTAAGCAAAGCAAGTTGCATCTACCATTATTTTATTTTATTAAAATTCGGTTTAATTCAGGAAATATAGCCAATAATTTGTTTTAAGAAAATGTTTCCGTTTGCAAAATCTACACTAAAACAAAGTATATTTATTCCCGTTTCTAACTTAAAAACAAGCAAGTCTTATCAAGATACTTGTATTTAAAATAGATTAGCAGATAATTGATTTCTATGTATTTATTTTATAGTTGTAAGGACTATATTCTATGGCTCTATGCAAAGCTGAAAACAAGCATCTACTAAAAGTACAATAGAGAATCTAAGTTACTTGTTTATAGCGTAGAATATTATTGACAAAATCAATACATATTTCTACGCAGAATACTATTTTCGTTCGTCAAAATGTAGGTAGGTATGAGAACAATTTTTTTTACAGAAATATGTTTTTACTTTAAATATCAATGATATTTTAATATTTTAGTGTTCAGAATTTTTTTCAATAAAAACACTAAATAACGTTTTTAAGCTCTTCTGTAAAGTTTGTCTGAAATGAGATACTTGGATTTGGTTTAGGGCAGCCGAGTGGTTCGCCCACCCGTGAAAGACGCAGGGGCCCCGAGTTCGATTCCCAGGTGGGGTACAATTTGTACTCGGTTTGGTTGGTGGTAGGGCTTATTTCAAGTCCACTTGCAGGCTAGCTATAAGTCTGACGCCATAACAACAATTTAAAAATTGTTATGTTCCGGTAGTTAGAGGTAAGATAGCCAGTTCCTCCGAGATGGGGATTCCGGGAGTACTGCGCTTCCACCTTCGGCCTTATCGTCACTTCACATCAGGACAGGAGAGCAGAAGACCAATCACAATCCCGTTGTGTATAAAAGAAATATATAGCTGAATTTACGTGTATTGATTGATCACAAATGCTAAGAAAATTTCAACTCTGCTGGTTTAAAAATAAAGCTTTGTTAGGTAGTTCTATAAGAAATTTAAATTCCTGTTTCAGTAGTTTACAAGTCACATAAGAACAACAAATTTCATATCCAAGCAGCTTATCTTTAAAGCCCACATGGTAACCCGTCATATAAGTGAAACTTACCTTTTTGTCACTAAATGTGGCCTTTCATCCCAAATCTGGTTGTAAAAAATCCCCGGTTGAGTATGAGTGACGGCTGCCTACAATTGTTTTATACCTAACATATTGCTGGATCTCCGATTCGTATGACTTTTGTTTATCAAAAGTGAAAAGTAAGCATACATTAATTACATTTCATTCATTAATTTCATTTCATTTATTAATTTGTTCTTAAAACGTCTGTTTAAAAAACAAATATTTAAAAAATACATATGCATAAGGATTTGTTATTTATTCGAAGAGAAGGTTAATAAAATTGCCCATGCAGCTTAATTTAATCATAATAAGAAATTACAAGAAAACAATTTACAGGACAGTTGAGAAAAACTGGCCAAGTGCGAGTCGGACTCGCGCACTTAAGGTTCCGTACCATAAAACTGCAAAAAACCACGTTTGTTGTAGGGTAAAACCGGGATGGATGCCCTACTTTTTGGAATGGCCTCCTAATTTAAAAAATATTCATTAATGTGAATAATTTCTATGAATGTGGGCTAGCTTAATCATTTATGTTGAATCATAATTATCTATTTTTGATATGTCAATTACAGATTTTGCAGAATTTAACTTTTCGTGGAACCCTTTTTTTTTGAGGATAGATGCCTAACCCTATGGATAGTTGCCCCACCATGAAAATACTACGAATTTTTTACTACTTAGGTATAAAGTTACACAACGGCAAATACTAACATTTTCAAAATTTACGTTTTTGTGAAGTTCGTCGCGGAGTTGATTGCACACACGAGCGAAACGCGTCCACGCCGTACAACAGCCCGTGGACAATTAAGTGCGGGGTGACTGCGGCTCCTACTATTAATTCTTAGTTGCGAGTTTGGGAAGTTAGAGTTTTTGAAAATGGGGCACCTATCCCACTGCGGCATCTATCCCGGTTTTACCCTATAGGAGTCCCCTTAAATATTTATTTTATGCTGTTTTTAGTACCTATTTGTTGTCATAGTGGCAACAGAATATATCATCTGTGAAAATTTCAACTGTCTAACTGTTGTCGTTATTAATATCGAGCAAAAAACGGCAAAAAATCACGTTTGTTGTATGGGAGCCCCCCTTAAATATCTGTTTTATTCGATTTTTGGTATTTGTTGTTATAGCGGCAATAGAAATACATCATCTGAGAAAATTTCAACTGTCTAGCTATCACGGTTCATGAGATTCAGCCTGGTGACAGACAGACAGACAGACGGACAGCGGAGTCTTAGTAATAGGGTCCCGTTTTTGCCCTTTGGGTACGGAACCCCAAAAAAGAGAAAAGTGGATAATTTTTTCACGAATCCAAATCGAGAAATTTTCTTCCCAGAACAAAATAAAACCGGTCAAGAGCGAGTCGGACTCGCGCACCGAGGGTTCCGTACCATCATAATTGCACCATCACACCACACTGCAGAGTAGAATAATAAAATTAGTAGTGCAGTTTTAGGTCAGCACCATCTCTTGATCGATGGTGGAACTAATGTTAACTTTTTTAGAAATTTGATAATTTATAAAAAAGTGTGCTATATTGAGGCATCGTTTTATTTTTCCTGTAATCTTTTTATAAACTGCTATCACATAGAATTATTTCAGATTTTTCTCTTTGCAAACTTCGGAGATAAGGGGGGGGGGGGGGGGGGGGGGAACGGTATTTTTTTTACATTTGTCATCATAAGTTGAAAACTATGCGGCCTAAAAAAAGGAAAAAAATGATTGAAAACGTGCAAATGGCGCTCTTTCATATGATACCCCACATGCCCTAGTAGCCTCACTTCAAATTTTTAAGCCCCCTTTTCAGTCCTTGTTGTAAAATGATATATTTTTTTAATTTATTTCTTATTTGCTAAATATTTGGGTAAATGTTATCTTAAACTATTCCAAATTTCAAGTTGATACCATTAGTAGTTCTCGAGATATCCAGCTGTGACAGACAGACAGACTGAGTCACACCATAAGGGTTCCTTTTTTACCATTTTGGTAAGGAACCCTAAAAATATCTAGAACTTCACTAGTGTGATGTATAAAAACTGTCATGTTTCACATATGTAACATACGCGCACTATCCTCGGCAGGCTAAGATAGTGTTATAAGAAATTACCGTAATATTTCACTAGATACATGGACGGAACAAGATTTACTTACTTTATTAAACGTGAGGAGATACATTTTGCTTAGGAAGTTTATTAAAATGGATAGCACTATAAGGTTCAGTTTAAAATTACCGAATAAAAAGAGTGGAAAAGCTCTATTAATGTTGTTTGGGTTTTCAGGAGTTCAATATGGCTTTAAGAGGCAAAGAAAATACATATGTGTGGATTCACGAGGAGAAAAAAATAACTTTGGCTAAATCTATGGAGCCTCTGGATGGAGGGGCTTTCATGGTATCGCCATCTCCCAGGTTCCGGGGTTCCCCAGCCGGGTAAAAGAAAACAAACTATTCTAATTTGACCCAGCTGCGAGCTGCCTTTAGTTGCAGTAGTTTGATTGTTAGTTCGATGAACTACTCCACTAGTGAAGTAGGTGAGACTTTCAGAAACACATTATTCTAACAAATTCTAAACATAACGAAATACAAATAAATGTCACATGTTGCATTCTATTATCACAGTGTTATAATATCTTTGTGAGGTTACTCGTAACTTTTCAGTTGCATTCGTTTGGTGATTAGTATCCTGGTGATCGATAGCTGTATCAAATGTTTCATCACTGTGACTGCGGTATTAGAACTATAGTCGTCAATTGTCTGCATTTAACATCGAGAGAAGTCACCTCACAAAGATATTATAACACTGTGATATTAGAATGCAACATGTGACATTTATTTGTATTTCGTTATGTTTAGAATTTGTTAGAATAATGTGTTTCTGAAAGTCTCACCTACTTCACAAAGTGGAATAGTTGTCTCATCTCTCTTTTCGCTCTTCCTTTATATCCGTTTTAATGTCACTTGGAAGTGACACAATCATAGAATCAGAATCACAATTTCATGTCACTATACACCCCACCGTGAGTAATGAACCAAATATAAGTTCAGTAGCCCCCGACTTTTTCTTCGAGTAGAAAACTGCGCAGAACTTTATTATAGAGAGCAGTGAAGCAACAAATAATATTTATTGTTCGCTTTTCTCGCGTAAGGGTATAACAATCTCTGTTATATTGCCGTTAATAATGTTCTGTGGAATGTGATATTCCATTGTTAGTATACCTGTAATAACAGTGTGTCTAAAGCTGGATAATGTTATCTTAGAACCTCATTTGTGAATTTTATCCACCATTAAATAAGATTTTTGTATCATGCATGACCAAATATTACTCGTATGTACACACACCACACACATACAAAAGAACACCAAGTTATACAGTTAATCTGCGAAATCAGCTTTTATAACTTAGGACGTTAATACTTTCTCAAGGTCAACATGTATAGTATGTTGTGTCATCGACTGTACCATGATCTTTTCGCATTTTTTGACGCTGCGCTAGGTAATGTGGTGCCAGTTATCGCCTAAAAAAAAAGTCGAATGCTGTCGACAGTTCAATCGAAGTAAGATTATATAAATAGACATCATATTTTCGAAATACAATTTATAATTTTGGAAACACACACCTCTCTTAAAGGTACCAAATGAGATTCTTAGATTTTAAGTCACCGTCATTGTGAAACACAGGTTGCGTACAGATGCCGGCATATAAATTGGCAAGAGAAAGATGAGATAAAAGATGCGCAGTAGCCACAAACACACTGCGCATCTTTTGTCTCGTTTTTATCTTGCCAATTTATATGCCGGATAGTATAATCTCTGCTTATTTTGGGATCAAACACTTGTCTTTATCCTTATCCTTATCCTTACATATAATAAAACAGTAAAAAAAGTGTCTCTGTACATTACATATATTTCGGAAAAAATATGTGGGGCGATGTAAACATAGTGATAGAGTAAGAATTAAAAAAATGTGTGTCTGTTTGTTTGTCTGTTTGAACACGCTAATCTCCGGAAATACTGAACGGATTCGAATGAAACTTTTTATTGTTATATAGCTGTTAAGCTTGGTTATAGTTTAGGGTATAATTGATTTTGGAAAATGGAACACCTAATGCAGAAGCTTAATGGCCCAACAATAAGGTATATAAAATTTACGCCTTAACAAAAGCAATTTAGCCTGATGATAATATTTTTTGAGGTACTTATAAAAATCGAAGATCTAGAACACCTGATGCAAACCATAATGGTCCAGCTAAACTATTAGAAATATAAAAATGCCACCTTTGCAAAAGTTGTTCAGCCTGATGAGCATTTCTTGTTGAGGTATAAAAATTGGAGATCTGGAATACCTGATGCAGAAACAAGTTTAATTTATTTGCATAAACAAGTGTTTACAAAAAACGAAGATCATTGATGTGGAAATCTAAGAGATTAGGTTAAAGTTGTTTAGCATAATATAATAACATAAGCTGGGAGTACCTCTACATAGTGATGGAGGTAACAGTTCGGGCCTAATTTTTGATATCAACTTGCCTACAAACAGGTCAGACGCTTAAGGCCACTGGTGTCGATCTAAGGACTGGTTGTTTTTCGCATGGCCAACTCAATGTGGCTTTTTCCATGGTTAGTAACGATTCAGGTCTTTTCATATTGGCTTCCGAAGAAAAGTCTCCGAACATAGTTTATAAATATATTTTTTTTAAACTATGTTCACATGTTTATAATATTAAATAATAATAAAAAAATATTAACTTATAACATTACAACACTGCTACAAGTATTTTCTTATGTAACTACATTAGTTCAAATTTATATGAATACGCCGGAGTCATAAAGTCCACGCGTACGAAGTCGTGGGCATCGGCTAGTTAGAAATAAAACATTTTTACGGATTACAGCGCGAATATTGGTTAATCTGGATGTTATTATAGAATGATTAGTTTTGATTTGTTGTTTTATTGGGTTTCCTGACGTTTCGACACCTTTCCAGGGGCCGTGGTGATGGGACGACTAAAGCAAAAAGGCTGCTCATATTTTTATGAAATCACCTGCTCATAAAATATGAGCAAAAATGCTTTATTGTCCCGTGACCACGGCCCCTGGAAAAGTGTCGAAACCTCGGGAAACCCAAAACACCAACAAATCAAAACTAAATAATTCTAAAATAACTCAGAATTAACCAATATACGCGCTGTAAACCATAAAAAGTGTTTTATTTCTAATGAACTGTTCGCGCGGAAGCCTTAGAAGGAAGTGTATACATTGTCTGTATTGTTCAATAATTCATTGAACTCACTCCTTGTGTGCTATGATTTGATTACCTCCACAAATAATATATTAGTATACTAGTGCTTCACGTTATATCCCCTTTTAGTTAAGCTTCGCGTTTTTTAACAATGAAAATGTTTTTTTGAGGCATCTGTATAGGCCCGATTTTCAGCCAAACTGCGATATCACCCTGGTGTCGTAGATATAAGAGCTATGTTAATGATTAAGATATCAAATGACGAGTCTAATCAAGGGCTATAAGCTGAAAAAAATTTTTTTGAAAAATCTCAAAATCTTTTTTTGAAAATCGCAAAAATGTGAAAAATGCGATCGATTTTCGCCCGGTTTCTATACTTATGCAAAAGGCCGGGCTTTGCTTTGCAGTTGCACGTGAGCATCGAAAAAAACTATTTCGGCGCATCTGTTTCTATTGTTTTGGTTTTCCTGACCATTGCCTGCACCGTGGGATTTCGTGATACCCGGCACTTTTTTGTATAGGCAAACGAATAAACGGATCTTGAGCGAAAGTTGAATAGAAGAGAGTTTGTAGTTTGAGCCTCCATACTTAGGAGTAGATACAGAAAAGCATTTGCACTAATTGGTTAGAATTTTTAAGATAAATTACACTCAAAACGTGTAAAAAAGGAAATAAATAGGTACCTATGTTAATGTTAAAGATGTTGCTGTATATTCGTGGGTAGCTGTTATTTCAATTTCGAGATTTAAAATTACTCGATCGGGCATGTCTCATGTTTTTTTTAGTACGCTACGATTCCAAATGAATTTTTACAACGGTCTCTAAATGAGAATGTGAAGATGATGCCTATTTAAACATAGTTTGTTATCGTACATGATGAAGTCAGCGCGAGACTGCATTTGATTTTGATTATAATTTTTTATTAGGTATTTTTTTGTAGAAATTCTAAGATGTTTTAGTTTTTTACTTACATAGGTATATTTAATAATAAAAAAAATGTTAACGAATAAGTTTTGTTTTAGGTAATTAATTAAATTCATTTTCAATGTACCAGAAGGTCGTGAAAGACACGAGATCTGTGAATTTTTCATATATTATGGCATTTGACGATTCCAATCGATCAAAAACACAACCTTTGTAGATGGAGAGTAATTCGCTTCACGTCTATATTCGACAGCGGGTATGTTCAATCCATCACCGGTTCAGTCGCCGTACAGACAGACAGTTGCATAATTTCTCAGTGTCTGAGAGCTCCGCTGTTTGCAGTACCGGTTGATTCATAGTCGTCTTTAATGCTCTGATTCCAGTAACTGCACTAGATGAACTCTCTATCACTACTGTACAGAGTACATTTTTTTAAATTATTGTATTGTTATTTGTTTTTTTATAAATCACGTATGCTGAGTTCATCCTGATAAATAATTGTTTTCTATAAGTCACGTAAATGCTGATTGCATCCTGACTTCCCGATCAATAATTTTGTTTTTTCTAAAGCGTATGCTGATTTCATCTTGATCGCGACCATCAATTTTGACAATACACTGACGCACGGTAGGGGGACAAGTCTGCTAATGTTTTCGTCAAGATCGTAGTTCAATGGTGTTTGAATGGTAATGCTTTTTGACACAGTTCTTGTTCCTTAAACACAAAACTGAAACACATTGTCTTTCTTAAACCCAATACGGAAAAATATTTTGTCTTGAATTTGGGTTTATAAAACAAGAACTGTGACAAAAACCATTACCATTAGAACACCATTGAACTACGATTTTGTCGAAAACATTAGCAGACTTGACCCCCTGTTAACGTGTTGTATGATTTTTGTAATATAATTTAGTGTTCAGTAAGACATCGGTGAAACCATTCAGTACTCTGCCAGTTTTATTTGACTTCTTATCGGCACTCATTTTGCATTGCCATTTTACATAATTTAAATGTCATTTTTCTTCAACATTTAACTGACATTTTGCACTTTAGATATTTTATAGTTTTAATTGACATTTGCATCTTCCATAAGTAGTTTAGAATTTAAATGACATTTGCATTAATAACTACTGATATTAGACGGTCGATAGAAGTAGTTTCAAAATTACACTTACATTATTTGCATAGGTAGGTAAGTTTAGGTAGGTACCTACAAAGTGGATTTTTGAGACGGTACATTAAGGGCAGGTACCTTAACCGTTATAGTTACAGGAAAACATTCCTAGGAGACCAACCATAACTTTAAAAAAAATTCTGAACTGCATTCATAGATTTTGGAAAAAAATACAATTAGCAAAAACATATATTGCCAATCGATCCTATTTCGTGTGGGGATCAAAAGACTCTATGGGACCATTTAAGGTATGAGTACTAGAAACGACAGAAATTGCTAAAAACTTTTCCCATACATTTTGTACTGAAACACGATAAACCAACTCGAAATTTTTTTATTGCCAAATGATCCTATTTCTTACTGTGATCAAAATGCTCTTTAAGGCTAACTGAAATTTGAGTACAGAAACTGTTTTTTTAGATCTAATGTTGTAGAAGATTGTGCCTGAGTGTGAAGTCGGTGTTGTGACGTAACTGTAGTTTCTGTACTCAAATTTCAGTTGGCCTTTAAGAGCATTTTAATCACAGTAAGAAATAGGATCATTTAGCAATAAAAAAAAATTCGAGTTGGTTTATCGTATTTCAGTACAAAATGTATGAGAAAAGTTTTTGGCGATTTCTGTCGTTTCTAGTACTCATACCGTAAATGGTCCAATAGAGTCTTTTGATCCCCACACAAAATATGATCGATTGACATAAAATGTTGTTTTTGGTATTTTAGCATTTTTTTTGCTAACGGTATTTTTTTTCCAAAATCTGTGAATGCAGTTCAAAATGTCTTAAAAAGTTATGGATGGTCTTCTAGGAACGTTTTCCTGTAACTATAACGGTTAAGGTACCTGCCCTTAATGTACCGTCTCAAAAATCCACCCTGTATATTATTATAATAAAAATCACAATGGTACTTTTAAATGTTGTTAAAAGAGTACGTATACGTATAAACATATTTTTAGCACAGTGCGAGCTATATGAGTCTTGGCAACATTTTCATGGAAATGCTTTTAGTGAGGTTTCACATCTTTTTGTAAGATGCGACATTGCGACAATCTTTTTCAGATTTATTCCTTAAAGCAAAATTCACTGTATGCAAATATTACCAAATGTTAGAATAAACTGTAAAAATACTTTTTCAGAATACCCTGAAACTCCCCAAAATATTATTATTAAGATTTTGAGGAAAAATCCTCAAAATATTGTAAAACTCCCGCAATATTTAGGTCTAAGACCCTCTATTGGACCAAAGAAAAGCTTATTTCAATACGCCATACGACATACAAGGTTCTCAATAGAAGTTTCAATGGCGCCCACCAATTCATCATGTCCTGTATGGATAAGGAATGAACATGTATCATTCCATTCAGACGTTTGTAAAGATAATGTTAGTCCCTGTTCCGACATGTTCTGTTACTATGTCAATATGAAGTCTGATAAGCGTATGTCTGTGGAGGTTTAAAGACGTATTGTAGATAATATACATACCTACTTAGAGGAAGCTGTTGTTTGATGGATGTCAAATTTATTTAAAAAAAAATAAAAAATTGTTTAAAAAAACAAAAAACCGACTTCAAAAAACCTACCTCTAAAAAGCAAGAAATAATATTCGTAATAATAAAACACGTCTATTGAAGTCGGGTGGGGCTGGAGTACAAATGTCTTTTTAGGGTTCCGTAGCCAAAATGGCAAAAAACGGAACCCTTATAGATTCGTCATGTCTGTCTGTCTGTCTGTCTGACTACACAGTTGAAACTTGGTACGTAGATGTATTCTGTTAACCGCTTAACGAATTTAATACAAAAATAAGAAAAATAAAAGATTAAGGGGGGGCTCCCCATACATGGAACTGAAACTGAAAAAAATTTTTTTCTTCAAACCAACACGTGTTGGGTGTCTATAGATAGGTCTTTAAAAATGACATTAAGGTTCCTAAGACAACTTTTTCTCAAAGTCAACCGTTTGAAAGATATTCACCGCCAAAGTGGTAAAATGTGTGTCCCCCCCCCTTTAACTTTTGAAATAAGAAAGTAAAAAATTTAAAAAATATATATACTGTAGACCTTAATAAACACTTTCAACCAAAATTAGTTTGAACGAAATATAGTAATCAGTTTTTGAGATATAGCACATTTTCCAAAACCGCAAATATAACTTTGTCATTCATACCAACACTGTGAAAAACAAAGTTATTTTTACAGACGAAAAATTATAGGTGGTATTAAATATGGTATGGTATAAGGTAACTACGGAACCCTACGGCGCGTGGCCCGACACGCACTTGGCCGATTTTTTTTTTATTCTAAAAGCCCCACCCGACTTCAATAGACGTGTTTTATTATTACGAATATTATTTCTTGCTTTTTAGAGGTAGGTTTTTTGAAGTCGGTTTTTTGTTTTTTTAAACAATTTTTTATTTTTTTATTTTTAGTGTAGGTACCTTTTGTATTAGGTAGTGTAGGTATATTATTTAGGTAGAAATTAAAATCGGTTCAGCCAAACGTGAGTTAATCGCGGAGAAACATACATACATGCGGGTCAAACTGAGAACCTCCTTTTTTAAGTCGGTTAAAGAACTACACTTAAGATATCCCTTTTCCAACAAAAACATAATTATCATATTCAGTTCATAAACAAAGAAGTTATACGACTGATCATCGAGGTAGTTCACACAAAATCATACTATTTTCGTGCTTTTTTTCAAGATTACTTGAAAAGTACTGAACCGATTTCAAAATTTTAAAAAATGGGACCAACTTGGGTGTTTACCTAATGTAATAACGTTTGAATCATTTCAATCGGTCCAGCCGTCTTCGAGTAATCGGTGTAAATACAAAAAACAAAAAAAAAAAAAAAAAAAAAAAAAACGGGTCGAATTGAGTACCTCCCTCCTTTTGAAGTCGGTAATTAATACGAATTATTTTAAACCTTACAAATATTACATCAGTCTGCATATTTTTAACCGACTTAAAAAAAAGGAGGAGGTAATCAAGTCGACGGTTTTTTATCTATGTTTTACCATAACTTTGTCAGTTGTTAACCGATTTATATAATTCTTTTTTTATCTCAAAGAACATAGTTTGTATGTGATCCCATAATTTTTTTACAGAGATCTGGTTAGTAGTTTTTTCATAATCCTGAAAATTATCAATTATTTAGCTTGCCATCGCACGAGTTGTTACAAATTTTCGGACATAACATCTTTGTTTATGAACCGATTTTGATGATTATTTTTTTGTTTGAAAGGGTATACTTTAAGAGTGGTCACATTTTAATTTCATTGGTATTGGACTTTGAACTTCGTAGATACATAAGGAAACTCCTAAAAGTCAAATAGTATATGTAAAGTGATTCAGATTTTGGTAGGTTTATAACAATCCAAAACAAACCAAACCATGGTCTGCGATAGAACGTTTTTATCGTTGAATTTCAACGACATACAAGTGCAACATAATTCTTTAACTTTACAAAACATGCTTTGCAAAATAAAACATTCAATTGTCCCAGTAATATTTCCTCTTGACCGTACATGGATCCGCAAAGTACCAGCCGCACTCGACTCGGTTGAACGCAGAGCCAGAAAACTCATAGGGGATAGTGCGCTATTAAAAACCAAGCTTCACAGTCTTTCCCACCGCCGTACCTTGTCTGGCGGTGTTCTACAGACTATATTTCGGAGAGTGTGCTCTTGAGCTGCATGAGAGCTCATTCCGCCATCCCCGTTCTACCATCGGACATCCAGACACACGGCGGGGTTTCACCCCTATTTGGTTGACATTCCATGCATGCGCACGAAGCGTTTTTCATCTTCCTTTTTAATGCGCACAGCCAAGGAGTGGAATTCCCTGCCTGCGTCTGTATTCCCGAAAGCATATAACCCAGCGATATTTAAGGCACGAGTGAATAGGCTTCTTCTGGGCAAGCTCGCTTCATCTTCGGCCTCTTCTTAGCCTTATGGTTCTCGAATGTGGCCAAGAGTAAGCCCATTAAATGTAAAAAAAAAACAAATCATACAAAATAAATAATTTACTAAACAATCATAGCAAATCAAAAAGGTTGTATGTATAATAGACGGGGTGGCCAAACTTATGAGTTAGGTATGACTTGTGAGGCCTACTTGTGTTCAAAATATTTTTTGCGGTCAACTGCAAGGTAGAGTTTAGTTGTTTGATAGTAAATATTATTTTTCACTTAGAATAATAACACCTAGAACTATAATTCCCTACAAAGCGCACTGTCTAAAGTGAGGCAACTAAAACAGCCATAATGGCGCCGTTTTCAGATTTTTATTGTCCATTACTACATAATCTTACCTAATAAGTACAAAACAGTTTCAATTTCCCTACCTTTAGGGTATTAGTTACTATATTATTGGAATTTAGTTACGATTAGGTAACGTATAAAGGATATAAATCTGAGAACTGAGCCACTCGTAAGCCATAGTTGCCTCACTTTGCATACGGGGACACGGCTTCTAGGTGTTATTATTTTAAGTTTTTTCATATTTTTCTATTCAGTTTGTTTAACTCTCGCGGGCTACCTAATCGCCTTCGCGGTCGACCTCCTTGCCATCCCTGCTATAGACAATGTAACCTTTAGAAAACGTGTGCCGTAAAAAGTATTGAGGAAAATAATAAAAAGCTGTTCATAAAATTTTCATCGAGGTATTAAAATTAAGCTCAGTACCTCTAGCACGCCCATCTATCGAGAAAATAAACGCGCATAAAAGTACTCTATAGAGTAGGTATTCTCTATGGGAAATCTCATTTTGCTTTTCTCGTGGTTAGAGCGCTGTTCAAATTTTCCATATAAAATTTATTAAAGTATTTCTATAGAATTTATTTACGGGCGTTTTTTTCTTGATAGAGGATTTGTCTATGAGAAATCTCATTTCGCTTTTCAGCGGTAGATGGAGCGCTGTACTTTCCATACAAAAATTACTCTATTGAATATTTTTACATGTGTTTTTTTTTCTCGTAGATGTTCGTGCTAAAGTTACAGCTAGTGTATGAAATCCTATTATGTTTTATAAAAAAATGAGTCCTGACAAAAACTTTTAATTTATTTTTTATAGATTTATTTTTTTCTATTAAAGACATAATCACTCACACATAATTATTATATTTTACTGATTTATTTCTAAATTACTGTGTATAATAATAAATCATAAGAAAAATGAGTTTATTTTATATCACACAATGGTTACACAAGGTATTGGTAGTAACAAAAGACAAGGAAGCTACGAGAATTATGTGAGTACTGATGCCTGAGATAAGTTTCCAAAAAACCCGTATTGTATAACTCCTTACTTTCTTGGACAATGGAGTAACTTAATATTCTGGGAATAAACGCAGCTTAAACGCTTTGAGAAGCTCTTGAAAGTTTCGCTAATACTTCTTCGTGTCTTGAGGTAAAACTGGTTAAATCAATATACTTACATCAGAATTTCAGATTAAAAGTGAGAAAACATTATATGGATGCTATTTGTCACAAATAATTTTTAATATTAACAAAATGATATCCTTTTTCTAAGGATTTCCAGCCTCTTTATAATTAAAACTTTTTTAAGAAAATCTGAAAGAAAATCACAAGATATTTTAAGATAATTATTTTCTGTTGATTTTCTACTTATAACTTCTTTTTCTACTATTTTTATAGTTATTTATGCAACTGTACTATAAACGAGGGGTATTAAAACACGAATGTGGGTTTATCACATGAGTGTTTTAATACCTAATTATGTACAGTTGCATATAAAACTTTATCTACTCTCATATCGTAAAATTCGAATTATGAATTTCAAAGCGAATTTATATTGACATACTTTATACACGCAATACCGAAAAAAAATTAAAAAGTTATTTTATAACATACCTTCGCTAACTGAAGTATGCTTTAAAATAACTTTTCTTCTCATTACGATACAGGGCAAATCCAAGAAGAAGGCAGTGCCGCGATATTAAAAAAAATACAATGTTTTTTCCACATACTTTCCATGATTAAAATGTGCTCTATGGTGATCGATGACTTAGCGTAACGATTGGTCTGCTGGAATGCTAACTCTATAATTTTTTTTTTAATAGAATACGCGCCATGTTTTGATTTTAATTTTTAGTTTTGCTTAAAAATGTCTGATAGTAGTGAGTGTGGACTCCACCCGATATTTTAGATGCGGCGACGGAAAAACGTCTTACTTAACCTAAGTAAGTAATTACCTACCTAGTCGTAGAAAGTCGAGAAACTACTTACCTACTCTTTTTATCATTGTTAAATTATTTTGTAGGTTCAATCACAAATTGTATGAGAGTAGATAAAGTAGTGTATGAAACTGTACATAACTAGGTATTAAAACACTCGTGTGATACTATTAAAAACTTCGCCTACGGCTCGGTTTTTAAACTCACACTCATGTTTTAATACCCCTCATTATGCATCAGTTTCATAAACTACTATTATCTTCACCCATTTTTTTATTTTTTCTTATTTTTATTAGGGAAACAAACAATATTTTAATACATATGGATTAAAAACACCCATGATATTTATCTAAACCCATGATAAGTATCCTTTATAAAGGTTTTGACTTTGACTTTGTCTTTGACTTTCACTTTCCTCTCCCTCCTCGTCATTATGTCTTCCGCAAGAGTGTTATAATGTTGTACTGAATTTCATAATGCGTTGCTCGCGCGTGGGCGCGCGGCGCTGCAGGACCAGCTCTCGCTCGGGATATTGTAACGATGGCAGTAAGCTGTTTCAGAACCCCTTACAGAGGATTTAAAGCATGGGTGTAGATAAAATACTTAATTAGACAATAAGCTAAAATTAAAAAGAGAAAAGAAAAATAACATGCAAACGCATTCTAAAAACTATGCAGAATCCATTAGAAAAAATCCTATTAAGTATTCTAAAATCGGATTGCGGAAAAAGTTTATTTGATTTGATTTTACTGACAAAATATTCCATTTAATTAACTCCTGGAAAGCTCCAAACCAGTGTCTGCGGTATAGATTTTTTCTAAAAATAATATTTCACCATTTAATTGTGATATTGTGAACGTACGTACACGTGTCGTTATTGTTTGTTCGCTTGTTGATTGCGGGCCCAGATTTGCATTCCCTGTCATTGCGTATGCATGGGCTTTTTAAACTTTTGATAACTGTATTATTCTTATAATAGAAGGATCATATTATTTTTTTGCAAAAATATAGTATTTCGAATAATGTTATTGTGATATTATAATTTGAATCACAGCTCTCCATCGATTTAATCAACTATTTACAGTTGAAATAAAATTTTGATTTTTGTTCTCAATGAGCGGAAAATCTTTAAGTACTTAACGAGCAGAATGCGAGGTTTTAACTTGTTATTTTCTACAGTATCTTCTTCTTCTTATTTTTGTTTTGGCAATCTACTTTTCTCTTAAAAGTAATTTTTGCCAGTGTCAAGTGTTGAATAGTTCAGTTGTAGATTGTTTCAGCTTACATTAAAATGCGGGTACATCGCATTCCAATGCTGCTTGGAGCATTTAGTACCAAGTATATCAAGACAGTTTACTCGGTAAGGTCAGCCGAGGTAGCCACCACTACAATAAAAGTCTCAGCTTCACATAACCAAGATCGCGCATATTTCAATTATCCACATATTGTTGAGTTGCGTAGACACTTGTACCACAAAACTGCACCAATTTTAAGACACAATATCCACTATGAATTTATTTGCGAATAATTAAAATAGTCACCAAACCGAACCTGACAAAATGGCGTCAAAAAACTCTACAGTATCATAAGATACTGTAGAGTATAGTTCCTCGTTAGTAATGACTTCAATTATAAAATTGAAGTCATTACTAACGAGGAACTAACTTGAGGATTGGTGATTTTGTAAGGTATATAAATAAAATAAGTATACATATTTCTATAACTCAAGTGTTTTAGCTTATTGAAGCCAAATCGTCGTACGAAGTTTCCCATATTTCCTAAAAATCAGATTTCATCGTAGCGTTACAAATAACAACTTCACTCGATTACCCGCAAAACCTAATAACGATCTCACGTATAAATCGAGTCATTTGTTAGTACCAGAAGCACTGTCAAGTCGACCGGAGCACTGTCATAACTCACAATACTCGAAACCAGGTAAAAACAAGAGGAACAAATCATTTCTACGAATCCTCCTGGCATCCGACTTCTGTTTTTCTAGATTTATCACAATGTGTGCTGGAGTAGATTTTTCTAGCTGTTGATTTTGATGGTATAACTAAGTTGAACAACAAAATAAGGAAAAAGGCGTATAGCCGTATAATGAACGCTAATGTTAGCGTTTAGAAAATTTGTGTTTTTAACCTACTTAATGGTATCTACGCAGAAGCTTATAATGTGATATTTATGGAAATGTTCTAATCTTGGAACATACAGAGTGACTGTAGTGTATGCACAGCATACTGTCAATGGCAATGACAGATGACACACACTGTCTCGGCAACTCCCGGTCTGCGCAGGCAACACGTCAGCTCTCGCCTATAGCTCTCACTGTAGTGACGTGCGCCCCACCACCGTGAGCACGAGACAGTGTGTGTCATCTGTCATTGATATTGACAGTATGCTGTGCATACACTACAGTGACAGTAATAAAAATTCATTTTTTTTAATATTAATTTTGTCACATACATTATCACAGACATATATCGAGATAGACCAAAAGAGCGCTTCAAACTGTATGAGAACCTAGCGTGTCGAATTTTTTGTATCTACGATGACGTCACAAGCGAGATTTAGTGATGTGAAATCAAAACCGCGCAGAACCGATTCAAAGGCGCAAAACCGACCTTGAGAACTGAATCGATATAACTATCGATTATCGATATAAGGAATAACTTCCTTTGTCAAACTCGATGGAGCAATGATAATCGATTTTAAATATTTAGAATAGGTAGGTACTTATGTTGGACAATACTAACACGCGGCTATCCGATCCCGAACTACAACATCGCTTCCAAGGCAATCATATAAGTCAAAAAACATAAAGCTCAATATTCATAGCTGCATCGGGGGGCACGGCACTGCCCCCCGATGCAGATGCCCCCGCCAAAGTCGAGCGCGAAGTTTTATGCAGTCAAGTTTTTCGATATCTTGTATAGTTTTCGAGATATCCGCTCCTAAATTTTAATACCACCATAATTTTTGGTCTCCAAAAATAACTTTGTTTTTAACACTGTTGGCATGAATGACAAAGTTATATTTGCGGTTTTGAAAAATGTGCTATATATCAAAAACTACAAAATATATGTCGTTCAAACCACATTTTACCACTTTGGCGGTGTATTTCTTTCAAACTGTAGACTTTGAGAATAAATTGTCTTAGGGTCCCCACAGACCTACCGGTTTCTTTTCTTTACTTTTCTGTTCGGCAATGGACCGCCGGCC
Source organism: Agriphila geniculea (assembly GCA_943789525.1). Taxonomy (NCBI): domain Eukaryota; kingdom Metazoa; phylum Arthropoda; class Insecta; order Lepidoptera; family Crambidae; genus Agriphila; species Agriphila geniculea. Next base: position 8,521,387 of record OX038889.1, on the reverse strand, counting down.
AAGAGGCTCAGTTCAATCTATCGCATATTAAGTTCCTTAAACGATCGTTATGAAAGCACAAAAAAATAGTTCAGGTAGGTAATGATGCCACCCACGACCGTGTTCACAATTTATATAAATATGCGTTCGATTTATTTTTAGCAATCAGAGACCATGTTCAGGGTCCATGTTCTTTCTCCCAGAAGCTTCCTACTTCGCAACCCAGACGATGATATTTGATAACACCAAGCTAATGGCTATCCTGCCAATTTGATCTGTAGGCTGATTGTCTAACTTTGTTGCAATCAACTTTGAAAGAAATCGCAGTGACATTGCTGCTTCAGTAAGAACCAGTGTGACAACTATCTTACTTAAAGCAGCAATGCAACTGCGATTTCAATCGATTTCAATCGAGAATTGTTAGCAACAGAGATACGTAATCGGTGGGCTGGTCCCAATATGCGATAGATTGAAAATGACCCTGGTTGGCCGGCGGTCTAAATAGCAAGTAGAACAGCATAGCAAAGAAAAGAAACCGGTAGGTCTGGACCCTTAGGAACATTTTTAAAGACCTATCTATAGACACCCCGCACGTATTGGTTAGAAGATAAAAATTTTTTTCAGTATCAGTTCCATGTATGGGGAGCCCCCCTTAATCTTTTATTTTTGTGTTAAAATCGCTAAGCGGTTAACAGAATACATCTACCTACCAAGTTTCAACTGTGTAGTCTTAATACTTTCGAAATAAAGTGGCTGTGACATACGGACGGACAGACATACAGACAGACATGACAAATCTATAAGGGTTCCGTTTTTTGCCATTTAGGCTACGGAACCCTAAAAATGCGCCATTCCATTGTCTTTAAGCTTCACCTTAAGTATGTTGATAGACATTCAGGAGCGGATATCTCAAAAACTATGAAAGATATCGAAAAACTTGACTGAATAAAACTTGAAGCAAATATAATCAGCTGTTATTTGTAAAGTGTTTCATGTCGCTAGAACGCAAAGTTTTGAGATATATGTGAAAAACCGAAAAATGGAACCTTCAAACTCCCCCGTCCCGTCCCCCCGGCGGGCGTCGGGGCTACGGACGGGGACTTTTGATATGTTCACCTCCTAACTAGTCCAAAGAAAGCAACGAAGTCAAAAATTGTCTTCCAATCATTTCCCTGTACACCTTTTCGTTTACTGGGGTATGATAACAAACTTAATAATATTTTTTAAGGATAATACAAACTTTTACCTATTAAACATTGGATGCAAGGAATAACATTGTTTATTGATCACATAAAACAACCTCGGTCCACTGTTTCGAAAATCGATTCTTATTTGTTGAATCGGGTAAAAAAATCGAAACATACACAACACTATTCTCTCAATCGGACGGAGGAATTAGAAAATGCTCCTACCATGACATTCAGTGGACGCAATAGTATCGACAGCTGCGATTTTCATTGCGTGTTTACAAGGCACACAGTAAACATCGCGTCATTTATAACCCGCAATGAAAGTTTACGCGTAGCTATACGTTCACTATGTAATTATCATGGTACAAGTGATACTAATCTAAATTAATTCGTTTAAATATTAAATCAGGGGTTATTTGTGTTTAAAAATACTTACCCGTGAAAGGAAATATCACCATTTTCTCGGCCAACAGTTTTTGATGAGCTCTCGCATGAAATCACTGCACAATTTACCATTTTCGCTTTTGAGTGACACGTGTTTTCACGGCAATGGTCTCAAGCGGACTAACTTAGGTCGGACAAAAGTTTGACCGTGGATCAAACTTTTTACACGCGAAGTACGTACACTTTTACCATCTATCTCGGTATATATCTGTGTACATTATGATAAAAATAATTAAAATAAAAAAGTTAATAGTGTAGACAATAAGTGCCCTAATTTTGCAATTTTCCCATTAAAACATACAAAAAAATGATGGAATAGAATGTTCACTTTAAATTTTATTAAAGTTCTTTTTATGTTTCGATTAAAGTGACGAGTTTTAATGGAACTGAAATAATATGAAATACTTACGACTTAAATCCTGGAAATCATTTCCATCACAGCAAACAGTAAATATTGCATAGCAGACAACCCGGCGTGGTTTCCAGATACGATATATTTCCAATCTCCACTGAGTCTGTTGGCTGTTGCCAGCTTACACGATGTTGCCAGCTGTTTCAATCACAATTATTTTCCAATAGTAACACTGAATGATATTGAATGGATCAGAAGTCTTTAGTTTCATTTTCTGATAGAATGCTTCTAAATCGCGATAGTGAAGTGTTTTAGAATTGAAAAATAAAGGCTATAAAAAGGCAGCAGAGCCGAAAATAAACTGCTTATGGTGGGACGTGAATCTCTTGTACCATCCAAATCTGGACAAGAGATCTTGATTGCGAGCAGTCAAGGGACCTTCCACATTTGACACTCCACTTACCTATACAATATGCAAGTATTGATTCATACAAGTTTTCGATAAAACTTTTAAGTTTTATTAAGAACCCTAAGATGTATGTCAATAACATATACACACAGGGTTATATTTTTAAGTTATACGACTTTCCATACAATTTTGTATGACAAGTCGATATTTTTTGTCTTTTTCGGAAAGTCGTGGAACAAACGTTGTTGTTTATGAAGTTAATAATCTACTCTTGCGAGGTTGTTTGTGTTTTATAAAAAACAAATCTGGTTTGTGTTTTATAACAAACAATTTCACGAACATTTTCACGAACGGAATTTACACATTGGGACATTTCCAAGATGGGACCTTTTTTCAAGTTTGGACATTTTCCGTTGGACATCGACCGAAGTCCTACGCACAACGCACGCACTCGCGCCCAAGCATCAACTTGTGGCCCACCACCATCCGTCGCCGACCACCTGCGCGATGAAGCTTGCAGACACACAGGGAAGTGCCGATCCGCGGAGCACAAATTAAAGGGCTTCTCCCCACGACCTTATTCTCATAATTATTTTTATTAATATATTTTTTTTTGTTGACGCGTAGCCTTTTCTTTTCTTAGCCAAACGGCCCCAACTGCCCAACTGCCCCGTCACACTGCCCCGCCAGTGTGCCGGGCAGCTGTTACTGTTTAGATACAGTTAAAACTGTATAAAACTATTATACAGTTTTAGAACAACTGTATAATAGTTGTTCTAAAACTACAACAACTATTATACAGTAATAGATGTTGTAGTTTAAGATTTAGATGTGTAGATTTAGATAGGAATTATGAAACCGCTACAGAATGGTATCTAAAAGATGTTGAGTAAATTAATTTCGAAACATATTTTAAAGTGAAGAATTGTCAACTAATATGCTAGAAATAACGACTCGTCTCCAGCTTGTCAGGTGGGTCCCAAACCCACAATATTTGGTTCACCGGTCCTATGCTCTTCCAATTGAGTTACCGAGTCACTTACAAAAGTGTATTTACGCTAAGAATTAATTACGCATCACTTTAATAAACTGATGACTGATTTGTAATAAAATAGTGAAAGGCCTTACGAATCAGTTACGAATAGAGGTTATTAAAATAGTTCTACGGTAAACAAAGCACGTTTTTAGGGTTCCGTACCAAAATGGTAAAAAAGGAACCATTATAGTGTGACTCAGTCTGTCTGTCTGTCTGTCATAGATGGATATCTCGAGAACTACTAATGATATCAACTTGAAATTTGGAATGGTTTAAGATGACATTTGTCCAACTATTTTGCAAATAAGAAAGAAATAAAAAAAAATATATTTTTTACAACAGGGACTGAAAAGGGGTTTTAATATTTTGAAGTGGGGCTACTAGGGCATGTGGGGTATCATATGAAAGAACGCCGTTTGTACGTTTTTAATCATTTTTTCTTTTTTTAAACCACATAGTTTTCAACTTATGATGAAAAATGTAAAAAAAATACCATTCCCCCCTTATCTCCAAAGTTTGCAAAGAGAAAAATCTGAAATAATTCTATGTGATAGCAGTTTATATAAAGATTACAGGAAAAATAAAACGATGATGTCTCAATAGAGCACACTTTTTTAGAAATTATCAAATTTCTAAAAAAGTTAACATTCGTACTACTATTGGTCAAGAGATGGCGCTGACCTAAAACTGCAATAATAATTTTATCATTCTACCCAGCTATTCATACTTAAGCCATCCATCGTCTAACAATAGAGACGTCCTTTTGCTTCCATTATTTTCTCCAAAAAATCTCTTCCATAAGCGGTCACGGCCGTATCAAGTTAGCTACTCATAAATCCTTAGATATGTAAGCACCATACATCTCCATTTAGCGTCGAAGCAATCCTATTGTATGGATAAAAAAGGGAAAGGGGGAGATAAGGGAGGGGGGAGTCAATAACAGAGGGTCACTGGCACCTACGTGATGTAGAACTTTCTTCATTTAGAAAGCACGTGGGAGCTTAGAGGTTATCTATAGAATGCGGTGCTAGAATCCATATTATATTGAGAATAGAGTGCGATTTTGTTTATTTCGTTAAAAACCATTTGTAGTATAAATCACGGATCTTCTGACATTGAAACCTTAAAGTGAAAGACAAATTTTGAATTAGTAGCTGTTTATAGAAAAGTGCCTTTGCAAAAACTCTTCCAAATATTTTTGATTTGAATTCTGATATTTACTGAAATCTTTTCTGTTTTCATTTTTCTTCCAAAAAGTGATCATTTAAAAATGTAAAATGATGAAAAAAAATTCGAACACTGAATGATCGTGAAAGCTGATACTCGAAAAAAGGTACCGAAAGGGTCATTAATTTCATTACAATAATTTGAGGCAAGTTATTTTTACTACGTACGAGAGGACATGACGTCATTTCGACGACGGAAAACAATAGGGGTAACTAGATTCACAAATACTAAACATTCATCCTTAAGTACTATTATTATGACTGTATTCTGTGTCCATAGAAGATAACTTTTTAATGTGTACGAAAATTAATAACTAGTTATTGTACACAATCTTTTTTGTCAGTATTCATTCAGTCAATATGAATGTTAATACTGCCTTTTATAGTACTTCAAAATAAAGAATGGACATCGGAAAACATCGGAAATAATCGTTAACATATATGACATAACAAAGACAATTAACAAAAAGAAAGTGACATTATGAAAGATTTGAGTTATATGCCTCCGACTGCATGTTATAATGTTGCCTTTAATATTTAATCTTGTTTCCATCTTTTCAGTTGACTTGTCTTTTTATGCAGGAGGGTTTTTAATTTTTATAAATTTATTTTTTTGTTTATTTCTTTTTAGTTTTTATTTATTACAATCATGATATACTTTTTTGAAATCCCTTTAATGAGACCTTTAATTTGACACCCATATTGCAGTTTCTAAAAAAAAAAAATTTTTTTCCACTACGTATAATAGCACCGTGCAGCCGCCATGTTTGTTTTTTTATAACGCCACTTTCTTAAGAACACTTGTGCTGGCAAGACAAATCTAACGATATGTTAATCATGGAAATCCGTTCAGCCGTTTAAAAGATATGAGGTAATAAAAATATTACATACAAACAAACATACTTACTTACAAGATACGCGCGAAAAACATAACCCTCTTGCAGTCGGGTAAAAAGTAGATTGGCCCTAATAGTATATTTCATTACGAGTACGGAAAGCCTGTCATTGCAAAGAGTTCCGACAAATGTCTACCCGAGCCGAGGCGCAGCCGAAGGTGAGGGTTGACAGTCGGAACAAGTTGCAATGACGGTTCCGCACGTGTTCTGAACAACTATTTTTAATACACAATAAACTCAACTAACTAATCATTTATTTCTTATAAAAGTTTTAAGTTTTAAGTTTTTTACTTGAAGCATTTTGTGCAGTTATACTGAGTTCCGGTGGTGTTAATTCAAATAAAATATCGTCGAAATTACTCATTTTGTGCAACAAACAACAAAACTCGCAACTTCAAAAACATTTTTGGAAAATGGCGCCAAACCGTAAAAGAAAATTAGCAGAGATTATTTTGTTTTCTTAACCCATTCTGGGTAGGCAAAGGAAACTTTGCCCATACAGCCAAGTCTTCAGTAGATTTTTTTATAGAAAATTAAGAAATAAGGTCCGTCTTTTTCTTTTCACTTACCAGCGCAAACTCCTATATGCAGAGACTATGGCAGTGCACGTCATACAGCCAACTTTTTTATATTTATAAATTTAATTTGGCCGATTCTAATATTAATTTAATGTTTAAATTTTAATTAAAATTACTTTTAAATCTGATATTGAAACAAATTAGTAGCTTCTTTTTAGAAATTTTTGCATGAATCATAAAAACTTCTATGATTTTTTTAAAGTAAAAACTTCGTGGTTGGTTTTTAGGGTTCCGTACCCAAAGGGTAAAAACGGGACCCTATTACTAAGACTCCGCTGTCCGTCTGTCTGTCTGTCTGTCTGTTTGTCTGTCACCAGGCTGTATCTCATGAAACGTGATAGCTAGAAAGTTGAAATTTTCACAAAGGATGTATTTCTGTTACCGCTATAACCTCCTCCTCCTCAGTCGTTCCCTCATGGTTGAGGATCGTGACTCCCTGGAAGGACGTCTCGCACAAGGTGTTTCCATCTGTTGCGGTCCTCGGCTTGATGCAGTGCGACGTTCACTGGCATATCCAGATTTTCGGACACCTGGTCTGACCAACGTTTTGGGCTTCTGCCTCTCGGTCTTTTTCCTTCTATCTTGCCTGTTACGATGAGCCGCTCTATGTTATCGGTATCTCTACGCGCGATGTGGCCAAAATATCGTAGGATTCGTTGCAGGCAGATAGCGGAAAGGCAGTTTTGATTCTCGAGCTTCAATTCTTTTAGGACAGATTCATTAGTTCTTCGTGCTGTCCACGGGATTCGGAGAAGACGGCGCCAGCGCCACATTTCGAAGGCATCGATTTTCTGCCTGTCTGCGGCTTTTATAGTCCAAGTTTCGGATCCATACAGGAATATGGGCAGAACCAGAGTTCGTACAACTTGGACTTTAGTTGTTCTACGGATGTTGCTGTCTTTCCATATCCTGCTGAGCTGGGTCATTGCCGCTTTGGCCATTCCAATTCTCCGTCGTATCTCTGGTTCACTATTTCCTTTATTGGTGATCAGGGACCCCAGATAGACAAATTGCTCTACCGTTTCATAGTCATTCAGTGCCCCAGATCGCGGAATTTTATTAAAGCGGTCCACTAACATCATCTTGGTCTTGTTTTTATTAATAGTTAGGCCAAACTCTTCACTGACCGATTTGAGGCGATCTAGTAACTCTACCATTTCTGTTTCGGAAGAAGCAAATAGTGTAGTGTCATCAGCGTACCGGAGATTAGACCCTTCGTGCGCGAGTCCGACTCGCACTTGGCCGGTTTTTTCTATTTAATAGACATTATTTTGACAGTTGGGAAAGAAAACGCACGAGTTCGGAAAAGGTAAAGAAAAAGCTCGAGTGTGTAATAGCCCACATCCCGAACGCTATACGTCCCTGCAATACGCCACTTTTTGAGCAACTGTATTAAAAAGTCGTTTACAATTTCAACTTTATTGCAATGAAATAAATGTCAACGTCATTTCTAAGAAAAGCAAAAATACGATACCCATTCTTTATCTTGACGTAGACGTACTGTAAGAATCTACAAAAGAAAACCTGATTTAATAGTTGATAAAAGTAGCTCAATTGACTATATAATAATAATTATAGTGCCCCTACTGACCTACTCCTAAAAATAACAAAAAAAGGACGTCTTTAAAAACAACCTTTTGAGAACTCTGATAATAATATTCCATTGTCTCCCAATTTAAATATGTATGCAAAATTTCAGAACTGGGGAGTAGGTCTTTAACTTACAAGATTTGATTACAGACAGATAAAACACCGGACAGGTGAAAGTAACTAAACGCTTGTAATAGTAATACGATCCAATTGGATTCTTTACTAGAACAATTTTCTACGAAACTGGGAGTTTTAGAAGTTTAATTAATTAGTTCCTGGCTTCTCAACTTAACGGAATGAGTCACAAGAGTGTTAAGTGATTTATAAGGGTACTTACGGCTGATAGTTTCGACGCTTTCACTGTTAAATAAAATTAGGAATAGAAAATTGCCTTTTAGCTTTCTTTTCTTTCATACACTTCTTGGATTTCTGTGCGAACCTACTATCATAGCGCAACTATTGCTGTTAACACGGATGCGTTGACAGGGCAACGATGAGGTGGGATGCAGGGCAGAGGAGCGGCATCACACGCAGGTTGTCATAAAAGCAAGTGGTCACATATATACACATCAACTTTGTCTAGGGATACAGGTGTTATTTTCATACAAACGAGGTAACTTTGAAGCCTTGGTTTTCTGCCAGGGATGTGCCGTGCTGTGATCTGATGATGGCCATTCAGGGAGTGAATGTAGGAGATTCAGATCGTAATACACACCCAACTGATCTGATCAGCATTCTAAAAGATTAATGGGTCAGAGTTCTCAGTTTGAGGATTTCCATACATTTTCATGGTATTTTCGCGGTTTTTTTAAACATGTCCTTTATGTTTTGAGAATGCTGGTCAGATCAGTTGGGTGTGTATAGCAATCTGAATCTCCTCCATTCACTCCCTGGATAGCCGTCATTAGATCACAGCACAATACATCCCTGGCAGGAAACCAAGGCTTCAAAGTTACCTCGTTTGTATGAAAATAACACCTGTATCCCTAGACAAAGTTGATGTGTGTATTTCGCCACAAAACGCAAATCATCATAATCGCAACTCATCAGATTCGCAACTCGTCACATTGCAGCTCACCAGAGACGCAACTTGTCACTTCTTGCAACTCGTCACCCTTTAGGCGCATAATATCAGAAACGCAAAATAACCGATTCGCGAAAAGTGAGATTCCACATTTTATGTCTTAAAACAATGTGCCAAATGATGACTTTGAATCCTGATGACTGCACAATATTAAGCCGAATTTGGTCACCCATCTTGCTTTTGGCCACGCAAAAAGTGGCTGCACGATCTTTATCGAGCCTAATTCGGTCACCCATCGCCTTCCGCCGCTACCGCGTAGGTGAGGTTGGAGAGTAGAAATAAGTATGGCTTGCACCTTTTTTACTAATCACTGCTAAAATAATAATAAAGTTACCAATACCAATTTGGTATTATCGCGCAGCAAAATTTTTTCTAAGTCTATGGTATTATCACTATATAGTATAAAACAAAGTCGCGTCCCGCTGTCTGTCCTAATGTATGCTTAGATCTTTAAAACTACGCAACGGATTTTGATGCGGTTTTTTTAATAGATAGAGTGATTCAAGAGGAAGTGTTATATGTATAATACATGGTGTCAACTTCCACACTACACCGAAGCGAAGCGAGGGCGGGTCGCTAGTAATGTTATAAAACTATTTAACACCTTTCTTTTGACATTGATCACATCACTAGCATCGCATCACAAGTATTTTGTTCTCATTTCTTAAATTCAGGCGTGTATTAATTAAACGAATAAAAATCTTCAGTTCATTTTCAAGATAATTTGTTACAGCTAGAAACACGACACCTTCCAAGACAAACTTCAACTTTTAACTTAATTATAAAAACATTTTAACGGAGAAAAATACTTAATTGAACAATTTTCGACTTTAGCAACTAAGGGGAGAAGATTTGGATTTTTTGCAGATTATGAAGGATGGTAATTAACAAAGTTGTTATAATCGGGAAACTTGGGTGTTTTTTAAAGATTTTTTGTCGAAAGTAGAGCAAACAGTTATGCTTATACTTTTCAAAAGCAAAATAGGGACTAAATCATATGATTTTCCATACAAAAGAGATAAGTTCTAAAAGGTATTTTTCTGATAAATTCAAACTGATTTGATTTGAATTTGATATTGTTCGAAAGTTGTAAAAGTCAACTTGCCGACTTTACTGTCAAATTTAAGGATTTGTCCTTTTCGCCGTGTGTCAGTTAAAATTTCAATTTCTTTTCATTCTAACTGACATAGGTATGAAGAATAGGAAAAAATTAAGTAAATACATTAAATTCGACAGTAAAGTTGGCAAGTTGACTTTTACAGCATTCGAATAATATCAAATTCAAATAAATTCCGACTGAATTAATCAGAAAAATGCCTTTCAGAACTTAGCCTTTCTGAAATTCCATTTTAATAGTTGCAAATAATATTAATTAAAGTTATCACATATACTTTATGAAATGAAACTTTGAACAACACTTTTGTAAAACCAAAAATTAAAAAAACTGTTTTAGTGCGAAAATAAATTGACTGAAAAATATTAACGGCTCAGTGAAAAATCGGTATGGAATTTCTTTCTCGTTATATATTTTTGTAGCGGAATTTACCGATGGCAACATGGCAAGTGACTGATAACCGTAAAAATAAAATGTGGCCGATACGATATCCGCGTTGCTCCATCGGCGAGAAAAATATCACGTTCCTGTGACGTCATAGGAATGCAATTATAACCTACGTGTAGCTATGCGCAAAGTAAGTTCTTCAAAAATATGTTTTTGACGTACAGGTAATAGATTCTTTTTATTGAAATGAAGTTTGAAATGAATCAAATATTAGAATTTTAATGTTAACTTAAATTTTAAAACCTTTGAAATAAAGAAATACCTGTTTAATTTTGTAATAAAATCTAGAAAATTACTACAATTTTGATCGTACAGTAATGTTTTATTTTTACTGGCGTTATTATTATATGAGTGCTGTAGGGACACAGTATGTTCCTACAGGTTCATATTACCGAACCAAATTTGTATTGTGTAACTAGGTGCCGCGCAGTCGTCGTCGCGCACCCAACTTGTTAACGCGCTTCTCAATATTATAAAAGTTTAATTTAAAATACTCTCTTTTACTACCACTCGCATGGTCCGCCTTGTTAGGATACATACATCCAACATTGGTGACCCCGAACGAACTTTAATTTGTAATACGCGTAAATAATTTGGACAATAAAATAAATAGTGGATAATTAATTATTTAATAAAATTTCGGACAATAAAATTTAAAAAAGTGCAATTATGACGGGTACTGACAATCCAGAAACGCAGCAGCCTCCGACGCCAACACCATCGTTTACGCCTACAAGTCCTACAACTGACATCATGGCAATACAATTAGCGTCGCGAATCCCAGAATTTTGGGCGGATCAACCACGCGTATGGTTTATTAGAACCGAGGCAATTTTAGCGCCTCAAAAATTGAGTGACGACTCGCGTTTTGATATGGTGGTATCAAAATTACCAAAAGACATTATTACTCAGATTAGTGATTTTTTGTCAAATCCACCTGCGTCCAATAAATTCGTCGCAATTAAAATGAAATTGCTTTCGCTATTGGAAGATTCGAAAGCTAGACAAATAGAAAAATTAATAAGTGAAATGGAGCTTGGGGATCAAAAACCCTCTCAACTTCTGCGACGGATGCGAGATCTGGCCCGTGACAAAATCCCGGATGACACACTTCGCGTGCTCTGGCAAGGACATTTGCCAAGCACAGTCAAGGCAGTATTAGCCGTCACAGAAACAAAGGACTTAGACAACCTAGCCTCGGTCGCAGACAACGTAGCTGAGGCGACTCGCTCAAGTCAAGTGTCTGCAATAACGACAACCTCTAACACAACAACTGAAATTGCGCTGTTGCGAGCAGAAATAGCTAAACTAAATATTCGCGTGTTGAACGCGGAACGCTCTCGTCCAAGATACAGAAATTTCAATCAGTATCGCCGGTACTCATCCAGATCATCTAGCCGGCACAGAAATTACTCATCGCAACATCCACAACATTCAAGTCCTGGAAACCTTTGTTTTTACCATCACAAGTATAAAGAAAAGGCTCATAAATGCGTGCAACCTTGCGCATGGAACAATAAGGCCAACATGACAACGCCGCCGGAAAACTAGGAAGCAAGGCACAGTTGTCAGCGGAAATCTGTGCCGTATCACCTTGCGCCCGCTTACGTATTTTAGACATTAATAGTGGACTCCGATTTTTAGTAGATACTGGAGCAAACGTTTCCGTATTACCCCTCGTTCGTAATAAGTGTCGTTCACAATCGCAGTGTTCTGATTATAGACTATACGCAGCAAACGGAACTGAAATTAAAACCTACGGTGTAAAAACTATGGTGCTAAACTTTAAACTTCGCAGACCATATAGGTGGGACTTTATCGTTGCTGACGTAAAACAACCAATATTAGGTGCAGACTTTCTCACTCATCATAAACTATTAGTGGACCTTAGTGCACGTAAGTTAAGAGACCAAGTGACCGACCTAAATGTAATCGCTTCAGTGGTAAGTGTTGCTGAACCTTCCATAAATACGATTAGTCATGGACATCCATATAGTGATTTACTATGTAAATATAAGGAGATTACGAAACCAATGTCATTCCAGGAAACTCAATCGCACGATATTTTTCATTATATTGAAACTTCCGGTCCTCCTGTGCATGCTCGTGTACGTCCGTTACCACCGGACAGATATAAAAAAGCTAAAGAAGAATTTCGTATTATGCAAGAAGCCGGAATATGTAGACCTTCTAAAAGCCCGTGGGCAAGTCCACTACACATAGTTCCAAAGAAAAACGGAGATATTAGACCTTGTGGAGATTATCGCCAATTAAATTCTATTACTAAACCCGATCGATATCCTATTCCCCATTTACGTGATTTCACTTATATATTGGCAGGAAAGAAAATATTTTCTAAATTAGATGTCAACAGAGCTTATCATTGCATAAAAGTAAACCCTGATGATATTGAAAAAACAGCTATTATTACCCCATTCGGTTTATTTGAATTCCCTAGAATGACCTTCGGTTTACGTAATGCAGCGCAAACTTTTCAACGCTTTATGAACCATGTATTGCAAGGCTTAGATTTTCATTATAATTATTTGGATGACGTCATCATTGCAAGCGATAACGAAGAACAACATAAAACTCATTTAGAGATTATATTCCAGCGTTTCAAAAAATTCGGTATTACGATTAACCTATCTAAATGTTCTTTCGGTCAAAGTAAAGTTCAATTTCTAGGTCACGATGTAAGCGCAGACGGTATTAAACCTTTACAAGATAAGGTTAATGCTATTGTCAATTACCCAAAACCTAAAACCATTCAAGAGTTACGCCGATTTTTAGGCATGGTCAACTTTTATCGCTCTCACTTACCGAATACAATGTCATATCAGTCAGAGCTTAATAAATATTTAACAAATACAAAAAGAAACGATAAAACAATTATTACGTGGTCGGAAAAAGCTGAAAATGCATTTGAGCAGTGTAAAACGGCATTACAAAACGCCGCCACTCTGTCTCATCCTTACGCCGATTCCACGCTAGCATTGATGACAGATGCATCTGATAACTGCATTGGAGCTGTTTTACAACAAAAATGTAACGAACAATGGCAACCACTGGGTTATTATTCAAAAAAATTGTCTTCGAGTCAACAAAAATATAGTACTTATGATCGCGAATTACTCGCTATACATTCAGCGATAATTCATTTTCGAAAATTATTCGAAGGTCGCCATTTGACAATTTATACAGACCACAAGCCCTTATGCCATGCTTTCACTAAGTCCTGTAAAGATAATAAAGAAACTCCGAGACGAGCGAGACAACTTCTTTTTATCAGTGAGTTTACGACCGACATACGATATATTAACGGTCCCGCTAATACAGTAGCCGATGCGTTATCACGCGTCGAAACTATTTTTTGTCCAACCGTACTTGACTACAGTCAACTTGCAGACGCGCAAGCTAAAGATGAATATCTATTACAACAAATTAACGATGGCAACCAAACATGTTTCAAACAAATTTCTTTGCCCACTTGTGATAAATCAATATATTGTCATGTTACAGAAAATATTATCAGACCTTATCTAACAGAAGAATTTAGAAAAATAGCTTTTGATACAATTCACAATTTAAGTCATCCAGGTATACGAACTACGCGTAAATTAATATCCCAAAAATTTTTCTGGCCTGGGATGAATAAAGATTTAAGCGTATGGGCTAAGACATGTATAAAGTGCCAAAAGGCGAAGATAAGCCGTCATACAATTTCGCCATTAGGTAGCTTCCCAACTGTCAATCGTTTTGATCAAATCCATGTTGATATCGTTGGACCATTAAAAATATCCCCAGAAGGATATAGATTTTGTTTAACTATCATTGATAGGTGTACTCGTTGGCCTGAAGCTTTCCCCTTAAAAGAAATTACAGCTGAAGTAGTCGCAAAAACAATTTATGACGAATGGATCGCACGATACGGTTGTCCTGTAAAGCTCACTACCGATCAAGGTCGACAATTTGAGAGCAATCTATTTTTGAATCTCATGAAATTATTAGGGATAAATAAAATACGCACAACACCATATCATCCCCAAAGTAACGGTGCAATCGAACGCTGGCACCGATCTTTAAAAGCAGCGTTAATGACTCGCCTAAATAATAATTCTTGGGTTGATGAATTACCTACAGCATTGCTAGGATTGCGCGCCGCGTGCCGCAGTGATAGTGGCATAAGCGCCGCAGAATTAACCTTTGGACGAACACTTCGTTTACCCGGAGAGTTCTATGAAACATCTAAGAAAAACGATCCAAGTGACCCATCTAGTTTATTATACAAAATTCAAGAAAATTTACGTAACTTTACTCCATCTAACGAGTTATCACGAAATTCAAGGAAATTTTTCGTAAGTAAAGATTTAAAATCATGTCAATATGTTTTTGTTAGAGATGATGCGGTTCACAAATCGTTGAAACCACCATATGATGGGCCATTCAAAGTATTAGAACGTAATTCTAAAGTATTTTTAATTCAATTACCTAACCGTGAGGCTCGCATTTCAATAGACAGATTGAAGCCAGCCTACATGTTAATAGAGCAAGATAATGATGATTTTAAGAAAAATGACATTTTAGATAGTAATTGTCAACCTAATGAGGTACAAGACAAACGAATCATGCCCATGAATAATAATAACTCATGTGAGAACCATGTTACACGCTACGGTCGTACAACCCGACCACCAGTACGTTTTAGTTAAATCTCTATATAGTTAATAATACATTTTTTTACGAAATTAAACGTAACATAGATAAATACATTTATTATATTAAAGAAAGTAGTAGGATAACACTAATTTACTTAGCTGATAGATAAAAATAAGTTACCTAATAATTCTTATAATTATGTATTAAAAATCATTACCTAATTTTTTGAAAATAACTTTAACAACTTGCAACTTAGTTATCTACTTTATAATATGTAAGACGATTTTGTTTTGCTTTTGAAATTTTTGCGCTATAGAAACTGTAATTAGTAAGTAAGTTAACTTTAAATTGTATTTTCATTTAGTTTACATACCATTCCATTATTGTACATACTTACTTATATCATTTGAATTTAACTTTTGTTTGTAATTGCTTTACAACTAAATTTTGTTTTTGTTCTGATGTAATGTCGGAAAAACAATTATTTTTATAAAAATGTAAAGTTGAAACACGTACGTATTAAGTCATATGTTGACTGGTAGAAATCGACCAATATGATTGCGATAAGTAAAATATTGCAGTCATCTAAACTTATAGCTATACTTTTTTTTCATAAATTTTTCATTTTATACATTTTATAATTTTATATCTAGATATTAGAGAATTTGTTATTTTCCTTTGTAGTTCTTATTATATTTGATTGTTATACTTTGATTATATTTAAAATGTTATCAATTTATTTTTACAAAAGTAATAAAGCTAACATCTACGAGTAGTTTGCTTTGCTGTTATTTTTATTAACGATAGCACACACTACTTACTTCTTTTCTTTGTTTGCCAGCACATTGTGCATTGTTAAAATAATCTAAAATAACTCTGTTGTACTTTTTCTTTCTAATTGGTCACTTCCCCAATTCAGAGTCAACAAATGCACTCAGAATAATATTGTTAGATTTACAACTTCGAACATAAGTGAACTTCAAATATCGTCTAGACCCTTTCAAGTGTGTCATAACTCGTAACAAAACAACATTTTTATTGCATCCGAAGTGAACTATTGTTTTTTGTGACTGAATCCATTCAGGATGTTTACAGTAAGTTCAAGTTGGGTCTGGTACAAAATTTATTAGCTTCCGACAACATTTTAACAAGGAGCATGTTCATTCACTTAAGTTTAAATGCATTATACTTAACCAACATTTCTAATGATGACTGACGTGCTACACTATTACAATCGATAATGTTATTGTATTTCCTTGCCGTAAATTTTAATGTGTTTCTTAAAGACTTGTGTTATATTTTGTAATGACGCGACTTTATGTTGTGAATCTTTTCGCGTCGATCTAAAAGATATTTTATGGATTTTTATATTTTGTATGTTTTACCTTTTTTTTTCCTCTTAGGAGGGGAATGGTGTAGGGACACAGTATGTTCCTACAGGTTCATATTACCGAACCAAATTTGTATTGTGTAACTAGGTGCCGCGCAGTCGTCGTCGCGCACCCAACTTGTTAACGCGCTTCTCAATATTATAAAAGTTTAATTTAAAATACTCTCTTTTACTACCACTCGCATGGTCCGCCTTGTTAGGATACATACATCCAACAAGTGCCAAAACTATTCAACTAAAGAAACTGTTAGATCAGTAGTATGTTATCTGATTATAACTTCTTATACTAATTTCTAAGATTTGTAATTAGTAGGTAAGTATTTTTTAAATATTAGACAGTACTTTCAAGAAAACAAAAAAGATATTGTCCATAAAAAAGTACTTACCTAACCCACGAACATCACAATGGCTAATTCCGCATTCACGATCGCTGAGATTTTCATTCTGCTCAATTTATCAGCATTGAACCGAATAAATTATCCTTATTCACGTTTGACAGTCTTGGACGGCGGATCTTCGGGTCGACTTGAGAAAAATACCAATCTATCTTCGTTGGGTCGTGTCATTTGAATCGGCGTACCCTCCGATTTTGTCCTAAAGGTTTGGTTAGACAACGTGTAATAGTTAGAAGACGTCACACAACATCGTTTCAGTCCCGTCGCTGCCGCGCCCGCTGTGTGATATGATATCTTCCTTGTCATAATTGCTCGATGGTGCAAAGGGTTAGCGCATGCACCCTGTGATTGCGGCAATTAAGCAACTGTAACATCTGACACTTGAACTTTCGCAAAGGTCATGTATCAGATGGGTGACCAAATAAATATTATCTCAAGCTTCTCCGTTCTTCAGAAGGTACGTTAAGCCGTTGGCTCTGGTTGCATTTGCAGTCGTTAAGGCTCCGTTATGCGAAATCATTTGTCTCTGTCTTTTTCTTTACGTGTAAAGAGTATGGAAAATAACCTCACTTCTGCACTTTTTCGATGTTTTTCGTAGTTTTTCATCATTATCTTTAGCACAACTATCTTTCTTGAAAAAAAGTTATTGGGGCAACTCCACTACGTTAAAATGTATTTTTTTACCCGACTACGGCGAAGCCAAAACGGAGGGTATATGATTTTTTTGATGTAGAATGAATTCTACATATATAGCGGAAACGTATTGAAATACGTTTCCGCTATTATTTACACCAAAAATATAGCCTGCGACAAGCGCTTTTGATGATATTCTGATTTTTTTACTATCATCTGTGAGATTTATACGCAATTTAATGCTTGTAGCAACTAGATAATCTCTTTAGCTTGTCGTATGTCTTTTTGTGGCTACAACTTTACGTTTTCTATATAAAAATATGGCCCGCGCAAACCATGTTTTCCTGTTATGGCCCCTTAACAAACACCATTCGCATTCGGCACGCGTGGTGGTGGCCTGTGCCCCAGCAATAGGGAAATAAAAATGACTTTTTATTAGTAACTAGGCAGGCTTTTGACCACCATCTTGTTCTTTAACAGGATGTGGTCTAAGGTGTAGTATGATTGCCCAGGAAATGCCTATTCACTCTTGCCTTGAAGAGACCAAGGTTGTAACTGTCGGGGAATACATAAGCAGGCAGTGCATTTCATTCTTTAACTGAGTCATCATCATCATATCGTTATCAGCGGTAATGTCACGCTAAAATTAAAAGTCAAATTAACCGCTCACGCTTACAGCCGTCGCGCTCACGCTCGCTGTCTGACCGCACCTTTATAATAAACATGGCTGCGTTTTTAGAGAGAATGTTTTACTTTTTTGGTATATTTCAATGATCGTTTTTCTAGGCTATGGACAGATAAATTAATGAACAAAGCTAGAAGTGAGCTAGGTCTCTGTTTTTTATAGCAATGTGATTGACACAAAACGTTGTGAATTGTGATGTTAGTCTTGCTAGAAATAAAGTACTATCCGTCTTATTATCTGAAATAAAGTAAAGATTTTGTAAATAAAGAATTTAAGCGGTATTTTTTTTTTCACTAAAATTGCTAAGTACTTGATATACTTGTACTTGAATACTTTGCTTTCTATTACATTACGGGTCCTAGTCCAAACAAAAAACTTTTTTATGGTCCCATCCGGAAGAAAGAATGAAACTTGGCATGAATATAGCTTTTACATTATGTGCTTCAATGTCGATATGGAAACACGCTGAGAAATTATTGCTTCTCCCCCCTTACCCCCTTTTATCTCCCTCGTTCTGGTTTTCTTCATTTATTTAAATCAGTTAAATAGTTACCTACTATCCCCGTCAATTGGTAATGCGCCTGGCGGCCATGATTTTACCCTCAAAAACGAAAAACAATTGTACAATTTTTCTATACCTAGACCCTATCTTATTGAAAATAATAATTAATATATATAGATTACCTATTAGAATTTTCTTGTTTCATGACATTTTTTGTTGCGGATCACGTCAACGTCGATGTTAATGTGACAAGGTTTCAGCGCATTACCAATTGACGGGGATAATACTTGACGTAATAGTTGCCCAATCAGTATTTTTGCCGCTCATTTAGAATTTTCACTGCTAACTTAATTTATTTATCTCCCATACGTGTAGTTTTACGTATTTTTTCTAATCCACAGTTTGTCGCCCGTTTAGTTATTTTGTCGCCCAAAATAAAACCGCTTCCAGGTTTGGTATTTATGTATCCCATTAACAGTCGCCTTTAATTATTTCCAGTCACCCAATTAATTACTTCCATTAATAATACAAAAACCCTAATGTATTTCTTTCGCAAAAAACTCAGTGACATTTTCTTAATATATATTCATTCATATACTTAGAATTATTATGAGGAAAGTTTGGGTTTAAAGGAAAATCAGGGCAGCACAATGACCCTACTGCAAAAATGCTTAGTCGGGCTCCATATTAGGGCATCCATCATATTTTTTGTTCAAACCCTGTAGGGGTCATTTGGATCATAAATTGAATCTGATGACTGAAGGGTACTTGGTTTTTACTATTTGAGGGATACAAGCTTAGATACTCTGATTTTTTAATCAATTTTTAAAGAGTTTGGACTGACGGATACACAAGAAATAACACATATACGTAATAAATAACATTATTACTTAATAGAAATCTTGATACGGAAAACCAATTTTAATTAGAGTGCTAATAAATAACATAGTTAATGTGTTAGATAGAGAAAACAGCTTTTAAGTAGAGATGACTATGAAAAACTTTTGTGGTATGATATGAAAACAACGCTGAAATTGTGAAAACACTTTTATACCTACATTTTACCGGAGTTAAAATAAAATTATCTTTGTCTGAAATAGCTGTATTTTTTTTACACGACTGCCCAAAGCATAAAGAGTGTATATGTGTTCAGGGTTCATCTATGTTTGTGGGTATGTGAGTTTCTTTATTCCACCATAACTTCCAAATGGCTCAACGGATTTGGATGTTGTTAGAATCCTTACATTATTCCGAGTGACACTGGCTATATCTTTTTTGAAAAAAGTTAATATAGCGACTGTATGACGCCATTTTCAAATGTGAATGTTTTTTCTTCAATTATTACAATATGAGCATTAAATGAAAGGCCTTAATGAGCATATTTCAAAAATATATAATTTGTCACTAAAATGTGTGAAATAAAAATATAGAAATTAAAAAAAAAACACGACTGCCCTGCTAAAAACAAACTAAAAAGTTAAATAACAAGTGTCATTGCAGTCGGGGGACCTGTTCGAATAAAAATAGTTCCACAAAACGGTCCCCCGACTAGGGTTACCATATCTCAGGATTTGTCCGGAGATCTCAGGATTTTTGGACTTTGCTCAGGATTGCGGCCGGATGTCGAAAATTTGAGGAAATCTCAGGATTTTTAGAATTTTCAATAAAATTCAGTACATTTAATAAAAAGTACATTTAATAGAAGGATAAATAAGCTCAGTTCGCCGCTGCCGACTACCTCCCCCCCCCCCCCCCGTACGTTATTCTCAAACTGCTACAAATCCCAGGATTTTTCAATGGATATCGGGCCTTTTCTCCGGACTTTTGATTTTTTCATATGGTAACCCTACTTGTTATTTAACTTTTTAGTTTGTTTTTAGCAGGGCAGTCGTGTTTTTTTTTAATTTATTTATTTCGCGATTTCAGGGTTGTTTCCATAAAAAATATCATCTCTATACTCAAGGTTATTAAAGCTAGGGTTTCCTAGGATAGCGATGCCGTCATATTATGGCCGTAATATAGCGGCGTTGAATGTTATCTATGTAAACAATACGGCGACAGCGTAACGTCAGAAATAGCGCCGTATTATTTACATAGACAACGTTCTACGCCGCTATATAACGGCCGTAATATGACGGCACCGTCATCCTAGGAAACCCTAGTTTTAGCATTAAATAATTAAAACTAAATCATTAAGCTCCGTAATGTACTAGTATTAACAGAAGCTAAAATAAGTTTGTTCAAAATCAGTGCTGCGATCGGAAATTGCCTACTCGATATCTCGGCAATAACAAAATTCAATCGAGTAGATATAAAATCCGGTTAGCGAGAACTCGCCCGCTCCGAGTTAAAGTAAGAATTCTATACGGCGCTTCAACAAAATGTATTTTTCTCGTAAACGATTTAATTTATTCTGTCAAGATTTTTATAAATAATTTTAAGAGTAAGTGAGGTAAACAATTTGGTATTTATTTTCAGTTTGCGCTATTTGTATATAAATTTATTATTTTGCGTTTACGAGTGAATCCTGATTGCGAATCATCTTAAATAATCAGTAGCACCTTATGTTAGTAGCACCCTTGAAAAAACTTTCAGGGCACAGTCGACTTTTGATTCCGAGTCTGTCTTAGTTGCATAGAACCTAAATTTACAGAAAACTAAACTTTTCGTAGTATTATGATCTACGGTTTGTTGTTGTGGGGCTCAGCTGCTAATATTAATAACATATTCATCTTACAAAAAAGGGCAGTGCGCGCTATATACAACTTACGGTCTAGAGATACCCTTCGTGACCTATTTAAAGAAATTAAAATATTAACGGTTGCTTCCCAATTCATCTATGAAAATATTATGCATGTAAAGAAAAACTTATATAGCTTTGTAAAAAATAGTAATATTCATGAATTCAATACAAGAAACAAAGACAAACTTGCTGTTCCAAGACGCAGATTACATAAAACCGGAAGCTCTTTTTTGTGTAGATTATTACCTTCTATAACAAGATTCCACAAAAAGTCACAGAACTGCCCTCGGAAAAATTTAAAAATACTGTTAAATCCAATCTTATGAGTAAAGGCTATTACACTGTTGACGATTATTTGAAGGATAATAACGCATGGGCATAGCTTTTGTATTTGTTAATTATTACTCTAATGCCTCAGTATAGATTAGAAAAGTCCGTGGTTCTTTCATAGGTCTAGATAAATAGTTCTTTAAAACTCCAAGTAATTAAAAACGTTGATTTTCTCTTTTGACTATGAATTGTGAAAAGTGTCCTACCTACTTAAAAACGTACTACACTGGCTTCTTGACTCGACGACTTAATATGGGTAGCTTTAGTATGTCATGCTCACTTTAAACATTTCTGCGGTGGTGTCGTGTGAGGTGGGTCGTTACGTTCCCTCAAATATGGTTGAGCGAAACGATGGCTGGTTCATGCGTCATGCTCGTGAACGGGTGCTGCCAGTGGGAGTGGGTCTGCTTCTGTCTGCTTGTATTAAGGGCGTCGTATATAAAAAATCTGTTTTATATTGTCTGTATGTATGGTACTTCTTACTCGAAACGTATATATCATAATAACTTACCTTGTTTTGATTTATTTAATTGCAATATTTTTGCTTTCTATGGTCAGTATTTGAGTATTATAAAAAATACATAGATGCTGACTATGGAAAGTAAAATATAAAATACATAAATATTGCCTATGAAAAGCTTTTGGATATTAGTTTTTAATTCGGTGCCTTAACATGGGTAGCCTTAGTATGTCATGCTCTCTTTAATCATTTCTGCGGTGGTGTCGCGTGAGGCGGGTCGTTACGTTCCCTCAAATATGGTTGAGCGAAGCGATGGCTGGTTCATGCGTCATGCTCGTGAACGGGTGCTGCCAGTGGGAATGGGTCTGCTTCTGACTACCTATCTTAACGCATATAGAATTGTAAAGTTTTTTTTTCTCTCTTGTAACAGCCTAGACTGAATAATAACTTCAAACTTTGAATTTAGCTTGAACCCTGTAAATTGATTAAGAAAATTTGTAATTCATTAAGTAATGATCTAATTATAATTTTATTTATTTGTTAATCTTTGTTAAAGTCTGGAAACGATATACATATTTGTAAATATCGTTCCATTTGATAAAGCTGGTAAGTTTTTTGCGCCCGTTTTTCTTGTCAGCTAAAAGACGTCATAATGGGTGGTAGGGCAAAAAAATTATTTGACGATTTAAAAACGCTCATTATGTGAGCTTATTTGAATAAAGATTTTTTTCATTCATTCATTCATTTCATTCATTCACTAATAAAAATATGATTTTTTTACAAACCTGCAATGCACGTACAACAACAGCTATTTATTTATTCGCGGTTGCGGCGCGCGGCGGCAACAACTCAGGTCGTGGCTTTGTTGTAAGCGCGCGCGCTCTCGCGATATTATCGAGTTGTTACGCGTACATTGCTGCTCAATAAAAAATCATAATCTCAACTTTGCGGTTCCATAGTGAAAGTTGCTTAACTCTAAGGGTATAGAATTATCCTTTAAAGCTTTCGCTAGGGTGTTACTAACACCCTGTATTATTTGCTAAATACATCTATTCCATGTTTAGCGGGCTAAACAGGAAATACTAAATTTTTAATTGTAATAAATAGGAAATACCGAATAATTTGATTAATAATTTTAGTGTTCCTTACTTCAAAAGGAAAAAAAGGGCACACTTACAAAATCACTTCCTTAACCGCATTATCTGTCTGTAAGACTATTAAGTCTCAAGAATGTGTAAGTAAGGCTTAAAGTGGTTCATCACTTGGGTCTGTAAAAAAACAAGCTACTAATAGATAACTCAATCCAAAGATTAATTGTTCTAATTTGATACTAAGAAAATGTTGTTTTATGTATAAGTAATAATGTAAACAAGCGTTGGTAAATCAATAAAGTAAATTTAAAAAAAGATATACTAGGGGGTCATAACAAATTTGGTAACGATCGCGTTAGTGGCTGACTCTAGGTTCACAGGATGGAGAGGCACTCTCTGATGCTAAATAGGTCGGTCTGTTTGCGTGAAGTGGTTGCGTTCTTTTTATATGCAGGCTGAAAAATGTGTTACCGTTACCAAATAAAAACCGGTCAAGAGCGAGTCGGACCCGCGCACCGAGGGTTCCGTACAATCATAAATATATTTGGATATGTTACTTTAGGACAGTTTTTAAAAAAGTAGGATAAACGGCGGACAGGTGGAAGGGCGAACAGTCGGACAGTTAATTTACAAATTTTAACCACAGCTACTTACGGTGACTGAAAAACGTTTCAGCCATTCTTCATTGCAAACTGTTTATATTACTAAGTAGGAACTTATTCTTCGTTTATTCGTACGGCAAATACTAGGTAATTATATTAGAACCAGCCACCAATTATTATTGTAGTATTATGTCAGCGCCATCTCTTGATCGATAGTGGAACTATTTTTTTCTTCTTAGGTCAGCACCATCTCTTGGCCGATAGTGGAACTAATTTAATCTGCGCCATCTGTTGACTGGTAGTGGAACCAATGATTTTTTGTTTGTTTTTTGAATTTCTCAAAAAGTGTGTTATATTGAGACATCGTTTTATTTTTCCTGTAATCTTTACATAAACTACTATCACATAGAATTATTTCAGAGGGGGGGAACGGTATTTTTTTTTACATTTTTCATCATAAGTCGAAAACTATGCGGCCTAAGAAAAAAGAAAATAATGTTTTAAAATGTGCAAACAGCGCTCTTTTATATGATACCCCACATGCCCTTCTCACCTAACTTTAAATTTTTAAGACCCCTTTTCAGTCCCTGTTGTAAAAAAAATATTATTCTTTTTATTTCTTTCTTATTTGCAAAATAGTTGGACAAACGTTATCTTAAACTATTCCAAATTTCAAGTTGATAGCATTAGTAGTTTTCGAGATAATCAGCTGTGACAGACAGACAGACAGACTGAGTCACACCATAAGGGTTCCTTTTTACCATTTTGGTACGGAACCCTAAAAAAACGATAACGTAAGTGGCTGACAATAGTACAGCAAGTAAGTGCTAGTTGTACTCACGTGTATTACGGAAGGTCTGAACAAAATTCGGTTACGTTATGGAGCCAGGGTCATACTTTCCAGCAACGCCACCATGATGTAGAGATT
The DNA here is from genome assembly GCA_943789525.1 of Agriphila geniculea. Lineage (NCBI taxonomy): Eukaryota > Metazoa > Arthropoda > Insecta > Lepidoptera > Crambidae > Agriphila > Agriphila geniculea. The sequence goes on along the minus strand of OX038889.1, from coordinate 8,496,624 downwards.
TCTAAATACCCTTGAATGAAAGACCATAAAATGTACTTAATTGTACAGTACGAGGCATATATCTTGAAATTTTTTGACGGTGTGGGGATAAGTTCGCGCATGTGCTCTTGTGAGCGACCAATAGCGCGCGCCCCTCTCCCGCCGCCCGCGCCCCTCACCGCTACGCATGTCCAAAATACACGTTCCGCGCAATCCCCACCCGATTTCAAGATATAATATGCTATAGTTTCAGAGAAAAAAAAACTCTTGATTGTGTCGACGCCACGCTGTACCAGATTTCAATTGATCTAATAGTAATGGCCGAAAATTGTACTTACCTCATTCAATAATTGAAACATGCAGAGTTTCGATTAAAAAAAACATTTTTAAATTTACTCTTGCTTGATCTGCAATATATGCAACGCATGTATGGTCTTTCATTCGAGGGTATTTAGAAATCTCTATACCATGGTGGCGCCGCTGGGAAGTGTGACACCTTATATTCAGATCATTTCTAATAACAAATTCACGCGAAGTGAAGTGAATTTCGAAGTGAGATGCGAGTTTGGTTACAAAACCGCTTCTAAGGCCATTGTGGCCACATATTCAACTCAAATTGAACCAGAAACTATATGAGGTAATTCCCGTTGACCTATTTACATTTACTTACACAATTTGTCGGCGAGTAAGGTCTCATAGCCCAATGAAAGAGAAAAATCAGAATATAGTAATTTTCACAGGTTTCGGTCTTTACCGGAAAGTCATATTTTTGCTAAGTTTTCAGATAAATTTGATAGAAAAACTGATCCTTTTTTAACACAAAAATAAATAATAATCCTATTTTTTCACCTCTCAAGCTTACACGCTCACAGACATGAAATAAAAAACTTTTTAATGGATATTAGCGTGGTTTTATTGAAAGTAATAAGGTAATTAAGTAGGTAGTTGGCATTTGGTGTGATTTTTTATTTTTCGTTTCGACGTTTCGGCTGCCGTGGTCACAAAAATCAAACCAAATAAGTATCTATCACGTTAAAAAACCGCGCTAGTACCTATCTGTTACAAAGTGTTTTGTTTTATGATACACTTATAAAAATAAATTATTTAAAATGTAATTCAATCTTCTAACGCATTATTTGTCACTCCGTATTTTGCGTGACAATTGCGTCTTTCCGTTGGATTTAAATCAGCTGAGACTTCAAAGGAGCCGCCCTAGAGACAGCCTGCATTACACTAATTGGATGGGAACGTTAGCAAACAATTCCACTTCCGAGAATAGCTGTTATTGAATGACTGAAAGAGGTTCAAGCTTCAGTAAGTATTATATACTAAGTTGCATTTTATTAGATTCAAAATCACAAGTATTATATTTAAACTAAAACACGAATGGAATGCGCTGACTGCTCATGTGTTCCTCGATGTTACAACCTTGGTCTCTTCAAGGCAAGTGAATAGGCATTTCCTGGGCAAGCATGCTACACCTTAGACCACATCCTGTTTACCAATTAAGATGGTGGTTAAATGCTTGCCCAGTTACCAATTAAAAAAATAGGTGTTTAAACACCTACCTTTTCCCGACGTTTCGATCGAGTTGCATCCTGACCACATCCTGTTTACCAAAAAAGATGGTAGTCATTAGTCAAACACCTGCCCAGTTACCATTAAAAATCAGGTGTTTAAACACCTACCTTTTCCTGACGTTTCGACCGAGTTGCATCGGCCGTGGTCACGGGCTGACTCGAGCTACGGTGGCGCCTCCTCTGTGGTGGAATTTTCATCCACCGTTGAACAGTTTTTCTTACTACTACCGCCGCACACAACACTAAAGCTACGTTTTCCTAAGAAAGCAGTGCCGTCACATCGGCCGTAATTTTACGAACGTAAAAAGACTATTTGACTTTTCGGTGTCCAGCACCGCTCTTTAGAAAACCGCGCCGTACTGTTTACATAGACAACGTTCTACGCCGCTAAATTACGGCCGTAATATGACGGCACCGTCATCCTAGGAAACCATAGCTTTACGGTGTCTCTATTCCGTATCGTAACCGTAAATAAAAGTAGTAAATATAGCACCTGACACATAGGACTTAAATACAGACATATACGGAAGCTTAAGGAGAGCAACTGTTCTTACACGACTGCCCAAAAAAGGAGTGCAATGTTTTCTAACAGGGCAGTCTTGTGTTTTTATACTTTTTAACAGTAACACACTGCACACTTCGGCATACAAATTTTGTTTCATTAACTTAAATCAGAAGGTGTGTTCTCCGTAATCTGTGAGATAAGCTCTCAGGCATATGCCTGTTCTAAGAACTAAGAACAAGCTAACTAAACTTCTGTAACTACTAGGAACTGAAAAGAAAACTTACATTATGCAGGAACATCCGATTCAAATTGTGAAGATAGACGCTCCGAATGAATTATCTCAGTCCAACTTCGGTGCACCCCGTAGGTAACTTATATTAGTACAAAATTATGTTTGGCAAAAAAATTACATATTTTTTCTAATTCGTGAGAATATTTAAATTAATTTTAATTTTATAGTTTTTTATGTTAGAAAACAAAATCATTTGTAAATTCTGTATAGAAATCGTTCAAATAATATTTCGGAACCGTTAAATTTTTATCTCATAACTAACTACCACCAATTTCAGGAAGTATTTCTTAGCTGACAAGAAGAAAGGGCGCTAAAAACTTTCAGTTTTATCAGTTCAGAGGTAAAGACATTATTTAACGGAATATATTGTTAAACGTGTTTAAAGATATCTACTAACAATTCCATAAGTAATTAGTACCAAACAGACGCGAAAAAATAGAATAGAACAATTATTTATTTTCCAAATATTAAAAGGAAACATTTTCAATTGATTTTTTTTTAAATTATGTCAGAGAACATTCACAAAATCCTTTTTTTATTTCTCAACTAGTTTCAATTTGTCATTTTCCACTGTATAGTGTAATATTTTTTTTTAGATGAATCATTTTAAGACGAGTAATGATCGGGCAATAGTTTTACGGCTGAACGTTACTAAACCTAGGGATGTTCGGAACATCTGCCTACAGCGGCAGCAATAAATCATAAGTTTCGTCGGCTGTTCCTATCTTGACAGATGGTACTGCCTGCCAGTACCATGTATTCTCGTGTTAGATTAGACGACACAAGTTTGTTTTCAAGCAAATTACGATTATTTATGAGGAATACGATAATGAACACATTGATAATTCTAGAAAACGTGCACCTGATTTTGTTAAACTCGAAACAGAAACGAAAATTCTTCGATCAAGAATATCCTAGCTAGATAAACATTTCACGAACTAAAACAGCACGCAAATATGACTAACAAAACAAAATGCGATTCGAATTTTTGAAATTCGAATCTCCAATATTTTTATCTGGGTACCAAATTACGCTTTTTTTCCAAATTCAAAAGGTATTATTTTCATTCATCCTAGGGTATTCTTGATTGAAGGTTGAATTTGGATTATTAATTAAGTTCTACTACCGTATTATGCATTATGTACAGTGCTACTACGGCATCAAATGCAATCTTAGATTCCATGAAAATATATTCCGTCAAAATTACGTTGCGAGCGAATTTATTGGTTCTTATGTTCATTCATTAGGTAATAACCTACATACAAAGAGTTTGTGTTATCAAATCGTTAGAAATTGTTTCCGAAATTAACACTATCTTCTTACTTACATCTTTTTAAGCATTATATGGCTAAGTACAGGTAACAGGTACGTTAAGTTAAGTGACTCAAAAATCCATCCTTCTTCTTCTTCTTCTTATTTTTGTTTTGGCAATCTACTTTCCTCTTGGAAGTAATTTTTGCCAGTGTCAAGTGTTGAATAGTTCAGTGGTTCAGTGTTTCAGTTTACATTAAAATGCGGGTGAATCGCATTCCTATGCTGCTTGGAGTATTTGGCACCAAGTATAATCAAGACAGTTTACTCGGTAAGGTCAGCCGAGGTAGCCACCACTACAATAAAAGTCTCGACTTCACACAACCAAGATCGCGCCTATTTCCATTATCCCACATATTGTTCAGTTGCGTAGACACTTGTACCACAAAACTGCACCAATTTTATGACACAATATCCACTACGAATCAATTTGCGAATAATTAAAATAGTCACTGAACCGAACTCAACGAAATGGCACCAAAAAACTCAAATCCATCATTTTATGCTGATTCCATGAGACACTTCTTTATTCGGTTTTAAGAGTTTTAAAAAATCTTTACTAACTAATGCTATCTTCTAAAAAGAAGAATTTTTTTATATAAAGAAGAAATGCTTTAATCTAATAAAATCCATAATATATAATCTTGTATAGTTATACAAGAACTGTCGTCATGTTAAAAAAGCTTAGTATGATTATTTTTTGAAACCCAACCATCCCAAAGAATATGAGAAAATTACCACTTAATATAATATCTCGTGCTCATTTTATGACAATCCTTATATTTTTTGATGGTTTACGATCTGGTAATAACACCTGGCTTGAAAAGTTCAATGTAATGAAAAAAGTTATTCTTGGTTATGACACTCAACCGAAAAACAGCTTTTTAACTGTGAGGGAACGTCATGAGTTTCATATTGTAGCTGTTATTATCGAAACTGGGGGTAGAGTGGTCTGCAAACAACTTTGAAAATGGCAAAGTTGGTTTTTCTACGTTATTGTATTTTCATTTATTGTATTAAATGATAACGGACTATATTTTTAGGGTTTTTTTGGTGAAGCTTTGTTAAGTATTAATTTAGCACTGAGGCTCCATACATACATGCTCCTTTTCCTTTTGAAGTAACCTGAAAAAACCAAAAAAAGATAAATTTTCACATTTATTATAGAAACTATTCTTATTATTATAATTTTTCACAAAATTCAATATTATTCCGTACATTTTTCAATGTAAATGCTTTTCAAAGTATAAGTTATAGCGGTTTATTATAAAAAACAAAATTGGTCTACCAAGCATAACGTTTATAGTTTACAAAAGAAAACGATAAAACCGATGTTTAACATGGGTAGTGGAAAGGGGAACTAGTTACTGCCAACATAAGCGAGAGCAACGAGAACTTCCCTGATTTACATCGCTTCCAAGGTTTGTCTTAGCCTTTCTCTACCTACAGAATAGGTAGTACGTATTATCCATATTTAACATTTCTATAGAATATAACAAGGAAAATAATAGAATGGAAAAATTGAAAAGAATGTAGGAAAAACTATTTGAATACCCAGTTTGTTAAGTAGGTAGGTACTCATCAGAATATAGCTTTGGCTTTGTCTAGGTTGAAAAGGTTTTATTTATTATGTTGTCCTGAAAAAATATTGTTTATTTCATCCCATGGGGGAAAACTTGATCATCGTCACACCTCCCGAAGCGAAGATAAAACTGAAAGCTACCTATCCTTTAAGGCCCATAGACCTCAAAGTATCATCATCTTAATTAAATTGATTGCTCGCTAATATTGAAAACTCACAACTACAGATTAAAGCTTCATCATCATCATATCAGCCGCACGACACCCTCTGCTGGGTATAGGCCTCCCCCAAGGATTTCCACGACGATCGGTCCTGCGCTTCCCACATCCAGTGGCTTCCCGCAACCTTCACCAGATCGTCGGTCCACCTTGTCGGGGGCCTACCTACGGAGCGTCGTCCGGTGCGCGGTCGCCATTCAAGAACCTTCCCGCCCCAACGGCCATCGGTTCTTCTCGCTATGTGTCCAGCCCACTGCCACTTTAGCTGAGCAATCCTTCGAGCGATGTCGGTTACTTTAGTAAATTAGTAAAGTAGTAGATTAAAGCTTAGGTTTGGTTTATTTACAAATAAAAACCTCAGCCATGAGAATGGTGACTAATTTATTATCTCGAGCTCCTCCGTGCTTCGAAAGGCATCGGCTGCATTTGCAGTTATTAACATCCACTAATTGGGCTCGCATGGTGGGTTATGTATAGCCCATCCTTCTCATCCACCCATAAGGTATGTCTGTGCCTCAGCAGAGGGGACAATAAAAATGGCTGATGGCAAATAAGACATAACAACATACAACGCGCGAATGATACTTCTGGTAGAGTCACAAGCATATGCTTGCAAGTCGTATGCTTGTTGACCAGCTGTTTTGTCTTTAAAAAAAACAGCTTCAAAAATAAATGGCTCTAAAAAGCTAGAAATAAAATATTCAAATCTGCATTATAACTAACTACTTCATATAAGACGTTGTTTAACATTAGATATGCGCACAAACTTTCGAGTTAGTTATTATGCAGATTTGAATATTTTATGTCTTGCTTTTTAGAGCCATTTATTTTTGAACCTGTTTTTGTTAGGTTATTTTAAAATTACCTTATACCATACCATATTTAATACCACCTATCAATTTTTGTCTGCAAAAATAACTTTGTTTTTCACAGTGTTGATATGAATGACAAAGTTATATTTGCGGTTTTGGAAAATATGCTTTATCTCAAAAACTAATTTCTATATCTCATTCAAACCAATTTTCGTTGAAAGTGTGTATTAAGATCTACAGCATATAATTTTTTTAGATTTTTCACTCTCTTATTTCAAAAGTTAAAGGGGGGGGGGGGGGGACGGTGTATATCATTCAGACGGTTGACTTTGACAAAAAGTTGTCTTAGGAACCTCAATGTTATTTTTAAAGACCTATCTATAAATACCCAACACGTGTTGGTTTGATTAAAAAAATTTTTTTCAGTTTCAGTTCCATGTATGGGGAGCCCCCCCTTAATCTTTTATTTTCCTTATTTTTGTATTAAATTCATTGAGCGGTTAACAAAATATATCTAGTTACCAAGTTTCAACTGTGTGGTCTCAATAGTTTCGGAATAAAGTGGCTGTGACATACGGACAGACAAACAGACAGACATACATGACGAATCTATAAGAGTTCCGTTTTTTGCCATTTAGGCTACGGAATCCTAAAAAGCTTTTTATTTGAAACTTTTTTGTGGTAGGTATATTTAGTGACGATATTATCAAAGTTACAATAACCTTATGTCAACGGCTCAACCTTTTACAAAATCATTCAGCATCCATCCAATCATTGAATCGATTCAGCCATCTTCGTGTAATCGAAATAGCGAGAGGTAACATACATAAAATAAAATAAAAAAGACAAAGATTCCAAAGAACTCAGAACCTCCTCCTTTTTTGAAGTCGGTTAAAAACATTGTAACAAATAGTTTAGCAAAAATAAAACATGTTCCTTTAAACGACCTACGTTAGTTGGACAAATCGGTACTTGCATGTTTCATTTACATTGTCCACATGAGGCGAGTTTTAAAAGCTAGTGTATTCGCTTTTCGGTTGCGGTCTGCCAAGTAGCTGACAAAGGGAAAAGCTGCACAATTACCCAACAGCTTTAAATTTAAGCCTTTTATGCAAGTTCAGATTGTGGCTTATCTGTATCCTAATTTCGTATGTTTTCACTCGGGAATTTGCTAACAGAAGTAAAAGTTTTGCTGTTAGTTTTTGGATTAAAAATATTGATTGGCAACCATTTTAATGCCTATTGTAATAATAATAAATAATAAATGCTTGGACAACTTCACACAGCGCCATCTAGCCCCAAACTAAGCAAAGCTTGTAATATGGGTGCTAGACAACTGATATACTACTTATATACTTTTCCCCCTTACTAATAAAAATTGAATAGCAGATGTATAGTTACACAAAGGTTACTCTCTGTCAAACTATTTGAATTTGCCATTAAAAAGAAAGTGACAAAACACTGTGTAACTATGCAGCTGCTATAAAATCTTTATTAGTAAGGGGGTTTAAATATATACTTATTATACATAGTAACACCCAGACCCGTCACAGAAATTAAAATTCATCATTTAAATATCTGCCTGGCTAGGAATCGAACCCGGGACCTCTAGCGTGGTAGGCGGCATGTTGACCACTGTACCACTCAGGTCGTTACGTGTTGTGTGTTTAAGTAGTTTTCTCGTTTAAGACAGTGCCGTTAATTTTTATTTTTGCCAATGAAACATGGGTGGAAAATGCCAATGAAAGCAACAAAAAAAAAATACTTTCCCATAGTAATACAATGTTTTAACTGTTTCAGTATTATGAAGCGCTCATGGCGGAACTTGACAGACTGATCGTACTCGTTCACGTTTGTTAAGCAACGCTCGGTCCGGTCAGGTTTCGGATGGGTGACCGTTACAGTGGCATTACAACTGAGCGCTTCTGTGCTTCGGAGGGCACGTTAAACCGTCGGTCCCGGCTATTGTCGTTTGATAACAGTCGTCAAGCCAAGTTCTCTAACTTGGCTTGACGACTGTCGACTGACGACCGCCTGTAAAGCCTCTGCTTTACAGGCGGCTTGATAAACTCTATATCCTCATTTTATAATAAGAAGAAGTGTTATGGGTGGACCAACATTTTTTGCCGTTTTTCGACTCATGTTTCTTTGGCAAAAATGTATAGTTTCATTGTTAGAACACTCTCTTAAGTTAATTAAAACGACTACAAAATAACAGTAGGTACATTATTTGTCCTAATTTCAAGAAAAAAATGGCGTATGAAGTTTACTAAAGTTTGCTGTGACAATGTTTGTCATCGTTTCAACCTTTTTGGGTCTCCTAATAAAAGACGACGGCGGGCTGGAGAAATATTTGATGTTTATATACTCGCCATCTGTATTTGTTGTAGAGATGAATAAATAAAGTGTTGGCTTTGCTGATTTTTTCTTTAACTCGTCAATCATTCGCACTTGTGCATAATATTTGCTGAACTGACAGTTGACAAGCCAAGAACAGCGCATAGCCACAAAGAAAGAAATAGCGACTTTCCGTGCATGTAGACTTTTCGTACTGGCAATCAAAACGGGCTATAGTTATAGTACAGTAGCCCGTAGAACATTTAAATCACCAAAAAGGTTACCGTTTGCCGTTGTGATATAGTTATTTATTATGAAATAATAGATACTTTAACCCAATTTTTACTGATCGCAACCCGCCGTAACCTATATTTGAATATCTCCAAAATTGATATTTTTTTTATTTTTCGAGGTTTACCACATAGATTAGCTATTGTCGTGTTGTACAGCTTGGTTTGATTGCCACAGATAAAAGTAAGACAGTAAAAAGTAGCCATACAGAGATTTAAGACCTGATGAAAATGGTTGGACTTTATCTGGTCTTAAATCTGTGTATGATCACTTTCCATAGTCTTACGATTAGAGCAACAAAACAAATTTTATTATTGTTAGAAACATTGTCATCAATCACAATGTGATGTACACAATATTGTGCAAATAAATATTCTGATTTCTGACAAATGATAAAAGTGTTTTCGAACTTCTGTGGACACACAACTTTATAATTATTTTGTGGCATAGCTCTCTGTCGTTAACATATAACATAGATGTCTTGAACTGGGGAAGACAACCACATTATTATTAAAGCTATATTATACTTGCTTAGGTGAAGAAGATATAATGAATTTAGAGTTTTCTAATTTCCTCCTAATTAGGAGTTCCTCCTAAGAGGAGAAGCAATTGCTTTAAGTTAAGAAACTGATGTTGGGGTGGCTAAACAATTCGTTTATATCGCTCAACAACTGTTTAATTAAGATAGGGCTGGTCGAATAACGGCCTAATTGTGGCCTCCTTCGTATTATAATCGGCCTTCGCCGTATTATAGTAGGCCTCTAGAAGGACGCCGGAAATTTTCACTTTAATTTCCACCGTCGTTTGTTTCAAGATTGTCTATTCCGCTAATAAGATTGAAGCTCCGGTATTTATTTCGTCATTAAGGAATTGGTTGAAGAGCTTTAGAGCTTCACTTAGGATGGCTTGTTGATAGACAATGTCGCTAGTCTCGAAATTGTGTTTGTAAGTAGAGATAGAAGTTGAAATACTAAATGTGAGTTGCACCGAAACGCTGTCAAAGTTAAAGTTATCGTCAAATGGTAATCCTACCTATTTGTCACGTCAAACTTTTCAAAGGACATCATGCTGGCTGGCAACCTCTTTTTTTGGCTAACTTATGCTTAACCGGTACTTTAACAAGCTTGTTATCGTTAAAGTAAGATGGTGCAACTCAGCTTGTGATTTAACATCGAATTTTAACGTATCGATGTTCGACGTTGAATTATTGAGTAGTTAATTTATGAAGCGAAATTATAATGACCTATTTGTAATGAACATTAATTAAATTATGTGTACGTACACGATTCAACGACACGATTCATGCCGTGTATGTTCCGGCTTAATAGCACTACCCCCTCTCATCCCGTGGGTGTCGTAAAAGGCGACTAAGGGAACACAGCCATCAGGAGACGGGCAGCAGCGTCTCCAAAATTCTTGGCCTACTGCGATCGCCAACCCGCCTGCCAAGCGTGGCGATTATGGCAAACCCCCTCATGAATGGACACACAAATAAATTAACCCGCAGTCCCCGGCGGCCCCGCTATTCCTAGCTACGGTAGCGGCTATGGTGACGGCGGGGCAGGGGGTGCTAAGAATCCCCGGGTGCGGATCGGCTACCACCAATCACGAAAATTGCACCTGGCAACCTATAACACGCGCACACTGAGGACCGACACGAAGTTAATCGAGTTGGAAGAAGTTATAAGCAAGTTACGCTGGGACATCATTGGGTTATCTGAAGTCCGAAGAGAGGGAGAGGACTCGATAATCCTTAATTCCGGTAACTTGCTGTACTACCGGGAGGGCGACCAACAGTCCTAAGGTGGTGTCGGGTTCATCGTCCACAAGTCCCTTGTCAACAACGTGATTACCATCGGAAGTGTGTCGACCAGGGTGGCGTACCTTAAACTCAGAATATCCAAACGGTATTCGTTGAATGTCATACAGGTTTACGCACCGACCTCGACGCACCAAGATGACGAAGTGGAGGCTATGTATGAGGAGATCTCTAAAGCCATGCATAGCTACAAAACCCACTACACCGTTGTGATGGGGGACTTCAATGCAAAGTTGGGGAAACGATGTAGTGATGAGCTGAGAGTGGGGCAATTTGGATTTGGGCAACGGAATGACAGAGGCCAGATGCTAGCCGACTTTATGGAGAAGCAGAACCTCTTTATGATGAACTCATTCTTCAGAAAGCCGGAAAGCCGGAAGTGGACTTGGGTCAGTCCGGACGGTACAGTCAGAAATAAGATTGATTTATCATGTCGACGAAAAAGCAAATATTCAATGATGTCACTGTGATCAACGCCGTTAAGACGGGGAGCGATCACCGATTGGTACATGGCACATTGAATATCAACATAAAGCTGGAAAGATCTCGACTGATAAAATCAACACTCCGACCATTGCCGGCCCATATTCAAAACCCCGAGAGCTTTCAACTCGAACTCCAAAACCGTTTCGAAGCCCTTGAGAACAGCATAGATGTGGACGATCTAAACAATATGGTGGTGGATACTGTCCGTACGGTAGGGTCCAAGTTCTTCAAGACCCGCCGTCCCAAGCTAAAGAAACTCTCCGACCACACACTCCTACTCATGGATCAGAGACGTGAAATGAGGCTCCAGAGTTCAGTAGATGCTAATCGTTATCGGCGGTCTTTGACGAGCGACCTTCGCCAATTTAATACGAATCGTATTAAAGAGGCCATCGAGCGGAACAAAGGCTCCAAAGTGTTCGCGAGAGATCTGTCTATTGGGCAAAGCCAGATGACGAAGCTGAAAACTGACGACGGACGCATCATCTCAGCGAAGCCTGAAATCCTTAGGGAGATCAAGAGTTTCGATGGGCAGTTATATTCCACGCAGACACCCGTTGAAAGCAAGGCTAAAGACCCCAGAGCCAAGCTTACCCGACACTATACCCAAGATATCCCGGACGTCAGCATGTACGAGATTAGTATGGCTCTCAAACAGCTGAAAAACAACAAGGCGGCGGGCGACGACGGAATCACTACAGAACTTCTGAGAGCGGGCGGTAAGCCGATACTTAAAGTCCTCCAGAAGCTTTTCAATTCCGTCATCATCGAGGGCAGAACGCCGAAGACATGGAACATATGTGAGGTGATTTTGTTCTTTAAAAAGGGTGACAAGTCCCTCTTAAAGAACTATAGACCCATCTCGCTTCTGAGTCATGTCTATAAGCTGTTTTCGAGAGTCCTTACGAACCGTCTCGCTCGCAAGTTCGACGACTTCCAACCTCCCGAACAAGCCGGGTTCCGAAAAGGCTTTAGCACCATAGTCCACATCCATACGCTGCGGCAGGTCATACAGAAGACCGAGGAGTATAATCTGCCACTTTGCTTGGCGTTCGTGGATTATGAGAAAGCCTTTGATTCGATTGAAACCTGGGCGGTGCTGCAGTCTCTCCAAAGGTGCCAAGTGGACTACAGGTATATCGAGGTGTTGAGGTATTTATACAAAAATGCCACCATGTCGGTCCGAGTACAGAACCAGAGAACAAATCCTATCCAACTGCAGCGAGGTGTGAGACAGGGAGATGTTATTTCTCCGAAACTGTTCACAGCTGCGTTGGAGGATATCTTTAAACTCTTAGACTGGAAAGGACTCGGCATCAACATTAATGGCCAATACCTAACACACCTTCGTTTTGCCGACGATATAGTTCTAATGACTGAGACCTTGGAGGACCTGAACACAATGCTCGAAGATCTCCGTAGTGCTGCCCAAAGAGTGGGTCTTAAAATGAACATGGATAAGACGAAAATCATGTCGAATGCCCATGTTGTGCCCGCTCCAGTTCATGTTGGGAACACTATACTTGAAGCTGTTGACCATTAATGTATACCTAGGACAGGCAGTCCAGTTAGGTATGTCCAACTTTGAGAAGGAGATCTCTCGTCGAATCCAACTCGGATGGGCAGCATTCGGGAAGCTCCGAAAAATCTTCGTGTCAGATTTACCTCAGTGTCTCAAGACGAAAGTCTATGACCAGTGTGTGTTGCCAGTGATGACTTACGGCAGTGAAACGTGGTCGCTAACTATGGGTCTCATAAGGAGGCTCAAGGTCACCCAGCGTGCAATGGAGAGAGCCATGCTCGGCGTTTCCCTGCGTGATCGAATCAGAAATGAGGAGATCCGCAGGCGAACTAAAGTAACCGACATCGCTCGAAGGATTGCTCAGCTAAAGTGGCAGTGGGCTGGACACATAGCGAGAAGAACCGATGGCCGTTGGGGCGGAAAGGTTCTGGAATGGCGACCACGCACCGGACGACGCTCCGTGGGTAGGCCCCCGACAAGGTGGACCGACGATCTGGTGAAGATTGCTGGAAGCCACTGGATGTGGGAAGCGCAGGACCGATCGTCGTGGAAATCCTTGGGGGAGGCCTATACCCAGCAGTGGGTGTCGTGCGGCTGATATGATGATGATGACACGATTCAATAGATGAAACAATATTTAGCATGTATATTATTTGGTTACTGACTGGCTTTATTATTTAGTTGTATTTAGAAAGACCTAACTTGATTTTTATTTGGTATCTTACTATGACTTATAATTACTTATAATAAAGAAGTATTACTTTATATTATTATATCGATTGCGATACAGAATAGTGTGCGGGCATGTGATATAAACGAGTACTTTTTATGAAGATTTCAACGTTATAAATCACGGGGCCTATTACGAAAATAACGTACGCAATTGCGTAACGCAGTCACTTGGCCACGATAATCGTTCGCAGTTCGTTGGTTGTAGTTATATCAAACATTTTGAATTTGGCTATCGTAGTTTATAGACTACTAAACGGACGATGTCGGATACGCTACAGAGAAACTGTCAAACTCACGCAATCACTTCGCAATATCGCATACGAAAGTGATTTGTAATAGGAAACAATCAAAACGAAGCACGGACGCAGCTGCGTGTATCTCATTAAACTTTTAGTAATAGACCATTAGCATTGAACGATAACCAATGTTAAATTATTGTAAATTTGTATAGATATAAAATTTGCATAGCCAATTTTCATTTGCTAAGTGATTCATTAATGGGTGTAGGACCTATGTTCTTCTGTCCTGATACTATTATCAGAAACTCAACCCTGAAATTGCATCTCAGAGAATCAAAGCATAGTAGTAGAAATTAGAAACATCGCAGCAGTTTTTTATGCAAGACGGTATAGTGCTTAGCTTTCACCTCACCTAATATTAAGAGACGATAAGGCCGAAGGTAGAAGCGCACTAAACCCGGAATCCTCATCATTGAAGGAAATGGCTATCTTACCTCTAAATGCCGGTACACAACAATTTTAAAATTGTTGTTATGACGTCAGACTTAGGTAAGATGGTGGTAGCTAGCCAGGCGGACTTGAATTAAACCCTACCGCCGACCAAACCTAGTACAAATATACCCTCCTCTTGGGAATCGAATCCGGGACCCCTGCGTCTTACACGGGTGGGCGAACTACTAGATTACAGAGGCGGTTAAATTATTCAAAAATATTGCCACGAAAAAAGCGTAAATAAAAATAAATAATGTTAAAAAATATTAAAAACACGACTGCTCTGCCAAAAAACGAACTAAAAAGTTAAATAACAAGTGTCATTGCAGTCGGGGGACCGTTTTGTGACCGGGAAACTGAATTCGATTATTGTTCCACAATAATCGAAGAGGTCCCCCCTTGAAGAGGACACTTGTTATTTAACTTTTTAGTTCGTTTTTGGCAGGGCAGTCGTGTTTTTAATATTTTTTAAATTTATTTATTTTTATTTCACACATTTTAGTGACAAATTATATAGTTTTTAAATGTGCTCATTAGGGTCTTTCATTTGATGCCCATATTGTAAAAATTTAAGATTTTTTTTTCATATTTGAAAATGGCGTCGTACAGTCGCCATATTGACTTTTTTCAAAAAACTTATAGCCAGTGTCACTCGGAACGATGTAAAGATTCTAACAATACCCCATACATCCAAATCCGTTGAGCCATTTGGAAGATATGGTGGAATAAAGAAACTCACATACCCACAAACATACATGAACTCTCTCTTTTTTGGGCAGTCGTGTAAAAAAAGACAAGTCAACTGAAAAGATGGAAACAAGATTAAATATTAAAGGCAACATTATAACATGCAGTCGGTCGGAGGCATGCATAAAGAAAGTGACATTATGAATGATTTGAGTTATATGCCTCCGACTGCATGTACAATGTATGTACAATGTTGCCTTTAATATTTAATCTTGTTTTCATCTTTTCAGTTGACTTGTCTTTTTATGCAGGAGGGTTTTTAATTTTTTTAATTTTTTTTTTGTTTCTTTTTAGTTATTATTTATTACAATCATGATATACCTTTTTGAAATCCTTTTAATGAGACCTTTATTTTGACACCCATATTGCAGTATTCTAAAAAATTTTTTTTCCACTACGTATAATAGCACCGTGCAGCCGCCATGTTGGTTTTTTTATAACGCCACTTTCTTAAGAACACTTGGGCTGGCAAGACAAATCTAACGATATGTTAATCATGGAAATCCGTTCAGCCGTTTTAAAGATATGAGGTAATAAATAAAGAATATTACATACAAACAAACAAACATACTTACTTACATACTTACAAGATACGCGCGAAAAACATAACCCTCTTGCAGTCGGGTAAAAATGATAAGTTATAAATCAGTCATGACCGAACCTGTCTACATAGTGTCATATTCCCACCCAGATTATAAACGTCGGAAATGATAGAAGGCTCGCTATTTCTCGAGTCGTTTTATCTCGAATCTTTAACAATCTAGGTCTCATTAGAGACATCTGTCAAGATCAGATCGTGAGGCGTTATCAATAAAGTTGTTTGATCGTTAATCACCGGCGAAAGAATATTTTTTGCGGCCTATTGTGTTTTGTGCGGTTTCAATGGGCGATGGATATTTCTTTGGAAGAAAAATTTGGCGTTCAGCAATGACCGGCGGTTTGGAAAATATGTTGCTCATTTCTGATTTGACTTTATGGTGTTGATCGTTAAACTTTCTGAACTGTGAGTCATGGTAAAAGATTTCTAGATTATTGAGGACAGTTGAGTACTAATATAAAAATAAACTCTAGGGATAGTTTCGCAGGTTGAAGATACATTTTGAATATGTATTTGATAGTTAACATCATAGATATTCTGTTCTATTTTAAATTAAACCAGAAAATATGTACTAGCGGCCGCCCGCGACTTCATCTGCGTGGAATGTTATTTTGCTATCCCTCGGGAACAATACTTTTTTCGGGATAGGTACCCGAAAAAAGTTCTTTTCCTTTTTTTGGGATAGGTAAAAGGAAAATACTCAAGACTGGAAACGTTGGTATAAATTTTTTACAGTTATTCCGTAATATTCCAAGGCTGCTGTCGTTACATCATTAGCAAACACACAAGCTAATCTGAACAAAAGTTATAATGAAAACTGATTTAGAATCAGCTAAGTTCTGGCTAAACATACCTTAAAGAGTTCATTAGATTAGGTTAGCCTAGTATTGCGACCAAAAATGCGCGAGCCGAGTGAGCGAAGCGAGCGTGCCGCGGGAGAGGCCGGTGAAGTGCCAGAAACACAGATCACCCCCCAATAGATACCGCATCAAAGCAACAGACGCGCACAACACATACTTGCTTTAGCTAGCATCAACGGGCATATTTGTATGGAATCACGACTTCAGTCCCGACCAAATCTAACCCTAAGTACGTCCGAGTTTATTACAACTTCGAGAATTGTTTTGTAACCAAAATATATTTTAAATGGCTTTCTGTGCAGTGAAATAGTGTAGAATGTCTGCTAAGACGTAAAGTTATCAAAAATATGGCATAACATTTCACGGGTAAAAAAATCTGCACAGAAAGCTATGCTAGCTAAAGCAAGTATGTATTGTTGTGCGCGTCTGTTGGCTTGTATGCGGTATCTATTGGGAGGTGATCTGTGGCCAGAAACGACGTTTTTGTAAAATTTACTATCAATATAAGTCATTAACTTAAATTTCATGACGCCTTAGCTATTTCACTTACTGTCTTCCGCACTTTCACGGTGTAACACCGTTAATGTGCAGATTAACTAGTTAAAGTGCGGAAATCTGCTACTTTAAGAAAAAATTCGCACTTTAACTGACTCGATCAGTTAATGTGCAGATTAACTAGTTAATTCGCACATTAACGGATTCCGCACTTTAGCGGTAACATATGTAGTACTATAAAGCTATCTATACTCTCATCACATAAATCTATAGCTAACATTTATATTCTGGGCACGAATCACAATATGAAAGAACATTGGGCAATATAGAGCCTTTTGATATGACTTATCTTGACTGTTATAGAGTGGGGAAAGATACTCTATTTATATACGCTAGTTGCGTATATAAATAAACGCATTTTGGTGGGGCGCACAACCACCAACCCTAAAAAATATGAAAAAACAAAACACTACAGGGAAAACTTAAAAGTACGAATATCACAGACCATACAACAAATACTACGTATCACAAATACCTTATATTAAACGTTACATCTCGAATTGAATTTAAAATAGGAATTCCACTAAACGTCAAAGAAGTTCTTTCCTCCAATGAAGGCTTGTTTCGGTTGAAGCCCAAGGGATAAAAGCATCCCGTAATTAATATCATATCCCGTACTGTCAAACATTTCTCGACTTTGGCAGTTTCTAGTAAGGTTTGTGTTGGGCGAATTAACTTGGGATCATTGTATCTACTGCCAAAGTTGGTTTTACTTAACACAATTTGTGAATAAATTTTCTAAACGAATTTGTATTCCACATAACTTTTGTATTGTATCAAATCCTTAACATACGTCAAAAGTATTTAAGTACAAATAAAAACATAGCTATTGTATTGTTGTTTTAAAAGTAACGTACTCTGATGTTTCAATTAACTTTTAAGCAAAACTATGAATAAAACTTTATCTTGTACAACACATTCACACAGTATGTTAACTCATGTACCTACCTGTTAATTTTTGCTCTGTAAATAAAAGCATAAACCGCTACCCGGGTGAGATTGTAAGAGCGCGGTCTCACTATCATTTACAGCTATAAACTATGGGATATTAGTGGTGAGCTAGTTGACATATATACTATTTGCCAATGATGGTCACACATTCATTGCTGAGCTACAAAAAGCTAGTGAACTTACGCTGTCACACAAGCTATCAGTTCATAGCTTGTCAACGTGACACAACAGAAATAAAGCTCTTTTTATTCAGTCCGCTGCCTCGCTCGATTCTAAGGCCCTCCGCTGCCTTGACCGGGATCCCGGCGCGGGTGTCCGCTCCGGATGCTGTTTCCTGTATACCTATTCATAGAGCAGCGCTGCGTGTGACGGATTGCCCGCCGCACGCGGCGCGGGCGGCGAGCACGCTTGCGGGTCCCGCGCGACGGGTCACGCGAGCGGGGCTGTTTCTTGTATATTCATAGAGCAGCTCTGCGTGTGGCGGAGTGCCCGCCTCGCGGGTCACGCGACGGAGCAAGGCGCGGGTCCCCGCGACAGGCTGTTTGTCCGCGATGGAGAAAGGCGCGAGCCCCCGCGGCCGGCTCCCGCACCGTGTACCCGCGCCGGGATCCCGCTTAACGCAGCAGAGGGCCTAAGTTGCACAGTAGCTAAGCTGGAATTTTGTAGCTAATTAGCTACAAACAACTTATTAATAAGTTGACCCGAAGACCAGTAAACTGTTATATTGCCATTTCTGTCTAACCTTGTAGATAGAAATTACAGTTTTATTAATTCATTGCAATATCTTTTTGAAGTACAGTCTACTTTTACCTCAATGAGACAGCGCCCTAACTCTCCAAGGACCAACTTATATTGTTCCCTCTGCACTTAGGTTAAACTTGGATAATTTCCACTAATCGTTGTTTCTTCTGAAACACGAAACGCGGTTTAAACTTAAACAGTGTAGAGTTGCAACAATGAAACGATTTAAACAAGGTTTAAGTTGGTAAATGCAATGATTGCGTTTGTTTAACAATTAACACATTTTAGTATTGGTTCTGGTTAGCACCAATCTTCTATTTTAATTAAGGCGTCCTCGCAGACTACAGACTTTCTATCGGCCGATAGTTGGTTTTTATATGAAGAATCGGCCGATACCATTTAGTTTGTTTACATACAATTCATTTTGTAAAAATACTTATGTCGCTGGAATGTATAGTTTTCGAGATATATGTGAAAAACCGAAAAATGGGACCTTCACACACCCCCCTCCCCCGGCATAGGGGCTACGGGCGGGGACTTTTGATATGTTCACCTCCTAACAGGTCCAAACAAAGTTACGAAGTCAAAAATTGTGTTCCAATCATTTCCCTCTTCAACTTTTCGTTTCCTGGGCTACCCTAGCACATGTACATTTGCAGATCTTCATTATCTCTTTGCTTTCGAAACATGTACCTATGGACTTGACGTTTCAAAAATTGATTGCTAACCAAAATTTATGACTTAATTTATATCTTTCGAAAGCGTTGGCCAGGCCTTCAGGCACGGAATCCTACTAATATATAAAAAAACCGGTCAAGAGCGAGTCGGACTCGCGCACCGAGGGTTCCGTACCATCATAAATATAAATATTTGGATATGTTACTTTAGAACAGTCTTTCAAAAGTAGGATAGACGGGGGACAGGCAAAAAGGTGGATGGGCGACCAGGCGGACAGGTGGAAGGGCGAATAGGCGGACAGTTATTTACAAATCTTAACCACAGCTGCTTGTGGTGACTGAAAAACGAGTGGCTGACACTTCACATTGCAAACGGTTTATATTCATTGATGTACTATAGGCACAGAATACATAATAGATAGTACAAAGTACAGAAACTTCACTCCGCATAGTCATTTAAATAAATAGCGACTCTTGCTCAGACACAATAAAGTGCAATTCAGGTCGCACACCGCTTCCTTGCCTACAGTTATATTCACCTACAGGTTGCCTCTCTTTCTATCGCGTAGCTCTTAGCTCTTCTAACAACTTTAGGGTTGTCTTCTTCTAATCCTTCAACGCTCGAGCGGCCCCATCGGGCCGCACAACACAACAATGGAAAATCTATTGTCTTATTTTCTGTGCTTGAAGGATTAAATACTTTATTACAAGTTTTGTGTTTATAATGTGTACCTACCTACTTAAATGTGAAAAAATTACGTTTTAAATAAATCTAGGCTAGATGTACAGTTAACGCCACATTAGACTATGTGTTAAATTTGAGGCAGTCTTTATGCCACCGCCACCATACTGTTGCCGGTTACGGAATCCTTAAATCCAGAAATGTAGGTATTTAGTTAAGTAGGTATAATTCGCTCAAAAAAAAAGAATGAGGTAGGTGGGTACCTTAAGAAATTTGACCGAGAAAAAATAGTCACGACCCGCCTCTGAATATAAGTACCTATAACTTCACGCTTTCCTACCTATAGTAGGTTACACCTACTTATCAAAAATAGTCACGACCCGCCTCTGAATATAAGTACCTATAACTTCACGCTTTCCTACCTATAGTAGGTTACACCTACTTATCAAAAATAGTCACGACCCGCCTCTGAATATAAGTACCTATAACTTCACGCTTTCCTACCTATAGTAGGTTACACCTACTTATCAAAAATAGTCACGACCCGCCTCTGAATATAAGTACCTATAACTTCACGCTTTCCTACCTATAGTAGGTTACACCTACTTATCTCGTACATACTCATAAAAATTACGAGAAAAATAAACAAAATATAAATTTTTCTTATACATTTTAGAATCTTTCGGTAAAGTGAATAAACCGGTCAAGATCGAGTCGGACTCGCGCACCGAGGGTTCCGTACATCATAATTGCACCATCAAACCACACTGCAGAGTAGAATAATCAAATTAGTATTGCAGCTTTAGGTCAGCGCCATCTCTTGACCGATAGTGGAACTAATGTTAACTTTTTTAGAAAATTGATAATTTCTAAAAAAGTGTGCTACCTATATTGAGACATTGTTTTATTTTTCCTGTAATCTTTATATAAACTGCTATCACATAGAATGATTTCTGATTTTTCTCTTTGCAAACTTCGGAGATAAGGGGGGGGGGGAGGGGGGCCGGTAATTTTTTTTTATATTTTTCATCATAAGTTGAAAACTATGTGGCCTAAAACAAAAAGAAAAAATGATTAACAAGGTGCAAACGGCGTTCTATCATATGATATTCCACATGCTCTAGTAGAACCCACTTCAAATTTTTCAGACCCTTTTTCAGTCCCTGTTGTAAAAAATATATTTATTTTTTTTATTAATTTCTTATTTACAAAATAGTTGGGCGAATGTCATCTCAAACTATTCCGAATTTCAAGTTGATACCATTAGTAGTTCTCGAGATATCCAGCTGTGACAGACAGACCGAGTCACACCATAAGGGTTCCTTTTTTACCATTTTGGTACGGAACCCTAAAAATGAAAACTTTGAATCCCTCTGTTTATTGCGACAGCCGTCCACGCAACAATTATTAGTATTACGATTCTCCATCCTTACTAATATTATAAATGCGAAAGTCCGTTTGTTTGTTACGCCTTCACGTCTTAACTACTGAACCGATCATCATGAAATTTTGCATACACGTTCTTAGGGGTACAGTCTGTACCCTTAAGTACAGATAAGGACATAGGATACCTTTCATCCCGAAAAAAAATATTATTCCCGAGGGATAGCAAAAAATATTTCCACGCAGACGAAGTCGCGGGCGGCCGCTAGTTATTTATAAATTATAATAGTGTACGGTACAGTGCTGGGAGCAATAAATAATGATCGATTGACCGTCATAGAGGCACAGAATAACGTACGCGTGTACTCACACAAGCGCGGCGGCAACCCTGACTGATTTTGCATCTCCGAGTTGTCGCGCGCTGTAGGTACTTATCGCGGTAGGTATGGGCGAGTGACGGATGCCTGCTATAGGCAACAGCGTCGCTTAACCAGTTTGCAACAAAATTCGTGTGCGCGCGTATCGCCCCTGCACGAACTAAACATTTCCCCTTATTAAATCGTCATCGTCAGCCTAAACACAAAATTTAAAAATTTTGAAACTAAGAGACTTCCATACAAACTTTCATCCCTTATTTCATCCCCTCAGGAGGTGAAATTTCCAAAATCCTTTCTTAGTGCTCACCTACCTACACCATGAAAGGTATTTACCCTCCGGTGTCTTTAATTTCAGCCGTTAGAGCTCTAGGCATATCCCAACAATCAATCACCAATCAATCTCCAATCAATCAATTAATTTAGAGTTTTATATGTATAGATTTTATTTATTACTAGCGAACCGCTTTCGCTTCGCTTCGGTTCCTTCCTTTTTTTGCCAATTTCGACCTTCCAACAACACCCGAAAAGAAAACAAATGCCGGAAGGCAGAGTAAATTTTAACCATCAGCGCGTTTCTCACACCGATGACGGGACTCGAACGGGATGGAAACAGACTTTCGGACCAAGGGAGGTGATGACTGGAAAGTCATTCGGACCAAGGGAGGTGATGACTGGAAAGTCATCACCTCCCTTGGTCCGAAAGTCTGTTTCCATCCCGTTCGAGTCCCGTCATCGGTGTGAGAAACGCGCTGATGGTTAAAATTTACTCTTAGGTGATCGATTAACTATTGGTCTGCTGGAATGCACTCTGTGCTTGTTTTACTCCATAGCACAGAGGAAATAATCACTACGTTTTACTTCATAGAGTTAGATAAAAAAATTACTCTTTGACCCCTGTCACGCGGCGTGACATACCGCCATGTTGCGGAAATATTTAGAGCCAATTTTATACCTTTTTAATTATTTTTAAAAGTAATTAACTGTAACAATATTTGAAAGGGTCTAATTAATTAAAAATAATAAATATTGATATTTTAAAAATAATTAGTGGCGCTATTATCACAAAAGTCAATAAGAAATTAAACTATGACCGCGCATACCGTTGTTTCACTCGATGATAAAATTACGTATTTTAATGACTATATTTTTTATGATTTAATTACAAATGTACAGTTTTCAGATTTTTTCCTGTAAGTGTAGTTTATGACGCTATTACTTGCCAAATTTCATAGTTCTAGGTCTACGGGAAGTACCCTATGAATTTTGATTCCTTTGAGAGTACCGAAAATGCGTTTTTTGCGCCCTAAACGGCAATATCTTTTTTTCACATTAATTTAGAAGTTTGGTTTTTTTACAGCTTCAAGGGACCGTACCTAGACCTTAGTATATAGTTTAAATTTCAACTCGATACCTCCACGCGTTCTCGAGATAAAGGGTCTTGACAGACAGACGGACGGACGGACAGACAGACGGACAACAAAGTGATCTTATAAGGGTTCCGTTTTTTCCTTTTGAGGTACGGAACCCTAAAAAATAAAAAATTGGTAAAACGGCAGAACGGAATAAGATGAAATTTGGCACACAGACAATTCATAGCCTGGAATAACACAAGGATACTTTTTATCAAAGGTTCCTTAGGGATTTACCGAATGTCACGTGGACGAAGTTGCAGGCGGATGCTTGTAAATAATAATACAAGTCCTCAGGTGAACGTAACGTGGGTCTGGGCAGTACCTTAGGACCAAAATTGACGAGTGTAGATCCTTGAGAAACGCTTATGCCCAGCAGTGGCTATCGTGTGGCTTTTAAAGTAGATGATTATGAAACGGACAAACCGACAATAATGTAAGACAAATTGTATTACAATCGAATATTTTCATTCAGATAACATCAATTAACAAACAAATATGAAAATTGAATCACTCGAAATACAATACTGTAATAGGCTCTGAAAGGTATACATTATACTTTATAATACAGTTAATTTGAACAGCAGCCGTACCCACGTCAGAATACTTGGCAGAAGGGTCCTTTGTTATTATGTAGCAAAACTTTCTTGTTTTCTGAAGAATATTGAATTGTGAGTCGATTAAATAATAATAATAGATGTTTTGACGAATGCGATAAAAGAAAGTTGAGCCACTTGATAAATTCGTAATCAACTTAGCTTTGTTAATGTGTGTAAAACTGAAAAGTTAACAGACATTTATCTAAACTTTATAAACTGTTCTGTTTGACCGGGATTTAAAATGCTCTGTATTAGTTAACTATAAGATTTTGAAAAATAAATATACGTAGCTTATTTTCGCAAACAATATATGCAAGATGCAAAGCCCGCCCGCCCGCAGAAAATGCACATGCACACCACAAAACATCAATGCACAATACCTGAATTTAGCCAGACAGCAACACACCTTACACCTTCACCAATAAGGATGTTGACTTATGAATAAAATAACGAAATACTAATAAAAATCGTAGATTTATCAAACTTTTGGAGTAGCTTGTATAACTCTTGGTTTTATATATTGCGTATTATTTGTTTTATGACCCTTCAAAGTTGGGTGGACAAGTCCATTTAAAAAGTATAAAATTTGTTAAAATAAATAATACATTTAATTAGTCCGTAAAATTTATAGCAAATTTGTCAAATAAACCATTTTGATAAACACAATATTTAATCTAGCTGCCGAACAAATTTCCTACGCGTTGCATACAACGTAGGAAGCCGTGACGTCATAACTTGGTAGCCGTTAGTATGGAGCATTTTCGGGTGAGTCCAATTTTGTGCATTTCAAACTGTGATATCTCGGGCAGTTTTTATGCTAGCGTAATAATTCTTATACAAATGTTTCTTTTTTTTTAGGGGTAATTTATGTAACATAAAATAAAAAAAATAGTCAACATGCCTATAAGACTACTCCACAAGTGTTTCGCCCCAACCCGGAGCATCCTCAAGTGACGCCTGATTCAATCAAATACTTACTTAACTATAAGATTTTTGTAAACTTTGTGGTGAGAATTCAGCATAATATGAAATTATTATTACGATTAGTAAAATAACTTCTTAGCTTTTGTTAAAATACCATAACTTATCTTAACATACTGCATAACTGCATAACATCGTATTTCCGCCAGCCGTATTTTTTATGTGACATGCCAGATTTGCAAAACACAGCCATGATAGTAAAAATGGAAAATGGCTTAACAATACCTCTTTTGTAGCTTTGAAAGATGGAGACATCATAAATAAACTTACTCTTATAAAGTTTATTTCCTTAATACAAATGCAACGAAAAAAGACCTCCTTCAAAAAACCTTAAAACTAAAACCACATCAAAATTGTCTCTAAAAAGCAAGAAATAATATTCAAATCATTTGATACGAGATACGCATATCAATTTTAATAAAACACGTCTATTGAAATCGGGTGGGCTGGAGGTCCACTTTTGTTGTTTTAAAAGTCCAACCCGACTTCATTAGACGTGTTTTATTAAAA
This sequence comes from Agriphila geniculea, assembly GCA_943789525.1. Lineage (NCBI taxonomy): Eukaryota > Metazoa > Arthropoda > Insecta > Lepidoptera > Crambidae > Agriphila > Agriphila geniculea. The sequence continues at coordinate 8,471,357 of OX038889.1, read as the reverse complement.
TTGATAAGCGTATCTCGTATCAAATGATTTGAATATTATTTTCTTGCTTTTTAGAGACAATTTTGATGAGGTTTTAGTTTATGTTTTAAGGTTTTTTGAAAGAGGTTTTTCTTTTTTTTTAAAACGTTTTTATTTTTAACTTTTTTGTAGTAGGTATGTCAGAAGATATTTTGAACAAGTAGAAGCAGCTTTAAAATATTTAAATTTGAGATTTTAGTATTCACATAGCTATTTGTACATAATACCTACTAAGTAATATGTATAGTAGAAAAATTCCACTCGCACCAGATCATATTCTCGGGAAGAAATCAAACCCGCGACCTTTGAAAGTCCGGTTGACCTGCGATTGTGGAGGTTAAGAAACTTTGGCAAGGGTCAGTCGATCTCGATCTCCTTCGTGCTTCAGAAGGCACGTTAAGCTGTTAGTCCCAGCTGCATTTGCACTTATTAATGCCCATCAATCCGCATTGGGCCCGCGCGCTGAATTATGGCCCATATTCCTCATCAATCCGTAAGTAAAGCCTGTATCCCAATAAAAATGGCTACTGCGAAACCTTTCAATACTTTAATGTAATCACTAGTAGGTACACTATCCTATTTGATTTTGAAGAGTTCTCATGCGTATCTTCGAAGTCCAAGGTCCAATGCCAATGAAATTAATATGAGACCACCCTTAAGCTATTCCCTTTCCAACAAAATAAGAATCATCTAAATCGGTTCATAAACAAAGAAGTTTTGTCTGTAGATCTGTAAAAACTCGAGCAATATTTACCAGTATTTTCAGGATTACTCAAAAACTACTGAACCGATTTCAAATTTTCGAAAAATGGGACCAACTTGGGAAAAAACCTAATGAAGTAACGTTTTTATAATTTCAATCGGTCTAGCCGTTTTCAAGTAATTGGTGGAAATACACAAAAAAAACAAATATACCGACGAACATAGAACCTCCTCCTTTTTTGAAGTCGGTTAAAAAGTTTACAGTTTGTCGTAACTTCTTTCACAAATGTCACATTAATTTAATTTCAGTTAACAGCTTTTACAAAAAACGACTTTCTCTTTGTTTTCTTATAGAAATTTTGGAAAAAACGTAAGTCATTTTGGATTATATACATTTAGCTAATATAAAACTTAATATTTATAGTCTGCTAGAGGCTGTTTATCCTAAAATATGCTACTGATATTAAAATTTGTTATCTCAAATAACATTTCAGAAGTTCAACAATAACGATTTCAAACTTCAACATTTGCCCGTTGCCAAGATCAGTTCCTGTGAGAGGAAAATATTTACTTTAGTAAGGCTCCGGGCATAACAGGATAGTTGAAAGCATATGCAGTTTGCATCGGATGCACGTAGGTATGAGTATAAATCTTGATAAATATATTTGCCGGAAGTATTAAAATTGAAACGATATTGATATTGATGATTTGTTCACATGAAGTAGGATTTCAAAGTATATGGAATACGGAATTGATTTGAAAACGATATTCTAACAGTACAGTCTGGAACAGGTGGTAGGAAAATAGGGACGATTCAAAAGTACTTAATAATTAACTTTATTTGAATAAAGCTATTTTATACACGACTGCCCAAAGCAAATAGAGTGTATATGTGTTCAGGGTTCACGTATGTTTGTGGGTATGTGAGTTTATTTATTCCACCATAACTTCTTAAGCCTGAACTGATTTAGATAAATGGGGTATCGTTAGAATCCTATCAGCATCCCAAGTGACACTGGCTATATTTTTTTAAGAACAAATCAATATGGCGACTGTACGACGCCATTTTCAAATGTGAAAAAAAAATGTTTTCTTCTATTATTACAATATGGGCATCAAATGAAAGGCCTTGATGAGCACATTCCAAAACTATATAATATGACACTAAAATGTGTGAAATAAAAATAAATAAATTTAAGAAATATTAAAACAGGACTGCCCTGCCAAAAACGAACTAAAAAGTTAAACAACAAGTGTCATTGCAGTCGGGGGACCTCTTTGATTAAAAATTGTTCCATAATAAGGTCCCCCGACTGCAATGACACTTGTTGTTTAACTTTTTAGTTCGGATTTGGCAGGGCAGTCATGTGTTTAATATTTTTTTATTTTATTTATATTTTTGCCTTTGACTTTGACCAATAATACTTATCTACTGGCGATTATTAGAGCGAAAACTAATAATACTAACTTGATACCAGTTATGGCAAGGGTCTAACTAAATGATTGCATTTATTATTAAATTCAAACCTACACTTTCTGCTCGTTAAAGTTTTCTTCGTGGCCTAATAGGCTTTTTTTAACATAATAGGTATATTTAGCTTAACAATCTCTTTTAGGACCCCGTATTGCAATAATAATTTTAGCACGGGCCAAATAAAGAATGTAGGTGTTTGTTATTTTAAGAATCTGTTTTTTGACAATTATTTTTATCTGATACTTATTTCAAATATTTTTTATAACAATAATATTGCGTTACAAAACTCTTCCTTTGAGCTGTGAACTTTCGCCCACGTTTTATGTAAATTTCCCCGTTACCAGTCAGTAATGTGGACGTTATTTATGCCAAAGAGGACCACGAGCTACCAAAATTTTCATCAGGTGACCATTATAAATGGATTGTATAAGATCAAAGGTATTTTCGTAAAAAGATGCAGTGAATTTTTTTTTATTTTTTTTTGGATTAGAACCGTATCATTATCACTATTCTGTTAATAATAATATTAATCATGTAAACTTTAATGTTATAAGCTTTTAAACTACTTAACTTACATAACCAAGTACCTACTTCGGTAACACCATCTGCTTTATACTAGTATTTTTTGTTTTTAATATTATTGTATCTTTTATTACAAATGGAAAACTATATATTTTCTAGTACCCAGTTCAAGACTCCCTACTTTAAAAGTGGATGAACCTCTACCTAAAAAAGAGACAGATGTATTTATTATGCGTATTTACCTAAAGACTAAAAATAATTCTGGTAAATTTTTATTTTCAGGTAATTTTCTTTTTCCGTCGATGAGGTCAAGAGCGGCCCAACCTACAATTTGGTGAGATATATTACCTGACTATCGATTTTATGACCTTACAGTGGGACTGTCGACGATAGAACTAAAACTTGTTCGATTGACCTTTAAATCTTGGACCTAGAAATTGACTAATTAATTCTAAGTCCAAGTTTAGATCGTTAAATACCAACCTTATTGAAATCAAAATATTTTCATTAGAGAAACTTCAGTCCAATTTTAGCATCAAAATTCGAAATTTAATAAAACCTTACATAATTCCGACTCAATTAGGATTTTATAGGAGTTCTTAAATTTATTTTGTGCGTACCTATATTTTCATCGTGTATTATTGATAAAATGTTTTAAGATTCTATATTTTAATCTCACTTACCCTTATTTTTTAAATCTAGAGTACCTACGACGTCTAATGTATTGCAAATTGTATCAAAATATCAATTTGTACCAGCGCACAGCTTTTTAAATTTAGAATATAAAAGTTCAAGAAAATATTGGCATAAATATGAATTGAGAAATATAAAAATACTAAGTGTTAAGTTCAAAATTACTCTACACTTTGTCACGTTCCCGAAGCTACAAGCGTTTTCATCTTGAGATGTTTTGAGTGTCACTTCTGTTCTGTATCAGAAAGACGAACTTGACACTAAATACACGAAGGATTACGGAATGTTTCCAGGGAAATAAATGTCTTTGATATGCTAGCACTTACGTATGTGGAAATGTGGAGATTGTTATCAAAAATCAAATGTGATACTATAAAGAATATGCTTAAGGTAAGCTTTCACCTATCATAACTTTATTAAGTTAAGCGAAGTGGATGAAGTGGGTTTTGATTGTAATATTTGTAAGAAAAATATGTTACATCGAAAATATTACTTTTATGCAAACGAAAAGAGAATATATAAGTGGCAATCTTTGTGCCATCTTTGCGTACCTAAGTAAAACTAAAACAACGAAACAGACAAAGTATACTTTAAAATTATGACAAGATTTTAGGTATTCACAATCTATTTTTATATTAAGCTTATTAATATATTAGAAAAAATACTACAAAAAATCTACATACCCGTACTCAGATATTTTATATGACAGACATTGTAAAATAGGACATTAAATAATCAAAACATGTGATGTGGAAATTAAACGATCATTTATAAGCATAAAGTAACTACATACAGATTTACCTGAAACACCATTGACATATGCGCACTGGCTAGAAACATACATTTGCGGTTTGATGCAATTTAGTGAAGATGGGAAATCTTCGTTGCATTTCCTATTTTCCTAGTCCGACATGTTTGTGCCTGGATGTAATGGAACGGGTTGTTCAAACACTACAAAATACAATGTGTTATAAGTAGGATTAAAGTCCTACATAACGAACACGAAATTATGTAAAATAAAAATAAAATATTACTGTTTAAAACAATGTGGTAAGATTAAGGTAAGGTCTACAACTAAGGTCGTTCGTAATCAGAATAGGCTGGTACAAAGAGAAAATTATGTATTTATAGGGATTGGAGTGCCGCGTAATTTTGGCGTCCAGCTTGTCATATTGATGTTGGGGGTTCGGCTCCGCAGATTGGCTGAAGGAAACATCTCGTGATTTGAAGGGCTTGAACCATAGATGAATTTAACAATGTGCAATAGTTAATGAAATGTTTTCTTAGTTCTCTTTTTTTGCTTAAATGTATTAAGATTATATTGGAATAATTTATATAGATAGAAACAAATAAATCTTTTCTCAGTGTTGTCATGTCTAAAAGCGATAAATCTAGCCGGAAATACAGAATCTTCTCCGTTGCGACTTGGTCTAAATTACTGTTATCTAACTAGCTGCTGAGAGACGAACATTTTCAACTACACTCGGCGTCAGAAAAATCGCACCTTTTCAAAAATTTCTTCAAAGTTAATTTAATCCTATCTAATTTAATGGTAAGTGTTGTTATATACTTCTTCCCCTTCGGACATAGCCAACAGTCTTTAGAAACCGTTGGAATACTCGTCGAACGGAATTAATAACTGAGATTCAGTTTCCGAGCAACATTACATTGCCTTCATTTTTTTGCAATATTTTAGCTACTTCATGGGCAATTTCTCTTCTTCATCTTAAGTATTCCTTTTTTAATTGAACTGTTGAAGTGTGTTCAATCAATCCATCAATCAATATATTTATTTGCTCGAGCATGGGTATAAACAGTACAGATGACTTGAAATTAACAAAGTATGCCATATCCTACCCTCGCGGGTGCGCAAATTTTTATCATGCGGAGCATTTATAGAAGAATATTTAAAATAGTTGCCAAAAACCTAAATATCATTCACTTATTTATGAATAACAAAAAACATGCTGCCCTACTGAGGTACAAATATAGATTAATTAATTTGTCTGAAATATTTGGGATAACGTTACATTAAATAATCATAAAAATGTTGTTTACTCCATTATCTCTATAGCGAATTTACCCGCATTTCCTGAATTGACCCCTTTTATTTCCCTTTTATGGCGATGCAAGCAATAACGCTTTAAGCATTTAATTAAGGTAAATAACATGTTAATTAAATCAAACAATTATTAATTGAAATCTCATTAAATGTACTTTCAATAGATATCAACATTTACATAATAAAACGTTAGCTAGCAAAAGCAGGTGGCCAAGTCTCAACTTATTTTTGAAGAGGTGCGATTTTTCTGACGTCGATTGTATAAATTAATTAGATTCAGAGAATAATTCAAAAGTAATCGCAATTTTGTTCTTAATATAAATAAAACCGGTCAAGAGCGAGTCTAATTCGCGCACCGAGGGTTCCGTACCATCATAATTGCACCATCAAACCCCACTGCAGATTAAAATAATAAAATTAGTATTGCAGTTATATGTCAGCGCCATCTCTTGACCGATAGTGGAACTAATGTTAACATTTTTAGAAATTTGATAATTTCTGAAAAAGTGTGCTATATTGAGACATCGTTTTATTTTTCCTGTAATCTTTATATAAACTGCTATCACATAGAATTATTTCAGATTTTTATCTTTGCAAAGTCCGGAGATAAGGGGGGAACGGTAATTTTTTTTACATTTTTCATCATAAATCGAAAACTATGCGGCCTAAAACAAAAAAAAATGATTGAAAACGTGCAAAGGGCGCTCTTTCATATGATACCCCACATGCCATAGTAGCTCCACTTCAAATTTTTAAGACCCCTTTTCAGTCCCTGTTGTAAAAAAGATATTATTTTTTTTATTAATTTCTTTATTGCAAAATAGTTGGGCAAATGTCATCTTAAACTATTCCAAATTTCAAGTTGATACCATTAGTAGTTCTCGAGATATCCAGCTGTGACAGACAGACAGACAGACTGAGTCACACCATAAGGGTTCCTTTTTTACCATTTTGGTACGGAACCCTAAAAATGAAATGGTTTCACTTCGAATAATCCTCAACACATAGTCTCGAGTCGGTCATCGAATCGATTGCTATTTGCGGCGGTGCCAACTTGCCGTGGTTCCTTCCTGGACGGTCGCAGTACGATTAAATGTTTCACTCTTATATCTGGCAACTTTGGGATTGCGGAAAATGTTATTTGTACTAAACCAATTGGAAAATGTAGCAGTGCATATAAAGTTACTTTGCCGTATAACACAAAATATCACCGCAAAAGCAAAAGATAGCGATAAAGGTGCAAAGGGAACTGCAAAGGGAATGGGAATTATAATCAATATTTAATAGAACCAATTAATATTTACCTCTCAAGCATACGCGTTGAAATAAAACACGACTAAACGGATACTAGCGCGGTTTTATTGAAATTGAAAGTACTTTGGTATCAGCTGACTACCAAAGTACTTTCAATAAAACCAACAGGGTAGTGCTTGCCTTCACCTCAGCTGATGTTAAGTGACGATAAGGCCGAAGGTGGAAGCGCACTACACCTGAAATCCTCATCACTGAGGAACTGGCCATCTTAACTACCGGAACACAACAAGTTTCAAATTGTTTTTATGGCGTCAGACTTAGGTAAGATGGTGGTAGCTAGCCAGGCGGACTTGAAATAAGCCCTACCAACCACCGACTACAAATTGTACCCTCCCTGGGAATCGATCCCGGGACCCCTGCGTCTTACGCAAGTGGGCGAACCACTAAACCACAGAGGCGGTTAAAAATGTTTTATTTCAGAATGAGTTAAGTTGATATATACAGTATCTCCGCAAATAAATCAAGTAGAAAATGTCAAGAAACAAATCTTAAGATGACGCGTTGAGAAGCCGCTTAGTTCCGCGCCATTGCTTCAATCTGAGCTTCACCAAGTCACGTGGAAAACCAAATAACGAACATTCGAGATAGGTACACACACGGTACATATTATTTTTCACCTCTCCAACACGAAAAGTGCGCCTTTGACGCATAAAAACTCTCAGCAAAATCGATTTTTGTTGCGAGCGTGAGGCAAAGTGCTTTTTTAATTTCTAACACCACCTTTTGTGACAACCATGAGACTTGTACAATTCATATGTGAGAAAAGAATAGATAGAATAAAGAATCTTATATCATAGAATATGAATATAAGATTCTTGGATAGAATGCTTTATTACTCCATGTATTTTTTTCAGCATAGGTTTGATCGAACTATTTTTGTGATATATTACAAAAAATGAGTGCGTCAAGCGGTGAAGATAGTTGTTTAACACCAAAAGAGTTGAGTGAAGTTCCTAATGCCGAATTAAGCCTTTTACCAGTAAAATCATGTGAAAATAATACAGTAAGATGACTTAAAATTTATATGAAAGATGATTATGAAACGGAAAGCTGGCGTTTTATTAGTATAAAACATATGATAATTATAAATTTTTTCAATTTCGAGGATAAAAATATTACGTACGGAAATTTAAGAAGTATTTTTAAGAAGCGTCTTGTCTATGTTAGAACGTTGTTGTAAATTCACGTTATTTTATTTCAATTTTGTTATTTTAATACTTACATTAGACATATTTATTAAGTTCGTAAAATGTCATGACTAATATCGTTATCGTTTGGAGGTTAACGGAACCGCTTTTAATTTTACAGAGCTCCCTTAAACTTCCCTAAATAAAATTAACAAGTTTGCCGAATTGATATTTCCAAAGTTTGTACATTTATCAACAGAATCTTAAGTAACCCGGAGTAACACGCTTATGTACAAAGTAATTGTGAGTTGGTAGATAATTTTGACAAATAATTTTATGAGGTAATTTTGGAAATTGTTAGCAATTTTGACTTCAATAACAATGAAGATAAAATAACTTAGTCACTATCGTTGAAATACTTAAGAGATAGGTAAGTAGCTGTAATTTTCGTTTAAGTAAAATAAAATCCGGCCAAGTGCGAGTTGGACTCGCGCACGAAGGGTTCCGTACCAAAAAACGGCAAAAAAAATGCGTTTGTTGTATGGAAGCCCCCCTTAAAAATACTAATTTTATTTTGTTTTTAGTACTTTTGTTATAGAGGCAATAGAAATACATCATCTATGAAAATTTCAACTGTATAGCTAAAACGGTTCATGAGATACAGACTGTGACAGACAGACAGACGGACAACGGAGTCTTAGTAAAAGGGTCCCGTTTTTACCCTTTCGGTACGGAACCCTACAAAGAATCGCCGAAATTTATGTAAGCGCATAACTTCAGAACGACTGCACTAAATTAAATAATTATTTTTATAATGTATGTTATTATCAGAACAAGGTTTGTATAAAAGATAATTTTCAAAAAATTGTAAGGAAAGACTTTTTTTTCTCTTTTTCGACATTCTGAATTGCAATATAAGAAATAGATGGCGCCACCCGTGCCAAGGCAGGGCAGCAAGTTTGTGTTAAAAATATTTATTTTATTATTAATTTATTATTTATGATATATATATTTTTATATCGTGAAAGAAAAACTAAAAAGAATAATAAACCAAATAGTTCTTAAATGTGACGCGAAAGCCAAAACTTATATCAAAAAGGAATAAGTACTTTTTTACCATCGCCACTCGAAAAAGTGTGTTTAATTCAACGATAAGAGTGAATAAAACGCTGTTATATTCACCGAGTGAATAATAGTTATTTGTTATACAAGAGAGCAAAGCCATTTTTTGCTGCGAGTGCTGACTTTTAAATCACGAACTAGCGAAGTAGTCTAGAACTGAATCACGAGCGTAGCGAGTGATTCTAATATAGACTACTGAGCACAGTGAGTGATTTAAAGGCACGAGACATCAAAAAATTTGCTCTCGTGTTAAACTTACAACTTTTCACCTCTACCAGCGAGAAAAGGTGTTAAAAATTAAAAAAGCACTTTGCCTCACGCTCGCAGCAAAAGTCGATTTTGCTGCGAGTTTTTGGTAAAAAGCACTTTGCCTCACGCTCGCAGAAAAAGTCGATTTTGCTGCGAGTTTTTACGCGCCAAAAGCACCCTTTTCGTGCTGAGAGGTGAAAAAATATTTTGAATTTGGAAGAAGCGCGCATCGTATGAATTATGTACAAAAAAAAATAATCGTGCTGAAAGTATGGAGCTATTCCATAGATAAAGCCTCCCGCCAATTTTATTTAGGTTCTTTTTAGTGTTTTATCTTTGGGTTCTTTTCTATATAATAGAAGTGGATTAGACGTGCAGTCTTGCATTGCATCAGTCCATTCCATCAGTCTGGTACGATCTACAGACTGTAAAAATTCAAAGTCTATACAAACTGATGAAATGGACTGATGCCAGACCGATCATGCAATTTCCCTCTTAGCGTGGTTGTTTTTTCTAGTTTCACTATTTTCTAATGTTTAAATATTACTGATTACCTACCTAAATAATAAAAATGTAATAACTATAAATACTATAGGTATAAGTACTGCTATTTGTTTTCTCGCAGTCAATGGTAAAAAGTAGCGTACACAACTCGTGAAAAAAAAATTTCATCTCGGTCCTTTGTATCCCTCGCTTCGCTCAGGATTCTACTTTTGACTAGACTCTAGAATCCTTCGCTGCTCTCGGGATCCAACTTAGTCCCTCGAACTAAATTCCCTCTTTTTTCACTTGTTGTATAATCTACTATTAGCACATGAGTAAAAAAACGTAATTATTTACTCATGTGCTTTTAGTGATTTTATCACAGCAAACGACTTTCGAATTCTAAACTAATAAACAAGTTGTAAACTAAAAGTATTTATATCTTTATGGCTCTTTATGGTTTTTTATTTTTAATACTTACTTATTTTTTAAATATCAGAACGACAATTTAAATGTCATTTCATTATCGTCCCTTAATGATATACTCACTCGAAAACACTTCACATTTTGATTGGGAAATCAATTTCATTAAAATCGACACCGCACCTGTTTGCCCTCTTTAAAAATGAAAAAAAAACATGATTAACGTTTCCAGAAACTTCAGTCTAGAGTAGCTAGGTTGTTAAATATATCAAGAAACTACAGGTGATGTTTTATAATAATAATTAATACTATTACACACATCAACTTTGCCTAGGGATACTAGGTGTTATTTTCATACAAACGAGGTAACTTTAAAGCCTTGGTTTCCTGCCATGGATGTACTGTGCTGTGATCTAATGACGGTTATCCAGGGAGTGAATGGAGGAGATTCAGATCGCTATATACACCCAACTGATCTGACCAGCATTCTAAAAACGTAATGGACATGTTCAAAAAAACCACGAAAAATAGCATGAAAATGTATGTAAATCCTCAAACTGAGAACTCTAACCCATTAATCTTTTAGAATGCTGATCAGATCAGTTGGGTGTGTATAGCGATCTGAATCTACTCCATTCAGTCCCTGGATGGCCATCATCAGATTAAAGCACGGTACATCCCTGGCAGGAAACCAAGGCTTCAAAGTTACCTCGTTTGTATGGAAATAACACCTGTATCCCTAGACAAAGTTGATGTGTGTACATACAATGCGATTAATTTAACTTTGCAAAACTAAAGTGACTAACTTCAGAGCTCTTGCGGTACAAAACGACGTATTTTAATCTGTAAAATAATCTCTTCGCCATAGATTCTCGAGTGAAGTTGTAGCTTATCATTGTTTATTGTCAATTCAATCGCATTGTGCATGAAACATTTTTTTATATCTATCTGGGTGTAAGCTTTAAGCACGTGACAAACTTTCAGCATATGCTGTCCATGAAACTGAACAACAGTCTCAAAAAAACTGGAGTCAAAGTACAATCTGTGTTTCTTTTAGTTCATATATGTAAGAACTAAAAGAAACTATGACTATTCATATTAATATAGTAGTAACGTGATTAGTTTACATACTCAACCCAAAATTGGGCCACCCACCACCCAAAATTTAACTAAGATTTTGTTTCACAGATTAGGGATAACATTAGAAATTGTAAAAATAATAAGTCAAATAATTTTAAAGGAACTTTTAAGGAATCTGTGAAACTGGACATTACAAAAGTTGAATTTTCAAAAATCTATTGCAGTTTATGTACTTACCCCAGCTTTTTCCTAATGCCATAGATTATCACGTCAGTCAGATTGTTTTTAGTGGATTTTGGGGCTTATGCAGTGACATTCAGCCAGTTAACTCCTTTTAAAAAACAAAACAGTTTTTTAAAAGTTGATAATTTATCATACTTGCCATGATCTTCTTTGAGAAGTGACTTATTTATATAAATTCTAAAATATCTAAGTAATATTAAAACTTTTTTTGCATAAATAAATAATAATATATTTTATTTTTTTATTTTATTTTATTTCATAGGAAAACATACAGTGACTTAATAGCTTTATAAGTAATCCATGAGTCTATGCACCATTATAAGTTTTCGCATATAACATCTAATGCTTGCTGATTAATATGAGAAAACATGCATTCACACACTAAATACTAAACAATAACAAAGCAAATAAGCAATAGAGGTCAGTTAAACATAAGCGCAGATACAACACAAATTAAGAATGGACAGTCAGAGAACCATCGAACCACTTCTGCACCATAAGATTTTGAATACTTCGCGAGCTAGAATTAAATAAATCAAAATCAGTAAAGTCTACAATTTTATTATATTCTACAGCCGATCTAATGAAAAAAGAGTTACGACGATATTTAGTCGCGGACCGCGGCACGGCAAGACATGCCGGTCGTCTTAAGAGGCATATTACGTTTCGACTGTGATTTTTGCGTAAAATGACCAATTTTGGCGTTCTCGATCTCAGAAACAAAAATACATTAACAATTTTGAGTTATTGAATAGTGTAGACTAGCTATTGGAATAGTTCATAGCGGCTTCGCATTATTGAAAATTTGCTTAACTTTATAATTAAACCCGAAATTGCAGAGAAAGATTTTCATAAAATGTGCGAAGGCACTTTTTTGAGATAATGGATTGAACTAATGTGCTAAACAAATGAAATTAAAAAAAAATGAATATTATCTCTTATATAGTCGAATAGTTCATAGCGGCCTCGGAATTTTGAAATTATGTATGGAATATCTGAAAAAAAACCCCAATAAAAAACCATAAAACTACTAAAAACGCTCAGAATTAACTGTGAATTACTCCTAGATACATTATTATTATTACGTAAAATTTATATTTATATTTATGTATGTTTAAAGTTGACTCTAAGAAATTGTTCACTAACTTTAATTTTCATTTCTAACCCTTTAACTTTCCAGTGAATCATCATATTACTTTTTGTCGCGGACACATATAAATGTATTTAGTAGACCCAAAGGTTTCTCTAGGTTGTAGTGCTAAAATCCGTCAAAATCGAAATTTCGACGAAAAAATGTGATAGGGCCCTTAATGTAGTTCTCGCTGGTACTTGAAGCTGAATATTGGAGAGAAGTTCCGATGAGTCTATTTCATTTTGAGCAATATTGAAGAGGGTTTTCAAATCTGAAATATTACGCCTTATTTTAAAGGGTAAGATATGGTGCCTACGACATCTAATTTCATAGCTCGGGTCAGTGCTTCTACATTTATATTGCAAAAACTTAAGGAACCTGCGCTGGACTGATTCAAGTCTTTTGATTGCATAATCATACTGCGGGTTCCACACTTGCGAACAATACTCGAGGACGCTGCGGACGAATGAACAGTAGAGTATCTTGTTCACTTTGATGTTATTGAACTGCGAACTAGATCTAAGGACAAATCCTAGAGCCTTGTTAGCTTTTTTAGCGACGCTATCAACGTGCTTCTCGAAAGTTAGTTTGGAGTCATGAATGATACCCAGGTCCCGGATTTCATCAACCTGCTTTAGCCCTACATTACTGAGCTCATACTTGGTCAAAATATTTATCGGCTTACGACTAAAAGTTATGAAATAGCATTTATCAATATTTAATTCCAATTTATTTAATTTACAATATTGCTCAAATGATAATAAATCCCCTTGTAGAAGAAGGCCGTCATGAGCGTTAGTAATTTTCTTAAAAACTTTCATGTCATCGGCGTATAACAAAAAAATTGAGGATTTAAAACAGAAAGCTATATCATTGATATTATTTATTATTAAAATATATAAAATCAATGGAGCAAGCAAAGACCCCTGGGGAACACCTGAAGGGACGTTGTTTCAAATAGAAGATAAGCCATTTATGACTACGGCTTGGGATCTATTTTCCACATAGGTAAACCATCTGTATAAATTTCCCCTTATCCCGGCTTTAAAGAGTTTCTGCAAAAGTATTTGATGGTCAATACGGTCGAAGGCCTTTTTAAAGTCAGTGAAGAACGCGTCTACTTGTCCTCCGGAATCCATACCAGAAGAGACAAACTCTGTAAAAGAAAGTAAATTAGAGGTTGTCGATCGCTTTTAAGAAACCGTGCTGCTCGGGTATAAAGAAAGATTTTAAACTATTATAAACCTGTTTCTAAACAATTCTTTCGAGAATTTTGGCGAAAATGCAGAGCTTGGAAATTAGTGTAATTTGTGACGTCATTTTTATCGCTATTTTTATGGATGGCACTAATGAAGGCGGATTTCCATAGTTTAGGTACTATTTCTTCGGATATTGACCTTTTAAATAGGATAGATAGAGGTATAGCTAGAGAATCCGAGCATTTAACTATAAATAAAGGTGTGATTTGATCGGGCCCTGCACCCTTCGACAGATTTACCCTTTTTAGTAATTCTGACACTGTCTCCAAATCAATATCTACGTTGTTAATATTATTGATGGAGCTGCAGTCGGCAAATATGGCAAGGTTTCCCTCTGTACGAAATATGAAAGAGAGAAAAAACCAGCCTTTGACTAGTTTCTTGACCTTTTTATAGAGAAAAAAAACGTACGTAAAAAAATTCGATAGAGTAATTTTGTATGGGAAATTTGTACAGCGCCATCTATCGCCGAAATGAGAAATGAAATTTCCCTTAGAGTATTACATTATCGAGTATTTTTACACGCGTTTTTTTCTTGATAGATGTTCGTGCTAAGGGCGTTTTCACATTATCCGATCCGATATCGGTATCGGGTGGAAGTAAAATGTATGAAAAATGTGGCTCCGATATCGGATATCGGGTCGAACAATATGAAAGACCGACACATATTTCATACATTTTCATCATCATCCTCATCATCAGCCATTTTAATGTCCCCACTGCTGGGGCACGGGCTTTCCTTATAGGTGGATAAGGAGGACGGGCCATAACCCACCACGCGGGCCCAATGCGGATTGGTGGGTGTTAACGACTGCAAATGCAGCCGGGACCAACGGCTTAACGTGCCTTCCGAAGCATGGAGGAGCTCGAGATAATAAATTTTTGGTCACCCATCCCATGACCGACCATTGCGAACGTTGCTTAACCTCCGCAATCGCTGGGCCAGGTGCTAAACCACTGCGCCACCGAGCTCCCCATACATTTTACTTCCTCCGATATCGGATCAGGGGCTGACACCGATATAGGATCGGATAGTGTGAAAACGCTCTTAGGGTAGAGGTACTATTTTTTAGGGCTACAGTTTGACATTGACATTCACAAGTGCATGTAACAGACCGAACACAATAAATGAGAATAGAATTAGCATTTTATTTTTCTTTTATTTTTGTAGAGTCACCACTGTCGCCCTCACCAGCCTGAATTTTAGTCCGGATTCAGATAAATGGATTTGCGTCTTATGTTTTCTCCAATTTATCATATATAAAGGTTTTAAAATTAATTATTGGTGAACTTTTTCTTTTGTTACATTAATGCTAATGTTTCGGTCTGTCTTATTTATATCTCCAAAAATATCCATTAACTCCCACCCTCGTCCACGTAATGAATTTACATAACGACTTTTGGGGTTTTCGTGAGAACTCGTAAGTAATTATAGATTAGATTTTGAACGTTTAATAAAAGCAGGCTTTTATTTATTAGGTTCAAAGACCGAAATCGGTCTTTATCTGTACATATCTCAAATGCAACTTATAATATATTTGTTTTATTTATATTTTTGAGCTCGGTGACGTTGTGGTTTAGCGCCTGGCCCAGCGATTGCGTAAGTTAAGCAACGTTCGCAAGGGTTGGTCATGGGATGGGTGACCAAAAATTTATTATCGCGAACTCCTCCGTGCTTCGGAAGGCACGTCAAGCCGTTGGTCCCGGCTGCATTTGCAGTCGTTAATACCCACCAATCCGCATTGGGCCCGCGTGGTGGGTTATGGCCCTTTCTCCTTATCCACCCATAAGGAAGGCCTGTGCCTGTGCCCCAGCAGTGGGGACATCAAAAATGACTGATGGACATTTATATTTTGTGAAATGTTTTATGTTTTACTCAGTTACACTTCTGCTTTTTGAATATATTCTTTTCATCAGCCTGTTAAGGTATGTACAGTCAGCAATGAAAGTTGCCTAACGTTTTGGTACCTTGTCATAGCAACTTTTTTAACAGGTGGCTGACAGCTTGAAACATTAGTCAATAAAGTTACTATGACAAGGTACTAAAATGTTAAGCAACTTTCGTTGCTGACCGTACATACCATACAAATTACTATTATGTTTGGAAAATATAACAATCTTTTCAATTTATCTCTAGCGACCGCGAAGTGTCGCTATAAGCTTGGTCAAAAATGCTTCTGTCCGTTTGTTCTCCTCACAAGTCGCATTTCTCAACCGATTCTCGTGAAATTTTGTGAGCAGGTTCAATAATTAGGTATATAGATTTATTATAAAGCCTGTTTTTTGAATTTTTTTGAAAAAAAATCACATTTCATTCATTTCGAAAAATATTCAAAAATGTCTCAAACACGAGGTCTTATACAGTTCACAGAGTCACTAGTATTTCCATATATTTTTTTGTCGATTCTAAAAAAAAGTCAAAACACATCTCTTCAAATCCAGAAAGGTTTGTTGAAATTGAAATTCCGCTCAAAGGATTAAACTTGGATAGGCGCGGTCGGATCAGGTACATCATTTGGCCTTCTCTTGGTTAATCAAAATGTTTAGACGTGTCTAATTCGAAATCTATGGAAATAATTTTCTACTAATTGGAACAAATAGGTTAATTGATATTTTTAAGAAAATCTCTTAGGTATTTAAAATAAGATGACCTGGCTAATTGATATTCGTCATTAGCAGCTGATAAAAAGTATTCTATGTTTTACTCCAGGCTATGTCTGTGTGCCAAATTTCATCCAAGTCCGTCCACCCGTTTTTGCGTGATTGAATAACAAACATCTAATTTAACATCAATAAATCCAAACTTTCACATTTATAAAATTAATTAGTAGAATTTTACAGATCAAACCATGAAGGAAGTGGAATTAAGGCGAAAGCTAGTTAGTTTATTGTTTTTCTTATTTTCAGAAAAAAATGTATGCATTTATTAATTTCAGTAAAATGCACATTAGATAGTTCCGGCAAAGTGTGATATTTACGGGAACTTTCCTTGCTATCCTTATCCTTACTAATATTATAAATGCGAAAGTCCGTTTGTTTGTTACGCCTTCACGTCCTAACTACTGAACCGATCATCATGAAATTTTGCAAACATGTTGTCAGGGGTGCAGAGAAGGACATAGGGTACCTTTCATCCAGAAAAAATGTATTGTTCCCGAGGGATAGCAAAAAACCTTTCCACGCAGCCGAAGTCGCGGGCGGCCGCTAGTTTAAAATAAATCGTTTACTTCACCCAAATAAATTACGACAAGGGTAGGAACAAGACTTCGCCAGCCTGCAAATCGTGAATCTTAGTAGATAAACCACAGACGTCTGGAAAGAGTTATGTCTTCTCCACGCTGACTATTAAATCCTAATTGTTGAAACCGTGCACTTCTAGGACAAAATTTGCATTCACGAACTAGAAATGTGTGAGTTTCCAACAAACTTTTTCTTTATGCACAACGGAATAGTGACGATAAGGCCAAAGGTGGGAGCGCACTACACCCGGAATCCTCATCACTGAGGAACAAAACGACACAGAATTTAGCTGTATATCGGTGATATAAAAAGTCGCATATGTGTTACAGAAACGTTTCTATCATTAGAAAGAGGCCCCACTTTTATCACTATAAAGTGATACAGTATATCTATTGTAGCTCCACTTAGGACTAATCAGACACATATCAGTGACCTCGAATCAGTTGCAACACAATATAGTGATATATTAGTGATTGTGATTCTACAATAACACTGTTTGAATAACGTGAAAAATTGAACGCGTTACTGATTATTTTTATAAGAAAGAAAAATATTCATAGGTATATTTCGTTAAGTAATATTTTTATGTCGCCATCATGTGCTCCATTTTTATTATCCAATTTATGTGTGTAAAAAAGATTAGTGTAAGTGCAATTTCACATGCGGTTGCAATTCTATTGTTAAATTAGTAGCATAATGTTATTGTTTTTTTAGTGCCCCCCTCGAATTCGTAGTATTTAATTAATAAAATTGATTTAATTTATCAAATTATTTGTGAAGATACCAATATATGATTAATTAGTGTTAGTGTTGCTGCTACTCAGACGATATACAACATCGGGCGGCCATTACGATAAATTAAATTTTGGTGATATATGAGCGCGCACAAAGCTTCATTACAACTTATGAGTGCTATTAGGATCCCCTTATCATTTATTTAGCACAAGTGTTTTAATAGCATCATAAATCCTACTATACATAGTTGCTCCATATTCAAGTTAAGGAGTATCAATTTGTAGCTGTGTTATATATGTTGTATAATGCAGCTGAGTAAACGTTTATGTGATAGGTTAATACGACAATTTAGCTGTATATCCTTATACAGCTAATAAGGGTTTCAATCACAGATATACAACTAGCAGTGATAAGCGTTACTTATATACGATATTAATATCACTACTTAGTGATAAAAGTTGGCCTATTATCACATTTTTGCTAGCTGGGAAGCTATTTTACCTCTAACTGCCGGAAGACAACAATTTTTAATTGTTGTTACGGCGTTAGACTTAGGTAAGATGGTGGTAGCTAGCCAGGCGGACTTGAAATAAGCCCTACCACCAACCAAACCGATTACAAATCGAACCCTTGTACGGGCTTGTACCCCCCAGGGAATCAAACTCGGGACCCCTGCGTCTTACACGAGTGGGCGTATCACTAGACCATAGAGGCAGTTAAATTATAATTTAATAATTGTTTGATTTACTTACCCTAGGAATAATCCTTTTTATACGTGCTCTATTAAAATGTGAATAAACGTTGAACTGAAACCGTTAATTAAGTCAATTACTAAAATGGAAATTTTCCCAAAGCTATAATATTCGTTTTAATAACGGTAGTTACAAGTTGTGGAAAGCCTTTCGAGGTGGCCTTTTAATCGTTTCTCCCTTAACTATCCCAATTTAGAAGAATCTTTCCATCTCTTTGAAGGAATTTTCATGAC
This sequence comes from Agriphila geniculea, assembly GCA_943789525.1. Taxonomy (NCBI): domain Eukaryota; kingdom Metazoa; phylum Arthropoda; class Insecta; order Lepidoptera; family Crambidae; genus Agriphila; species Agriphila geniculea. Next base: position 8,452,494 of record OX038889.1, on the reverse strand, counting down.
CTACTTATAAAAAAATCTTGAGATATTATTGTGTATCTTTACACCTATCGAGATTATTTAAATGTGGATTAATATTGTTAATTAAGTATTTTATTTAATTGTGGAAAAAGTTTTTTCTAATTAACATGCTTTTGAATTCATGAGCAAAAATTAACCCTAAAATAATACGATTTTCCAATTATTCCGAGATTTTATTATCCATAGATTAAATGAAATTAAACATTATCAATTTATTTTGTTACTTATGTATTTTATTCACGATTATTCACGAAACGGTAAATAATCGTGGGTATTTACTGAAATATCTGTCATAATCTCACGATTTCTTACCCTATTTACTTGTTACTCGTAAATAATCAATGAGTGAAAACATCTAACCGTATCGTATGTTTTATCAACATCTTTAATTAATTGAAACGACATGCCTTAAAACTCTCGTGTTTATTTAGCTACGAACATTTCAAATGCAACTATAACCCGGGAACGAGAACAATGCAGAGCGTTTTACATAAAACGCGGAGGCAAGTGGAGAAAAATTCGCGCCTACTTTCTATTGCCAGTACCAAAATTTGCACTTGGCTCTTCACGGAATTCGAGGTTCTGGAAGAATCGTAAATGTAACCACTTTGAATAGTCAGAATGTTCATGAAAAGCCTTAAGGCGCGTTCCCACCTGGTCTATTTTATGATCTATTTGCTAGAATCTATGAAATAGAATAATGTGAACTGGCTTTCTATGGGTTAGAATATTCGCTAGAAATAGAAGCCCAATATTGAATGCTTTAACTTGAATTCTATTCTATAAAGAATCGATCAGCAAAAGAACCGTGTGAATGGCAGTTGCAGTGGGTACGCAGTCAATTGTAAAGAACAAAGTATTATAATTAATTAATACTTTCATTCATTCATTCACACACGTCGTCAACAATGTGAAGCAAAAAAGTGCCATGTAAATGGTGCGATAGTGACATAGTCATATTTTTGAATACTTCAGAAAGTATGAGTGCCTGTGGAATGTTACCAGATATCAGCTGAGTATGAGGATACAACCAAGCGATATCGGGCCAACGAAAGATGTCACACACGGAATTAACTGTTGACAACGTAAAATAATAAAAAAATATAGAATATGTGTGAACGCTCGACTTATTCCTTCTGGATAGAAAGATCTGATCTATGAAATAGATCATAGAATAGATTTAAGGGAAGAAACTCATTTAGTTACCAAGCAGAATCATGGTGTTACTAGCACAAATAAAAAAAAATGCTGTATTATATTATATAGTTCAGTTTAAATGATGCTTTGAAATGTCTTTTTTTTCATATTCCCAAAGCCATTCATTTTAACAAAGAATTGTTATAAACTTTTTGTTGCTTTGTCATTAAAAGCGATTTATCAAAAATACAAGCAGTCTTTATCTATATTCAAATTGTTATTTCTTGTAAAATGAAATGTGATTCTGTCATTCCAAAATACTTACGTAGGTATTCATAAATAAGCATTTGAAACAATAATTTAAGTTACGTGTGTGTTGAAAAAGCTTGAGATGTTGCCAAACTTTTGCATACACTTAAGTAATTTACTTAATTTAGTGAAAGAAATGTTTCTAATGCTCTAGACACATTGCTATTTGCATGTAATCTACTTAATTTAGTGAAAGAAATCTTTAAATGCCCTAGACACATTACTCTTGTTAAAGATAAATGCTGACATTTGAAGTGATTTATAGATACGTATGCCACATAGGATTTCATCGTAATTTAAAAAGTTGTTGTTTAAAAATGCAATTTGATTTTTGAGACTGAGATAAGAGTTTGCCAAATAGCACCATAATTCGTGTGTTTATTTCTATTTCATCTGTTGTGTGTATTTTAAATGTGTCAAAGAATACTAACTACTTTTTATGTGCTATTTACTACCGTAAAACCTCCTATCACTGGTCCAAAATTACCTATTTTTTAAGTTTCTGCCTGTAACTTTTAATATATTTTTCTAAAGGAAAAATCTAAAAGTTTTCTTAATAAATGATGATATGAACTTTCAAATCTGAAAAACTGGGTTTGCTATTTTAGGTAGAAATGCATTTTTCATGTATAGCACTATCTGTCGCAGAAATGCGAAATGAAATTTCCTGTACACTCTAAAAAATGAAGGCCAACTAAGAGCAATTTTCTCTTAGTAGATCTTGAATTGAATGAAACAATTATGATAATATTTAATTGAATCAAAGCTGAATAGTTAAATCAACATGTTAGCCTGTGATTGAACTAAACACGTAGTGTGTTTATTAATTCTAAGAAGCTTATACATAGTTTCAACTATTATTGACTTTTCTTGCGTGATTCGATCATTTTTATTAGTTATCATAAACAAATAAATAGTAGAATCAATTAATAATAAAGTATCAATATAATTAAGTAAATAATGAATTTGACAATTCTCATTATTAGATGAATAACTTCGTCATCATTGATTTAACTAAGACTTATTGCTAAATCAACTAAAACTGTTATCTTTAAAACAACAAATAAAAATATTCAAACCAATAATGTCAAGTAATCATTTTTATCATTTAACATTGTTGAATTAACTATGAATTAAATGGTAAATTCTACTAAGATTATGTTGTTTAAATATTTCATATTACTTAGTTAGAATAAACACAATAGTTTTCATAAACAAATAGGTAGATAATGTTGAAACAATTATTAATAAAGAATCAAAATCTAACTAGGTTTAGCCGCACTTCGGGTATTAGCCGTAACATACATGAAATTATCACTAGTTTAAATATATTACGTTCGTTATGTAAATAATAGACAAAAGCTTTTCTTATTGTTTTTTTTATTTAGAGTAATGCAGCGGAGCTGCTCGGCATGGTTTGTGGCATAGTAGTGGCATGCATGCCATCCTGATTGCGCAGCGCGCTAATACACATGCGCCACGAAAGATGTCACTGTGCTGTTTACATTATTTTCTAGACGGCAGTGTTAAAATTTTTTCCGATTTCATGACCTTCTTTAGATTACTTTGGTTCGACATCAGTTCTCGGCCTTTTGGCTAAGACCAAAGTGTAGTATCTGTACTTTTCAGCTTAATATCTAAAAGTTCCCTCACTGAGGGACCAGTATATTAAACTGATTTTTTTATAACTCTACGGGATGTTTGGGATGTTCGCTCTTAGTTGAACTCACTAGGTGAATTAGTTCTAACAAACATCTTTCTTGTTAATATGGACCAATCTCCTAGTTGAACTCACTAGGTGAATTAGTTCTAACAAACATCTTTCTTGTTAATATTGACCTTAGAGTAAGACGCGCTTCTGTCCCAGAAAGAGAAGCCATACGAAGCGTTCCCCTCTGCCGAAGTACAAGCCCAAATGGGCATACGCGGTTAATAAAGCCAGTTGCGCCCGGATTTCTTTCTAGACCGAGTCCAGTCGCGCAAGTGAACGCTGCAGTGTTTAAAATGCCGAATTGATGAGTTTTTTGCCGTTAAAAGAGGTCTGGAACATCAAGTTTACAAAAAGACGGTGTTACATTTCACATGAAAGTAATTTTTTGTCGTATTATTGCTATTTGTTTACATTCAAACATTAAATTCGTATATTTTATTCTTGATTAGTTGTCAAATTTGTTCAGTGACATCGGGTCTGCTCGTCCATGGCTCGTCCATACAAATTTCAGATCTGTCGCTAGATAAATCCGAGTTCTCGCCGATGAGCAACTTAGTGATGTTACCGTATCACAATGTTTGTCGATAAAGGACATGGCCTGGTCCTGCTCAGCAGTCTCATAAATGTGATATACCTGAAATATTCCTTAAATATTTATTAATTCTTTTTAACTTCTGACAGACTCACACTCAATTGCAAGAAAGATTTTTATCTTTTTAATGCCACTTTAAACCCTAATGTTTCATTAAAGTATTGTAGGAAGAAAAATTAGATGCATTTTAAAGCTCCTTTAAAATTTAAATATGGAAATGTCAAATTTATCTAATGAAGTGTCAAACCGCCCATTTACCGGTATTTTGTATTGCACGAAGCAACTTTAGCGCATCAGAGCTCATTAAATTACATTTAAAGCACGTTCCAGACGGATTAAATCACGCCCCCCATCAGAGGTCACCTTGGTGGAAGCTTGATTGGGGCGTGGTTTCTATCCACGGATTGTGTTGCGGCTACACGAGTTTGCATCAAGCAAGGTCACCCCTGTTGGGAGGCGTGATTTAATCCGTCTGGAACATGCTTTAGAGGTAGAATTTTTAATGGGGCGATGACGGGCCATTAAAGCAATTTCACATCATGTTTACTTTGTATTTTTGCTGAATATGTCGTTGACTGACCAGCCTATCGTCATTGTCGGATCCAAAAGATGTTCCTTGTCGCCACCATATCCCAGACAGAATAAATTTATTTGAAAAACATGACGAAGAAAAATCCCGGCTGCACTACTGTTTTTCAAAGGAGGCAGCGCTCCTGCTTCGAGACCGCCTCAATCTGGAGCCACAAACTCTGAGGAGTAAGGCCATTTGTGGTCTTATCTAGCTTCTGATCTGTTTGCGGTTCTTCGCGACAGGCTCCTTCCAGATGGTACTAGCTGATCTGGCGAACATAGACAGCTCTATCTACTGTCCCCTTACATTACATCACATCAAAATGAAACATCTGTTCGATCAGCCCTTGTAAACACAAGAGCACGCAAGAGTATATGAGACTAGACAATAAGACTGAGTGTTCTTGAGTCCGTAATAACTTGTTTAAGACTAATTTAAGAACAATGACAAGGTACAAAATAATTATAAGAACCCTGGGGCCCTATTTTTGAATCGCTCGGCTGGCGTCAAGCGCTCGTTTCTACTGATTTTCGTTCGACATCTCATTGTTTTGAGTCATATGTCGAACGAAAATCAGTCAAAAAGAGCGCTCGATGCCAGCCGAGGGATTAAAAATAGGGCCCCTCCCAAGCAGCATCACAAGCTGTATAACAGCTCTATTAAAGTTCGTTTATACTCTTAATGCTGTATTTCTTGACCGCATAAAGGCTGTATAAGCGCTTATACAGCCCTTATACCCCTGAAATTGGCACAAATTATACAGCGTTTTGCGTTATATTAGCTGTACAGTAGCTGTATAAGCATAAAATAGACTGCATAATAGCTGTTTTGCGGCTGTACTATGGTGTACGAGGAAACCAATACACTCCAATTACTACATTGTAACTCATTTGTTAAGCTTTACGTTGTAAAAAGTCTGTTGAACAGAATTACAAAAGAATTAAAACGAAACAGAAGAATTTTTAATGATGGCGTTTATAATCAGTTTGATCAAAGTGACATTTATTATAAATGCTTTGCGTTTAAAGATTTGGAGATTCGATAGGCGCAGGATACCGTGCATTATCGTGCAAAAATAAATTTATTGTGGACATATATATGTTTTGTGATAAAAAATAAACGTGCCAGCATAATAACCAAGGAAGAGATATTAAATAAGGTAAGTAAATATGGTTTTTATAGGTTAGAATTTAAAAATGTTTGAATTAATGGACGTAGAGCCTCATTGGTGCATAGTAGGTTATTGGAAAAACTGAAAATATTGATAAACATAAAAACATTAGTCAAATTTTTATGTACTCATGTTCGTAATCTTCGATTTGTAATTGATAAAATGGCGACAATTTGCTAAGCAGCCTAAATTCTATTTTGATGGTCTTATTGCATTAATAGCTGTACTATGTAGGTAATGGATACTAGTATTCAGCTTTTAGCAGTTGATGGGCTGTATAAACGAATAAATTTACTATTAATGTTGCATAGCAGTGTTTCAAACATAACCTGTAACTCTTTTTAGGGATACGTACTCGGCCGATGTGACGATAGACACAATAGATACAAAACAAAAAAACAAAACAAAAAAACCCAAAAGAAAAATGTATAAAAATCTGGAACTAAAAGTCAATGATAAAGTAATTAAATGTCCTAAAGAAATATCAAATATATTTAATGAATTCTTTGCCTCGATAGGAGAAAAGAGTAAAATAGATGAAAAACCTGGACGTCCCGTTATTAACCCTCCAACACAATCAATGTTCTTACGACCAGTAGAGAGAGAAGAAACTACAAAAATTATTAATCTACTCAAAAATAAACACAGTTTCGGCACTGATGGTATACCGCCAATTTTGTTAAAAAAGTGTGCTGACGAACTCTCAATACCTTTAACTTCCCTTATTAATCAGAGCTTCAATGAAGGAGCTTTCCCTGATGAGCTCAAAATATCCCTGGTCATACCCGTCCATAAGAAAGATGAAAAAACATCTCCGGACAATTTTAGACCCATTGCACTCCTTTCAACATTTGCCAAAGTATTCGAAAAAGCGATGAGCCTTCAGTTATATAATTTTTTAGAAAAGTATAACATACTAAACGATGACCAAAACGGATTTCGCAAAAATAGATCAACCACATTAGCTGTATTCAAATATATCCAAACTGCGCTTCAGCAATTAAATGATAGAAATCATGCAGTAGGCCTTCTGTTAGACATGACAAAAGCATATGATAAAGTTTCGTATAACATCCTTCTGCAAAAACTCTATGGCTGTGGCATTAGAGGCCCTGCTTACTCCTGGTTCGAGTCATATTTAAGTAATAGGAAACAAATAGTACAAATTGAACATTTTAATAGTCAAAATAATAAAATAGAAAAAATACAATCTAACGTAAGAAATCTAACCTGTTCCATCCCGCAGGGGAGCGTATTAGGATGTATCTTATTCATAATATATATAAATGACCTTCCAAAAACTTTAGACCATGATCGGACAGTTCCCGTGCTATTTGCAGATGACGTTTCAATATTAATCAAATGTAAAAAAAACTCAGACCCAAATATTGATATATTACATACTCTCGTAAATGTATCGAATTGGCTAACAGACCATAATTTAGAAATAAACTTGAAAAAAACTAAACTCATTGAATTTAGAGCGTACCAAACAAGTCCTTTAAATATTGACGTTAATTTTGGGAATTCTCGAATAGATTTGGTAGACACATTTACTCTCCTCGGACTAACAATAGATTCTAATATAAATTGGAAAAGTCATATAGAAAATATAAAATCTAAATTGTCAAAATTCACCTACGCACTTTTTGAAATTAAATGTAGTACAAACATAGAAACAGCACTAGTAGCCTATTACGCGTATGCTCACTCATGGCTCAAATACGGGGTTATGCTTTGGGGCAATAGTGTAAACGTCGGTGAATTGTTTGTGCTCCAAAAGAAATGCGTTCGGATTATAGCTCAAATAGACAATATGCAGAGTTGTAAACCTTACTTTATAAAATACCAACTACTAACATTACCCTCGCTTTACATACAGGATATTTGCTTGTTCGTCTTTAGGTATCGCAGTAAATTCCTTCAAGTGCAGGACACACACAATATTAACACCCGACACAAGACAAGATTATATCTGCCTCCTTCACGCATTAAAATGTTCAACTGCAGTCCACATCACATGGCGATAAAAATCTTTAACAAGTTACCACCGACAATACAGAACGACCAAAAATTAACTTCTTTTAGCAAAAACTTAAAAACGTTTCTCGTACAAAATAGCTATTATTCTGTGAAAGAATACCTCGAAACGAAACATATATAGGTATAATATATTAGTAATGGTAGGTAATCTAAAATATAATTACAATTTTATTATAAATTAAAATGTTTATGTTAATTTAAAATGTAATTTAAAATTTAATTTTAATTGAATTATCTATTTGCTTAATTAAGTTTAATTTGCCATACCTGTACAAGGTGTCTAAGTTTAAAGTACTTTTTATAATTTAAGAACTATGTAACACTTAGTCTGCAAATAAAAGTTTGAAGTTTGAAGTTTGAAGTTAGATAACAATTGTTTTATTTTTTTTGATAGTCGAAAGGTTAAGTGAAAACCAAAATGCACTCAGAGATCACATCACGTTTTCGAAAATAAAGTAAGGTGCATTCGGCTAATCCCGAAAATCGGGTAATTCAGATAATTACTTATTACTACTAAACGCGGCGGATTTTATTGCTCTGGCAACATTCACCTAGACGCCATCTTTGTTTACGAATCTGCGATGCTATCTCTCAGTGCACACACACACATTGGAATCATATCGTTTTATTTGACTCTTTAAAGTAAACAAAAGCGAAGTCCTTACATTATTATCGGTATCTCTTTTTTTCATAAAATAAAATATTTTACGTTTCACTCTGCCTTACTCGTAAGGTATGGATATGTATTGCTGAGTTGCAAGTGGCTGAGGCGTACACAGAGTACTCTTATGTGTGTGTATAATATTTTGTTTTGTTTTGTTTAGTAGCGGTCAAGAGCGCACGCCGCGTGCCGTTTTTGATTTTCGCTCGCGGTATCATACTTGTGCACAAACATAATAGGTACAAAAAAACTAAAACAATTAGATATTTTATTTTAAAGCTCGTGTAAATTAATTGAATTCGGCAGTAAGAATATTTTAGAGTGTGTCCTAAAACTTTTTACAAGCGTTTATTTGTGAACGTCAGGTGAGCGGATAAATGAGCTTCTATTGTGAGCAGATGTGTATGAGAGGAATGTGCAAGCAATGTGGGGAATGTGCCTTATATTAAATGCAATTATGTGGCTATCATAGAATAATCGCTATATTCAAAAATTAAGTGAACCGCTAGCCTGATATCAGGCTGGCGAGTGTATTCTGAATTACTAACTATTCAAGGCTCACTTAATTTTTTTATAGTGTTTTTAGCCTCACAACTAATAACCTGTTATTGATCTGTCTGAAATAGAAACTACCTTCATGTTGTTCGATTGAACTAAATAGATTTTTTGTATAGACTTGGAAATTACATAATAATGTTAGGCCATAGAGTCAAAAATAATTAAGGCAAAAATAAAATATTTGTTTTAAAAAAACCCTTTTATTATAAGTACTTACATATTTATTTATTTTTTAGGAAAAATGCCGTTCAAGATTGTGGAGACAGTGGAGAAAGGCAAAAGTTTACTTTTCATTGTACCCAGTTTATGGGAAACAAATGGCATTTTGAAATGGCCAAAAAACTGCTTAGATGTGCGCAAATTGGTCATGAATGAAAATTGCTTACCTGCAACTGGATGGTCAGCCTCAAAGTGTCGAGTAAAAAGACACTCAATACCGTCCTTTTCGGAAGCAGAGAGAGAATTAGGGCTTATGCTTGAAAGAAGCGATACGGATGACACCGACAGAGAAATACAAAACAGTAAAGTGCAATGTCAAAAAGAAAACGTGAACTATAACGCTTTAGCAGAGCAGTTGGTTAGTATATTTTTCTTTTTACATTATTTTGATTAGTAGTTTGGTATATCTCAGCAAATAAGCAGACGTACTCAAATTTTCAAAATCCGCACCCAATTGCATTTATAGTTTACGTAAAATTTTATAGGTTCACTAGACGGACCTCCCCGTTATTGCACGGTTAGAATAAGTAGTTTTTATTGAGGATTTTGTTAAAACTTGCGAGGTCTTTTAGACCCCCTTAATGCCAGGTCATCGCAATAATCCTTAGTTTTTCCGCGAATGTGTACTAACTGTAAATTAAATTAACTTAAACAAAATTATGGGTCTAGAAGTTTTAGAGGTTTCGTGATGAGTTAATAAATAAGGCACAGAGCCATATTTGATATTTGACGATCGTTCAGCGACTCAGAGCCCGTAGCCAAGTTGCATTCGTTTAGATGTCGAACTTCGTTATCGTCTAAAAATGTATGGGCTTGACGTTTCCAATCGTCAAAGTTGTCGACGACCTGTCAACTCAATCCCATACATTTTTAGACGATAACGAAGTTCGATATCTAAAAGAATGCCACTTGGCTACAGGCTCTGGCTTGTTGACAAGCGGCGCATGGTTCGGCACCGGCGCGCTTTATACCTATTCAATATGAATATTTTGTTTGAAATGTTTACATTCCGTATTAGACTTATAAATATTTTGCAGTTTTGATAACATTTCATGATGTTTTTGATAATATTTATGTTGTTTATGGTTGGTTTCAGGTTTTTAAGAAACCAACTCTATCATCCACTTCATCAGCTTCAACCAAAATACTCGAACCCTTACATCCCGATCTGGACGCTCCAACTGCAACGGAATATATTGTTCAATACGTCGTGAATGAACCAGATGTAGAAACAAATTCGGGCTGCATGGTAACCTTGCACAATGATTTTGAAACTCAAATTCCTATTCAAACCCAGCAAAATAATGATGGTAATCAGATTATTCAGTATCTACAAAAAATCTTGCAAAATCAATATAATATGGAACAAAAAATAAACATTCTGGAAAGTAATCAAAAAAAAATATTTCATAAATTGGCAAGCTTATCGGTACAATTAGACGATGGATTTTCCAAGCAGGATCTGAACAAAAATGCAGAGGTGGTTTCATTGGCCGAATCCAAACTTAGATTTGATAATGAAGCTTTCATCATAAAACCTATTGACTCTATTTCAGACCTAGAGAAGATGGAGTCATTACTATTAGACAAAAAAAATAAAAAATTTTTTTTATCACAATATTCTTTTGTATGTCCAAAATCAGAGGGCAAAGGGGCAACATGCGCCTATAAAATACTAGACATGTTTCTAACTCGGGAATTTTTGTGTAACTGCTCTTGGACAGGGGGGAGCAGGAAGAGCGAGGAGACCAAATTTGGTTTGAAAAAATACAAAAACTTCCTTAATTTTTTCTTTGAACTTGTAAGGTCCTGGGATGACACTTACACCCTGACTGATAACGAATATTTTTTCAAGTCTGTGTTAAAAAACTCTAGCAAGAGGAAACTAAATAAGAACGAAAGAGCCTCTACAAAAAGAATAAGGACAAAAAAAACTGGACCACGACAAGAAAACCAAAATTCCAAAAATCAGGAGAACCAAAAAGCAGGAGATCAAGAAAACCAAAACGCCGGAAATCAAGAGGAAATACAAAATGATATGGAAACGAACGAAGAAAGCTCTGAAAATATACCAAATGACGCAGAACCTATTGAACAAGAGGAGGATGATGAATCACTTTGTTAATATCATTGTTTAGCTATCTAAATCGGTTTAAAAAAAACGTAGAATTAAGTTGTTTTAAAAACACACGTAATCTCGTGACTGTGATTTTCTTATGAGACATAGTAGTAATTAAACTATTATAAATTAGTATGTTATAAGACTGACGGAATGGAAAAAACATTTTGTTAAGCTAACCTATTTTTTAGGAAGATACATAATCTTGTGACTGTGATTGTCCTTAGGACAAAACATATACCATTTTATAGTCTTTTACTTAGTATGTTATAAGAATGACGCAATGGAAAAAATGCGTTTAGCTACCCTATTTTTTAAGAAGATACATAATCGTGTGACTGTGATTGCCCTTAAGACAAAACATATACAAAAACTTAGTTTACTTAGTATGTTAGTTTAATACTTACCAAAAACACATAAGTAACTACTAAAACTTCTATTTATAGCCTTTAATTTAAATATTAAGCTAATTAAAAATGAAAACTAAACAATTTCTTTTCAAATTTTTTTATTTGACTTATGTTCCTCGAGGAAAACAATCTCCATAAGATTCTACACTCTTTTTTACACCCAGTATAAACCGTGAAGTTTTAGTTATTAGGTTCCCTTAGTAAAGCGATTTATATTCATGATTATGAAAATATGAAACACCTATTTTTTTTTTCAAGATTGTAAGTAGGCCCCTTAGTGAAAGTTGTTTATGTTCATGCTTCTCCTGACAAACGGAACCTAATACTTAAATTTCACGGTTTATAAATAATATGTAGAAAATTACTTTGCAATGAGTATTGCAATTGTATTTGTATGATTCTATTAGCGAAAACTGATTAAAAATATAAAATCTATATAAATTAGAACGAATTTTATTTCTCTATCAAACTGTGTGCAAAAGGGGTATAAAATATAATTGGTTTTTATGTTCTATACACACTAGTTTTATTTTTACATCTTCAGGATTAACAATGGTCTCAATTTGCCCAGAGGCATGCAATTTGGCTTTGAATATATTCAAATATGACGATTTTATTGGTGATTCAAAAACTTCTTCTAAGTCTGTAATTATAAGAGCGCATATTTTTATTTTTTTCTCAAGCATATATATTTTCTTTACCTCGAGAACCTGACCATCGTTGCATAAAAAATATTTATCTTTCGATTTTGGTGACAGTTTATAGTCTTTGAAATGTAGTGCAGTTAGTTTTTTATTGTTAGTACTTAAAAAGGGTTTATTAAATACGATTTTTTTTCTGCTCTGTACGATTTCTGAAGCTACTAAATCTTCGCTAAATCTTTTCGCCACTTGAGCAAGAGGTTTGTGTCCGTGCCTAAGCATCCTTTTAATTAAATAAAGCTTGTTCTCGAAAGGATATGCGCTGAAAGTATGAAGCGAACCGAACCCTTGTACTTCATCCACGACGTGTGCCACATTGTGAACGTTACTTGTAATATAATCTACTCCGTAAAAGTCTTTAAAATGTTCAACAAAATACTGTAGCAACTCTTTTGCCAACGGAAGTAAATGAACATAGTTTTTACTAGTACATATTGTTATACCGCAAAAAAACGTCAAAAAATGGCATAATGCGTCATGTGACATCACATGTGGAAGTATAACAATGCTTAAATAAAGCAAGAATGATCGATATTCAGATGCTTTCCAATGGGAAAGACAGTCTAGTCCTCTCACTGACCGATGAATTTCAGATGGCAATTTACATTCAGAAAGAAAATTAGAAACTGTTTCAATATCTTTGGCACACCATTTAGTTTTGTACTTTCCAAAATTACCATTGCGCCAACCAACCAGTAACCTTTTCATTATGCCCAAGTCGACGAGATGCAAAGAATCTGCTACCGGGAAGTCTTCAATCATATCGATTCCTAATCGTAGTAAAGGTGAGTCTTTTTTATGGTGAGGTCCATACTTCTTGTCACGAAATTCTTGGTCAGTCCTCGGACGGCAGTTCATTTCAGGAAAAGTTACTGTATGGGATGTATGTGAATATTCTCCTACGGTCACACATTTTAAGCATCCATGCTTTCCGTTAAAATTGCATACACCTGAAAAATAAATTAATATACCATTATCAAAGTGACTTGTATTTATATTATTCATATTTATTCTCATAGTTCATTACTTAAGTGAAGAAAAGTAGTAGCATTACTTAAGTGAATTGCAATCTTTTTATATTTATGCATAATGATTTACTTATATTCTACTCTTTCAATTCTATTACCTTTAATGTAGGCTCTCGCAGGAGAATCGCATATAAAACATCTTATTCCTATAGATACTTTACTCTTGATTTGTTCAACGTACATTCCATTTTTAATTAGGTTGTCAATTTCTTTTACAAAATCATTTAAATATTCGTCAATTTGCTTTGGTTTTCCAACACCAAAATAAATACCAATCACCAACGGTTCTACATCAGGTCTTTCAAATATAGTACATAAAATCGGCCAAAACTCTTTATTAGAACTATTAAATATTGGAAGACCGTCAAAATTGAAATTCAAACAAATTTTACTCGGAACGTCAACCCATTTTTCTAATATATTTTTTAAAGATTTAGTCAGGCCGTTATGCCAATATTCACCTCCTTGAATCGGTTTGATTTGTATTTGCTTTGCAGTACCTAAAATTGTTCTGGCATCGCATGGTAAAATTCCTGGAAATCTTAAGTTTATGATAGTAGCTAAATCATTCAATGCTACTTGAGCTATGTTTCTTTCTCTGGCCCAATTCTGTATTTGTTGGCGAAACATTAAATTTTTTTCATATTCACTTTCGCCGTCACTTGAACTGCTGCATGATAAAATGTTGTCATCAGTTGCAGAAGGTAAAGCTAATAAGTTATAAATATTTTCTACGGAACCCCTTTCATTAGATATCGATGGTATTGACGCTTGACTGTAGGTGATCTGATCTGTTGCAATATCTCCATGTTCCTCGGCAGTAATTTCATTTTGTTTATAATTTGTAATATTTAAATATTCCTGTTCAATCTTTCTTCTAATAGCACCAAATCTTTTTCGCTTTTTCCACATATTTATAAAACAATCACAAAATACAGCATACAATGCACAATAATTCAAAATGGCGACTCTGTCACTTATACAGATTAAGGCTGTACTATAGGCGTCATTTATTTTTATTGCTGTTTATTACTCTCAAAGACAGAAATTAGACAGCTATCGTCTGTAAAAGGGTGTACAATTACACCATAAAAAGAAGCTGTAGAAGAGAGTTTGCCTACTTCATAATACAGAAATAAGATTTGAGGACTACCATAATACAGTTCTAAGCTGTATTAAGTAAGCGACGGTATGCAAAATGCAGCTATTGTACAGCTTTAATACTAAAATGAGATTAAAGCGTTACAGGAAACTTAAAGCTGTACATGACAGTTATCATACACTAATTTAGAACTTTAAGCGTACTTTGACTCCTTAATACAGACCTCATACAGTTAGAGCTGAATAATTACTCCTAAACCGACATTATAACACAACAATGTCTTTTCAACGTTCTTATACAGCTATAAAACAGCGTTAAGTGCTATATTGGCTGCTTTTTAGGTGTTCATTACGCTTGGTTGCTGCTTGGGCTGTAAGCCTACCACTCTAAAAACGTGCGCATCCTGAGACTTTTTTGCTTGTTGGGTCTTTGTTGTTATTCACCCCATGTAAAATATTTGAGTTTGTTACCTTTATTCCTTTTTCCGTATCGATATTGCTGCAACGACAGTTGAGCCCAGCCCTTTATGTCAAAAACGTGTCATATTTTGATGTGTGCCTCATCCGTACACAAATTTTTGCTGTTTTGTTTTATTTTTTATGTGTTGGTGTCGTCTTTACAGTGTTCTTTTTGTATGTGAGTATGCGGAACTGCACTTGTGTGCACTTTCCCCCCCCCCGCAAAAAATGCCAGAATAATTTGAATAGAGTAATAATCGCTAAGGCTGCTCCCTTCCGCGATGCTCTAAGATATTGACCAAGCTCTTAGTTGAACTCACCTGGTGAATTTGTTCTAACAATATCTTTCTTGTTAATACTGACCAAGCTCTTAGTTGAACTCACTACATGAATTAGTTCTAATAGTCATCTTTCTTGTCAATATTGACCAAGCTCTTAGTTGAACTCACTAGGTGAATTAGTTCTAACAGTTATCTTGCATGTTAATATTAACCAAGCTCATAGTTGAATGTACTATGTGAATTTGTGAGTACAACCATTTTTTGTATTAGTATTGAATAAGATCTTAATTGCTTTAGCTAAGTAACAATAGTAAGACCAATTTGTATCATCTTATTTGAAGCATCTAACGTGTTGTTAGGCTCGTATGGAATCAAGATGCTTGATCGCAACTATCACAATGTTGTTAGGAGCAACCAAATTTTTTTTAGAGTGTAGATAATTCCTCTGTTGAGTACTTTTACACGCGTTTTTTCTCGATAGATGTTCGTGCTAGGGGTACATACAGTAGAGTAAGTATCTATGGCAAATTTCATTTCGATTTTCGGCGGTAGATGGCGCTGTACAAATTTCCCATACAAAATTACTTTATCGAATGTTTTTACGCGCGTTATTTCGATAGCTGTTCGTGCTACTAGTAGAACTTAATTATTTACTACTCTTTATTATTGCGTGAACTATAGTATTGTATTCTCAGAGAAGGTCTTATTAAGAAGGTCGTATTTGACAATTTTCTTATCAATAAGCTTAATTGCCTCTTCCATGCGCTATGCATTATAAATACTTGTATAATTCCGTGTATTTTGTTTGTGAAAGCGCCTTCATTGCTGAGTGTATGTTTTATTCACGAGAGGCTTTCAGTGTACTGAAGACGAGAAATAAAACGTGACATTTGGTATGCTGGAACGTGGATTGGTCCTAAAGAGTTGAGTGTTCGCTAATGTGGTTTGCTTTGAAGTAACTCTTTTGCTGTTTTGATGGTGACACATCAACGTTTTTAATGAATTTTAGTGTGGTTTATGTATTTTTATTAGTTTGCTTACTCGTTTGTTTGTTTGTCCACAAAGTTTGCGAACGATTTTATACTAGCTTCCCGATACGCTAGAGACTTGAAACTTCGAATATAGGTCAGAACTAGAAAGCAATGCAATATGATGGTGTCATTGAACTGATCTGATGATGAAGCTGGAAGAAGGCCACAGGAGCTTTATGATGAAACCACACAACCCCATCGTGTTTGGGCTCGTTAGAATTGTCTTGACAAGTACTCTAATAGAAAATGAGTTTCAGGGTCTGATGATGAACCCGGAAGGCCATGCCTCATTAACTCAATATTGAAACCATGCAACCCCTTCGAATTTAGGTTCGTTTGAATCGTCTTGACGAGTCCTTTATTGGGAAATAGTTTCCAGGGTCTGATGATGGAGCTGGAAAAAGACCACTGGAACTCTGTATTAAAACCATGCAATCCCATCGAGTTTGGACTCGTTTGAATCGTCTTGACGAGTGCTCCGATAGAGGATGGTATATTTTTAGTCTAAGCACGTTCACTAAAAAGCAGAAATTAATAAAATACCGAAAAAAAACCTTTTTCAAAAATCCCGATAAAAAGTATTGTTCGCGAGGGATAGCAAAAAAATCTATCTACGCAGACGAAGTCGCGGGCGGCCGCTAGTTTATATAATTATGTTACGGCTAATAGCTGAAGTTCGGCTAAATATAGTTTTAGCCGTCTAAAACTAGGTGTAGCTGATAGCTGTAGTCTGTAGTTCTACTAGTTGGAGAAAGTGGAACCATGAACCCAAAGCTAGTGGGACTATGAGACCGGTAGGACATTATTGGTGGGACCACGAGTCAAAAATGGTTAAAACTAGGTGTAACCGATCCAATCTACTAGTTGGAGAAAGTGGAACCATGAACCCAAAGCTAGTGGGACTATGAGACCGGTAGGACATTATTGGTGGGACCACGAGTCAAAAATGGTTAAAACTAGGTGTAACCGATCCAATCTGCTTTACTCCTGTAGGTCACGAATATAGGTTAGAAATTTAAGGCAAGCGCGAAGTACAGCGGAGGGTAAACCTTAAATTTCGAGTATTTTTAAATGTTATTTCTTTCATTAAGAAAGTTATTTCTGCTGTCTGTTACCTCATAAATTACTCTTCCTTAGTAGAAGCACAAAGAAGGCTAGACCTTTAATAATATAATAGTTAAATATTATAGTTTTAATCGGCTACACTACACCTTGTATTATCCGCGAGCAAATCGGCTACACCTAGTTTCAGCCGGCTAAAACTAGCATTTGCCGCACTTCGGGTTTTAGCCGTAACATATAAAAAATGCATTCAAAAGAAATGTACCAGGGACCGTACCGGCTAGCGAATCGAACTGCGGAAAATTTGCCGGGTTTCAAATTAAAACAAATAAATCTAAGTAAGGAATTTCGTTTGAAGTTATTTGGAATATATTGATGTTTGTGTGACCTCATGAATTAGGTTTCGCCATTTTGGCCCAATTGGGGCTCGATTTATCTGTTTTGTTTGCTCGATTTAACTTTTCCAAGTTCGATGCGTTAGCCGGTACGGCCCCAGGTACAGTAACATTGGATGTAGGAGGTGTAATAATGACAATCGTTTGGTGCAATAGCAAAGATTCTTTCTACTGCACCAAAGGTCCCGGATTCGAGTCCTGGTATTGTGTGTTGTGCATAAAGATTTTGTTCCCTTTATATTATTATTTTATGTATTATTATATCCGTTAGTCTTATTAGACTTACCACCAAAATATTACCTCTGCTTAGTGTTTTTTGAACTAAAATGTTTTAATAATTGTTTTTATTAATTTTATTACATATTGGTGTCATTTAATATTCATTATATTTTTTCTATTAGTTAAGTTTTATTGATAATAAGCTAATATTGTAAAGATTATAATCATATAGAATGACCCAATTTCGGTGTCGACTTACGTATTAGCAAAATGTCTAGGAAAAATATATGAGACTCTCGTATGAGAAAAAATTATTAGTAGTAGCGCGTAGAATGTTACTAAATCACAACACAAGTCACATAAGTAGGGAGAATAAAGTAGTTCTCAACAAAATTTGTAATTGTAATTGACGACATAGACATAATATAATGTTAATAGCTAAGTGGATTTAAGAAATTGTTTCCATTCAATGTATAATTGCTGTTGGTATTCCGAACATAATAAAAAAAAAAAAAAAAGAATTTTCTGTACTTTAGGCTTTTATTTATTAAATAGCTAATTATTGACCTAGCGAGCGCGAAGCTTCTTGCTTAGGCAAAAATTTCGATGTTTGTCCGTTTTTTCTTCTCTATAGGTCGCATTTCTCAACCGATTCTCGTGACATTTTGTGAACAGATTCAAGCATTTAGAGTTTTGTCGTCAATTCAGTTTTTCGAAAATTTTCAAAATGGGGGAGATATGTTAAAGGGAGGTCTACAGCTCACAGAAGTCTATTAGTTATATAGTATGTTTGATTTTCATCCTTATTCAACCATCAAAGAATTTGAGTTTCTCTGTGACACAATATAGCAGCGTAGTTTTGGTGTGAAAAAAAAAAATAGTGCGAATCGCACAAAAATCCTCTTTTCAGAATACTTTCAAAGGGCGACGTCATAACAATGACTATTCAATATTTTTTATTAGATTATGGGTTGGCCGCATTGAGTCGCGTGAACATTTTAGCGGAATACGCCGAGAAAAGTGATTATGACGTATAAATCAATTTTGGGAATGGCTCTTAGCTGTGTGTACGCAGTGCGTTCAGAAGCAATTTGTGGAATACACTTTAATAAATGAAGCGGCGGCATGAATATTTTTAGTGCTTGTTTAATATGGTTTTATTTTCTATAGTAGTATTCAATTTAAGTGTTAACTATACGTCCATATTCACTCACAGTGTCATTACACACTTACACTTATGACAGTGGGCATTTCATAACCGTTTTAGATAAGAAGTGTTAAATAACAAAAAGTTCAAAATGAGTTATGAGTTCATTAGATTTATAACACTTAACGGATTACAGCGCGTATATTGGTTAATTCAGATGTTATTTTAGAATGATTTAGATTTGATTTGTTGGTTTTTAGGGTTCCGTACCCAAAGGGTAAAAACGGGACCCTATTACTAAGACTTCGCTGTCCGCCTGTCTGTCTGTCTGTCTGTCTATCTGTCTCTCTGTCACCAGGCTGTATCTCATGAACCGCGATAGCTAGAAAGTTGAAATTTTCACAGATGATGTATTTCTGTTGCTGCTATAACAACAAATACTAAAAACAGAATAAAATTAATATTTGAGGGGGGCTCCCATACAACAAACGTGATTTTTTTGCCGTTTTTTGTTCGATATTCATAACGACAACAGGTAGACAATTGAAATTTTTACAGATGATGTATTTTTGTTGCCGCTATAACAACAAATACTAAAAACAGAATAAAATACATATTTAAGGGGAGCTTCCATACAACAAACTATTTTTTTTGCCGTTTTTTGGTACGGAAACCATCGTGGGCGAGTCCGACTCGCACTTGGCCGGTTTTTTGGGTTTCCCGACATTCCAGGGGCCGTGGTCACGGGACGACTGATAAATAAACAACTCTAAATATTAAAATAATTCTTAAATAATTCTAAAATAACATTTGAATTAACCAATATACGCGCTGTAATCCGTAGAAATGTGTTTTATTTCTAATGAACTGTACGCGCGGAAGATTTAGAAGTATTTATGAGTTATGTATGAGTATTGAATTGAAACTGCTCTAACGATTTCGCTGAAATTTGGTATATGGGGGTTTTCGGGGTTAAGCAATCAATCTAGATTAGTCTTATTTTTGGGAAAACGCGTGTTTTTGAGTTTTCATGGGTTTTTCATGCGTTTTTCTATCGACGCAGAATATGGTCGCTAATTTCGTCCTGCCAGCCACTGTCCGTCTGGTCCAGCGGGTTAAGACGCGGACAGCAAGAAACGAGTGTTACGGGTTCGAATCCCGCTCGGTGACTTACTTTTGTTTTTTTTTATATGTTCAAGTTTATATATTTATTTTTAATTTTTATTGTTTTTAGACAAGTTTTAAAAAAAATAGTTAATGTTTGAGATAACAATGTAAATTATCACCTAAACACCACCATATTACAATAAATAGTAATAACCGAGCAGAGCTCGGTCACCCAGATATTTATTAATTTAATGAAAAAAAATACTAGAAAAAATCGACTCACCCGTAGCAGCTCAGGCGGGATGTATGAGTATTTGAAAATTATGTTAAAACCTGAAATGTATGCATTTTTGTCAGTTAACACCTTTGCTAGGGTCTGTATCTTTGACACGAATCAAAATTTGCGCGTGCTCATCAGTCGATTTATCATCTCTTAAATCCAGGTTCATGCAAAAGGTCGATTTTTTCAGTTTTGTCAGATAACACCTTTATCCAATCACCCTCATTTTTTTCAAATAATTAAATAGATATAACTCGTAAAGGTGTTTTTGTTACTCCAAAAAAAAGGGCCATGAATAAAACATAATATCTATATCAATGCTGTACAAAAAAGTTAATTTTAAGCTATAGGCACGCAGATTTTATTCTTAACGATTTTTAACAGACTTTCTTTAAAACCTTTTAGAAATCAATGTACAATCTTCAGACAATGCAGTCACGTACAGGGTTTAGCTAAACTAGGTAATTATTTCTTGAAGGTTTTACCTGGTTTTACTCTTAAAGCACTGTTAATTAATATTTTTAATAGAAGTTAAAGCTTAGTGAATACGGATAATATTCTCGTGGATTTTTTTGCAATAACTGTATCTCCATAACAGTTTACATTTTGTATAATAAAAAGTATAGGTAGGTAGTTTACTTATTATTATTATGCTTGTTTCTGTAGCAGTGGATGGAAATAAGTATTATGGCTCTTTGATATTCCAGTGTCATATAATGTGAATCAATCTTTATTTTATTTATTAACCAACAAGATTATACACCCTTACACGCTAAGAATTACATTATATATTTTATCTACAAAAGGTTCCGAAACAGTTAGCTTATAGCGATCATTAAAACAACGACAGTAACCTAATATTCGAGCATGAGCATGTCGCTCTCCCCGTGCCCACGCCCGAAGGAGTTACTATGAAATTCAGTATAAAATTATAACACTAGTTTGGATGCTTTTATGACGGATGCGGCCGCGAGTGCGAAATGCTCTCGATCGGACATTACGGTTACCATATCACTGGTTGTTTCGATGTTGCCAATAAGCCACTGTTTCAAAACTCATATGGGTGTAGATAAAGTCTTATATGGAACTGTACATAATTAGGTATTAAAACATATGCGATAAACTCACATTCGTGTTTTAATACCCCTCATTATACTACAGTTGCATAAATAACTACTATGATTATACATGGTGTTGACTTAATTATAGGCTGCCATGAAAAGAATATAAAACTAGTTTAGTTATTTAAGAAATTAATCATTACACTTCTACATACTTATTATGAGTTTTAATGTTCACAGAAGTCACATATTCATGAGATTATGCTCATGAGCCTAAAATCGAGGAGCTAAAACTTAACGGTATGAGTCACCCTTGAAAATGAGTTTGGTATGAAATTTAACAAATGGCTTATTGATATTCAGGTCGGTGTGAACAAACTAAACCTTGATGAACCCTAAAATCTAAAGTTATATTCATTCTAATTATAGTCTGAAATAAATCCCGTTGTCTGTAAGGTTAAAGCCCTTTCTAAAACCGTTAGAATCAACCGTAGGATGTCATAATGTTCTAAGTTTGATGGATTAGTTATTACGAGGCTTGTCGCTATTTTGCCCGTAGATATAGTATGACCTAATCGGTATGTCATATCTGACACAATTTAATTTATGCCTTTATCAAAATACCTCTCTGGGTAAGGCCAATACACATGATATCCGCTCTCGTTATTAAACGAATAGTTAACCTACCATAAGTTCATAATCTTGCCAAAATAATACTGTGAAATTATTGTATTCTCTAGTTGAGAATTCAGCGTGAAATGCGTAGCTGACTTTATAATTTAACGTTAGAAACAAGCGAACTGTATTCATAGAAATATAATGTAGATGAGACGTTCATTACCTCTACAAGGTTATTTTTAGTATAATTATACGAAACCTGAAAACTGTTTGTTCAGAATCAGTAATAGAATCGATTGCAATATTTTTATATCATGTTATATTTTGACTAAATAATATTTACAAAACCATAATTAACGAACACTCTACTAACGGCACAACACAAAAAGCTTGTAAATTCGTGAGTTTTTAATGTATCATTGTCAATGAAAATATGTGACACGTGTTTCGGCTTTCTTATATACAAAAAAAATTTATAAATGAGAAAAGGCAAATCAATCTGCCCCATCTAAATATGTTGAGTGTGGAATGAAAGTGAAGTCCAGAAGCGATGTCAAAAACCATAGATATAGTACTAGGATATAGTCGCTATGCTGAACTGGCAAGTCGGTACCTATTATCTTTAAATGACGATAACATGAATTCGCTCGATGTGCGTAAGTTACAAGTCGATTATTGAGTATGTCAGTAGGTAAAAAAAGCAAAAAGCGAGATAATTACGCTGAAGAAGAGCATCCGAGTGCGCTCTACCCAGCGGTCAGATTTCTAGCAAATCCCCTTGAATATTACATAACAAGTCAGTGACTTGCGCGAGCATCATCGCTAGTTACAACTGGAAAATGACCGAAGGTGTAGCACAGTCTAGCATATAATATTCACCGCGAATATTCAGCTAGGTGATTGCGTAAGATCAATCATATTCGTTTGACAGTTCATATTGTATCATAATATAAGTCATTCCATACAAATTGCAGCCGATGGAATACGATATGAACTGTCAAATGAATACGATTACCTTGAAAATTGCACCTCAGATTTCACGAGCATTTGCTCACAACGAAAAAATATTCGATGCGAATATTCACAAGCAAACGCTCTTGTCAGTCGCCACTTTAAGATTCTTTTAAAAATTAATAAATTAAAAAAATATTAAAAATACGACTGCCCTGCCAAAAACGAACTAAAAAGTTAAACAACAAGTGTCATTGCAGTCGGGGACCTTATTATGGAACAATTTTTGATCAATGAGGTCCCCTGACTGCAATGACACTTGTTGTTTAACTTTTTAGTTCGTCTTTGGCAGGGCAGTCGTGTTTTTAATATTTGTTTAATTTATTAATTTTTATTTCACACATTTTAGTGACATATTATATAGTTTTGGAATGCGCTCATCAAGGCCTTTTATTTGATGTCCATATTGTATTAATAGAAGAAAAAAATTTTGTTTTTCACATTTGAAAATGGCGTCGTACAGTCGCCATATTGTTTTTTTCTCAAAAAAATATAGCCAGTGTCACTCGGGATGCTGTAAGGATTCTAACGATACCCCATTTATCTAAATCAGTTCAGGCATTTAGAAGTTATGGTGGAATAAAAAACTCACATACCCACAAACATATATGAACCGTGAACACATATACACTCTTTTTGCTTTGGGCAGTCGTGTAAAAATCCACTGATAATGTATACCTGTCCTAACGGGTAAAATATAGTATAAAGTGTATACATATGAGCGGGGTCCTTCCATTGATGAAATTACGCAAACATATCCGAAACGAGGAGAATGTACCGTAAACAATGTGATTGCCACTGGGCCTGTCCATTTTGTGACGTCCTATTTGGTTCTTAAGTAACTAGTAAATTGGAATGGTAGATGGGTCAGTTAATGACCTACTTAGGTACAACGTGTTACAAAATAACCCCTATGCCGAATATGGTAGATAGGGACCATCAAACTGAACAACTTTCACTATAGGACCAACTCTGAAATCGCAAAAAAATCAGCTGTTTCATACTTTTTGATATTTTCGTTATTAATTTTTGTATGGAACAGCTGTTTTTTTTTCGTGATTTCGGAGTTAGTTCCGTAGTAAAAGTTGTTTAGTTAGATGGACCCTATCTACCATATTCGGCAGTATGGGTTATTTTGTAACACGTTTTATAAAGCATTTTTTTAAATTTCCCACGGTTAGTGGAATTCCTTGCGGGTGAAGTCACATAAGTCAATAAAAACCGCATGTGTGGTCTAGTGGTTCGCCCACACGTGTAAGATGCAGGGGTCAGGGGTCCCAGGTTGAATTCCTAGGAGGGGGTACGTTTGTACTCGGTTTGGTTGGTGGTAGGCCTTATTTCAAGTCCGCCTGGCTAGATACTGAAGTGGCGTTAAAATAAGGCGTTAAAATAAGACTACAGAACGTTTAAAATCTCGACTTGTTTTTTTATTAGGAAACGACTATAACACATGCGAACAGTGCGGGCACACCTTTATGCCCGCTCAAACAAACAACTATCGGGTGCGGCTGTTCTAAGAAATTCAAATACGAAATATTTTTCGTCTGTACCTTTTTTACACGCGCAACTGCAAAGAGTTCGCATTCGACGCCAGCCAGGGCGTCACAATACCATCATCTTACTTAAGGCGGTTGTATGACCGAAAGTGGCGCCCTCAGAGGTTTTTATTTAATAACTTATTAATAGAAAAAGATTTTAATAATGTTTATCGTGGAGATTTTAGGGCCCATGGTCTAGTATTTTTAGAAGGTATCACTACATGCCCTCATAGTCATTCGTAGAAGTAGATAGCAAATGTGTCAAAAACGGCCACTTTTAGCAGTTATTCTATCTACTTCTAGCAGTGACTACTAGGGAATGTAACGATATCGTTTAAAAATACTAGCCTGGGGGCCCTAAAATCTCCACGATAAACATTATTAAAATTGTGTATTAGAATTATAATATTAAACAAAATTCACCGCGGCGCCACTTTCGCTCAGGTTCCACCTTAAGTCTGAAGTCTTATGACAATTTAAAAATTGTTGTGTTCTGGCAGTTAGAGATTAAATAGCCAGTTCCTCAGCGGTGGGATTCCGGGTGTAGTGCGCTTACACTTTCGTCCTTATCATCAGGTGAGGCGAGGGCCAAGCACTATCCTGTTGTGGATAAAAAAATGATAATTGCATAAAAATATCTTAAAAAGTTAAAGTGAGAAAATGACTACGGCTTAATGTAATTGATAACCCGACTCAGCAAGTGTAACAAGAAAAGAAAATTACCTAGCAATAAAAAATGTCTCCATAAAACGACTTTTTTATTTCACCAGCGCCTGTCATTACGACGAGTGGAGGCGACGAAATAAATTGTCAAGAATATTTCCTGGCTTTTGAATGAGAGGTTCAGTACAAATGCAGTTAGACTGGAGTGAAATAAAGATTTTTCTGACACGAGTGCATTATATGTACGTAATGTAGTGGTACTAATAGGGACCATACACAGAGAGAAAAAAAACCTAATGAGAAACAAAACTGTAACTTCCTAGAATCCAACAGACGCTTAAACAAATAAATGTCACATGTGGTAAAAATCAAGAGTTTTAGAAATCTGATATTCAGGCAAATTCTACAGATAAAATATCCTTTTTAACACTTGAAGGGGTCATAAATTTCTTTTAAACATGACGTTGGTCTCAAATTTACTTATTACAAAAAAACAAAACCCACTTTTCGAAAGTCATAAATTTGGTCATATTGACAAAGGACAACAGGATAGCGTCATAGCTGATGTGCAGGAAAAAAAATGCAATGTAATAATAAACGACAACTGTGACAAAATGGACCTTATGCCATTAAGCTTAAAGCCTAGGGGGACTTACTAGGTCTCTCTAGATTGCTATAAGCTTTAGAAAAACGCAGATATTATGCGTTGAAATGTTTTGTGTTACAGATCTAGACAAATGTTGACCACAATCCTGGATCTAGCGATTTTAGAAGTTCAATCTTCAACCATTTCCTGAACCCATAGTGACATCTACCGAGAAACCAAACATAATGCAAGGAACAGACCAATCAAATTGATGGAAGGAGGGGCGTTTCTGCATCGTTGAAGAATGTGCGAGACACTGGGGCCAAGGGATTGTGAACCGAAACCAATAGACTTTAAAAATTAAGTTAGATTAAAATAGCTATAAGTTAGATTTGTGTAATTGTTAAAAGTTTTCTTGTGAACAAAACATGCGACAGGAGGCGATTCCGATTCTATCAGCGTCTTTGTATAGTCGTTTCATTTAACGAATGTAAAGTTTAGATGTGCAAAGTTGCTTGTAATAATTGTTCATTCAACGATTCAAGTCTATTCAATTTAAATTTGTATCTCTAGTAAAGAGTTATAACTGTATGAATTCAGTGAGGCGAACCAGCAGGGCGCTAAACAGCTGAGTATTTTAGTATCATTTCAGTGTATTTAATTTGACCTTACCTTATAATTGAAATTAATTGATTGCTTTTGAGTGGTATTGACACCGATTAGTATTCAGAATAAATCTAAAGATTTAGCGATATTCATTCTCACGTTTATCAAGGTCAAATAAGTACTCTATTATTTTATGTTTCATTCTTTTGTGTTTTGATTTATTGTTAAATTTACTTTAAAGGCTGGAGGGAGTTTTTTATTTGTCCGTGGCTTTTTCTTCCTACCTATAAAATAGCCTTTTTAGAAAGAAACGGAAGACTAACTAATCATTAACGTGAAAGTTAGCCAAAATAAACAAAGAGATTCTTTAACTTCATTTTAATGAATAAATGAATTAAAATTTTATCGTTGCATTCATATTTCTCTCCATTACATATAGGCACCTTTTTCTTTGAAATCGATGTTCTGAATTGAAACTAGAGTATTATTAAATTTTTGTGATTGGGTCACTTTCGAGCAGTGGCATTTCTGTTGAATAATAAAGCCGAATTTAGATCTCCTTTTTCCTTGAGTTTTAAGTTTCAGATCAATTGATATTTTCAGATAAATTACTATCCTCAGATAACTTGACCAAGTAGATAAATTAGTAAATTCGTATAAATATATAATTTGAGTGAATTCAGAGTTTCAGTTGGCTAGATAAAATTTAGAATTTTAGATAAATAGAAAATTGATTTAGTTCATCCTTTCTTTTAGATTTCAATTATTTCAGTCAAATAGAAGATTTAGTTTAGTTTACCTTCCTTCTAAAATTCGATTATTCTAGACAAATAGGAAATTTAGTTTTGTTTATCTCTTTCTAGACTTCTATAATTTCAGATAAATAGATAAATTTAATTTAGTTATCTCCTTTCTAATACGATAAATTTTAGATAAATAAGAATTTGCTCTAGTTTATCTCCTTCTTGGCTTCGATAATCCAGACATAAAGATAATTTAACTTATTTTACCTTTTCTAGAGATTTAGTACCTATAGTTTCAAAGTAAATTGATCGTCCTAAATAATTGATTTGAACTCAGTTAAAATAAGACCAAAGCTAGAGCTCAGTTAAATAACTAACTGAAATGTTATGCGTTCAAAACGGACGATTTTGACGCTTATATCTTGACCTTATATAATAGAATTTAGGCTAGAGGTTGTGGTTCATAAAGTAATAATTAGTATTCATTTAGTTTTGTTTTAAATCAGAGTGGACACGCTGTTTGGATTCAAATGGTACAGAGTGTGACTTTCATTGGGGTCAACGTAGAAATAGCATAGGAAGAATTTAAGAGCTCGCGCTAGTCCATCAACCCTAAGGTGGCCACCTGTTTTAAAAAGAAGAGGAGTCAGTTAATCTCCTCCAATCAAATAATAAAAAGGGTGATAAGGACAGCGAATTATTGACATCCGTCTAACGAGAATTGTCAAAAATCTGTTAGCACTGGCAGGATCCCATCTGAATAGATGCTCTGATTGAATCCAAACGCGTATCAAAATCATTGTTCTCATTTATTAACCGAATAATTATTATCGCACCCCAAGCCATTATCTGAGAGATATACAATATCATCCTTTCCAGACGAGTTTGTTAAAAGGTACATTTGTTTAAGCTGAGCTATATTTTGGGATAAAATAATCAAATAAAATTACTAGACGATCAAAACAGATACAATAAGTATCACAGGTAACTAGGTCATTCTCAGCCGATAAAGAGGTGAGCTCAAAGGGTCCACCACACATGGCGCTCGGTGACCAGGATTCTTAGATTTTGTGTTCATTTAAAGTAGACACAACTAGAAATCGAATCTTAAAAATATTACACAACGTAGAATATTGATTACTTATCCCAATATTGTATTTCAGCAGAATTATGTTATAAATTCGCCAACTAAAGCAAACTGAAACTTTGAATAATAACTCTAAAACTTTATTCATCTTTATGGTTTATATTGTAAATTCATCAAACAAAACAAAGTGAAACTTTAAATATTAACTCTATAATTCTAGATATCTTGACGGATATCTTTTGCAACAAGAAATTATATACGTTCATGTTTGATCTTGAAAGCGGGGGAAGGAAAATTAACTGACTATCTTTTGTAGTAAATTAACACTATAATATCGTTGACGAATTTCACTTTGTATTGCTTTGAAAGTGAGAATTGCTTGCTATTGTGTTTTTTTGTGTGTACCCTTTTTTTTTACAGGAAGCGTTGTTCATTGTTACATTGTGTTTTCATTAGGCGCGTTAAATAATAACAATAACGGTTTAGGAATTCTTTTATTACAGTTGTAGGTTAACGATAAAATAAACAAATTTATAATGTCGGAACGAGTAATTACGCGACGTGGTAGAAAGAGGACCTTAGTAGAGGATACAGATTCTCATGTAGTTACGACAAATGTGGATAGGCGTAGGAAACCTAGGTCACAAACGGTTGGGAAAACATCTCAAGCTACTAATGACGGATATCAACTATTAGCAGGAAAGTTTGAAGAGCTTTTCGAGCGAATTGAAGCATTAGAGTCTCGAACTACGAGTTCGCAAAACAGCGGATCTGCGAATAATTACTCTTTAGTAGGCGATAGTACAATAAATCAACCAGATCGGGTTATGGTCGCGTCCGGAAGCGATTGTTGTGAGAGAAGGGCTAACAATATTTACGTCATGCGGCCTGCTATAGAAAAACCGGTATTTAGCGGTAGAGGGGACTTAAATCCCATGAGATTTATAAAACGATTAAGGAAATATATAAATTCTTTAGGCGCACACGAGAGGGCGATTGATGTAGCTACGGAATGCTTAACCGGGCCAGCACTTAAGGTATTAGAACTGCATAGTAGGAATTGGGCGACATTAGAAGATTTTGAAGCAGACTTTCGTCGTAATTATTGGGGAGATCAACATCAGGAGGCGGCTAAATATAGATTAATGAATACAACGTACGACAATAGAGGGAAATTTAATATGTGTGAACATTTTGCGGACCAAATTGACTCAGTTAGTTCATTAACAATACCTTTGAGCGAAAGGGATTTAGTAAACTGTGTAATGCGACACTTCCCAACAGATGTCCAACAACTGTGGTTTACTAGAGTAGGGGAGGTAACTATATTGACGGCTTCCGAGTTCCTTAGAAATTTAGAGCATAATGTAGTGCATAGAACATTGAACAATACGATTAGTCATAGTAACCGCGGGAGAGACATTGAACGTGGGCGTTCACAATACGGCAGAGGTGCAAACTATTTACGAGGGAATGCAAGGACTTTGGCTATAGAAGCTAGGCCGTATTTTTCTAATAGAGGGTCAACGCGAGGTAGGGGTAGAGGTCGTGGTAGGACGATGACAAGGGAAGTATATAATAGACATAATTACCCGGCTATCAAATATGAACCCGCTTCGACATCGGGAACTAGTAACAACAGCACTAGTTTAGATAGGGGTGTAAATACAAGCGCGAGTGGATCAAATTCTAATAAGAATATTTGTAATGAGATCAGTCAGGGAAACGGGACACAATCGAACAAATAAGTCCTGTTTGTGAGATTGGGAACGATAGGGACAATTCTATACGGTTAAGTAGAGATGGATGCGTCAGTGTTATTGAGAGGAAGAATGATGTGGCATATAATATTATGGTTGGTACCGGATGGGTCCCAGGAAAAGGGTTGGGAAAGTTAGAGAATGGACGGCGGACGCTAGTTAGTTGCGGAATAAAGTTTATTGACAGCGGTGTGGTTGAGTTGGCAGGCAGATTGTTAGGAGAAATGAGTGACAGAACAGAAATGTGTGTAGAGAGAGGAAGACCTCGTCTAATTCGTGATGTGCGACAGAGAGAGGTATATACGATTTTTAATCATGTGGAAGATAGTATGAGTGATGAGGAAACGATTCCCGCTTTACCTAAGTTACCTGTAGTATCAGTATGGGTTTACGGACGAGAGATACAGGCGTTGGTAGACACAGGAAGTCAAATCACAGGTATTACGACTGAGTTATGTGATTATATAGAATCTCAGGTCGGGAAATTACCGGAGGTTCCAATACCTACAATACAAGTACAAGGGGCATTTGGATCTAGGAGTGAGAGCGTAAAACGATTAATTCTAATAGAAATAGGGTTAGGGAGTACACAGATTGAGACACCTGTCATGGTTTTACGCAAATTACCTAAGTCTATTTTGTTAGGTTTCGATTGGCTAGAAAGGGTCAAAGGAATAATTAAATGCGGACCAGAAAAGGGGTTAACTATCGAACATTTGGGCGTAAAGACGGAAATTAAAATCGGTTCCCAAGATGAAATAAAAATGTTAGGGGGCGTCGTGAGTTCTATTGAAATTGAAAGTGCATTAGGGCGACAGGACACTGAAAGTACAAGTAAATTAATGAGTACCAAACAAAGTAAAGGTAATACATTGTCGGTCGAAGAGTATGTAGCTTCGTTGGAAATGCAGGCGGATCATAAAACTTTATTATTGCCAATTTTACAAAATAATAGAAAAGTATTTACTCAGAAGTTAGGTTTAACAAATAAATACATTCATGAAATTAAAATGGCTGATAAGACACCTTTCATAAAACGTAGTTATCCAGTACCGTTTGCTCATCGCGAGCAGGTAAAGGAAAAAATCGAAGAGCTTGAACAATTAGGAGTAATAAAACGGGAGGCAACGCCGTATTGTAGTCCATTGACGTATACAAAGAAAAGGGATGGGTCCGTAAGACTATTGTTAGACGCGCGCGAATTAAATAAACGAATGGTTGGTGACTCTGAGGCTCCACCTGTTACGTCGGAGATTTTACAATCGTTTCATGGGGTTAATTATATAAGTTTAATTGACCTAAATAATGCGTATTTTCAAATTCCTTTAGATGAACGATCGACAAAGTATACCGGGTTTACCTTTTTGGGAAAAACGTACACGTATGTAGTTTTACCTCAAGGATTAAAGACATCAGTCGCTAGTTTCTCGCGTGCTATGGATATAATCCTCGGAGGAGATGTTAGAGCTTTTTGCACGAATTACCTTGATGATTTAATTGTATATACTAGTGGTGAATTAAAGTTACATCTGGAACATCTAAATCAGGTATTGGGACGGCTGCGTGAAGCAAATTTGACGTGTAACTTAGAGAAATGTAATTTTTTGCAAGTCGAAGTGAAGCTGTTAGGGCATATAGTAAACACAAAAGGCATTCGTATGGACCCAGATAAGACAAAAGCTATTCAGGATTTCCCTGTTCCTAAAACGGTAAAGCAAGTACGGGCTTTTTTGGGACTTATTAATTATTTCCGAAGATTCATATTGAAGTATGGGGAGGAGACGAAACCGTTATGTGAGTTATTACGTAAAGATGTAAAGTGGAGATGGACAACGGTAGAGAGTGATTGTTTTGAACGAGTGAAAGGATTATTCTTAGAGACGGTGATGTTGATACACCCTGATCCACATAAGACTTATTACCTACAAACGGATAGTAGCGCGATAGGAATTTCTGGGTGTGTTTATCAGTTGTCTGAAGAGGGAGAGGAGCAGGTTATAGGATTTTGCAGCAAAGGATTGACGGATGCAGAGATGAAATGGACAGTTACAGAACAAGAGTTGTGGGCAATCGTATATAGTTTAACTAAATTTGAGACTTATTTAAGGGGGTCGAAGTTAATCATACGAACGGATCATAAAAGTCTTACGTTTTTACATTCATGCCGATTATTAAGCGCACGTATGATAAGATGGGTACATTATATAGGACGATTTGATTTTCACATACAATATGTGGAGGGTAAAAGGAATGTTGTAGCTGACGTATTATCACGACACATAAAGGGGGTAACCGACATACAAACTTCGCGGAATCAAAATCCTCAGATGAATTTGTTTAAAGCCACTAATTTGCAATTAGTTCGGGAACAATTTAAGACATTAATTGCACAACAGAACGAGGATGATAGATTAAAAGGAATCATAAAGACATTACGCGAGTTAGGTCTTACGGATGTAAACATGGGTTGTAGGAACTACGTACTAAAGGACGAAGTTTTGTATTACGTAAATCCTAAGAGTGGGATCCGAGTTTTAGTCGTTCCGGAAACGATGCAGAGAGATTTGATAATCAGTGTTCATGAGGAGATAGGTCATTTCGGGAGGTTCAAGGTCCTTGCTTTGCTAAAGAATAGGTACTATTTCACGAAAATGTCGCGAACAATAGCTAGAGTGTTGAGGGAATGCGCAGTTTGTCAAAAATCTAAACATGAGAAAGTAAATCATTCGGGGCCTAGCAAGCCGGTTATACCTAAGGAGGTAGGTGAAATAGTTTTCGCAGATTTATATGGACCATTGCCCATTGGACAGTTTGGAAATAAATATATATTGGTGATACAGGATTCCTTTAGTAAATTTATAAAATTGTACCCATTGAGGAAAGCGACCGGGCGAAGTACTGTAGCTTGCATAAGAAGGTTTCATGAGATAATGCACATTGAACACGTTATAACCGATAACGGGCCTCAATTCATATCCCGGGTGTGGGAAGATGGTTTAGCAAAATTAGGCATACAGCTGTCACATACATCTATACGAAATCCAAGGCCGAATTCGACTGAGCGCGTAAACAAAGAATTAGGACGAATGTTTAGGACTTATTGCGATAAGTCACATAGATCTTGGGTATCGTTAATACCACAGATAGAGGATTGTTATAATAATGTGATACATACTTCGACGGGGTTTTCGCCGACAGAAGTTATCTGGGGGAAGAGTACCGGACTTATGACAGACAGACTATTGAATAAATATAACGTAGTAGGGATAACGGGTGGTAATATTGACGAGATTAGACGGAAAGTTCGTGAAAATATTTTAAAAGCAGCTAAGTCAAGGGAAATTACATATAATAAAAACCACCGACTAGTACGGTATAACATAGGAGATTACGTTAAACTAAAAACATTTCCCAAGTCGGGAGCAGAAAAAAAACTAACGAGGAAATTTGCGCGACTTTACATAGGACCTTATAAGGTCGGGGCAATACCGTACGATAACGTATACACATTAGTATGCCCAACCACGAATAAAATCAAAGGCAATTATAACGCTATCCATTTATTTAGATATTACGTTAACACCGACGAAAGGAAACAATAAGCTAACAAAACAATTAAATTATTGTCAGACAGATGTTTGAACAAAACTAAGGCACGAGCGGCCGTGGGAATATTTTTTTTTTGCGGTTCGAAATTTTATGACACCCTTCTAAAACAAAGGCTATTGTGTAAGTAGGAATAAACGTCACCGGGGGGGGGGGGGGGGGCGGTTTAAAGGAAAGCTTACAATTAGTCGTGGGAATATTTTTTTTCTTTCATTTGAGATTTTACGACACCCTGCAATAACAAAGGGCATTTTGTCAATAAGATTAGGCGCCATCAGGTACAGTGAGAAGGCGAGTTGACAGTAGTTTTTTTTTCATATAGAGATTTAGTAAGAATATAATCAGAAGTTCAAGTGAAGTTTGCGCAAATGCACCTAGCTCCATTTACTCAACTGGGGAAGGCGTGTAGTGGTACTAATAGGGACCATACACAGAGAGAAAAAAAACCTAATGAGAAACAAAACTGTAACTTCCTAGAATCCAACAGACGCTTAAACAAATAAATGTCACATGTGGTAAAAATCAAGAGTTTTAGAAATCTGATATTCAGGCAAATTCTACAGATAAAATATCCTTTTTAACACTTGAAGGGGTCATAAATTTCTTTTAAACATGACGTTGGTCTCAAATTTACTTATTACAAAAAAACAAAACCCACTTTTCGAAAGTCATAAATTTGGTCATATTGACAAAGGACAACAGGATAGCGTCATAGCTGATGTGCAGGAAAAAAAATGCAATGTAATAATAAACGACAACTGTGACAAAATGGACCTTATGCCATTAAGCTTAAAGCCTAGGGGGACTTACTAGGTCTCTCTAGATTGCTATAAGCTTTAGAAAAACGCAGATATTATGCGTTGAAATGTTTTGTGTTACAGATCTAGACAAATGTTGACCACAATCCTGGATCTAGCGATTTTAGAAGTTCAATCTTCAACCATTTCCTGAACCCATAGTGACATCTACCGAGAAACCAAACATAATGCAAGGAACAGACCAATCAAATTGATGGAAGGAGGGGCGTTTCTGCATCGTTGAAGAATGTGCGAGACACTGGGGCCAAGGGATTGTGAACCGAAACCAATAGACTTTAAAAATTAAGTTAGATTAAAATAGCTATAAGTTAGATTTGTGTAATTGTTAAAAGTTTTCTTGTGAACAAAACATGCGACAGGAGGCGATTCCGATTCTATCAGCGTCTTTGTATAGTCGTTTCATTTAACGAATGTAAAGTTTAGATGTGCAAAGTTGCTTGTAATAATTGTTCATTCAACGATTCAAGTCTATTCAATTTAAATTTGTATCTCTAGTAAAGAGTTATAACTGTATGAATTCAGTGAGGCGAACCAGCAGGGCGCTAAACAGCTGAGTATTTTAGTATCATTTCAGTGTATTTAATTTGACCTTACCTTATAATTGAAATTAATTGATTGCTTTTGAGTGGTATTGACACCGATTAGTATTCAGAATAAATCTAAAGATTTAGCGATATTCATTCTCACGTTTATCAAGGTCAAATAAGTACTCTATTATTTTATGTTTCATTCTTTTGTGTTTTGATTTATTGTTAAATTTACTTTAAAGGCTGGAGGGAGTTTTTTATTTGTCCGTGGCTTTTTCTTCCTACCTATAAAATAGCCTTTTTAGAAAGAAACGGAAGACTAACTAATCATTAACGTGAAAGTTAGCCAAAATAAACAAAGAGATTCTTTAACTTCATTTTAATGAATAAATGAATTAAAATTTTATCGTTGCATTCATATTTCTCTCCATTACATATAGGCACCTTTTTCTTTGAAATCGATGTTCTGAATTGAAACTAGAGTATTATTAAATTTTTGTGATTGGGTCACTTTCGAGCAGTGGCATTTCTGTTGAATAATAAAGCCGAATTTAGATCTCCTTTTTCCTTGAGTTTTAAGTTTCAGATCAATTGATATTTTCAGATAAATTACTATCCTCAGATAACTTGACCAAGTAGATAAATTAGTAAATTCGTATAAATATATAATTTGAGTGAATTCAGAGTTTCAGTTGGCTAGATAAAATTTAGAATTTTAGATAAATAGAAAATTGATTTAGTTCATCCTTTCTTTTAGATTTCAATTATTTCAGTCAAATAGAAGATTTAGTTTAGTTTACCTTCCTTCTAAAATTCGATTATTCTAGACAAATAGGAAATTTAGTTTTGTTTATCTCTTTCTAGACTTCTATAATTTCAGATAAATAGATAAATTTAATTTAGTTATCTCCTTTCTAATACGATAAATTTTAGATAAATAAGAATTTGCTCTAGTTTATCTCCTTCTTGGCTTCGATAATCCAGACATAAAGATAATTTAACTTATTTTACCTTTTCTAGAGATTTAGTACCTATAGTTTCAAAGTAAATTGATCGTCCTAAATAATTGATTTGAACTCAGTTAAAATAAGACCAAAGCTAGAGCTCAGTTAAATAACTAACTGAAATGTTATGCGTTCAAAACGGACGATTTTGACGCTTATATCTTGACCTTATATAATAGAATTTAGGCTAGAGGTTGTGGTTCATAAAGTAATAATTAGTATTCATTTAGTTTTGTTTTAAATCAGAGTGGACACGCTGTTTGGATTCAAATGGTACAGAGTGTGACTTTCATTGGGGTCAACGTAGAAATAGCATAGGAAGAATTTAAGAGCTCGCGCTAGTCCATCAACCCTAAGGTGGCCACCTGTTTTAAAAAGAAGAGGAGTCAGTTAATCTCCTCCAATCAAATAATAAAAAGGGTGATAAGGACAGCGAATTATTGACATCCGTCTAACGAGAATTGTCAAAAATCTGTTAGCACTGGCAGGATCCCATCTGAATAGATGCTCTGATTGAATCCAAACGCGTATCAAAATCATTGTTCTCATTTATTAACCGAATAATTATTATCGCACCCCAAGCCATTATCTGAGAGATATACAATATCATCCTTTCCAGACGAGTTTGTTAAAAGGTACATTTGTTTAAGCTGAGCTATATTTTGGGATAAAATAATCAAATAAAATTACTAGACGATCAAAACAGAT
Source organism: Agriphila geniculea (assembly GCA_943789525.1). Lineage (NCBI taxonomy): Eukaryota > Metazoa > Arthropoda > Insecta > Lepidoptera > Crambidae > Agriphila > Agriphila geniculea. The sequence goes on along the minus strand of OX038889.1, from coordinate 8,415,828 downwards.
ACAATAAGTATCACAGGTAACTAGGTCATTCTCAGCCGATAAAGAGGTGAGCTCAAAGGGTCCACCACAGTAATACGTATTTAGGTCGTTTTTGGTATCCCGAGAAGCCCAAACTTGGTATGTTTTGAAAATGTTTTTTGGTTTAATTAAAAAAAAGTGGTTGAAATGTAATGATGTGGTATATTTTATTTAGAATTGGCTCAGAAAACCCTTTCATTTCATTCAATACCACACACGATAGGTTTTATAACACTTTTTTTCCATTAAAAAAAAGATGACGTTGTAACTCTTCTCGTAAAAGCAATTTCTTTCAGAATTCCCAAAAAAATGTTTTGACCTCAAGTATACGTGTGCCAAACAGCTATCCTGGTACATCGATTTGCGGTTTTCCTTCTATATTGAGCTCGTAAGTCGACTACTAACTGAAGTTCAATCATATTATATTCTGTGGTTCATTGTAAGCATTGATTTGACAGATGGATGGAACACATTGCTACTTCTTTTTGGCACCAATAAAACATACCAAAGAAAAGTAGTAATGTATTACATCCATCTGTCAAATGAAAGCGATTGCGATAGCAATTGAAGTTAGGCAATAGAGCCCCTGACCACATTGATCTAAGCTAATTGCTAAATTCACATTGTGCTTTATACATTGCAAAAGCTGTAATGCTTATACTTATCATTTTCGTAGTGATGTGGTTTTGAAAAAACCTATGTGTTATGAGAGGATGACCATTTTTATAGCAATGAAATATACCCACATTTTAAATTTATTATCACCTCTTAACACCTCTATTTATGCAAAAATCAAATATTTGTAGATGTTACAACGACAGATGATTCACCATCCTTCGATTCAAACACGGAACCCAAAATAGGGTACCACAGCTGTCAAAATAAATCGGTCGTGCATATTCAGGAGGTAGGCGCGACTACCGCAGTAATCAACCGGGACTGTTGCAAATTTGTTAGCAGTGCCTTAATACTTTATTGCATATTTATGTTTCTGTTTTGGTTACATTATGTTTTTGCATCTGTACTGGCGCGGTGATTTTTCTTCTTTTTTTTCATTTTGTTCTTTAGCTTTTGATGTTTTTTTTTTTTTTTTTTCTACTGCCTCTAACATATGGTCAGAGCCTGTTTTTACATTTTCCTTTTCTTCTCTTTCATACTAGTTCTCGCTATTGTGCTTCTCGCACATTTATACTGCATACTACACATTCATACATCTCTTTCTTACTTCATCAGCTGGGGTGGCTGTCTGATTCTTATTACCTATTGCATATAATATATGTACTTATATATTTTATATTTATTTGGGGTTCTTGGGGAACTATACACTTTTTCTTTATTTCAAAACAACTTTTTGTTACATTTTCCTTACTTCTATTTTTGTTCTTATTTATGATTTACTTACTTCTACTTATATTTTTCTCATAGTAATATTTTCTATTTAATATTTACATATTTGTTTGATGTTTAGCTTACCCGTGGTCTCGGTGGGTCAACACATTACCGAGTCCATGGGTAATTTTAATTACCCGTGATTCCATGGCATTAGGGACTACTAAACTATATCGATCAGATAAATACAATAAAATTTATATACTTATTCATAATCCAACAGCTTTGTTGAAATCCTAAACCATTGGGAATAAGCTATCTATACTTATAATTTAATAATAATTTTATGAATTGCACATATTTTTTTAACTTAGTGTGTTGTTTTCGTTTCGAGACATTCAGCTGTCAAAAACAAAAAGGTGCCAATTGAAAATCAGCGTCGGGTCTCATCAACCCGACACATGCTGAATTGGCTTCCGAGTTTGGCGCAGCCGTGAGATCCGTTTTTACTTAATATGTTGTGTTTTAGATTTATTCTTATTTTTTTTCCTTCACTAATGTACCTGCAGCATGTATCTTATTTTTCTCATGTCTGTGTCAAATAAATGAGTTTTCTTTCTTTCTTTCTTCTTTCTATTTTACCACTAATCTCCTAGGACTATACAATAGTTAGTCTAGTTATTTGCAGACGCAAACTATAACTTTATGTTTTAACTTTACTAATTGTACATTGTCAAATTCTTTATTAAGGCGGTTGTATGGCCGAAGGTGGCGCCGCGGTATATTTTATAATTCTAATACACAATTTTAATAAAACTTGTCGTGGAATTTTTACGGTATCATTTCCTGGTAATCACTGCTAGAAGATAGCAAAACTGCTAAAAGTGGCCGTTTTTGACCATTCTACGAACGACTACGAGAGAATATAGTGATACCTTCTAAAAATACTAGACCAAGGGCCCTAAAAATTCCACATAAAGTTTTATAAAAGAAACAATTTTCTATTAACAACTTATTAAATAAAAACCTCTGAGGGCGCCGCTTTTGGTGGTATAACCACCTTAAAATAGACTTTTTCATGCAAGGCAGAAACGTTTTCAGCTGTTATTTTCACTATAAGTCCTTAAAATAAGTAGTTGTTTAGTTCTTTGATTATTTAATCAAAAAGTTCTTCATTAATTAAATTCAATATCCTCATAACACAGATAATAAATACAATGCTCATAACAAGCTTTTGCACTTTTGTCTACAAAAGTTGAACTTTGAATCGTTAAAAAGTTTCACGGGAAAAACTCAGAACAACAAAGTCTATTAAGGTATTGCAGATGAAGGGTTTCACTAAATTATGTTTATGTCACTAAGTTACAAAACTTTTTTTTATAACGGTGCAATCAGGGAATGTTAACGTTATTTTTAAATATAACGTTAATTTTTACTCTTTTTACCGTTAATTTTTACATTAACGTTATGTCAATAATTTTTTTTTTTAATTTATTTATTTAACTTTTCAAAAACAATATTTTTTCATTTTAACAAACCAAAAACCACGGGGGTTTGTCCGGAATGCTAGACTTTAACTTAAACTTAACTAATAACATAACTAATTTGAGAAATAACGTTAAATTAAACGTTATTTACTGAAATAACGTTAATTTTAACGTTAATTTAACGTTAATTTTAACGTTAGTTTTAAATTAACGTTATTCCAGTTAATAACGTTAATTTTTTACCGATAATTTTACCGGTACTAAATTTAACGTTAATTTTACCGGTAAAATATTTTTAACGTTATTTTTACCGGTAAATCTACCGATAAAATGTTTTAACGGTATTTTTAACGTTATTTTGTTTATAACGTTATTTTTTTTAACGTTATTTCAATCCCTGGGTGCAATGAACTCATGTTTGTTATTCTATTCCGTCACCCAAAATAGAACTTCCTCATTTTATTACAATTTTATGTTTAGAGATCGAATTTATGAGGTCTCCGCGTATTGAATTTAATTTTTAATCAAATGGTAACATAAAGTGTGTAATTTTTATTGATAGCTGTAATTTCAGTTCGACCACAAATAGGTCTAGAAGATTTGAGGCTGTTACTATTGCAAAATTGTAATGAATTTGTTTTGTTTTTTTGATTCATTCAATTTTTTTACTTTCTATATTCAGTAGTTTTGTAAAAGGTCTATGAAAAGCTATTGGATATTAGTTTTCAATTCGATGCCTTAACATGGGTAGCCTTAGTATGTCATGCTCTCTTTAATCATTCTGTGGTGGTGTTGTGTGAGACAGGTCGTTACGTTCCCTGAAATACGGTTGAGCGAAGCGATGGCTGGTTCTTACATCATGCTCGTGAACGGGTGCTGCCAGTGGGAATGGGTCTGCTTTTGACTACCTATCTCAACGCATATAGAATTGTACGATAATTGTAAACATTGAATTTAGCTTGAACCTTGTAATTTGATTAAGTAATTTGAAATTCACTAAGAAATGAGCTAATTAAATAATGTTTTTTTTTTTAATCTTTGTTAATATAAAGTCTGGACACGATATACATATTTTTAAATATCGTTCCATCTGATAACACTGACAAGTTTTTTGCGCCCATTTTTCTTGTCAGTTAAAAGACGTCATAATGAGTGTTAGGGTAAAAGATTTGACGATTTAAAAATGCTTATTATGTGAGCTCATTTAAATAAAGATATTTTCATTCATTTTTCATTTTCAAATAAGTATATTTATTTAATAAGGATTTTTTAGTTCTTTTAATTTGTAAGTATTATTGTTAGTTCCATCTATCTGGCTTTTTATTTATCTTCATTGTATTACGTTTCATATTTTTATCTTTCTGGTTTTCATGGTGTCACCACCTCAGGGTACCGGACTTTCTATTGTCTAATTTTAAAATCTATCGCAATCGCTTTCAGAATGTGATACATTGATACTTCATTTTGGCACAAATAAAAACTTACAAAAGAAACGCAGCGATGTGTCACATCCATCTGTCAAATGAAAGCCATTGCGATAGATTTTGAAATTAGACAATTAGCCCCCAGGGTGCCACAGGTCCGATTTTCGGCTAGTTCAATTTAAGAAACAAACTTTTCTATATTGTCTCTGATCCAGGTATTTATACCATCATTGTCTCCATAATACAAGTGCTTGTTTACTTAATTTGCAATCGTAGCAATACATGTGATGTTTATAACATTTAATTTGTTAAAACATTAATTTTACCATGGTTGAAAGTTTCATCCATCTCATTTTCAACAGCTTGATAGCATTCAAAACACACGCCGCTCGTTCTAAAACTGTTCGAGCAATCTCGATAAGAACTTGGCACGTGGTGGCATTCGACTCCACTCGATTCAAATGTCGTACAAAGGTCAAACACAATCTTCTTGAAGGCTTTTAGGCACACATCGCGCTAAACTGACGTAGGGGTATACAAACTTTTCTCAAGTGCAAACTCTGTGGTGTAAAGCGATTCTCTTTTGTTCGAAAAGTTCAATGATCTTGTCATAAATAAAAGATGGGGTTAATGTTGCGTTAAGTATGTTCTTTTTTTAAATAAATATAGCCAAAATTTTTCTCCAACAATAAGTACTAATTCAAGCTGTCTTTTGTTTGTTTGCAACAAATTTAAAAGTAGAATTTATAGAAAAAACCGTTTTTTTGTTAATTCTGAAGTAGCGTCATTTATTTCGTACGTTATTGCGTACGACTAGCTGAAGATTTCTTCAGGGTCTTCAACTATTCTATACTCTTTAGTGATATACTTAATAACATTAGTTTGGTACCAAAGTGAGAAATTATACTATATACAACATTCTATGTGCTACCTATTCGATATAACTCTTAATACAACTTCATGATCCCTCGGTATAATAAAGTTGACAGACTTAAGGTCGAAAAGATCGTTTTTATAAAACATATGTCTGTAAAAATACCTAAGCAATCTATTTAAGAACTCAACACGAGGAAATACCATCTCATTTGACTCCATTCTACTCAAAATACCGCACAAGGCACAGTATAGATAAGAGCCAGTATTGTACAGTCAACGGCACGCTGGGCTATTATGACAAGGGTAATCAAATTCAACCAATTTTATAATTAAAATACATTATGCATTTAAAATTAAAATTAATTGCTGATTTTTTACAGTTTTGTGTAATGGTCTTTTTCCTGAATGTACCCTACTACGAATCGTTTTGAAGAACTTTGGGTGGGGGGCTTGTCCCCAGCAGTGAGTGTAGTGCGGCTGGTATGAGGATGAGAATGATTGTGACTCGCTCGGAATAATTATTATCAACGATCGCTACACGCACTAGGGACATGTACCTACAGATAACAGCACTGCACTAGGGCTGCAAGTTGATTATCTCTTTCAGTTTGTTTACTTGTTTCCGTGCAAATGAATTAAAACATCAGTACACTGAACAATACAGTCGCAATTTTGGTGCCATAATTTACGTAAATTAAGGCGCGTCGTATTCGTATAATAGGCGCAAATGTTACTGCGACGCACTCGCGACTAGTGTACTGAAGTAAACCGAGATTCCAAATGATATAACTTCTGCCTTTCAATTTAAATGAAGCAACCAATGAATCATGTAAACAAGTGAATCATTCAATGTCTCAAAGAATCATACATCTCTGCGCCTTTTAACCAATTTGGTTGAACTGAGTATTTTTGGCATTAGTGCGTCATTTTGGACCACTTTAAAAGCGTTTATACAGCACACCATTTACCATTTTATGGATCTTTTTTGCTAAAAGTAGCTACTTCTCGCAAAAAAACTCCATTAAACTAGACGATAGGCTATAAAGTGTTGTTTAAGCGATAAAAAGTATCACAAAGCTTCTTTGGAGTGCACTAGAAGAACACAATGTGAAATTGTGTTCCTCTTTATTTAAGCACTATGTTTTTTTCCAATGGTGGCGCTAGTGTCCTCGTAAAAGCCTCTTAAGATGAGTGTAGACTTGAGGATTTACTTGTAATAAAACATCGAGCTACACAAATGTATCACCCTGCCGCAAGCCAAACATAAATTAATACTCGTCATTGTCACACCAAAACGTTGCATTACATACGGTAGTACTTATCTATTCTGTGATTACATGGAAATGCACGCCTCTAGTTTATACTAATTTTTAGACCAGTTTGTATGAAGACAGAATACTGGTATTTATTTAAACTGTGTTCAAGGGCTTCAAAGCAATCCTCTTCAACGGCGCTATTGAGAGCGAATAACGGAATATAAAATCGATGCGATAACGTTTTTATCGAGTGTTAACTCTGTGTATTTCTCGCTCAAGTAGTTTTGTGAGTTTCCAGTATTTATGACTCTAAAATATAAAGCACTTGGGCCTTATTTTACATAACTTACTACATTTAGTTGCATGATGTGGCTACCATCTATATATAGACGGCGTCAGAAACCACCTTGTCCGGTTGACATAGACAGGACTTCTTTTGCAACAAGACAGACATAATAAGTTGGATAAAATTTGACACATAAATAAATTGAACTCTTGTGAGCTAAAGAAAAAACTAAAACTGTTCTTGCAGGATCTTAATTATGACGATACCGAAGCTTTATTATCATATAATATATAGCGTAAAAAAAACAAAAATATTTGCATTTTGTATGAATGATTTTTTTAAGCGTTGTAATTTTTGAGTGCACTCTTGCCTATGCGAACGCATTGTGTTGAAATAGAGCTCTGTGATTGTCGTTTGTTTTACGTATTTAGTGTAGTAGTTGGGATGCTGTGCGTCCGTGGGCACTGTGAAACCTCATAGTAATGTTAGTGAATACGGGTATTAGTTTGTTTTACCTTTAGAAAGAGTAAGACTTATAATATAGTTCAAAAATCATCAAAGCTTTGGTTCATAAATGAAAATTAAAAAAAAAACAATTGGGTTCTCTTTTTGTTTTCTCAAATAAATTAAAACTGAAAATATTAAAACAGCACTTATTTCACCGAAGGCATTTTAAGCTGTACTTCATAAAAAAAAAGATATAGGTAATAATGTCAATAAAACTTCAAAATAATCTGAATGAGATAGTAGAATTAAGAAAAAAAAAAGTAAAGTGTTATTGACATCTTATTATAACAACTACTATTCTGAGCTCCAACTTAACAATAATATTCCACTACAATCTTAACCTCTCTGTATTCTAATCGGCCTAAAATAAAACACTTACTAATAATAGGTACCTACTACAATCGTAAAACTCTTTGTTTTGTATTCAGCCTAAATAAAACAGTATAGTAGGTAGTCTTAAAAAATGAAACGACACGGATTTTCTGAAAGCTTTGAAGTTCTCTCGTCGAAGCCACAAGATCCTATTGAGTTAACCTAAATCCGTGACGGAAGGCACGTATTATGTTGCAGACATAGAATTTTATTTCTTTTCTAATATGAGCATTGAAGCATCGGAATAATAACATATTATAATAGTTACGAGTAAATAGTTTTAATTTTACTATAGGTAGGTAGTTAGGCAAGCGAATTTTGTGCAATTGTTTTTTACCATTAATAAAACTGGTCAAGAGCGAGTCGGACTCGCGCACCGAGGGTTCCGTAACATCATAATTGCACCATCAAACCACACTGTAGCTAGTTTTTTTTACATTCTCTTTGCTGTAGAGTAGAATAATAAGATTAGTATTGCAGTTTTAGGTCAGCGCCATCTCTTGACCGATAGTGGAACTAATGTTAACTTTTTTAGAAATTTGATGATTTCTAAAAAGGTGTGCTTTATTGAGACATCGTTTTATTTTTCCTGTAATCTTTATATAAACTGCTATCACATTGAATTATTTCAGATTTTTTTCTTTGCAAACTTCGGAGATAAGGGGAGGGGGAACGGTATTTTATTTACATATTTCATTAAGTCGAAAACTATGCGGCCTAAAAAAATGGTTGAAACGTGCAAACGATGCTCTTTCATATGATACCCCACATGCCCTAGTAGCCCCACTTCAAATTTTTAAGACCCCTTTTCAGTTCCTGTTGTAAAAAATGTATTTATTTTGTTATTTATTTCTTATTTGCAAAATAGTTAGGCAAATATCATCTTAAATTATTCCAAATTTCAAGTTGATACCATTAGCAGTTCTCGAGATATCCAGCTGTGACAGACAGACAGACTGAGTCACACCATAAGGGTTCCTTTTTTACCATTTTGGTACGGAACCCTAAAAATTGTTATCAGATGCAAATCGCCTGAGAGAATCGAGATGGGAATAGTACCAAATGATGAGAAATTTTTCCAGACACGTATGAACGTTTGAATTTTGAAAATGTACTGGTAATTTTTTTTATTGGAATTTTGCAAAATTCGGGTTTTTTTTAGAAGGTTTTCGGGGGTGTTTGTTTTGAAAATCGGTTAATAATTGTGACCTGTAGGTGGTCCCTTTAGATTTGGAATTGTAGAAAAACGGTACGGTGTTTACGTACATAAAAAACAAAAACCGCATCAAAATTGTCTCTAAAAATTGTTTAAAAAAAACAAAAAAACGACTTCAAAAAACCTACCTCTAAAAAGCAAGAAATAATATTCGTAATAATAAAACACGTCTATTGAAGTCGGGTGGGGCTGGAGTACAAATCCCTTTTTAGGGTTCCGTACCTCAAAAGGAAAAAACGGAACCCTTATAGGATCACTTTGTTGTCCGTCTGTCTGTCTGTCCGTCCGTCCGTCTGTCTGTCAAGACCCTTTATCTCGGAAACGCGTGGAGGTATCGAATTGAAATTTAAACCATATACTAAGGTCTACGGGCCCTTGAAGCTGTAAAAAAATCAAACTTCTAAATTAATGTAAAAAAAAGATACTGCCGTTTAGGGCGCAAAAAACGCATTTTCGATACTCTCAAAGGAATCAAAATTCATAGGGCACTTCCCGTTGACCTAGAACTATGAAATTTGGCAGGTAATAGCGTCTTATACTACACTTACAGGAATAAATCTGAAAACTGTATATTTGTAATTAAATCATAATAAAATATGGTCATTAAAATACGTAATTATTAATCATCTTGGTGAAACAACGGTATGCGCGGCATTGCGCGGTCATAGTTTAACTTCTAATTACTTTTGGATTAATCGCGCCACTAATTCTTTTAAAAATATCAATATTTATTATTATTAATTATTCAGATCCTTTCAAATATTGTTATAGTTAATTACTTTTAAAAATAAAATTAAAAAGTAATAAATTTGGCTCTAAATATTTTCGCAACATGGCGGTGTGTCACGCTGTATGACAGGGGGTCTTCTTCTTCTTATTTTTGTTTTGGCAATCTACTTTCTTCTTGGAAGTAATTTTTGCCAGTGTCAAGTGTTGAATAGTTCAGTGGTAGATTGTTTCAGTTTACATTAAAATGCGGGTGCATCGCATTCCAATGTTGCTTGGAGCATTTGGCACCAAGTATAATCAAGACAGTTTACTCGGTAAGGTCAGCCGAGGTAGCCACCACTACAATAAAAGTCTCGGCTTCACACAACCAAAGGGTCCTGTTGGAATACACCCATTTTCTCTAATAACATTGCGATAGATAAAACCATTTCACAGAACATTATACAGTGTACTATCGATATACAGCGCCATCTGTTGACAATCAACAGTACTTGTATTTTATACAGGTGCGGTGGGTTTGTAATTATTTTATTTTTTCTCAAAAATGCTTGGAAATTCGAACATTATTTTGACAACCTTCTTCGTGCTAAATCAGAGTTTACGGACAGACCTAAACCGCGCCGTCAATATTTGTAAGAGAATCCATTACTAACGTGTTATAATGGATTTTCATACAAAATTGCCGGCGTCTGTCCAGCAATGTTTCTATTAAAACTCATTACACACGTGTAATTCAGAAATGGAGCGAACTTTTCAATGAAACACAAATATAGGTATCAAATGTCGCCTTGATGAGCGAGCACATTCCAAATTTTTTTTTTTAATATTCGGTATACTGGTATCACGTGAAAGGCCTTGATGAGCACATTCCAAAAAATTGAAAAAAAAAATAAAAACGAAAAAAAAACTGTTTTGGTGCAATATGGATATCAAATGAAAGGCCTTGATGAGCGCATTCCAAAAAGAAAAAAAAAAATTAAAAACGAAAAAAAATTTTTTTTCAATACCTATGGGTATCAAATGAAAGTTTTTTGAAAAAATTTTTAATTTTTTTTTTAGTTTTTTGGAATATGCTCCTTGATGAGCATATTCCAAAAAACTAAAAAAAAAAATTAAAAAAGAAAGGTAATTTTTTTTTGCAATATGGGTATCAAATGAAAGGCCTTGATGAGCACATTCCAAAAACTCTGAAAAAAAAAAAAACAAAAAAATATTTTTTTTTGCAATATGGGTATCAAATGAAAGGCCTTGATGAGCACTTTCCAAAAAACTGGAAAAAAAATTAAAAACTGGATATAAATGAAAAAAACCGGTTTTTTTTTCAATATGTGTATCAAATGAAAGGCCTTTATGTGCACATTACACTTTCCATTTTCTTTTTTCAATTACTGTAAGTAATTTAAAATTAAAATAAAAAGCTTAAAACTTTTAAAACTAAAAAGTTAAAAGTTTAAAAGTACTACACAAGCCTTGGCCGCAACTAGGCATTGATGGACTAACGTATGTTCTTCAATGCCTGTCTTGAGTGCCGCTGCAGTAATGTACTATTCCATTTCAAACTTCGCCCGTGGTCAATTCTTTGTCGTAATCCCTGGAAGGGTTATTTTCTACGTGGCGACAAAGGATTTCAAATGGTTATCTATATATAGCAGTCTGCTGAACGGATTTTGATGGTATTTTTTTACAGTTTGGTAGCTTGGAGTCTAACTTATAAACTAAGCAATTTTTCACATAATTCCGGTAGGTAGAACCTGGGATAAAGCTTGAACTCTCCGTAGTACAGTTTTCATATAAAAAACTAATAATTACCAAGCACTTTTTTTCAAAATATTTCCATTGTACCGACACAACTTTTCTATAGCTTTATTTTATGTATAGATGTAGGTCTGTACGGAACCCTCGGTGGGCGAGCCCGACTCGCACTTGTCCGGTTTTTTTATTCTTAAAGCCGGCTCAGCTAAACATGAGTTAATCGCGGAGAAACATACATACATGCGAGTCAAACTGAGAACCTCCTTTTTTAAGTCGGTTAAAGAACTACACTTAAGATATCCTTTTTCCAACAAAAAAATAATTATCTTATTCAGTTCATAAACAAAGAAGTTATACCACTGATCATCGAGGTAGTTGACACAAAATCATACTATTTTCAAGATTACTTGAAAAGTACTGAACCGATTTCAAAATTTAAAAAAATGGGACCAACTTGGGAGTTTACCTAATGTAATAACGTTTGAATCATTTCAATCGGTCCAGCCGTCTTCGAGTAATCGGTGTACATACAAAAAACAAAAAAAGAAACTGGTCGAATTGAGTACCTCCCTCCTTTTGAAGTCGGTAAAAAGCAAGAAATAATATTCAAATCATTTGATACGAGATACGCATATCAATTTTAATAAAACACGTCTAATGAAGTCGGTGGGGCTGGAAGACCACTTTTTTGTTTTAAAATCGGTAGTAACGGATCATACATATGTACATACATCTCACGATACTTACTTATCTAGTTTTAAATCAAACGAATTTATAAAACAAAATGATAACTTTGTCATCATAACTCATAATAATAAAATACGTGTATCTGCAAGTTTTGAATGAGCACCGTTACTATAATACGAATTAAAAAAGGTTTCAATTTAAAACGGAAAGTTAATGGGTTTTTTTGCTAGCGCTGCGGTCTTGTGCTGGCTAACTTCCAGACACCTGGGTTACAGCTGGATGTCTTACAAGCTGATACATGAGGCGGCTCGAGCGTGACATTGCTGCGGCAGTGTAGCGGATTTTCAGTTTATCTGAAGCAATTTTATGGAATTATAAAGGAAGTAAAATTTTGTGTTTCTTATCACAACATTCGGTTGAAGGTAGGGCTTATTTCAAGTCCGCCTGGCTAGCTACCACCATCTTACCTAAGTCTGACGCCATGATGATGAGGACAAGCATTATCCCGTTTTGCTTAAAAAAACTGTGATAATAGAGGTATTTTCCTATTTATAACGATGTAGGGGCCTGTATTAAAGAAATAATTGTCTTTAATTCAAACAGTCTGTTATAAATCTAATTATTAATAATGCTCCGTAATTATGCAACACATCACTACTGCTTATTTTTATTACAAACCCGCGTATGTGTTGATATACCAAGCTTTACGGTTTAAATTGTACCTTTCCATAAATTTTAATTATACTGTGTTCGCCGTAAACATAAAGTATCTTTATTTTATTCTCTGTGACCCGGAGCTGAAACGACGGCAATTAAACGGGGCCAATACCAATATCAATTCAACATACTTACATTCAGTAAAACGCTTAAAGACTTGCATTGTTATGAGAATTGTTCTAACTTCACTCGAGCTTGCGATAATGGGAATCGATTGCCTCGTTTTACAAAAGTCTTTAGTGATTTTCGAACATTTGATTTGTATTATAATTTGACAAAGCTTTTGTCTCGACGTATTGTATTCGATTTAATCTTTTTCTTGTACTTTGGACTGTTAATTTGAATATAAAGATACTTTTTTTGTAAATTCTATGTCCAAATTACGCAAAATACACAAAGTTAATATTAATTTGACTAAAGTCTATGACATGTAAAGAAACAATACATGTATTTTGAGTGTCAAAGGATGTGGACGGACAACTACCTACTCTTAGATAACCAAACATTTCATACAACTCCTCAAATATCTCGAATTTTTCAGATACCTACTCCAGATATCAGCTATTTCAAACCGAACTTTTTGCTTGCGCTACCTCCATTGAACTTTCGCACACTCCTTTTTTTGAAGAGCTCCATATTGCAATCAATTGCTCGTACGGTCGATGGAAGACTATTTTGCAGAGCTTTTTCTGTTGCACCTTTCCATACAAATGACAAGGACACACCATCGGACACACCTAGTAGGTATCCACCTTGCCGCAATATTCTTCGTGTTATGGGGTTCATTGGTTCATACCATGTATTTTTTATCTACCTGGGCTAAATACTTGGCCATCTAACCGAAAGTGACGATAAGCGCTCTCTCTTTGGATCCTAAACCAATGAGGAACTGGCTATCTTACCTCCCACTGACGAAACACCAAAACCCATGGATCTGACGACGCATATGGGCCCTGGATATGGCGCATGGGTAACGTGACCATACGTCCCGCTTTGGGCAGAATAGTCCCGCTTTCAGACTGTCTGTTCCGTTGTCCCCAGTAAGAGCAAAAATGTCCCGCTTTAGACAAATGCATGATGCTGATGCCCATATGACACTTAAATTATCTAATGTCAGAAATCGTTGCTCTGTAGATTAAATGAAAGAAGAATTGCAAAAGACATGCCTTGTTCGGAATTCGTAAGTAAATATAAAAATGACGCGGAATTAATGAGAGAGGCCCGTAGCAATCCTTACTATAATATTATAAATGCGAAAGTCCGCTTGTTTGTTTGTTACGCCTTCACGTCTGAACTACTGAACCGATCATAATTAAATTTTACATACACGTTGTCATGGGTACAGAGAAGGACATAGGCTAAATTTTGTCCCGAAAAAAAGTATTGTTCCTGAGGGATAGCAAAAAAGTTTCCTCGCAGACGAAGTCTCGGGCGGCCGCTAGTACAAAATATGCATGAAAACATAGTCAGATCCATGAGGCCCATGCCGTATGGGCCCCATGGATTGACTAATGATAAATCTAGCACCATATTATACTAATGGTGATAACGATGTTATTCAGTTTATGAAATTAAAGAGAGAGTTTAGCGCTCTTGAACGTTGAAAATCATCCATATGAATGAGTGGATTTGTATAAAACTAGCTTCCGCCCGCGACTTCGTCCGCGTGGATATTAGAGAAAATCCTAAGGGAACCTTCAACCAGGATCCCACCAGCCGTTTTTATGTGATTAGGCGGATCCCCACCAAGCGCGCTGCCTCGCAAGGCAAGACTCGCAAGACGTTTGCCAAGACGCAAAACGCAAGGCGTTTGTCACACGAGGCTCGCTCGCTTGGTGGGGACCCGCCTAATCGCGTAAAAACGACTGGTCGTTCCCGTTCCCGTTTCGTTCCAGTTCCCGTCCCGTTCCCGTTTCGTTCCCGCTACCGTTCCCGTCCCGTCCGGTTCCCGTTCCCGTCCTGCCCCACTGCTGTTGCCGTTCCCGTTCCCATCCCGTCCCGTTCCCGTTCCCGTTCTCTTCCGCCCCGTCCAGTTCCCGTTCCCTTTCTCCCCGTTCACTGGGGCTGAATCATGCATGTCCTCCGAGTTGGACTTCAAAATGAATGTCATTTTCGCAATCACCATCCCATAAAACCTCAAGAAAGACATCCATATATAGATTTTTATGATTACTTACCCCATTTACCACCTAATTGGTTGATTTTCAAAATCACAAAATATAATGTTTGCCTTTTTATTTTTAGACGTGCTCCTACGAAGTTTAAAGTTATAATGTCTATTTTATATTCTTTTTCCATACAAAATTTGAACCTCATTTTCACCCTTTTAGGGGTTAAATCATGTACATCGTGTTGGACTTTAAAATAAATGTCATTTTTGCAATCACCATCCCATAAAACCTCAAGAACGACATCCATATCGATTTTTATGTTTACTTACCCCATTTACCCCCTAAGGGGTTAATTTTCAAAACCACAAAATATGTGTTTGACTTTTTATTTTAGACGTGCTCCTTCGAAGTTTAAAGTTGTAATGTCTATTTTATATTCTTTTTCCATACAAAATTTGAACCCCATTTTCACTCTTTTAGGGGTTACATCATGTACATCGTGTTGGACTTTAAAATAAATGTCATTTTCGCAATCACCATCCCATAAAACCTCAAGAACGATATCCATATCGATTTTTATGTTTACTTACCCCATTTACCCCCTATTTCATCGCTATAGGGGTGGAAGTACTAACAATAACAATATACGTTGCGTTAGATTTTCTTCTATAAGCCTATAATTATAAATTACGTGTTTTTTATTTAGAAAATGAAGGATTTTCTTCTATGCACAACTTCATACCCCTTTTCACCCCTTCGGGGGTAGAATTTTGAAAAACGCTGAGACCCGTATTTATTAATTTTTAATTGTCAGCCTAAACACAAAATTTGAAGATCCTAGCTCCAAAACTGAGGGACTTTCATACAAACTTTCATCCCTTATTTCACCCCCTTAGGGATGGAATTTGCCAAAATCCTTCCTTAGTGGATGTCTACACTATATGAGGTATCTGTGTGCAAAATTTCAAGTCTCTAGGTCCAGCGGTTTGGGCTGTGCGTTGATAGATCAGTCAGTCAGTCAGTCAGTCAGTCAGTCATTCAGTTTACGATTTTATATATTAAGATAAAAGCAAACGTTTGTAAAGTGTATATTTTATTTCGTTAAGTATCTAAAAATAAGTGTCGATTTAGGAAATATACATTTAGACGTTAAAATCCACGGTTGAGAGATGACTCTTTTGAGTAAGTACAACTGAATGATTTATGTTCGCAACCGTTAGGCGTTACTATGAGTTCTCGACTAATGAGGCACTCACAAATTGTATTCAGCATAACTTAATGTAAGAGCAAAACATCATTACGAGTCTATTATTACACTAAAGTATGGCTACTAATTTTATCTTACTTTACATTAAAAAACATATTAAGCTTTGTCCAGACTTGTATCATTTTGGCGTATCAGATCACCGTATCTTTACCATACATCGCTAGTTTGGTTGGGCGTGCGTTGATATTTCTTCAACGCACGCCCAACTAAACTAGCGATGTATGTTATTATGTCTTCGTTTGAGTCAAATGCCTTGATTTAAATGTAGTGAAAAAAAAACATCATCATTATGACAAAATAATACTTTACGATCCTTAGAAACTGAACTTGTATATTTTTTTTTCATATCACTGCGGATTCGATTGATGACTTACATATTCATAACAATATGTGTTAGGGACTTTGGTTTTTGGATTATGTACTTTTTAGAGATAAATAGAGACTGAGAATTTTTCTGCTACACATAAATGATCTGCTAAAACCGGGCATCATTGGGTATGCAGATGATAGCACTGTTGTAGACAGATACTTCTCCAACGCACGAACTACTGAAGAGGAGACCACAGCGCTGAGAGCTGCTTTAGTTGAGCGTATTAATTTATCCCTTCAGGCTGTCTCCGAATGGGGCGATGCCAACCTGGTGAATTTTAATGCCACTAAAACACAAGCGTGTCTATTCAGCGCCAAACGGAGTCCATTTAACCTGACTCCGACTTTTCGAAATGTACCTATAGACATTAGTGACCATCTAGACCTCCTTGGACTTAATTTGTCACCTGACCTCAATTTCGGCCGTTCCATAGAACATAAAGCAAAAACCGCAGCCAAAAAGCTGGGTATCCTCTCCAGGGTGAGACGGTATTTCACGCCGGGACAGCTTTTAACTCTATATCAAGCTCAGGTCCGATCGTGTATGGAGTATTGTTCTCACTTCTGGGATGGATCTGCCAAATACCAGTTGGCTGCCTTGGACTGTATCGAACGTCGAGCAAAGAGGCTGATTGGTGACGATGATCTGGTCCACCGAAGGCTTCAAAGTTTAGAGCACCGACGAAGGGTAGCCTGCCTATCGGTCTTCTATAGGTTACATTTCGGGGAGTGTGCTCAGGAGTTACACAACCCCATACCTCCTTCCCCGTTTCATCTTCGGACTACCAGGCGCAGGGCGGCTTACCATCCCTATGTTGTTGACATTCCACATACCCGCACGAAACGCTTCGGTTCCAACTTTTTAATTCGAACAGTTAAGATGTGGAATGACCTCCCTGCGTCTGTATTCCCCGAACAATATAACTTGGGCGTCTTTAAAGCCAGAGTAAATAGGCATTTACTGACTGTGCGTGCTCCATCTTAGTCCTCCTTGTCACTTCCCATCAGGTGAAAGTGAGGACAAACGCGCAGACAGTCCATACATAAAAAAAAAAACTTTCATATTTGGACCAAAAGTATGAAACATGGATGATGTCCTTTAATTCAATAAAAAGTAATTAAAATCAGAACGTAACTATAAAATTATTTAATAAACTTTAATGCATTTTTATAAAGTTCCGAGCGGGTAATTTCATAAAGTTATGAGCAGCCTTTTTGCTTTAGTCGTCCCGTGACCCACGGCCTGGAAAGGTGTCGATGCGTCGGGAAATCCATAAAACCAATAAATCAAAACTAAATAATCCTAAAATAACATCTGACTTAATACCAAGTAATCCGTAAAAAGTGTTTTATTTCTAACGAATTTAAAAATTTCATTTGTAAAGGTTCTTTGAAGAGTCAATGAAACGATAGGTCATTAAAATGAATCAAGTGAAAAAAAAACTGATACAATTAAAAGGTCAAAGTTCACAGAAACAAATCTGGAATATTTAAAAGAAACTGATTTTGATGTTGTTACTAGGCCCACCCAGAGGGCCTAATACAAAAAAGCATTGCGATAAGCGTACGATGTTCGTCCTACTCCGTGGCACTCACTATTGACTCATGAATAAGGTTCAATATCAAGTAAATTGAACTACGAATTGCGTCCGACTATCGTGATTCTTTTTTGTAATAGGCTCTTTTGTTGTTTCATAGTCATGTGACACTCGATATTATCAGAAACAACCTTTGTACAAAAGAGTGTATCTGATTTATTATTTTAGATAAATGTGCTTCGTGTTTGGAGAAAAAAAATGTCGAGATGTCGAGATGCGAAAAAATATGCTTAACAAAAGGGTTGTAAGTACCTTCAATAAAATCTGTATGAGAAAATGACAAGCATTTTTTATATTGTCTGTATCACATAATTAATAAGATTCAATCTTTTTTTTTAATTTTTTCAAGCATTTTGGAAGTGGTCAAAACACTAACATAACCTAACATAATTTGGGTGCGTATTAAAAAGTCTAAAGTTAGAATGTCTAAAGTTAAAATGGCGAAATTCAAAATGTCGAAAATTAAAATTCAACTGATTTAAAATGTCCAAAATCATTATGCATAACTTCAAAATAGCAAAATTCAAAGTATCAAACGTATCAAATACTTGACGAGTTAAAATATCAATGGTCATTAAGTCTAAGTTCATAATGATTTATTCGAATTGGGTTGGATCTTAAAACAAGACGCCTTCTTTGAGGTTAATTGGGGCTGTGCGAGGCGAAGCCCAAAGACACCTCGTCTTTGGGCTTCGCCTGAAATGCTTTATGGTTATAGGCTATTAGGACTTAGAAATACGGTTTCTAAGTCCTAATAGACTAGTTTAGACTCATTTCCGGCAGTTAAATATGCTATACCCATAAAGCATTTCAGGCGAAGCCCAAAGACACCTCCACAGCCCCAATTAACCTCAAAGAAGGCCGTAGGTCACGAGGTAGGAGCGAGGGGCTTAGCGACGAACGTGTTAGGTTGACGTGAACCCAGCGCTCGAGCCGAGCGAGCGAAGCGAGCGTGCCGCGGCAGCAGCTGCAAAGCGCCAGAAAAAAACTATTTCAGGCTCAATTGGTGGATTTTGTTCGCCGGCTACCGAATCAGTGACCGGCACCACCACCGGCTACCGAATCAGGGAGCGGCGCGGCTACGGCAATGTGCGGCGGAGGCACAGTTAAATGTCCTAAAAAAATTTAGGAAAAGTAACATTGGTTGTTTTGAAACTTAGGGATTTTAATGTTTAGGCGAAACGATAAAAATGCTAAATAATCTATTAGCCTAAACGATAATACTTAAGGAGCTTAGGCCAAAGAAATTCGACCAAATTAAATTAGAACCAATGACTTTAGGCAAGTCAAAGGACACCCTTCTATTGTACTTACTAAACAATGTTATCTGAATTTACTTATAAAATTCACAAAAATGCTTGTAAGTAATTAACCTGGAGAATCATTTTTGAGATGTTTGTCATTTTATAAGGAAAAATTGTAATATCAAGTACCTAATAAGTATGAAAGGAATTTTATCGTCTTGTAGTTACAAATATACACGACAAAGTCAACACGTAAATATGTTTCGCAAATTCGCCGTGATTTTATCAGCCCAGCCCGGCCTTTGATTTAATAAGTATAAGTAAGGAACACAGGGATGTATCGAACCGATAGTAGTCCCTTGAGAGAGAGCACGAATAATGTATGAGAGCTCCGAGGATCCACAAAATGATCTGCAAATTGTAGGCGAAACGAGTCGAACTCTTGCTTTATCGAAGTTACATAAAAATAATGCAAAATGTTGTTTTGTTACCAAAGAGTTTGGTTACAACTTTTTTTTCTTTTAATCTGTGATAAAAAAACGTTGTGAAAACTCTGGTTAATTTAAACGCGATGTTGGAATGCACCATAAAGAAGAGTTTAGTTACAACTTTTTAGTTATTTTTTTTTTCAGTGAGAGAAACGTTGTGAAGATTCTGGTTAGTTTAAACGCAATGGATGTTCGAGATGTAGGAATGTACCATAAAGAAGCGTTTAGTTACATCTTTTTAATTATTGTTTTTTCAGTAATAGAAAATATAGTGAAAATTCCGGTAAGTTTAAACGCGATGTTGGAATGCACCATAAAGAAGAGTTTAGTTACAACCTTATAGTTATTTTTTTTCAGTGAGAGAAAACGTTTTGTAAACTTTGGTTAGTTTAAACGCGATGCTGGAATGCACCATAAAGTTAGACACACTGTCATCTTGAACTTCGTAGTCCAAAATATATCGCACGTGTGTGTAGTATACCTACACATTTATGACCTAAATGTTTCTTCATTTTTATATAAGAGATTACAAAAAGAGTGTAATTATAGCCTAAAATTTTGTTAAAAGTAGCTTTTTGTTGTTTCCTTGAAATGTGAGATAAACACGTAATAAATAAGGATGAAGACCCTTAGTAAATAATTATATATTTAACATTTATTAAATGTTTGCTATTATTTCTGACCATGGAAGATATAATTTAACATTACCAACACAAATCTAAAAATATTTACGGTATCCTCCAACAACTAAACCATTGCGAACAACCATCTATTACCGCACACAAAGTAAGTACAATGTTTACCATTCGTGAGCCGCCAGCAATGCTAATTTCAGCTTTATTGTCTACACTTTAAGGACGTGTTGTGCATGGGGTAGCGTTTGTGGTAATTGTTCGTTTGTGGAATTGTAAGTGATGTTCTCATTTAGGGACATAAAACGTACGTATCGATGGGCGCAGCTATCGATTTATTACATTCGAAATAAATTAGGTTTTTTAACGGCTGGGCTCACGCTGGACTTATGGAAAAGTTTACTGGTCAAGTATCCAAAATGGATAGGTGGATATTGTGCGGAATAAAATGAATATTGAAGAACTAAATGAGAATATGACGTGTGACAGGAAAGAATAGAATTGATGGACGACTGACGTACTGCACCAGTCCCAAATATGATAAAAAACCTATACCTATTCCCAATGTTATACTTAAAACAATAACAAATCTACACACTTACATTAGTGTTAGCCCTTTTTAGGATTCCGTAGCCTAAATGGCAAAAAACGGAACCCTTATAGATTCGTCATGTCTGTCTGTCTGTCCGTATGTCACAGCCACTTTATTCAGAAAGTATTAAGACTACACAGTTGAAACTTGGTAGGTAATAAAAATAAAAAATAAGAAAAATAAAAGATTAAAGAGGGGCTCCCCATACATAGACGTGAAACTGAAAAAAAAATTTTTTTTCAAACCAACACGTGTTGGGTGTTTATAGATAGGTCTTTAAAAATGACATTGAGGTTTCTAAGACAACTTTTTCTCAAAGTCAACCGTTTGAAAGATATACACCGCCAAAATGGTAAAATGTGTGTACCCCCTTTTAACTTTTGAAGTAAGAGAGTGAAAAATCTAAAAAAAATATATGCTGTAGATCTTAATAAACACTTTCAACGAAAATTGGTTTGAACGAGATATAGAAATTAGTTTTTGAGATATAGCACATTTTCCAAAACCGCAAATATAACTTTGTCATTCATACCAACACTGTGAAAAACAAAGTTATTTTTGCAGACGAAAAATGATAGGTGGTATTAAGTATGGTATGGTATAAGGTAACTACGGAACCCTATGGCGCGTGGCCTGACACACACTTGGCCAGTTTTTTAATGTCGCCACTGGTTCACTGGCCATTTTATAAACGACTAGCGGCCGCCCGCGACTTCGTCTGCGCGGAAAGGTTTTTTGTTATCCCTCGGGAACTATACTTTTTTTCGGGATGAAAGGTACCCTATGTCCTTCTCTGTACCCCTGACAACGTCTATGCAAAATTTCATGATGATCGGTTCAGTAGTTGAGACGTGAAGGCGTAACAAACAAACAAACGGACTTTTGCATTTATAATATTAGTAAGGATTGAAGAGGATTTATTAATCATCCACGAAAACGAAATAACTAAAACGGCCAACGTCTTATGCGTTTGAACGCTATACTGACTATTAAAGGTTTAAAATAAGCAGTAAACTATAAAATTACGTGCCATAATATCAATTCCATACAAGACATCAAAGTCTGTGATTTACATTTTGCGACTTGTGATTTAATCGTCTATTGCTCATACTGAAGCTATAATAGTTAGCATAGCATTCAAAATGTATAGAATGTTGGTTGGTCATTTTGAGTAGGGGGGCAGGTGTAACAACTAATGATAATGCAACCAACGGCGTTATTCCCTCTAAAGTTTCTATGTGACTAGTAAATTAATTTGTAAGTTCCAAATAGTTATCCGACTGGTTCGAGCCCCATTATTCAGACGATCAACGTCATAAAGTTTCGCCAAGCCTCTTCATA
This sequence comes from Agriphila geniculea, assembly GCA_943789525.1. Lineage (NCBI taxonomy): Eukaryota > Metazoa > Arthropoda > Insecta > Lepidoptera > Crambidae > Agriphila > Agriphila geniculea. The sequence continues at coordinate 8,393,530 of OX038889.1, read as the reverse complement.
TTAATGGAGTGTAAAATTTTGGAATTTCATTACCATTAGGGCTGTCAAACGGACAAATTGTTTTCAAGCTAATGTAAAGGTTAAAAAATTCACTGCATAATGTAATCTGCTTTATGGATGGCTAGAGCTACTTCGTGTGCCTTTTATAAATCTTTATGGAAGAAAAAAAAACAACTTAACGTAAATATTTATGATTTTCGCCAGCACTTTTAGTCCTTTTCAGAGGGTGTGAGTCAATGTAGTGTTTTTGATAGGTTACCTTACCTAACACATTTGCTATGATAATACTAAATATTATATTTCTTTCCTGATTTTACTGATCCAACACTTCGAAATTCAAAAATAATAGAGTTCCAATCGGATTTACTGAATGCTAATTTTCATGAAATTTTGTTTAAGGATACATTTTATCAACTCAATCGATACAAAAATTTGTTACATCACTAGCGACGTGACGAAATGCGATGTCATTTCCATTCGCAGGCCGGGGTGAGAAATGAAAATTGAAAGGTAAATTGCGTCAATATGCCACGACCACGCGAATTTCACGACAATTACACTGCGTCCTCGAAACCTTATCATTATTATTATAGTGAACTTAAAGTTGCTGTGCTACGCCTTTTTTAGACTATAACAATATTAGACGAGTCGCTCGGAACCTATCGCGGTTTCCCGTACACTTGGAAATTAGGTACTATAGGAATTCTCAGGCCAAACCATACTATCAGGGCTGGAGCAGCTCCTAACGTCTGCTTATCTCAATCGCAACAAGACAAATGAAGAAAGTGTTTTCTTCAGTGGTCTCGAACGTCAAAAAATGCGAAATCGGTAGAGTTGCCAACAATTATCGGTAGATTCGTACCCTAAATCGGTAAGTATATTGTGAAAAAAACCATTTTACCTGCTACTCAAAAAAAAAATAAGGGCTACAATATGGTTTTCCATACAAACGAGCTAAGTTCTGAACTGGTAAATGATAAATTTCACCACTTTTTGTATGAAACTCCATTTTCTTTTTATTCCAACTGACACACGGTGAATAGGAGAAATTATACAGAAAATTCGAAAGTCCGTAAGTTGTCCTACAGCTTTCAAATAATATCAAATTCAAGAACCTAAGCACTTTAATGTTCGTAAATGAAGAAAAGTGTTCTACAAGTCGAAAACAAATGAGAAAATAAAGTCCGAATTATCGCTATACGTAGACAAGCGAATTGCAATGCAGAGTCCTAGGGGATTTATCTGTAAACAAACGAAACGTCTTTACGTTTAGTTTGTTTACAGATAAATCTCAGTTGCCAGTTCATTCGGTAAAAAAAACGGGACAATTTCTTTATATTCTCAGATCTTCTCAGAAATCATGATAAAATCTTTACATTTCTGTAGGAGAAGCTCCATATCGGTAGAAATACCGAAAAATCGGTAGGTTTGAAACCACTGAGTGTTTACAAGTATATAAGTGTCGGCACGAATCGTGAGCGGTGAGAGAAATTGGACGGGATTACTGCTTATGTTTGCAGTCCCTCGCACCACGTCCCCCGCCAATGAGACCTATAAAATTACTTCTGTGCATTAAATGTCACCGCTCAAGATCTTTGCCGAGTACAGCCAGAGCTACGCTTCCGTCGCTATTTTCGTGCTAGAGTAAAATATTTATGACCGTCACATTTTTTTAACTTTCGTAACAAACTAAATGTAGAGATACACTGGAGAAAGAGTAGATTGTCAAAAATCCACGTTGATCCTACAATATCCCCTTCAGAATTAAGCGTGTAAGCCAAGCGATCCGTAAACGTTGGTTTTGGAAAGGATTTTCCCTGTTGTCTTCATATGGCCTTCCCAAAATACATATTATTATGTTACTGGAATTTTATTCGGAAACAATTGAACCACTTCCTTGTAATAGTGTTGCTATTATCAAAATGAAAGGACGTAAGTAGCTAATATGAGTTAATAAAGTATCTATCTAATCTATTAAGATTTTTGAAGTGAAAACATCTTTTCGGCGTTTGTACGCTTTTTTGTATGGGGAAAAAATGCTGAACTCGCGTCAGTCAGTCAGGATCACGTGACCCTGATCAAAAATTCGTAAGACAGATGTGACAGATGGAGAGTAGACAGCCGGCAGCGGAAGTATCCCCTCTCTTGAAAATGGTGGCGCGTCATTTCAAGACGTAAACACTTGTGTCACCATGGCAACGCGCTAATTTTTTAATTCAATGTCAAAACTCTAGATTTTCTGTCAAGCTATGGATAAGACTTTCGTACAATAATGTTCTGTATTCGTAAATTCAAATGCAGAGTAAATTCGTAAGACGGCAATTTGTGCAAAATTATTCCCTAACTATTCCAAAATATCAAAAATGCACAACGTTAATATTCAAGTTTTTACTTCTGCCGGCACTCCCGGAGTGCAACCCGATTTTTTTAAGTTAGCGAATGCATAGAAAATTGGCCTTTTGAGTAGGGCAGATCGTTTTATGAACTGTATGTTTAATAAACGATTTGACAATACCTGTGTCTTAAAAAACGATAATACCAATATTTCTTAATATTTTTTTACAATCAACTTAATAACAAAACCACTAAAATAAGTCGATTCGCTCACTACAACAAAGTTGGTTCTCATTTGTATTCATATCCATTCTGCTTTTCATCTGAATAAGATTTTTTCGGCGTCATTAAATTAATATTATGGTGCCGTGAATTATTCAGGAATCTGTGACCATAACTAAAGTAGAAAAGGCGAGGTATAAAGAGGTGAATATTTCTCTTTATCAGGGCTTTTATAAAACTTCGTAAAGTTGAAAAAAAATGTGTTTTTATGAAAAAAAGTTTCTTCTTCTTCTTTTTGTTTTGGCAATCTACTTTCCTCTTGGAAGTAATTTTTGCCAGTGTCAAGTGTTGAATAGTTCAGTGGTAGATTGTTTCAGTTTACATTAGAATGTGGGTGCATCGCATTCCAATGCTGCTTGGAGCATTTGGCACCAAGTATATCAAGACAGTTTACTCGGTAAGAGTTCTGCCGAGGTAGCCACCACTACACTAAAAGTCTCAGCTTCACACAACCAAGATCGCGCCTATTTCAATTATCCCACATATTGTTCAGTTGCGTAGACACTTGTACCACAAAACTGCACCAATTTTAAGACACAATATCCACTATGAATCAATTTGCAAATAATTAAAATAGTCACCAAACCGAACCCGACAAAATGACGCACAAAAAAACTCGAAATAAAAAGTTTTTCCTTAATAAATAATTATTTTCCGCTTTTTAGTTAACGAGCTTAAACTAAAAATACATCATCTCCTATCGGAGTACTAGTCAAGACGAATCAAATGAGCCCAAACTCGATGGGGTTGCATGATTTTATTACAGAGTTTCTGTGACCTTCTTCCGGCTCTATCATCAGACCCTGGACACTATTTCCCTACAGAGTACTCGTCAAGACGATTCAAACGAGCCCAAGCTCGATGGGGCTGCATGGTTTCAATACTCAGTTTCTGTGGCCTTCTTCCAGCTACATCATCAAACTTTATACCTCGTCTCCCGTCAGAGTACTTGTCGATTCTAACGAGCCCAAACTCGATAAGATTTTATGGTTTTATTACAGAGTTTCTGTAACCTTCTTCCAGTTCCATCATCAAATCAGCTCAATGATACCACAATATTGCATTGCCTTCTAGTTTTGACGTACCTATGTTTAAAGTTTTAAATCTCTATATAATTCATCGGGAAGATAGTATAAGATCGTTTCCAGAAATTTAGTGGACAAACAAACAAACAAGAAAGCAACCTTATAAAACATGGACAGTGATCTGCAGCAACTTCAGGGGGCCTATTACGAAAATAACGTACGCAATTGCGTAACGCAGTCACTTGGCCACGATATTCGTCCGCATTTCGTTGATTGTAGTACATATAACAAACATTTTGAATTTGCCTATCGTAGTTTATAGGCTACTAGCGGCCGCTTGCGACTACGTCTGCGTGGAAAGGTTTTTTTGCTATCTCTCGGGAACAATACATTTTTTCGGGATGAAAGGTACCCTATGTCCTTCTCTGTACCCCTAACAACGTGTATGCAAAATTTCATGATGATCGGTTCAGTAGTTAAGACGTGAAGGCGTAACAAACAAACAAACAAACGGACTTTCGCATTTATAATATTAGTAAGGATAATATAATATAGTAAGGACTCAACGAACGATGTTGGATACGCTAGAGAGAAACTGTCAAACACACGCAATCTCTTCGCAATATCGCATACGAAAGTGATTTTTAATAGGAAACAAACAAAACGAAGCACGGACGCAGTTGCGTGTATCGCATTAAACTTTTCGTAATAGACCCCCAGAGTGCTTGCGGTATAAAACGGTGCATTTTAAGGCGTTAACATGCGTCAAATCCCAATATTCAATTCAAAATATTGAAAGACTACGCGGGAGAAGCTATCATAGAAAAAATATATAATGCACTTGAAATAATACACAATAGATTTAATTGAAAACGTTTATAAAAATGTTACCACCTTTGATGTAAAAAAATATTCCGTGGACCTCGTTTTTGGGTTTATTTGCAAAACTTCTCGGAAACAGAACATTCGTTTATGTTAAAACCAACGCATAAAAATCTGCGATGTTAATTCCTTCAATCTTAATTGAACAGTTTTTTTAACTAATTTGAATGCGAAGAAAAGTAACAAAAACATTAAAAATCGGTTGGCACTCTGGGAGTGCCGGCAGAAGTGAAAACTTGAATTAATATTCAAGTTAATACGTTGCGAATTTTTGATATTTTGAAATTAGAGGTAATTAGTCACACAATGCGATCAGTTTGTAATTAGAGAAAAATTCTAAAGATTTCGCGCCAGTGGCCTTTTTAATTTCTACATGCACGCATTCTACGATTTAAACTTATAGTCACAGAGTATAAATAAATCTATGATTTCACTGAAGAGATCGCTGGTATTAGTTCCATTTTCAAAATTAGCGCGTTGCTGGTGATACAAGTGTTTACGTCTTAAAATGACGCGCCGCCATTTTAAACGCACCCCGTAGAAAGAGAGGGGGATACTTCCGGCACCAGCTGTCTACTCTCCATCCGTCACATCCGTCTTACGCATTTTCCATCAGCCACGTGATTCTTACTGACGCGAGTTTAGCATTTTTTCCCCATACAAAAAGCGTACAACGCCGCTAAAGAAGTTTTCACTTCAAAAATAGAGGATTCGGTGCTCGACCTCTACGCTACCGCCGCGTTGGAACGCGCACTGATTTAAACCCAAAACGTATAGACGTATTACGTTCGATTTCACTCTATCACAGATCGACCCGCTTGGATTGCTGCATGTATCTGCCGCCTTAATCTGTAAGTAAGCTGGTTGATGCTTGTTGATAAAATTTTCTCAATGCCATACATTTTCGATATTGCTAACTAGAATAATATGAGCTAGACATTCATGATGCTGTCAATCGTTTCATGGTCTTTATTAAAGAAAAGTAATATTTCTTGCTTAAGCATAAAAAAATGCGAAAACTTTATGAAAATGATTTTTCTTTATGTAATTTTGTGTATTTAATTAGCGTTTCTCAAAAAAAAAAGACTATAACTACCCAGATCAATGTGCATCAACCAGCTTACTTAATTGTCTTATTTTCAAAATCTATCGCAATGACTTTCATTTGACAGATGAATGTGACATATTGCTGCATTTCTTTAATAAGTTTTTATTTGTGCCAAAAAGAATCATCAATGTATTACATTCTGAAAGCGATTGCGATAGATTTTGAAATTAGACAATAAGCCTCCAGGCACTGCCAAACCTAAAAAAGTCATTGGAAAACTTTTGAATTTGGAAAAAGAAGAGAATCACTGTAAAGAAAAAGAAAAAGGTTAAAACAATGGTTGGACAATTTAAAGAATTACTCAGCAAATAGAAAACAAACAAAAGTAAAAGGAAAACATAAAAGTTTTTTAAGTGACCTCAACTAGTGAGAACTCGGTGGTACTGGAGATTTAAGTTGGTGGAAACTTGCGAGGCTAAATGGAACAGTTCCTAGCAACATCAAAGAGGAACTAGAGTTGCATGAAACTGAAAACAAGCATTCGGATATTTGGTACACCTAAGAAGGTAAGCTGTTGTACAAAAATGTTATAATCTGCATAGTGGATCGATGGGGTGGAATTTCTAAAAGATAAGCCACCGGGAATCGGCTTAAGTTAAATCTTCTCCATATTTTTCTCTTTATCTGCTTACGTGTACTCCTGTCCTTTTGAGAATCTGTCCTTATGAGAATAAAGGTTGTATGGTCCCTTTGGTACTCAACATAAACGCTTTCTTTTTGGGCGAATTGGATACAGAAAGTCTGCAAATTAGAGTGGATAATGAAAGTGAGTGTCTGCAAATTAGTGACACCGTATTGACATCAATAAAATAGATGTCCAATATTTCATTATTTAACTCAGATGCAACAGTAACGTTTGCACATTTGGCAACTTACACTCAGGCCTCAGCAAGAAGCTAACTTGAATGACCTATTGACTTTTACAATGGTAAGCTTGTTTCGTGGTCTTTCTGTGACCACGTTCAATATTTAAATTATATATTTATATTGATAAATATAAAATAATTTAAATAAAATATTAATACGCAGAAGAAGGTCTGATTATCTCTTCTAACACTACTGATGCTTCAACTGGTTTTTAAAAGACTACCATTCCAAATTGTTATATTACTTTTATGTAATTATGTATATTTGTATCGTAACAGAAATGCAAATTAATGAAATACCTAGTTTCGGATCTTATCCGAAATATCCGCATCTCGCACAACACTAGTCCTCATTGTGAACCTGTGAAGTGGCCAACAAGCCATTTAATATTTCACTTTCCCAGTACAGCCAGTTCTGTCTGAAAACGGTTTTGACCTAATAAATTATTTAGTTCTAATGGGCTTTCAATACTAAACGTTAAGCTTTGCTATAGTGTTGTAAGTATCTACTTCGAAAGTCTTGAATTTAATAAGAGGTTCTCGTTTGTAGAATTTGAAATATTATAAGCAGTAAGCACACTACTATTCTAAATAAATTGTATGAATTATCATTAATAACCTTTAAAGTAATAGTGCTAAATCAGAATCAGAAATAAAAAGGGAAGAAAACCGTCTTCAGCCATTTTAAATATCCCGTAGTGATTATACAGGGTGTTTCATTATAACTCGTAATTTCTTTTTTAATTGTATGGAAAACTGCAAAGCGAAAACCCTAGACGCTAATAAACTGTTATCGATATTAGACCCCATTGTAGGCAAAAACAAAACACAATTAAGTTCTAGGGTTGCCACTATGAAGTTTATCATGAAAAGTGGGAGTTTTCAGGGGTTCAATCGTGTTTTTATTTCTTTTTCACATTTGAAAGTGGTGTTGTACAGTTACCATATATATAGAGATAGTGTCACTTGGAATGATGGAACGTGTAAGGATTCTAGCGATACCCCATACATCCACATCCGTTAAGGAATTTAGAAGTTGGTGTGATAAGGTGGAATAAGGAAGAAGGTGGAAAAAAGAAAGTCACATACCCACAACCCACAAACATAAACGAACCCTGAACATATAACACTCTGTTTATTTGGGCAGTCTTGTACATTAAAAAAAATGTTTAAAAAAATAAAAACTTTCTTCAATAGCATAATATGCTGCCTCTAAAAAACCGGCCAAGTGCGAGTCGGACTCGCGCACGAAGGGTTCCGTACCAAAAAAACGGCAAAAAAATTACGTTTGTTGTATGGGAGCCCCCCTTAAATATTAATTTTATTCTGTTTTTAGTATTTGTTGTTATAGCGGCAACAAAAATACATCATCTGTGAAAATTTAAACTTTCTAGCTATCACGGTTCATGAGATACAGCTTGGTGACAGACAGACAGACAAGCAGACGGACAGCGGAGTCTTAGTAATAGGGTCCCGTTTTTACCCTTTGGGTACGGAACCCTAAAAAGCAAGAAATAGTATTCGAATCACTAGATACGCATTATCATTGTAATAAAACACGTCTATTGAAGTCGGGTGGGGCTGGAGGACAGCTTTTTTTTATTATAAAAGCCCCACCCGACTTCATTAGACGTGTTTTATTACAATGATAATGCGTATCTAGTTATTTGAATGTTATTTCTTGCTTTTTAGAGGTAGCATAGGCTTTTGAATTCGGTTTTTTGTTTTTTAAAACATTTTTTTATGTTAAGTGTAAGTATGTACCTTCTGTATTAAATATAGGTATTATCTAGGTAGAAAAATCAGTTTGGCCAAACGTGAGATAATAGCGGACAAACATGCACACGAGTCAAACTGAGAAGAGAACCTCCTTTTATGAAGTCGGTTAAAATACCCAATTCTTCTCCTTAATGTAACAAATACTTTTCTGAAAACCGCATCAAAATTGGTTCAGCTAAACGCGAGATAATCGCGAACAAAGATACATACATACGGGTCTCTAACTGAGAAACTTTTTTTGAAGTCGGTTAAAATAGTAAAACCTTCTCCTAAGTGTAACAAATACTTTTCTGAAAACCGCATCAAAATCGGTTCAGCCAATCGCGAGATAATCTCGGTCAAACATACATACAAATACATACATACAGGTCAAACTAAGAACCTCCTTTTTTTGTTTTTTGAAGTCGGTTAAAAAGGGTAGTATTTAATCGGGTGACAATAAATTCCCATTTTGGGTATCAAAAATACTGAACATAGCGTACTGAAATACTAAGTGGGCGACGGACCGAGGGCGACTACAGATATTGAAAATGGGTGACTTTAAAATACAAATTGAGTAACTAGTCATTCAAAACGGGCGACCAAATTACTATTTGACCGACAACCTTAGGGCACACAAAACATTTAATATTTGATGGCATATATTTTATTTAAAAAAGTTGACTATTATCCTTATCGAGATGACAAAAAACAAACAAACAAACAAACGAGAAAGCAACCTACTAAAACGTGTTAAAAATACCATGTTGGGCTGCTTAAATCAGTTATATACTATCCTACTTGATATAATAGTTGCCCACTCAGTATTTTTGTCACCCATTTAGAGATTTCACTGCTAACTTAAATTATTTATCACTCACAAGTTGTCGCCTGTTTTAAAGGTACACTGGCCTGCAAAAGTAAGTACTACAGAGGCCTATTTTCATACAAACGAGGTAACTTTGATGTTTGGTTCTCCGTCCAGGATTAAACGAGGTGTGATTTGATAATGGCCATTCAAAGAGTGAATGGAGGAGGCCCAGATCGCTTAAGAAACCCAACGGATTAGACAGAGACCGAACGGACTTTTTAGTGTTACATTTTCCATACTTTTGATGTAATTTTAACTTGTTATTTTTTTTAAGTTCAACCCTGACCTAAACGACTCTTCTAATCCGTTGGGTTTCTTTAGCGATCTGGGCATCCTTCATTTACTCTTTGAATGGCCATTATCAAATCACACCCCGTTTAATCCTGGACGGAGAACCAAAGCATCAAAGTTACCTCGTTTATATGAAAATAGGCCTCTGTAGTACTTACTTTTGCAGGCCAGTGTCTTTTTGTAATCACTGCCACTGTTTGTCGCCCATTTACTTATTTTGTCGCCCAAAAAATAAACCGCTGCCCGGTTTAGTATTTAAGTATTCCATTAATAATCGCCTTTAATTATTTCCAGTCACCCAATTAATTAATTCCCCAAAAAAAAAGCCATAAATACTATATTTTGCCATACACATGGAGAAATGATGGAGGTAGATTTTATGGGACACCTTTTCCACCTTCGACTTTAAACGTATTCAGTTTTAATAAAAAAAGTATCAAAATAAAAGCGCTTGGAAAGCTTTTGGCGACGAGCCAAGACTTTTCTTATTCATACCAACAAACAAACTATATCAATTAGTATTTTCATGAGGCTACAGCGAAAGTTCATTTTAATTTTCAATGTTTATTTTTTGTCTCAACCTAACATAAATAAAAGTCAGTAGAATTGTGAAAATTATGACCATAGTAGGAGATATTATTCCGAAAAAAAGAATACGTTGTTGTTTGAAAGTATATATATAGGTATATAATATTTTTTTTGTAAACAACTTTCTCTATTTTCTTAACTATGTTTTGAAGTGAAAACTTCTTTAGCGGCGTTGTACGCTTTTTTGTAATGGGGAAAAAATGCTAAACTCGCGTCAGTAAGAATCACGTGACCCTGATCGAAAATTCGTAAGACGGATGTGACGGATGGTGAGTAGACAGCCGGCGGCGGAAGTATCCCCCTCTCTTTCTACGGGGCGCGGTGAAAATGGCGGTGCGTCATTTCAAGACGTAAACACTTGTGTCACCATAGCAACGCGCTAATTTTTTTATTCAATGTCAAAACTCTAGATTTTCTGTGAAGCTATGGCTATAGCTATATAATACTGTTCTGTATTCGTAAATTCAAATGAGGTAAATTCGTAAGACGGCAATTGGTGCAAAATTATTTCCTAACCATTCCAAAATATCAAAAGTGCACAACGTTAATATTCAAGTTTTCACTTCTGCCGGCACTCCCGGAGTGCAACCCGATTTTTTTAATTGTTTTGTTAATATTCAAAATTTACTAGAAAACGGTTCACCCCTATAAATGATATTAGGAGACATTGTCTGAAGATGGAATCGCACTACACCTGAAATTCTCAACCACTGAGATTTGAATGTAAATCATTTTAATTTTCGATGTCCAATACAGTATTCCGATTTCTAAAGTAGCTACCGAAATTCAATCATCATCGAAATTCTCTCCGTCTTCGAAATATCAGTTCAAATAACAGTCGAACTCCAATTTTGGCTCATTGCCGACTATAACTCCCTTTTATTCACACCAAGCTAACATTCTAAAGCAATTAATGTCATTAAGCAGAGCAGCAGTGAGAGTTTTTGGAACTGGTTCTGGCTTAATTCAGTTGCAAGTTGCAGAAGAGCAGTGCCGTTTTATTAAACTCCTGCTTGTTTAAAAGCAATCAGAAATAACATTCACTTATTCCCCCAAGTAAAAGACTGCTATACCGGAACAATGAATCTAAGACATAAGAACCGCTTAGCCTTACCTCAATCTAATCTAAAACTCCATAGTTCGGGAGCACATGTTAACGCCATAAAAATCTATAATAAACTCCCCAAAATAATTAAAGATGAAAATAATATAAATTCATTCATAAGAAAACTCAAAGAGTATTTGTTGGAAAACTGTTTTTATAGTATGCAGGAGTTTTTCGAGTTTTGTAAATGATTATTTTCAAAAAATGTATTGTACCATGTTATGTATGATTTGATAGATTTACTATACTTTTATGTGAAAATGTTAAAATTAATTAAGCGAGTTCTTAATTTAATTCTAAAAATTGTAGTGCCCTAACGGGGTTCATGATGATACTTTTAATTAATATCTACCACCATGTAAAACTCATGAGACAATAAAGATATTTGTATTTGTATTTGTTGACGAAGTCCAGATGGCTAAAATTTATTAACACGTTTTAGCTAAACTACTTTTATTAATGTCACATTTTACTTTGCAAACGTAATTAACATCGCAAGGCGCATCATAAGTTCACTAGCGCCACCATTCAAAAAAAGAATCTACCACAGAATAAAATAAATAGCAGTACAAGTACGCTGGTTGATGTTGATCGAATTTTACACGATTTTAGACCACAATTCTGACCCCACCTTGCTTTATCGGTTTATGCATAGGTAGTTACTTACAAAAAGAAGTGAAATCCCACCAAAATTATTTCATGAATAATGTTGCCAAGACCTCGAACTGTTAAAAAGTTATCAGACCTCATGTAGAGCCAAGCTTCTAACTCTACGCGCCCTAACTCTGCAAGCCCTAACTTCAAAAACTCTACACCTTAGTTAAAATATGTGGCTTGGCCGTTTCGTTACTACAAGAACTCTTGTTTATTAGAAAGGTTTCCAATTAGCGAAATGGCCAAGCCACATATTTTAACTAAGGTGTAGAGTTTTTGAAGTTAGGGCTTGCAGAGTTAGGGCGCGTAGAGTTAGAAGCTTGGCTCTACATGAGGTCTGATAACTTTTTGACAGTTTGAGGTCTTGGCAACATTATTCATGAAATGATTTTGGTGGGATCCTTTATAACGAAATAGCTATGTTTAATTCTTCAATGCCCGCGCGGTCGCAAGGGGTCGGTCAACAATAGAAAATCTGATTCAATCAAATAATAGAAAATCTATTTTGTCCCATTTTCCGGAACATTCTTTAAAAAATTGTTTTTTTATTGGCAGCGCTAGTGGACTCAAGCGTGAAATGAATGTTTAACAATTACTTATTTGTGAATTAAATAGTAAAATTGGGTCCCTAAAAAATTTCGTAAACTCAAATTAAAATTATGTTCCCGGATGCACTTCTATAATTATCCCGAAGAGAGAGATCTGCATTACAAGGTTGACCCAGTTCTGAGTTACATAAAGACATAATATATTATATTACGTAGAAAGTCTGCTTATGCAGTCTGTGAGATTTTTCCATCCGGCAGCTGAATCTAATACCCATAAGGTTAAATTTTAGTATTATAAAAACCCGGTATTCCGGTGGCTTTTCTTCCGATTAAATTACACACATCAACTTTGTCTAGGGATACCAGGTGCTATTTTCATACAAACGAGGTAACTTTGAAGCCTTGGTTTCCTGCCAGGGATGTACTGTACTGTGATTTGATGACGGCTATCCAGGGAATGAATGGAGGAGATTCAGATCGCTATACACACCCAACTGATCTGACCAGCATTCTAAAAACGTAATGGACATGTTTAAAAAAACCGCGAAAATAGCATGAAAATGTATGGAAATCCTCAAACCGAGAACTCTGACCCATTAATCTTTTAGAATGCTGATCAGATCAGTTGGGTGTGATCTGAATCTACTCCATTCAGTCCCTGGATGGCTATCATCAGATTACAGCACGGTACATCCCTGGCAGAAAACCAAGGCTTCAAAGTTACCTTATTTGTATGAAAATAACACCTGTATCCCTAGACAAAGTTGATGTGTATACCTTAATTTATGTTATATGTGATTAACCTCCTCTGTCGTCTAGTGGTTCGCCCACCCGTGTAAGACGCAGAGGTCCCGAGTTCGATTCCCAGGAGGGGGTACAATTTGTACTCGGTTTGGTTGGTGGTAGAGCTTATTTCAAGTTCGACTGACTAGCAACCACCATCTTACCTAAGTGTGGCGCCATAACAAAAATTTATCCGGCAGTTAGAGGTAAGATAGCCAGTTCCCTAGTGATGAGGATTCCGGGGAGTGTGCTTCCACCTTCGGCCTTATCGTCACTTAACATCAGGTGAGGTGAAGGCCAAGCACTATTGCGTTGTGCATAAAAAAGTGTACTAAAACAATAGCCAAGTATCAACGTATTTAATGGACTATGTGAGGATTATATAAGAATGTTCTTTATTATAAAAAAACCAGTCAAGAGCGACTCGGACCCATCATAATTGCACTATCAAACCAAACTGCAGAGTAGCATCATAATATTAGTACTGCAGTTTTAGGTCAGCGCCATCTCTTGACCGATAGTGGAACTAATGTTAACTTTTTTAGAAATTTGATAATTTCTATAAAAGTGTGCTATATTGAGACATCGTTTTATTTTTCCTGTAATATTTATGTAAACTGCTATCACATATAATTATTTCAGATTTTCTCTTTGCTAACTTCGGAGATGAGGGGGGGGGGACCGTATTTATTTTTACATTTTTCATCATAAGTCGAAAACTATGGGGCTTAAAACAAAAAGTAAAAATGATTAAAAACGTGCAAACGACGTTCTTTCGTATGATACCCCACATGCTCTAGTAGCTCCACTTCAAATTTTTAAGACCCCTTTTCAGTCCCTGTTGTAAAAAAGATATTTTTTTTTTTATTTATTTCTTACTAGCGGCCGCCCGCGACTTCGTCTGCGTGGAAAGGTTTTTTGCTCTCCCTCTGGAACAATATTCACATTTCGGGATGAAAGGAACCCTATGTCCTTCTCTGTACCCCGGACAACGTGTATGCAAAATTTCATGATGATCGGTTCAGTAGTTAAGACGTGAAGGCGTAACAAATAAACAAACAAATAAACAAACGGACTTTCGCATTTATAATATTAGTAAGGATATTAGTAAGGATTTGCAAAATAGTTGGGAACTATTCCAAATTTCAAGTTGATACCATTAGTAGTTCTCGAGATATCCAGCTGTGACAGATAGACAGACAGACAGACAGACTGAGTCACACCATAAGGGTCCTTTTTTACCATTTTGGTACGGAAACCTAAAAATTGAGAGACAAACACATTATGTCACTTATAAAATCGACATCTTTATCTTGTCTTCTGTAGCGTTTTTGTAAAAATTGTGTATCGTTGTGTGGTCCCAAATAAATGTATTTTTACCGACTTCAAAAGGAGGGAGGTACTCAATTCGACGCGTTCTTTTTTTTTTTTTTTGTTTTTTGTATGTACACCGATTACTCGAAGACGGCTGGACCGATTGAAATGATTCAAACGTTATTACATTAGGTAAACTCCCAAGTTGGTCCCATTTTTAAAAATTTTGAAATCGGTTCAGTACTTTTCAAGTAATCTTGAAAAAAACACGAAAATAGTATGATTTCGTGTGAACTACCTCGATGATCAGTCGTATAACTTCTTTGTTTATGAACTAAATAAGATAATTATTTTTTGTTGGAAAAGGGATATCTTAAGTGTAGTTCTTTAACTGACTTAAAAAAAGGAGGTTCTCAGTTTGACCCGCATGTATGTTATGTATGTTTCTCCGCGATTAACTCACGTTTGGCTGAGCCGATTTTTTACCTAAATAATATACCTACACTATATAATACAAAAGGTACCTACACTAAAAATAAAAAAATAAAAAATTGTTTAAAAAAACAAAAAACCGACTTCAAAAAACCTACCTCTAAAAAGCAAGAAATAATATTCGTAATAATAAAAACACGTCTATTGAAGTCGGGTGGGGCTTTTAGAATAAAAAAAAAGGAATTTGTACTCCAGCCCCACCCGACTTCAATAGACGTGTTTTTATTATTACGAATATCATTTCTTGCTTTTTAGAGGTAGGTTTTTTGAAGTCGGTTTTTTGTTTTTTTAAACAATTTTCTTTCTTTCATTACATCAATAAAATGCGTAAAAAGAAGCATTTCTTAGTGCAACGATATTGGGTGCCGTGTTTACTACGAATTTTCAGTATTTTCCTGTTTCGTATATTAGCTGCTATCGAACATTGTCTCTGAATTGTCACAAATATGAAACTTTTCAGAAAGTTTCCGAATAAAACTGTTTTCTAGCTCTTTCCAATACTACGGAACAGTAACGAAAAGTTTGATAAGTTAGGTTATGTATTGATCTAAAACTTTTGAATAGTACAATATTCAATATCTGTACCTACTATAAAATGATTTGGTGCGTTTCACTAGAACATTTAGAATTATATTTGTATTTCACCGAATGGCAGTTTCAACATTTTGTTTACTTCAATCATCCTAAAATTGAAATATTGTACTATAACGGTAAAATAATGTTGTTTAAAGATGAATAATATTTTTATCAGTATTCTAGCGCTATATAACGGTACAATAAAGTTATTTAAGGTAGCATAAAAAAATTACGTTAACTACGGCAAATAACGTTAATTTCAAAATAAATTTTTCAAAGTCGCTGACCATAGACAATCACGGTGTTTTGAAATGTCAATTTAATATACACCTAATGTCACTTCTATTCTATTCGAATAATCAAAGAGCCAAGCGTGTGCCATAGAGCAAAGGGTCTAAACAGGTCTTGTTTAGGTCCTCTGCTCTGCTGTTTTTTCTCTCTAATTCTAGTCTAGTCTAGTCTAATTTCATACAGTCTTTAAAATGGCCTTAGTATAGTCTCAGCTTTAGAATAATAACACCTAGAACGATAATTCCCTACAAAGCGCACTGTCAAAAGTGAGGCAACTAAAACAGCCATAATGGTGCCGTTTTCAGATTTGTATTGTCCTTATTAGGTAAGATTATGTAATAATTACATAATCTTACCTAATAAGCACAAAACAGTT
Source organism: Agriphila geniculea (assembly GCA_943789525.1). Taxonomy (NCBI): domain Eukaryota; kingdom Metazoa; phylum Arthropoda; class Insecta; order Lepidoptera; family Crambidae; genus Agriphila; species Agriphila geniculea. The sequence goes on along the minus strand of OX038889.1, from coordinate 8,377,386 downwards.
TCAATTTCCCTACCCCCATTTTGGCTCAGTATTAGTTGCCACACTTTGCATACGAGGACACGGCTTCTAGGTGTTATTATTCTAAGGTCTCAGCATATAAACCTAAATCATAAATTAACAATTAAATTTAATCAAAAAAGTATATTAAAATTATGTAGATATTAAGAAATTTATCAATTATCTCTTAGCAAATGTTTGCAAAACCCGAAAAAATGCCGATAAAATCGAGAATACACAAAACTAAAAGTTGAATTCTCATTAACAACCTCTTCTTATGAAAAAAAAACTGGAATTACTTTCAGAAAAAACTTACGTACATTCCTTTATATCGTCAACGAGTCTGTTAAGAAAACTGAAAAAGGTTAATGCATAATAAATCGCTCTGGGCTACTTTTCTTCGCTTTCATCGAAGTTAGCTCAGTTTTGGGTTATTTCAATATTAATAATTCTTATGATAAATTCTTTAGCAGTTGTATTAGTTGCCATGCTGTTTGTATGAAATTAGGTACCTATGTATGCAAACAATATTAAGCTTAATTTTTCAAACATTTGTTATATTTTCTTCTGTAAAGTTTTGCCATCATCAAAATCAAATGAAAACATCTCCGGTTTTTGGAAAAATACCTACAACATAATGTTCCGTAGAAAAAATTTTTTGTTGTACAGGGTTATTTGTAAAAGACCAACAACTACGTAGGAGTAGATTAATAACATCATAAACAACAACATTTGTTCTACGACTTTTCTGAAAACAGACAAAAGAAACTATTTCCGTACAAGTGCCCGAACAGCTGATGGAGTTTTGTATGAAACACCGATTTTTTTGTCTGCTTTCGGATATGTCGTAGAACAAACGTTGTTGTTTACGATGTTAGTAATTTACTCCTACGAGGTTGTTGGTGTTTTTTAAAATAACCCTGTATTTATATTTAATTTTGTATAAAGAATCTGAGTTTATGAATGAAGAGCGTAAAAATAAATTACGTGGTACCGTCTCGAATCAACAAAGCGCTCCATTAAAAGTGATTCTTGAACATTCTCCTTGTCAACACCTCAGGTGCTTTAATTTGTAAATAAGCTTATTGTTTTTTTAATCGTATCCTCAGGCAGGGGCATTAGCAGGATCAATAAAGTACGTCGTTATATTCACTCCCGGCCCTCTTCTCTGTCTCCGATTCTCTCGACAGGCTGGCGCCTCTTATAGCGGTAGTGTTGCTAGGTTTGAATATCGATATCGATAAAAGTTATTTTATTATGATTAATGAAACCTATATTTTTTAACATCGAAAATGTTGTTTTAACATCGAAAATGTTTGTCTTCGTGATCGAGTATAGTGCCACGATTTACGAAATTGTGACATTTGCCTGTAGTTCTTAGATATGAGAAGTACGCAAATGGGCTATATGTCAAAATGTGCGTCTGCCGTAGGTATTTAATGTGCCATTTGAATTCCCGAAATCGGGTGGTAACTTTTAGCGTTTTTTCAAAATTTCAAATTTTTTTCGCCGATTTGGATCGAGATTTTCCCAATAACTTGTTTGAGCTCGCCATTCAAGAAATGAAAAAATGAATTTCGTGATTGAATTAAGCTACTCTTTGAGCCATCTTTAGAGGTGAACAGACAAAAACTGTAGGCTGTAGCGGGTCCCTTACGTGCGAGGTCAGCCTGCGCTACATGATACACAGTAAACACACCGACTGCGCGTGCTACCACATGCGCTACGCGATTATGATGTTTGTGGTGCAAGGAAAAGATGGACAGATGAAAAATAACGTTTTTTAATTCATTGCTACTCAGAGTAATTTACTGAGACATCACTTCGGTCGTCAGATTCATTTATACTGATCGCCGTGAGTTATAAATATAATGAAAACGTCTCGGTTCTCTTAAATATAGCAATCTGTAAGAAATACGTTGCTTTATCGCTGCGCGCACTGAGTTTTGTGGTACGTGGCACGCAGTTGTTTTCAAGCGTAGCCTCGGGCGTCAATTGCAGGGAAAGAATTAGCAAAATGTAATTAATTAAACTTTGTTTTTTTATCAACTTCCGCGAAAAGACAATTTATAAATAAAATATGCGTAAAATACATTATTTTTTTATTAGCCATTACACGTTATAGTTGCAATTGAATTGAATTTTTATTCAGACATTAATAAGCTTTTTAAAAATAGCAAGTTGAAATCACATTATGTGTTATTTTTAAATCTATCGTTATTTTTTCTTTTCTTACAAATTGTGTCCATCCCTCATCTCACATTTCGAATGACAAGGGAAAGTGAAGTAAAAATCACTCAATTTTTTAATATTCATTGTTTATTCTATCTGAAGGGATCTGATTACAGACCTTTTTTGGTATTTGAGTGAAATCGTGATTGAATGTAATGGCTTTTCGGAAAGTCGTTTTTGTCTATTATTCATTTCCTTCATTGATACGCCTTTGAAATAAAAACTTTGCATTCCTACTCTCCATTTTCAACTTTGTTCTGTGATATAACTTTTTGTTAATTTCTCAAACTAATAAACTTATGCCTACAGCCCCCCTAGTCAAAGTAATAATGCTTTTCGTTATTGCTTTGCTATCGCAACATGTATGGATTTGACGTTTCAAAAAAAAAGTTTTTTAATTAACGAAAACTTAGGGCAATCTCATACATCTTTTTATTTGGCTAGGGCCTTGTGCACTCTGAACCCGCTAATTTCCCTACCTCCGTGTTCGAGTAGTTTGTACACAGGTCAACAAGGTGTCGCCATCTTTGAGGTTCCGAGTTCGATACCCGGCTGGGTCTATTAAGAAAACGAATTTTTCTATATTGGCTCAGGTCCTTTTTTACTTTTTTTTTGGCTCTATTGGCTCAGGTCTGGGTGTGTGTATTTCCACCGTTGTCTCTGATTTCCATAACACAAGTGCTTTACCTACTTACTTTGGAATCAGAGCAATGTTTGTTATGCAACTATGTGATGTTACCTAATATATATTATTTTTAAAAATAATATTCGATATCGCTTTGCTGTCGACAAATGTTTAAGTTGACATGAAGCTTTAGCCGTAATATCGTTACATAGTACTTCGTAAATAGGGAAGAATTTAATCCACTCTTCGTTAAGTGTCGACTTAACGTTTATCTCGTTAATTTATACCTGTAATTTAATTTTAGCACCTAACCTAATTAAGCAGTTTATTAAATCGCAGTTTGTACTTAGATAATTTACTAGCCGAATTAAAACAATAATTTGGTTTTGGTTTGTTGGAACTTGTTTTAGTTTTCATCGTTATAAAATAAAACTAAAACATTTTTAGTTTTATCAAAAAGTTCAATTCGTTTTTGTTAATTTAACATATTTAGACTGGTGTAATATATTTATCTAGTTGTTAAATAATTAATATGAAAAAGAAAAGCAATGGTTTTTTTTCTATTATTCTTAACAAGCAAATGAGTCTGAAAAATGGTTTTAGATTTTCATATAAAAGTGTATATTTACTTGTTTGAAACATTATTGGTAGATTTAAACTTTACTATTTTCATAACTTGAATAATTGAATAGGTAGGTACTTATACATTTTGAAATAAAATTTGTTATTGTTACAGGTTTAAAAGGCGCAGTGCTCTAAAGTGAGGAAAACAAAGTGTTAAAATCTAGTGACAAATTCAATTACATATTAAAAGTAGTGAAAAGATGTGTGGAGCAAATAGCTTATCGGCTACAAATAACTTCTAATTATGTTATTTTAATGAAAACTGAGATGAGTTAAGTGTAAATATGTAAAAACAAAACTCACATTGAAATCAAATATGTAAATAGATCCAAAGAGGTGTAAATACTTATTTAAAAATTAAAAAATATTCTTAAATAACAAAAAAGTGGTTTGAAATATAAATTTTGATCTGTCTCTGGTCTTGAATAATGAAATTGAGCGTGAGTGCGTATCGCGCGCATGCTTCTGCGCACAAAAAGATTCTGACGTCATCGTACCAGCAACACTATGGAAGTACCGCCGCTCCGCCTGTCTGCAACCCGCCGCATAACTTCACACCTCAGGTAAGTAAAAAATATTAGTTTATTAGTGTAAGTAATGTTGTCTAGCTAGAGAAATATAATAGTACCTAATCAACAAATAGTAATTTCAAACTATCAACAAAATACACAATGCCATCCATAAATCCCACAGAAATATTATGTTCGAAATTAGACTGATTTTGATTGGAATTCGTGAGAATTGCCTATTTATCTTACCAAGTCAACTTTTCCTACTATCACTTCCATTTTACAAATTGAAGCGCTCATGGCGGAACTTGACAGACTGATCGTACTCACTTTTGTTAAGCAATGCTCGGTCCGGCCAGGTGTCGGATGCGTGACCGTTAAAGTGGCATTACAACTGAGCGCTTCCATGCTTCGGAGGGCACATTCGGTCGGTCGGTCGGTCGGTCGGTCCTGGCTGTTATTATCTGATAACAGTCGTTAAGCCAAGTTAGAGGCCTTACAGGCAGCTTGATAAACTCTAGCACCAGAGATGGCCACTATCCTCATTCGATAAGAAAGAAAACTTTAGAAATGCCATATCTTTATTTAAAATGACACGTCTTGATATTGCTGAAACTATTTAATATCATGAAAAATCTCAGTAACAATGCGCGGCGTCAGAAGCGCAATATATCTCAGTTTCGAGTTGTATAACCGGATCTGAGTTGCGAAAGCTCTGATACAACTAGCCGTTATTGAATTTTCTTGCCCATTGTTAGAATGCCCTACTATAGTTTCTCGATAATCCCATCCTCCCTAAGTCCTAAAGCCGTATACAGAGAGAACGCTGGTTGACGCTGGTTGCCGACCGGCACTTGTCAGCGCTGGTCCGCGCAGGTAACCAGAGAAAACCAGCGAAGGCATTTGTATGAACAAGCGCCGACACGCGCCGGTCAGCGCTGGCTACGTTTAGTACGAAACCTGCTTCAACCTGCTTGCTTTATGTTAACGGTTACCGGAGCGGACCAACGCCGACAAGCGCCGGTCGGCAACCAGCGTTCTCTCTGTATACGGCCTAATAGCCCACGCACCTTCAGGTGCTTAGATTAACGTTTAAATACATCTGGTTACTTGCTAGGATACACGGTGACCACAATGGAAAGGGGGTCGCTAGGACTGGTCTTTGGTTCTAAACTTCGCGCCTACGATACATGCTAGGCAGTCGCTTGCATGTATCGAGGCGCCTAGCGCAGTGCAGCCAGTTGCGAACATTCGTGAAAGTTTGTTTTACTTCAATATAAGCGCTAATATAGGCACCTGTCGTTGCATAGGCTGCCTAAAAGTCTTCTGCAGAGTAAGTCTTCAACATTTTACTTTAATACATTTATGACACTTTTATTAACAATAGAGATCAATAGTGCATAGTACATTAATAGTGTCGCTATGTCTTAACTTTATGAAGTAGATTAAAAAAGTAAATTTTTATTTGCTCAAAACATGGTGGTACTTTGGAGTACAAAATTTCATAACATAAAATTTTAAATACTTAATTTTAAAAAAACTAAATGAATTCAAAAAACTAAAGTCCCTAAAGCCGTATATGGTAGATAGGGACCATCAACTGAACAATTTTTACTATGGGTCCAACTCAGAAATAATCGCCACAAAAACAGCTGTTTAACACATTTTAATTTTTTGTTTTCATTATTTTTAGTTTTAAGATAACGTGATTATTTAACATGGAAAATAAATGATTAAGATTCGAGTTACCGTAGTAGCTCAATAACGCGTGTGAGTTCTTGCGTAATGTGAAAAAGATAGTTCCCCCCACATAAAACCTTTGAGGAAAATGTATAATATGAATCTCCGTGGACTATATCATATCAAATGTATCGGATTCACTGTCTTTTTGAAACACGAGTAAAAGACAGTAGAGGTTTTTTTTATATCTTCGATTGCCACGATCGTTGTTTTTATGTGTGCGATGAAGAGCACATGGTCGCTGCATCGAACTCTAATGCTACTACTCCACCTGCGTTAACGTTAACGTTAATGGTAATGTCCAACTACGCTTTAGCTAAGGCGTTATCTAAAGGAGATGTCCCAGCGTTGCCCCAGTTTCATTTTTTTTTAATTCCTTTCATAATTAAAAAATGCTAATTACATTTTATTTAGGTATAGTATCAGTCAAGAATTGTTTTATATTTAGAAAAACAATTACAAAAACATTAAGTTGTTTTCTGAAATATTTTGTGAAAAAATGTAAGTAAATAACTATCATGATATAAAATTGTGAATTAAAAGCGTTTTAACTTTAAAATCCCACTTTTTAATGCAGAAAATAATTATTAATCTGATTCTAGAGTGAAATACCTACTCTGACAGACTACTTTGATTAAGACGCGATAGACTTTCATTTTTTGAGAATGGTGAGGCAAATGACATAGGCGCGATGGGACATGTCTTTTAGTAGGTACTTTCGTTTGTAAATTAATACGTTAAAGTCTTGGCCACATCTGTGTAACGCTTTAAGCTAGGTAGAGCCGTAGTATAATAGCAGCTAGAACGTCACGCCGGCGCCACCGCATGAAAAACTATAGAGTCTGTTGTAGCCCTGCGGTCTAGTGGTTCGCCCACCCGTGTAAGACGCAGGTGTCCTGGTTTTGATTCCCAGGGGGGGTACAATTTGTACTCGGTTTGGTTGGTGGTAGGGCTTACTTCAAGTCCGCCTGGCGTAGCTAGCCATCTTGCCTAAGTCTGACGCCATAACAACAGTTTAAACATTATTGTGTTCCGGCAGTTAGAGGTAAGATAGCCAGTTCCTTAGTGATGAGGATTCCGGGAGTAGTGCGCTTCCGCGGCTTATTGTCACTTAACATCAAGTGAGATGAAAGCCAAGCAATATTTCGTTGTGCATAAATAAATAAAAAAAGCCCCGTCGGACCCTTGAATCAAATGAATTGCACAACCAGTTGTGCAACAGGTACACACTTCGAAAATCTTTTCCCCGTGACACGTCTATAAGTAGTTGGTTTATGATGGGTACCTACCTGATAAATTGATTTCCATTACCTTTTCTACAGTAAAATAGTTTTACATAGTGACCGCTTGGCACAGGATGGAGGAGCCCTTACGCTCCGAACGTATCGTAAGGTGCCCAGATTAGTGCCTAGATATCAGGTTACTTGGTGACCGCACTGGTAGGTGAGTCGCTAGGATAGTCGCCTTGGTCTCATAGTTTTTAGTTGTAAGCCTCGCGCTCACGAAACGTTCTAGGTAGTCGCCTGGATGTATTAGATTAGGGGGTCACAACAAAGTTGGTAACGATCGCGTAATGCGACTCTGGGTTCACAGGATGGAGAGGCACTCTCTGATGCTAAATATGTCGGTCTGTTTGCGTGAAGTGGTTGCGTTCTTTTTATATGCAGGCTGAAAAATGTGTTATCGTTACCAAAAAAAAAAACGATAACAGACAGACATATTTAGCATCAGAGAGTGCCTCTCCATCCTGTGAACCCAGAGTCATCCACTTACGCGATCGTTACCAAATTTGTTATGACCCCCTAGTATATATCGAGGCACCGTAGCGCGCAGTGCGGCCGGTTGCAAACGTTTGTGAACGTTTGTTTTACTTGGTTACATATCTAGGTTCAAGGCACTAATCTAGGCACCCTGTCGGTGCGTAGGCGACCTTTGAGATCTCGAAGCGAGGGAGTTTGTAAGTGCGCTGATTACGACGTTTTTATGAGATGCGTTAAGCTTTAGTTATATTTATTCTAATTTCTGTGTCTATACTATGGCTAGAGTAACTGATTTTATTAAATCTCTATTGGAGCATAGTTTCCTTCCCAATATGAGGTTGGCCGGATATTGTTCCCTTTGTTTGGCAAAGAGGCGCTATATTGAAACCACATATACAGCACAAAGAACTTGTTACAAACACGAATAAATATTGTTATTTTATACAATGTGTTAATGAATGAAACAAAAATGGAAAAACCGTTTCTTCGGAAAATCAAACTTTTACTATGGGACCAAGTCTGAAATCCCAAAAATATCAAATTCATACATAATTTAATAACGAAAATATCAAAATGAAACAGCTGATTTTTTATTGCGATTTCAGAGTTGGTTATGGGACCAACTCTGAAATCGCAATAAAAGACCTCTCGTTACCCAGCGTGGCAATTGCCATGCTGGGAAGTGACAGGGCATGGGAGGCGATGGTCTCCTTCTGTGAAGATGTTATCTCACAGAAGGAGGCCTCGGAGCGGGTTCGAGAGGCGGACGCCAACGCGGACCAGCTCCGGCGACGACGGCCAGGGAGGAGAAGGAGGCGCTACGCACACCTCATTCCCCCTTAGTCCTAAAGAGGGGAATGGCCGATTGCCTAGTTTCTCCCAAGTGCCGGGCCTAATGAGGCCGCAACACCAGGACCACATGGTGCGTGTCACCACGGTCCCGTAGGTCCTGAGTGTTAGTGCGGGATGTAGTAGGGGGTTTAGTGGGTAGTGCTCCGGCGAGTCCCACATACCTCGGATGCGCAAACGCATTCCCCCTACTATAAAAAAAAAAAAAAAAAAAAAAAAAAAGGCACTAATCTAGGCACCCTGTCGGTGCGTAGGCGACCTTTGAGATCTCGAAGCGAGGGAGTTTGTAAGTGCGCTGATTACGACGTTTTTATGAGATGCGTTAAGCTTTAGTTATATTTATTCTAATTTCTGTGTCTATACTATGGCTAGAGTAACTGATTTTATTAAATCTCTATTGGAGCATAGTTTCCTTCCCAATATGAGGTTGGCCGGATATTGTTCCCTTTGTTTGGCAAAGAGGCTATATTGAAACCACATATAAAGCACAACGAACTTGTTACAAACACGAATAAATATTGTTATTTTTCGTTTCTTCGGAAAATTTAACTTTTACTATGGGACCAAGTCTGAAATCCCAAAAATATCAAATTCATAATTCATAATTAATTAAATAACGAAAATATCAAAATGAAACAGCTTATTTTTTATTGCGATTTCAGTGTTGGTTATGGGACCAACTCTGAAATCGTAATAAAAAAATCAAGAGTTGTTCAGTTTGATGGTCTGAAGAAACTTTTTCTCATTTTTGGTTTAAGGCTTCGGCAAACCAAACGCAGGTCAGAAGCAGATCAGGTCAGTAGCAGCGCGGGAGTCGGCACACTGAACGCAGCGGCAGTTTTAAAGCAGTTACAACGCTGGACCGCGTCTAAACCGCGTTCAGTATGACGGGCTAGGCAGGCAGTAGGCTGCAAGATGTCGAACGACACGGACTCGGATGAAGAAGAATTCGTACTGCTTTTGGCTTTAAGGCGAAACAAAAGAATTTGGGTTCATGATATTAATACAAGAAGAGAAGAATATGGGGAATATCATCGTCTATGCAGGGGCCAGGGAGCTGGAAAGGCATGAGGATAAATTTTTCACATATTTTCGAATGTCGAGAAGTTCTTTTGAAGATCTGCTCGTCTCGCTTGTCTCGAAAATCATACAAACATTTATTTTTACGCACTAATTTGATTATCTTTTCATTGATATCCATCACGCGGTTGTAAAAACCACAACAATTGTCAACCGCTTTTGACGCGCTGCGCTGCACTGCAAACGCCCTGCCCCCGGTGTATCATGCTAACATGGCCGCCATAGTTATACAACAGCGCGGGCCCGCGCTGGAACTGCTCTGCGCCGCGCATGCGCTGCTTCTGCCCCGCTCCCGCGCTGCCTGGTTTGTCGTCCGGCAGTTGCAGTGCGGCGCGGCGCAGAGCAGTTCGAGCGCGGGCCCGCGTTCAAATTTGGTGTAACGTGGTTCAAAGAGTTTCTTGTATTACAACTTGCGCGGGCCCGCATTCAAACAGCGCTGCTACTGTCCCGCGTTTGGTGTGCCGAAGCCTTCATTCTTTAACACCATGTATGGCTTTTGCCCTCGACTTCTCGTTAATGTAGATTTGTCAATTAGATTATGTTGTCATTTTCTTTAAAAACTATAGTATTTTCTTTATAGTCATGATGAAAAAATCTTCATCATCATAACTTCTCTACTTTTTGTAAATCTAAACCCACCAAAAATATTTTCAAGTAAAATGTTGCCAAGACGCACGCTCGCACAGTCAAAAAGTTATCAGACCTCATGTAGAGCCAAGCTTCTAACTCTACACGCTCTAACTCCACAAGCCCTAACTTCATAGGTATAAAAAAAAATACACTGTAGTCAAATAGGATAAAAAGGAGTTTTTTATCCGTTTAGTCCTTGGACGAATTAAAGTTTTAGTCCAATTAAATTTTTGACAGAATATTAGTAGGATTATGGCCGAATACTCAAAGGCTTCTTAGTTAAAATCTTAAGTTAAGGTCTCCTTAACTTTAAGGAAGCTGTCAGTTTCATAGAGATTCTGTCAAATCTGACAACGTTTTTGAATTTAAGGTGACCTTAACTTTAAGATTCGTTTGAGTATTTGGCCATAAAAGGACTTTTTTGTCCGTTTAGTCTTATTAATTTTTGTACAGAAATTAGTCGAAATAAAAGGACTTTTTTCTCTGTTAAGTTCTACTAGTAGAACTAAACGATAGAACTATACGGATACAATGAAAACAAGTGGCATATATAATAAAAAATATATCGGTAGGTAAAATAAACATGCCGCCGTGCATTAACTTTTATTAAAAATAAATAAAGTTATCAATCATACAGTGTGTATTTTTAATACCTCGTTTCTTTGTAGTATTTAACGAAAAAGTTAATAATATGGAACAAACAAAGCGTAAAGTCAATAGCTCATCATCTGGGGCCGTACCGGCTAACGAATCGATTATCGAAAAGTCTGCCGGGTTTCAAATTAAAACAGATAAATCGAGCCCCAATTGGGCTAAAATGGCGAACCCCAATTTATGATGTCACACGAACATCGATATCTTCCAAATTACGTCAACAGAAAGTACAAGACGAAATTCCTTACTTTGATTTTTCTGTTTTAAGTTGAAACTCGGTAAACTTTTCGATAATCGATGCGTTAGCCGGTACGACCCCTGAACATAAAATAAAACTCAGTTGTTATTGGATTCTTAAGTAATGGTCTTAAAGTTGAAATTTGGTTGCAGATTTATTGGAAACTTAACCTACTTATGTGTCTATGTTTAATTATTTATACTACTGAGTTAAGTAAGCCCAACGGCTTATAAAGGTCGGCTTTTATCATCTTTATAAAAATCCTTTGTAATCAAGTTTCTCAAAATGGTCGATTTCTAGTAAAATAACACTTCAAAATTAATTTCCAACCATTAATAGTTTCGAATACCTCATAATCAAACTTTTTTAGAAAGGTTTCGTTAAACAGATGGTCATAAAAAATATGATATCAAGTATTATATAAATTAATTAACGTTTTTTTGCTGTAATTACGGTAATTATTTTTAACCGACTTCAAAAAAAGGAGGAGCTTCTCAATTCGTCGGAATCTTCTTTTTTTGTTTTTTTTTTATGTATGTTACTCGATTACTCGAAGACGGCAGGACCGATTTGAAAAATTCTTTTTTTGTTTGAAGGTATATACTTCCAAGTTGGTCCCATTGTCATGAAATCAGGATCTGATGATGGGATCCTGGAAAAATTGAGGGAACTCTTCAAATATTAAAGGCACATCTTTAGCGATTTTAGTATTTTCTTATGTAACTTGTGCATTTGCTTTCGAAAAGTACCATTTCGGTGAAGTAGAACTGATGATGAAGACCAGCATAGATGATCATCGGAACTATTCAATACTAAGTAGTTCACTGGTACGATACGATTACTTTAATATGGTTGCTAGGCTATTTATGCTCATCATAATTCACATGGTTAAGTGGAGCTGATAGTGAAGTACCAGGAGAACTCCTCAACAATAAACGCCCCTCAACAATAAAAAGCAGTACTATGTAAAAGGTGATGAGCCGTTGACATAAGGCTATTGTAACTTCGATAATATCATCACCAAATATACTTACCACAAAAAAGTTTAAAATAAAAAAGTTTTTAATAAAACAAAACCTCCTTCAAAAACCTTGAAAATAATCTAACAAAAAACAGTTTCAAAAACAAATTAATGGCTCTAAAAAGCAAGAAATAAAATATTGAAATCTGCATAATAACTAACTCGAAAGTTTGTATGCATATTTTATATTAAACAACGCCTTTTGTTTTATGATATGTTTAATAAGGTTATTTTATCGCTATAATACCGTAATAAAAATATTAACAATAAAATACGTTATTTTGACGGTATTTTTTGAAAGGTTATAACTTTTTAACGATATTAATAGACATTTTTTAATTAACTACAACCTACTCACAAAATTATAAAATAATCCAACAACATAAAAAAGGTATTTCATGGGTTTAACTACAGTTCAAATAGATAAGAGTATTGTGATACCTAGCTGTAACTTTTTTGCAGACACAATTTTTTCTATACGCTAATGGCTTAGAGATTTTATGTTTGCAAACAATTACGTTATAGATTATATTTTGCAACTAATAATAATTTTGGACTCCTAAAAAGGAGTGTATAACATACATGAGCTCGACAAACTGCAGGCTGATTATCTAAATAAAAACCACCTAGCGACCGGTTTCAGTTCACAGACGAATGTGATAAATTGCTACTTTTCTTTGGTATTATTTTTTTACCCCAAAAAGGAGTAGCAATGTATCACATTCATCTGTCAAATGAGACCGGTCGCTAGGTGGTTTTTAATTAGATACTTAATCAGCCTGTGGATTTGCGATGTACGCTTGTGAGTCAAAACCAAACAGCGACTCACCGTAGTGCGAATGCACACTTGTGCGACACACTGAAGTGCGACATCACTTCAGTGCGACACTGTGAGTTGTATTAACTTAACAGTACTCGTATAATCAGTCACAAACTCATCGTTTTTGTGACCGCTTCAAATCCTACGCTATTCGTCAGCGCCACTCGCACCGATTTGGAGCCTCTCCGTATAATATACTGATCAACTTAAGTACCGTATTTTTCCTTCAGGATCTTATGTTTCACTCAGTAATACTATGCAATAAACAGTAATGTCCCTTTCTTATCATCAAGCTTCTACAACATTATTTTTTGTATACAAGGTTATTTTTAGTTAATACAAAACCTCTCGTGGGGTTGATCAGACCATCAAACTGAACAACTTTCAGAATGGGACCAACCTTGAAATTGCAAAAAAAATACATTTCGATGGAGTAGGATTTTACTTTTGTATGGAACAGCTGATTTTTTTTCGTGATTCCGAGGTTGGTCTCAGAATGAAATTTGTTCAGTTTTATGGTCTGATCAACCCCAAGAGAGGTTTTATATTAACTAAAAATAACCCTGTATACGAAATCCGAAACACGGGTCACATATTTTCATTTTCAGAATCAGTATAAAAAATGATAATGATACCTTAAAAACTCACGAAGTTACAAGCTTTTTGTTTTCTGCGCGCGAGTCATTTTAGTAGGGCATGCGTTAATTAAGATTTTGTAAATATTATTTAGTCAAAATATAACATGATATAGGACTTAATAGTAGATTATGCAACAAGTGAATAAAGAGGGAATTTAGTTCGAGGGACTAAGTTGGATCCCGAGAGCAGCGAAGGATTCTAGAGTTGAATCCCGAGCGTAGCAAGGGATTCAAAAGTAGAATCCTGAGCGAAGCGAGGGATACAAAGGACCGAGCCGAAATTTTTTTTTCACGAGTTGTGTACTCTACTTTTTACCATTGACTGCGAGAAAACAAATAGCAGTACTTATACCTATAGTATTTATAGATAATACATTTTTATTAGTTAGGTAGTTAATCAGTAATATTTAAACATTAGAAAATAGTGAAACTAGAAGTTTTCCAATAATAAAACAACCACCCTAAGAGGGTAATTACATGATAGGTCTGGCATCAGTCCATTTCATCAGTTTGTTGTATAGACTTTGAATTTTTACAGTCTGAAGATCGTACCAGACTGATGGAATAGACTGATGCAATGCAAGACTGAACATCTAATCTCCTTCTATTCATATAGAAAAGAACCCAAAGATAAGACACTCAAAAGAACCTAATTAATTTGGCGGGATATTTTTTAGAAAATAACCCAAAGATAAGACACTAAAAAGAACCTAAATAAAATTGGCGGGAGGCTTTATCCATGGAATAGCTCCATACTTTCAGCACGTTTTATTTTTTTTGTACATAATTCATACGATGCGCGCTTGTTCTAAATTCAAAATATTTTTATTCACTCGGTGAATAAAACAGCGTTTTATGGCGATGGTAAAAAAAATATTGCAATCGATTCTATTATTGATTATGGACAAACAGTTTTCAGGTTACGGATATACTAAAAATAACCTTGTATTACACTGTAGAACTATGATTGTAATACGCAAGTTTGAAATGGAAAACCTTTCAAAAATATAATGTATCGTTTTTACTCTGTATAATGAAAGTAGTCAAAAAAATTAGGGGACACGTATATTTTGTATTTATTTTTATCGATTTAGTATATAATAATATTAAATCACTGTTTGAAATATTATTCATTCGAAAAGAGCGTAAGTATAGTAAGTTTAATGTGTAGCGCTTTTGCCAATTTGCAGGTTTAAAAAATTAAAAATTAAAAACCCGCCTGCATAAAAAGACAAGTCAACTGAAAAGATGGAAACAAGATTAAATATTATAGGCAACATTATAACATGCAGTCGGAGGCATGCATAAAGAAAGTGACATTATGAATGATTTGAGTTATATGCCTCCGACTGCATGTTATAATGTTGCCTATAATATTTAATCTTGTTTCCATCTTTTCAGTTGACTTGTCTTTTTATGCAGGCGGGTTTTTAATTTTTTTAAATTTAATTTTTTATTTATTTCTTTTTAGTTATTATTTATATGATATACCTTTTTGAAATCCTTATAATAAGCCCTTTAATTTGACACCCATATTGCATTATTCTAAAAAAAAAAATTTTTCCCCACTACGTATAATAGCACCGTACGTACAGCCGCCATGTTGGTTTTTTTATAACGCCACCTTCTTAAGAACACTTGGGCTGACGAGACAAATCCAACGATATGTAAATCATGGAAATCCGTTCAGCCGTTTGAAAGATATGAGGTAATAAAGAATATTACATACAAACTTACATACTTACAAGATACGCGCGAAAAACATAACCCTCTTCCAGTCGGGTAAAAATTGACTCTAATCTGTGATAATTGTCATCATGATTTCGATAGACTCACTGGCAGTAGAGTTTTTTGGCGCCATTTGTCAAGTTCGGTTCTGTGTCTATTTTAATTGTTTTCAAATTGATTCATAGTGGATATTGTGTCTTAAAATTGGTGTAGTTTTGTGGTACAAGTGTCTACGCTGAACAATATGTGGGATAATTGAAATAGGCGCGATCTTGGTTGTGTGAAGCCGAGACTTTTACTGTAGTGGTGGCTACCTCGGCAGAACTTACCAAGTAAACTGTCTTGATATACTTGGTGCCAAATGCTCCAAGCAGCATTGGAATGCGATGCACCCGCATTTTAATGTAAACTGAAACAATTATCACTGAAATATTCAACACTTGCCACTGGCAAAAATTACTTTCAAGAGGAAAGTAGATTGCCAAAACAAAAATAAGAAGAAGAAGAACTGGCAGTATGACGTAGACCTTCGCCTGTCCCGAAAAGGACAAAACAAAAACTACTGATTTCGATTTGATTTCGATATTATAATTAAAACGTAGTGATTATTTCCTCTGTGATTATAACATCGATAATGGAAAACATTTCAAAAATATATTGTTTATGTTTGTATATTGTTATCTCGAAATGGTTTTCTAATTTTATTACTTTCTCAAAATGAAATGTTGTCCACTGGCTGGTAAAAAAATGTAAGTAATTTCGAACAATATGCTTAAGGTTAAAAATAAGATGGTTTGTAATTCTGTCATAATAACTAGGTATAATAATATAAATAAAAGAAGAATATAATGATTCGAAATACAATTCATAATTTTGTAATGGATTTTTTTATTTTATTAGGGGTTTAAGTTGTCTTCATTTATTTAACAACCATGAACACTAATGTTTTAAAACTTTTGTGCACAAATGTTTAAAAATTCAGATAGCTAATGCCACGTTTTAAGTGAAAAAAGAGTATCAGCTAAGTTACAACAAATTAAGTGGTCATTTCTGCTAACTAAAAATGGAATCACTTTTAAGATACTATCGGAAATGTTTTATTGCTGATAGCAGGCTGACATGGTCATAGTTCGTAATAATAACAAGTAACTGAAGCATCTTTATCATCATAGAAGATATGAGAGCTTCTGTGTGTGAGAGAAAATCGTCAATTTTATTCTTTGACCCCTTATTATGTACCTACCTACTCCACTTTAGCAAACATTTCGGTGTCGTTATCAGTCGTGACTGTCTAAAATGAGAAATCATTTTTGATAAAGTATTTGTCTTCTTCCTCAAATGTCAATTGACTCATCCTGGTTCCCCTAAAATCGGTCTTGATATATGTCATGTCGTGATTCGTTCGGAGATTGTCTGTAGATCTCTCGTATAATTTTGTAATCAAGCCTAATGCGCAGTTAAATGTAGCGACAGTGTATCATTTACTTACATATCCTACTAGCTTCCGTCTTTCAGAAATTCCACTTCCCGTGAAAATTTTGGGACTTCCTCTCTTAATGGATACCTATGTCATAAGGACTATAGTATGCCAAGTTTCAACCCGATCCGTTCAGTGGTTTGAGCTGTACGATCGGAAAATTGATCAAATCAGACAGTGAATCTGTAATAACTTAATTTAAGATACTTATTTAAAGTATATTTGCTATAAAGAAAGTTTTGGAGCCCTGAGCTTGACTCCCAAGTCCAAGCTAGATAAAAATCTGTGTTACAGGAGTCAGCTCTGACAGGGCAGCTGGGATTACTGTGATAACACTAAAAACCCTTCTATTTTCCACGGAATTTCTGTGGTGATTTACTTATTTTTCAGAATCAATGATTTTTAGTTTACTTGGTTTTATTTTTAAGAAAATACTAAATTAGTATTTTCTCACCGACTTCAATAAAGAAGGAGTTGCTATGTTCGTCTGTAGGTAAGTATGTTTTTTGTCATAGAGGGATTATGAAACACATAGGTAGTTCTTTTGGAGATTAAATAAAATCTTTCTACAATGCTCAAACCACAGAAAAATGAAAAAAATGTGTCTCAAACAGTGTTTGTAAGTTGGTAATGGTTTTACGTATTGGAATTCAATGGGAAAAAGTTAAGTAGGCATTATTACGTTATGTAACAATGTTTTTATTTAGTCACAGATTCTTATTTTATACTATGCTACTAGTATAATCTTATACAAATAATTAGGGAGAACCTTTGTGGAAAGTGACCAAAATCAGACTAAAATATCATATTTTACTGTGCATAAACGACGGATTTAGAACTTCCCCTAGAGACAAAATCTCTTTAGCTTCTTTAAAGGAGATTAGCTGAAATAGATAATCAAACTTCGAAGTTAACTCATTCGAAAGACATGGCTAGTCTTGTTTTTTGTTTATTCAAAGTTTTAAATGTGAATTTAAGATAATTCCAAAGCAATATTAGTGCGGAATTTAATTTAGATTCATCCAATTATAAAAGAAACGAAGTAGGAACGCTGGCGGAAGTGACAAATTGCCGGAAGTGGGGGTAGGGGTGAGGCCGCCCGCCCTTACAGATCAAGCATTGCAAACATTTTACGGGTTCTGTACAAAAAAATCTTGTAAAGTTATCTTAACGTTTTCATGAATAGAAACGCATATTGCAGAAAGTGCATAAGTCCAACAATAGTACATTATGAGACAAGTTAGCTTAGGTTGCTCATTGCACACAAGGCTGTGGGTTGCAGCCCGAGCTGCAGGCGAGGGCGTAACTCAGCCGAGTGTGCAATGAGCTAGAGCTCACGAGTTTCATACGACGTTTTTCAACACATTTGCGAGGAAAATACAAAGTAATTTACTTACTACACAGCAACAAATACGACAAAAACAAAATATGACAATTATGGGAAAAGGCGCGTAGGTTTTTTGTTTTATTCACACGCCCAATGCAAGAATATTTTGCGAACAAAGGGGTGATTGAGCATACAGCCTACTTCAAAATGCAAATATTTTAAAACAAAATATTATGAAATGCGAATAATATGATAATAATAAATATATGTTTGACTTAATTAAGGACTTACAGGTTTATTTATTATAAAATAAAAATTAATATGAATTTTCAGCGACATAAAACCTCTTTGTTGTTACTAAAAAAATAACTGTATTACCCGGTTAAATTAGGAATGCTCTGTTTACTCGCATGGAACTTGCAGCAAGGTACTAATTTAACTTTGCAGGGATAATTCTAACGTGTTTCATATATTATTGCACGCGTTTGTTATAGCTCGGTTTATGGCCGTAAAAGCGATTTATTAGGGCTCACTTTACGAGCAAGTGTGTTGAAAAATATAAAAACAAACTTTGATAAATGGAACGTTCCATATAGAATGGCCTAAGTTTTATACTATGCCCTTTTTTAGGGTTCCGTAGCCTAAATGGCAAAAAACGGAACCCTTATAGATTCGTCATGTCTGTCTGTCCGTATGTCACAGCCACTTTATTCCGAAAGTATTAAGACTACACAGTTGAAACTTGGTAGGTTGATGTATTCTGTTAACCGCTTAACGAATTTAATACAAAAATAAGAAAAATAAAAGATTAAGGGGGGGCTCCCCATACATGGAACTGAAACTAGTGATGCAGCGAACCTTACTTATACCGAACCGCCGGGTCGCGAACCGTTCGGTTCTAAAATACCGAACCGTTCGCGACCCGGCCGAACCGACTCGGTATTCATTTAGGCCGTTTGACGCGCTAGTCCGTATATTCGGAACGTATGTTTTCGTCTGGCTGGCTCGTCAGCTTGATCCCAATCGCGCAGAATGTTTTTAGTCTGATTTTTATACTTTTTAGACGGTTTTAAAAACGTGTTTTTTTTTCATTTAATTATTAATTTCTGCTTTTTAGTCAACAAGCTAAAACTTACATCATCTCCTATCGGAGTACTCGTCAAGACGAATCAGACGATCCCAAACTCGATGGGATTGCATGGTTTTATTACAGAGTTCCTGTGGCTGTGGCCCTCTTCCGGCGCCATCATCAGACCCTGGATACTATTTCCCAACAGAGTACTCGTCAAGCGATTCAAACGAGCCCAAACTCGATGGGGTTGCATGGATCCTGTAGCATTCTTCCGGTTTCATCGTCAGACCCTGGACCTCATCTTCCGTTAAAGTACTTGTCAAGACGATTCTAACGAGCCCTATCTCAATGGGTTTGTATGGTTTTATCACAGAGTTCCTGTGGTCTTCTTCCGGCTCCATCATCAGATCAGCTCAATGACACCATACTATTGCATTGCCTTTCAGTTCTGACCTATGTTCAAAGTTTCAAATCTCTAGCACATCGGAAAGCTAAATAAAATTGTTTGCAAATTTTGCAGACACACAAACAAACAAGAAAGCAATCTAATAAAATCGTCTTAATAAAATGTTCAATAATAAATAAATAAAGATCTATTCCTATCGAGTACCAAAAACTAATACCAAATGGTATTTGTTTATTGCCGTTATAAAATTCTATTCCCAACGAGTACCACTCATAAACGAATCCTAAAACAAGTTAAATGCTATGAGGTACAGTCAGTAATAAAAATGCTTTTAAATGTGATTTTAAGTAGTTTATTTAATAAAAATCAGTCTTTCCAAACATATTAAAATGTAGTGTGAAAACGTTTGGTTCATTATTATAATAACAGAGATATTTAATTAGATAAGTACCTACATATCTATATTTTTATTGTCATCAAAATGTAACAATTAAAGAATATCACAAACAATCAACTATTAAATACTTATTTACAAAAAAAAAGTTTTTTGTGTACTGGTGGTTACTAGTATACAAAAAACCATAGTATATCGGGTCATTTTGAACTTACCATCCAAATTTTGAGGATGTGTTCAGTCCATGAAACTGAACAACTTTCTCTAAGGAACACATGGTCTAATATGTAAAATAAAAATCGACTTTCCATACAAATCAAAGAGATCACGTGATCATTTTAGCATGGGATGACCAAAATTTTCTGGCGAAATTTGACACATGTTTCTTAGAGAAAGTCCAGATCCAGTCCATGAAACTAAACATAGTTTCATGGACTGGATACATCCTTAAAATTTGGATGGTAAGTTCAAAATGACCCTGTATAGAGCTGGTTAGC
Source organism: Agriphila geniculea (assembly GCA_943789525.1). Taxonomy (NCBI): domain Eukaryota; kingdom Metazoa; phylum Arthropoda; class Insecta; order Lepidoptera; family Crambidae; genus Agriphila; species Agriphila geniculea. Next base: position 8,357,068 of record OX038889.1, on the reverse strand, counting down.
TCTCAATAGCACTAAGCTACCATTTATTTTTATAAAAGTCAATCCTCATGTGTTTTCTGAAGTTGTGGGAGGCAGAGTAACAGCTTCTTTATCAGACATTTCTAAAAAAAGAAATGCTTAAACTAAAACGGAGATTTGTACTTAGTTAGGTACTTGGACTTTACAAAACACGTGACTTTAATTGTTGTCTTTTAAAAATTCAACTAAGTAATACATTATATAAATACACATTATATTGAATATAAACACAGGAATACTAAAAGACTGATAAGTAAATCAATATAAAAAATAAAAAATTAATAAGTACTCACTGAATAAATAACACTTTTAATTTTGTTTCAAGTTATTGCGCGCACGCCACCACACACAGAAAAGTACTAAGGAATAGATAACAATATCCCTTAGAATTGACCAGTTTAATAGAAATAATAATAATTTATGCAAGAACAAAAATATTAAAAAAAAACAGTCCTTATTTCATTAGTCTTAGCGATTATTCCAACAATCAATAAAAAAAATCGTTTCCACACGGCGCTTGGATTTTGAAACTATAAAGCGAACTCTCCTTTTTTTGCAGGTAAAAAAATTGGCAAGTGATACACTTAAGCTACTCGTGTCGTGAGTAAAAATGCTGGAATGAAGTGAATTTAGGATTGTATTATGATGATCATAATATTAAATTATTAAAACGCAAAATAAATTGTTTCGGTGACTGTACCAAATGTTATGTTTTGGTATTCGTTGGGAATAGATTTTGAGCTTCATTTAAATATTAAAAAATTGGGACTCGTTGGGAATAGAATTTTATAACGGCAATAAACAAATACCATTTGGTATTAGTTTTTGGTACTCGATAGGAATAGATCTAAATAAATCATATTATTTCGAAATTTTGGGCTTAATTTAACGAACAAATCATCATTTTAGAAAGGTTCGGAGGTTCGGCCGAACCGCGGGTCAAGGTTCGGTACCCGGCCGAACCTCGTAAAAAGTGCCGAACCTGCCGGGTACCGAACCTTTGCCGGGGCCGTGCCGCAACTCTAACTGAAACGGAAAAAAAATTTTTTCTTCAAACCACCACGTGTTGGGTGTCTATAGATAGGTCTTTAAAAATGACATTAAGGTTTCTAAGACAACTTTTTCTCAAAGTCAACCGTTTGAAAGATATTCACCGCCAAAGTGGTAAAATGTGTGTCCCCCCCCCCTTTAACTTTTGAAATAAGATAGTGAAAAATCTAAAAAAAATATATGCTGTAGATCTTAATAAACACTTTCAACCAAAATTGGTTTGAACGAGATATAGTAATTAGTTTTTGAGATATAGCACATTTTCCAAAACCGCAAATATAACTTTGTCATTCATACCAACACTGTGAAAAACAAAGTTATTTTTACAGACGAAAAATTGTAGGTGGTATTAAATATGGTATGGTATAAGGTAACTACGGAACCCTATGGCGCGTGGCCCGACACGCACTTGGCCGGTTTTTTTGTAGTAAATTTAAAATGGGCTAAGGCCCTTTCTGCAATTATGCGATTCAATATTATTACTCAATTTATTGCAAACTCTATTAAAACAGTTCCTTTATTATTTTTATTAAATTAGAATAACTATGGATCCTGTTGGCCACAACAACTATATAAGTGATTAAATGGATTAACTTAAAATTGAAGTCGGAAAAATCTCTCATGAAATAAACCGTATCAGTTTACAAGCAACCCTAAATAATCTGTAACCCCCCTCCCCCCAGACCTACTATTGTGTGAGCGTCTTCTAGATGGTTCTCGTGATGAGTATGTCACATGAATTTTATTCTTGATGCGTCGCGTCAAGCTTTTTATGCAAATCGTTTTTTTTCGTTGAAGATTTGAATTGAAAAAATGAATGTGTCGCGATTTACTTGCCCTGAATGGTAAGCATACATAGGGATATAGTGACAGAGAAAGCGACTTTGTTTTATACTATATAGTGATTAGAAAAAATCGACTCACCCGTAGCACTTCAGACGGGACTTGAACCGATCGATTTTTTCTAGTATTTTTTCTCATATATGAATTATTTTAATATAAAAAACCGGCCAAGTGCGTGTCGGGCCACGCGCCATAGGGTTCCGTAGTTACCTTATACCATACCATATTTAATACCACCTATCATTTTTCGTTTGCAAAAATAACTTTGTTTTTCACAGTGTTGGTATGAATGACAAAGTTATATTTGCGGTTTTGGAAAATGTGCTATATCTCAAAAACTAATTACTATATCTCGTTCAAACCAATTTTGGTTGAAAGTGTTTATTAAGATCTACAGCATATATTTTTTTTTTGATTTTTCACTCTCTTATTTCAAAAGTTAAAGGGGGGGGGGGGGGGGGGGGGGGGACACACATTTTACCACTTTGGCGGTGAATATCTTTCAAACGGTTGACTTTGAGAAAAAGTTGTCTTAGAAACCTCAATGTCATTTTTAAAGACCTATCTATAGATACCCAACACGTGTTGGTTTGAAGAATTTTCTTTTTTCAGTTTCAGTTCCATGTATGGAAAGTCCCCCTTCATCTTTTATTTTTCTTATTTTTGTATTAAATTCGTTAAGCGGTTAACAGAATACATCTACCTACCAAGTTTCAACTGTGTAGTCTTAATACTTTCGGAATAAAGTGGCTGTGACATACGGACAGACAGACAGACAGACAGACAGACATGACGAATCTATAAGGGTTCCGTTTTTTGCCATTTAGGCTATGGAACCCTAAAAAAGCATTGTGAATACATAAAATCTAAAAATTCAATAATTATATAGCTATTTCATCTTAATTTATTAAATTTGATGAAATAATGCTGGCTTACATCGAAAAATTAAAACAGTACTAGAAACACCTTTCCCACTAGCGATTTGGTAGCGTAATTTTATTGGTTCGAGTCCCGTCTGAGGTGTTACGAGATACACCAGATCATTTTCTCAGGCGGGTTCGAACCCGCGACCTTTGGAAATCCGGTACAATGCTCATCCAAATGAGCTACCGAGTCACAAGTGATACATAGTGTTTCATACAAATGCTATATACCTAATAGATATTTGGTTCTATTCAAGTTGTTTGTTAATTATCTAGTGTTTTAAGTGAGAGTATACGTATCTTTAGTTGCATCGTAATAAAGAGAATGTAAATTCCTATTAAGCGTGCTGTAACTGCAATGCAATAGGATTTTAGTACTAATCGGCTTTAGAACTGTACCTTATATGTATGTCTGTGGCACGGATAGCCTCAAACTAATAATAGGATGACGGACAATATGTTAAATTAGTTAACTAGTAAAATTTAGGTGTTATTATCTGCTGTGATCAAATAAACCATTAACTGTTTTTGCTACCCATCTTTATATTCCAATTTCTTTTATTTTTGAAATTTTGGTAATATCAAGATGTTCGTAATTAACTTAAATCAAAATAATACAATTAGGAAATTAAGAAAATTTATTTATCCGTTTGACTGCTTTCGTTGCTATCGTGTTTTAGAAATGACGGGCAATTCTAAAATTATCATGACAGGTACCTAGTTCACATACGGCCTTATTAATATACGAAGAGTAAGTTTACACGGAATTTGACCAAAAAACTGGCTTAGCAATATTACTCCCCAATTTTTTTGATTAAACTAGGTGTAAACTTAATCTTCGTTAAGGGCATTGTTTTAGTCTTAGAATATCAAGTGGTCAAGAACCACAAAAACAAAGACTTACAAGTCTTGTACTTTTTAAAAACAAGCATTTTCCTTATGAAAATAATTATTCCACAAATCCGTTTATCAAAACACGTTAAATTAAACGCTACAATTGTTTTACTGATTCCGGTAATCAAAAAAATCTTCAATTGTAAAATAACTTACAACTTGTAAAAAACTCAATGGAAAATCCTTACTTATACTTATATACTTATAATATTATAAATGCGAAAGTCCGTTTGTTTGTTTGTTTATTTGTTTGTTACGCCTTCACGTCCTAACTACTGAACCGATCATCATGAAATTTCGCATACACGTTGTCAGGGGTACAGAGACGGACATAGGGTACCGTTCATCCCGAAAAAAAGTATTGTTCCCGAGGGATAGCAAAAAATCTTTCCACGCAGACGAAGTCGCGGGCGGCTGCTAGTCTTGAATATTTCTGAAGGTGACAATAATTTACATGAACTTGTTAAATGTTTCTTGTAAATTTACTTGTAGGCTTGTTAGTTTTGATAAACAGGGCACTGATGTAATGTATTACTACTTAGTTAACTACTTAGAACCACAAAGAAGAATATTGTATGCAGCAGTTGCAGCGATGCTCTGCTCCTGAGGCCATGCAGGCGAAGGAATATGTGCATCCCACTGTGTACTCTCTCGCCTCCATGACCTGAGGAACTGGGCTAAACCACCATTGAAGACACCAACCGGAAGCTGGAAGAGAGAAGTGAGACTTAGGCCCAATTTCACAGCAAGAAAACATTGGAAAACAGAATTATAAATGCGAAAGTCCGTTTGTTTGTTTGTTTATTTGTTTGTTTGTTTGTTACGCCTTCACGTCTTAACTACTGAACCGATCATCATGAAATTTTACATACACGTTGTCAGGGATACAGAGAAGGACATAGGATACTTTTCATCCCGAAAAAAAGTATTGTTCCCGAGGGATAGCAAAAAAGCTTTCCGCGCAGACGAAGTCGCGGGCGGCAGCTAGTTAAGTATAAAGGCATACGCTCACTACGACATGGCACGGAAAGGGATTTTTATGGAACAATCAAAAAAGCTTTGGCGTCGTATCTTTAGTTAGTTAGCGGTGAGAGAAATTGGAGGCGATTACTGCGCTTTTTGCAATAGCCCCGCACCACGTCTCCCAAAAATGAGACCCAAAAATTACTTCTGCGCGTTAACTGTCACCGCTAAAGATACGTGCCGAGGCTTACGATAAGATTGAAAGAACAATCGACTACTAACTTCCCATATAAGCGTTGACCTGTTAAAGCGGTTGTATGACCGAAAATGGCGCACTCAGAGGTTTTTATTAATAGAAAAAAAAATTAATAATGTTTTACGTGGAGTTTTTAGTGCCCATGGACTAGTATTTTTAGAAGGTATTTACATGCCCTCGTAGTCATTCGTAGAAATAGATAGCAAATGTGTCAAAAACGGCCACGTTTAGCAGTTTTGCTATCTACTTCTAGCAGTGACTATGAGATTAGGGACTGTAACGATACCGTCTAAAAATAGTAGACTGTGGGCCCTAAAAATTCCACGTAAACCATTGTTTGTGTATTAGAAATAATATTAAATAAAATTCACCGCGGTGCCACTTTTGCTCAATGTGCCAACTTAAATAGTTTTCTTAAAAGTTGATGTACCTACTATAATTTTAATAAAATTATAATATGAAATAAAACACTTTTTAACGGATACTAGCGCGGTTTTATTGAATGTACAAACGTCATCATGCATTTCCGTACGATACAAACCATAGAGTAGAAGATGGCACCCGTCAATGTCAAACTCGTGCAGTTGTCAATTTATCAAAACAAATATTGGATGAACCGACTTTAAAAGTATTAAATAAGGGTCTGGATTTCGCGGTAACACCTCGCAGAATACCGTATGAGGATATTATTTGCAACGTAGAGGATTGTCTAATTAAAAACCAATTCAAAAAAGAGGATAGTGAAGCTATAGATACGTCAAGATATTTCATCCGTTTTACGACGTAGTAAACTGCCCAAACACAATCTTCCATATGATGAACACGTCGCGTTGAAGAACTTACGCACTAGACCCGAATTAACTATTCTCCGAGCTGATAAAGGCAACGCAACGGTAGTTATTGATACGTCGGATTATAACACAAAAATAAAAGAACTTTTAAGTGATGAGAAAACGTATAAACATGTGAGTTGAGATCAAACCGCCAAGATCCTCAAGAAAACGAGTGAACTCATCAAAATATATTTAGAACAGTTAGATCTTGATGTCGATTATCTTATTCCATCCTGCCCTACACCGCCGAAACTGTATGGGTTACCGAAAATACACAAAGACAATGTTCCGCTGCGTCCGATTGTAAGCCAAATTGACTCACCAACTTATAAATTGGCTAAACACGTAGCAAAAACAATTACACCACTGAGAGGTAACAAATCAGCCTTTGTAAAGGATTCCTACTAGTTTGTCAGTGAGGTACAACATCTACATCTCGCTGATGATGAAACTATGGTTAGTTTTGATGTTCAGTCCTTATTCACATGCTTACCAGTACAGGACTGCATTGATATCATCAGGAAAAAGCTAGATGATAACAACATGCCAATTGAATATGCAGAACTACTAGAATTATGCCTAACATCTGGCTATCTGTTATGGAACGAGGAGTTCTACGTGCAAGTGGATGGCGTAGCAATCCCCCATCGTTGCTGACATTTTCATGGAGGATTTTGAGGAGAAAGCACTAACCACAGCACCAGTGACTCCCCGGTTCTACAAACGGTACGTAGATGACACTTTCACAATACTACCTAGAGACAGTGTCCCTGCATTTCTTAACCATCTTAACTCCATAAACCCCAACATACAATTTACTATGGAGTTAGAGGCAGACAATAAACTAGCTTTCCTAGACATTCTCATTATCAGGAATCTGAACCAAACCTTGAGCCACACAGTGTATCGTAAAGCAACCCATACAGACAGATACCTTAATGGTGACTCTCACCATCATCCTATACAGTTAGCTACCGTAGGGAAATCTTTGTTTCAGAGAGCCCGCGGAATCTGTGACAAACAACACCTGACTGCTGAGCTTCAGCACGTCCAACAAGTACTGCGTAACAACTAGTTGCAAGTACCACACCTCAATCACAGAAAACGCGCCAAACCAGCCACAGTAGAGCGTCAACCTGCCATCCTACCATACTTGAAGGGTGTCACTGACAAGATTTGAAACATTCTGAAGCGAGCGTCAATCAAAACTTACTTCAAGCCGCCGAAGAAGATCAACCAATTCTTACGACCTGGGGGGGTATTACAACCTCTTAAAACTTGCCAGGTTTATGAATTGCTATAGTTACATCTCTTTCTCGCTGTATAGCAAATAAAGAGATAGATTGATAGCCAGTCAGAAAACTGACTGGAAATAAGAGGTCATAATACAGCCCCTGTCAAGTGTTATATCCCCCTTCAAGCTGCAAGCGTCTACAAACTAGATTGTGACTGTGGGCTCTCCTACATCGGGCAAACAAAGAGAAGCATAGGGACCCGCGTCAAAGAGCATGTAGCTGACATGAAACATAGGCGCGATAACAAGTCTGCAGTGAGTGAACACGCCTTTGAGGGGCCCAACCATTATATTAGATTTGATAAACCCCAAATCCTTGCTAGAGAACGTAAATTTATCCCTAGAATGCTCCGCGAGGCTATCGAAATAAATAAATATCCTAATTTCATTAGAGATGATGGTTGGAAAATTCCACCAGCTGGGGACCCCATCATTCACAAGCTAAAGCCCCTCACACACACTGTAAGATCTAATGATACGGTTAGTTCCTTTTGCAAATAAATAAATTAATACAAAAGACGGAGGTCGGCTTCCTCTCCAAGTTTTCTTTCGCCATTTCTTTCTTGGAGGGGCCTCCTATTTTTATGAAATGGTGGTAGTTTCAGAAGATTCTCTCTCTCATAAAATTAAATTATAAATCAACATAAAATAATTAAAAATTTTGTTAAATTTTAATTTCTGAACGTCTAAAAAAATTCATCGCTTGAGGTTAGGCTCACGGGTAGCTTCAGTCCCCCGTGACCACGGCAGCTGCAAAGGTGCCGAAACGTCGGGAAAACCAAAAATCAAACCAAATACCAACTAAATACCAAAGTACATTCAATGAAACCGCGCGAGTATCCGTTAAAAAGTGTTTTATTCTTGGACGAATCATTCATCCAAGGTTTTATTTCATGTCTAGTGAGCGCGTAAGCTTGAAAAGTGAAAATTATAATAATATCAATATTAAGTTGACCGTAGAACAATTTAGTCTTTATTGAATTTTAATTTGGCAACCTAAAAATATATAATGTTAAAATCAATATTGTTATAGTTTATATTACTTAAATGTAATTATGATCAAATTTAATCATCCTTTTTGAAAGGTCGCAATGCCGACTGGGCGTCTTTCTTTCAATTATAGTATTCGAAGGCGCAAACATCAAGCTGACATATGCTTTGGTACCTATGCAGTGTTGTATTTTTGCTCTTTTAAAAAAAATCCCTTGCCGTGCCATGCCGTCAATGGGTGCAGGCCATAAGGTCCCGTTTCACAGGTTTCAGATATCATTTCTTGGTTAATTGATGAACGTGTCATTAGAAAACTTATAACGCTGAAATAGTTTATTCTATAGTTGTATTTTTTGCTCTTATTAACACAATAATAACACGTTACAAATAAAACAGACTTGTTATAAAAAATGACGAAAAGCAATGTACTTGCTTAAGTTTTTATTTTTATTTTACTTCTTCTATTCTAGTAATTAGCAACTTTTAACTGCCGGGTGATTCCAAAACGAAACTCGCAACTCAATTCGAAAGTCATCTCACTTCAAGTACAAGTATTTTTGAGTGTTTTGTAACAGCGGCTTGCTTTATCTTTAGATAAAATAGTTTGGCATTACAAGCAGCTAACAAGCAATAACTTGCTACAAACGTACATCTCAGTCTCGCTACGGCAATCGTGCGGGAGGGTCGTGCGCGCGGTTATAGTATCTTACGACTTACGATTGATCACGCAAGGCGCGCGTCCAAGTGCTCGTCCCGCTTATCGGCGGACGACGCGCGGCGCACGAGTGGTGTTGTTTACGTATCGGATTGTTAATGAATCGAAGGGAAAACATGGCGAGTGATTCAAAAGTCGGGTCGGAGTCTGGTGGCGAATGTAATAATGAGGAAATACAGTATGACAATTTGAGAAGTGGAAATGAGGATACAATCTTATCGAGACCCACTAAAAGAAACCGAGAAAACGGATCATCGGAAGGAGAATGGCAACTAGTGGGGGGAAAAAGCAACGGGAAGAAGTTACGTCAATCTAATTCTACTGAACTTGAATCGCATCCATATCAGATAACCATCTCATGCAAAGATAAACTACCTAAAGCGTTTGCATTAGCAAAATTACTGAAAAAAGAAAATATAAATAATATTTTAAAGGTTAAGTACATCAACTCGTTCCGAGCACGACTTACTTTTCAAGACGAGTCAAGCCTACAAAGTCTTTGTTCATGTGACGCGTTTATACAACTGGGGTGGAGATTCCATAAAGATATGGAAGTTAGTTTTTCATATGGTGTTATTAAAAACGTTGACTTGGACCTGGTAGAAAACGAAATAGTCAAAAGCATTACATGTCCGGGGCAAGTTGAATTGGTTTCTGCTAGAAGACTAAATCGACGAGTTAAAAACAAAGAAGGGTGGTTGCCTAGCGAAGTAATACAGTTATGTTTCAAAGGAAACGCCCTACCTCCATATGTTTATACTGACGGGCTAAGAATTGCAGTAGAACCATACGTGTTTGGAGTTTCTCAATGCTCACATTGCTGGAAACTCGGTCACTCTGTTAAAGTGTGCGCTTCTAACAAAATCATATGTCCAAAATGTGGCGGAAACCATGATAATTGTGATACACGTTCGTTTAGATGCGTAAACTGTAATGGAAAACACATGGCCTTATCGAAAACATGCCCTTCTTATCTGAAAGAGAAGAAAATAAGGGAAATTATGGCGGAGTTCAATTGCACCTATAAACGAGCGCTAACTATGTACGTCCCCACATCACCCACTAGACTATCACCTACAGTTAACGATTGGAATTATACCGCGAAAACACAATCACAATATGATGCTGACATGGAAACGCAGAACACACAAACCTATGCAACAATAGTAAAAGCTCCGGTAGACGTCCACATAACGGAAAACAAGAAACAAACGAAATCCCCTAAAATTACAGCTAAAAAACCAATTAAGAAGAAACAACCTAAGACCAAGTCATATAATTGGGCAGAACAAACCCCACATTCAGGATACATGTCTGAAACAACGGACTCAGATTTTAATTTTTATGCCAAAGAATGTAATAATCAAGACAAAGGTGAATCAGGACAGTATAGGGAGATCAACATTGAAGAGTTAACCAACCGGGTAAAAGAGGTTTTTTTTAACAGAAAATTATCATTATTAAGCAAAATTAAAAATATTATTAAGTTATGTGTTGAATGGTTAATATTAATAGCAGTCGATAAAATGTCTGATTCACCTCTGTTGCGAATTGTAACTAATTGGTTTAATGGATAAGAGTAGTAATAATAAGTTTAATATCTTCCAATGGAATGCACAGAGTCTCAGACCCAAGTTACAAACTTTCTCAGAATTACTGACCCATGATAAAATACATGTTGCCGTTATATCAGAAACGTGGTTTGAGCCCGATAGTCATCTTAGGGTAAGTGGTTACAATGTCTTTCGCCAAGATAGAAATGACACGTATGGGGGTGTAGCTGTCCTAATGCATAAGTCAATTAAAGCAAAAATAGGATCATTTCGTATCAATAACTCTAACTTACAAATTTTACACATTGAAGTTTATAACTGTCCCTTGATTAAAAATATTATAGCTTTATACTGTCCCTCATCAGTGCATACGACTTTAAATGATTGGAATAACATTTTCTCAGCTTTTCCTCGCAACACTCTTATTTTAGGTGACTTTAATGCTCACCACAGTAATTGGTCTTATAAAACTGATAATAGGGGCGTCCAGGTACTTGACGCACAATCTGATAACAATTACATATGTTTAAATACCGGCGCTCCAACAAGAGTTAAGCTCGTTAATGGTAAACTACAGGAAACATCCCCAGACATATCCTTTGCCTCAGCTGACATTGCTTTACACTTTCACTGGTCGGTAATACAAGAAACATTAGGAAGCGACCATTTAATTATAAAACTTACGACAGTAAACAAAGTTAATAAAAACATACTAATTAAAAGACATTTTAAAAAGGCAGACTGGTACTCTTACACACTTCTCTTAGAAGAAATGTTTTCAGAATTTTCTTTGCCAGAAGACCCACAGAAAGCTTATGACTCCTTTATTGACATTATCAACGTAGCTGCAGATAAGCATATTCCTTCTTTAAAAATTAATAAAAACCCCAAGTCTAAATTTAAACCAAAGCAATATTGGAATGTGGATTTATCTAGAGCGGTAGCAGAACGTCGACTAGCTCTAACTAATTTTCGTCGGAACCCAACTCCCTCTAATTTGGACCTACTACAAAATAAAATTAGTCATGCACAAAACCTTACACGAAAAGCTAAAAGCAATAACTGGACTCAATTTTGTTCTTCTATTGATCACAAAACATCAAATTCTGAAATGTGGCAAAAGCTAGGTTGGTTAAAAGGTTTCGACTCGCATAAAAACAATACAGTAAGTTATTCACAGGCATCAGATTTACTTCAGAAACTTGCTCCTGATTCAGTGTCGGACAAACCAATTCAATTCTCTCAGCATAATTCAAAATTGGAAAAAAATATATCTATCCAGGAATTAAATAAATGTATCAAAGCGAAAGATACATCCCCCGGGTGCGATGACATATCATATTCTATGATAAATAAGTTGCCGAAAAACGCAAAAATCGTGTTACTTGCCATTTACAACAAATTCCTTTCTGCTGGATTTGTTCCCTCACAATGGAGGATGATCAATATTATTGCAATACCTAAGCCAGGTCGAAATCCTGATCATATTTCATCCATTAGACCGATCGCATTAATGTCTTGCTTATGTAAGATCTTCCATCTCATTTTAGGTAGAAGGTTAGAATGGCTTATTGAGAAGAATAAGCTACTATCTGACAATACCATGGGATTCAGAAGAGGAAGGGGCTGTCTGGATAACTTGAGTACCTTAACTTTACGCATACAAACTGGATTTGCTGAAGGTATGTCAACTATAGGCTGCTTTGTGGACATTAGTGATGCTTACAATAACGTAAACATAGGGGTCCTTATGGCCAAGCTAGAGGAATGCGGCATTGGAACTAAAATATGTCAATATTTATGGAATTTTTTAAAAGAACGACATCTAACCATTGAAACAGAAAAGGGAACTATCACAAGAGTAACTAACCAGGGATTAGCTCAGGGAGACCCCTTATCCCCCCTCTTATTTAACATAGCAACCAAAGATTTATGTAACTTAGTTGGAAAAGATAACATTTTTATATCTCAATACGCTGACGACTTTGTTCTGTATAAAATATGCCGCACACTAAGAGAAGGTCAAAATTATATCCAAGCAGGTTTGGATAAATTTAAAAATTTGGTCTCTGAACTAGGCTTAGAAATTTCACCAAGTAAATCCAAAACTTGTGTATTCACCAACAAATATAGACAAGAAGATGTAAAGCTATATATTAATGGATCACCTTTAGAAAATGTGCGACATGTAAAATACTTAGGTGTATGGCTAGATCGTTCACTAAGATGGTCTAAACACATTAATGAAGTCAGAGAAAAATGTTTAAAATTCGTTAATATATTTAAAATGCTTGCTGGCTCCAATTGGGGAGTACATCCAAAACATCTAAGGAAACTTTACAGTGCCACTGTTAGGAGTAGAATTGACTATGCTAGTTTTCTTTATGATAATGCTGCTCAATGTCACTTATCGAAGCTGGATAAGGTACAGAACCAGTTTTTGCGAATTATAGGAGGGTTTGTGAGGAGCACCCCTATACATGTCATGGAATCTGAGCTTGTGATACCACCTCTATTTGTACGTCGAGCCTACCTAGCTGGTAAATTTTATTTAAAAACCAAGTCATATAACAAAAATCAACTAATACCAACCTTAGACCATCTCGATGAAACATATTGTTCCCAATTAAATCACAGGAAACAACCATTATTAGCAGCCTCTCATAATAAATTAAAATCAATAGAATATTATGCTAGTGATAATTTGGAAATGTATGATTTAGATAAATGGGTCAGTGATTTTGACATAGACAGTTTTATAAATTTAACCATACCAAAACTTGATAAACCAAAAAGATCCTATAACAAAAACAATCTTACCATCTTGTGTAATAAGTACATAAATAGCAAATATTCCGGTTTCTATAAAGTTTATACGGATGGGTCTAAGGATAGCAACGGAGTTGGAGCTGCCTTTTTAGACGTGCAAACAAAAGAGAATATGAAATTTGCCATCACTGATAAACGTATATCCATAATGCATGCTGAGCTAATAGCTATCTCAGAGGCTCTTGCATATATAATGTCACTACGCAGTGTTGTTAATAAATTTGTAATAATAACTGATTCAAAGAGTGCTCTACAACACATAATTAAAGCAACTTCATCAGCTAGATGTATCCCATTGGCTTATAATGTACTTGATTGCATCAATAAATTGAATAAAAATAATAATACAGTGGTCCTACAGTGGGTGCCCTCTCACATTGGTCTTGCGGGTAATGACACAGTGGACAGACTTGCAAGGGAGGCAGCTTCGGACGGCGAAAACTTGAGCTGTCAACCATACTTTTCCAATATTTTATTCATCGTAACAGAACATTGCAGGACATTGTGGTCAGAATATTTTGATGAAAGATCCGTTACAAAAGGCATCTGGTACCGAACTATCCAGCCTCACCTTCCGCGGTGTCCCTGGTTCGAACAGAGCGATGTGAGAAGGCACACTATTGTTATGGGCTTTAGGCTTCGTTCCGATCACATACCTTTGAACAAGTTTGGGTTTTTGATGAAGAAAACCAATTCACCTAATTGTACCGAATGTGACATAGTGGAGGATACTTATCACATTATTGTAGAATGTGTCCGGAACGACGCCGCTAGGCAAGACTTTAAAGCTAAATTTAATATTAATGTAAGCGAAATGGGTTGGCATAATAGCATTCTAGCCTTCCCCCTCTCGGAGCAAGCTAGAATGCTCTATTCTGTTGTGCATATAGGCAAAAGAAATCGTATTTCTTAAATTATAAAATAATTAGTAAGCATTTAGTTTCTAAGCAATGTACTTAATTAAAATTATTGTTATGTTTTCCTACAGGGGTGACATGTTCGCTAACGAACAAACCCCTTTAATAAATAGAAAAAAAAAAAAAAAAAACGTACATCTCTCGCAACTTTAGTTACGTGAGATAGGCAGTATACGTTTTCTACTGATTGTGAGGTTTTTTGTCGATTTTACGTTAATTTTTATTTTGTACTAGAAATGATATTGATCGATGACGTTCTCTGCTGATCGTTAATACTTTTGTATGTTGATTTTTAATTTGTACTAAAAACAAAGAAGAGAAATTATTTTTAATTTGATCCTTAACATTGTCTACTAATCGTAAGTTCTTGTTTATGTTGATTTTTATTCATTACCTACTGGAAATGTGATCCATAATAATGTTTTCGAAAATTACTATGCTATATGCATGATTTTTTTTTGTAGGTCGTAGTAACTGTATTAAGTACTGACTTAATAATGTTTCTAAATCTTAATCAAAAATTTTAGTAACAGTATTTTTTATGATTAAAAGTTGATTGAAAAGGAGGGAGGTACTCAATTCGACCCGTTTTTTTTTTTTTTTTTTTTTTTTTTTTTTGTTTTTTGTATGTACATCGATTACTCGAAGACGGCTGGACCGATTGAAATGATTTAAACGTTATTACATTAGGTAAACTTCCAAGTTGGTCCCATTTTTTAAAATTTTGAAATCGGTTCAGTACTTTTCAAGTAATCTTGAAAAAAGCACGAAAATAGTATGATTTTGTGTGAACTACCTCGATGATCAGTCGTATAACTTCTTTGTTTATGAACTGAATAAGGTAATTCTTTTTTGTTGGAAAAGGGATATCTTAAGTGTAGTTCTTTAACCGACTTAAAAAAGGAGGTTCTCAGTTTGACCCGCATGTATGTATGTTTCTCCGCGATTAACTCACGTTTGGCTGAGCCGATTTTAATTTCTACCTAAATAATACACCTACCACCTACCACCTACACTACCTAATACAAAAGGTACCTACACTAAAAATAAAAAAATAAAAAATTGTTTAAAAAAACAAAAAACCGACTTCAAAAAACCTACCTCTAAAAAGCAAGAAATAATATTTGTAATAATAAAACACGTCTATTGAAGTCGGGTGGGGCTTTTAGAATAAAAAAAAGGGATTTGTACTCCAGCCCACCCGACTTCAATAGACGTGTTTTATTATTACAAATATTATTTCTTGCTTTTTAGAGGTAGGTTTTTTGAAGTCGGTTTTTTTAAATTAGTAGTTCCTACATTTAGTACTTTGATAATCACCTAGGTATCTAAAGATAAATAAAAACTACTATATTTTTTAAACAACATAGCAATTCTCTAGTCTATTTAGTAAAGCCGATTTCACGTAGTTAAAGATACAAGAGATGGCCGTTACAGTAAATGATTTTCCTTCTATGAAGCTAGTAACGGGCAGGCTCTCTTATCTCAAGATACGCGTGGTGCGTTACAGGATTTGTATAGGATCCTAAGCCGCATGAAAACTAAAACAGGTTAAAAATAAGATAAAATTAATGTTACATTAACAAAAAAAACCTTTTGTATTGATGGATATAAACAACGACTATATAAAAAAATAAAAACAAAATTCTGTTAATTTCATCCAATATGAAAAAAACTAGGAAAAATACTTCTAACCCGTTTTCCCAAAAGTAGTCTTTTTTGAGATAGGTGAGATCGGTGTGACACGGCAGATTTCTAATAGGTATCAAACTCGTGCGAACTTAACGTGACTTTCGAAGTGAATTGCGAGTTTCATAGTACGGCTGCTCGTGAAGTCTAGACTTATCTTAACTATAATAACCCAGACAATCAAACTGCTGGCTTAGATTTAGATTAAAATCCAAAATGGGTCCTCCCCATTCTCCGTGTGTGGAAAGGATTCAACTCGTAAAAATAGTTCATGTGTGCTGTCGTAAAATATTATTTTATTGCCCCTTGGACCATTTAGAAGGCGCTAGCGGGTAAACTTGCAAGACATCCAATGTGTCATATTAAAATCATTTGAAATTAAAACCATGTGATGACGTTCAAACGATAACGCACGACTCGCCCTCAACCCGAACTCAACTCAAACTCACCTCGAACTCACTCAACCGGAGCCCACTCCTTGAAATACAGCGCTTACAATTTTGAGTTTTATAACACATTAATAAGATCCGTTATATTTTGTCGTAGCAACTGCACACGCCTCGCGCTCAACCCGAACTCAACTCAAACTCAACCCGAACAGACCCCGAGCTCAACTCAAACTCAACTCAAACTCAACCCGAACTCACCTCAAACTCACCTGAACATTACACAAGAGCTTATTAATGTGTCATAAGACTCAAATTGTAAGCGATGTATTTCAAGGTGGGCTGCAGTTGAGGTGAGTTTGAGTTGAGTTCGGGTTGAGGGCGAGTCGTGCGTTATCGTTTGAACGCAGCCGAATGGTGCATTGGTCAACATGTCGCTTTACTAAGCAAGAGGTCCCGGGTTGGATTCCCGGCCGGGCAAAAATTGAAATGATATATTTCTGTGACGGGTCTGGGTGTTACTATACAATATGTTTGGGTAGCGATGTCAGAGCTTTTAAACGCAGATAATATGATCAATTTTATCGACAAAACCCCCCGCATGTTGGGGTCTATCCCCTCTCCTGCTGTAATGCCTGGCATTTTAAATTTGACTTTTTATTTTAGATGACTCTGCCGAAAAATATTAATTTCTCCGGATTTAGAAGTCCTACAGTTATAAAAAAATACTTAACGTAAGTTAATAATATCGTCTATTGAGTAAAAAAATTATTATACAAACTTTTAACTTTTAATCCTTACTAATATTATAAATGCGAAAGTCCGTTTGTTTGTTTGTTTGTTTGTTTGTTTGTTACGCTTTCACGTCCAAACTACTGAGCCGATCATCATGAAATTTTGTATACACGTTGTCAGGAGTACAGAGAAGGACATAGGGTATCTTTCATCCCGAAAAAAAGTATAGTTCCCGAGGGATAGCAAAAAACCTTTCCACGCAGACGAAGTCGCGGGCGGCCGCTAGTATGCCATAAAAATTACTAAAGTAAATTTTAATCTGAAATTAGTGTACTTTTTTAAGTTTTTCTCACAGATCTCAAAAACTAGGACGTTAATGTGCAATTTTTTTGCAATTTTGTGATACACTGGAATATTATCTACAAAACACTATCAAAATCATTGCTCTAAATTGCTTATGAGTTTGAATTTGACCCTTACGTAACCAAAAAAAAAATTATTTTCGAAAATAGACAAATTTAAAATCATTTTTATCAGTTTTTAGATTAAGTTCATAATTTAATCTGAATATACATGTCATTAATCCATAAAAGCAAGTATTAACGAATTTCTAATTTTGACCATTTGCGAAAATTAACATTGAGTGCTTGTAAGGGTCATATTCAAACATCAATAACTCTCGAAAAATGCAACTCAGAGGAATTATTTTGATGTCGTTTTGTAGAAATTCCGGTGTATTATGAAAATGAAAAAAAAAATGCACTTTAACGTCCTAGTTTTCGAGATCTGTGACAAAAACTAAAATAACACACTAATTTCAGATTAAAATTTATTGAGTATTTTTTTATGACATATTCTAGTTTGAAATTTACATAATTAATTTTTTACTTGACAGACGATATTATTAGCTTTTGTCAAGTATTTTTTTATAATTGTAGAACCTTTAAATCTTAATCTAAATCTTTAAATATTCGTTCGCTAACTTAAAAATTAAAAATAAGCCATAAACTCCAAAATTACGCGTCGTAGGCTTACCCTTCCTGATCACGCTGCCTAAAAATCAAAATGTCTATACGAAGCAAAATGCCTCTGCGATTTACATAAACTTGCGACGTGTGACTTGATCGTTTAATTGTTTATTTTTAAGCTTTAAGTTAGCGAACGAATAGAAAAGTGGCCATTTGATTGAGTAGGGGGGTAAATTAGCCGTTTGAAGATCATTAGCTCTTTAATAGTTGATGAGGGGATCTGACTACCTTCCATATGTCCTATCGATTCGAAATTTGGTACCGTGTTACTTCAATGATATTGGAAGTATACGGTAAAATAACCATGACCCTATCAACTCGTTTAAAAATTGACAGCTCTTTAATAGTTGATGAGGGGATCTGACTCTCTCCTTAGTTGTTCACTCTTGACAGAGTGGTCGTGGTTGATGACGCTGCATTTTCATTGGTTAAAGGGAATCTATGGCTCCTAGTGGCTCCCCCTCCAAAAGGGGATCTGACTACCTTCCATATTAATACCTATAGATTCGAAATTTGGTACCGTGTTACTTCAATGATATTGAAAGTATATGGTAAGGTAATCATGATCGGGGTCGGGGGCTTTTTAAAATGTTTAATTTTATACTTGTGTTAGAACAACTTAAATCTTGGATTTTCACGAAACCCCTGAGAGCCTATTACGGAACCCTTAGGTTCCGCGGAACACCATTCGGGAACCGCTGCTCGATGGTACAAATTGGTATAATTATTTTATATGGTCACGCAAAAAGGCGGCTGTCTGTCGCGGACGTGCGACATGGGAATGAAAATCAGTAATGATTTTTGTAAAGTGGCTTATCAGAAAGCTTATGCCACCACATGATTAACTGTGAAAGAATTTTTACGATATCTCTTAAACCTGAGAACTTATATGAGTTAAAACACTGGTTTTTTGGAGGTCCTTATGACGTCATCGCGACGTGCGTGAACCTTTTGTCGTACGTGATAAAGCACATATTGCTTTGAGCTTGGCATTTCCTTCAAATTATTATAACTCAACCATTTCTAAACGGATTTCAAAAAATCTTTCACTAGGTTTCATAGCTATCAATATGTGTTTATATTATATCAATAAAACTATAGAATTCAAACCTGTTACTGATCCTCATTCACTCGTCGTTGCGCGGTTGAAAATGTTATTAGGAATACGCTCGTCGCCAATCGCCCCTAAGACGGTTCTCACACTGGCAACGCGTGCGGTCGCGGGGCTCCCGCGCGCGTGTTTTACTTTATGCAAGTACATCAATTTGTATAGAAAACCACTTGGTCCAAGGCGTAAAATACACAGAAGAGATGCGGCGGAGATAAGGCGCAGATACGGCGGCGATGCCGGCGTTACGTGTATTTGATTGGCCGAAAGCATCCGAAAGTCTCACATCTGCACCGTATCGCCGCCGTATCCGCGCCGCGTCGCTTCTGTGTATTTCACGCCTAACACACCGAGGCCGCGCCGAGGCGCGGGAGTGCGCACCGCCGGCGGCACGCGGCGGTGCGCGCCAGAAGGCGCGGAAATCGCGGGGTACAACACACTGAGCTCCATAGTATCGTGCCGGTTTTTTTACGTACGCGCGGGGCCGTCGTCTGACGCCGACCGGCGTGGAGGCGCGTCGAAAACCGCCCGAATAGGCGGTGCGCTGCGTCGTCGCCGCGCGCCTGAAACGCCAAACCGCGCCCCGCGACGGTCAGTCAGTTTGACAGCGACATTTCTTTGTTTACATTTTTGCTGGGAGAATACCTAGTAATCGGACTTTTCTGTCCACTTTAAATTCCCTTTATTATTGTAAAAGGCATCAATATAAATAAAATCTATCTAATCTCTCAAAGGTTAAAGATCAGCAAATCCGATAGCAAGTTCATAGTTCGTATTATTCACTGAATTATTATAATAAATTGTTGCTCAATTTTAACTCGTAATGTGAACATTTTGTCTACACGCTAGTACTGTTATCTATTCTTTGGGTCTTTCTGTGGGTTATTCTATGGGTCTACCTAAATATCATGTTTGGCCATTTTCCGCAATGATAAGAGGTTAAAAATGATAAAAATATTGGTATTACCAAAATACTAGGGTAGAATTTAATAATATACTTAAAGAAAAAGAAAACTTAAATTTAATTACAAATTACTTACACAGAAAAAACAAAATCTGCATATTATATTCTGACAGACTTAATTAATACATAACTTAATCGTTTTCCTCTCAACCGATTTTGTGAGCAGATTCTATGATTCTACGTTTATTTCTGTTGATTCAGTTTTTCTAAAATTTTCAAAACGAAATATTGGGAAAAATCATATTTCAGCCATTTCGAAAAATGATCAAATATGTTACAAACGCAAAGTCTACAAACCACAGAACTACTAGTTTATAATAGTAAAATTTTAAAATTCTTAAACACTTAACACGTTCGCTGCGGCATGAATTTCCATTCCTTCGGTACAAGGCCTATACACCTGGTAATAAAACTTCCATTGTAGCGGCACAAGGCTTATAGACCCTGTAACATTTAAGAAACTTTAAATCCTTTTTTGGCTTCATGCAAAAAGAAATATGATTTTTTGGCTTTGAATATAAATAACAATGAACTAATTGACCTACACCTGAAGGCGTTCGTTAACAGCTTGCTTAGTTTAAAAATTAAAGCTATATTTAAAATACAGGGTTTATGCACCCTGTGCCGCACTGAATAAGGGTAAGAAGGGTGAGAATAGCCTTAACGTGGCCAAAGGCCGCTAACGCCTTAGAAAGGTTTTTATTACTTTAGAACCGTTATTCCAAACGCCTTTCAAGTTTCAAGACGTTATAAAATATTTTTAAATCTATTTATGGTTAACCTTTTCATGTGCAAAATTTTACGTCCAGCGCTTACGGAAGCTTGTATAACAAACGGCATTCATAAAATATATTTATGAATTTTATGAAACTTGCAACGAATAATCGCAAGCCCAGTAACGGCTCGCAAATTATAAAACTGTCAGCGGCTTAAATAATTTATACGCCATTTAATGTAACAGGCTACGTTGTTATACCAACTCTACACATCAGCATAAACAGCTATAATGTTGATCACGTAATTTTTGTTGAAGTTAACTCTGTGCATTTTATTGTTTCATTTTATTGAACTGTTATAATAGTTACTTCGTAATAATGACAGTTTTAATGTGATTAAATCCTGGGTCAAAACCAAAAACGTTACGTTGTCATTTAGGTTTTATTTACCTAAAAAAATTGTCCTTGATTGGCATCCTAAGCTCCTTATGCTTAGCTTTCAACAATTTTAACAGAACTAAAGTGTGTATTCTTCTGTAAACGAAACTGAAATGGTAATAATTTAGTTTTGATTTTATTGTTGAAAATTTGCGTGAAGGGCCCCTTAAATAATAGTACCTCTTTTATCATATCATAAAAGTAAGTACCTAGGTACAAATAGACTCTGAAAATGCAAAATCGATTGCAAACAGTATTGGGTCTTTACTTTCATTCATTCATATTTATACATATATCTAACTTATTTCTTTATCACCTTTTTAGGGTTCCGTACCAAAATGGTAAAAAAGGAACCCTTATGGTGTGACTCAGTCTGTCTGTCTATCACAGCTGAATATCTCGAAAACTACTAATGACATTAATGACATCAACTTGAAATTTGGAATAGTTTAAGATGACGTTTGTCTAACTATTTTGCAAATAACAAAGAAATAAAAAAAAATATATATCTTTTTACAACAGGAACTGAAAAGGGGTCTTAAAATTTTGAAGTGGGGCTACTAGGGCATGTGGGGTATCATATGAAAGAACGCCGTTTGCACGTTTTCAATCATTTTTTCTTTTTTTTAAGCCGCATAGTTTTCGACTTTCGCACCTTCGGTGCAACAAGGTCACAAATAGTCAAATTTCCAAAAATGAGTTAAGTATGCAGAATTGCTTCTAATCCATGCCTCCGTCTGGGGAAACAAAGACAGCCGCGAAAGTATGTGTATTTTCTACGAGATGGCGCTAGTGCCTTTGTGGTTCCCCTCACTTTTTCTACTAGTTTTGGAACTACAGAGTCTGATTTGTCAGTTAGTGCCCCCGCGCCCACGTCAGTTGGTTGCATCTTGGAGCTACAGCTACCCATAGATATTTATGACCATTTTTATACTCACTTATTGGAACAACAAAGTCTCATTATGTTTTTGTGACTTCAATATTTTTTTGTTATTACTAAGAAATTTGGGACAACAAAGTCACTCGTTGTAAAAGGCTTTTGTTGGTCTAATATTTTATTTTTTTTGACAGATATAATTTAAACTAACCACTCACAATATTTAACAAAGTTAATTTTCTTGCAGAGTTAAACATTATTTCTATGGTTGAACCTCAACAAAATGTTTCAACAGAGGACAGAAAGTTGATTGAAACTTGGTTTAAAAAAAAATTTGAAAATTTAAACTGTTTATTTATGAATAAATTTTTTACTATTAATACATTTGCAGGCAAATCTTAAAATTAAAGATTGTGAGGCCCTTGTTGCCCTTCTATTGGTTAGTTAGGTTGGAATTTGGATGTGGATCCAACCTTTTGTGTAGGAATTGATCTTTTAAATAATATTTTTTCAATGTATTTTTAATTTGCATAATTTGCATTTTATCTACAAAAATTTTAGTTAGACAACTTAGGTCCCGATAAACAGAACAATGATTTTGATTGCAATTTTGAAGCTTCCAGTATCTCACCAAACAATAATATCCCCGAAATTTCATCTCGTACTGAAACTGAACCGTAAAACAAATTGTGTAAATGTTGATATCTATTGAAAGTACATTTAATGAGCTTTCAATTTATAATGGTTAATTAACATAATATAATTAATGCTTAAAGCGTTATTGCTTGCGGCGCCATAAAAGGGAAATAAAAGGGGTCAATTCAGGAAATGCGGGTAAATTCGTTATCAAGATGATGGAGAAAACACACTTCAACAGTTCAATTAAAAAAAGAAATACCCAAGATGGATACTATTGTCCCATGAAGTTGCTCAAATATTGCAAAAAAATGGAAACTGAATCTCAGTAATTGATTCCGTTCGAGTATTCCAACGGTTTCTAGAGACTGTTGGCTATGTCCGAAGTGGAAGAAGTATTAACAACACTTACCATTAAATTAGATAGGATTAAATTAACTTTGAAGAAATTTTTTAAAAGATGCTATTTTTATTATTGCAAAATACCATCACAGAGGAGAATAACGCGTTAATGAATAATATCGAGAGTGTTATCATCACTGAAGACAGCACAAAATGTAATAATTCTGATAACAAAAAAACAGCTTCATCCTATGCAGGTAATATTGATTTACCACCAGAAATTATTGTAGAAAATGAGATGGATAATAACTCTGACAAATCGATTTATCGGGGGCTGATGGATCATGAACCACCTAAAAAAAGCGGCCAGGAAAAAAATAAACTAAATAAATATGTATTATGTTTTATTTTATTTAAATAATTCATGATTTATAGATAAGGCACAAATTATTTCTTTATATTTTTCCTGGTGAAACAAAGTCACAAGTTAGGACCTTTTTTTTTGTTTTGCCATTTATTTACATTATTTTTTACAAACAAAAATATGTTTTTTATCTGATACTATAGCCAATAGTACAAACAATATAATTAATGGAGATTTTTAAGATACTGTACATAGTAAATTAGTAGCAAGGAAAATAGTTTAAAAAAAAACTTAAAAGTCCGTTCCTGTAAAATTACAAAATGACTCATTGTGACCTTGTTGCACCGAAGGTGCGTTATGATGAAAAATGTAAAATTTACCGTTCCCCCCCCCCTTATCTCCGAAGTTTGCAAAGAGAAAATTCTGAAATAATTCTATGTGTTAGCAGTTTATATAAAAATTACAGGAAAAATAAAACGATGTCTCAATATAGCATACTTTTTTAGAAATGATCAAATCTCTAAAAAAGTTAACATTAGTTTTTTTACGTTACCTCGTGACCTAAAACTGCAATAATAATTTTATTATTCTACTCTGCAGTGTATTTATTATGATGGTACGGAACCCTCGGTGCGCGAGTCTGACTCGCTCTTGACCGGTTTTATTTATTTTCTTCAAATTTATTTTGCAACTCTGTAAATCTTTCAATCAAATACTATACATTTTATAGACGTCAAAAACTTCATTATCGGGACTGAGAACTCTGTCAAGCCAGTGAATTGGATTCATCGTCGCTCAAATTGAAGAGAACTATTTATTCTGGAACAATACAATCTAAAACTGAAAGGATTTAAAACTTTTTCGTAACTATTAATATCATTGAGAGCTCGTATTCAATTATTTAAGAAATATGATTGTCACGATCACGACTTAAAGTGAAAAGAGTAATGTTATTTATGAATTAAGTATAGTCGGGTGGGGTAAGTGAAACACCCAACCATATCTAAGAAACTACCGTAGTTTATTCTCATAGCGATGTGTCGATAAAGCAGGAATGACGAATTACTTCCCTTAATACAACACAGATATCGCTGCGATCATTAAACTAGCTAGTAAACCAAAAAGAAATTCATTAGAAGTCGGATCCCCCGGATTATGTTTTTTTGATAAATCTTTAAAACTGGACCTTATTTTATGAGAATTTGATACATTTTGGATATTAACGGTTTAACATGATCCTTTTGTCCTGTTTTTAATTAAATGGTCACAATATTTAAAGCTATTTTGGCCACTGTTTCACTTCCCCCTTGTCCTGACAAGGTAAGCGAAACACTTCTTAGCCTATATATTCTTTTCGTGATTTTGTTACTTAATGCAAGTCTTCAGATATTTATATTCATACCGTTAAAGGCTGATTTAATTAGGAGTACATTGCCTACACAGCTACTTTAATTGCGAGTTTTATAGCTTTACTAAACCTTGTTAAATAAAAATAAAGTATGTTTCACTTACCCCACCTGACTATATATTTTTTTAATTACGTTATATTTATCGAACGGTAGCATAATCATGTTTAGTTTTAAATAGAAACTAAGATTTAAAATTTTTTCATAAGTATGAAACTCATTGAGTGCTCGTAATTAAATTATTTTAAAATACCTATCAACACTTGGTAAATATGATTGTCACGATCATGACGTAAAGTGAAATTATGAATGTAATATGTATGTATGAATGTAACTCATACTTTTTATTTTTATTTTTTTTATTGGTATCTGGGCAGGCATTTGACTTGACCACCACCTTGTTTGGTAAACAGGTGTGGTCTAAGGTGTAGCACGCTTTTCCAGGAAATGCCTATTCACTCTTGTCTTGAAGAGACCAAGGTTGTAACTATCGGGGAACAGATGAGCAGGCAGCGCATTCCATTATTTAGCAGTTCGCCAATGATATGTATTGTCAAAGCGCTTGGTATAGACCCTCAGAGTATCTATTATGTAAAGGTGCCTGCGTCTGGTACCCCGATGGTGGAAAGGGGAGGAACAAGGGGTCAAGTCTGCTAATGTTTTCATCAAAATCGTAGTTCAATGGTGTTTCAATGGTAATGCTTTTTGTCACAGTTCTTGTTTCTTAAACCCAAAACTGAAACACATTGTGTTTCTTAAACCCAAAACGGAAACATATTGTGTCTTGATTTTGGGTTTAAGAAATAAGAACTGTGTAAAAAGCATTACCATTAGTACACCATTGAACTACGATTTTGACGAAAACATTAGCACACTTGACCCCAGGTCATGTAGTTCCTTCGCACACTCCCAAAAGTGTATTCTATAAAAAACCGATAAACAAGCAACTTTGCGACGGTGGCTAAGGCTCTAAAGTTCTACCGTGGCCAATGTTGAGTTGCCGATGAGCCTCCTGGCACGGTTTTCAATTCAAGAAGTATAAGCTGATACTTAGCAGAACCATCCCACAGGTGACAACATTACTCCATGACAGGACGAATCTACGCTTTATATAACAGAAGCAGCTGGTTCGGTGAGAAGTACCGTTTATCCCGTGAGAGGACGCCAAGTTTCTTAGCAGCAGACTGTGCAATGGAGTCGATGTACTCGCCAAAATGCAGGTTTGATGACAGATTCAGGCCAAGAAGTTGCATACTTCTTAAATTACGTAATATTTATCGAACTGTAGCATAATCATGATTATACCTTGTTCGCCGAATGAAGCTAGTACGGAAAGGATGCGCTTACAAATGATTGGACGCAGATAAAGCCCGAAGTACACATTGGCCCAACGGTTGGCCCAACGGTTGGCCCAACGGTTGGGCCAACCGTTGGGCCAACGACTGGCCGCGCGCGTTGGGCTTGGTGTAGGGATGTCGAAAGTGAAAAAAAATATCGATATATCGATACATCGATATTTATAAAAATATCGATATATCGGTCAAATTTTCAAAGAATATTTTCAGTTTTAAAATATAATGTATTTAGTTCAGCCTAGCTCAGAAATCTCAATAGAATTTTTGAAACTTTTCGTGAATATAAATTTTTCTTCCAACATAATGAGGTATTTTGGTTTCTTTATTTATTAAACGCACTTCTATAACTTTACTAAACATCTTTGACGTTAAATATGTTTTATTTATCTAGCTTAGTAACGTATTTTGTTTTTATATTGAATATTATGTTTGTTATAGAAGTGCGTTTAATAAATAATAGAAGGCAATAATTTGGAATCCAAAGCATATTATGCTTTGGATTCCATATTATTTGTTCATTTCAGTATTTAAAACTCCACCCGACTTCATAATACGTTGTTTAATATTAGATATGCGTACAAACTTTCGAGTTAGTTATTATGCAGATTTGAATATTTCATTTCTTGCTTTTTAGAGCCGTTTATTTTCGAAGCTGTTTTTGTTTGGTTATTTTTAAGGTTTTTGAAGGGGGTTTTGTATTTTTATAAACTTTTTTATATTAAACTTTTTTGTATTAGGTCTATTTAGTGACGATATTATTTAAGTTACAATAGCCTTATATCAACGGATTATCACCTTTTATAAAATACTGTTTTCCCGACGCAGGGGCTTTAGTTGTTGAGGAGTTCTCCTTACTATCAGCTCCAGTTCACCTTAATATGTATTATGTTATAACGAACATAAAAAGCCTAGCAACCAAATTCAAGTACCTACTTAATCTTATCGCACTAGTGAAACACGTATGTAGTATTGAATAAATCCGATGACCATCTATGGTCTTCATCATCAAACTGATGATGAAGACCATAGATGATCATCGGATTCACCAAAATGGTATTTTCCATATGCAAATGCACAAGCTACTGAAGAAAATACCAAAATCGCTATAGGTGCCCCTATAATATTTGAAGAGTTCCCTTGATATCTTTAATATCCCATCATCAGACACTGACCTTATAACAACGGGACCAATTTGGAAGTATACGCTTTCAACCAAAAAAAGAATTTTTCAAATCGATCCAGCCGTCTTCGAGTAACATACATAAAAACAAAGATTCTTATGAACTAAGACCCTTCTCCTTTTTTGAAGTCGGTTAAAAAGGCGCCAACGTGTGAACGCTGCGCCAACGCGCGCGCCAAGATCCTTTGATGTGTGCACGAAAAACCGACAATACTCGGTTCGCCGGCCAACGCTCGCGCCAACTCCCAACATACCGCCAAGTAGGTCTTTACACGTTGGCCCAGCGCGTTGGGTTGGGTATCGATATATCGATACATCAATATTTATAAAAATATCGATATATCGGTCAAATTTTCAAAGAATATTTTCAGTTTTAAAATATAATGTATTTAGTTCAGCCTAGCTCAGAAATCTCAATAGAATTTTTGAAACTTTTCGTGAATATAAATTTTTCTTCCAACATACTGAGGTATTTTGGTTTCTTTATTTATTAAACGCACTTCTATAACTTTACTAAACATCTTTGACGTTAAATATGTTTTATTTATCTAGCTTAGTAACGTATTTTGTTTTTATATTGAATATTATGTTTGTTATAGAAGTGCGTTTAATAAATAATAGAAGGCAATAATTTGGAATCCAAAGCATATCGTCGGCTTATTGCAAGAACTCATTAACTACAAATAATCATTAAGTACACTTAAAAGCACCAACGAATTCACCTGGATGAGTTTTCTATTATGCAAAAACTCATTATCTTCTAACTTTTCAAATTTAGACGGTATGTCCTATGCATTAGGTCATTAACTATCATTTTAATACTTTTGGGTTTTCCGAAACTCACTAGCCAGCAATAGTGATTTTAGCGATATGAAAAAAATGTGTTGATATTCCTTTCTGGTAGAAGCAAGAAATCATGAAAAGAATTTAATGACTTTTTAAGCAAATGCTTAATTTACATAACTTTCAGTGACCGTTGGCTAAAACTGTATATCATTTAGTTTAAAACAATATTTTTAATTTTTGCCTTAACTTAAAATGATGTTCTTTAAGAAAATATTCCGTACTTAATTTTTATGTTTAATTTAGAAAATAGATAATTAAAGATTAATGTATAATATTTTTGGCAGAAGTCATTAACTATGTTAAAAACTTTTGACTAGCGGCCTCTCGCGACTTCATCCGTGTGGACCCTAGGGAACCTTTGACCAGGATAAAAAAGTATCCTATGTTTTAATCCAGGTTATAAGCTATCTGTGTACCAAATTCCATTCAAATCCGTTGAGCCGTTTAGGCGTGAAGAGGTAACAAACACAATACACACACAAACGCAAACTTTCGCATCTAGAATATTATTAGATAGTAGGATTGGTAGGAAAAGACATGTTTGGTGTTAAGAATGAAATACTTCTTGATTTATATACTAAAATAACACTATAGTGTTTTATTTAGTTTTTTCCATACCTTTATGTTTACCATGATTATGGCACAGTTTTGGCATGTTCAAGATGCACAATTTTAATTCTCAACATCTGATTTTGTCTTTTTAATTTTTGCCATATCTTAAAAGAATATCCTTTCAGAAACTAGAGACTTACTTAATTGTATATTTAATTTAAGAAATCATAAATTGAAAATTTCTATGAAATGTTTATGGCAAGAAGTCATTAACTTTGTTTTTTAGCTTTAAAAAATACGTTTTGTGCTAAGAAATTATTTTTTGTTGATTTGAATACATAGTAAAAATAAAACACTATTATTCTGCATTAATTTTTTTTTCATATTTATTGTATTTACCATGATTATGCCATGTTCAAGATTGAAAAGTTCATTAATTGATTTTTCATAATTTGGTTTTGGTCACTTAATTAGTTCTTGCAATAAGCCGACGATATTATGCTTTGGATTCCATATTATTTGTTCATTTCAGTATTTAAAACTCCACCCGACTTCATAATACGTTGTTTAATATTAGATATGCGTACAAACTTTCGAGTTAATTATTATGCAGATTTGAATATTTCATTTCTTGCTTTTTAGAGCCGTTTATTTTCGAAGCTGTTTTTGTTTGGTTATTTATAAGGTTTTTGAAGGGGGTTTTGTATTTTTATAAACTTTTTTATTTTAAACTTTTTTATAGTAGGTCTATTTAGTGATGATATTATTTAAGTTACAATAGCCTTATATCAACGGATTATCACCTTTTATAAAATACTGTTTTCCCGACGCAGGGGCTTTAGTTGTTGAGGAGTTCTCCTTACTATCAGCTCCAGTTCACCTTAATATGTATTATGTTATAACTAACATAAAAAGCCTAGAAACCGAATTCAAGTACCTACTTAATCGTATCGCACTAGTGAAACACGTAGGTAGTATTGAATAAATCCGATGACCATCTATGGTCTTCATCATCAAACTGATGATGAAGACCATAGATGATCATCGGATTCGCCAAAATGGTATTTTCCATGTGCAAATGCACAAGCTTCTGAAGAAAATACCAAAGTCGCTATTGGTGCCCCTATGATATTTGAAGAGTTCCCTTGATATCTCTAATATCCCATCATCAGACACTGACCTTATAACAATGGGACTAACTTGGAAGTATACGCTTTCAACCAAAAAAAGAATTTTTCAAATCGATCTAGCCGTCTTCGAGTAACATACATAAAAACAAAGATTCTGATGAACTAAGACCCTTCTCCTTTTTTGAAGTCGGTTAAAAAGGCGCCAACGTGTGAATGCTGCGCCAACGCGCGCGCCAAGATCCTTTGATGTGTGCACGAAAAACCGACAATACTCGGTTCGCCGGCCAACGCTCGCGCCAACTCCCAACATACCGCCAAGTAGGTCTTTACACGTTGGCCCAACGCGCTGGGCCAACGCGTTGGGCCAATGTGTACAGCGCACTTTAAAGTGCGCCGGCGAACCGAGTATTGTCGGTTTTTCGTGCACACATCAAAGGATCTTGGCGCGCGCGTTGGCGCAGCGTTCACACGTTGGCGCCTTTTTAACCGACTTCAAAAAAGGAGAAGGGTCTTAGTTCATAAGAATCTTTGTTTTTATGTATGTTACTCGAAGACGGCTGGATCGATTTGAAAAATTCTTTTTTTGGTTGAAAGCGTATACTTCCAAATTGGTCCCGTTGTTATAAGGTCAGTGTCTGATGATGGGATATTAGAGATATCAAGGGAACTCTTCAAATATTATAGGGGCACCTATAGCGATTTTGGTATTTTCTTCAGTAGCTTGTGCATTTGCATATGGGAAATACCATTTTGGTGAATCCGATGATCATCTTTGGTCTTCATCATCAGTTTGATGATGAAGACCATAGATGGTCATCGGATTTATTCAATACTACCTACGTGTTTCACTAGTGCGATAAGATTAAGTAGGTACTTGAATTTGGTTGCTAGGCTTTTTATGTTCGTTATAACATAATACATATTAAGGTAAACTGGAGCTGATAGTAAGGAGAACTCCTCAACAACTAAAGCCCCTGCGTCGGGAAAACAGTATTTTATAAAAGGTGATAATCCGTTGATATAAGGCTATTGTAACTTAAATAATATCGTCACTAAATAGACCTACTACAAAAAAGTTTAATATAAAAAAGTTTATAAAAATACAAAACCCCCTTCAAAAACCTTAAAAATAACCAAACAAAAACAGCTTCGAAAATAAACGGCTCTAAAAAGCAAGAAATGAAATATTCAAATCTGCATAATAACTAACTCGAAAGTTTGTACGCATATCTAATATTAAACAACGTATAATGAAGTCGGGTGGAGTTTTAAATACTGAAATGAACAAATAATATGGAATCCAAAGCATAATATGCTTTGGATTCCAAATTATTGCCTTCTATTATTTATTAAACGCACTTCTATAACAAACATAATATTCAATATAAAAACAAAATACGTTACTAAGCTAGATAAATAAAACATATTTAACGTCAAAGATGTTTAGTAAAGTTATAGAAGTGCGTTTAATAAATAAAGAAACCAAAATACCTCATTATGTTGGAAGAAAAATTTATATTCACGAAAAGTTTCAAAAATTCTATTGAGATTTCTGAGCTAGGCTGAACTAAATACATTATATTTTAAAACTGAAAATATTCTTTGAAAATTTGACCGATATATCGATATTTTTATAAATATCGATGTATCGATATATCGATATTTTTTTTTCACTTTCGACATCCCTACACCAATGTGTAAACAGCGACATGCCCTGGCCGCGTTGGCCCAACGCGCGCGGCCAGTCGTTGGCCCAACGGTTGGCCCAACCGTTGGGCCAACCGTTGGGCCAATGTGTACTTCGGGCTTAGGACCGTGTTCACAATGCGAGTCACAATTAGTCTGTCGTTGCTCTCCGTACCGTTCAGACGTCTACCTGCTTACCTTGTTCGTTGCAATCATTGTGTTTACAATATTTTGTTTTATGTTCTAAACGTAATATTTTTTATTGTAATTTTAATTAATGTTATTATATTATTTTAACATCAAAGTAATGTTTAATTGAAAAAATCCCAATCTATAATCCCGTATTAACCACAGAACAAGAAAAAAGGTAGTAGCCCTGTATTAGTAGTATGAACACGCCTTACGATTTTATACCTGTCGTGGGCGCTCGTGGGCGGTGCTAGATCATTTGTTGTCCTTATCGTTTGTATGCAAATGTGAGAAAGAGACAGCGCTTTATTAGCTTGATTCAGCGAACAGGGTATAGTTTTTTAAAGTTATAGAAGTGCGTTTAATAAATAAAGAAACCAAAATACCTCAGTATGTTGGAAGAAAAATTTATATTCATGAAAAGTTTCAAAAAATTCTATTGAGATTTCTGAGCTAGGCTGAACTAAATACATTATATTTTAAAACTGAAAATATTCTTTGAAAATTTGCCCGATATATCGATATTTTTATAAATATCGATGTATCGATATATCGATATTTTTTTTCACTTTCGACATCCCTACACCAATGTGTAAACAGCGACATGCCCTGGCCGCGTTGGCCCAACGCGCGCGGCCAGTCGTTGGCCCAACGGTTGGCCCAACGCGCGCGGCCAGGCGTTGGCCCAATGTGTACTTTGGGCTTTCGCTTTAAGTGCGCTGTACACATTGGCCCAACGCGTTGGCCCAGCGCGTTGGGCCAACGTGTAAAGACCTACTTGGCGGTATGTTGGGAGTTGGCGCGAGCGTTGGCCGGCGAACCGAGTATTGTCGGTTTTTCGTGCACACATCAAAGGATCTTAGCGCGCGCGTTGGCGCAGCGTTCACACGTTGGCGCCTTTTTAACCGACTTCAAAAAAGGAGAAGGGTCTTAGTTCAACAGAATCTTTGTTTTTATGTATGTTACTCGATTACTCGAAGACGGCTAGATCGATTTGAAAAATTCTTTGTTTGTTTGAAAGCATATACTTCCAAATTGGTCCCATTGTTATAAGGTCATGATGTCTGATGATGGGATCTTGGAGAAATCAAGGAACCTCTTCAAATATTATAGGCACACCTATAGCGAGTTTGGTATTTTCTTCAGTAGCTTGTGCATTTGCATATGGAAAATACCATTCTGGTGAAACTGATGATGAAGACCATAGATGATCATCGGATTTATTCAATACTACGTGTTTCACAGGTGCGATACGATTAAGTAGATATTTGGATTTGGTTGCTAGGCTTTTTATGTTTGTTATAACATAATATATATTATGGTGAACTGGAGCTGGTAGTAAGGAGAACTCTGGAGAACTCCTCAACAACTACAGCCCCTGCGTCGGGAAAACAGTATTTTATAAAAGGTGATAATCCGTTGATAT
Source organism: Agriphila geniculea (assembly GCA_943789525.1). NCBI lineage: Eukaryota > Metazoa > Arthropoda > Insecta > Lepidoptera > Crambidae > Agriphila > Agriphila geniculea. The sequence goes on along the minus strand of OX038889.1, from coordinate 8,323,937 downwards.
AAGGCTATTGTAACTTAAATAATATCGTCACTAAATAGACCTACTACAAAAAAGTAAATATAAAAAAGTTTATAAAAATACTAAACCCCCTTCAAAAACCTTAAAAATAACCAAACAAAAACAGCTTCGAAAATAAACGGCTCTAAAAAGCAAGAAATGAAATATTAAAATCTGCATAATAACTAACTCGAAAGTTTGTACGCATATCTAATATTAAACAATGTATTATGAAGTCGGGTGGAGTTTTAAATACTGAAATGAACAAATAATATTGAATCCAAAGCATAATATGCTTTGGATTCCAAATTATTGCCTTCTATTATTTATTAAACGCACTTCTATAACAAACATAATATTCAATATAAAAACAAAATACGTTACTAAGCTAGATAAATAAAACATATTTAACGTCATAGATGTTTAGTAAAGTTATAGAAGTGCGTTTAATAAATAAAGAAACCAAAATACCTCAGTATGTTGGAAGAAAAATTTATATTCATGAAAAGTTTCAAAAATTCTATTGAGATTTCTGAGCTAGGCTGAACTAAATACATTATATTTTAAAACTGAAAATATTCTTTGAAAATTTGACCGATATATCGATATTTTTATAAATATCGATGTATCGATATATCGATATTTTTTTTCACTTTCGACATCCCTACACCAATGTGTAAACAGCGACATGCCCTGGCCGCGTTGGCCCAACGCGCGCGGCCAGTCGTTGGCCCAACGGTTGGCCCAACGCGCGCGGCCAGGCGTTGGCCCAATGTGTACTTCGGGCTTTAAGTGCGCTGTACACATTGGCCCAACGCGTTGGCCCAGCGCGTTGGGCCAACGTGTAAAGACCTACTTGGCGGTATGTTGGGAGTTGGCGCGCGCGTTGGCGCAGCGTTCACACGTTGGCGCCTTTTTAACCGACTTCAAAAAAGGAGAAGGGTCTTAGTTCATAAGAATCTTTGTTTTTATGTATGTTACTCGAAGACGGCTGGATCGATTTGAAAAATTCTTTTTTTGGTTGAAAGCGTATACTTCCAAATTGGTCCCGTTGTTATAAGGTCAGTGTCTGATGATGGGATATTAGAGATATCAAGGGAACTCTTCAAATATTATAGGGGCACCTATAGCGATTTTGGTATTTTCTTCAGTAGCTTGTGCATTTGCATATGGAAAATACCATTTTGGTGAATCCGATGATCATCTATGGTCTTCATCATCAGTTTGATGATGAAGACCATAGATGGTCATCGGATTTATTCAATACTACATACGTGTTTCACTAGTGCGATAAGATTAAGTAGGTAGGTACTTGAATTTGGTTGCTAGGCTTTTTATGTTCGTTATAACATAATACATATTAAGGTGAACTGGAGCTGATAGTAAGGAGAACTCCTCAACAACTAAAGCCCCTGCGTCGGGAAAACAGTATTTTATAAAAGGTGATAATCCGTTGATATAAGGCTATTGTAACTTAAATAATATCGTCACTAAATAGACCTAATACAAAAAAGTTTAATATAAAAAAGTTTATAAAAATACAAAACCCCCTTCAAAAACCTTAAAAATAACCAAACAAAAACAGCTTCGAAAATAAACGGCTCTAAAAAGCAAGAAATGAAATATTCAAATCTGCATAATAACTAACTCGAAAGTTTGTACGCATATCTAATATTAAACAACGTATTATGAAGTCGGGTGGAGTTTTAAATACTGAAATGAACAAATAATATGGAATCCAAAGCATAATATGCTTTGGATTCCAAATTATTGCCTTCTATTATTTATTAAACGCACTTCTATAACAAACATAATATTCAATATAAAAACAAAATACGTTACTAAGCTAGATAAATAAAACATATTTAACGTCAAAGATGTTTAGTAAAGTTATAGAAGTGCGTTTAATAAATAAAGAAACCAAAATACCTCATTATGTTGGAAGAAAAATTTATATTCACGAAAAGTTTCAAAAATTCTATTGAGATTTCTGAGCTAGGCTGAACTAAATACATTATATTTTAAAACTGAAAATATTCTTTGAAAATTTGACCGATATATCGATATTTTTATAAATATCGATGTATCGATATATCGATATTTTTTTTCACTTTCGACATCCCTACACCAAGCCCAACGCGCGCGGCCAGTCGTTGGCCCAACGGTTGGCCCAACCGTTGGGCCAACCGTTGGGCCAATGTGTACTTCGGGCTTAAGACTTCCGCGCGTACAGTTCAATAGCAATAAAACACTTTTTACGGATTACGGCGCGTATATTAGTAGTAATTCGGATGTTATTTTAGAATTATTTAGATTTGATTTATCGTTCTTTTGGGTTTCCCGACATTTCCAATAATATAATAATAATAAAATAATAATAATAAATCTTTATTGAAATAATCTTACATCAAAAATATAACAATTAAAGTCTAGATATAGGTACAAAAAGCTAAAATACATAGTGCCTAAACTAGGTTTATAACCTGTATCTCAGGCAAATAGGGGCTTACATTACTATGTAATATTATTAAACAATTAAATATGATACAATAAATATTAATATGGAAAAATAAAAGCAAAATATGATCAAAAAGTAATCTCAGAAAGAGTTTAAATAAAGCATCTGCGTCATCATAATTAAATCTAGTTCAAAGTCAATAATGCACTTACATTTTATTTTATATTAAGTGCGTGTTAGTAAGGTAGGTATCTTACGATTTAAGGTTAGTAGAACAGCATTTTGATCGGTAATATTCAGTCAGTTACTATACTAAAGTTGTATTTTAGCAAATATTTAATAATGTCTAACCTTAATGAAATGTACTCACAATATATATATATATATATATATATATATATTTTAAACTGATGCGGATTTTTGTGACTCTGTGGACAACACTGTATAAAGAAATTATCCGAAATCAAAACTACATATTAGTCTCAGAACGTAAAATTAATTCTAAAATTTATATAAAATAGGTACATATAGGAAGTGGCGCTCTTAGGCGCCCACATAATCATATATCTTTTTTCGGCAATCTTTCTTGCAGGACAGTCAGCATCGCCAGTTTTATGATCTGCGGGCTTTTTGAAGTGCAAGCATGATGCACATTTTGCTGACTCTGCTTTCTTCCCACAGTCCTTTATAGCATGCCCAACTTCACCGCAGTGACCACAGGTGGTGGCCTCCTCTCGGCATGTCTTAGCAGCATGACCGTATTGCTGACACTTGTAGCACCTTGTCACGAGGGTAAAATCTCTCACAGGGCACGAAGACCAATTTACAAATACCCGGTCATTCATAATTAAGGCCTTTCGAATTTCTGCAGGAACTTCTATAATATAATTACAGGTCTCGGCGTCCTTTTTCCCCGACTTATGGCTTAATTTAATCGAGGTCAAAAATGTCGCAAGTGTCATACCGCTGAGCTTGTCGGCTAAGTTTTGATGGTATATGCAGTTGAAAACTTCCGTTTCCTCCATACATACGGGCACTCCGATGACCACGATTCTCGGTTTGCGTTTATGTGTTTCATTTACCGTTAGGCCAGAGGTCGTCAGTTGAGCGGTCTGCTTGAGTTTCTCGATATCGTCCTTTGTGTCTGTGCTGATAATGACACCGCCATTCCAAGTTTTACGTAAACTCCTCACATGCAGCTTCATTTGGTCTGGTCTGATGATTTTTTGAACGAGGGCTTTTGTTTCCTCACTCGTCTTCATTTTGTCAGTGGGGTAAATTGCCACCGAGTTGACATTACTAGGCTGAATAAAGTTGTTAGGACTTTTTTTGACCATGTCGGCGAAGGAAACTGCACCCGCGACAGGTTTTGAGGACTCTTCGATAGTTTGTTGAAGGACTTGAAGCCGCTCTGAGAGATCGTGTTTTTCTTTAAGTGCTTGCAGGGAAAAATGGGTCTGTATAGACTTTTGCTTTAGGGATTGGTATTGCACAGCCATTTGTGATGTACCATGGGTTACTTTTCGGCACAAATTATTAATTCGGATTTTTTGATCAGAATTTAGTTTACCTTCACAGGCAACAGCGCAAACCTCATTCAGACACTGCTCAATGGTCTTCATCCAGTTCTGGATCTCAGGCGTGGACACCAATTCCGGGGGCTCGTCTTCCTGTAGGGCAGGCGCGGGCGCTGGAGGTCGGCGTGAGGGCGTGGGCGGCGGGCTGCGGGCCATTAGCTCGCTTCGCCGGTTAAAGGGGCTGCTATCCATTTAAAAAAATCACTAATTTACACTTAACATTATAAACTAAAAACAATTCAAGTTTGTAGTACTAGAACGAATGACACAGATGAATGTCACTTCCGCGTAAAGTATAACTAGGTCACAATTTTGCAATTATTTAAATAATGTTACATCAATTAATCGACACGTCCGATCGCAACGATGAGTCTCTGAGAAACCCAAATAATGAAAACTAAATAATTCTAAACTAACATCTGAATTACTACCTCAGATCAAATAAAAAAGGAAGATGGAGCTAAGTGAAGCCGGTTTTTGATGGTACATGTGTGCGTACTAGAGGGCGGGCGGGGGCCGGGCGGCAGGGTTCGCCCAATGACGAACGAAAGCCAAGGCGTAGTTTCGTTACATATGTGTGCGTAAACTGTGTATGTACACAGCCAAGGCGTAGTTTTACTGGCTTCACCGCTTTGTCGGAAGACTCCGTCTTTACTTTTTTATTTGGTCTGAGATTACTACCCATATACGCGCTAATCCGTAAAAAGTGTTTTATTTATAAAGAAAATGGTGTTAGCCGCACTATTTTCAATTCAACAGTAGAATTGAATTAAATCCTACTAAAATTAATGTGAAAGTTTGTAAGTTAAAATGTTTGTTACTTAATCACGCAAAACAGCTAAACGCATTAGGGTGAAATTTAACACACAGATAGTTGATAACCTGAATTTAAATAAAGCAGACTTTTTATTCTAGTAAAACGTTCCCTAGTGATTTTTATAATGTCCACGCGGTAAAAGTCGCAGGTGGAAACTAATTAACTAATAAAGAAAGAAGTATTATTATCCAGTCGACTGAAATTTATACTTACACTTAATTTAGTTCGCAATTGTAGCTAAAATAATTCGCATTTAAGGCCATTCATTGCTTCGGTTATTCGATTGCTTATTTGCATTTATAAGGGCCACCGCAAGCGAAGGCCAATTTACCACCATTCAGAGACCAATTTCAATAAATTACCTGAAGACCGAGCCTTGAAATATAAACTCCACAGAAGAGCCGCTCTGAACACATCGCGGTTTTTCGTACACGCACATATGGACATTACACGTATACGAAAACTAGGGCCAAATCAGGCTATCTGTTAGCCAGTACTATAGCAGCTTCAAGTGCAACAAAACAAGTGAAAACAGAAGAAAGCATTTTCAAACACGCCCAGTACCCATAGCACGAACAACTCTCGATAAAAAATTGCGTGTAAAAATTTTATAGTGTAATTTTGTATGAGAATTTTGTACAGCACCATCTACCCCCGAAAAACAGTACTAAATTCTTATAGCCAATTACCTACTCTATCAAGTACCCTTGTTTTACACGCGTTTTTTCTCGATAGATGTTCGTGCTAGGGGTTCTGTGCCTGTATTATGAGTTTACACGGTTACGTTTAAATATTGGCACAGCGCTTCTGGCGGTAACTAACACTAAACTAAAAACACACCCCGGGCACTCCATTATAAACAGTTATACTTATAAACATCATACAACCGCGCCATTATAAACAGATGATGTCAGATGACATTTTTGTACACGCTCAACTATGTGTTAATCTAGGTCTACCGTGCAGTTTGAACTGTATGAGCGGCGTTTAATTCATAATTCAAACTTTTTGGTAAATAAAGTTACGACGCATTGCTTTGAATATCAATATAAGTTGACAGTTAACAAACATTACTAAAAAGTTACGACGCGTTGCTTTGAATATCAAAATAAGTTGACGTTGACAAACACGACCAAATGAGCACATGATTTGGCACACGAACTCGCGGGGCGGTGAGTGTCCTTTCTGTACGGTAGTACTTATATCTATTATGTGATAAAAATTGTCATATAAATGTCAACTACAATTACTATCGAGTAAAGTAAGCGGCGGCGTTTCTGTCCGGAATACAGACTATGCCTATTTTGTGCCTGTTATTTCTCTTTACTTTTTATAAAAATCTGAGATTCGCAAACAATTTGCTTTACTGTTATTGCTCACTGGAGGAAAATGTTTTTAAGAAGTATTAAACAGATATTCTTTAAACACGAGCGCTACTTGGTGATGATCATAGACATAGAAAAATTTTCACTGCGCTCAAGAAGACCAAGAGAGCGTGGAAAAGAGAAGTTAACATCATATGGACACGGTCTATGTAAAAAAGAGACAAATAGGATCAAGTGACATGTGCCAATATTTTTTACAGTAAAAGGCCCTAGCGGCCCGCCTTTGATAATCTTAATTAGAATTTAAAATAAAGGTATGGTGGAGCCATGGTGTCTTGTGCTCTAAGTAAGTGTGATGTGACAAAAAGAAACAATACAAGTAATCACACTTTTCACAAGTAAATAAGATATTGCCACACATTTCTCTAAAACCAAATTTCGTTACATTATTTCGTTTATCGACGAAGAAAACAGTACGGAACATAGTTTATTAATTTCCTTTGCCATTTATAAGGAATCATATTTTATGTATCTAAGTCATATTTTACGTATCTCATATAAAATGTATGCATTCGTTTTTCGGATCACCTGTTTATTGACATTGTTGTTCGTGATGATTGTTTAAATTCAACGAACAGCTATCGAAAAAATAACGTGTGAGGCAAAGTGGAGTAAACGTATTATTTAATTGATAAAGGAAAGTGTCTCACGGATTCCGGTTAAGTTCCTGTTAAGTTTCTTGAAAAATAATTTCATAGTTAAGTTTATTTATTTTATCTCCTTTTTAATTAATTTTCTTTAATTTTATTACTTCTTAGATTCAAAGTGTTGGTATTATTATTAACCGGAAGTGGCCGGAACTCGTGAAATTTATCGAAGTACCAAATTACTTGACATTATGAAACAATGTTCAAAATATACTTAAATATGTGTATTTCAATAAGGTTATGAAGACTAAAACAAACAATGTATTTATTTTCTTTTCTATATTTTTATGTCCTTCTAGGACGAAGTACTGTCAGTCTGGCCGTAATAGATATAGTAAAAATATAACTATAGAAAATAATGTAACGTCATAGTAACAATGACTGATGTAAGGTTTATTATTTGTTTGTAACTTTGTTTGTAAGTAATTGTTACTAAGTTTATTAAAATTATTTGATTTGATTACTTGATCCATGACGATCTGCTTCCGTTTCCTGTTATTTGATTATTTGTTGCTTAATTGTTATAAAAAGGAATTGATTTGATTACTTGATTGCTGTCAGTTTGCTAGTTTCCTTTTATTCAATGGTCATTTTAAAATAAGTATAAAATAGATATCTTTATTATTAATTCAATGATAAATAATGTTATTAATATTATATTTTAATTGTCATAGGTTGTTTATTAAATTAATGGTTATTTGAATAAAAGTATTGATTTGATCGTTTGGCGCCATTCAATTGATTGACTTGTTTTCTGTAATACTAAATTCTGATTGGCTACTTAAAAATGGCGGGATATTTCTTGCTCTTGCAGAGCATAGCATATTTTTAGACACATTATGCTGTAGTTAGTCAAGTGAAAAGGTTGTGGAACAGAAAGTTAAGTATTATTCTAACATGTTTATTTCTGCTGTTTAGACTATTCTATTCCATTCAATCATCCATTATTGCTTGTGTTATTTATTTGATCTGGTCGATAGCTGTTGCATAATAAACGTTCCTATTAAATTAATGGTGTTACTTATTTGAAGTGGTTGATAGAATTGTTGCTTAATGAACGTTCCGATTGTGTTAATTATTTAAAATAATAAATTATTTGAACAAATTGTTGAAGGACTTCTCACGTTTTATTAAATGGTATTTCCCCTTAGTTTTCCTACATTCAGTTAGTCTACATTCAGTTGAATAGTCTACATTCCGTTAAATAGTTCAGTTCATTCAGTTAAATAGTCTATTCTCAGTTCAATAGTTTACATTAATTGCAATTTAAACTTAAGAGATATAATAGACGATAGGTTAGTTTTAGATTAAACATTGCTCTATCTTTCAAAATCTATCACGTGTAAAAACATTCGATACAGAAATTTTATTTGGGAAATTTGTAAGCACCATCTACCGCTGTAAAACGGAATGAATTTTTCCATAGAGAATTATCTATTGAGTACTTTTACGCGCGTTTTTTTGTCTCGATAGCTGTTCGTGCTAAGGCAAGGGTACTGAAGTAAAAAAACTTAACTTTATTAAATTAACCTATTGTTCTTACTTTAATAATTCGCTTGCAACTTGGGACTCTTTTAATTTTGACCTAGAGCTCATAACGATTTCAACAGCTATTTAGATTAAGACTAAAATCCATTCTTGGGTTATAATATAATGTACCCCAATTTAAGCAGTAATTTCCATTATAGAAAAACCGAAAAATTGAAATACCGTTAAAAAAATAACGATATAAAAAAATAACGATATAAAAAAATAACGTTAAAAATACCGTTAAAACATTTTATTGGTAAATTTACCGGTAAGAATAACGTTAAAAAATTAAACCAAAGCAAAGCAGTTTATAACTAAAATAAGGTAAACTAAAGTTATACACTTACAGCTTACAGTCTACTTGAATAACCGAGTGAGTGAGTGAGATAGATGGATGCTTGACATATCAACAGAGACAAGATTGTCGGGACAGAGAACAAACGATTATCCCATTAATCCACAGAAAGAATACGGATTTTCCTGCTTGAAATGTGTCTCGCATTTTGTGGTTTACTAGCTAGAAGGTCTTTAATTTGTCTGATTATAATGGACTATTTGTAAAAAAAACTCGTAGGAGTGGATTAATAACTCGTAGCCACTAGAGCCCCGTGAGCAGTGCCGGATTAAGACTACTTGGTGCCCTAACCAATCCACGCCTGTGGGCCCCCTATGTATGGTTACCATCTACGTAAGGGAGGATACCTGTCTAGGATATGCACAAAATCTCTGATTTTTTAGATAAATACCAGTCTATAGTTAAAAAACGGCCACGCAGCGTGAGTTTTGTCAGTTCCATCGACTAATCTTGTACTCTTGTCTTGTCCAGTGATTCTTGCCTGCCTATAGTCAAAAAAATGGCAGCGCAGTGCGATTTTTAGGCAGTTTCTTCCACTATTCTTGTACTCTAGTTTTGTCTGTTGTCAATATTGAAAAAACAGCCGCGCAGCGCTATGTTTTTGGGCAGTTTCATCCACTGATCTTGTAGTAAATCGATTTACATGGCCACACAAATAAATTTAAAATAAAACATTCATCATTCATTTATTTTTTATTTCTTACAAAAAAAACCCGGTTTTTTTCGGTTTCGATAATGGTGCCCCCCCAGACGTGACGCCCTAAGCAATTGCTTAATTTGTTTAAGGGTTAATCCAGCACGGTCCGTGCGCTGTAGACCTTGCGTTAAAAAGTAACTCAAACTGTAAGTTGTTCAAAAATTGAGTCTGTCTAAAAAGTCAGTTTACATGAGAAAATTATTAAATTATTTATAAAAACTTATACTGGTAACCCTGCTGGTGCTGTCAAAATTCTAATTGTAATGGTGGGGTGGTTGGGGATTTAAAATTACCTTTGAAATTACCCATGTAAACTGACTTTTTAGACAGACTCTAATAGATGTCGCCCTCGCCACAAGGTTTTTTAAAGCACAGTACGTGCTGTTTGGTATATTAAGTATTTGGTATATTTGCACTTCGCAGCTAGATGGCGCTTATAATTTTGAAAATTTTCGAAATGTGTGAATGGATTAATATCAAAAAAACTGGCTCGATAAAAAAAAATATATAATTATCGTACCTGCTCACAAAATTTCACGAGAATCGGTTGAGAAATGCGACCTGTAGAGGAGAACAAATGGACAGTAGGAAGAACAGCCGGAAGTACATAACTACGAAAGAATTTTAGCCCAAACTGAAGCAGAGACGCTTCGCGCTCGCGCGGTCAATAAAAAACAACGTTTGCTCTAACGTCTTTTTTCCTTCTCCGAAAAAGACAGTTATCATTCATTCATCATCAAAATCCATAATTGCCAAAAGTGGTAACTTTGAGCTAAAATGGATTTTAAAACTTACAGAAAGAATGAACACTGTTGAAGAGTTATTAAAAAAATATTATAGACAATTTAAGACATTATTACTTGAGCTTTTTTTAAATATTGACTTGATTTACGAGTAATAAAAATAAATGTAGTGGCGGCGCCACTTTCACTACCACCTCGCCTTAAAGCTTTGTCCAGACTTGTATCATTTTGGCATATCTGGACTAGTCTGGACAAAGCATATAATAATTGACTTTTCATACAAAACTCGATCAGCTATTCGGACATGAAAGTAGATTTTTTTTATTCCTTTTTTCGTAAATAAAACGTTGTAGTTTATGATGTTAGTAATCTACCCCTGCGTGGTTGTTGGTGTTTTACAAATAACTCTGTAAGTATAGACAAATTCACAAATTGATGTCTTGTTTTGAAATTAGCTTTCGATAACCTTAACGTTAAAAAAAATCGAATCTATTAACTTTACTTTGCCAAGTGCGTTATCGCTTTTATATGACTGTGTAGGGGGTCGATATCCAATAACATCAAGGTAGAACCACGTTTCCTCTGCGCGTTTCACATAAAGGTATCAACCATTGGGTTTGGTTTATTGTTATCAGGAACTATTGGACATTGTCATAACTCATAAATAAGCCTCAACCTTAATAAGATATTGTACATTTTTATGGAAAGGAGACTGCCTAAAGTGGCATATGAACCAATATTACTATTGGTTCATAGACCATTTTGGGCAGTCTCCTTCGTGTTGTGTTATTATTACAGTTCTCTCCTACTTAATTTTTGATACGGGCATTGCCGTAATCTACGGCAATCCCGCGGGCTGATTATCTAATTATAAAACCACCTAGCGACCGGTTGCAGTTCATAGATGATAGTGATCCATTGCTACTTCTTTTTGGATTAAAAAAAACATACCAAAGAAAAGTAGCAATGTATGTGGAATGAAACCGGTCGCTAAATAGTTTCTTTTTAGATAATCAGGGTGCCGATCGAATGCGAGTCGAGCTAAAGCGCATCATTCAACAACGCTGTCCATAAATACGGCAATTTTCATTGCTGATATTTATAAAAGAATTTCTTAAAACACTGCAATACGGCATTTTTTTATTTTGAATACGGCAACCCTAAAGTTCCCAGGAACAACTCTGTATTGTTACTACTGTCAATAGTACTATTATATATTCTGATACTGTGGAAATACCTCAACTAAACCATTGTGCAACCGGCAGTTTAAAAAAAATACAGACTGTTTGGTAATAGCCCTATAAAACCGAAATTATGGTAGAAAGGTAACCATGCATATAACACCGGATTTTTTTTATAGTTAAACCATGAAAACTGCCACGTGATTAAGAATTTTTGTTTTTATTTCTATGGAAAAATGCAAAATAACAACCCTACATACAAAAAGACTATTGTAAATCAATCCCATTAATGGACAAATGCAAAACACAATTTTGGTCTAGGGTTGCCACTAAGTAGTTTATCATATTTAAAAAAAGTGGTGGTTTTCAGGGTTTTTTGTGGGGTAGTCTACCATATTCGGCTTTATAAAGAGAATTATTGCTGATTACGTTTTTCGTATGAGAGACGTTCAGGGGCCCTATTTTTGAATCACTCGACTGGCGTCGAGCGCTTTGTTTCTACTGATTTTTGTTCGACATTTGACTTTCCATATTTTTGAATCGCTCGACCGCAACGAGTGGGTGAGGGCACTCGTTTGCAGTCGAGCGATGTGGCACGACGAGCGATATTCTTTTCTACTAAAAACAAAGATATTTATGTAACAGCCAATAGAAACATGGGTATCGTCGCTTATATTACAACACCGCGAATATGCGATTTCCTAACTTTACAGTCGAGAAACAAAAACAATTGTATTTTCTGCGTAACAATGAAATAAAATCAATTTTATATCAATAGTTTTATAGTCATTTATTAGTTATTCTAATAATTATTTATATATATAATATATAATAATTATTTATAATTAAATGCAAAAATTAACGTTATCCCTACTTATTAAATAAAATAGTCACATAGGCGGTTTCACTCTTTTAAAAAAAATGCATATTCGCGGTGTTGTAATATAAGCGACGATATAACGTTTCGTTTTCGTTGCGGTAATTACTAGTTTTCTCTAGATTCTGCGTGGAACGGATAAAATCCAACATTTCGTTTATATTGGCAGCACCGGAAACGAACAATTCAAAAATATGGAAAATCGGCGTCATGCGAGCGATTCAAAAATAGGGCCCCTGAACTGGTATTTCTGATTGGTTATAGCAGTAGCATAGCATCATGAATTTCTTAACAAATATTTACCACTTGTACAAATGAATGACTAGTTACTTATTGTTCGTAATACATATTGATATCGTTACGCAACTGCGATATTCGACACCAGCTCCTGTTATTGGGCGTCTGCCAGAAATGTGATTGATGACTGTTCCGACGCATTTTGCCGACATATGATTAATATTATCAATTCATACATAAAGATTAATCTACAAGTTAGTAAGTTATTTTTGCTACAGAACTAAGGAGAACTTTGTTTACACCATTATCTTAGAAACGGTAGGATTTTAAAGTCTTGGTTATTGATAGAGCTTATTTCAAGTCCGCCTAGCTGGCTACCGCCATCTTACATGTCCGACGCCATAACAACAATTTATAAATGGATGTGTTTCGGCAGTTAGAGCTAAGAAAGCCAGTTTTTTTTCCACTATTGATCAAAAGTTTAGGGTTCCCTGAGGGATGAGGAAAGATTCCATTGAAGGAATAGCAGTGGGAGGAGGATCGAGTTCCTTAATGGATGGGTAAGATGGACCGGCACTATTGTGCTCATCCCATGGTGACGCTTGTTGCCCTCCAGTGCCGGACCGGGGGAAGAAAAAGAGGTAGAGAGAAAGAGAACGATAGAAGGATAGACAGAAAGAGGAAAGAAAGCCAGTTCCTCAGTGGTGGGGATTCCGGATGTAGTGAGCTTATACTTTCGGCCTTATTGTCACTTAAGGGCCCTATCACATTTTTTCGTCGGAATTTCGATTTTGACGGATTTTAGCGCTACAACCTAGAGAAACCTTTGGGTCTACTAAATACATTTATATGTGTTCGCGACAAAAAGTAATATTTTGATACACTGGAAAGTTAAAAGGTTAGAAAGGAAAATTAAAGTTGGTGAACGATTTCTTAGAGTCAACTTTGAACATACACAGAAAGAAAAACAAGTACAAACAACAAATAAAAGTATGAAATTTGATTTTCTTATGAAGTAAAGATTATTCTGATATAATTTTAGGCAATAATATTTATGTATCTAGGAGAAATTCACAGTGAATTCTGAGCGTTTTTAATAGTTTTATGGTTTTTGATTAGAATTTTTTTTCACATATTTCATACATATTTTCAAAATTCCGAAGCCGCTATGAACTATTCGACTATATAAGAAATAATATTCAATTTTTTTTATTTCATTTGTTTAGCACAGTAGTTCAATCCATGACCCCAAAAAAGTGCCTTCGCGCATTTTATGAAAATCTTTGTCTGCAATTTCGGGTTTAATTATAAAGTTAAGCAAATTTTCAAAAAAGCGAGGCCGCTATGAACTATTCCAATAGCTATTCTACACTATTCAATAAGTCAAAACTGTTAATGTATTGTTGTCTATGAGATCGAGAACCCCAAAATTGGCCATTTTACGCAAAAATCACAGTCGAAACGTAATATGCCTCTTAATATCAGGCGAGCGAGGTGACGGCCAAGCACTATCCAGTTGTGGATATTAAAAAATATCATAAAAAGGTAATGTGGTCTAACTAGTTAGTTTTACCGTAAAACTAACGAGACTTTTTCCCCATTAGTCCTTTTGGTAGGACTAAAAGTAATAATCTGCGATTTTAATGTCCCCACTGCTGGGACGCATGCCTTTGGTCTATAAAAATAAATTACGAGAACGTGCCATAACCCAATAAGCAGGCAGGCCCAATGCGGATTGGTGGGTTGGGTAGGTGTTACCGACTAAAAATGGAAATGCCTTTCGAAGCACGAACTCAAGATAATAAGGTTTTGGGTCACCTATCCGATGACTGACCCTGTCGAAATTTGCTTAACCGCCGCAATTGCAAGCCGAATATGATAAACCATCGAGCTCAACGATACAAGTGTATTCAATAAATTAGTCGTTAATACTATATGTATACTGTTGGTACAGATTCCGGCAAACATCTTGACGCTCTTTCGACGGAGTAAAAATTCGCGCATGTGCAGTACACTTGCAAGCGACCAATAGCGCGCGCCCCTCTCCCGCCCGCCTCCGTACCTCACCGCTACGCATACCCGGCCATTATACCTATATTAATTTTGATTGTATTTAATGTCTCAAATGTACTGACTGTTTTTGTAGCATCGAATAACATGATATGTGATGTACTTAGTATAGACGCACACAACAGTATTAATGAATGCAAACAAGCAAGCTGATATCTTGAACCATCTACTACGGCCACTGACGTCCATTATACAAAGTAGGCTGTACAGGCTAATGTCATGAAATGACAGCAATTTGTTGTGCGGATTTGTAAATCGCCATATTGGCGCTGAGATCAGTAGATTCTACTATGGCAGTAGTGAGTGAGTGTACTTGGAACTAATTAGTTCCAAGTACACTCACTACTGCCATAGTTCTGCAGTGGTTCCTAACCTTTTCAGTAGGGGGGTGCGCAGGCTTTGTACTTGTTGCCGCCGTATCACATTCTATCAAATAGTGTCATTGAAGATATGTTATTTGAAATGAACCATAGTACCATGTTACTTACTTTTATAATTTAATTATCTTTTTTTTACTCTCTATTCTATTTCATTCATTTAAGAATAAATAAAACTGTCTGGTACCACCTCTGTTACCCCCATAGAAAGCTGTTTTACCTCTGCGGGGTAATTACCCCCAGGTTAGGAACCAATGGTATAGAATCTAAAAAAAATTTTTTTCATGTCAGTGAATCTACTGCTCTCAGCGCCAATATGGCGATTTTCAAATCGGAACAAACGACTGGTGACGTTCGCCTGTCCAGCGTACTTGTTTAATGGACGTCAGTGACTACGGCTTATTATAGAGAAATGACAATAAAAAATTTTTCATGTCAGTGGAAATGACTAACTAGCTTTTGTTTTGTTTTCCTCGTGTGACCATCAGCCATTTTAGCGTCCCCACTGCTGGGGCACAGGCCTTCCTTATGGGTGAATAAGGAGGATGGGCCATAACCCACCATGTGGGACCATAACCCACCATGTGGGCCCAATGCGGATCGGTGGGTTTTAACGGTCCCCCATCCCATGATCGACCCTTGCGAAAGTTGCTTAACCTCCGCTATCGCCGGGCCAGGCGCTAAACCACTGCGCCATCGAGGTCTTTATTTATCCTCCTTTTTTTTCCCCAGTTAATAATATAAAAATAGAATATTATTGTACAAAAATTAAGAAAAATATCTACATTATTTGAATTGGAAAATATATTTCTGTGATTCATTAATGTGCCTACTTAAAAAGCCACCCACAACTTCTCGGTCATAAAACCTACGTAATCAATAAGTTCAGTGCGCAATTTTATTATAGAATAGTTTTAACTGATTCTAAAGGCACAGCTGAATAATTTCTACTATCTCAACAACTATTAAAAACATTCATCATAATCACACCACATTAATGAAGTATGGCAATTTGAATAAAATCGTACCTACACTCACGAGCGAAACGAGCATTTTCATTCCTTTACGGGCGATCGCTGCGGAACCACGCGTACGTACGAAACTGCCATTATAACCGCTCTCAACTTGAATTGTGATGAGATGAATTTTGAACAGATTCAGTGTAGGGCTGGTCCAGATCGTAAATGATTAAAAAAACTAGCGACCGCCCGCGATACATCTGCGTTATTTTTCTATCCCTCGGAAACAGTATTTTTTTCAGAATTAATAGTCCAATAAAACTAGCTTTATCTGAACATAATTAGATAACTGAAATTTTCTTTTTCTATGTCATAAATTAGTGTTAGTTATAGTTAAAATAAAAGAAATTAAACATTTCGAAACTTCGCATTAAACTAAAAAAAAAATGTTTCAACAAATTTTGATTTCATTATTACAGCATAATAAATAACTTAGTAAATGTATATGTATTATGCTATGACGCTTGCATTTCAGGTAAATAAATCAAAATTAAACTAATTGATCAATCGGAACTATTGTTAATAAAGAAGGTTCAGTAAGTGATATTTTGGCTTATCTTACCAGAAATTATAGATAACTGTAATTTCATAAGTCATACTGAATGGTATATAATGTGACGACGAACATGCGAAATTGGATTTAGTTTAATTTTGCTATTAGGTGATAGCATTTTAATGTACCATAAAATTATACTAACAAGGTATTTGGTTAACTATTTTGCTTTTAGGAAAAAGCTAGGTAATGTAAGAAATCTCATGATTTTTGTATGAAACGGTTACCACCCCGGATTTCTTACATCACATATCTAATTAATATTTGACACTTAATATCAATATCCGATAAACTAATAAAAACAATGAGTTTATTATTTATGTCCAGATAAAGCTAGTTTTATTGGACTATAAAGGTACCTTATAAGTATTCATTCTCGGTAACATAATGGCAGGATAATTTTGCTGATTCACAAATCGTCCACCAGTCGGCGAGCTACCGTCAACTTGCCGCTATTGCGGATGTAGAACTGTCATTTTGTTTGCTGTGTTTTTAATAAATTTTTGAATGTTGGAAACCAATTTTCATAAAAATATTTTTTTCTTCCAACACATTTTGGTTTTCTTTTTTATGTCAATTCAATATTTAATTCATTTGCTGTCCAACTTCCATAATAAGAATTATTGTTTCAATCATTTTTAGACATAACTGAAAAATAACCGGGAGCAAAAGAACACAACCCATATGCACACGTATAAAGTTTTGTCCTGACTTGTTTCATTTTGGCGTATCAGATCACCGTATCTTTACCATACATCGCTAGTTTGGTTGGGCGTGCGTTGATATTGCTTCAACGCACGCCCAACCAAACTAGCGATGTATGTTAAAGATACGGTGATCTGATACGCCAAAATGGACTAGTCTGGACAAAGCTTAAAAGGTTCTCCAACTACAGCAGTGCCACCAAGCGGGATAAATTTTCTGACATCCTGCCATTGTCACCGAGCGATATTTTTGCTCTAACGAACAAAGTTTCTGGAAAGAGAGCTACGTACGGATAATTCAGAGAGATAATGCTGTTTGTTACAGTTCTAGGCACGTATCTTGAATTTTTTTCGACGGAGTGGGGATAAGTTCGCGCATGTGCTCTTGTGAGCGACCAATAGCGCGCGCCCCTCTCCCGCCGCCCGCGCCCCTCACCGCTACGCATACCCAAAATACGCGTTTCGCGCAATCCCCACCCGATTTCAAGTTATATGCCTCGTACTGTAGTTACCTACAAGTGAAGCTAAAAATCATGAAGTGCGAAGTTAGATCACCCATAAGTTTGTTTTAGAATTATAAAAAAAGCCTTTTAAAACAATGCTTTAAAGCTGACAACCCTATACGAGTTTCATAGTGGAACGAAAACCACACACACTAGCTATTATGATAACTTGCTTGAACAACTTAGAGTGGAATAGGAAAATCTTGTAACATACTTTACGTACATTTCATGATGATATAAATTACGTTTCTGTAATAATTTTATGTTCAAGTGAAATGGATTTTTTATGCTCTGTTTTACCAATTATATATAACAATAAGACGTAACAAAGTAGCTTTCACATCAATTAGGTAATATTTTATTCACTTTTATATTTTCGTTATTAATTTTTGTATGAAACGGCTGATTTTTTTTCGCTGTTTAAGAACTGGTCCCATAGTAAAAGTTGTTCAGTTTGATGGTCCGAAGAAACGGTTTTCTCATATTATGTTAATTCATTAACACGTTGTATATTAACAAGATATATAAATCAAGGTACTAACCGAATAGGAATATGAAATCGAAAAATAAAAAGTATAATCTTTACGCAGGTTTTCGAGATAACGACAATAAAATCTGAATTTTCGATGATAACGTTTTGTCTGCAGTTATAAACTATTTTTTGCGCCCTTGGCTATCATCCAAAACCCAATTTTTGCGCCGCAAAATATGATGTATCTAGAGTCCAACTTATAAGAACTCAATAAGTGTTATTTTTTTTCATTACTGATTTAAATAAAAACATTTTTAAAACGTACCTACTTATACGTAAGAAAAAACGTCTATGTGAAATACCATAATGCAATAAGACCCGAACCGTCTTAGCATAGCTGCAGATAATTTCAAAATAATCTACGTAAAATAAAACACTTTTATGACGCATTTTATGATTGGTTTATCATTAGATTTTTGCACCTGCCGTAGTTACATCTATTCTATTTATTTATTAACCTTTGAATAGGGTACACTATAGGTCAATCTAATTTAAAAATTCGGCCCGTTCAGCCATATTGCTCTTTTTTCGAAACATTATACAGCTTAAATAGTTTTGCACTTACATATTATCTATTAATGGTACACATTCTGATAAATTACAACAGTTACTTCGTGTTTAGTGAAAAATCTTCCAATTTTATTCCTCAAAATAAAAAATATCGATATAACTGTCCAATCCCATCAATCGTAGGTCTAAGAAACGGTAAATAACATCCTTCATAAGCAGATTATCGAAACCCAAATTTCTTTTAAAGTCAACCATCTCACAGATATAACCGAAGATTCGCAAACTTCGAGGAGTCTGGAGACGCACCTCTTAAAATTTTGTTAGCCAGGCTCCTTTGAAGAGTTTCCGAGAGTTTTCATTAGATAAACAGCTTGATAACGAATTGGGATATCAAGTTATAATTATATTAATACGCAGACAACCCAACTAACAATTTTCCGTCGTAGGACGTACAAACGTTATCTTATTACCACTGGTCGCAAAAGATAGGTCACACTAACGTTTTAATAACGTTAGCTTTACGCGAAAAGGGCCCCATTTATACGACCTACATTGTTGTTTAATGGTCATACAAAAGTCACAAGATTACCACTTTCATCGTACAGTAGTCGGATCAAAACTTTACAACGACTCTTTCGTTATATTGTAGTCATACAGATGTTTTTGAATGACGAAAACGTTGTATATGAGTCAAGTAACAATACGACTGATTTTTAATATATTTGTCAGGCGGGCTGATTATCTAATTAGAAACCACCTAGCGACCGGTTGCAGTTCATAGATGATATAGTGATCCATTGCTACTTCTTTTTGGATTAAAAAAAATATACTAAAGAAAAGTAGCAATGTATGTGGAATGAAACCGGTCGCTAAATAGTTTCTTTTTAGATAATCAGGGTGAGGGACTCTCGTTTGTGGTTATGTTTCGAGATCTGAGTGCAAAATAAATCTATTACAAGGAAACAAAAGGTGAGTATTACATAATTTTCATATCTTGCTAACTGTGTCTGTCTCTCATACCGTTTAGTTCGTCTGGGAATTAAAGTTTTATGATAATGTACCTATGTAAATACTATTCATATTTTCATGCCCCATCGTAGTTTTGTTTAAAATATTTTTTTTTATTAATAAAATTATGTTTAATTCTAAAAATGTCAGCCTTGTTAATTTTGTCGCACACTAATCTCTATGACGTTTTAAAGACGAAAAGTCATTTTAAGGTTATTTGAAGACCAAGTAAAGCTGCCAATTTGTTAAACGTCGTTTAAAAGTCGAAACTTGACTCCAATGTGACTACAAGTCATACAGACGTTTTAGCTAAACCTTTAATATAACGTCGTATAGTTTAGTCGTATCGACGTTGCTATGACCAGTTTAATATGACAAATTTGTCGCACGACTAAAAAGTTAGATTTAAGACATCTATGGGACCTAGCAGTCATTTCATTACTATTATAAGACTGCTATCCGACTTAAAGTCGCACAAGTCAGAACTTATATGACGTTTTTGCTTGTTGGGAAGTTATTGATTTTGCCTTTAAAATAAGTAGACATTACTATTTTTTTTTTTAATTTGAGATTTTTGCATTTACAATGCTATTTTTAAACAATACTAAATAATATACTAGAACTATTACTAAATGACTTTAAAATAATATAATAATGTGCATTTACCGAGTCATAAAAACCTTTTTGTCTAGAACATTACACTTACGAGTATTACCTCGTTTTTTGTGCTCATTTTGTTTATCATTATGCTTCAGGATTCTTCCTTCGATATTAGTACTATTAACACATGTAGTATCGCTTGCATGTATCACCACTTAGCACGTTATTTTAGAGTAATAACCTAAAAAACCTAAAAAGAGAAGGTATTTGATTTAGAATTGACAGATATTTTGACATTTCCGGCTCGAATTCTCATCGCCGCCATTCGGCGCCAACCTTTTCATTCGCTTTTCGTGCTTCGCCACGGACGCACGCATACAATCTCAAAGTGAGAATTCTTCAGAATTATATTTTATACAGTGAAAATTTAATTATACTTAGTTAAAATGCTTCGTGCAGAAAGGAAAAAAGTTTTCAAGACGGAAGAGGACAAGAAGAAGAATACAAGATGGAGAAACACTATTAAATGCGTAACTGCCATTTTGGGCCTTTACCGTTTACTTGGCTTGAACGCGTAACTGCCAGACTGGGCTTTTACCGTTTACTTACCTTAACTGCATAATTGTTTGCTTACCTTTATGAATGCGTAACTGCCATACTGGGCTTTTACCATGTATATTTATTTTACTTTAATGTACATGAGTACAAAAAGAGCGGACTTAATGCTAATAGCATTCCCTCCCAGACAACATTGTTTGCTGAGATTTAAAAATGCGTAACTGCTACACTGGGCTTTTACCATTTAATTATTTAATTTGTCTGACACGAACTTACCATACTGGGTACTTTCTGTCATAAGGCATGTGTCTAATAAGGCATGAACCAAATATCTTTTGCACTCGAAATAGTCACACTGGACTATTTCACCGCATAGATAGGTCAGACAACGCAACTGCAACAAGTGCAGCAACTCAAAGTGCCCCTGATGACGCGACAGTGTAAAAAGCAAGCTGCCCTCAAAGGTTACCATGTTGGAACCCTTGCCGAGCACCAATCGGGTGACTCCGTCGTCCGCCGAATTCGCCGCCATCCGCCTTCCAGCCAGGCGGCTGCTCTGCTGGAGCTGCAACAGCAGCCCTGACAACAGCTTAGTTCATCAGGTATGAATTTTGATATCATAGATATCCTTGGTGTTGCGTTGATCCCAACGGAATAATAGAGTACCATCGGTACTGAGATAAATTTCTGGCTTGCAAAATGTATATAATATAATTATGTATGATTTTATTATACACATTGTTACAACTGTAACGAAAAACTGCCAGTCTAACGTTCATAAGCAGAGCTATAAATAAATGCTAAAATTTATCAACTTCATGGAACCAGATAATAAGTTATACAGCAACTAGCTGATACCTGATATTTCACAATTTTTATGTGAAATAGCTTCTATTAATATAGGTACGCCTAACATGAGCCTGCTGATAGAAATTTCAATAAGAAATTGAATAATAGAATCCACACATTTTGTTATCCATAAATGCAGTTTTAATAAGTAAAAACTTTAAACATTTGCCTTAACTAGGAGATCCTATGTTTCAGGCTTATTATTTATGTTTAATCACTAACTAATTAGTATGTTTATTTCTAAGCTATGCCCTTGTAAAATGTAAAAATTACCTGTCTATTAATTTTCAAATTGAATTTGTGTGTGTTAAACATAAATTGATTGATCTTAATGATAATGATTCTGATGTGTAGAAATTATTAGCCAAGTGAATATATTATAGTGATAATGAAGCTTAAGGAGCAGCTTTCCAATATAGAACACCTTTTTTATGACAGTAATTTAAGACAGTAATTTAAGACAGTGTTTTGCACTTTATACATTTTACAATGGGGCATTGCAACATTCATTTGTTGTGCACAACATACATTTTATTATAAACAGAAGGTATGGTCAACTCAAGTGTAATTGATGCTGTCCACTTAAAAGGCCACCAACAGTTGAGTCGAATATGAATGATGCATTGGCCACAGGCCTGAGGTTAACGATATTGATCAACGAAAAAACTGTAAGTAAACCGGGCGCAGTACTTAAATAAAACATAAATTTTAAAACTGATTTATTTGCTGGTACATTTTGTTTTAAAACAATTTAAACTTGAAAACATCAAACGAAACATGCAGCCAGGTATACCATATGCTTAATTCCGACGGCAAACGAATATCCAGACGCGGCGACGAAGCCCCATCAACGATTTCTTTCGTCGATAGCAGCAGACCCGCAGGCGGCCGTTACGGTCCATCGAAACAGTTGCCGAGGAATCGAGGATACATTCGTCAACATTCACATTCGATCATCGTACGCGGGGTAAGGATACTCGTAAGGATCTGGTGCAGCATTTATCTGTATATAGCGAATACAGGCAGTGGTCGCCAACTATAGGCACATAGGCGTCCACATAGTTGTTTGGTCTAAATTCGACATGAGTAAAAATACTATTTTCACTGCGCTAGGAGAGCACCAAGATTATTATTATTTTCTTTTATACTCACTCGTACTCACTTGTGCCATCTCCAGAGATATATATTAAATTCTAACATTAATTTGACTAAAATTCGGGCGAAATACATAACAGCCACATAATACGTATGTATTTTAGTAACAGACAATAATTTGTCAACTACACATTAAGTTGAAGGTTCAACATCTCTGTTCGAGAAAAAATGTTTTATCAGGTTGTCATATCGGGTTTAGTTAAAATCTAACAGAAGTCATATTAGTATAAACTGTAAAAACGTTATCCTATAATAAGAATAAAAAATGCTTATTGTTTATAACAAAACACATTCTAAAAATCCCAGAAGTGGCATTATTATAAACAGTATAAAAGTTAACCTATATTGAAAATAAGAAATGGTTATTGTTTGTAAGAAAACAAGAAGAAAACAAGAATACAACATAGAAGTCTTTGCATTTTAGAAATCCCATCAACTTTATGGTTTTAATATTGGAAAAGTAATAGAAATATACGAATTTAAATTCTTAACTTTTGGGTATTGTAGTGCCCATATTTTTACAAAATTTATGCCGCCGGCTACGACTTCTTAGACAGCATTATCTCCCTGTTATATTGGACATAATATTTACTCTAACAATGTGTCTCATTTTTTAAAGAATTGAGATACACAATAAATTTAAACACATTTTTTATACAGCTACCTTCACACCTTTCCATTAAGGTCTTTTACAAGAAAAACATTCACAAAACTGCAAAATAAATTATGACTATTTTATGAATGGATTAAACCAGTAGATACCGGTATAATAGTATATTTTACTTTATATAGTTGAATGTCATCGATACTTACACCGAATTAGAGAAGACATAGTTGTGGAATAATATTCTCTGGTACCTCTCAACAACGGGGTAGACTGGGGGACACTTGTGGCCAGGAATCAAAACATTGAAAAATAATTGCATATAAATTATCTAGCTAGAACATGTAGCTTATTATATTTTCATTGCCTTTTTTATTATTGTATTCGGTGTAAAATTCGGTAAAAGTAAAGGTAAAAAGTCGTTATTATTTGATTCACTTATTCAAAAAATTATTACCAGTTTTGGTATTTTCGGATTGAAATTGAGTAAATTCGAATGCAAGTCGAATAAGTTGGAGAAATAAAATATAGTAGAAATATTTTTCTTGATTCCTAGCATTTGGATCCCAAAGCGATTATTTTTTAATTTTAGATTTTAGCATTCACAACGCTATTTTTGTTTAGTGCCTATTTTATTTACAAAGACAATTCTGTCACTATCAATCGAACAAGATATTATTTTTATTCTTTTATACCAGTTTCTTAGTGTTACAATTCTGCCATCATGATCGTCACAATTTTAAGCCTTGATACCCATTGTTTACATGTAATATAGTGTCTATTAAAGTACTAACATCCTATAACTTCCAATTCCAGGGACGGAAATTCATCGCACAAATAGACTGGTTTGTACATTATTATCAAGGTGATATGATTTTACAGGTATATTACTATGTTATTTAAGCTTGTATGTCTGCTGATACTATCAGAAAGTACAGAGCTTGGTTATAAAAATGGTTCGATTATTCACCAAATAACAATATTGACATAATAAACACAGAAGTGTGTAACACAATTATTAGTATTATTTAATATTGGATTCATTATTGATTTCACAATATGAGCTAATCTCAAGGTTTGGTATCGAATTTAACTACGCCTTGGCGTAGACTTACATTGCTCAAATACAATGGATATCTTAGATTTCTTATTACTATTTATTAAATATTTTCCAATTAGATTTTTTCTAACTTTTCTAACTTAAAAAAAAAAAAAAAAAGTTTCACATTGAGGTACCTTGCCTATTGCACATAGAATGAAAACAATATAATCTATTAATTATTTGTTTACTTCAAGTATGAAACATGAATTCTTCTTAGTTTGACATAAACCATTCTATAGTTACCTTCTTTTTCGAGAATGCTACATATTATTATTATAATAAACATTTCATAATCACTTCTTTTTATTTATAAATATAAAATAAAAATAGTAATACATAAAAAAAAAAAAAAAAAAAAAATGAAATTCTTATATGTAGAATAGATAATGGATTACTGAAATGTAATTTTCAATGATAGTGGAGTAGACTCAAATCCATGGTAACCAGTTTTAGCACTCGACGTACGCCGATACCTATATAGGTATGTTATGGCTTTGTAGCAATAACATTTATTTTTTATTATAGAAATTCCACGTAACACGGCGGAATGGTAGATGATTTCACTATCTTTGCAAGATATCATCGATTAATGATAATTAAACTGAATTTCCCTAACGAATCTTGCTTATTTTTTTTTTGGTTCCAACCATCTATATGTACCATATTTGCTACCAAAACATTAAGAATTATGTTAAATGTGACTGATTTTCTTTTTTAAATTTAAAAGACTAATTACACAAGAGATGATATTTCCATTTTCTTATATAATGCTTTAAACATCTACATGTGTTAATAGTACTAATATCGAAGGAAGAATCCTGAAGCATAATTAATGATTAAACGAACTTACCTGTAAGTGAAGTTCTATCATAATTATGCGAAGGATTCTTCCGAAGATATTAGTATAGAGTCCCACCCTCCCTACTGCTTATTGTTAATTACAATAAGTGTTCACCCACTGAAGAAAATGAGGAAATATCATACGATTTGTACTTTAAACTAAATGAAAAGGTTGGCGCCGAATGGCGGCGATGAGAATTCGAGCCGGAAATGTCAAAAAATCTGTCAATTCTAAATCAAATACCTTCTCTTTTTAGGTTTTTTAGGTTATTACTCTAAAATAACGTGCTAAGTGGTGATACATGCAAGCGATACTACATGTGTTAATAGTACTAATATCTTCGGAAGAATCCTTCGCATAATTATGATAGAACTTCACTTACAGGTAAGTTCGTTTAATCATTAATTAAACTCTGTGAGCTGATATTAAACAATATCTGAATTTTGTTCAAAATCTAAACGTGTTATTCATAAAAATTAAACCTATTTTAGGTCAAATGTGCCAAGGAAAAAGACAAACACTTTAACTAAAATCCTTACTAATATTATAAATGCGAAAGTCCGTTTGTTTCTTTGTTACGCCTTCACGTCCTAACTACTGAACCGATCATCTTGAAATTTTGAATACACGTTGTCAGGGGTACAGAAAAGGACATAGGGTACCTTTCATCCAGAAAAAACATATAGTTCCCGAGGGATAGCGAAAAAACTCTCCACGCAGACGAAGTCGCGGGCGGCCGCTAGTAGGTTTATAATTTTTTTATGAATAACACAGTAAGTTTTTTAGGGTTCCATACCAAAATGGTAAAAACGAAACCCTTATGGTGTGACTCAGTCTGTCTGTCTGTCACAGCTGGATATCTCGAGAACTACTAATGGTATCAACTTAAAATTTGGAATAGTTTAAGATGACATTTGCCCAACTATTTTGCAAATAATAAATAAAAAAAAAATAATATCTTTTTTACAACAGGGACTGAAAAGGGGTCTTAAAAATTTGAAGTAGGGCTACTAGGGCATGTGAGGTATCATATGAAAGAACGCCGTTTGCGCGTTTTTAATCATTTTTTTCTTTTTGTTTTAGGCCGCATAGTTTTCGACTTATGATGAAAAATGTAAAAAAAATACCGTTCCCCTTATCTCCGAAGTTTGCAAAGAGAAAAATCTGAAATAATTCTATGTGATAGCAGTTTATATAAAGATTACAGGAAAAATAAAACGTTGTCTCAATATAGCACACTTTGATAGAAATTATCAAATTTCTAAAAAAGTTAACATTAGTTCTACTATCGGTCAAGAGATGGCGCTGACCTAAAACTGCAATACTAATTTTATTGTGCTACTCTGCAGTGTGGTTTGATGGTGCAATTATGATGGTACGGAACCCTCGGTGCGCGAGTCCGACTCGCTCTTGACCGGTTTTATTTACTGTTTGCTGTCAAAAACACAATCATATTACTGGTTATTTTTTTACCTCAGTGTTACAGTAAATAAAACGTTTACTCGCTTCATTTTTCATTGATAAGTTTTGTAGTAGCACTTTCCCATTCCATATCATTTTATCAGTAGATTTTGTAGCGACGACGACGTTCTGAATAGTAGGTAGGCACCACTTCAAAATTTTATCGTCAATGGCTCAACACCTTTTACGATATTATTCCTTCGCTAATAGCTCAGATTTTATTCTCGCTATAAATTTCGACGTAAAACGACGATTTGTTTCAAAGTCAACGATATCATTTTGTATTTCAACAAATTTGATGCTTTTAGATTATTTATTGTGTAACTACAAACAAAGCATACAATAAATAAATTTTTTTTTTACATTTAAGTTACATTTAATTTGCTCAATGGCTGATTTCCATCGTGATTATAAAAGTACCACAATTATGTACCTAAATGGCGCTGTAATGTCATTCTAATTAAAACCCTTTAGTATTCATTTCATTTTTAAGGTTCAAAAAAAATTTGCGAGTAATAACTAATTTTTAACCCCCGATGAAAAAAGAGGGGTTTTTTAAGTTTCACGTGTGTTTGTGTGTCTGTCTGTCTGAAGCAATAAACTATGTAGCATATAATACTGCATCAGGTCGTGGGGTGGCGCTGCAAAAACTCTCATTCTGCCTGTGGAGAGGGCTCAACGTATATTGCTGAAAGTTCCTGCTGGTCTCCCATACCGTTTTCCTACTCTCGAGCTCTACGCACACTGGAATATTCTCTCTGTTAGGCAAACTTATATTCTTAAATCGGTACTTAAACAGCATTCACAGCTACCATATAACCCTAAATTGCTAGAAGGTAAACAACGCCAACACCAAGTGTGCAACACACCTGCTGTCAGAACATCCTTTGCTCATCATTTATTATACTGTCTCGGACCACTACTTTATATAGACTTAATGCCTCTCTTAACCCGGCGTCATTGTGGCGGAAAAAAGTTACACTAACGTTGAGGGGGGTCATTATGACCCTGGTTACAATTGTTAAAATTTGGCATAGTATAAAATAATTTTTTATTTTAAACATTTTATATTTATTATAAATACTGTATTTATAATCAGTAGCAGCAATAAAACACATTGGTAATGAGTGAAATAATTTTTATTTTTAATTTTTCCTATAGACTGTTAATTATACAACAAAACTGTAACTCTTTTCTTAATTTTCTTTTATCAACAAAAAACAATATCGTTTCTAACAAAAATGATACTTAAATCAAATTTATACTACCTAACCTCTCTATCATTAGAAGATTACGAACACTAACATAATCTTTATATAAAATATATAAAAAAAGTATATGGCACCAAAACAGCAACGTCACCGTTGAGCTGGGTCATAATTACCCTGTCGCAGGTTTACACACGTTTTGCTCCTTGCGCGGGTGATGGACGAATGAAGTGAAGTACGTGGCGGGGAGGGGTGATCCTTAGCTGCAGCTACTGAGACAGACAGTTGTGTGTGGCAAATATTTCTAAGCATTTTTTCATATGCAAAACATGCAGGGTCATGTTGACCCTGCATCAATGACGCCGGGTTAATATCTATCCACTTCTGACTTCTAACTGCAAACGTACTGTCACAAAATGTCTTATGACTCTTGACTACGACGCGACTGAAAACCTACTCATCATTCTGAAATAATTTAATTCTAATAATTTTAATGCAAATAATAAATGTGAATGTTATTTATAGTATATTAAGTACTTATATTGAATATTGGATTTCGTGCCGGTATATATCTCTCACTCCCACAGATACTCACGCACACACGCAGACACATGCACACACCATACAAACACGAACACACATTCACCTACGCACACATTCTTTCATTCACACATATACATCTTAGCTTTGGGGTAGGTATCTACTATAGCTTAGTTTACATTGTTTTATTCATGTTTCATACCTGTAATTATAATTTACTTTTGTTTACCGTCTCGTACTAGGTGTAAGTATCAAGTTACATAATGCATACGGTAAAACTATTGTTAGCAACAAACTGCTGATACTGCGAAGCCATGCATGATGTCACCAGCCATGGGACCCCTTCGCCTCCCTTCCTCAGACGCCAGGGACCGGGCCACATCCTATTCTGTCGAGAGACTTGCGCTAGATAACACCGAACCTTGTTTTCATATAGATTTTCTTTTGTACTTAATTTTAGTCATTAGTTTTCAATATAAGTAAAATTTGTACTTTAGTTTCTGATTTTTATTTAAATAGATTCCAGATTAGTTTTCCATTAACAGTCCTAACACTATTGTATGTGGTTGGGCCTGGCGACCTGTGTCACAGGTTTCTTTTCTGAAACCTACTTCGGGCACCAGTCCCTCACAATTTAGTAACCTTCCATGCGTAGCTTCTAATTACCACTTAAGTGCTTTATTTGTGATGGGACAATAAACAAACAAAGTATTTTATTTTATTTTTTAGCATAACTGGATGTGGTTAATACTTATGTTAATTATCAACATTAAAATAATATTGATATTTTTTGTGTTTTTAAAATATTATTGACTAAAAAGCTTTAATTAATTTTCCATAAACAACAAAAGGTCTAGGTTTGTTTACTAAATCCATTTGTCTACTTATCCAACAACGTTTGCCGGGAGGTCACTTTAAAGTCTGTCCGTGCATACTAATTTGGGATACATCGGAGTTTGGTGCCTTAAATGACTTATAGTGTTGTACTTTTATGCGGCTTATAATTATAATTATAAGCAACTCAAAAATTACTTAGACAAATATTTATTTTATATAAACCTTGAAATGACATCTCCCAGAACTAGGTAACTAAATATAAAATAGACACATAGATGTACTATGTGAAACAGCGTTGTCTGGTTGTTGTTGCATTTCACGAATGCGCGTCGGCTATAAATGTTTTTAGGCTTTTTTAGGCGTGCACATGCACATTGTTTTAGTGTGCGTCTGTACGCTTTCGTATTACGCACACCAGTGGCGAAGGGTCCATACAAGCCGATTCCCATCGGCTTACCTTTTGGAAATCCCACCCCACTGATCCACTATGCGTATCACTACATTTTTCATCATTTTTGTAGAGCGGCTTACCCTCGCCATAATTTCACCCCTCGCCACTGACGCACACTAAAACAATGTGCATGTGCGTGCCTAACAACATTCATAGCCGACGCGCATTCGTGAAATGAAACAATTTTAGCAACATAATTCGCTTGTGCGCGCCTGCTTATTTCCCCTGCATGAACTGGACCATATAGGTGTGACGGCGCGGCGTGCAAGCAATTTTAACCTTACGAGTGGTTAAGACGCTGTTGCCCATAGTACAGGCAATCTAAACCGACGTTTCGTACAAGGCAAAAATATATTATTTGAAAACCGGTTTCATGATCATCTTTTCTTATTCGCAACTGGTAACGATCATACGGTTTTGTATGCGACCAGAGAGGAACAGGGGGCTAATTGTTATTTAATCTCGCCAAAACGGCTGATTGGATTTGGGTGTAAGAAAAACGCCCATTTCTGACCTGTCAAAGTGTTAATTTTATCAATTTACTAAGTTTACAGTACATCTGTTGCCGAAGAAATTTTAGCTGTTGCTGACTACATATGATATGCTATTTTCAAAAATATAATTAAAAGATTTTTATCAGCTCTAGTTTCTGAGTTTCAGCTATGTAGCTATAAAACAGAAAAAAACATAAAAACTTCACTAAAACAATAATTACTCATTGAGTTCTAAAAAACTTGGTTTTAAAGATTTTCTCTGATGTATGTAGACTTTGGAAAATGACGTATTAGAGACCAACAGTCAGATATCATATTCGTATCCCAAAAACCATGGTAACGCTCTTCCATGACGCGTAAATGTGAAAGTTTGGATATTTGTTATTTAAACACGCCACGCCACGGCTGATCGGATTTGGGTGAAAGAAGGACGCCATTTCTGACCTGTCAAAGTGTTAATTTTATCAATTATCGTTTATGAAGAAGTATTGTAGCTCATAAAATTGCATTTTTATTGTTATTTATAAATCTAAATCTAAACTAAAATAAATATCGGCAGTACAGAAATAGAGAATATTAATAATAAAGATTGGCAATAATAAGTAATAACAATTACTAATTAATAAAAATCATATTGATATTACCATTACATATTTTTCTGATTGCCGAGTTAAAATTCAATAAATATTAGTATTCTACTGTCATAGCAACTATTCAAATGTAATTTAATTAAAATTATAAGTACATCAACTTTTAAAAAAGCTATTTGACAGGTCTTCGCTTGTATGGGAAGTGAAAAGTGTTCGAAAAGTCTAAGCCAGTAAGAGCTCGTCATCCTAAAGACACCAGTTTGCTCTTATTTTACAGATAGGTATAAAACTTTTAACAATAAAGTCACAGGAAGAACGTTACATAACTTCCTTATCATGAGTCACCGTATATGTAGACTGTGACAGCGAAAGCTATTCGTTTTAAAACATACAATGTGTAGGTACATCGGATGCGTCGTAAAAGCAAAAATGTGATCGTCATAATAAAGCTATGTTCGTATTTTGGCACAAGTTGTAGATGCCAGCGATTTGGTGAGGGCACTGCAGATTTTCTTCTTGTAATTAACCAGCTGTCGTATTTTTAGGTTCTAAAAGAGGAAATAATACTTCAATTAAGCTACACTAGCTTTATTTTCATTGTGTGCCTGGGTAGAGAACGTATTTCTGGTCAATTAAATTAGGAAACTATTTCCAATGAAGAAATGAATCGCAAACATAGTCTAAAAATTTCGGGTTAGACAATTGTGCGTAATTTTTTTTCCCTATATTACATTAGGGCCGTCCTGTGAAAAATATTAAAAACAGTTAAAAAATATACAAAAGATTTTTTAAACACTGTTTAACTTAGACACCTGTTTATGTGCCTGCTGTCTCTTTCAATCAATATGGTAAAAAAATTACAACATCACATTTAAACAGAGTTAAACTGTGTTTAAAATCTTTTTAATAACACGGATAATGTTTGGAACATTATCCGTGTTATTAAAAAAGATTTTAAATGTGGATGAATGCCTAGTCAAGTTTTCATATCTCTCATGATTTAAATAAAATTCTCCCCGAGAAAGTTTTCAGTTTATTAACTTTGGTTTTTATAGCGTCGTTGATCGCTACTGGAAAATTAAATAAAGCCAGTATCATGTATGTCACATGCGCCCTAACTTATTTAATATTTCATCGTAAAGAACTTGTTTATAGAGTGTCATTAAATACCTATAATATTCAAGGTCGAGGTTAGCGATTATGAACTACAGGTTTCAATATCTAAGATTTTAAAAATGCAAATACAGATTTTAATATTTTGATAAACTTGTTAATCTGTCGAAGCATACATTGTATTATTACATTTTATGTATGTTACCCGTAGTCGATAACCCGTGTTTTTTTAATATTTTTTAAATAAAGATTGCTATGACTTTGCCTACCATACCTACGAGTATTTCGCACAAACACTTTAAGTGTGAGTTGCACCAAAACGCTGTCAAAGTTAAAGTTATCGTCAAATATAATGCTACCTATTTGTCACGTCATCAAAAGGCATCATGCTGGCTAGCAACCTCTTTTTTTGGCTAACTTGTGCTTAACCGGTACTTTAACAAGCTTGTTATTGTTAAAGTAAGTTTGTGCAACTGAGCCTTAAACTTTTACCATCATTCTAAACAACTTTCATTTATTTAAAACTAGCAATTTCATTTATTCAAAAATAAATGACATCCGTCATTTATTGTCATATTTTATCACAATCATTCTTTCAGCTGATAAGAAAAATGGGTACAAGTATCATACCACTTTAAAATAATACAAATCAACATTCGTTTTATTATAATCACCCTTATTATTAAAACACTTGGAATAATAACAACCTAGAACTAAAGTTCCCTACAAAGAGCACTGACAAAAATAAGGCAAATAAAATTATGCCTAGATTTTAATTCTTCATACGTTACCTAATCGTACCTATAAGACTGAAGCGTACCTATAAGAATTGAGCCATTTTGACTCAGTTTTTTGCCTCACTTTACCTACAAGGGCCTAGTCCTTTCTTCGTCCTTCTAGGTGTAAGTAAGGTTTAAATTCTAAGTGAAAATATTAGAAATACTATAACATATACCTACTTACTATCATTCTCATTTCTACTCAACAACAACCTTTGTTCCCTGTTATTCAGAAACAGTTTCATAGCAAGAGACCTCAATTAAATAGACATCCGGTCCCTTGTTTTAACCCACAGTTCGGAAAATCATTTGCATACCTAATTGTTTAGGTTTCGGTGCCGAAATTCAAGCTTCACTTGAAAAAAAACCTAAATGAAGTCCGTTGCTCAATCTGACAGAAAAATAAAAGCTTTTTGAGACTTTTGTGTTTTGTTTGTTTGTTTATCTACTAAAGTTTTAAGACTCCAGCGGATAGTGAACTTCCTGTTCAAACTTAGTACTAATAGCCCAGGACTTTTAGCAAAAAATTCAAACAAACCTAGGACTAATTCCGGCGGAAGGTTTTTTGTTTTTAAAGTGTTCCTTAGGTCCCCTTGAACATATCTGGAGAGTTCCCCGTAAATCCCGTGTACGCTCCCCCCTCCCCCCCCTCAAACATCTCCCTGATTTTAGTTTTTTCTATTTATCTCAGAAACTGTTGAAGATAGAAGAAAGTTGTCAACGTATGATATCATTGTTATAAAATATCCAACCCACCGACATTTCAATCATTTCGATGTCAGCTGTAGTCTCTGAAATATACCTACAGACATTTCACCAAAATTTTTTTTTGCCCAGAAATCATTCTTTGTACTAGTTTTTAAGAAAAGTGAGTGGAGTTGTGGCAAAATTATGTAAGGTCATATGAATCTTGAAACATTGAGGAATAAAACAAGGTATAATACATTGTTATAGCAGCATCTGTTCTCGATTCACACCGAATGGTGTCAACGCCACGATGTAATTTTTAGCCCAATACTTTTAGATAAAAATTTCGCGATACCTAGGACTAATGCCGGTGGTAAGTTTTTGTCTTTTAAAGTGTTCCTTAGGTCCCTTTGAACATATCTAGAAAGTTCCCCGTGGATCCCGTGTCCGCTACCCCTCCCCCCTCAAACGTCTCCCTGATTTAAGTTTTTCCCATTTATCTCAGAAATGGTTAAAGATAGAAGAAAGCTATTGAATATGATATAATTGTTATAAAATATCCGACGCGTCGACTTTTAAATTGTTTCGATGTGAGCTATAGTCTCTGAAATATGCCTATAGACATTTCACCAAAAAAAATGTTTTACACAAAAATCATTATTTGCACTAATTTTTAAGAAAAATTAGTAGAGTTGAGGCAAAATAATCTGAGTTCATATGAATTGTGATACATTGAGGAATAAAACGTAGTACAATACATTGTCTTAGCAGCATTGGTTCCCGATTTATAGCGAGTGGTGTCAAACGCCAAATAAATTTATTGTAGTATTAGCTTTAGTAATTTCTGAGTTAATTCGTTCAAACATACATACATACAAATCTTTCATATATACAACGTGGGTGAGTGAGGGAGCATGATCATTAATGATTAAACGAACTAACCTGTAAGTGAAGTTACACGAAGGATTCGTTCAAAGATATAAGTACTATTAATTACATGTAGTATCGCTTGATACCTACCGTTTGACCCATCATGTATTAAAATCGGAGCAACCATTTTGATGATGATGGATGATGACGATAAAGTGGTGCCATATATAAAAGCATAAATCTTGAGTGTTCCAGTAGAATTATTTTTTAATTTAATTTCATTTAATAATATAATTGCTATAACTTAATCCTAAAAGGCAACGTCATTTGCATAGTTCCTGCTATCTTCATACCAGTGGCGAAGGGTCCATACAAGCCGATTCCCATCGGCTTACCTTTTGGAAATCCCACCCCACTGATCCACTATGCGTATCACTACATTTTTCATCATTTTTGTAGAGCGGCTTACCCTCGCCATAATTTCACCCCTCGCCACTGCTTCATACTATAAAATTATACCGTGGTGTTTGACACTCGCTGTAAATCGTGAACCAATGCTGCTAAAACAATGTTTTATACCTCGTTTTATTCCTCAATGTATCAAAATTTAAATGAACTTAGATTATTTTGCCACAACTCCACTAATTTTTCTTAAAACTAGTACAAATGATGATTTTTGGGCAAAAAAATTTTTTTGGTGAAATGTCTTTAGGTATATTTCAGAGACTACAGCTCACATCGAAACAATTGAAGAGTCGACAAGTCGGATATTTTATAGCAATTATATCATACTTCAATAGCTTTCTTCTATCTTCAGCCATTTCTGAGATAAATGGGAAAAACTTAAATCAGGGAGACGTTTGAGGGGGAGGGGGGAGCGGACATGGGATCCACGGGGAACTTTCCAGATTTGTTCTAAGGGACCTAAGGAACACTTTAAAAGACAAAAACTTACCACCGGAATTAGCCCTAGGTATCGCGAAATTTTTATCTAAAAGTATTGGGCTAAAAATTACATAGTGGCGCTGACACCATTCGGTGTTAATCTAGAACTGATGCTGCTATAACAATGTATTATACCTTGTTTTATTCCTCAATGTTTCAAGATTCATATGACCTTACATAATTTCGCCACAACTCCACTCACTTTTCTTAAAAACTAGTACAAAGAATGGTTTCTGGGCAAAAAAAAATTTTTTGGTGAAATGTCTGTAGGTATATTTCAGAGACTACAGCTGACATCGAAATGATTGAAGTGTCGATGGGTTGGATATTTTATAACAATTATATCATACGTTGACAACTTTCTTCTATCTTCAACCGTTTCTGAGATAAATAGAAAAACCTAAAATCAGGGAGACGTTTGAGGGGGGGAGGGGGGAGCGTACATGGGATTCACGGGGAACTTTCCAGATATATTCAGGGGGACCTAAGGAACACTTTAAAAACAAAAAACCTTCCGCCGGAATTAGTCCTAGGTTTTTTGCTAAAAGTCCTGGGCTATAAATGATTTGCAATTTGAGTATAATTAACTATTCTTGTAATTTTATTGAGAGTAAGACAGTAAATACTGGGCTAAGGCTAAATAAAGCTCAATAAACTCTAGACAAATGTCTAGGGTTCTATTAAATAAAAAATCCAAAGTACCAAACCAAATAAAAATTAATGCGATTTATAGTTTTGTACGAAAAAAATGATGGTATTTTGGATTTTTTATTTAATAGAAACCCTAAACAAATATTGTCTTAATTCGTATATTAAACAAGAACATTGAATTATGCTCAAATTGAAAATCATTTTGCGTAATACATTTGTATAGGAAGTACTGTGTCCGCCGCAAACTTTAGTAGATAAAAAAACACATTATTATAGTATAAAACTAATACACTGACTTTAATAAAATCAACTTTTATAAAACCAATGAACTTAAAATAAGTGGATTTTTCGTTTCGTTTTTGATCTGCAGGTTATTTGTAAATATTATTGCAAGGAGGTTTATAATAGGGAGTGAGTACACTTCAAAAATTTTCACCTATCGTTTAAAAGAAATTCAACTTTATTGCATTGCTCATAGAGTTGAAATTCTATCGACGACATTGACTGAAGGCACTACTGTGTGAATGAGACAACACCAGGTGGAGGTCGGTGTCTCGTTCGCGCAATTGCCATTACTAAACAATAATACTACGATAGTAGGACTAAAAATATGTACGTTACCAATCAAGTAGTGTATCAAAATTAATGATTCGGAGTGGGAAGTCGAATATATACTATTTAAATATTAATTTTAGAATGACACATAATAATTGTAATATAAAACAGAACTTTTTTGATTTAATTAGATATCTACAATAATGCTAATCAGCAATCATCGGTGAGGTGGTAATAAATAGAAGTGTCAATCCTGGCAACTCCGATTTTGACCTTGAATTTCAATTTAAGAATTTCAATCTATAGGAAATGTAACTTTACAAAACTAGTGTGACCATAAATACTTCACCATTTCAGATTTCCAAAAAAAACGAAATTGTTCTATTGAAATGGCTAGAGGTCGCAGGCGAGACGGTAAAATTAATAATAATAATCAAATTCATGTTTGTGCGCCTATTTCGATGAAACTCGGTTTCTGGTACTATTTCAACATGAAACAACAACGCAATGTTGAAAATTTTAAAAATCCAAGATGGCGGCCTACTTTTTTGTTTTTGGGCCGATTTCGATGAAACTCGGTTTTTGGAACTATTTTGACAAGAAAATAACAACGCAATTTTTAAAAAACTAAAAATCCAAGATGGCGGCCAACTTTTTTGTTTATGGGCCGATTTCGATGAAACTCGGTTTTCGGTACTATTTTGACAAGAAAATAACAACGCAATTTTGAAAATTAAAAAATCCAAGATGGCGGCCAACTTTTTTGTTTTTGGGCCGATTTCAATAAAACTCGGTTTTTGGAACTATTTTGACAAGAAAATAACAACGCAATTTAAAAAAAACTAAAAATCCAAGATGGCGGCCAACTTTTTTGTTTTTGGGCCGATTTTGATGGAACTCGGTTTTTGGAACTATTTTGACAAAAAAATAACAACGCAATTTTAAAAAAACTAAAAATTCAAGATGGCGGCCAACTTTTTTGTTTTAGGGCCGATTTTGATGAAACTCTGTTTTTGGTACGATTTTGACAAGAAAATAACAACGCAATGTTGAAAACTTACAAAATTCAAGATGGTGGCCAACTTTTTTGTTCTTGGGCCGATTTCAAAAACAAATTAGCAGCCATTTTGATCTTTTTTTATTTTTCCATCAGTTTACATTGAGTTGTTTTTTCTTGTCAAAATAGTACCAAAAACCGAATTTCATCGAAATCGGCCCAAAAAACAAAAAAGTTGGCTGCCGCCTAAGATTTTTAGTATTTTAAAAAATTGCGTTGTTATTATTTTGTCAAAATATTACCAAAAACCGAGTTTCATCGAAATCGGCCCAAAAACAAAAAAGTTGGCTGCCATCTTGGATTTTTATTTTTTTCAATATTGTGTTATTATTTTCTTGTCAAATTAGTCCTAAAACCGAGTTTCATTAAAATCAGCCCCAATCACAAATAAAAGAGTTGGTTGCCATATTTGTTTATATTTTTAACATTTCGTTGTTATTTTTTATCAAAATAGTAGCAAAATCGAGTTTCATCAAAATCGGATCACGAACAATATAGTTGGCCGCCATCTTGGTTTCTTTTTATATTTTTAACATTGTGTCGTCGTAAATCTCATGCACCCATTTTATTAACTTCACAAGTAAAGAAATTGGTGCAAGAATTTTAGACCTTATTGACATATTTACCAAAATAACAGTTTTTAATGAAACAGCAAAGTAAATGAACAAGTATAATTATGGGAAAAAGCAACCGAATTTCAAAGGTCAATAAAGTCGAAAATCGTTTGCATCTTTTTTTGACTACAGATCACTAGACAATGTTTTCCTACTTTTACTTGTTTTTCCAACATTCATTTGTTTTTCCGAAGTTCACGCACATTGTATTTTTATAAAAAAAATGGAATAAACTTTAAAGTTGCGTAATTATTTACACTTGAACTTAAATTGAATTGAATAAACTAGATTTTGTATTGGTTGAATTACCATATTTAAAAAATAAAAACAAAAAAGCAATTTAATAAAAACGTGATAAATAAATTGTTCCAAATTTTTTTTAAATAAATAATTATTTTCTGTTTTTTAGTTAACGAGCTAAATTAAAAATATACCACCGCCTATCAGAGTACTCGTCAAGACCATTCAAACGAGTCCAAACTCGATGGGGTTGAAAGGTTTTATTACAAAGTTCCTGTGGCCTTCTTCCGGCTTCCTTCATCAGACTCTTGGATACTATTACCCAACAGAGCACTCGTTAAGACGATTCAAACGAGCACAAACTCGATGGGGTTGCATGATTTCAATATTGAGTTCCTATGGCATGGCCTCCAGACTTCATCACCCAACCCTGAACCTCGTCTCCCATCAGAGTACTTGTCAAGACAATTCTAACAAGCCCAAACACGATGGGGTTGTATAGTTTCATTCATCATAGAGTTCCTGTGGCGTTCTTCCGGCTCCATCATCAGATCAGCTCACTGACATTGTAATATTGCATTTCCTTCCATTTCTGACCTGTGTTCAAAGTTTCAAGTCTCTAGCTCATCGGGAATTCAGTATAAAATCGTTTGCAAAATTTGTGCTCAAACAAACAAAAGAGCAAGCAACCTAATAAAAACGCGGTAAAAAGTGTTAATTATAAATAAAGAACTACCTAGGTATTTAAGTTTATATTAAACAGTTTAAAGTATTATGTATGTCTCCGGCCAACCATACGGTTTGGTCACCCTAATGAAGAAAAGGACACATACATCTACTTGACCTCTCTGTCGGCTCGTTTTGGGGCGAAGCGCTCATTCCGGTTTATAGTACTATTTCCATGTATTATTGTAATTAAGTGACGTTGACAATATCATAATATTTAGATGTCTATAACATTTTAAACAAACGAATGTACACAATAAGTATTATTATCAATATAAGTTGGTCCAGTAAAGTAAAATTGTAGAAAAAATGTTGATAGTACCATAAAGAGATAATATATCATACATAATCTATATATAGTCAATAGATAGTCATGGAAATTGACGGCAAACCATTTGTAGATACGTTACCATCTATCACCATTTCAATACCACAGCTCCTGAATATAAATTAGGAACATTAAACCGATCGAATAACATTAAGCTGTAGTTTGATATAGATATCTTAATAATCGATAGACCGGCACCCTGATTATCTAAAAAGAAACTATTTAACGACCGGTTTCATTCCACATACATTGCTACTTTTCTTTGGTATGTTTTATTTAATCCAAAAAGAAGTAGCAATGGATCACTATCATCTATAAACTGCAACCGGTCGCTAGGTGGTTTCTCATTAGATAATCAGCCCGCCGTAATGTATGGGGACTAACTTAACGCGGCTTCCGTACCGGACGGAAGCCGCGTTAAGTTGAGGAAGCCGGTTGAGAGGCTGACGAGAGGCAAAACAGTTGTTTCTTTCTTTCATGTTATAAAAAAAGTTCTTAGTT
Organism: Agriphila geniculea; assembly: GCA_943789525.1. Classification (NCBI taxonomy): domain Eukaryota; kingdom Metazoa; phylum Arthropoda; class Insecta; order Lepidoptera; family Crambidae; genus Agriphila; species Agriphila geniculea. Next base: position 8,283,804 of record OX038889.1, on the reverse strand, counting down.
AGTACTTGCCAGATGATACTTGTTATTAAGTTCCATCGGGTATTTAACCGAATATGTTTATCATTCATTTTACAACTCAAAATCTGTCCTTGAAGTAAAATCCAATTACGTTCATCTTTTAAAAATAGAAGCTAATTAATAATCTCATTCTCAAGTTTATTTTAATCAACGTGTAAATTTATTTCAGAGGTTGTTGTATTGGATGTCACTTATAATAAATAACTAAGTATCAAACTTAGCAAAGCTTATATGGGTGCTAGACAAATGATATACTATTTATATGCTTTTTAAATATCGGGTCATTTTGAACTTACCATCAAAATTTTAAAGATGTGTCCAATCCATGAAACTAAACAACTTTCTCTAAGAAACGTGTCAAATTTAGCCACAAAATTTTGGTCATCTCACATACTAAATTGATCACGTGATCTCTTTGATTTGTATGGAAAGTCGATTTTTATTTTACATATTTGACCATGTGTTCCTTAGAGAAAGTTGTTCAGTTTCATGGACTGAACACATCCTCAAAATTTGGATGGTGAATACAAAATGACTAAACAACTTCACAGATTTCGGAAAAAAATTACGGTTAGCAAAAAAATAGCTAAAATACCAAAAAAACAATTTTTATGCCAATCGATCCTATTTCGTGTGGGGATCAAAATACTCTGTGGGACCATTTAAGGTATGAGTACTAGAAACGACAGAAATCGCCAAATACTTTTCCTATACATTTTGTACTGAAAAACGATAAATCAACTCGAAATATTTTTTATTGCCAAACGATCCTATTTCTTACTGTGGTCAAAATACTCTTTAAGTATAACTGAAATTTGAGTACAGAAACTGTTTTTTTTTAGATCTAATGTTGTAGAAGTTTGTGCCTGCGTGTGAAGCCGGTGTTGAGACTTACTGTAGTTTCTGTACTCAAATTTCAGTTAGCCTTAAAGAGCATTTTGATCACATTAAGAAATAGGTTTATTTGGCAATAAAAAATATTTCGAGGCCCTTAATATACCGTCTTAAAAATCCACCCTGTATATTCATTATACATAGTAACACCCAGACCCGTCGCAGAAATTAAAATTCATCATTTAAATTTCGGCCCGGCTGGGAATCGAACCCGGGACTTATTGCGTGGTAGACCAGCACGCTGGCCACTGCACCACTCAGGTTATTCTTATGGTTCGTCTATAAAATAAAATAGATTCTAAAATTACTAAAAGTCTAATCTAAAATGGTTCTTTGATTGGTACTTCGCTTATGTCGCCTAAGCTGCTTACAGACTCCATTGTAAACTTCTATCCATTTTACAGAACCGGTAGGAACCCATTTTGAGCTCGGTTCGGTTGATGTGAATGGCAAGCTTTAGATTAGCACTAATTAAGAGTCAGAACATCGGCCATTCACGAGCTGTTGAAAATTCATGAAATCTACAGACTAAATCAAAAAGAGATTAAATTAAAAGATGGAATTAATTTGTTAGAATCGCAGTCGTTTCTTATTTGACTTCTGAAAAGATTTGATTTAAAGACAAAACAACCTCATATTTTTAAAAGAGATAAAAAAGTCCTGTATTTTTTTCAGATTGTTTTAAGAAATATTTAATACTAGAAGAAAAGAAGCCTATTGTGTTTATTTAACATTTAAAAACAAATAATAAATCACAGACCGTTTTTTTCTTCGAATTCGTCGAATAATATCGAAAAATATTCAAATATTCAGTCAGATAACTTAGGTTCTGACAAACCAAACTTGTAAGTACGAGTATATTTTTAAATGTTGTGTTCAACTAATTTTATTACATACTTTTGTAAAATGTCTAGCAAAAATCAACTTCTAGTAGGTACTAAATACAACGTTTTACAAAATTCCTCTAATTCTGAATATGGTAGATAGGGACTATCAAACTGAACAACTTTTACTATGGGACCAACTGTGAATCGCGAAAAAAAATCTGCTGGTTCATACAAAAATTAATAACGAAAATATGAAATTAATGTATGAAACAGCTGATTTTTAGGGTTCCGTACCCAAAGGGTAAAAACGGGACCCTATTACTGAGACTCCGCTGTCTGTCTGTCTGTCACCAGGCTGTATCTCATGAACCGTGATAGCTAGATAGTTGAAATTTTCACAGATGATGTATTTCTGTTGCCGCTGTAACAACAAATACTAAAAACAGAATAAAAAAAATATTTAAGGGGGGCTCCCATACAACAAACGTGATTTTTTTGCCGTTTTTTGCTCGATATTAATAACGACAACAGGTAGACAGTTAAAATTTTCACAGATGATGTATTTCTGTTGCCGCTATAACCACAAATACTAAAAACATAATAAAATACATATTTAAGGGGGGCTCCTATACAACAAACGTGTTTTTTGGTACGGAACCCTTCGTGCGCGAGTCCGACTCGCACTTGGCCGGTTTTTTTTTCACGATTTCAGAGTTGGTCCCATAGTAAAAGTTGTTCATTTTGATAGTCCCTATCTACCATATTCGGCATTATGGGTATTTTTGGAACACGTTGTATAGCAAAAGAATTACAAGGAATTTTAATATTATATTCTAATTAAATCTATAGTCACAAGTAACTGGAATATTATAACAGCGACCACTTTAAACTAATGGCATATCGCTGGAGTAATAAAACGCATAAGTGGCATAATTATCTCGGTTTTTTGCTCCGTCTCTCTCGTGTGAAATACTAAAACTGCAAATTTAATCTTCTTTCTTAATATATAAAATCGTAAACTGAATGACTGACTGATCTATCAACGCACAGTCCAAACCGCTGGACCTAGAGACTTGAAATTTTGCACACAGATACCTCATACAGTGTAGGCATCCACTAAGGAAGTATTTTTGAAAATTCCATCCCTAAGGGGGTGAAATAAGGGATGAAACTTTGTATGAAAGTCCCTCAGTTTTGAAGCTAGGATCTTAAAATTTTGTGTTTTGACTGACAATTAAAAATTAATAAATACGGGTCTCAGAGTTTTTCAAAATTCTACCTCCGAAGGGGTGAAAAGGGGTATGAAGTTCTGTACAGAAGAAAATCCTTCATTTTCGAAGTAAAAATCGCTTAATTTATAATATAGGCTTACGGAAGAAAATCTAACGCAACGTATATTGTTATTGTTAGTACTTCAACCCCTATGGCGATGAAATAGGGGTGAAATGGGTAAATAAACCTAAAAAATAGATATGGATGTCGTTACTGGGGTTTTCTGGTATGACGATTGCGAAAATGACACTTATTTTGAAGTCCAACACGGTGGACATGATTTAACCCCCTAAAGGGGTGAAAATGGGGTTCAAATTATGTATGGAAAAAGAATATAAAATAGACATTACAACTTTTAACTTCGTAGGAGCACGTCTGAAAATAAATAGGAAAACATATATTTTGTGATTTTGAAAATCAACCCATTAGAGGGTAAATGGGGTAAGTAAACATAAAAATCGATATGGATGTCGTTTCTGAGGTTTTATGGGATGGTGATTGCGAAAATGACATTTATTTTATAGTCCAACACGATGTACATTATTTAACTCCTAAAAGGGTGGAAATGGGGTTCAAATTTTGTATGGAAAAAGAATATGAAATAGACATTACAACTTTAAGCTTCGTAGGAGCACGTCTAAAAATAAATACGCAAACATATATTTTGTGATTACCCCTTAGGGGGTAAATGGGGTAAGTAATCATAAAAATCTATATATGAATGTCGTTCTTGAGGTTTTATGGGATAGTGATTGCGAAAATGACATTCATTTTGAAGTCCAACTCGGTGGACATGATTCAGCCCCAGGGGACCGGGAGAAAGGGAACGGGAACTGGACGGGGCGGAAGAGAACGGGAATGGGAACGGGAACGGAACGGAACGGGACGGGAACGGGAACGGGAACCGGACGGGAACGGGAACGGGAGCGGTAACGAGAGTGGGAAAGGGAATGGAACGGGAACGGAGCGAGAGCGGGAACGGGAATGAAATGGGATGGGACGGGACGGGATGGGATGGGACGGGAACGGGATGGGATGGGAACGGGATGGGATGGGACGGGAACGGTACGAGAGCGGGAACGGGAACGAAACGGAATGGGACGGGACGGGAACGGGACGGAATGGAAACGGAAGGAACGGGACTGAACGGCAACGGGACGGGACGGGAACGGCCCGTCCCGTTCCCGGAGCGGGAACGGGACGTAACGGGAACGACCAGTCGTTTTTACGCGATTAGGCGGGTCCCCACCAAGCTAGCGAGCCTCGTGCGAGGTCAGCGCGCTTGGTGGGGACCTGCCTAATCACGTAAAAACGGCTGGTCGCATCTTGGTTAAAGGTTCCCTAAGGATTTTCTCTAATATCCACGCGGACGAAGTCGCGGGCGGAAGCTAGTCCTTGATATGATAATTTGAACTTTTTTAATAGTTCTGAAAACTATACTAAAATTATTTTTAAGTAATTATAGGTATGTTTAAGTCTTATAACTCATATCGTAACCTAAAATATACACGCTGAAATTTAAATCATTTGGTTCCCGCCGTGGGGTGGTTCCACTCATGATTACAAGCAACTTTTACTATGGGGTCAACTCTCCTGCTCGCAAAAAAAAAATCAGCTGTTCCATACAAAAGTGCAGTATCTACTCGACCTTAATGTATGGAACAGCTGATTTTTTTGCGAGCAGGAGAGTTGGCCCCACAGTAAAAGTTGCTTGTAATCATGAGTGGAACCACCCCACGGCGGGAACCAAATGATTAAAATTTCAACGTGTATAAGTTAACATTATTTTTTTACAATTTAAAATTATCCATCCATCCATTTTTAAAAATCACTTTTATGTTCCAACTTGCTTAAGATACAGTAGTAAATACATAATAAATATGGCAATGCATAGATAAAAGCGATTGCGGAGGTTAAGCAACTTTCGCATGGGTCGGTCAGGGGATGGGTGACCAAAAATAAATTATCTTGAGCTCCTCCGTGCTTCGGAAGGCACGTTAAGCCCTTGGTCCCGGCTGCATTTGCAGTCCGCCCACCAATCTGCGTTGGGCACGCGTGGTGGGTTATGGCCCATCCTCCGTATCCATCCATGAGGAAGGCCTGTACCCCAGTAGTGGGCATAATAAAAATGGCTGATGGTCAAATGTCAAAGAAAGTTGTCACTTCAATCAGCTGTTATGTAGTCGGCATAAGCAGCGACGGCACTTAAATAGGCAGCACCCTTCTATATCTATTATAACAAAGGTATAAACAAGGACCGGAACCGCTTACTGATTGGGTATTTCATAGGCTTGTTTTCAAAAACCCTATCAATACGGTAACCCTATCAATACGGATACCCTATCGAAAGGGTAACCCAAGTAAGGAATTACCGAATACGAAAACCCTATCAGGGAAACCCTATGAAGGTCTTATGAAGGGGTTTTAAACCGTGTTCAAGCAATTTATACCTAGTTCCACCTGGGCCGAAGGACCGGAACCACTTACCGTTAAAGGGGTTTTCATTGGGTATTTCTTGAACCGATAACCGTTAAAAGGGTTTTTGATTGGGTATTTCATAGACTTATTTTCAAAAACCCTTTCAATACGGTATGCATGACGTCAACTAACCCTAACGAAAGGGAAACCCTATCATTTGGTAAGCTTCTTAATAGGGTTTCCCTATCAATTGGGTTAACCAAAAAAAGGGGTTTTCCGGTCCCTGGATGTAAATAGCATTTGTCGCTATTGAGCGATTGTGAATAATTAATTTCAAGATTTTTTTTATAACAAGCTTTTAAAAGGTTTTTTTTTTTCATCATCATCATATCAGCCGCACGACACCCACTGCTGGGTATAGGCCTCCCCTAAGGATCTCCACGACGATCGGTCCTGTGCTGCCCGCATCCAGTGGCTTCCCGCGACCTTCACCAGCCCACTGATATATGTAAAATTGTTGCAATCAACTCTGACAAAAATCGCAGTTACATTGCTGCTTTAGTTAGAACCAATGTAACAACTATCTTACTTAAAGCAGCAATGCAACTGCGATTTCAATCGATTTCAATTGAGAATTGTTAGCAACAGACTTACGTAATTCGGGGTCTGATCGTCGGTCCACCTTGTCGGGGGCCTACCGACGGAGCGTCATCCGGTGCGCGGTCGCATATTTTTTATATCATGTTATATTTTGACTAAATAATTTACAAAACCATAATTAACGCACGTCCTACTAAAATGACTCGCGTGCACAACACAAAAAAGGCTTGTTACATCGTGAGTTTAAGGTATCATTATAATTTTTTTATACTGATTCTGAAAATGAATTGTATATGCCTTCTTTTCCTTTTATGAATAAGACAGCAAGGCTTCAAAACTATTTGAAGACATGACAATGATTTAAATTCATTAACACCCTCTTCTCAGATAGACCTTCAAAAATATAAAGATTGAATAAATAAAACATAAAAATCCTTTTTGTGTTTTATTCCACTCCAGAGTTCAGCCACAGAATACATAATAGTGCAAGTACAGAAGATCCACTCCGCAAACTCATTTAAATAAATAGCGACTCTATCCCAAACACAATAAAGTGCAATTCAGGTCGCACACCGCTCCCACCCTACAGTTATATTCACCTAGAAGTTGCCTCTCTTTCTATCGCGTAGTTCTTATCTCTTCTAACGACTTTAGGGTTTGTTCTTTTAAATAATAATTAAATAATAGGTACTTAATGTATTTAAATACATTTCAAAAAAACCTAGGCTAGGTACAATCGACGCCCCATCAGACTATACATGCTGACTTTGAGGAAATTTGCTATCTTACAAAATAACATTGTCAGTAATAATTAACTTTATTTCGAAAGTAGGTATGTAAGTACCTACCTAATCTATAAACTATTATTTCAATAAATACCTAGTTGGGTGAAGATTGTTTAGCAAATAAGACAAGTAAGTACCTAAGAATAAACGGATACTAAATAATATCTAGGTAGTAGACAAACACTTTTTACGTTTCGATGTCATTTTGAACTTTTGGAAGTGTGAAAAACGTGAGGTTCGGATCCTGTATATTAGTATTAAGGTCACAGATAATATAATACTATACTAGTATTAAGATGAACGCGGCTAGTGAGTGACTATGAAATCGAACTGCCAACAGCCAGCCAACGGCGGCAGCCCTCTGAAATTAGTCCGTCCGGACGGACCCGCTACCTACTTGTAGCTTCGTACCTAAAGTGCGGAGTGCGCCTAGCCTGGTTCAGCGTGGAAATAATTTCTCCAATGTCAATATTGGAATTCGGGTGGTGAATATTTGAGTTTGCGGCTGAGAAAAATCGTTTAGAGTGCGACACCTCGTACTCAGTTCATATTCACTCCATTTGATCGATTTGAGTATATTTACTGTATGGAACTTATAATTGTTATAGTTTATAGTATACCTATCTGAGTAACTGACACATTCAATGTAACATATTTTGTAAATATCGTTCCATCTGCTAAAGCTGATCAGTTTTTTGCACCCATTTTTCTTGTCACCTAAAAGACGTCACAATGGTTGGTAGCATAGCCTTCTATGTTGGTAGGGTAAAAGAATTGTTAGGTTTAAAAATGCCTATTAAAGCTTATTTGAATAAAGATATTTTCAACTGCAATTTCACATCAATTTAATGACGATTGTGTAAAGTTACATATATAATTTTAAAACGTGGATTAAGTTAGGCCGGGCTTATTTCGGATATTGTCACTTTTACTAGCTGAAAAGATGTTAGAGTCGTCATCCGTAAGGGAACAACTCAGAAATTGCGAAAAAAGACCCGACTATTTAATGCATTTTACTATAGTTAATCAAAATAAAATTCTGTATGCAAGCTGTTACTTTTTCGCGATATAAGAGTTGTTTTTGTACACGAATCATGATCAACTCTACAAATGGTTTTGATTTCAGATTTTAATGTTCTACAATATTCATGCTGTTAATACACTATTGCTACTACTTAACTACAATAATCCTTACTAATATTATAAATGCGAAAGTCCGTTTGTTTGTTTGTTTGTTACGCCTTCACGTCTTAACTACTGAACCGATCATCATTAAATTTTGCATACACGTTCTTAGGGGTACAGAGAAGGACATAGGATACCTTTCATCCCGAAATAATGTATTGTTCCCGAGGGATAGCAAAAAATCTTTCCACGCAGACGAAGTCGCGGGCGGCCGCTAGTATTTTATATATGTATGAATCTGTACCTCCAGCACGAGAAAAAAAACGTGCGTATAAGTGCACAATAGAGGATTTATCTATTAGAAATCTCATTTCGCTTTTCTGCGGTAGATGGCACTTTAAAAATTTCCCGTACAAAATTACTCTATCGAATGTTTTTAGCAAGGAAATTGTAAGTTTTCCTTGGTTTTAATGAGCGTTACCCCAGCAAAATTGAGTGTTACAGATAATTAGTTTTTACGCGTGTTATATTTTTTCAATAATTTTTCGTACTACTGGTACATAACAACAAACATTAAACATATATACGGTACGAGTTAGTTCCAAAACATGACACAGTGGCGCTACGAAACTGCTACGAGACTACGAAACTGTAGCAAGGCCGGAGATTGAGAAAGTACCAGATGGACTCGATGGATGGCGCTGTTTAAGAAACTTTTTGTTACAGTGAAAATAATAATAATAAGTAATGGAAAACCGATAATCATTAATCAGACTTTGTTATTTTCCATATTTCATTGTCAAAAATGCTTGACTTTAATTATAAATCATATTATTATATTGCATAACTTACTATCTTAGTAATAATTATCTCATTCCCATATCAATATAGGTTTGCAAAATATAATTAGGTATGTTGAGTTTTATAAATATTAAACATTTTATTCACGGTTCTGCAGTAGGTATAAAACGTAACTTTTATAATATTTATACCTAACCTACACATTATATTTAAAATAACTCGCAGCAAACGTACAAATTATGAGATAGGCCAGAAATAGGCATTTTATCGCTTGGCACAAATCCAGCTGCCGCGTAATCGAGTCCGAGGTTCGTCCGGACGGAATAATCCTTCAAATGGACGTGTTTTGGAAATGAATAGTTTATTTTGATTATTTTAATTATTTATACAATTGCGACCCCTTTAAAAATTATCAAGTTAGCGTTAAGTAATAATTCGCTAAATTATTAAATAACGTCTGAAGTAAAAACAACTTAATTAATTAAAGGCAAATAACATAAAGTACTATTTATAAAAATAGAATTATTAATACAATAATCTCAAATTTAAAAATAAAGTAGGTACTATGTATACCATCTCTTTATTTCATTCAAGATTGGAAAGTTAGTTTCTATCAAATAAAAAAGCTACTTAGATCTTCTATACTAGCTACTATATGGCCGGCTTTAATATACAACGTGTTACAAAAATACCCCTAAAGCCGGCCATATACGCTAGGTTATGCATGATGGTTATGCCTGTAAGGTCAAAACCGTCATGCATAACCGAGCGTGTGTGGGATAAAACTGCATGCCTGTCATGCATGCCTGTCATACATGCCTGTCATGCAAGCCGCTCGGTTATGCCTGTGGTCAAAACCGTCATGCATAACCTAGCGTTATGCATGACGGTTTTGCATGAAGGTTTTGCATGAAGGTTTTGCATGAAGGTTTTGCATGAAGGTTTTGCATGATGGTTTTAAAGCCTTAAATATTGAAGATGGGTAATTTTACTGAAAGAAGACTTCATTTTGTTTATAAAAATATATGGAACTGCATTCAATGATTTTTGGAAAATCGCCTGCCTTAACCAGGAATCGAACCCACCAAAAACGAAAACATTTTTGTATTTTTACAACACCTATCGAAAGGGTTACTTATAAGGATTACTTTTTTTTAAGTGACACTGCATCTTAAACATTTGTTTAAGATGCAGTTTTTCATCTAATGGAAGGCCATGAAATTTAACATTTAAAATTTAATAATTACGGATTTCATCAATTCGTATCGAATCAGTTAATCAATTAAAAAAAATCTTTGAATGCAGTTCCATATATTTTTATAAACAAAATGAAGTCTTCTTTCAGTAAAATTTACTACCTTCAATATTTAAGGTACTTTCCCTTCGTGTAGCAAAGTTTTGGGACACCCTGTATATTTAATAATATGCTTATTTCATCTAAATGAATTAATTCTGCTAGAAGTCATTCATCCCAAAAATATAAGTGAAGAAATCTGAGGGACAGGGCAAATACCGGGGGTGGGGCTACAGTTCTTTTTTAATTGCTCCAATGCCAACAACACCACACACGCTAGGTTATGCATGACGGTTTTGACCACAGGCATAACCGAGCGGCGTGCATGAGCGGCTTGCATGAAGGTTTTGCAGCTCGGTTAAAACTGTCATGCGTAACCTTACGTGTGTGCTCTCTATTGAACTCGGTTTTGCATGAAGGTTTTGCAGCTCGGTTAAAACCGTCATGCATAACCTAGCGTATATGGCCTGCTTAATGCCGAATATGGTAGATAGGGACAAACTTCATAACTTTTACTATGGGACCAACAACACTGAAATCGCGAAAAAAATCAGTTCATACAAAAATTTATAACGAAAATATCAAAATGTAAGAAACAGAAGATTTTTTTACGATTTAAGAGTTGGTCCCATAGTAAAAGTTGTTAAGTTTGATGGTTCCTATCTACCATATTCGGCATTAAGAATACATATTTTTGTAACACGTTGTATATTAAAGCCGGCCATATACGCTAGGTTATGCATGATGGTTATGCCTGTAAGGTCAAAACCGTCATGCATAACCGAGCGTGTGTGGGATAAAACTGCATGCTTGTCATGCATGCCTGTCATGCATGCCTGTCATGCAAGCCGCTCGGTTATGCCTGTGGTCAAAACCGTCATGCATAACCTAGCGTTATGCATGACGGTTTTGCATGAAGGTTTTGCATGATGGTTTTAAAGCCTTAAATATTGAAGATGGGTAATTTTACTGAAAGAAGACTTCATTTTGTTTATAAAAATATATGGAACTGCGTTCAATGATTTTTGGAAAATCGCCTGCCTTAACCAGGAATCGAACCCACCAAAAACGAAAACATTTTTGTATTTATTTTTACAACACCAATCGAAAGGGTTATTTATAAGGATTACTTTTTTTTAAGTGACACTGCATCTTAAACAAATGGAAGGCCATGAAATTTAACATTTAAAATTTAATAATTACGGATTTCATCAATTCGTATCGAATCAGTCAATCAATTAAAAAAAATCTTTGAATGCAGTTCCATATATTTTTATAAACAAAATGAAGTCTTCTTTCAGTAAAATTTCCTACCTTCAATATTTAAGGTACTTTCCCTTCGTGTGGCAAAGTTTTGGGACACCCTGTATATTTAATAATATGCTTATTTCATCTAAATGAATTAATTCTGCTAGAAGTCATTCATCCCAAAAACCAACTTCAAAAAACCTACCTCTAAAAAGCAAGAAATAATATTCGTAAAACACGTCTATTGAAGTCGGGTGGGGCTGGAGTACAAATGTCTTTTTTTTTATTCTAAAAGCCCCACCCGACTTCAATAGACGTGTTTTACGAATATTATTTCTTGCTTTTTAGAGGTAGGTTTTTTGAAGTCGGTTTTTTAGGGTTCCGTAGCCAAAATGGCAAAAAACGGAACCCTTATAGATTCGTCATGTCTGTCTGTCTGTCTGTCTGTCTGTCTGTCTGTCTGTCTGTCTGTCCGTCCGTATGTCACAGCCACTTTATTCCAAAACTATTAGGACTACATAGTTGAAACTTAGTAGGCAGGTGTATTCTGTGAATCGCTTTACGATTTTTATACAAAAATAAAAAAAATAAAAGATTAAGGGGGGGCTCCCCACACATGGAACTGAAACTGAAAATATTTTTTTTCATCAAACCAATACTTGTGGGGTGTCTATAGATAGGTCTTTAAAAATGACGTTGAGGTTCCTAAGACTATTTTTTTTTAAAGTCAACCGTTTGAAAAATATATGCCGCCAAAGTGGTAAAATGTGTGTCCCCCCCCCCTTTAACTTTTAAAGTAAGAGGGTGAAAAATCTAAAAAAAATATAAACTATAGATCTTAATAAACACTTTCAACGAAAATTGTTTTGAATGAGATACAGTAATTAGTTTTCGAGATATAGTACATTTTCCAAAACCGCAAATATAACTTTGTCATTCATACAAACACTGTGAAAAACAAAGTTATTTTTTCAGACGAAAAATGATAGCGGTATTAAAATATGGTATGGTATAATGAACCTACGGAACCCTACTGCGCGTGGCCCGACACGCACTTGGCCGGTTTTTGTTTTTTTAAACAATTTTTTATTTTTTAGGGTTCCGTACCTCAAAAGGAAAAAAAGGAACCCTTATAGGATCACTTTGTTGTCCGTCTGTCTGTCTGTCCGTCCGTCCGTCTGTCTGTCAAGACCCTTTATCTCGGTAACGCGTGGAGGTATCGAATTGAAATTTAAACCATATACTAAGGTCTACGGGCCCTTGAAGCTGTAAAAAAATCAAACTTCTAAATTAACGTAAAAAAAAGATACTGCCGTTTAGGGCGCAAAAAACACATTTTCGATACTCTCAAAGGAATCAAAATTCATAGGGTACTTCCCGTTGACCTAGTACTATGAAATTTGGCAGGTAATAGCGTCTTATACTACACTTACAGGAATAAATCTGAAAACTGTATATTTGTAATTAAATCATAATAAAATATGGTCATTAAAATACGTAATTATTAATCATCTTGGTGAAACAACGGTATGCGCGGCATTGCGCGGTCATAGTTTAACTTCTAATTACTTTTGGATTAATCGCGCCACTAATTCTTTTAAAAATATCAATATTTATTATTATTAATTATTCAGATCCTTTCAAATATTGTTATAGTTAATTACTTTTAAAAATAAAATTAAAAAGTAATAAATTTGGCTCTAAATATTTTCGCAACATGGCGGTGTGTCTTCTTCTTCTTATTTTTGTTTTGGCAATCTACTTTCTTCTTGGAAGTAATTTTTGCCAGTGTCAAGTGTTGAATAGTTCAGTGGTAGATTGTTTCAGTTTACATGAAAATGCGGGTGCATCGCATTCCAATGTTGCTTGGAGCATTTGGCACCAAGTATAATCAAGACAGTTTACTCGGTAAGGTCAGCCGAGGTAGCCACCACTACAATAAAAGTCTCGGCTTCACACAACCAAAGGGTCCTGTTGGAATACACCCATTTTCTCTAATAACATTTCGATAGATAAAACCATTTCACAGAACATTATACAGTGTACTATCGATATACAGCGCCATCTGTTGACAATCAACAGTACTTGTATTTTATACAGGTGCGGTGGGTTTGTAATTATTTTATTTTTTCTCAAAAATGCTTGGAAATTCGAACATTATTTTGACAACCTTCTTCGTGCTAAATCAGAGTTTACGGACAGACCTAAACCGCGCCGTCAATATTTGTATGAGAATCCATTACTAACGTGTTATAATGGATTTTCATACAAAATTGCCGGCGTCTGTCCAGCAATGTTTCTATTAAAACTCATTACACACGTGTAATTCAGAAATGGAGCAAACTTTTCAATTAAACACAAATATAGGTATCAAATGTCGCCTTGATGAGCGAGCACATTCCAAAATATTTTTTTTAATATTCGGTATACTGGTATCACGTGAAAGGCCTTGATGAGCACATTCCAAAAAATTGAAAAAAAAAAATAAAAACGAAAAAAAACTGTTTTGGTGCAATATGGGTATCAAATGAAAGGCCTTGATGAGCGCATTCCAAAAAGCAACAGCAATGTTTCTATTAAAACTCATTACACGCGTGTAATTCAGAAATGGAGCGAACTTTTCAATGAAACACAAATATAGGTATCAAATGTCGCCTTGATGAGCGAGCACATTCCAAAATATTTTTTTTAATATTCGGTATACTGGTATCACGTGAAAGGCCTTGATGAGCACATTCCAAAAAATTGAAAAAAAAATAAAAACGAAAAAAAACTGTTTTGGTGCAATATGGGTATCAAATGAAAGGCCTTGATGAGCGCATTCCAAAAAGATAAAAAAAATTAAAAACGAAAAAAAAAATTTTTTTCAATACCTATGGGTATTAGTGATGCGCCGAATGTAGGTTTAACCGAATACGAATGTTCGGCCGAATATTCGGTCCAAAATGTACCGAACCGAATGTTCGGCCGAATCATTCGGTTTAATTCTGCGCAGTAAACAGGTTTTAGACGTGTCGGGCGAGCATTTGCCACAGCAACTCCTTCTCTAGCACGGCTCGCTCAGTCGATGTACCGCTCTTTCGGTTACAAATAATTGCAGTTCGGAACTGCATACTTTGAAATTTATTATTACATTGATGAAAGTCTTTGAAGATGAGGCATTACATTGACATTTATTAAAAAAAACATAATTTGATTATACATTATAATACTAGTGGTGGTTTCTAAAGATAGCAGTTTTTATTGTTTAAAAAAAATAGGCATGTTTTTGAAATGCCTAAAAACAAGAGGGCTGTAGCCTGCACGTTTTGATTTTATGAATATCTACCGAAAATTCATTGCTGTAGGATTATATAATCTGTTGCTGTAGGTTAAGGTTTAGAGAGAGTGGGAAACGTTATCGCCGTTTGTATGGAGACCGTTTGCTAGAGAATCCTCTTAATCTTTTTTATTTTGTCAATAAATAATTGGTATTATTGGTACAATTTAAACATTCGGTAATTATTCGGCAAATAAACCGAATATTCGGCCGAATACGAACATGAAAAAATATGCCGAATTTGCCGAATACGAATATTCGGCCGAACATTCGGCTTATCTCTAATGGGTATCAAATGAAAGTTTTTTGAAAAAAAAAAAAATTTAAAAAGAAAGGTATTTTTTTTGCAATATGGGTATCAAATGAAAGGCCTTGATGAGCATGTGCTCATCAAGGCCATTGCTATGTAGCAAAAAAACTGAAAAAAAAAATTTTTTTTGCAATATGGGTATCAAATGAAAGGCCTTGATGAGCACTTTCCAAAAAACTGGAAAAAAAAATGAAAAACTGGAAATAAATGAAAAAAAAACGGTTTTTTTTTTCAATATGTGTATCAAATGAAAGGCCTTTATGTGCACATTCCACTTTCCATTTTCTTTTTTCAATTACTGTAAGTAATTTAAAATTAAAATAAAAAGCTTAAAACTTTTAAAACTAAAAAGTTAAAAGTTTAAAAGTACTACACAAGCCTTGGCCGCAACTAGGCATTGATGGACTAACGTATGTTCTTCAATGCCTGTCTTGAGTGCCGCTGCAGTAATGTACTATTCCATTTCAAACTTCGCCCGTGGTCAATTCTTTGTCGTAATCCCTGGAAGGGTTATTTTCTACGTGGCGACAAAGGATTTCAAATGGTTATCTATATATAGCAGTCTGCTGAACGGATTTTGATGGTATTTTTTTACAGTTTGGTAGCTTGGAGTCCAACTTATAAACTAAGCAATTTTTCACATAATTCCGGTAGGTAGAACCTGGGATAAAGCTTGAACTCTCCGTAGTACAGTTTTCATATAAAAAACTAATAACTACCAACCACTTTTTTTCAAAATATTTCCTTTGTACCGACACAACTTTTCTATAGCTTTATTTTATGTATAGATGTAGGTCTGTACGGAACCCTCGGTGGGCGAGCCCGACTCGCACTTGTCCGGTTTTTTTTATTTTTAGTGTAGGTACCTTTTGTATTAGGTAGTGTAGGTATATTATTTAGGTAGAAATTAAAATCGGCTCAGCCAAATGTGAGTTAATCGCGGAGAAACATACATACATGCGGGTCAAACTGAGAACCTCCTTTTTTAAGTCGGTTAAAGAACTACACTTAAGATATCCCTTTTCCAACAAAAACATAATTATCTTATTCAGTTCATAAACAAAGAAGTTATACGACTGATCATCGAGGTAGTTCACACAAAATCATACTATTTTCGTGCTTTTTTTCAAGATTACTTGAAAAGTACTGAACCGATTTCAAAATTTTAAAAAATGGGACCAACTTGGGAGTTTACCTAATGTAATGACGTTTAAATCATTTCAATCGGTCCAGCCGTCTTCGAGTAATCGGTGTACATACAAAAACAAAAAAAAAACAAAAAAAAAAAAAAAAACGGGTCGAATTGAGTACCTCCCTCCTTTTGAAGTCGGTAAAAAATATAAGTGAAGAAATCTGAGGGACAGGGCAAATACCGGGGGTGGGGGTACAGTTCTTTTTTAATTGCTCCAATGCCAACCACACCACACACGCTAGGTTATGCATGACGGTTTTGACCACAGGCATAACCGAGCGGCGTGCATGAGCGGCTTGCATGAAGGTTTTGCAGCTCGGTTAAAACTGTCATGCGTAACCTTACGTGTGTTCTCTCTATTGAACTCGGTTTTGCATGAAGGTTTTGCAGCTCGGTTAAAACCGTCATGCATAACCTAGCGTATATGGCCTGCTTAAGACAACGTACTAGTGCTGCACATAATACTCGTTGGTATCACATAATACTCTCTAACAAGTTGTAGACAGTCCAAGCTGGCGATGACTGCAGTCTCGCCGCGGTTGACCTGTAGTTTGGCCACACACCGGGCAGAAATCCTCAAAGACGTGAGGTCGCTCCTAGAAGCCTGTGAACGCCCCAGGAGGCTTCTGCGCTTCTGGAAGGAGCTGGGATGGCTTGACTAGCCACACCATGCTGTGTTCACGCATAACGGACCAAATGGGAGTCTAAATGCGGAGAAAAGAGCCCATCACCATTTCACCAATACCAATACCAATACCAAACACGTTGTATATAAAAATTAATTACCTACTGTTCGTTAGTCTGGCTAAAACTCAAAAACGGCTTGACCGATTCGATATTTTTTGTTTGCTAATTAGTACTGGTGTGGTTAAAAAACGAAAAAAAAAACCGGCCAAGTGCGAGTCGGACTCGCGCACGAAGTGTTCCGTACCAAAAAACGGCAAAAAAATCACGTTTGTTGAATGGGAGCCCCCTTAAATATTTATTTTATTCTGTTTTTAGTATTTGATATTATGTCGGCAACAAAAATACATCATTTGTGAAAGTTTCAACTGTCTACCTGTTGTCTTTATTAATATAAAGCAAAAAACGGCAAAAAATCACGTTTGTTGTATGGGAGCCTCCCTTAAATATTTATTTTATGCTATTTTTAGTATTTGTTGTTATAGCGGCAACAGAAATACATCATCTGTGAAAATTTCAGCTGTCTACATTTCACGGTTCACGAGATATAGCCTGGTGACAGACAGACAGACAGACAGACGGACAGCGAAGTCTTAGTAATAGGGTCCCGTTTTTACCCTTTGGGTACGGAACCCTAAAAAGGAAAAACCTAAAACAACAGCTAAATAATCGAATATTCAACAATGGCAATTTTGTATGGAAATCGCAATTTCGGATTAACTTTTAATAAAGAGATTATCAAAAGTTGAAAGTGAGGAGCTCGGTGGTGCAGTGGTTTAGCGCCTGGCCCAGCGATTGCGGATGTTAAGCAACTTTCGCAAGGGTCGGTCATAGGATGGGTGACCAAAAATTTATTATCTGGAGCTCCTTCGTGCTTCGGAGAGCACGTTAAGCCCTTGGTCCCGGTTGTATTTGCAATCGTTAACACCCACCAATCCGCATTGGGCCCGCGTAGTGGGTAATGGCCCATCATCCTTATTCATCCATAAGGAAGGCTAGTGCCCCAGCAGTGGGGACATCAAAAAAATAGCTGATTGTCAAAGAGCTTATAAGTTTATCAAAGTAAAATTGATTATCATAAATAGGGAACATGCATAAGTCACCGATTTTGATAAATTTGAGCTTGATTGCTGCGGACACGTATAAAAACATGATGGAACAGAAAAATAAAAAATAAAATGTATTACTTTAGTTTTATCACACAAGGGAAAATAACGAATCTTTTTTTTTCGTTTTCGGATATAATGCACTTAACAGTCGGATAGAACATCAAATAAGAAATAAATATTTTGTATGACACATATGTACTTAAACGCAATATTTAGGGAGATATTTGAAAATTCTTGGCTAACTCCATACTAATGCACTGAAACGTGACATGAGTGACGTCACAAATGTTGACCTTTTTGTATAGAGCGTTTTCGGCGGGTGCTGCTGCGTGCTAACTTCAAGTGACTATATCACGAGAAAAAAACACAAGAGAAAAGTTTTAATATTACAGTTGATTTTCTCACGCATTATACTTTTGATTTTGATACAAAAAAAATTGATGCATGTTCCCCATTGTAGGTGATACGAATAAAACTAAAACAAAAATTTTGACGTCACAGTTTGGTGCAATGATATTGTATTTTTTTCTAAAATTTTTGTAACAAATTTAATTATTTAGAGATGTGAATAATTATATCATGTTTATATTAGGGCCCTATTTAATAACGTGACAATTTGTCAATTGTCATGACAATTTGGTTTACATTGTGGTGTAGCTGTGTGTGGTTTGTTCTATTTTCAAATTGGTTGACGCAATGCATATAAAATTTTCATGACAGGTGACAAATTGTCACGTTTATGATGCTTAATTTACTCCGGTTGTAAAGGTAGGATTAATTTCAGTAAACTATCAAAATTATTATTGCATTTTATCATAATTACAACTGACTTAAGAAAACCCAAATTACCCTCCAAAACTTAGTTATTGCATTATAAATATGAGAAGTCGAGTGAATATCTACTGGCAAAATGCCACTGACTAGTACCTAATGAAGCCCTCTCGGTTTGGCTAGCTTACTATCGAAATACAGGGTGTCCCAAAACTTTGCACACGGAGGGAATGAAGGTAAGAAATTTTACTGATAGAATTATTTTGATTTTAAAAATAATTGGAACTGCTTTCAAAGACTTAAAAAAAACCATACAATACGTAAGGTAATAATTAAAAATGTCATGGTCTTTTTGTTTATGATGTTGTGTTATTCAATAAAAAATAATCATCATGAGTACCCTTTCGAGCGGTAACGTAAAAATAAAAGATTGTTTTTAACCGACTTCAAAAAAGGAGATTGTTTTCAGTTCGTCGGAATCTTTGTTTTTTTTTACGTTTCATATTGGGTCGGTTCGATTCCTGGTTTAAAGCAAGTGATTTTTCAAAAATCTTAGAATGCAGTTCCAATTATTTTTAAAATCTAAATTAAGTCTATATCAGTAAACTTTCCTACCTTTAATATTTAAGGTAGGTACTTCCCTCCGCGTGGCAATGTTTTGGGACACCGGCACCCTGATTATCTAAAAAGAAACTATTTAGCAACCGGTTTCATTCCACATACATTGCTACTTTTCTTTGGTATGTTTTTTTTTTAATCCAAAAAGAAGTAGCAATGGATCACTATAATCTATGAACTGCATAGATAATCAGCCCGCCGGTTTATTGGACCACGACTGGAAAATATAATTTACTAAGTACTAGGTGAAAATATACAAAATCAAATTTTTATTTAAAGACTCCAAACTTATTTCAATAGTTAGAAATAGTCTTGTCACTTTAACTCCAATAAAAATGACATTTAAAACATGAACTAATAAAAAAAAGGTATGTACCTTTTTCAATCAAAGGTACCGAATAGCACGTATCTTTTGATTCAATCAACATCAACATTGAAATAAAAGTATAAAGAAAATTTCAACGGCTTTATATTCCTCTTAACCCCAAAACGTATTGTACTTACCACTTTACATTATACGTAAAAACAAAAAACCGACTTCAAAAAACCTACCTCTAAAAAGCAAGAAATAATATTCGTAATAATAAAAACACGTCTATTGAAGTCGGGTGGGGCTGGAGTACAAATTCCTTTTTAGGGTTCCGTAGCCTAAATGGCAAAAAACGGAACCCTTATAGATTCGTCATGTCTGTCTGTCTGTCTGTCTGTCTGTCCGTATGTCACAGCCACTTTATTCCGAAAGTATTAAGACTACATAGTTGAAACTTGGTAGGTAGGTGTATTCTGTTAACCGCTTACCGAATTTAATACAAAAATAAGAAAAATAAAAGATTAAGGGGGGGCTCCCCATACATGGAACTGAAACTGAAAAAAAAAATGTTTCTTCAAACCAACACGTGTTGGGTGTCTATAGATAGGTCTTCAAAAATGACATTGAGGTTCTTAAGACAACTTTTTCTCAAAGTCAACCGTTTGAAAGATATACACCGCCAAAGTGGTAAAATGTGTGTCCCCCCCCCTTTAACTTTTGAAATAAGAGAGTAAAAAATCTAAAAAAAAAATATGCTGTAGATCTTAATAAACACTTTCAACCAAAATTAGTTTGAACGAGATGTAGTAATTAGTTTTTGAGATATAGCAAATTTTCCGAAACCGCAAATTAATATAACTTTGTCATTCATACCAACACTGTGAAGAACAAAGTTATTTTTGCATACGAAAAATGATAGGTGGTATTAAATATGGTATGGTATAAGGTAACTACGGAACCCTATGGCGCGTGGCCCGACACGCACTTGGCCGGTTTTTTTTATTCTAAAAGCCCCACCCGACTTCAATAGACGTGTTTTTATTATTACGACTATTATTTCTTGCTTTTTAGAGGTAGGTTTTTTGAAGTCGGTTTTGTTTTTTTAAACAATTTTTATTTTTTTATTTTTAGTGTAGGTACCTTTTGTATTAGGTAGTGTAGGTATATTATTTGGGTAGAAAAATCGGCTCAGCCAAACGTGAGTTAATCGCGGAGAAACATACATACATGCGGGTCAAACTAGGAACCTCCTTTTTTAAGTCGGTTAAAGAACTACACTTAAGATATCCCTTTTCAAACAAAAAAATAATTATCTTATTTAGTTCATAAACAAAGAAGTTATACGACTGATCATCGAGGTAGTTCACACAAAAATCATACTATTTTCGTGCTTTTTTCAAGATTACTTGAAAAGTACTGAACCGATTTCAAAATTTTGAAAAATGGGACCAATTTGGAAGTTTACCTAATCTAATAACGTTTGAATCATTTCAATCGGATCAGCCGTCTTCGAGTAATCGGTGTACATACAAAAAACAAAAAAAAAAAACGGGTCGAATTGAGTACCTCCCTCCTTTTGAAGTCGGTAAAATGTATAATGCTAAGGGGAATAAACCGTTGCAATTAGCATTATACATTTTTACGTTCTAAAGAACGTAACGTAGATTAGAGTTAGTTTCAAAATCTCTAAGTCTACATACGCACTGACAGGCGGCTTGCTTAGCGCCTAGTCTTAGCCTTGATAGTCACTTAGCGTGTAGCGAAGTGAAAGGAACGTTGTATAATGCTTGCAACTGGCCACAGCGCCTAGACCCTATCGAGTCACCTAGCGTGTAGCGAAGTGAAATGAAACCGGTCAAGAGCGAGTCGGACTCGCGCACCGAGGGTTCCGTACCATCATAATTGCACCATTAAACCACACTGCAGAGTAGAATAATAAAATCAATATTGCAGTTTTAGGTCAGCGCCATCTCTTGACCGATAGTGGAACTAATGTTAACTTTTTTAGAAATTTGTTAATTTCTAAAGAAGTGTGTTATATGGAGACATCGTTTTATTTTTCCTGTAATTTTTATATAAACTGCTATCACATAGAATTATTTCAGATTTTTCTCTTTGCAAACTTCGGAGATAAGGGGGGGGGGGGGACGGTATTTTTTTACATTTTTCATTATAAATCGAAAACTATGCGGCCTAAAACAAAAAAGAGAATGAATAAAAACGTGCAAACGGCGCTCTTTCATATGATACCCCACATTTTTAAGACCCCTTTTCAGTCCCTGTTGTAAAAAAGATATTTATTTTTTTATTTATTTCTTATTTGCAAAATAGTTGGGCAAATGTTATCTTAAACCATTCTAAATTTCAAGTTGATACCATTAGTAGTTCTCGAGATATCCAGCTGTGACAGACAGACAGACTGAGTCACACCATAAGGGTTCCTTTTTTAGCATTTTGGTACGGAACCCTAAAAAGTCTATAACGTCTCATAGCGAAGGCGCCAAGCGCACAGTATGCCAGTCGCATACTGTGCGCTTGGCGCCTTCAACTCTGAACATTTAGAACATTACTTTCACTTCGCTACACGCTAGGCTCTAAGATCTAAGCAAGCCGCTTGTCAGTGCGTACATGGCCTAGGAGCCCAGAATTCTAGAAAGCACTCTTATTATCTAATATATTATTTTGTTCACACTAACATTAAATTTTAACACTACCGCGCTGGTAAAACTAATTTGATACTTTACCCCTTTCAATTAGCTTAGTTGAGTGCGAACATGTTGTAACCACGGCTTGATTAATGATTACAATTTGAACTATTCCATTCATTAGCGAGCTTATTCAAACAAAGAAAAACAATATAAACTTTTTGGAACAACAACTTCGTTAATTAAAAATAAAGTTCCCTTAGATTCCTAAAGTTCTTTTACCTAAGAGATGTGGGTAACCTACGTTGTCCGAAAAGGTAGGTAATATTAGTTTTCTCTCGTCGTAAATTGTAAAAGTTTTCTAATATTGATAACATTCAAACTTTGAGATGAGCTGAAACTGACCGTAATTCATCAAAAATTAAATAATCCAGCACTTATTAACTTTAAGAAGATAGCACGTGATTTTATACTCCGAAGAAACGGCAAGAAACTTTGGGTTCATAATATAAAGAGCCGCTCGGAACAAACCACTACTTTCCGCACACGCACTCCATAGACATGTCGTACTGGAAATTTCAGGCTATGTCAAGCTGTTGTGTAGCAGTACAAAGCAACAAAACAAGTGATAGTCTAAGCGGTCATGGGATTTTTGGTAACGATCAAGGAAAAGGTTAGATTCATTTTCATGGGTTGTAGAGTGGTCCCCTAATGTGAATGATCTCGGTCTGCCTGCTCTCAGTGGTTGCAACTTCGAGTTATAGCGCTTACAAGAGGCATCATTGTTACGAAAAAAAAACGATCAGATAAATGGTCAGTTTTGGTATATATTCAAAGTATGTCGTCTCTACAGACGAAACAAGTTGGTCTGCCGGCTCATAGTGGTTGCATTTCTGAACTATGACGTGCGCAAGTCACGTCATTGTTACGAAAAAAAACGATAAGGGAAATGGTCAGTTTTAGTACCTATTCAAAGTATAGTATCTCCACGGGTGAAACAAGTTGGTCTGCCGGCTCTCAGTGGTTGTATTTCAGAACTATCATTGTGTACGCAAGACGCTTATTTGTAGAGAAAGCTTAAAAAAACTTTGAAAAACGGGACAATAGGCGAATTTTTAAGTGCACGCCGGCAGCTTGCATATCTGTGACTGTACGACTCCCCTCCCCCCCTTAAGGCATCTCTACACTCGCGCGCAAAAAGCCCCAAACCTCCAGCGAAGCATAGTGTGGAACCGATTTAAATCGAATCCACACACCCACGTGTGAATATGGAGAGGTCTTTATGCATGTGCCACTGCGCACCCCCATCCCCCCCCCCCCACGTCCGGCTTTAGCGTCAATAGAAATGTTCGATCCGGGTGCCTTGTTTTTGATATTCCGGATCGCCATGGATCGTAATTCACTGTATCGATCCAGATTATAGAATCTGGATCGATAGGTATCGGCTACACGCTCGGTAAATACTGTGGTCCAGCGCCATAGAGTAAATTTTAACCACGGAAAGTTGAATTGAATTGAATATTCCATACAAATTACTTTCCATGGTTAAAATTTACTCTATGGCGATGGACCACAGTTAGTCTAAGCGGTCACGGGATTTTTGGTAACGATCAAGGAAAAAGTTAGATGCATTTTCATGGGTTATAGAGTGGTCCCCTAATGTGAATGATGTCGGTCGGTCTGCCTGCTCTCAGTGGTTGCAACTTCGAGTTACAGCGATTATAAGAGGCTTCATTGTTACGAAAAAAAAACGATCAGAGAAATGGTCAGTTTTAGTACCTATTCAAAGTATGTTGTCTCCATAGCTGAAATGATGTGGTCTGCCGGCTCTCAGTGGTTGAATTTCAGAGCTATGACGTGCGCAAGTTACAACAAAATTTTTTTTCGTCAAATTGTATTTTTATAAATTCTAATCGATAGAACTCTTTATTATAATGAAAAAAAATCTCAAGCCATTTTTGTCTAAAATGAATAGATTTGTCGGAAAAAAATACTTTTTGTTTTTTTTTTGTATGGAGTGAGATATTCAATGTGCTCTTACGGCCAATTCTTAATTGTTTCTGCCTCAAAACTACTTCTGCGTCAATATTTCAAACGTTTAAAATAATCATACACTATCAACGCGCGCCCAAAATTGTTCATTCACACAGCTTGGATTTCGAAACAGTATAAAATCGTACTTTTAGTAAAAACTGTTTTTTGCCATTCTTTATTATTTTCATCAATTTTAACACTAGAAAAGCCAACAAAACGTTCAGTTAAGGTCTATTATACAATTGTTTTTACCATAATTACAACGCAACTAAAATATAAAGCTAAAATGTTCTCACAAAAGACTATAAATATCTGAGTTGTAATTGTTAATTGTTTTGATCTGACCAAATTCCTAATGAACTCTTAAGAGGTATTGCGGAAGAGATGCGGCCAATACTGGCTAAAGTTTTCAACGAAATACTACGCACGGTTAATATACCTAGACAATGGGCAAAATCACACATAATACTCTTACATAAGAAAGGATCAAGGAAGGACATAGGAAACTACAAGCCCATTTCACTGATTTCAAACACATACAAAGTCTCTGCAAAGGTCTTACTAGAAATAATATTTATTTATTTTTATTTATTTGTGGTATCTGGTAATCTTGATGAAAATCAACCAATCAAACAGGCTGGGCTCAGGAAAAACTACAATACAATATATCACATCACCATCAAACAACTCATCCAAAAACACAACGAATATTATAAGCCAATTTACAAAGCTAATTTCAATACCATTTATCTGATGTCCTTACATTTATTTTAATGAAACAAAGAAGACCTAAAATTTTAAGTGATTTACTTAATAAAATAACTGTATCACCTTATTTAAAAGAAAATTAACTTTTTATTACCACACGTAACATGACTTAACTAATATTAAAGAATAGACTACCTAATACAATTAAAATTAAATAAAGATTACTAAAATTTACAGGGCTTTGTACACATAGCTTCTTAAATAGAGACATACAATAAGACCCAATGTATAATGTTAAATATGTATATGGATAATTAGATAAACAATTTAATTTTCATACAAACAAAGTAACTTTGATGCGTTGATCGTTTCACTCGCTAGCAGCGACCGGAAATTCCCTTTTTTGGTTAACCTAATTGATAGGGAAACCCTAATAAAAAACTTACCAAATGATAGGGTTTCCCTTTCGATAGGGTTAGTCGATGTTATGCTTACCGTATTGATAGGGTTTTTGAAAACAAGTCTATGAAATACCCAATCAAAAACCCTTTTAATGGTAAGCGGTTCATGAAATACCCAATCAAAACCCCTTTAACGGAAAGCGGTTCCGGTTCCTGCTCGCAAGTTCGACGACTTCCAACCTCCCGAACAAGCCGGGTTCCGAAAAGGCTTTAGTACCATAGACCACATCCATTAAATCTGCTACTATGCTTGGCGTTCGTGGACTATGAGAAAGCCTTTGATTTGATTGAAACCTGGGCGGTGCTGCAGTCTCTCTAAAGTTGCCAAGTGGACTACAGGTATATCGAGGTGATGTGGTACTTTTACGAAAATGCCACCATGTTGATCCGAGTAAAGAACCAGAGCACAAATCGTATCCAACTGCAGCGAGGTGTGAGACAGGGAGATGCTATTTTCCCGAAACTATTCACGGCTGCGTTGGATGATATCTTTAAACTCTTAGACTGGAAAGGACTCAGAATCAAGATGAATGACCAGTACCTAACACACCTTCGTTTTGCCGATGATATAGTTCTTATGGCTGAAACCTTGGAAGACTTGAACACAATGCTTGAAGATCTCCGTTAGTGCTTCCCAAAGAGTGGGTCTCAAGATAAACATTTATAAGACGAAAATCATATCGAATGCCCATGTTGTGCCCACTCCTGTTCATGTTGGGAACACTAGGAGTTGTTGTCTATTACGTAGAAGTACCTAGGACAGGCAGTCCAGTTAGGTAAGTCCAACTGCGGGAAAGAGATCTCTCGTTGAATCAAACTCAGATTGGTAGCATTCGGGCAGCTTCGAAAACATATTTCCGTCAGATTTACCTCAGTGTCTCAAGACGTAAGTCTATGACCAGTGTGTTGTCAGTAATGACTTCGGCAGTGAAACGTGGCCGCAAACTATGGGTCTCATAAAGAGGCTCAAGGTCACCCAGCGTGCAAAGAAGAGAGTCATAATCGGCGTTTTTCTGCGTGATCGAATCAGAAATGAAGAGATCCGCAGGAAAACTAAAGTAATCAACATCGCTCGAAGGATTGCTCAGTTGAAGTGGCAGTAGGCTGGACACATAGCGAGAAGAACCGATGGCCGTTGGGGGGGAAAGGTTTTGGAATGGCAACCGCGGACCGGACGACGCTCCGTGGGTAGGCCCCCGACAAGGTGGACCGACGATCTGGTAAAGGTCGCGGGAAACCATTGGATGCAAGCAGTGCAGGACCGTTCGTCGTGGAGATCCTTGGAGGTGGCCTATACCCAGCAGTGGGTGTCGTGCGGCTTATATGATGATACATCAAAGTGATCTGTACAGCATTTTAAGAGCTGTATGTACCCAAGTTCTCCTTTTCAGGATTTCCATACCTTTTAATGCTATTTACGTGATTTTTTTTAAACTTATCGAAACAGCTCTTACAATCCTGATAGATCAGTTGTGTGTGTATTGCGATCTGAATCTCCTTCATTTCTTTCTTGATAGCCGTCTTCAAATCACAGCTTGATCAATCCCTGGCGGAGGATGTATGAAAATAATTTAACTGGTGCTTCTTATTATCTGTCGCATAATAAAATATTGATGATTTTAGTTTCTGCTTGTTTGTATGTCCATCAGCGTCCATGAAGAGCTCGGTGGCGCAGTGCTTTAGCGCCTCGCCCAGCGATTGCGGAGGTTAAGCAACGTTCGCAAGGGTCGGTCATGGGATGGGTGACCAAAAATTTATTATCTCGAGCTCCTCCGTGCTTCGGAAGGCACGTTAAGCCTTTGGTCCCGGCTGCATTTGCAGTCGTTAACACCCACCAATCCGCATTGGGCCCGCGTGGTGGGTTATGGCCCGTCATCTTCCTTATCTACCCATAAGGAAGGCCTGTGCCCCAGCAGTGGGGACATTAAAATGGCTTGTTTGTATGAATGTTCATAAATACAATTTTGATCTTAACATATCTCCAAAATCTTTAATTTTGTTATAAATTACTTATAAACGAGCCTATTTTTTTAAGTAAAGCCATATAAAGGTTTTTAAAAATCATAATAAAATTAAGTTTCTATCGTTAATATTTTAAAAACTTCAATTATTTGAATATTATATTAATCATTGATCTGAATTAACCTTTTCTCTTTTTTTTCTCTTTCCTTGTAAAATAATAATACTATTTTAGTTTGTAAAAACCCGCCTGGGCCTTACTTAACATCCCGCTGCATTTTGTTATTTCGGTTTTATTTGATTTATTATGGTAAAAAAGTCATCCCATAGTAATAATAGTGATCAAAAGTTTTGTTGGCTTTTATTGTGTTTTAATTGATGAGAAAGTAATAAATAACGACAAAACAATCAGTTTTTACTTAAAAATTACGATTTGATACTGTTTCGAAATCCAATATGTATTAAACGGACAATTTTGGGCTCGCATTGATAGTGTAGGATTATTTAAATGTTTAAAATAACAGTAAAATATTGACGCAGAAGTAGTTTTGAGGCAGAAACAATTAGGAATTGGCCGTAAGAGCACATTGAATATCTCACTCCATACAAAAAAAAAAACAAAAAGTATTTTTTACTGACCAATCTATTCATTTTAGACAAAAATGGCTTAAGATTTTTTTTCACTATTATAAAGAGATCTATCGATTAGAATTTTAAAAAATACAATTTGACGAAAAAAAATATTTGTTGTAACTTGCGCGCGTCATAGCTCTGAAATGCAACCACTGAGAGCCGGCAGACCACATCATTTCAGCTACGGAGATGCTATACTTTGAATAGGTACTAAAACTGACCATTTCTCTGATCGTTTTTTTTCGTAACAATGAAGCCTCTTATAATCGCTGTAACTCGAAGTTGCAACCACTGAGAGCAGGCAGACCGACCGACATCATTCACATTAGGGGACCACTCTATAACCCATGAAAATGCATCTAACTTTTTCCTTGATCGTTACCAAAAATCCCGGGACCGCTTAGACTAACTGTGGTCCATCGCCATAGAGTAAATTTTAACCATGGAAAGTAATTTGTATGGAATATTCAATATTTTACTTTCCGTGGTTAAAATTTACTCTATGGCGCTGGACCACAGTATTTACCGAGCGTGTAGCCGATGCCTATCGATCCAGATTCTATAATCTGGATTTACAGATACAGTACAGATACAGTGAATTACGATCCATGGCGATCCGGAATATCAATACAAGGCACCCGGATCGAACATCTCTATTGACGCTAAAGCCGGACGTGGGGGGGGGGGATGGGGGGGGCGCAGTGGCACAGGCATAAAGACCTCTCCATATCCACGCGCGGGTGTGTGGATTCGATTTAAATCGGTTCCACACTATGCTTCGCTGGAGGTTTGGGGCTATTCGCGCGCGAGTGTAGAGATGCCTTAAGGTGGGGAGGGGACTCATACAGTCACAGATACGCAAGCTGCCGGCGTGCATTTAAAAATTCGCCTATTGTCCCGTTTTTCAAAGTTTTTTTAGGCTTTCTCTACAAATAAGCGTCTTGCGTACACAATGATAGTTCTGAAATACAACCACTGAGAGCCGGCAGACCAACTTGTTTCACCCGTGGAGATACTATACTTTGAATAGGTACTAAAACTGACCATTTCCCTTATCGTTTTTTTTCGTAACAATGACGTGACTTGCGCACGTCATAGTTCAGAAATGCAACCACTATGAGCCGGCAGACCAACTTGTTTCGTCTGTAGAGACGACATACTTTGAATATATACCAAAACTGACCATTTCTCTGATCGTTTTTTTTTCGTAACAATGATGCCTCTTGTAAGCGCTATAACTCGAAGTTGCAACCACTGAGAGCAGGCAGACCGAGATCATTCACATTAGGGGACCACTCTACAACCCATGAAAATGAATCTAACCTTTTCCTTGATCGTTACCAAAAATCCTGCGACCGCTCAGTCTATGACGGAAAGTGGCAAGGTATTAAGAGCCGGCCAGCGAGATCGGTACATCATTATGAAATCGCCGTCGAGCGCGCGCACCTGGCCGCCGCGGCCAGCGGCCAACGAGTTTGAAGCGACGGTTTTGGCCGCGTGTTTGGTCGCGCACCTTGCCACAGAATACATAATAGTACAAGTACAGAAGCCGCATTCCGCAATATCATTTAATTAAATAGCGACTCTTGCCACGACTCAATAAGGCACAATTCAGATCGCACACTGCTACAGCGCCTACAGTTATATTCACCTAGAAGTTTTCTCTCTTTCTATTGCGTAGCTCTCATCTCTTCAGACGCGGTTAGGGTTGTCTTCTTTTATTTAAAACTAGCGGCCGCCCGCGGTTTCACCCGCGTGGTTCCCGTTCCCGTGGGAAAATCGGGATAAAAAGTATTCTGTTTTAATCTGGGCTATCTTCTATCTGTGTGTCAAATTTCAACCAAATCCGTTCAGTAGTTTTTGCGTGATTGAGGAACAAACATCCAAACCCACAAACTTTCACATTTATAATATTAGTAGGATAATATTACCTACGCAGTTCATTTGAACTGCGTAATATTATATTATAAAAGGAAAGCGATTTCACGAACTATGGTTAAAGAAAATCTTACAATAATATTCGAACATTACTATGATATTTAATAATCTAAATAGGTACCTAGTACGTAAACATAGGAGACATAATGATAACAAAAGTCAACTTGGTAGGTGGTTAGGTATCTATCCTAAAGTACAGACTACAGATACTATATAGGTAAGCACTTAGTTGTTTATCCTTACTTGTCCTATTTAGTTATTTAGAAAACAGTTTTTGTTTGTTGTCGTACAACACCTATTAAAATATTATGCTTTTTTACGAAATCAAATTATCATGATAATTAACTTTATTTCGTAAGTAGGTAAGTAAGAATCTATCTTATCTATAAATTATTATTTCATTTCAATAAATAGTTGGGTGAAGATTGTTTAGCAAATAAGACAAGTAGGTTCCTACCTAAGAATAAACGGTCTATAAGTATATAAACTCGGTACCTATCTACCTATAAGTAAAGTAGACAAGCGTAATTCTTCTTACCACTTTACTATATTATGTATGACAAAATGACAGTAAGCGCGGGAAACGTGCGCGGCGGTCGCGCTCAGGCGGGCGTGCGGCCCTCTGCCAGTTGTATCGTGGACGATACGCCGAGTGGTAGGTTATAACGCGTGGCCTTGAGCGAGTAACGGACGCCTGACCTGCCGGCCGCTCGGCCAGGCCGCAAGTGCACTATGTGTCTAAGTCCTCCGTCTTTTTGTTCTTACAAAAGTCGTAAAAGATTGCAGTTTGACTTCCTGTAATTATATTTTACCCTTTATATCATATCTTCTTCGATTACCTATACCTGCATAACTTGATAAAAGAAATCATTACGTTTTAGTCAACTATTCAATGCAAACATAAAACGAAAAATCAAGTAAGAATTATTAAAATAGCTCTTTGACTGGCCAGTGCTAACTACATAATACACAGAATACCTACGAGAACATTTTGTTTACTGCATTAAAAACAATTGAATTGAGTCAAAAAATGTGTAATAAATAAAAATCGACTTCAAAAAACCTACCTCTAAAAAGCAAGAAATAATATTCGTAATAATCAAAACACGTCTATTGAAGTCGGGTGGGGCTGGAGTACGAATTCCTTTTTTTATTCTAAAAGTTTTTTGCTCGATATTAATAACGACAACAGGTAGACAGTTGAAATTTTCACAGATGATGTATTTCTGTTGCCGCTATAACAAAAAATACTAAAAACAGAATAAAACTAATATTTAAGGGGGGCTTCCATACAACAAACGTATTTTTTTTGCCGTTTTTGGTACGGAACCCTTCGTGCGCGAGTCCGACTCGCACTTGGCCGGTTTTTTTGTTTCCTGCTTAGCACATGAATCTGTAATATCAGCTATTTCGTTGTTTGAGCCGTTAAATAACCTTGTTATTTCATTCTGTTCCAAATTTTTATACATAATGCAGTTTTTATTTGCAATATTGCTGTCCAATTTCCTCACAATCGAAGTGAAAAGCAGAGTGTATATAACTCGTACATAAAACCCATTTTATGCGCTTGTTGTACAATTTACTATTTGTGTGGCCGAAGAACAATATTGAATACTAATTGCCATGTTCCCTGTAGTTTTCATTAACCGCGGTAATATTATAATATGTTATGGATTTACTGCGGTGTCATCAAACAAGTATCCATCAAATACGACACGAACACTTTGACACTTAGCAATTTGTCGGTGGCACGTAGGAGGTGACAAGAAAGGGTTTCCAACAACAATACATAATTTATTGACAATGTTATTAAACTTATTATGAAATTATAACACATTAAACATTACATCATTTAAAATTTGAGTTATGCTGGTTGCAAACCAAGACTTAATTAAGTTAGTTAAGCTTAGCTCGTATAGCTGAGGTAGTTTTTATACTTGTGACATACACTTGGCGTCAGAAAAATCGCACTTTTTCGAAAATAAGTTTAGACTTTGCCACCTGCTATTGCTAGCTAACGTTTTATTGTGAAAATGTTGATATCTATTAAAAGTACATTTAATGAGCTTTCAGTTAAGAATTGTTTGATTTAATCAACATCCATAAAAAGCGTTATTGCTTGCGCCACCGGCTTGAAAAGCGGTCAATTCAGAAAAGGCGGGTAAATTCGCTATCGAGATGATGGAGAAAACATACTTCAACAGTTCAATTAAAAAAAGGAATACCCAAGATGGATACTACTGCCCATGAAGTTGCTCAAATATTGCAAAAAAATGAGGCAATGTAATGTTGCTCGGAAACTGAATCTCAGTAATTGATTCCGTTCAACGAGTATTCCAACGGTTTCTAAAGACTGTTGGCTATGTCCGACGGGGTAGAAGTTTTAATAACACATACCTACTATACCTACATAGATGGGATTAAATTAACTTTGAAGAAATTTTTGAAAAAGTGCGATTTTTCTGACGCCGAGTGTAGTTTAATAAACCACGATTCTTTATACATAAAGGTTCAGCTCATAATATTTATATTGGCATAAGATCGACGTTCCCTTAGACGTCAGTTAAAGTGGAAATAAAAAAAGAAACAACACAGAACAGTGTTCAATGGTCAGCAAAGCTGATTTCCGTTTCGAAGCGGAAAATTGAAAAGTTATAGAATTTCCCGTTAGGTTGTTAAATATAGACACAGTAAAAAATGTTCATACAGTATAACATTAATGATGAATAGAAATACCTATACTGAATATTTACCAATATAAAGGTACCTACGAGTTGGCAGCCGACCGCACGCGACATGAAGCAGCGACGTGTCGCCACCTTATGTCGCGTAAGCTACTGGTTTCCATTTATTTCTATGAAATACCTTTCGTAGCCAGCGACGCGAAGTGTCGTGTCGCCCGACCGCACATCAGGGGTCAAGTCTGCTTATGTTAACGTCAAAATCGTGTTTCAAAGGTGTTTGGATAGTAATGCTTTTCGACCCAGTTCTTGTTTCTTAAATCCAAAACCGAAACACATTGTATTTCTTAAACCCAAAACGGAAATACATTGTGTCTCGATTTTGGGTTTGAGATACAAGAACTTTGTCAAAAAGCATTACCATTTAAACACCATTGAAACACAATTTTGACATTAACATTAGCAGACTTGACCCCCAGCCCAGTAGTGCCTACTTCGGAGCGACAACACGTTAAATTTGCTTAAAAAAACGCCGTGTCATGACTGTAGCGACATAATGCGGTGGTGTCGTGTCGCATGTGGTCGGCTGCCAACTCGCACCTTTGGTTACGGTATGGCCCATTCACATTGTCCATCAAAAAGGCTGATGATGATGTCGGATTTACCTCTACTACAAATTAATTAATAAATTATGCAGAAAAAAATAATTTTGACGATAGCGATCCAGTTAAAGGGTAAGATAATGTTTGTGTGATAAGCTTAGGTAGGTATGTTTTTCTTTTTGAGTCATTGATGTTCATGATATCCATATTTTTGTGTATTTGATTCGTTATTAGTCTTCATTTGAAACTAAATAAACACGACGAGTTATTTGTTTTTTTATTATTAAGGTATCAAAGTGATACGAAGTTTAGCAGACTGTTAACGTCATAATCGTGTTTCAATTGTGTTTGAATTGTAATTCTTTTTGACACAGTTCTTGTTTTAAGAAACAAGACCTAAAACCGAAACACAATTAAATAACGATTATGAAATAAACAATAGCAGATTTGGGCACCTAAACGATAAAAAAAACTGTTGTTTCCTTTAAAATTGAATTCCCTCTAAATAGAGAAATTATATACTAAAACAGTTCTTTCACTGTGGCCAAACCCAAGACTTTCCCTTTTGTTTCTTTGAAGTTTTATTGGATTTTTCCGAAGCGGTCACCCTGTCGAAGATGAAAGTAAAGGACCATACAATGTTGACTACCTTGAAACCCTCTTTATGCCCTATGTAACAAAAGCTGTATTTACAGTGCAACTGTTTGACTTGATGTGCTGATGTGTGTACTTTGAGTTTGCTATTGATATTTTTACGGGAACGCGTTTACTCGTAGTTTTCTACTCGCAGCTCCCTAAAGAACAAAGACAAATACTCATATAAGCGTTGACCTTCAAATAGTTATTTTTAAGTTGATGTAAGTATAGTATAATGATAGTAAAATTATATTTGAATAGTTACTATGACTGCCATCATCATCATATCAGCCGCACGACACCCACTGCTGGGTATAGGCCTCCCCCAAGGATCTCCACGACGATCGGTCCTGCGCTGCCCGCATCCAGCGGCGCACCAGATCGTCGGTCCACCTTGTCGGAGGCCTACCCACGGAGCATCGTCCGGTGCGCGGTCGCCATTACAGAACCTTTCCGCCCCAACGGCCGTCGGTTCTTTTCGCTATGTGTCCAGCCCACTGCCACTTCAGCTGAGCAATCCTTCGAGTGATGTCGGTTACTGACTATGACTGTAGAACACTCGTATATTATTTATTAATTTGGCAATCAGAAAAAATATGTAATGGTAAAATCAATATGTTCTATCTAATTTATATTAATTATTACCAATTTTTATTATTAATTTTCTCTACCTCTGTCAGCCGATTATTATTTTAGTTAGCAATTTATAAAAAAAAATAAAAATGCAATATTTATGAGCTACAATACCTACTTCTCTATGCATGTGAATTGATAAAATCAACATTTTTACACGTCAAAATGAGGGTTTTGTAACTGACTTCTCCCAATTTTCTAAATATCTGGACCCCTACAAGATGCGACGTAATTGATTGCTACTACAACTTAGACACGTCGTTTCTGAAACATGGTTCGAGGCGGTACAAAGGCTTTTGAACTGCTCAAACCGCAGGCCTCTGTGGAAATAACGACACACGTCATTCAGTGAGATTCGCCACATTGCCTTTACACCCATCCATTCAATCATATTGGTAGAATGCCAGTACAGTTGTTCGATTCTAAACTCTAGTCTAATCATCGATAAAATTGAAAGTTCAGTGATCACTTTTGTCTCGTTGTGGGTATGAGCTAATTCCTGTCGAAATTGTGACAGTATTCCAGCAGAGTACAGTCAGCAGCACATCATATTATTCAAAACTGTCAAAATACTCCAATCGATCCGTATTACTTTATCTATCAAAATATTATAATTAAGAAATGAGAGATGTTGGGTAACCCAAGTCAAAATCACCAGCCCCAGGCTTCATTTTCATAAGAACTGCCCATTTTGTATTTTGGAGGTTTAATTTTAATTTTGATAATTGTGTTTTTCCTTGATTTTGTTTTTTTTATTTGACTGTATAAGTTATTCTACTTTTTTCTAGAGAACAACTGCATTTAATACTAAATAGTATACTAGAAAAAATATGACTATAGTGACTCGGTAGCTCAGAGGTCAGAGCATTGGACCAAACATCCAAAGGTCGCGGGTTCGAATATCATCCGCGAATTAATCTAATGCGAGCTAATGCGAGTCGTAATTTTTTCTAATACCTACATATTTACATAATACACGCTGACATTTTAATTATTTGGTTCCCGCAGTAGGACGGTTCCACTCATGATTACAAGCAACTTTTATTATGGAGTCAACTCGCATATCGCGAAAAAAAAATCAGCTGTTCCATACAAAAGCGCAATACCTACTAGACCTTAATGTATTAAAAATTTCACGATGTTTAGTATTGTATAAAAATAGCATTGTGAATGCAAAAATCTCAAATTTAAAAATTACCTTTAACTAAATACGGATACTCACCAAAATTAACAGCAACAATTTATCAAATTCCAGCGGTCGACCACAACATATCAACATAATTATGTTGTACAATGGGTTGTAACAGTCAACTGAGTGATTGCTCTGTTTGTTGCGGCTGATTGGGCACATCGGGGACAAATTGATTCCAACCATGTATGCTGGAGGGGTAAGGTTAGAAGGCTTCGATGTATCGTCATTATAGTGAAGAAAAAACCAATAGTTGCAGTAATTTCTTAATGTGAGTTGCACCAAAACGCTGTCAAAGTTAAAGTTATCGTCAAATGGTAATGCTAACTATTTGTCACGTCAAACTGATCAAAGGACATCATGCTGGCTGGCAACCTCTTTTTTTG
The DNA here is from genome assembly GCA_943789525.1 of Agriphila geniculea. Classification (NCBI taxonomy): domain Eukaryota; kingdom Metazoa; phylum Arthropoda; class Insecta; order Lepidoptera; family Crambidae; genus Agriphila; species Agriphila geniculea. Next base: position 8,247,704 of record OX038889.1, on the reverse strand, counting down.
GCTAACTTGTGCTTATGCTTAACCGGTAAGTACTATAACAAGCTTGTTATTGTTAAAGTAAGATGGTGCATTAGAGTCTTATTATAGACAGTGGAAGCTTTGACGTACATTTGGACACAGAATCAGATAATGAATATTGTTTATTCTGGACTACATTATGAATTGCCCATAAGATATGTGTACCCTGTATTATGTTATAGCTAATACCCGAAGTGCGGCTACACCTAGTTTTAGCCGGCTAAAACCAGGTGTAGCCGGTAACAACTAGTTAAACCATAGGTCTAGCCGTCTTTGTGCTTCTACTAAGGGGGACTTCCGGCCACAGAGAACCACGCCCAATTTATGGATACTAAGAAAGTTATTTCTGCTGTCAGTTAAAAAAAAATAACTACGTAATTTAAGGCTAACGCTCCGCTGCGCTTTGCGCTCGCCTTAAATTTCTAATCTATATTCGGGACCTACAATACTAAAACAGATCGGTTACACCTAGTTTTAACCACCAGCTACCGGCTACCCTACACCTAGTTTTAGCCGGCTAAAACTAGGTGTAGCCGCACTTCGGGTACTAGCCGTAACATATAGAAACAGAAACTCTACTCGTTAAACCATTTACTTATTGCCCTATTCAGATCTACTTTGTATTCGCGATAAATTGTATATTTATTCGCCAAGTGAATTAGAAGCAAACCACTGATAGATTCGCCCATTCGCGGTCAGGGTGGAAGCCGCAAGACCGAAGTGATTTTGCCCTTAATTATCGACTTTATGCAAAGCCTACAAAGTTAATGAATGTACATTGAATGAAAATTGAATGTATTTCAAAAGATACCACGGTACGGTTACTTACTAAAATGTACTCGTACGATCACTGAGGTATATGTACTACGTATAGGTACTACTTATACAGACATCGTAAAGAAAATTTTTGCTTACCTAAAATCAGCGAACTAAAATTTACGGAAAAAGGTTTCTAAAATTTACGGAAAAAGGTTTCCGCTCAAAAAATTGCACTACACAAAAATGACAACCAAGTGGGCGGGGCTTGAAATGCTTATTGATATTTAGTTATGCAACACAAAGCGACTGAAAACTGGTTGCATAATAGCGACCATAATTTGTATACTCATAATACTTATTGATACGTTTATCTCTGCATCTTTTGGCCATCTTTACGTATTTAACTCCGTTCGACCTCACAGGACGTCATTCCTAATATACTCTCTCTTTTTAGGGTTCCGTACCAAAATGGTAAAAAAGGAACCCTTATGGTGTGACTCAGTCTGTCTGTCTGTCTGTCATAGCTGGATATCTCGAGAACTACTAATGGTATCAACTTGAAATTTGGAATAGTTTAAGATGACATTTGCCCAACTATTTTGCAAATAAGATAGAAATAAAAAAAAAACTTTTTTTACAACAGGGACTGAAAAGGGGTCTTAAAAATTTGAAGTGAGGTGACTAGGGCATGTGGGGTATCATATGAAAGAGCACTGTTTGCACATTTTAAATAATTTTTAATTTTTTCTTAGGCCGCAAAGTTTTCGACTAATGATGAAAAATGTAAAAAAATACTGTTCCCCCCCTTATCTCCGAAGTTTGCAAAGAGAAAAATCTGAAATAATTCTATGTGATTACTATCACATAGAATTATTTCAGATTTTTCTCTTTCCTGCAATCTTTACATAAGCTACTGCTTATGTAAAGATTGCAGGAAAAATAAAACCATGTCTCAATATAACACACTTTTTTAGAAATTCAAAAAACAAACAATATTCTTTAGTTTCACTACCAGTCAACAGATGGCGCTGACCCAAGAATGCAGACCTAAGAAAAAAAAATAGTTCCACTATCGGTCAAGAGATGGCGCAACCTAAAACTACAATAATAATTTGTGGCTGGTTCTAATAAATTTACCTACTATTTGCCATACGAATAAACGAAGATTGATTTGATTCCTCTTTTTAAATCTGGGGATAAAAGTGACCCAGCTAACTTTAGGCCAATATCAATACTTCCAGCACTTAGTAAAATATTTGAAAAAATTATGTATTCCCAATTATTAGATTACTTCACATACAATAATATACTTCATAAAAATCAGTTTGGATTTTCCAAGGGTAAAAATACTACTGATGCTGGAATTGCACTTCTCAAACATATTCTTGACGCTTGGGAAGAAAAGCAAGATGTAATTGGTATTTTCTGTGACCTTTCTAAGGCATTCGATTGCGTTGATCACCAAACACTATTAAAGAAGCTAGAACATTATGGTGTCTCTGATAAATCAGTTAGCCTTATGAAATCGTATTTGTTCAATAGAACTCAGAAAGTAGTGATAAATAAAACTGAATCTACTGGAGCCCCCATCAATATGGGTGTGCCGCAGGGATCAATATTGGGCCCATTGCTGTTTCTAATTTATATAAATGACCTTCCCAACTACGCGAATAATTTATGTGAGACAGTACTATTTGCGGATGATACTTCTTTAGTTTTCAAAGTAAACAGAGGTAATAACTGTTCGGACGAAGTAAATAGTGCCCTCTCTAAAGTTTCATACTGGTTTAATAGTAATAATTTAGCACTTAACCCCAAAAAAACTAAATGTGTAAAATTTTCATTGCCTAATGTTGAGCAGACAGAATTAAATATTAATTTGAATGACGATGAAGTCGAGTTTATTGAAAGTTCAAAATTTCTAGGTATTACACTAGATTCTCGACTTCAATGGGATCCACATATCGAAGCCTTGTCAAGTAGACTTAGTTCAGCAGCATTCGCTGTTAAGAAAATAAGGCTTTTAACTGATATTGAAACGGCAAGGTTAGTATATTTTAGTTATTTTCATAGTGTAATGTCTTATGGACTGCTATTGTGGGGCTCAGCTGCCAGTATTGAAGATATTTTTGTACTCCAAAAAAGAGCTGTTCGCGGCATATACAATCTTCGGCGGAGAGATACCTTGAGAGAACTGTTTAAAGAAATAAATATTTTAACTTTGGCAGGCCAATACATATATGAAAATTTAGTTTATGTAAGAAAACACTATGATTCATTTGCTAAGAACAGCAATAATCACCAGTTTAATACAAGAAATAAAGATAAACTTGCCGTTCCAAGATTTAGGCTTGCAAAAACTAGAGGTTCATTTATGGGGAAAGGCATAGCCTTTATTAATAAAGTTCCACAACAAGTAATTGATCTTCCTTTGCATGAATTTAAAAACCATGTTAAAAAAATGCTCATGGGTAAAGGTTATTATAAAGTGGACGATTATCTTAAAGATCAAAATGCGTGGAAATGATGTAACACATAACTACTATAAGTACTTTGTTGCCAATATAATAAGTCTATGTTTGTTGCCAATAATCCTGTCACCCTGTTGTAATTATCTGGTAACGATATATTTAAGTTTGTAAATATCGTTACTTATTGCTATTAAAACTGATAAGTTTCTTGCGCCCGTTCTTCTTGTCAGTTAAAAAAGTCTTGAACGGGTGGTAGGAAAATATAGACGATTCAAAAGTACTTAATAATTAAGTTTATTTGAATAAAGCTATTTTTGACTTTGACTTTGACTTTGAAGAATAAGTTCCTACTTAGTAATATAAACAGTGTGCAATGTGGAGTGGCTGAAACGTTTTTCAGTCACCATAAGCAGCTGTGGTTAAGATTTGTATATTAACTGTCCGCCTGTTTGCCCTTCCACCTGTTTGCCGTTTATCCTTCTTTTTTAAAGACTGTACTAAAGTAACATATCCAAATATATTTATGATTGTACGGAACCCTCGGTGCGCGAGTCCGACTCGCTCTTGACCGGTTTTTTTTTATAATATAAACTGCAATTATTATAAAGAACGCTAACGTCTGTCACCGGGCGCGTGGCTGACCCGACTTAAATGCTGTGCGAGTTGTAACTTTTTAGCCCTTTCGTATCATTTTTTAAGCAATATTTGTTTGTAATTACACTTCCATATATTTTAGTTCGCTGCCTAAAATGGATTGCAACCGCCTCAGACCGCAAAAGTATGAATTGCGTACGTACATAGTACATAAGTATACTTACTTCAGTGTGTAAAATTAATGCAATGCAATCATTTTAACGACAATGAAGACAACAAAGTTCTCTCGTCAATTTTATATCCCCTAAATTATTTGCGTAGAGAAAGCCAATATCCACACATATCTTAGGAAACTAATACAAACAGTTATCTCGTGTCTCATTAAAGATATAGCTTCTTAATGTACCTATAGCAATTTATTATTGTTCATGGGGAGTGGCAATAAACTGGATTCCTCGGGTTCAACGACCTTGATATGAGCCTCGTGAGTTCCTTACATAGCAGCCCTATTCTGTAGGGGATGGTTTGATGTAATAAGATGGCAAAAGTCCTATATATATTATCACTTCTTAGAGTTTTATGTGGTATTTACACGGGTCAACTCGGTCAACATGCTGGTCGATTTTAGTCAACAAGAGCTAGTTGACCAAAATCGATTATCGTCAATTGTAAAATCGAATCGATACCTCATTGAAATTATTAGTTTTGCGATTAGATTTTACAAGCGATTGTGGTTAAAAGTGCTAATTGACTCGAATTTTAGTCAATAAGCAATTCCGATTGACATTTTTTAAATAATTTACTCTCATTGACGTAATTTATGGATGGCCTCTTACAGAAACGTCTATTTTCCAATCAATGAGCTTTTTTCTCGTATTTTTTTTTATTCTAGGGGTTTTCTGATTCTTGTTCCTTTATCTTATATTACGATATAATTTATTCTTTTATTCAGAATATGAAGACAGGTGAAGAAAACGCTGATATCCATCTCGGCTCATAGTCCTGTTTGCAAAGTCGGGCGTCTAGACTACTCTGATAGATCACGTATTTCTAAAGGTGAGGTCCCACTTGGAAATCTCAACTTATCAATATTACAAAGACAAAATTTGTTAGCACAGTTAGTGAGTCATTGGTATATTATGTTAAATTTCTTTTTTTGTTAAAAGTAGGATAATACAAAAAAAAATACAAAACGGTGTGATCGTTGGCGGTTGCTCAGTGGTAAATGGTGGGTAGGTAGGTAAATAGCTGGGATGTATTGACAGTTAGGCAACTTTTCATCCTTCAAATATTGTTAAAAAAACATTCTGAGACGCCATATAATCCAGACCTGAACAAACATAAAAGAAGGAAGGGAAAAGTCTGTGATTTGAAAACTGTTCAAACTAAATGGGCCCATAGATACTACTACTATTTAGGTGACTATATTTATAATAAGACTAATGCGCTAATATCCATATACCATCTGCCAAAAGGTAAATGCAAAAATACCATCTCCAACTGGCTGAAATCCCTGACATATGATGATACGGAAAAGGTATTAGTTCCCTTAGATTCTTAGTCGATCTTACGCTTGTATATTACCCAGTAACATTCACTCACTGATTCTCATACACCCATTACACACTCACGCATATTTACACACCTAAAACTACCTGTGTAATTAGTATAGCATTATATAATGTGCTCTGTAATCCATATTCTCTATTGATGGTATCTAATATCAAACTAAACACTGTCTTGTTATTTCAGTATTTTTTGATCTTTTTTTACTACTGTGTATTTTTTTTAACACATAATATGTAAACTGGTAGCATCAGTAACATTCATTTGTCTACTTTTAAATGATACAACCCACTAACAATGGGGTGGACCTGGTGACCTGCAGTACAGATACTATATCTATGTTAGGCACCAGTCTTTCATAAGCAAGGTGTACTTACTTAATTTAAATTAGACAATAAGATAATTATGTAACTAGATAATGTACTACCTGGTTTGTGACAGAAATAAACGATTATTATTATTATTATTATTATTATTATTATTATAAATGAAATTAAAATATTAGAAAAGGTTGGTAGGTACTATGGGCAACAGCGTCGCTTAAGGGTCCATGATAGGAAAACATGGTTTGCGGGGGTCATATTTTTATATAGAATTAACGTAAAGTTGTAGCCACCAAAAAAATATGCGACAAGCTTAAGAGATTCTCCAGTAGCTACAACTGTTAAATTGCGTATAAACCTCACAGATAATTGTAAAAAAAAAACATAATATGATTATCTTTTGCTTTCTTTAAATAAGTAATTAAAATATTTATGGCGTCAATTGAATTCTACATAAAACTTACTTACTCTGAAGTAACTTTTTTTCAAGAAAGATAATTGTGCTTAAGATGCTTTGATATTTGTGATAATGATGAAAAAACCATGGAAAACATCAAAAAAGTGCAGAAGTGAGGTTATTTTCCATACTCTTTATACGTAAAGAAAAAGACAAAGACAAATGTTTCTGCATAACCGAGCCTTCAGTAGCAACTAATTCGTGTGCGCGCGTATCGCCCCTGCAAGAACTAAACGTATGTAGTGACGTGACGGCGCGGCGTGCAAGCGATTTTTTACACGACTGCCCAAAGCAAAAAGAGTGTATATGTGTTCAGGGTTCATGTATGTTTGTAGGTATGTGAGTTTCTTTATTCCACCATAACTTCCAAATGGCTCAACGGATTTGGATGTATAGGGTATTGTTAAAATCCTTTCATCATTCCGAGTGACACTGGCTATATTTTTTTTGAGAAAAGTTAATATGGCGACGGTATGACAACATTTTCAAATGTGAAAAAAAAAATCTTCAATTATTACAATTATGGGCATCAAATGAAAGGCCCTAAAGAGCACATTTTAAAACTGTATAATTTGTCACTAAAATGTGTGAAATAAAAATAATAAATTTAAAAAATATTAAAGACACGACTGCCCTGCCAAAAACGAAAAAAAAATGTTAAATAACAAGTGTCATTGCAGTCGGGGGACCTCTTTGATTAAAATTATTCCACAAAACGGTCCCCCGACTGCAATGACACTTGTTATTTAACTTTTTAGTTGGTTTTTAGCTGGGAAGTCGTGTTTTTAGTTTTTTTATTTTATTTATTTTAACCTCAGGAGTGGTTAAAATCGACGCTGGTTGCCCATGGTACCTAAGTACATAATTTTACCATATTAGTTTTTAATTTGGAAAGTTTATCTGGTTCAATCTTTTAACTGATATTTTCCCCGTCGTCGATTTTTTGCTTCGAAAATATGCTTTTCAACACACTTGCTCGTAAAGTGAGCCCTAATACATCGCTTTTAGGGCCATAAACCGAACTATAACAAACGCGTGCAATAATATATAAAACACTAGTTGGTTATAGAATTATCCCTACAAAGTTTAATAGGTACCTTACTGCAAGTTCTATGCGAGTAAATAGAGCATTTTCAATTTAACCGGGTAACATAGTTATTTTTTTAATAACAACAAAGAGGTTTTATGCCACTGAAAATTCATTTGCATTTTTGGAATAAATAAATGTGTAGGTCCTTAATTAAGTCAAACAAATATTTATTATTATCGAATTATTCCTAATTTACAATATTTTGTTAAAAAATATTAAAATATTAGCATTTTATCACCTAAATTTATAATTTTGAAGTAGGCTGTATGCTCACTAACCCTTTTGTTCGCAAAATATTCTTGCATTGGGCGTGTGAAAAAAAAAACAAAAAAAAAACCTGCGCGCCTTTTCGCATCATGATTATCATTTTGTTGTTGTCGTATTTGTTGCTGTGTGGTAAATTACTTTGTTTTTTCCTCGCAAATGTGTTGAAAAACGTCGTATGAAACTCGTGAGCTCTTACTTATTGCACACTCGGCTGAGTTACGCCCTCGCCTGCGGCTCGGGTTGCAACTCACAGCCTTGTGTGCAATAAGCAACCTAAGCTAACTTGTATCATAATGTACTATTCTTTGTTCAAAATATCTTTGAACTTTGCACTTCTTAACAACTTCTAAAATCAATATCGAACTATTGATTTTGAATAGCGCTTGTGTATTAATAAGTTATGCCATTCTCCATTGAACTGTAGGTTCGTAAATGTTTTATTACTAAACAAAAACGAAGTTTTCAAGTTATTGAAAATCTCCCCCTCTTTCTTTTTATTTACGTTTGATCATATAGCTCAATAATAACCAGTCTTTACTGAAGACTAGCGGCCTCCTGCGGTTTCACCCGCGTGGTTCCCGTTCCCGTGGGAATATCGAGATAAAAGTATTTTATGTTTTAATCTTGGCTATTTACTATTTGTGTGTCAAATTTCAACCAAATCTGATGGGTAGGTTTTGCGTGATTGAGGAACAAACATCCAAACCCACAAACTTTCACATTTATAATATTAGTCGGATAATAACACCCGTTTGCACTTAGCATAGGAATCACCGTCTTTTTAGGGTTCCGTACCCGAAGGCTAAGAACGGGACCCTATTAATAAGACTTCGCTGTCCGACTGTCTGTCTGTTTGTCTGTCTGTCACCAGGCTGTATCTCATGAACCGTGATAGCTAGACAGTTGAAATTTTCACAAATAAAGTATTTCTGTTGCCGCTATAACAACAAATACTAAAAATAGAATAAAATAAATATTTAAGGGGGGCTCCCATACAACAAACGTGATTTTTATGCCGTTTTTTGCTCCATATTCATAACGACAACAGATAAACAATAGAAATTTTCACAGATGACGTATTTCTGTTGCCGCTATAACAACAAATACTAAAAACAAAATAAAATAGATATTTAAGGGGGGCTCCCATAAAATAAAAGTATTTTTTTTTGGTGTTTTTTTGGTACGGAACCCTTCGTGCGTGAGTCTGACTCGCACTTGACCGGTTTTTTTCTAACTACAACTCGACCAAATTAAAATGGTGTCATGAACTTAGCTGTCATGCGCCTAACTGTTAACGTCTTAATTGCAACTTTTAAAATTACTTTTAAAAACAAATTTAAATATATATGTACACATCAACTTTGTCTAGGTATACAGGTGTTATTTTCATGCAAACGAGGTAACTTTGAAGCCTTGGTTTTCTGCCAGGGATGTACCGTGCTGTAATCTGATGATGGCCATCCAAGGACTGAATGGAGTAGATTCAGATCGCTATACACATCCAACTGATCTGATCAGCATTAATATATATATATATATATATATATATATATATATATATATATATATATATATATATATAGATGTATATTATTATATATTATTTGATTTTTTTTCTGAGGAAATAAAACACCTCAAATTAACGAAAAGGTTGAATGTAGGGGCGGAGATGGTATATTTAGGTGATAAATGATGATTGGTTTCAGGCAACAACCGGGAATCATTTGACTGCCATTTCCTAAGAGGCATACAGGCAGAGGCTAACTCTGAAGTAGTTTGGTCACGAATGTATAATACCTCATCTAATCCATCCCCCCCAGTCAAAAGATCGTCGACATAGAAATCTTTTATGATCACTTCGCCTATCTTAGGGTCCTTACATTCTAGACCTAACTGTTTTAAGCAGCGAGTAGCGAGGAAAGGAGCACTAGCGGTGCCATAGCTCACCCGATTTAAAACATAACATTTAAAAGAAGAATTAGGTTGATCTTGATCACGCCAAATGATTTGTTGATTTGCCACCATAAATTAAGCGACTGAAGAGAATCTACACTAGTTCCGCGCGATATCAAATCCGCGGGGTTCTCATCAGTCGGAACATGCCTCCAAGTACAGTTACCAGTTTTTTCTAAAATATCTGCGACGCGGTTGCGCACAAAAGGTTGTAATTTAAAAGGCAACAGCTTAAGCCAACCTATGACGATCATAGAGTCTGTCCAAAAAGTAACCTGACTTATTTGCGCTCGTAGTGCAGCCTTAACCTTTACGTACAATTGAGCACCAATCACAGCCCCACATAATTCGAGTCGTGGTATTGTCGTAGGCTTAATAGGTGCGACTCTACTTTTAGCAATTAACAAATGGACTGAGACTTCACCATTACTATCAACACTACGCAAATAAGCACAAGAACCATACGCACGCTCGGACGCGTCTGTGAAGATATGTAACTCCAGCCGTAAAGCCGAATCACAAATAACACGTCGCGGTAAACGCAGGTTGTTGAGACCTGGCAAACTATTGAACAACTCGACCCAGGTTTTATTTATGTCTGGTGGCAACTCATCATCCCAAGACAATCGCTGCAACCACAGTCGCTGTAACAGAACTTTCATAAGGATGACACAAGGTGAGAGGAGCCCTAATGGATCAAAGATTTGGGCAATCACTGAAAGAATATCACGCTTTGTGTTTCCTTTAACCATGGTAGGACTTATAGAAAAATAAAACTCATCTGAAACCGAGTTCCACCCAAGGCCTAATGTTTTACTTGCCCCAGTAACCCCAATGTTTACATCAGGTGATAAATGATTGGTTTCAGGCAACAACCGGGAATCATTTGACTGCCATTTCCTAAGAGGCATACAGGCAGAGGCTAACTCTGAAGTAGTTTGGTCACGAATGTATAATACCTCATCTAATCCATCCCCCCCAGTCAAAAGATCGTCGACATAGAAATCTTTTATGATCACTTCGCCTATCTTAGGGTCCTTACATTCTAGACCTATCTGTTTTAAGCAGCGAGTAGCGAGGAAAGGAGCACTAGCGGTGCCATAGCTCACCCGATTTAAAACATAACATTTAAAAGAAGAATTAGGTTGATCTTGATCACGCCAAATGATTTGTTGAAGCGGACGATCATCCACATGAACTTCTATGCACCTATACATCTTTTCTACATCAGCTACAATCACGAACTTATGCTGCCTAAAACGTAAAAGAATTGACAAAAGGTCATCTTGAACCGTAGGCCCAATCATTTGTATTTGATTAAACGAAACTCCCGAAGTAGTAGGACTACTCGCATTAAAAACAACACGTAGCTTGGTGGTAGTTCTACTTTCGCGAAGGACACCATGATGGGGTATGAAATAATGAGGGACCGATGTGATCGGTTCGGACTCTGACATGTGACCTAATAATTCATACTCTGACAAAAATTCAGCATACATTTTACTAAATGGCTTATTGACCTTGAGCTTACGCTCTAATGATAGCAAACAATACTTCGCTCGCTGATAAGAATCTCCTAACACACTTGGTGATTGTTTTAATGGGATCCTAACACAGAAACGACCGTCTGCGAGGTGAGTTGTATTTTTCACAAAGTGTTCTTCACACTGCTTCTCCTCTGGAAAATAATGAGATGACTGAGGGCTTACTTCTTCGAGCTGCCAAAACCGCGCAAGTTGGGCTTGAATGTCATCGTCAGAAGAGCGAGAAGTAACGAAATCAACTTGACTAAAATTACATTTAATGCGTGGAAAACTAGAAACGCGGCCGCAACTTACAGGACCGGAAACTATCCAACCTAGTCTGGTTTCGTAAAGTATCGGTTTTCCATCACCTAACTTAATACTTTGAGAACCTAAAATGTCCCAAAAAACATCAGCGCCGATAACCATATCAACGGCAGCGGGTGAATAAAACTCCGGATCCGCTAAACAAATATGAGACGGAATATTTAAATTAGTAACATCGATATGACAGCCGGGAATGTTATCTGTAATCGACGGCAGAATAAAACAACAAATATTAGTTGAATAACTTTCCTTTAAGGACGAAATAGATACACGACACATTTTATTTATGTTTGAAATCTTATTATTGATAACTACAACGATTCTATCTGTACGCTCAGCTGGTAGGTTCAATTTCTTATGCAGCCTTTCGGTTAATAAACACGAAGTGCTACCGCTATCCAAAATAATACGAGCGACAACCTCGCGATTTTCGCTATCCCGCAATTTCACAAGCGCAGTCGACAGCAATATCTCGGCGTGTCCTGAACCTGACGGCTCACACGTTACAGAGATGCTCCCTGTAAGCGCCACGCTCGGATTATGAGACTGCATCGCTACCGCCGCCGCCGCCTGAGCCGAGTCGTGCGCCCGCACAATGATGTCGCGCTCGGCTATAGCTGAAGCTGTAGGTACAGGCGAAGACAACGGTTTTGATGCACTAAACTCGTTCATGTGAATAAGTGTGTTATGTCTACGCTTGCATACTTTACAACCAGGACGCTTACAAGTGTTAGCGAAATGACCACTGCGGAAACAATTAAAACAGACTTTATACGTAGGTAACAACTTATAACGTTCCTCGCTGCTTAATGCAAGAAACTTAGGACAGTTATTCAAATAATGATCCTCATTGCAACTAGGGCATGGTTTCATTAACGATGAAGTCGAATCATGTTTTTTATTACTCTGATAAGAAACCATAGCTTTAATTTTAGGTGCACTTTTATTATGAGTCGCATTATTTTGTGACATTTCAATCGTCTCAATTAAGTCGGCGCGATTACGCACAAAAGAAAGAAAGGATTCTAAACTAATCGGCTTATCTTTAGATAAATTACATTTGTGCTCCTCCCATTCACGATATGTTTTGGTATCCAATTTTTTCGTTATAATATAAATCAAAAGTGTATCCCAATGATCAACTGGTTCTCCGAGTGTTTCCAAACAACGTAAATTCTTATTGACTTTATCTATCATCTGTTTTAAATTAATGGACGACTCTTTTGCGATCGGTTCGATATCAAACAAAGATGCAACATGATTTTGTACTAACAAACGTTTGTTATCAAACCGGTCACATAAAAGCTTCCAAGCCACAGAATAGTTTTTAGCGGAAAACTCAATGGATTTAATTACCACAGCAGCTGAACCTTCTAATGACGCCCTCAAGTAGTGGAACTTGTTTATTTCATCAATCTGATCATTTTTGTCAATTAGGCTAGAGAAGGTATCATGATATTCCATCCAGGAATCATAGGAACCGCTAAACTTTGGTAACGAAATCGTGGGCAATTTAACAAACTTATTATTAGAACGAGCACTACTAAATTCACTTTCAACCTTTTGCGTTTTCAGAAAATTATCTAAAATTCCCTGCGCCTTAGCAAGTACACGATAGTAATTATTTTCAAATTCAATTCGTTCAGATAACTGCAGATCATCATCAACAAGCATCTCGATATTTGATTGTATCTCATCAAAGGTATTATACAAAGACTCAAGCTTACCGGTTCGTAATTGTAACTCCCTGACATCCTGATCACTCAGCGAAGATTCATCCAAAGCGGACAAATAATTAGAGAATGAGGTGATACGACCTTTAGTATAGCCTCGTTTTTTAACTAAGTCCTTTTTATCTGATGTTCCAAGAGGCTGGGGTAGCGTTGGTGCTTCTGTTTTGTCTGTCATTCTGGAATTGATACAACTTACTTCTGCAAGGACTATTACAAGGAACACTGAATCTTTGAAATGAGGATACAAACCAAACAACTATTTTACAAATACAAAATTGAAATTGATATGTTACAATAGGAATTAATGATGATTAAAATGAACGATAAAATATTTACAATAAGTAGACCATAAGTACCTGCGAAAAAAAAATGACACCATTTACCTACACTGCGTACTGCCTTGTACCTACTGCGTAGTACTATAACAAAATGGCCGGTCGCCTTGGTGTTCACAAAATAACAAATTTTACACAAATAATAGGCACAATGAAATTAGTTTTATAGAAATAATTCACCTAAAATACCTGAAAGAGTGTTGGGTTTGGTTGGGGTTTTTATTTTAAATTAAATTTTACCACTTTTTCCAACTCAACTCATCGACCACTCTTGATGCGCAGCGCAATCCCCAATACAATAATGCGGCGAAAATCAGCTGGCTAACAATAAAATCCGGTACTGCAGGACCATGTAGGGGCGGAGATGGTATATTTAGGTGATAAACTAATTAAATGGAATTAAAGACGGAAATCAAAGAAAAGCATGTACTTGACATATTGAACAGAAAACCAAAGATAAAAAATCAATAATGTATGACACGAAGTGTCACTCGCGAACAATAATTATTAATGAAAAAGCATTGAAGTAATCCGGAACTCTGTTTAAACTTACCTAACATCTCTGACGGAATGACTGTCATTAAAATGTACGACCAATAAAAGCAATTAATTAATTTGACATCTCTATTATTTTATACCTACGTTAAGTACCTACCATAATTTTATGAACTGTAGTACCGAATTTGTTCTTTACGAAAAAAATATTGGCACCAAATCGAATCATGCAACTTTACATGATTAATGAAATTAAGTTAATTCATCGATTGAAATCGAAAAGGTAGTTTGACATGATGTTGAACTGAAATCACTTCGATGTCGAAATATTTTCAAACTATGAGGACTTCTTAATGGGAACTGAACTCACGATTTTTTTTAATCTGGGTGAATGCTCTTACCAACTAAGCTAAGGTTGTTAAAAGATTGTTTTAACGATTCCCATTTAAGTACTACCTAAGTTAGAGCTATTTGTATTGAAAAGGAGGAGGTAATTAAAGTTTAAAAATAGCATTGTAGATGCAAAGATCTAAATCCTAAATCCAATAGGTAGGACTTGTAAACCTACATCTCATTTCTAAGTGCAGTCAATCACTGTCTGCGCGTAATCTGTGTGTGTCTCTCTTAGCTTCCTATTTCTCAACCAAAAGGGTCTGGCAAAATTAATAAGGTTTCTGCGCAAAAAGTGTCTAAACTTTTAGATTTTAGAACGTTGTGAGGCAACTTTCCAAAGTAAGGGTCAAAGAGTTTTGAGTGTTTTACTTTCATTTTCTTGGGGTTTGGTTTTGGAAACACAAACCCTCGTAATAAACAACAGTGAAAAAGCAATATAAGATTAGAGTAAATGTGTACTTAAACTACAAAACATTACTTGAATTGGCAAGAACTCCTTTTTAGGGTCCCTATTACGGGACCCTATTACTAAGACTCCGCTGTCCGCAGCGGTGGTGTCTGTATCTAGACTGAAATTTTCATAAATGATGTATTTTTATTGCCGCTATAACAACAAATACTAAAAATAGAATAAAATAAATATTTAAGGGGGGCTCCCATACAACAAACGTGTTTTTTTGCCGTTTTTTTGGTATGGAACCCTTCGTGCGCGAGTTCGACTCGCACTTCGCCGGTTTTTTAGGGTTCCGTAGCCTAAATGGCAAAAAACGGAACCCTTATAGATTCGTCATGTCTGTCTGTCTGTCTGTCTGTCCGTATGTCACAGCCACTTTATTCCGAAAGTATTAAGACTACATAGTTGAAACTTGGTAAGTAGATGTATTCTGTTAACCGCTTAACGAATTTAATACAAAAATAAGAAAAATAAAAGATTAAGGGGGGCTCTCCATACATGGAACTGAAACTGAAAAAAATTTTTTTCTTCAAACCAACACGTGTTGGGTGTTTATAGATAGGTCTTTAAAAATGACATTGAGGTTTCTAAGACAACTTTTTCTCAAAGTCAACCGTTTGAAAGATATTCACCGCCAAAGTGGTAAAATGTGTGTCCTCCCCCTTTAACTTTTGAAATAAGAGAGTGAAAAATCTAAAAAATATATATGCTGTAGATCTTAATAAACACTTTCAACCAAAATTGGTTTGAACGAGATATAGTAATTAGTTTTAGATAGAGATATAGCATATTTTCCAAAACCGCAAATATAACTTTGTCATTCATACCAACACTGTGAAAAACAAAGTTATTTTTGCAAACGAAAAATGATAGGTGGTATTAAATATGGTATGGTATAAGGTAACTACGGAACCCTATGGCGCGTGGCCCGACACGCACTTGGCCGGTTTTTTAATGCACAATGGGATAGTGCTTGGCCTTCACCGAGGCTGAAGGTGGAAGCGCACTACACCCGGAATCCTCATCACTAAGGAACTGGCTATCTTACCTCTAACTGCCGGAACACAACAATTTTTAAATTGTTGTTATGGCGTCACCTTGTAAGATTGTTATAGCTAGCCAGGCGGACTTGAAATAAGCCCTACCACCAACCAAACCGAGTACAAATTGTACCCCCCCTGGGAATCGAACCCGGGACCCTTGCGTCTTACACGGGTGGGCGAACCACTAGACTAC
Source organism: Agriphila geniculea (assembly GCA_943789525.1). Taxonomy (NCBI): domain Eukaryota; kingdom Metazoa; phylum Arthropoda; class Insecta; order Lepidoptera; family Crambidae; genus Agriphila; species Agriphila geniculea. The sequence goes on along the minus strand of OX038889.1, from coordinate 8,231,710 downwards.
AGAGGCGGTTTTATAAATAAAATATAAACCCTTCTTTCCACTTGATACCCCCATTTAATGTCCACGGAAACTCATATCATACTACACATTTTATAAAGAGAGGATTTGTGAAAATTCAATCTTTACGAAGCCAAAAGGAGAAATCCACGTGGATAAAGTCGCGGGCAGCAGCTGGTGATGCATAAATTCGCAAAAAGTCACGGTCAATCCACTTATACTAAACATTGACGGGCCTGAACTAGCATCGTGGTAGGAATTAGGTTGTCTATTTCGGGAAAGGTCGACCCAAAGGTCGCAGACAACCCCAGTTATTTTGAAATATTGGTGATAATTTGCGGAAATGCTGGCATCATACAATTGTATCATACACTGGTTAAACATGGTCGTTAAATATGGGTCTCATAAGAAGGCTAAGGTGCTTCCGATCTGGCGAATGAGCTTTTCTGCGAAAGGTTTGAGAACTGCACGCTAGCATTATGCAGTTTGTTTGCTACGCGCGCGGCATAATATTAGAAGCGAACAGGGTAGGTAATAATAGTACAGTAGCCCGTAGAACATTTAAATCACCATAAAGGTTACCGTTTGCCGTTCTGATATAGTTAATTATTACGAAATTATAGTTACTTTAACCCAAGTTTTACAGATCGCAACCCGCCGTAACCTATATTTATATATCTCGAAAATTGATATTTTTTATTTTTCGAGGTTAACCACATAGTTTAGCTGTTGTCGTGTTCTACAGCTTGGTTTGATTGCCACAGATAAAAGTTTCCCGTGGGAAAATCGGGATATAAAGTATTCTATGTTTTAATCTAGGCTATCTTCTATCTGTGTGCTAAATTTCAACCAAATCCGTTCAGTAGTTTTTGCGTGACTGAGGAACAAACATCCAAACCCACAAACTTTCACATTCATAATATTAGTAGGATAAAATAACACAATATGTTTAAAATTTAATTTATGGAACCTTAAATAAAGTAAATCTTTCAAAGAGGCTCTAAATGAAGTTAATGAACAGCTACTAAACAAATTTATTTATAATCAATCAAGTTTCAAATCAATTAAGTTTTTGACTCTTTGGTTATACACCTATACATTGTAGTTAAAACAATCAGGCGAAATCTAATCAACTTTACACTTTATTCGATCACTTTTGTTTCAAACTTATCAACCTCCGACTTGATAAATGGTAATATTAAGCTCTACTTTCGCAGTTTCACAAAGTTTACTTAAGAAAAGTTCGGTGCTTAAAAGATAAAAATGACCTTCTCAAAAGTCTTGCGGCTAAAAAAGTGTAAAAGACTTAATTATGTACTCAATTATTCACTTTTATGAATTGTGTTTTTAACTTCTGGGTTTTCGGTCAGATTTTAAAAAAGATATACCAGTACCTAGCACAGGTTAAAAAAAACCGGCCAAATGCGAGTCGGACTCGCGCACGAAGGGTTCCGTACCAAAAAACGGCAAAACAAATTACGTTTGTTGTATGGGAGCCCCCCTTGAATATTAATTTTATTCTGTTTTTAGTATTTGTTATTGTAGCGGCAATAAATAAATGTTTAAATGTTAAATAAATGTTTGGACAATTTCACACAGCTCCATCTAGCCCCAAACTAAGCAAAGCTTGTAATATGGGTGCTAGACAACTGATATACTACTTATATACTTTTTAAATATATACTTATTATACATAGTGACACCCAGACCCGTCACAGAAATTAAAATTCATCATTTCAATTTCTGCCCAAAAATAGAAATACATCATCTGTGAAAATTTCAACTTTCTAGCTATCATGGTTGATGAGATACAGCCTGGTGACAGACAGACAGACAGACGGACAGCGGAGTCTTATTAATAGGGTCCCGTTTTTACCCTTTGGGTACGGAACCCTAAAAAGAGTATTTTTTGTTGATGACTCTAGCCCTTCGAGCAACAAAGGCTTCGTTTCGTCTGTAGAAGAAGCCCGTCTTACTCTAAGCTCTAGCCCCCTTAGAATGACCACCCAAACGCGATATGGACTTTGCCAATTGAATGTCGAAAAAACGCTATATCACGCAATATTTATCGAGTTTCGGTGGCCATGCTAGGGGGCTTCTTCTTATTGAGTGAGGATTAGTGGCCACCTCTGGTGTTAGAGTTTATGAAGCCGCCTGTTAGGCTGCGTTCAAACGATAACACACGACCCAACCTCAACCCGAACTCAACTCAAACTCACCTCAACCGCAGCCCACCTTGAAATACATCGCTTACAATTTTGAGTCTTATGACTGACACATTAATAAGCTCTTGTGTAATGTTCAGGTTAGGGTTGGGTAAATTTCTCAAAAAATTTCAGTCTGTGAAATATTTAGAATAAGTTTCATTTTGGTTTGAAATATTTCACTTTAGAGTGAAATTTATTTTTGAAATTCAACTGGCCTAAGTAAGTTGACTTAAATTATTAATAACTTTGGCTACTTTACAACTTTAAATACCAAAATATTCAGTGAAGTTCGAGAGACAAACAATCAACATTACTATGTTCAACAATAAAACTGTACTTTGACTCAAATTTGAACAATACCGGACCATCACCGTTAAAATTGTAATAAAAATATAAATAAAAGTAAGTACAGCCTCGTGTACAAGGGTGCTTTTGAGGAATCCCGACCGCAAAACAACAATAGTAAAGTGTATTTTTATCTCATTCATAACATACGTCTCATGACATTACAAAATAGCTACGTGTAAAACATAATTCTCGTGATATTACTAAATAGCTAAGTTAAAATATCTCAACATTTAGCTCGATAAATAGTTTGATGAATTTGCTCAACAGCAAAATCTAAATTATGTCTTTAATTTTCATTTAATACATTAAAATAGTAAACTTATTCAGAAAATAAGGGATTTCTAGTACTAAATAAATTTAACTCAAAACTGAAATATCAACCTGTTTTGAAAGATTTCATAAATTTCAAATAAATTTTATTTTCATTTCATTGAAATTTTCACTGGACCCATCCCTAGTTCAGGTGAGTTTGAGGTGAGTTCGGGCTGAGTTTGAAATGAGTTCGGGTTGTGTTCGGGTTGAGTTTGTGTTGAGTTCAGGTTGAGGGTGAGGCGTGTGCAGTTGTATCGACAAAATATAACGGAGCTTATTAATCTTAATATATAAAATCGTAAACTGAATGACTGACTGATCTATCAACGCACAGCCCAAACCGCTGGACCTAGAGACTTGAAATTTTGCACACAGATACCTCATACAGTGTAGGCATCCACTAAGGAAGGATTTTTGAAAATTCCATCCCTAAGGGGGTGAAATAAGGGATGAAAGTTTGTATGAAAGTCCCTCAGTTTTGAAGCTAGGATTTTCAAACTTTGTGTTTAGGCTGAAGATTGAAAATTAATAAATACGGGTCTCAGCGTTTTTCAAAATCCTACCCCCGAATGGGTGAAAAGGGGTATGAAGTTGTGTATAAAAAAAAATCCTTCATTTTCGAAGTAAAAATCTTAATCTATAGTAAAGGCTTATGGAAGAAAATCTAACGCAACGTATATTGATATTGTTAGTACTTCAACCCCTATGGCGATGAAATAGGGGTGAAATGTGTAAATAAACCTAAAAATAGAGACGGATGTCGTTATTGGGGTTTTCTGGTATGACAATTGCAAAAATGACATTTATTTTGAAGTCCAACACGGTGGACATGATTTAACCCCCTAAAGGGGTGAAAATGGGTTTCAAATTTTGTATGGAAAATGAATATAAAATAGACATTACAACTTTAAACTTCGTAGGAGCACGTCTAAAAATAAATTGGCAAACATTTATTTGGTAATTTTGAAAATCAACCCCTTAGAGAGTAAATGGGGTATGTAAACATAAAAATCGATATGGATATCGTTCTTGAGGTTTTATGGGATGGTGATAGCGAAAATGACATTTATTTTAAAGTCCAACACGATGTACATGATTTAACCCCTAAAAGGGTGAAAATGGGGTTCAAATTTTGTATGGAAAAAGAATATAAAATTGACATTACAACTTTAAACTTCGTAGGAGTACATCTAAAAATAAATAATCAAACATATATTTTGTGGTTTTGAAAATCAACCCTTTAGGGGGTAAATGGGGTAAGTAAACATAAAAATCGATATGGATGTCGTTCTTGAGGTTTTAGGGATGGTGATTGCGAAAATTACATTTATTTTAAAGTCCAACACAATGTACATGATTTAACCCCTAAAAGGGTGAAAATGGGGTTCAAATTTTGTATGGAAAACTTATGGAAAAAGAATATAAAATAGACATTATAACTTTAAACTTCGTAGGAGCACGTCTTAAAATAAATAGGCATACATATATTTTGTGATTTTGAAAATCAACCCCTTATGTGGTAAATGGGGTAAGTAATCATAAAATACTATATATGGATGACGTTCTTGAGGTTTTATGGGATGGTGATTGCGAAAATGACATTCATTTTGAAGTCCAACTCGGTGGACATGCCTGATTCAGCCCCAGGGGACGGGGAGAAAGGGAACGGGAACGGGAGCTGGATGGAGCGGAAGAGAACGGGAACGGGAATGGGACGGGGCGGGAACGGGACCGGGAGCGGGACGGAAACGGGAACCGGACGGGACGTGAACGGGACGGGACGGGGATGGGAACGGGAACAGGATAAGAGCGGGGACGAGAACGAAACGGAACGGAACGGGACGGGAACGGGATGCGCGGGTATGGGAACGGGAATGGGAACGGGACGGGTCGGGACGGCAACGGGATGGGACGGCAACGGAACGGGACGGTAACGGGAACGAGAACGGGAGCGGGACGAAACGGGAACGGAAATAGGAACGACCAGTCGTTTTTACGCGTCGCGCGTCGAGTCGTTATTAGGCGGGTCCCCACCGAGCGAGCGAGCCTCGTGCAACAAACGCCTCGCGTCTTGCGTCTTGGCAAACGTCTTGCCTCGCGAGGCAGCGCGCTTGGTGGTGACCCGCCTAATCGCGTAAAAACGGCGGCTGGTCGGATCCTGGTTGAAGGTTCCCTAAAGATTTTCTCTAATATCCACGCGGACGAAGTCGCGGGCGGAAGCTAGTGTCTTATAAAACTCAAAATTGTAAGCGCTGAATTTCAAGGAGTGGGCTCCGGTTGAGTTGAGTTTGAGTTGTGTTCGAGTTGAGGGCGAGTCATGCGTTATCGTTTAAACGCTTAACGATTGTTATCAGCCCTAAGATTACGTTACGTCTGTTGCTAACAATTCTCGATTGAAATCAATTAAAATCGCAGTTGCATTGCTGCTTTAAGTAAGATAGTTGTCACATTGGTTCTTACTAAAGCAGCAATGTCACTGCGATTTCTGTCAAAGTTGATTGCAACAAAGTTAGATAATCAGCCTACAGATGACAACAGCCGGGACCGACGGTTAAACGTGCCCTCTGAAGCACGGAAGCGCTCAGCTGTAATGCCACTTAACGGTCACCCATCCGACACCTGACCGGACCAAGCGTTGCTTAACAATCGTGATCGAGTACGATCAGTCTGTCAAGCTCCGCCACGAACGCTTCAAGCTAGGGGGGCTGTGCCACTAGCACTAAATTTTATTTATCACAGACAAACTGTTAAAAAACCTTTTTTTAAACCTCAACATCTAATTCGTAATTCGATTTCATATAATTATGAGGCAGCAGTTTGCCTTTTCTCCATACACCTATGTTAAATAAAAATGTTTGTGACTTACTCACTGACCATTATTATATAAATACTACGATTTCTATATCATATCACATCAATAAATTAAAAATACCGACGACGTAGGTACTGTTAACATTATATCTCAGTCTATCTTGTAAATCTATACTGGTTTATTGTCTAAAGATATTAGTTATTCCTGGACTTTATTGATCTATCAACATAAACAAGGGTGAGACGTACAATACACACCATATCAAATAAAACACCATGGATCCTTAGTTCGTGGTAATAACGTCGATAATCGTGTGGTCAAGTAATAATGTTCCGTAGTTTCCCGTTACAAAAGTCAGTAAGTTATAAAGACATTTTCATGTCTGTCCCATTTTTATCTAAATATCAGAGATTTATATTCTTTATCTTTGCTACCGAATGGATTGTGAAATAAAATAACGTACTGAATTTCAAAGACATTTTAAAGCTATTTTTCATAGAATTAAACATGTTTAGTTCTAGTAAAATTAAAAATTAACTTAAGCAATTGCTGAGGCAGAAGCGTCACAAACTTAATATTTGAAACAAAATATAAACTATATCATAGGCTAACATACAAGAGGAATGTCTGAGTTTAACAGACGCAAGATATACACATCAACTTTGTCTAGGGATACAAGGTGCTATTTTCATTTAAACGAAGTAACTTTGAAGCCTTGGTTTCCTGCCAGGGATGTACCGTGCTGTGATCTGATATGGTCATCCAGGGACTGAATGAAGTAGATTCAGATCGCTATACACACCCAACTGATCTAATCAGCATTCTAAAAGATTAATGAGTCAGAGTTCTCAGTTTGAGGATTTCCATACATTTTCATGCTATTTTCGCGGTTTTTTTAAACATGTCCATTACGTTTTTAGAATGCTGGTCAGATCAGTTGGGTGTGTATAGCGATCTGAATCTCCTCCATTCACTCTCTGGATAGCCGTCATCAGATCACAGCACAGTACATCCCTGGCAGGAAACCAAGGCTTCAAAGTTACCTCGTTTGTATGAAAATAGCACCTGGTATCCCTAGATAAAGTTGATGTGTGTATATTATAACGAAATGAAAACGGCCATTGTCTGATATTAGAGCGGAAAATCTTAAATATTTATATGGTTACGAACGACAAAGATAAATAGTTTAATTTTAATTAAATTTAGTTATTTGGTTAAATTTTAGTAATAGTTTAAGTTAAACCGTAATAGATGTAGCCCTAAAAATATTAGACAGAAATCTACCAAAAAAAATACGCTCACTTTTTTAGTTCGTGCTTAGTCACAAAGTAATTAATTCACGATACACCGCTGGTCTAATAGTTCTTTCGCTTAAATCTTGTGTTCGATTACTGTTTTCGGTTTGGTTGGTTACCTTAATTTTACCTAAGTCTGACGCCGTAGTGTAGAGGATTTCGGGCGAAATTCGTTTCCGTTTTCGGCCTTATCGTCACTAAAGATCAGTGTGCACAGTTACGTTTACTATACTCGATAGCAACTGTAGTAAGTAATTTTGTATGCAAAATTCAAAAAATTCAAAATATTTTATTCAGTCTAGGCTGTTACAAGCACTTGTGAATGTCATAGAAGCTACGCCATCGGTTCGCAAACCCTAAGCGGGAGACCTTGTAACGAGAAGAACCGGCAAGAAACTCGTCAAGGGCTGCTTTTTTCTCCCTGTATATTTCATACAGAGTCGTCAACATTGAAAAATGAGCTCTACGTTTAAAGTGAGGTCATTTTCCATCACAATAATTAACAAAAGTTTGCACACAATGGGTAGGTAGGTTAAAATTAAATATATCTACTACATTCAGATAGGTAAATATGAGAGTAAATAACTTTCAACTAGTTGAGAAATCACTCTGTCTGCTACTCGAACCAAAAAACATTTAATGCAAGACATAAAAAGTAAAAACGCAATTCTTACAATTCAATATGCGTTAAGATAGGTACTCAGAAGCAGACCCATTCCCACTGGCAGCACCCGTTCACGAGCATGATGCATGGACCAGCCATCGCTTCGCTCAACCATATTTGAGGGAACGTAACGACAATATGCAATTCAGCACAGCGCCTCTTGTGGTAACTACACTTAACTAAAAGTTGTCATACAATTAATGTCAACTACAGTCGCACAAAATGGCGACAGCGCACCGGACGACGCTCCGTGGGTAGGCCCCCGACGAGGTGGACCGACGATCTGGTGCGCGCAGCACAAGGACCGATCGTCGTGGAGATCCTTAGGAGAGGCCGATACCCACCCAGCAGTGGGTGTCATGCGCGGCTGATATGATGATGATGACAGTCGCGCTGAGATGAAGGTGAAGTACATACCCATTGCTGATAAAAAAAAACGTGTCCAGTTTAAGCGAAATCCATATAAGTGTTCGTGATGTAGGAAGCATACAACCGATTAAAAAAAATCTTGCAGTAATTGATTGAGGTAGGAATATCAATTAATAATTAATACAAGCACATGATGAAGGTTGCTTTGAAAAGCTTAAGCCTCAAAGGGAGGATAAAAGGATTTGAAAAACGACGAATGCTCTCGTGAACACGAAATAAAAAGCCAAATGCTTACCTTTTCTAAATGGATTTTCGTGAACGCAAATAAAAAACACACCTTTGACTCTTACACAAAGCATTGTAACGCCGTTTTGAGTATTATTTCTAAGGCTTTATAGAAAATGCCTTGAAATCCAGAGACGATTTTTGTTATCGAATAAGAATCTTCATAAATAAATGCATAAGAGCTTTAGTGAAAATTTTCATTGAGATTGTGATTATAGTATAAGTTATAACAAAATTACTTTGCGGCTCAAATAAATATAATTAATGTAGATAATGCTTCCTCCACTGCACTTCTTAGCTTTTCAATTGACTTAAAGTGAAATTGAAATTCGTTATTTCAAATAGACTAACGAGGTAAAAAATATAATCATCCATTTGAACTCTTGTGAACTTTAAAATAACATTAGTAATAAATAAATAAAAATTTGTTAATGTATTAAATTCCAATGTTCATCATCTATTCATAAAAAACTAGCTGCCGCCCGCGACTTCGTCTGCGTGGAAAGTTTTTTTGCTATCCCTCGGGAACAATAATTTTTTTCGGGATGAATGGTACCCTATGTCCTTCTCTGTACCCCTGACAACGTGTATGCAAAATTTCATAACGATCGGTTCAGTAGTTGAGACGTGAAGGCGTAACAAACAAACAAACAAACAAACGGACTTTCGCATTTATAATATTAGTAAGGATAGAAAATATAGTGTCAGTCAGTATTGAAACACGTTCATAGTAAACGGGATCCCGCGAAAAACCGTAACCTGCAAAAAACGGCCTGTCGCCATGAGAACGTAGCTTTACTTACACCTACGCGTACGTAGTTACGTTATATTATAAAATATTCTCACGTCAGAATGCGGTGTGCATTCCCACACATCCTTCATATGACAGGTATGAGCTTACTCTTCTGTTTCCCATATGCTATATCTCATTCTAACATTAGCGAGATGGCATAGTTGCATCCTTTTTCGGTACAATTTCGCTGGTATCGGCAAAATGGTCATTACAATAACGTTCACATTTCACTAGTGGTATTTCCAAAGTAATATAATAATCAATTATATTCAACTTCGAGATAGAGATCTCTCGTTGAATCCAACTCGGATGGGCAGCATTCGGGAAGCTTCGAAAACTCTTCGCGTCCGATTTACCTCAATATCTCAAGACAAAACTCTATGACCAGTTTGAGTTGCCAGTAACGACTTACGGCAGTGAAACGTGGTAACTATGGGTCTCATAAGGAGGCTCAAGGTCACCCAGCGTGCGATGGAGAGAGCCATGCTTGGCGTTTCCCTGCATGATCGAATCAGAAATGAGGAAATCCGCAGGAGAACTTAAGTAACCGACATCGCTCGAAGGATCGGCTCAGCTGAAGTGGCAGTGGACTGGACCCATAGCGAGAAGAACCGATGGCCGTGGGGCGAAAAGGTTCTGGAATGACGACCGCACACCGGACGACGCTTCGTGGGTAGGCCCTCGACAAGGTGGACCGACGTGAGTGTAGTAGAAGTAGATTACTAACATCACAAACAACACCATTTGTTCTACAACTTTTCCGAAAACAGACAAAAAAAAAACGACTTTTCATACAAAACTCGATCAGCTTTCGGACATTTGTATGGAATGTTAGTGTTTTTTGTCTGTTTTCGGAAAAGTTGTAAAAAAATACTACTAATCGATGCAATTAAAAAATCATACCTTTAGTAAATTTTATCAACATTTTCTTAATATCAGTGAATAAAGTCAGATTAATAAGCTGACTGAAACTAAATATTTTGAGAATAGTTTTACATTCAAAATAAACATCACAATTTTTTTTTATTTCATTTATTGATAAAAACATTGACAACAATATTTATGTACAGTACAACATAAGTTACAATCTAACTTTACCGTGTACTGGAGTCGTCTTATTCTTAATCTTAATATAATGATAATACTATAATTTAACTAATAAAATTAAAGTTAGGAAAAAAAAAAAACTAAGTTTTAGCGGGTACTTGTTAACATTTGCACTGTTCACGCAAAACATGCATCGACCGCGTGCCGCACCAGCGCGCCCCACCCGAGCAACTCTGACGTCACTCGTCAAAAGGCTGGATGAATAGTGTTCGTGTATACAGAATGATTTAATTTTTAAGATTATGATGATGCAGTTAGGGAATTTATACTACAAAAATTTAAGAAATATGTTTTTAATTCAGTTTTAATGTTCTTTTTGTTTATTTTCGTTTTTAAAAGAGGTGGTAATTTATTTATAAAATCTGGGATTAAATATTCTAAAGTACGTTTTCCATAAAGGTTGTTATATTTTGGTGTGAATAGTTTTGGATTATTAGTGCTGCGCGTTCTACCATGATTATGAATAATTTGTTTATAGTGATCGTTAAAATAGTTCTCTACTAATAAGGTATATTTTACGTTTTCATGAATTGGTAATATTTTACTGAAATTAAAGAGACTGTGATAATTAACATCTTTGTTTATTTTTAATATTATCTGGAATAACTGTTTTTAGTATACGCAGCTGTAGAGAGTAAATAAGGTCCAGATGTGATTTGTATGTTCTCCCATAGCTGGATAGGCCATACGAGATTTTGGTTTCCACCAAGGATTTGTATAATTGTATTAAAATTTGAAGTGGAATTTTATGTTTTATTATAGAAAATTTCGATAACATTGCTCTTAAACCATTGCAAACATAATTAATGTGATCCTTCCAGTTTAATCGACTATCTATTACGATCCCTAAGTAAGTTTGTGTTTCTACCAAGTCAATGCAGTCACATTGGCACGACACTGGGTTTTGACACTGATACTGGTGAAGGCATTGGTGATTGTGCGCAATAAGCTTAGGCGTAATTTTGCTTCTATTATGACTTGAACTTATATACATGAGTTTAGTTTTCTCGGCGTTTAAGACTAAGCCCATATCATGCGACCATCTAGCTAACATAGTAAAATCTTCCTGCAAAATATGTAAGGTATCATTAATATTTTTACCAGCTGCAACCAAGCAAGTGTCATCAGCGTATTGATAAATTTCACAATTTTTTATTACATTTACTAAGCTATTTACATATGTGAGGTAGTGTAAAGGTCCAATCACCGATCCTTGAGCTGTACCTACAGTTGTTCTCATAAAATGGCTTCTAGCATCTGCCACCTTCACCGCAAATTTTCTGTCTCTGATATAGTCTGTACACCATGCTAGCATTGGGCCTCTAATGCCGCTATCTTGCAGACTGTCAATTAATTTGTCATGCCTAAGTGTATCAAATGCTTTACTATAATCTATGAATACTGCCAATACATGTTTTTTGTCATTTAGGTGCTTGTAGATACTGTTAGTGAACGATGACAGCAATTGTGTTGTACTTTTATTTGGTTGGAATCCAAATTGTTTTTCTGTTAATATATTATTAGCCGAATAGAAACCATGTATCTGTTTGCAGATATACTTTTCTGCTATTTTATCGATTGTTGGTAAGATGGTAATTGGCCTGTAATTATTATAGTCGGAGAATTTACCTTTCTTGTGTATAGGTCTGACAATTCCTGTTTTAAGCACAGAAGGATATTTTCCATTATTAACACAGGCATTAATAAGGTTTGCAATGGCTACGTTAATTGAAGAGGTCATATTTTTCAGATCGATGGCTCTAATGCCATCAATGCCTGGACCTTTATTATTTTTCAAGGACTTCACAATTTTTTCTATTGAAACGGAATCTGCAGGCTTATACCGCATAGAAACCGCAACGTTCCTTCTATAAACGGACTCGTCAATTAACGGTGTATTACATTTATATACTGAGTTTTGCACACTTTTATCGAATGTTGAAGCAAAAGAGTTGGCAATATCCATGGCATTGGTAGTGTTGTTCTGAAAAGCTTTCAGTATAACATCATCAATCGATTGTTTTATTCTACCTGTTAACCGGTTGAGTATATGCCACAAATACCGCGGATTATCTTTATTATTTGTTATTTCTGATTTTAGTTTATTATTTTTGGTTCTTTGTATCAACGAGTTAGTTTTATTTCTAAATTTATTGTACTTAAGTTTTAATGAAAAATTGCCACTATCTTTAATCCACTCATTAAATAACGCGTCCCTATGAAAACAAGCACTTATGACTTTTTTATTAATCCAATCATTATTTATCCGATTTAAATTAGTATTTGTTTTTATTTCATATTGGCACTCTTTATAACATTGCGCAAAATTTTCCGCTAAGAAATTATAAATATCATGAGGGCAAGTCATATTTTTCGTTTGTTCCCAATCCACTTCATTTAATGTATGTAATAAAGAATTATTATTTAAGCATATTTTTATTTTAGAAACATTCTGTATACGCGTCCCAACGCTAGCGATAACAACAATTGGCACAAGATAAATAATTTTATTTTTGCTAAAATACGAATTCAAAAAGCTTGCCAAACGAAAGACTGGAAAAAGCCTGCATCTATGTATGGTCATAGCTGCTGCTGTTAAAACTTGTATGGACTGCGGTAGTAAAAGTTATATTGTTAAGCAAAAGTAGCCAGAAAACTTATTTCTGTTTTACAACCTTCTTAAGTAATTTTCTTCGTGCACATTGTTGCTGGTGTGTCCATAAAAGAGTTAATGTCATCAATTTATCACAGGCTCTGTTCTCCCATTAATAGCTTACTACAAGCTATTGCTGGTTGCTAGTTAGGGTAGGTTCAAACGTGTGCTGTTCTACAATTTGATTGAAAAAACACATTTTACAGTAGACAAGAAAAAGTTCTGTTCAATTTCACAACAAGCGCAAAAACAAATGCTGCATGAAATTCGATCGTTTCCATCATAATTATTTTACGAGTAATACAAAATGCAGTGTGCTTCCTTTGTATTTGAAGTTCTCTTTTTTATTTTTGGCTATCGTAATAAACCTAAGCTGTCACCAAACTTTTCTAAATCTTTTCAAAACAAATAAATGGCTAACTTCAGGGTGATATTAAAGTCACATGACAAATTTTTAGTATATGGTCAGTCCATGAATGAATAATTAGTCTAAAAATGATTTTCATTGTATACCTACTACCCCCTTAATGGGTTTAGCCATTAATATTTAGAGCTGTTTATTCACCTAAGAATATAAAATAAGAATAGGTATTTTTTCTCATTAATTTTTCACTTTGCTTGATAAGGTAAAATTATTGTTCTTTTGTAACATAGTAACAAATTTAAATACTATAGTGTGTCTTGAAAATAGTCTTTATCTTTATAACTATTTATAAAGATAAAGACCTTATATTGCTATTTAAATACTTATTCAAAGTATATATTGTTTTTCTTAAAAATTTAATAGACTGTTTACGCTGATGAAACAAAAACAAGCTTATTTACATAGTACAAAAGGTGTTCATAATTAAAATACAAAAACAATAGACATAAAAAGTTTGTGTAAGAAAAATATAATAATCTCATACATTTTACTGAGTTTTTATAAAATAAAGTAAGTCTGCTCCAAGCTTTACACGGCGCCTGTTAATAATTACATCCAAGACAATGGAACACAGGCAGCCTCGGAAAACTGAAAGCAGGTCTTTAACAGATAAACAAACTGTCCGACAAGCAGATTCATTTTATACGAAACCCTTAACAATGTCTAGATCATTATGAATGGAAAAGAGTAAAGAAAATTTTTGCTTTGTCTTGAAATTTCGTGCTAATTATTTGCATAGTAAGTTTCAATGCGAACTGTTTCCTAATTTTCATGGATACAATTATCACCATGATTTTTAAAGTTTCCACCACTGGGACACCTTTCTTAATGGATATGGAGGATGGGTCATAATCTACAACACAGGTTCTATATGGACGCAGCCAACTTCGAGTCGCAACTCAATATTTTATTTTTATGACATAAATTCCATCAGGGATCAAAATCGGTTATCATGCACAAACCGTTTTGGTTGTTACATAGTAAAACAATTATTATTTTAAATGACAGTTTCATGATTAGACGAACTTGCTTCATATACGGGAAAATAACAGGGCATTCAAGCAATAAATAAAACCGGTCAAGAGCGAGTCGGACTCGCGCACCGAGGGTTCCGTACAATCATAAATATATTTGGATATGTTACTTTAGTACAGTCTTTAAAAAAGTAGGATAAACGGCAGACAGTTGGAAGGGCGAACAGGCGGACAGTTAATTTACAAATCTTAACCACAGCTGCTTATGGTGACTGAAAAACGTTTCAGCCACTCCACATTGCAAACTGTTTATATTACTAAGTAGGAACTTATTCTTCGTTTATTCGTACGGAAAATAGTAGGTAATTATTTTAGAACCAGCCACCAATTTATTATTGTAGTGTTAGGTTGCGCCATCTCTTGACCGATAGTGGAACTATATTTTTCCTTAGGTTAGCATGCTTAGGACAGCGCCATCTGTTAACTGGTAGTAAAACTAAAAAAAATTTGATTGTTTTTTGAATTTCTTAAAAAGTGTGTTATATTGAGACATCGTTTTATTTTTTCTGTAATCTTTACATAAACTACTATCACATAGAATTATTTCAGATTTTTCTCTCTGCAAACTTCGGAGATAAGGGGGGGGGAACGGTATTTTTTTTTACAATTTTCACCATAAGTCGAAAACTATGCGGCCTAAAAAAAAAAGAAAAAAATTTTAAAAACGTGCAAACGACGCCCTTTCATATGATACCCCACATGCCCTAGTTGCCCCACTTCAAATTTTTAAGACCCTTTTTCAGTCCCTGTTGTAAAAAAGATATTTATTTTTTTATTTATTTCTTATTCGCGAAATAGTTGGACAAATGTCATCTTAAACTATCCCAAATTTCAAGTTGATACCATTAGTAGTTCTCGAGATATCCAGCTGTGACAGACAGACAGACAGACAGACAGACAGACAGACAGACAGACAGACAGACCGAGTCACACCATAAGGGTTCCTTTTTTACCATTTTGGTACGGAACCCTAAAAAAGTATAATACTGCGCACGTGCATGTTTTCTCAAACCGTAGTTATATATAACTGAAAGGAAGTGTATGTACATGAAATTTGATGACCTCTCCGTTGTCGTGTGCCTAGCACTCTAGGTTTATTAAGTAACCTGCGATACTAGTACTCCCAGTCAACAATAATAATGATATTAACAAACTTTATTGGACACAAGGCACAAAAAATATACAAGCAGAACAAACAAGAATACGTATGATAGGCGGCTTTATTCCTTGAAATTTCTTCTAGGCAAACTATGTTAAATATTTAAAAAAAAATATTGAATTAAAAACAATTATCAAATGCCTACATATTAGCAGTTTATTGACTGAGCAAAGCGCGAACGTAGCATCTCCGTTTCAACTTGGCCAAAAATTCTTTCGTAGGTTCGATAATTAATTTGATATTTTTATTGATCAGTTTTTCGAAATTATTAAAATGTAAAAAAATATATTTCTGCCATTTCGAAAAGAGAAACAAAAATGTCACAAACTCGCGGTTTATAGCTTACAGAGCCACTAGTGCTATTTTTTGTGGTCATATTAACTATCCATTATGCCAAACAGCCCGATCTATTCAGGGGCTTAAGCTAACTTAGTTCTTCATTGTACTTAAATAAAAAATATGAAACAAAAGATGAACTTAAAAATTCTCCTATTTAACAATGCCATACATACTGAGTGTCGTAAAACTGAGTCTTCGGTATGAAACATAAATATTTTATGACAACTCGGTATCTTTCTACTGCGTCCCACCGTTTCCGTATATTACACTTATCTTTTTAACTGTGTGACATAAAATTGTGTGTTTATTGTAAAATACCACTTGCTTATTAATTTGATTAAACGAAATTCAATTAAACTTATTTTATTCAACATTTGACTATAATTATCGTAGTGAATGTACTTATTTTTAAGACTAATGTAAGTATTTGTCGACTTTTAAAAACTATTATTTGCATATTACTTAGGAAAATGAAACGTTCAAAATTTATCAAAATTCGTTCAGCTGTTTTAACGTGAAAACATAACATACAGACAAAATAAACTGCATACTGTAGCATTGTCTCCACAATGCTACAGTGTAACTGTAGGGTGTTATAATATAATATTTAAGCATAGTAAGTAAGTACGTAAGCGAGTAAGTAATATGTAAGTATATTAGATATCTTTTGCTATAACATTTAAGTATTTATGAAAAACCAATTCTGATAATAAGTTGGTAGCAAATATTAGCAACCACTATAAGTGGTTTTATAATTTCTCATTCATAGCATTTGCTATTTATACTACATCAGATTTTTCATAAGTACCTACGGCAAAAATATCAGCGTACATACAAAATGCCTTCATCCGAGGCCACAGCTTCTATAACTAGTTAAGTTAACGCTTATTAAATAACGTCGTTACATAAAAGCTTCGCTAACGGCCCGTAAACTAAGGGTAACTAAATTTATCCATGGTGATTTATTTACAGCTTTGAATACGAATTTAAATTACTCTAACGAACAACATACAGTTGGTATATTACTAACATACAGTCGATGTTTGTATATCAAAACTACAAAATCATGTAAATATTATTTAAAAAAATATGTTTTGGCACAAGACCTACTACAAAAATGGCCAACATTTTATCCGTTTGAAGGCTACGTTATAAATTTTATTAAAGCTTTAAAACAATCAGTAAACTATAAAATAACGTGCCGCGCGTAAGCTTGTCAATTCCATACAATACATCAAGAGGGACTTTGTATCTAAAATCCTAAACTTTATGGTTTAACTAATAGCTAGCTAGGTAAATACGTTTGCAATTTATACCTAGAGCAACGAAATCCCTCTAGTTAGCGTGCCATACTATCATTATTAATTGACCTGGGCTCCTGGCAGCTGTTTAGCGGTGGGGGTGAGAGCCGTTCCAGCTTTCCATGGATTTTTCATACTATTCCTGTAGTACGAAAAATTCAAAAAAACTAAAAAATTTTATCAAAATAAAGTTTTGAATGAGAAACAAAAGTTTATTGACTTTAAAATGTATTTTTACTTTAAAATCGACAAAACCCGTATCAAGCTTGTCATAGTACGCCAGTATAAGCCTCGTTTCCAAGGCAACATCCAGTTGACAGGTACAGTTTTTTGCAAGTTCCATACGTAGGTTCATAACGTGTTTCAATACAAACTGTTATATGAGCGAGCATCCTACAAAAAAACGGAAAGTTGCCGTGGCAAAGGGCTCTTACAGGGGGCCATTTTCAATCCCTTTCTTTAATTGTACAAGTTATACATTCGTATTGGAATTAACCTTTCCGTTCCATATACATATTTCATTTCCTACCTTCTCGTTAATCAAAACCCGTATTATTATATCATCCACCCGACCCAATCTAATCACGACTAATTTCTCCCAAAAAAATAAAAA
The DNA here is from genome assembly GCA_943789525.1 of Agriphila geniculea. Lineage (NCBI taxonomy): Eukaryota > Metazoa > Arthropoda > Insecta > Lepidoptera > Crambidae > Agriphila > Agriphila geniculea. Next base: position 8,213,998 of record OX038889.1, on the reverse strand, counting down.
TGTTATTCAGAAAATTTATCGCCTCGTCCCTTTGGGACGTTATGCATAAAATTAACTTGGCGCTACGTCTGTTATGCGTATGATAATATGATTATCTCTGATACTTAGGTACACACACATGAGTAAATGTGCTTACTAACCATTGATTTGAACCTTGGCGTCTTAGGGAAACGACGGCTTCCGTACCGGATGGGTAGCGTTCCCCTCTGCCGAAGTACAATCCCAAATGGGCAAACGCGTCAATAAAACTAGTTGCGCCCGGATTTCTTTCTAGACCGAGTCCAATCCCGCATGTGAACGCTGCAGTGTTTAAAATGCTGAATTGAAGAGTTTCTTTGCTCTAAAAAGAGGTCTGGAACATCAAGAATACAACAACAAGTGCGGACGGAAGCTGCGTTGCTCTAAGCTTGGCGTTATCATCAGTCAATGGGGAATGTCCGAAAAAATCAAATTGGCTGAATATATTTTTATATGTAGGAATAAGCTCTTTTAGTAATAGAGAAAAAATTCAGAATTTCCGGTTGCGTGAAAAATTAAAAAAAAATTAAAGTCTTTTCACGTAACCGAAAATTCTGTTTTTTTTTCTGTTACTAAGGAAGCTTATTCCTACCTATGAAAAAATATTCAGCCAATTTGATTTTTTTTCGGACATTTCCCATTGTTTTTATTAGTTGCACACATGTTCCGGAAGTTCTTATTTATTACGGAACAAAATTTCTATTATACATTAGATATCTGACAAGTATGTTAACCGGAACTTATCTAAAACCTATGAAGCAGGCACTAAAGGATTAGTACTTAGTAAAAACACGGCAAAGTTAAATCTGTTTTGAGCCAAAAAAGTTAGATGTTTATCAACAATGTTTCAGTTTTCTTAAAAATCTTTTCCATGCGGATTTTTAACACGTTTTTTTATAACGTAACAGTTACTGTTAATTTTCACATGTACACCTCGATTGTACCTATCATTAGATATAATCAAAGTGAAGATTCTAAATAATTTACTGAAAAATAATCATAGTCAAAGAGCTACATTGTTTATGCTTATTGTATAAAAGTTCCTTAGACTCACAAAAATTCCATAATAATGATTACCTATAATATCCCTTAATTATATACCCGCCTTTTCGCGTATTCAGGCAGGTCAGGTGTCTTATTATATGAATCCATGAATAAATTTCTACTAAGATATATTATCTTGCATGATATAAAGGTATAATTATATAAAGGTAAGCATGATTGTAAAACATGATCCTTTTGTGTCATATCGTATGTCAAAATACTTGAAACAGGGGCACGTGTAGGTGAGCTTTTTCTATTATTGGGATTTTCTTTTGTCTGTCATTTGTCAATAGTTTTGATTTTATGTATATTATGTTTTCATAATATCGTTGAATTTATTTTAGATGTAGCTGACGCTAAAAACTATTTACATAATTTTATAATATTATACTATTAATACTGTATACACTATGTTACAAACTTACAATTTCAAATTATCCTTCTAATTCTGTACTTTTATAATCACCTTGTTAATGATTCTGATAAAACTTTTGTAACTTGTTTGTTTGTGATAATCCTATATATCGAATACGATGAAATAAGGAATTATTAATATACTCGAATGATTTGTGAGATTAACGAGAAAGGAAATATATTAAGGCCCGTACTTATAAACCGCTCACAACGTTGAGAGCTATCTTGAGATCATACTCGAGATGCTGTTCTAAATAATAGATCATACTTAAGTACAGGTTTAAGTTCGTGGTATCAACTGAGATCACTCATATTAATAAACAACACTCTGCACTTGAGATAACTCTTGAGATGATGATTGAGAGCGTGTTCGCCAAGTGCTGCAAAAGCGTGACTTGAGAGCGTGCGCGCGCGGGATAGTTAGGTATTTTATTTTGAAATGCTACGTATGTTTTTGTACCTATGTACGTGGATAAAATTATATAGTTTCTATATTACTATTCTACACAGCTTAAACGAAATGTTAATCATTCAATCTTAATTCAAAAGTGTCATTTTACTGTATAAAAAAAACCGGACAAGTGCGAGTCGGGCTCGCCCACCGAGGGTTCCGTACAGACCTTACATCTATACATAAAATAAAGCTATAGAAAAGTTGTGTCGGTACAAAGGAAATATTTTGAAAAAAAAGTGGTTGGTAGTTATTAGTTTTTTATATGAAAACTGTACTACGGAGAGTTCAAGCTTTATCCCAGGTTCTACCTACAGAAATTATGTGAAAAATTGCTTAGATTATAAGTTGGACTCCAAGCTACCAAACTGTAAAAAAATACCATCAAAATCCTGCTGAACGGACTGCTATATATAGATAACCATTTGAAATCCTTTGTCGCCACGTAGAAAATAACCCTTCCAGGGATTACGACAAAGAATTGACCACGGGCGAAGTTTGAAATGGAATAGTACATTACTGCAGCGGCACTCAAGACAGGCATTGAAGAACATACGTGAGTCCATCAATGCCTAGTTGCGGCCAAGGCTTGTGTAGTACTTTTAAACTTTTAACTTTTTAGTTTTAAAAGTTTTAAGCTTTTTATTTTAATTTTAATTTACTTTCAGTAATTGATAAAAGAAAATGGAAAGTGGAATGTGCACATAAAGGCCTTTCGTTTGATACACATATTGAAAAAAAAAATCCGGTTTTTTTTTTCCTTTATTTCCAGTTTTTCATTTTTTTTCCAGTTTTTTGGAAAGTGCTCATCAAGGCCTTTCATTTGATACCCATATTGCAAAAAAAAAAATATTTTTTTTTTGTTTTTTTTTTTTTTTTCAGTTTTTTGGAATGTGCTCATCAAGGCCTTTCATTTGATACCCATATTGCAAAAAAAAATTACCTTTCGTTTTCATTTTTTTTTCAGTTTTTTGGAATATGCTCCTTGATGAGCATATTCCAAAAAACTCTTCAAAAAACTTACATTTGATACCCATAGGTAATGAAAAAAAAATTTTTTCCGTTTTTAATTTTTTTTTATCTTTTTGGAATGCGCTCATCAAGGCCTTTCATTTGATACCCATATTGCACCAAAACAGTTTGTTTTCGTTTTTATTTTTTTTTTCAATTTTTTGGAATGTGCTCATCAAGGCCTTTCACGTGATACCAGTACCCTTAGCACGAACAGCTATCGAGAAAAAAAACGCGCGTAAAATTACTCGATAGAGAATTATCTATGGAAATTTTAATTTAGCTATTCGGCGGTAGATGGCGTTGTACAAATTTCCCATACAAAATTGCACTATCGAATGATTTTACGCGCGTTATTTTTTTCGATAGCTGTTTGTGCTAAGGGTACTGTATACCGAATATTAAAAAAAAAATTTTGGAATGTGCTCGCTCATCAAGGCGACATTTGATATCTATATTTGTGTTTCATTGAAAAGTTCGCTCCATTTCTGAATTACACGTGTGTAATGAGTTTTAATTTAATAGAAACATTGCTGTACAGACGCCGGCAATTTTGTATGAAAATCCATTATTACACGTTAGTAATGGATTCTCATACAAATATTGACGGCGCGGTTTGGGTCTGTCCGTAAACTCCGATTTAGCACGAAGAAGGTTGTCAAAATAATGTTCGAATTTCCAAGCATTTTTGAGAAAAAATAAAATAATTACAAACCCACCGCACCTGTTTATACAGGTGTGTACAATACAAGTACTGTTGATTGTCAACAGATGGCGCTGTATATCAATAGTACACTGTATAATGTTCTGTGAAATGGTTTTATCTATCGCAATGTTATTAGAGAAAATGGGTGTATTCCAACAGGACCCTTTGGTTGTGTGAAGCCGAGACTTTTATTGTAGTAGTGGCTACCTCGGCTGACCTTACCGAGTAAACTGTCTTGATTATACTTGGTGCCAAATGCTCCAAGCAACATTGGAATGCGATGCACCCGCATTTTAATGTAAACTGAACCAATCTACCACTGAACTATTCAACACTTGACACTGGCAAAAATTACTTCCAAGAAGAAAGTAGATTGCCAAAACAAAAATAAGAAGAAGAAGACCCCCGTCATACAGCGTGACATACCGCCATGTTGCGAAAATATTTAGAGCCAAATTTATTACTTATTAATTTTATTTTTAAAAGTAAATAACTATATCAATATTTGAAAGGATCTGAATAATTAATAATAATAAATATTGATATTTTAAAAAGAATTAGTGGCGCGATTAATCCAAAAGTAATTAGAAGTTAAACTATGACCGCGCATACCGTTGTTTCACCAAGATGATTAATAATTACGTATTTTAATGACCATATTTTATTATGATTTAAATACAAATATACAGTTTTCAGATTTATTCCTGTAAGTGTAGTATAAGACGCTATTACCTGCCAAATTTCATAGTTCTAGGTCAACGGGAAGTACCCTATGAATTTTGATTCCTTTGAGAGTATCGAAAATGCGTTTTTTGCGCCCTAAACGGCAGTATCTTTTTTTTACGTTAACTTAGAAGTTTGATTTTTTTACAGCTTCAAGGGCCCGTAGACCTTAGTATATGGTTTAAATTTCAATTCGATACCTCCACGCGTTTCCGAGATAAAGGGTCTTGACAGACAGACGGACGGACAGACAGACAGACGGACAACAAAGTGATCCTATAAGGGTTCCGTTTTTTCCTCTTGAGGTACGGAACCCTAAAAACCACCGTGAACTTAAGATCCTGCTCTTAAGATTGATCTTAAGAGCTGAGATAGATCTCATTTGATACGCTCTTGATATTTGACTATTAATTAATATCCAATTTAAGATGCTGCTCACATCTTGAGAGCGTATCAGCTGAGATCGATCTTGAGATCGGTATTAAGAGCGGTTTATAAATACAGGCCTTAGAAGCTTTTTGCTATGACAAAATCAACATACATTCAACATCTGGATGTCACCAATAGTTGACAGGATGTTGAAAACGTATAAAAGTCCATGGAAATTCACAATCTTCGTTTGTTTTCTTTTATTTTAAATCGCAATATATTTACAAATAAATTTACATGACAGATCATTAACGTGCGTAACTAGATACATTGGAAGTAAATCATAAAACCTTTGTGTTTTATTTAGTGTTTTATTTCAGAGACCATTCAGTTCATTAATCGTGTACTTATTATTGTGTTTCCGTATGTTTAATCACAATTTTTGTTTCAGGTATGATTGAAAACCCTATCAATTCATTGGAAGTTTTGTAAAAACGTAAGTATTTACGCACAAATAGTTTAAGCTTTAACACGTTGACCAACCTACGAATATATTCGTAGTATTTTTTATTTTCCCCACAAATTACTACGAATACACTCGTATCACAAATTGCTATTGTTGTCTGGATTTATTATTGTTCTTAGTTAGAACTGTAAAGATTACATTTAACTTTCATCACAGATAAGTAGTAAAATATTCTAATTTTCTAGATCTAGTCGAATTAGGTCGTAAGTCGTAACACATCAACATTATACTTGAATTTTCGATTCATTCTTATTTTCGTGAAACTAATTTAGTAAATGGGATTATTAGTAGTAATGAACTAACCTTCCATTTAGTCAGTTTCATTTGGCTTGCAAACACAGTAGCTATACTACTATTTATTAGATACCTACCTTAATACATTACCATTTTATGTGACGAAGTTACTTTTTTCTTTATTTATCTTTTTATTGAACAACAGCGAATGCGAGTGCCACAAAACTTTATTGTACTCGTACAAAGTAATGACCACTGTGTATTGTTTACGAAATGAATAATTTTATTTTTGTCGTTCAAAATTAGTACATCGGAATGCTTGTGAACTTAGCCTACCTATTTTTAATGACCTCTGTCATTGAGTATCTTCTCTGAGATCTCCGGATGGGTTAATTTAGAGAATCAACTTTTTTCTATACATATAGTCTGAGTACTGGGTGTTTATATATATATATATATATATATATATATATATTGTGTTATACATAACACATGTGTTTAAGTTACTTTGCACCGGAGCAATATGTAAGTATATCTTGTCCAAAATAAAAACACAATTGAATTTTCTATTACTTTTTATCGGGTTCGAGTCCCGTCTGAGTTGCTATGGGTGAGTCTATTTTTTCTAGTATTTTTTCTAGAATAATAAAAGAAAAGAATTGTGAATGCCTAAAATCTAGAAATTCAATAACAATTTATATTATTTTATCATTTGAGTATTCATGTAACTTACAGAACCTACTATTTTGTTTCCAAATATTCCCTCCACATCCCTTAGCTCAGCACAAACATTTGCCAAACAATGTCCAGTTATAACCTAATCTAATTTACGAACTAGTTATTGTGTTAATCCAATTTGGTATTGGTCATAACTTGATTTCCAAATTTCCAATATGTATTCGAGTTTCACGAACTCACATTTCACATCAAAGGTGGTGTAATCATGAACGTGGAATAATCTAATTACGTGTTTCATCTTATGGTATTTTTTTATGAAAACAAGCAGATGGTTTTAAAAAAAAATCCATTCTCAATAAGATCGCCTTTATGTAAAAATGCAAGTTTATAATGCCTTGCCCACAACTTAAATTATTATAATTAATCTTTAATTTAAAGTTTGGCTAAAGTACCACACTTTTTCAATCGAATATCCATAAAGTAGGTATCCCTTGTTCACAGAACAATGAAAAAACCCTTTATTCTGTTTTTGTGTTAATATCTCCCATCTAGTCCCACTAGGTCATGTCCTCATTAGGTCATGTCCTTACTAGGTCATGTTGTCATTTTGTTAGAATAAATCAAAAGAAAACCAAGAAGAAATTAAAACATAAAATAAAGAAAAAGCAAAACTTCTTATTAATTTATTTTTTCAATCCTACATGAAAATATAAAAAAAAACATTTTTAAGTTTAATAATTATTGCCCATTAACAAAAAACAAAACTTCTGATGGTGTTTCCTCTTAATCTATCGAGCTAAGATTATTTTGTTGTTATCACAAAGAAAGCAATAAACAGCGAATGTGTCAGATCTATAATTTATGACAAAATAAAAACCAAAAAGTTCCTCATTGCATTCATAGAAAAACATCAGCGTAACTTCAAACTCTGAATAGTTTTTATCCTGTGGTATTGCACCATCCACAAAATTCGGGCATGACCATAGAAATAGAATGTCAAAGAACAACAAAGTCAATAAACAGGTGATCCGAAAACGAATCAATACATTTTATATGAGATACATAAAATATGACTTAGATTCATAAAATATGACTATATTATGGCAAAGGAAGTTAATAAACTATGTTCCATACTATTTTCTTTGTAGATAAACGAATAAATGTAGCGAAATTTGGTTTTAGAGAAATGTGTGGCAATATCTTATGCACCTTTGAAAAGTGTGATTACTTGGATTGTTTCTTTTTGTCACATCACAATTACTTAGAGCAGAAGACACCATAGCTCCACGATACCTTTATTTTAAATTCTAATTAAGATTAAAAAATATTTTAAACACACTGTGATTGCTCATTTGCTAGGCGGGACGCTTACTCGCGGGGCTCTTACTGTAAAAAATGTTGGCACATGTCACTTGATCCTTTGTCTCTTTTTTACATAGACCGTGTCCGTATGATGTTTACTTCTCTTTTCCACACTTTGTTGGTCTTCTTGAGCGCAGCGAAAATTTTTCTATGTCTATGGGCATGACTAAATAGGAATAATGTGTATGCGCAGCGAAAATTTTTCTATGTCTATGGTATGAACAAAAATTGCATGACCTAATGAGGACATGACCTAGTGGGACTAGATGATACTTCCAAACAAAAAATCTTTGCTTTGAGATAGAACTGCCAAATATAATAATTTTGTTTTTATTTACCCTAACTAAATAATTCCTATGGCTACAAATGCGAATTTCAGTTTTGGTGAAATTATATTATTGACCGAGCAAACGCGAAGCGCGAGCGAAGCGTCTCTGCTTCAGCTACGGCAAAAATGCTTTCGTATGTCCGTTTGTTCTCCTTTACATGTCGCATTTCCCAACTGATTCTCATGAAATTTTGTGTAAATATTTTTTTTTAATAATATTTAATTATTTTATTTGTATAGCCATTTTTCTAATAAAATAAACACATTACAGTCATTTCTAAAAATGATCAAAATGTCACAACGCGAGGTTAATAGCTCGCAGAGTCACTAGTGTAATTTTGTTTCATAAGTGCCAATCGATTATAAACTAATTTATGTGCTAAGATAATCCATTTAGAAGGTAATACTCTGTGGTCTAGTGGCTCGCCCACCCGCGCAAGACGCAGGGGTCCCGGGTTCGATTCCCAGGGGGTAAAATTTGTACTCGGTTTAGTTGGCTCGGCTTATTACAAGTCCGTCTGGCTAGCTACCTCTATCTTACCTAAGTTTGACGCCATAACAACAATTTAATAATTGTTGTGTCCCGACAGTTAGAGGTAAGATAGCCAGTTCCTCAGTGATGAGGATTCCGGGTGTATTGCGCTTCCACCTTCGGCCTTATTGCCACTTAACCTCAAGTGAGGTGAAAGCCAAGCACAATCCCGTTGTGCATAAAAAAATACTAAGCAGAAACCCCTAATAACTTGAACTGCATCAGGGTACCTACTACATAAAGTGTTCCCAATGGCCTTGAACTTAAGATCTAATGTTAATTGGACAGTTTAGCAAAATTTTTACTTTAGTTAGATAAACATTCAAACTGTGCAAAAATATACATTAAAAGAATAAATCATTTATTATGCGTGAAATTTTCATTTTAATATTCGTTAGCAGAATTTGCTGATTTATGTTGAAAATTACTATTTTTAATTACCAAAACGGTCAATAGTAATTTTATTTATCAGTTAGAATAACTGTATGAACATTTAACAATAATACATAGCAAGAATATTTCTTCGTTAAGAATTCGCTCCTAAATGAGCTACATTGCTACGCCGTAGCCTACGATGCTACGCTGTAGCCATCGTAGACGGTGCTACGTGCAGTGCACTTCACTATCGAACGAGCATCTGATTTCATAATGGTGTTCAATTCTTTTAGTCTATACCTACATTGAATTTTATATACACAATTTTTCGGTTTTATCTTTTGTAAATAATAATATTCAACTTGTTCAACGTGTTACAAAATAACCCCTAATGCCAAATATGGTAGATAGGGACCATCAGACTGAACAACTTTTTCTATGGGACCAATCTGAAATCGCGAAAAAAATCAGCTGTTTTGTACATTTTATATATTAATTTTTGTATGAAACAGCAGATTTTTTTTCGCGATTTCAGAGTTGGTCCCTTCGGTATTAGGGGTTATATTGTAACAAGTTGTATATTATGTCGATATTATTAACAAAATATGACTAGCTGAAAAGCTGATATTAAAAATTATAAATTATCCTCATTTTTTTATCATTGCGCAGCGAGTCAATACAATGTATTCGTTCTATAATAATAATTAAATGTAACAACCGCTACACGATCCACTTGTCTCAGTTTATTTCTCTAACCTCTCTCTGAGTAACCTAGCAACCCGTAATTGCTCCAGCAAACATCCTAGTAACCAATAATCAGTCGTTATTACTTTTTCATATACGTTTCTTATTCATTACCATTCCCACAGACATTTATCAAACAAATAAAGCCATAAAGACCGTACTGTCGCCACCATAATCCGTTTTCCTCATTAAAGGATACTCTATCCACTTCATTATGAAGCCACATGTTTCAATTAAATTAACTCACTGTTTTCTGGAATCCTTTTTGTATACAAAAGTATGTGAATTAAGTGCCTCCGGTGTTCGACTTGAAAGTATCTTAAGGCGATTAGTGTCCTCACAGTGGCACCCTCATCATAATTAAATTTATTGCTCGCAAAGTACATAATTTACTGAAAATTGAATCGAACAGATTGAAGCTAGGGTTCTTATTTACAAATAATAACCTCAGAAAAATATAGTTCGTTGAAGTTGTTGTGTCCGCTATCCACGCCTTGGCTCGCCAATACACCACCACACGTCCTCACTCTGTCGGCCGCCATGACAGACTGTGTGGGTCTAATCTGTACCACAGACTAGACTACCAACTGTGACGTATGCACTCGAGACAAAGTCAGTACTGACATACAGCCAATCCACTACAGTAGTAGTAGGCAAAAGAGAGAATTATATTTTACAGAGTATTTTATTGTTTTTAAATAAATTATAGAACCTAAGCTTTAATCTGTACGTTTGCACTTTCGATACATTATTGTACTTAGTGAACAATAAATTTAATTATGATGAGGGCGCCAGTGTGAGGTCACTAATCACCTTAATAAACACTTTTATTAATGTCGCGTTAATTATTGCGCTCAATCACCTGAATTATTTGTATGATTGGCAGCTTTTGCTTTGGCACATTGATTGCTTTGGCACATTCGCACATTGATTCAACGCCTTCAATAAATATCATTAGGTTTTTTTTTTATTAATATCAGTTTAAATTTAATATCATTAAAAATCTTTATGAAACACGACTATTTTGTAGGTAAAGATCACATTAAATAAGAGCTTGTGTGATTAAATTTAAAATGCTTTTATAAATATTCAAACTTCTAAGGCCGACTGTTACATATACAAGGTTATTTTTAGTATATATGAAATATCAGTAAAATAATCGATTGCAATATTTTTTATATCATGTTATATTTGTCTAAATAATATTTACAAAACAATAATTAACGCACACCCTACTTAAATGTCTCGCGCGCACAACCTAAAAAGCTTGTAACTTCGTAAGTTTTTAAGGTATCATTATCATTTTTTATACAGATTCTGAAAATGAAAATATCTGACCCGCGTTTCGGCTTTCGTATATATGTTACGGCTAATACCCAAAGTTCAGCTAAACCTAGTTTTAGCCGGCTAAAACTAGGTGTAACCGATAGCTGTTGGCTTAAACTAGGTGTAGCCGATTTACTCGCGGCTAATACTAGATGTAGCCGGCTAAAAATAAGTGTGGCATGGGGTATTAAAAAAGTTATTTCTGTTGTCTGTTAATAAAAAATAACCTCGAAATTCTAACCTATATTCCGGACCTACAGGCGTAAAGCAGATCGGTTCACCTAGTTTTAGCCAACAACTATCGGCTACACCTAGTTTTAGCCGGCTAAAACTAGGTTTAGCCGCACTTCGGGTATTCGCCGTAACATATACAAAAAATATGTTGTAAATCAGTTGCACAGAGTATACAAAAACCCACTTCAGTTGTATACAGGAATTACTGACTGAAAGGATTCATAAATATAAGCGGTTTATCTTTTCATGTCGCTAAAAGGGATGTCTCATATTTCTGGCGCTAGATTACTTAGTAAGCTTTCACATGTCCACTGTATTCTAGCTGACAAATGGTCGATGAAATATTAATTGTTTTTCGTCTGGTATAGTATATATAGAAATCAAATAAAACCGTTTCTTTATTTTTATTTCAGAAATTCGGTGCATAGTTTTTAGTAAAACGATGGTTTATCGTCATTCCAAATTCCGAAATAATAATAGCAAACCTGTCTTTCCATAAGCTTCATACTGTTTAAAAGATGACATAAAATACAATTATAAAAAGAAAACCTTTAATATATCTGTAAAAATTAAGTAACTATACATAAAATAGAAGCTAATTCAAGTATTGTTCACATATAAAAGAACCAAAACAATATTTGCATAAAAAATACTTTCTGAGCCAAAATTTATGGCCAATAATAATTTTTTGAAGAGTGTCTTATTTTTGACTTCGTCAACTTTTAAACACGAAACTTGACTAATCGCCTTCGCGCAGGATAATGATTCTGCCAAGTTTATTTATACTTCTTCCTCTTGGCTAACAATTTTCCCTTAAATTGACGACAAAACTCCTCAGACTAAATAAATAGCTGTATCATAAAATATAAAGAAAACAGGGCCCTATTTCACCAAGTCGACATTTGTCAGTGACATAATTATCTCGGTTAATTTTACAATTGTCGTTACTTTAATTAGGGACAAGTATGTTATGAAACAGGGATATTTTTTACAAGTCAACTTATATGTAGATTTGTCAGTGATTCTTGTCATGAGATTGGAGCTGAGTCAAGTTTCCGTGACAATTGTCGACTTGTAAAAATTATCCACTGTTTCACAACATAATTGTCCCCTATTAAAGTAAAAAAAATTGTAAAAATTGCCGACATATGTCACTGACAAAATTGACAATTTGGTGAAATAGGCGCCAGGAGAGCCGCTCGGAACAATTTGGTTTTCCACTGTCGATGTTATGTCCAAAGACAGTACTGTCACAAAATACAAGGTGCACACACACATGCATTACGTACATACAATCTCAGGCCAATCCAGACTATATTCAGTAACTCAGTACCATGGTACAATAATATAATACGCCAGGTTGGTACAATAATATAATACGCATTCCGAGAGACAAGGGTCACGTGGGCGATACTGTGTTACCAGTCAGATTATGCAATCAAACTCTCTGACACCAATAATATACTACCAGGGGGCCTATTACGAAAATAACGTACGCAATTGCGTAACGCAGTCACTTGGCCACGATAGTCGTCCGGAGTTCGTTGGTTGTAAACAAAAAACAATCAAACATTTTGATTTTTTCTATCGTAGTCCATAGACTACTAAACGAACGATGTCGGATACGTAAGAGAGAAACTGTCAAACTCACTCAATCACTTCGCAAAATCGCATACGAAAGTGATTTGTAATAGGAAACAATCAAAACGAATCATGGACGCAGCTGCGTGTATCGCATTAAATTTTCGTAATAGGCTTCCACCTGTTACAGTTCTATAAAACTATGAGTATTTTAGTGAAAATTACATTAATTCATCTTTTTAACTTTAACTGTTTCGTTTGCTAAGAGAAACAAATCACAATCGAAATGCATCATAAATAATATTGTAATGACTGATGAAATGACAGACAAAAATCCTTAATTCTTTGTTTGTTATCATTAGGTAGTAGAACTCTAGATAACGTAAGCGAAATGTAAGCACATGAGTAGATAAACGGAACAGAGTACAAGCTCTCACAACTTATACCGACTCTCAAAGGGTTGACACCTGTCGCAAGTTAAAAATAGGTAGTAGGGAGAAATATATAAAATAAAGCAAGTCCATAATAAAATGTGTATTTGAACGAAACGAACGAAAATGAATACTTACTGCACTTGGATCTTTTCGTACGAAAAAAAAATATATCCTTTTTTCCCCGAATTATTCATACATACACGGAGCAGGAGTTGGGCATATTTAATTTATTAAACACTAATGTATATAAAATTCGTTTTATTTTACACATTGAAAAATGGTAGAATCTAATAATTAATTTTTCAATAAAATCGTTGTCACGACTCGTATTTTTTCTTCGAGTCAGTAATTTGACAAATCAAACTGTCATTGTTCACATTAGTGTATTCTCTAAGAAAAAATTGAACGCGGTATAGCACTTAGCAGCCCTGTCGGTTATACCGCAACTGAGCCGGTGCAAACCAGTTTTTACCCCGGTGGAGTGCCTGTTACACTGTCAGTGAGATGTCACGCACACATCGCCGCGCTATGTATTAGTGAAGCTACAGCGGACCGTTTGTAGGCAGCTTGGACTCTGTTCAGTTTACGTTTTTTTACTCATGTGATGTAAGTATCATCCGGAATGCCAGACCTTGTTTTCTTGGATCATGGTCAGTACTATAGCAGCTCCTATTGCAACAAAACAAGTGATAAAAACGAAAGACGGAAGCATTATTCACAAACTTTATTATGAGATCTCACAGTGGCCGCAGGCGCACAGCGTCCCAACTACCAATCACACGTAATACGTAAAACAAACGAACCAAACACAGACCTATATTTCAACGCAGTGGGTTCGCATAGGTAAGGCCGTATACAGAAGGAAACTTGGAAGCCGGCGCCGATCTACCAGCGCTTATCGGCACTGGTCCACGCAGGTAATCGGCGGCGCAGGCATTTACATGAACAAGCGCCGATAAGCGCCGAACTTCGCCGATAAGCTTTTTTTTTCTGTATACGGCCTAAGGGTCGCGTGAATATTGTTATTGAATATGGTTGTAAATTTTGTGGTACTGTCGCAGCTCCTAAAGCAAGAAAAAAATGACGGAAGTATTTTCGAATATAGTCGCGTGGCGGCGCTTCTGACGTGAACACACAGATTGAGGCTGTGTTCAGACGATAACACACGATCAGCAGGCTGATTATCTAATTAGAAACCACCTAGCGACCGGTCTCATTTGACAGATGAATGTGATACATTGCTACTTCTTTTTGGGGTAAAAAAACAACCCAAAGGAACATAGCAATGTATCACATTCATCTGTAAACTGAAACCGGCCGCTAGGTGGTTTTTAATTAGAAAATCAGTCTGCCAAGCTCAACCCGAACTCAGCTCAATTCAAATTCAACTCAACCGCAACCCACTCCTTGAAATGCATCTCTTACAATTTTGAGTCTTATTGACACATTAATAAGCTCCGTTATATTTTGTCGATGCAACTACATCCGCCGCGCGCTCAACCCGAACTCAACTCAAACTCAACCCGAACTCACCTCAAACTCAAATGCAGCCCGCACTTCATTAATGTGTCATAATCATAAGCCTCAAAATTGTAAGCGATGCATTTTAAGGAGTGGGTTGCGGTTGTGTTGAGTTCGGGTTGAGTTTGGGTTGAACTCGGGTCGTGTGTTATCGTCTAAATGCAGCCTTAGGAAGTATTTTCGAATACGGCCAGAGTGGAGCTTCTGTCTAAAATACACAAACTTAATATTTCTTGGCTGTACACAGTACATCATAATAACACCCGTTAGTAATAAAACAGTCACGAGAACACACTTTCGGGTTATATGATATGTAATAAATGAATCTTTTTCTGCGCAACAATTTTTTTTATGTAGGTTAAAAAAATCATGGAACGAACAATGTAAGTATCATATCTTACCTGTGCTTAGATTCTCTTTAATATGTAATTTTGCTCAAACTTAATTTCCTAAAACTCTTAATCTTAAATATAAAAAGGTCATAAATTGAATTTTCCTGTTTTTTATTCATAGCTTTTTAAACATTTGTTTAACATTCGAATATTATTTTAATAAGAAAATACTGGTCAGTGAAAAGAATCGTTTATTACACACATTAAATTACAGATAATTTATCAATTATCGGCAAGTAAAACATTAATACAAAAGATTAATAACTCAAAAAAAAGTTTGGTTCTTCAAAGGTTCAAATCTGCCATTTTAATTATTGTAACTGAGCAGTAAGCAACGCAGTTTTAAGATATTAATCTTTGCGGGAGTTTAAAACTCTCCCATCTTCTTCTATTTTCAATTATAACAAGTTTTCAAGAAAATACAGTTTTGAAAGCATCTCAAGCACTTAAAACTAAGAACCTAATTAAAAAGACACCAACAGAAACTTCGCACGCGATTGTGCGATTTATAAGATAGAATGGTTCAGTTGTACGTCGGCCGTTCCGGTGCGCAGACCCCGCAGGCGCGCCGCACGCTCGCCTTCGTTCGAAAACAACCCAATAAAAAAAAACACCGCGAACAAACAAAACAATTACGCATCGGTAGTGACAACACACCATCCCGATTTCGCGCTTTTTGACGTGAAGTGAAAGTGAAAAAATATGGTTTTAAAAGTTGCCAGTATCAATGGCAACCAAAAAAAATAGTGTAGTGCGTTTGCCGTCAGTGGTAAGAAATGGGAATGCGTAAAAATGCACAAGATGTTAAAATGATGGTTATTTAGTGGCATGTTTACAGGTTTTTACATATTGCAATGTAGGTAGTGCATCTTGCATTTTATCATCCTGCTCGTAAAACCACCCTTTTGTTTTGATTGCTTATTAAGTGTTTAGCAAGAACTTTGTATCAACTTTTATGAAATCAATTACATTTAAATCATTTAACGGCTGAATTCTTAATCTAGCAAAAAACTAGGTTTAATAAAAAAACTTTGAAATCTAATTTTTTTTTCTTTGTTTTTGAAAGTCACTATTATAAGTAGATCATTAGTTTTCCAAAGATACCTAAACTTTTTTATAAACTACATAAATATATCTTTAAATAACCCGTATCTTTTTCTCTTTTTCCGTAACACCAAAATTATAACGTAAATGGAAAAAGTTGTTTATGTAATCAAAATTATTTTTGTTTCTAAGATGAACTCGACCCTCCCTCTTTATGGGGTGACCTTGTAAGTTGTTATGGTGTCCCTGTCTTTCTATTGTCAATAGAAACTTCCATATAATACCTATAGCTCATATAACTATGTCCTTTTGATTAAATCACTACATTACTACAATAGGATAGAGCTCGTATAAGTGATGTGAATAAAACATATAAGGTGGATAGACTTTTTCGTTTTACAAAAGCTTTAGCAAAGATTTGAGATTTGTGACTTAAAAACTTAAGTGTGACCCAATTAAATTACTTATTATTATTTGAGTAGGTATTCCGTTATAATGAGTTTTGTATTTCTGATACATTACTTTTACAACGTGTTACAAAAAAACTTTGCATAAGACCCCGGAAAATTATTATAAGCCCTGAAAACCGGCACTTTTTTGAAACATTTTTTTTTTCTTTTCATTATAACTGCATTAGTGGCAAAGCTAGATTTAAATATGTGTATTGACTATCGAAAACAGGTCGATTTGCATCTAGGGTTGTCACTTTGCAGTTGTCAATAAACACCCACATAATTCTACTTTAGTTATCCTATCAGTGACAAAATTATATGGTTAAAAGACACGAAAAGTGGTTAAACAGTCCCAACTTGAGGGATTGCACTGTGCGATCCCTGATTATCGGAAAATATAAAAGACATATCTGCCTCCTGCTTTTATAACTTTGTTGCAATAATCTCTGACAGAAATCGCAGTTACATTGCTGCTTTAGTAAGAACCAACGTGATAACTATCTTACTTAAAGCAGCAATGTTACTGCGGTTTCAATCGATTTCAATCGAGAATTGTTAGCATCAGAGTTACGTAATCACGGGGATGATCTTTCTCTGATACCTATATTAATCACGTTGTGTAAGAGGCCATAGAATATCCCTTGGTCCATACAGCCAATAATTTTCATACGAATGCCCAAAAGGAATGTTTTTCATACGACTGCCCAAAAGGAGTGTACATGTGTTCAGGGTCCATGTATGTTCGTGGGTATGTGAGTTTCTTTATTCCACCATAACTTCTAAATGGCTCAACGGATTTGGATGTACGGGGTATTGTTAGTATCCTTACATCATTCCGAGTGAAACTGGCTGTATTTTTTTTAAAGTCAAAATGGCGACTGTACAACGCCATTTTCAAATATGAAAAAATTTTTTTTACTTCAATTATTACAATATGGGCATCAAATGAAAGGCCTTAATGAGCACATTTCAAAAATATATAATTTGTCACTAAAATGTGTGAAATAAAAATAAAAAATATTAAAAACGCGATTGCCTTGCCAAAAACGAACTAAAAAGTTAAATAACAAGTGTCATTGCAGTCGGGGGACCTCTTTGTTTAAAAATTGTTTCACAAAACGGTCCCTCGACTGCAATGACACTTGTTATTTAACTTTTTAGTTCGTTTTTGGCAGGGCAGTCGTGTTTTTAATTTATTTTTGTGAATCCTTTGCACCTATGGACTTCGTAATAAAATATCTACTCCGTGTCTCTCTAAGTCTTGAATATTTTAATTTAACAAAGAATGTCGTTTCTCACCGAAAACATAGTAAGTTTTTGCTAGACTATGTCATAGTCACTATAAAAAAGTATTTCAAATTATGTTTCGCTCATAAATCTGACAAACGCAGGTAACACTTATATAAAATTTATAAAATACGTCAACATTGCAATCACGTCTCAATGAATTAATATGCATGGATCCAAAAAGTTGCTGGTAAACGTTTCCTTTTTTGGGTTCCGTAGCCAAAATGGCAAAAAACGGAACCCTTATAGATTCGTCATGTCTGTCTGTCTGTCTGTCTGTCCATCTGTCTGTCTGTCTGTCTGTCCGTCCGTATGTCACAGCCACTTTATTCCGAAAGTATTAGGACTACATAATTAAAACTTGGTAGGTAGATGTATTCTGTGAACCGCTTTACGATTTCCTCACAAAAATAAAAAAAAATAAAAGATTAAGGGGGGGCTCCCCATACATGGAACTGAAACAGAAAAGATTATTTTTCATCAAACCAATTCTTGCGGAGTGTTTATAGATAGGTCTTTAAAAATGACATTGAGGTTCCTAAGACAATTTTTTTTTACAAAGTCAACCGTTTGAAAGATATTTACTGCCAAAGTGGTAAAATGTGTCACCTTCCCCCCCCCTTAACTTTTAAAGTAAGAAAGTGAAAAATCTAAAAAAATATATGCTATAGATCTTAGTGAACACTTTCAACGAAAATTGGTTTGAACGAGATACAGTAAAAAGTTTTCGAAATATAGTACATTTTCTAAAATCGCAAATATAACTTTGTCGTTCATACAAACACTGTGAAAAACAAAGTTATTTTTTCAGGTGAAAAATGATAGCGGTATTAAAATATGGTACCTATGGTATAATGTAACTACGGAATCCTACTGCGCGTGGCCCGACACGCACTTGGCCGGTTTTTTACTTTGACTTTGGCTTTCTGCACCCTAACACAAACCTCTATCGAGGTGAAACATGTGAGTACTCGATAGAGTTATTGTCTTTGAGAAATTTCATTTCGCTTTTCGGCGGTAGATGGCATAGAATGTGCAAATATCCCATACAAAATTGTTCTATCAATTTTTTTTACGCGCGTTTTTTTTCCGGTCGATGTTCGTACTATGGGCAACAGCGTTGCTTAACCAGTTTGCAACAAAATTCGTGTGCGCGCGTATCGCCCCTGCACGAACTAAACGTATGTGAAAGCGGGCGCGGCGTGCAAGCGATTTTAACCTTAGGAGTGGTTAAGCGACGCTGTTGCCCATGGTACAAGGTGTATGATCAAATTCGTTAACACATTGACAGAGTAGGTACGGTAAGTAAATTCGCAAGTAAATCGAAGGATGATTGTCAGATGATCATTGCAATTATTTTGTAGTAGATCCTCAGTTCCATACTTCTTATTTTATGGTCCTTCGAAAAAGACGTCAATAAAGACAAGTTTTTATTACAAAAGTATGTAATTGTATGTTCTCAGTTGTAATAACTAAAGTTCAGTTTGAAGTAAAGTCATAAACTTGTGGGGATTATACCGATTATATAAAGGGAAGATCGTTTTTCCTAAATACTCAAATGCCTACGGTTTTGTATAAGTTTTGTACATGGATTGTATTGATCAACAATGAAGAAAACTGGCGCCTTCCGTCAAGAAATACTTAACTTGTATACGCTTGGGATTGGTATTCAAATATAGTCAAAAGGAGGTTATTTTGTCTTGTAGCTATTTTCAGTTTATTACATATGAAAAAAAAAACTTTTAATTACGATAAACTAAGTTCTAACATAAATAATTACAGGGTATTACAATGCCGAAGTGGACAAGACCGAATTTTACATAACCTTTGGAAAGACCAAAAATTTAAAGGTCGAATGGTTGTTTGGCCGTACGTTTAAAATCACGAAAGGACATTTTATCTAAAAAACTAAATCGCGAAGCCGAACCGAAAATTAATATGTGAGTGAGCGTAGCGAACGAGGAGGAGGTTAGGTTCCAAGACCAACCTGCTGAATGTATGTGTAGGTAAAGTAAGTATCGACATTGTAAGATTCGGGATTTCGAACTATCGCTCATTTGATAATATAATCGATCTTTCAAGTTTCGGTCTATCAGATATCGACGTTAAGGATTTTCGGTATTTTGAAAATAGGCATTTTATGCGTCGATATTTCGGTCGTGTGTTTTGAATTTTCGGCATTGTAATACAAACCCAAATAAACATCATTAATTAATGATCATACTTGAAGACCAGTTTCAAAGGAACTTTATCAATTAAACTTTTGGGTCCATATCATACACAAATCTATCACATACATTCCTATAATCATGCTACGGACAAAGGAAACTTTTAATTGGCTCTTATAACAAACCAATAGAGTTCACTTTCCTCTAAACATGAGACCTCGTTGTCAAAAGCTTTTAAAGACATTCGTGGTTTTTACAGGGTTGCTGTCACTTGCAAAAGAGTCCCAAATAAATATTACCTCACTTCTGGAATATTTGCAAACAAACGACATTCTCGGTCAATTCCGAATGAATTATTATTATAATTCCGTGTCTTTGTTTCACGTTTCCGTTAAATTTGTAAAACCTTTTGTGCCTTTGCGAAAAACCTCTTTTTAATTAATAATTGAGTGGTTATTGTAATGTATTCGTTTATTTATCTAAAGGTTTCACCGGTGTCGTACCAAAATCTTTATTATAATTATTAACTTGTATAAAAAATATTGTCCATCAGCCATTTTTGATGTCCCCACTGCTGGGGCACAGGCCTTCCTTATTGGTGGATAAGGAGGAGGGGCCATAACCCACCACGCGGGCCCAATGCGGATTGGTGGGTATTAACGACTGCAAATGCAGTCGGGACCAACGGCTTAACGTGCCTTCCGAAGCACGGAGGAGTTCGCGATAGTAAATTTTTGGTCACCCATCCCATGACCGACCCTTGCGAACTTTGCTTAACTTACGCAATCGCTGGGCCAGGCGCTAAACCACTACGCCACCGAGCTCCTCTAAAAAATATATAAAAAATATTAACAAATAATTATTGATATTCTGGACATGTCGCACAAAATTTTAATCCAAATAACGTATTAGACTAAACAAACTCGTTCAATAACTTAAAAAAAGTACTTTTACACTCATATCATTGGTAACATGAAGCAACTTCATACATTTACAAGGTAATATTGTGAATGTTGATACTAAGTACTAAGCAGTAACATACGTTACTAAGCAGTTACCTGTCGGACAATCGGAAAATGGACAAACTTCGTGCTCAGCGGATACTGAAGTTTTCCTCTGATATATCCCGATAACGGATATATAACGACATTAAAAGTTATGCGTCCGTTATCTGTGCGACCACCCTTATTTATATGAATCTGAAATATTTTTATGGCGGATTTTTGAGATTAAACAAGGGAGCCTAAATTGTGTTGGGTAGTCGCTTTTTTTAAGACATTATATCTCTTCAATGTTGAGATCTTCGTTCTGGATTGTAATTTTTAAGGTCAATTCGATAAAAATTTAACAAAACACTTGATGGAAATTATACATGTACTATGGGTAACAGCGTCGCTTAACCAGTAACAAAATAAAAATTCGGGTTGCACTCCGGGAGTGCCGGCAGAAGTGAAAACTTGAATAACGTTGTGTATTTTTGATATTTTGGAATGGTTAGGGAATAATTTTGCACGAATTGCTTTAATTATAAGTATAAAAGTACTATCATTTATGAGGTACAATATTTATTTATTGCGCTATCGTACACAGATATGACAATTTATATTACATTGAAAAATTTATCTCTCAGAAAAAACAACCCGCCGCCGCGCCGAACAACGCTAAAATGACGCGCCGCCATTTTCGCCGCGCCCCGTAGAAAGAAAGGGGGATACTTCCGCCGCCGGCTGTCTACGTTACATCCGTCTTACGAATCTTCGATCAGGGTCACCTGACCCTGACTGACGCGAGTTTAATTTTTTTTCCCCATTACAAAAAAAGTGTACAACGCCGCTAAAGAAATTTTCACTTCAAAAATTCGTGTGCGCGCGTATCGCTCCTGCACGAACTAAATGTGTGTAGTGACGTGCAAGCGATTTTAACCTTAAGAGTGGTTAAGCGGCGCTGTTGCCCATGATACGTATAATTGCACACTCAATTTATGACACACAATCAGCTAGCGCAATTTATTTCCGCTGCAGAGAGAAAAAACTACGGAACCTACCACATGTTTACTTTTAATTAAATGTTGCCAGTAACAATCAAGATTATTAAAGGTTTCCAAACTAAAACCATAAGAACTTTGCAAATGAACATAAGTTAAGAAAAAAAAATCGGGTTGCACTCCTGGAGTGCCGGCAGTAGTGAAAACTTGAATATAAACGTTGTGCATTTTTTGATATTTTGGAATGGCTAGGGAATAATTTTACACGAATTGCCGTCTTACGAATTTACTCTGCATTTGAATTTACAAATACAGAACAGCAATGTACGAAAGTCTTATCCATAGCTTGACAGAAAATCTAGTTTTGACATTGAATTAAAAAATCAGCGCATTGCTATGGTGACACAAGTGTTTACGTCTTCAAATGACGCGCCGCCATTTTCACCGCGCCCCGTAGAAAGAGAGGGGGATACTTCCGCCGCCAGCTGTCAACTCTCCATCCGTCACTTCCGTCTTACGAATTTTCGATCAGCGTCACGTGATTCTTACTGACGCGAGTTTAGCATTTTTCCCCATTACAAAAAAGCGTACAACGCCGCTAAAGAAGGTTTCAATTCAAAAATGTTTTATTAGGCTGTCATAGTTAAATTCAATGTACTCGTACTTTTACTTTGCCTATTCTTTTTGCATTGGAAATAAACAGCTTGTGAAAATAGTTTACAATGAAAAAATTTAACGCCTTGACTAGATCACTAATAAATGGCAAATTAATTCGTGCTATTTATTTAACATTATTTTCAACGAAATCTTATATAAGTAATGCCAATATTTTGTAATTATTATTTAACTAGCTTTCGTCCGCGTGGAGATTCGGAAAATCCCTAATCATCATCCCAACCTCAATAACTATACATCCATATTGATTTTTTGGTTCATTTACCTTATATACTACATCCATATTGATGTTTTCGGTTCATTTACCTCATTTATCCCATAAGGGGTTGAGTTTTGGAAAACCACAAAATAGTTGTTTTGCTTACATATTAGCCCAGTAAACGAAAAGGTGTAGAGGGAAATGATTGGAACACAATTTTTGACTTCGTAACTTTGTTTGAACTAGTTAGGAGGTGTACGTATTAAAAGTGAGTCTACCCTTTATGGCAGAACTTTTTATGTCATAATTTTATTATGCATAACAACTAATAGCATAAACTTCATGTCGCTGAAAATCGTATGGCATACACTCATTTATCATACACGTAAAACGCATAATTTTGTAAGCCAGAATCATCTTTTGGCATACATTTTATATCCATAAGAATTAAATAGTAGAACCATCATATCGCAGAAAGTTCACAGTCAGAACCATCACATCATATCGCAGACAGTTTATAGTCAGAATCATCTTTTGGCATACATTTCATAATCTATAGTCATTAAACGGCAGAACTATCATATCGCAGACAGTTTATAGTCAGAATAATCTTTTGGCATACATTAAATATAAAATTCATATCTAGAATAATTTTGTATTTCTTACACGCATGTTTCATGCTGCATGCATCCTTACATACAGACAAATAAACATGCATGCAAGCAAGCATGCAGCACGCAAGCAAGCATGTAGCATGCAAGCAAGCATGCATCATGCAAGCAATCATGCAGCATGCAAGCAAGCATGCAGCATGCAAGCAAGCATGCAGCATGCATGCAAGCATTGTGGAGCTCCGCTGCGAGTGGTCAAAACACTAACCTAACCTAACCTACTGGTAGGTGCATCAAAAGTTTTTCTTTATAGCGGGGGGCCTCAAGCCCCCCGACCCCCCGAGCAGGGGGGCCAGCCCCCCTGCAAGCATGCAAGCAGCATAAACAAGCATCATGCATGCATGCAAGCAAGCAGCATGCATATCGGTTTTGCAGCGATTCGTTCTGTTGTTGACTTTTGTAGCACAACATTTACAAAAATTCAACATATTGACTTTTAAGACAAATTTTTAATTCCATTTAAGGTTAAAATGCAATTTTTTAGAGATTACAATATGCCTGATGACATTATTCTTAATGAAATTCTGCCATATTCGTAGTATACCATGTGAAAATTAAACCAAATAATTGTCGACTAAATAAACGTGATGCCAAACGAAATTCTGCGAATAAATATTTTGCCACAGGTATTTATGCCTAATGAACGCATAGTTTCTGAGATATATGTAAAAAAAACAAAAATGGGGCCTTCACACCCCCCCTCTACCCCCGGCATAGGGGCTACGGGCGGGGACTTTTGATATGTTCACCTCCTAACAGGTCCAAACAAAGTTAAGTCAAAAATTGTTGCAAGCATTTGCCTCTATACCTTTTTAGGGTTCCGTAGCCTAAATGGCAAAAAACGGAACCCTTATAGATTCGTCATGTCTGTCTGTCTGTCTGTCTGTCCGTATGTCACAGCCACTTTATTCCGAAAGTATTAAGACTGCACAGTTGAAACTTGGTAGGTAGATGTATTCTGTTAACCGCTTAACGAATTTAATACAAAAATAAGAAAAATAAAAGATTAAGGGGGGGCTCCCCATACATGGAACTGAAACTGAAAAAAATTTTTTTCTTCAAACCAACACGTGTTGGGTGTTTATAGATAGGTCTTTAAAAATGACATTAAGATTCCTAAGACAACTTTTTCTCAAAGTCAACCGTTTGAAAGATATTCACCGCCAAAGTGGTAAAATGTGTGTCCCCCCCCTTTAACTTTTGAAATAAGAGAGTGAAAAATAAAAAAATATATATACTGTAGATCTTAATAAACACTTTCAACCAAAATTGGTTTGAACGAGATATAGTAATTAGTTCTTGAGATATAGCACATTTTCCAAAACCGCAAATATAACTTTGTCATTCATACTAACACTATGAAAAACAAATTTATTTTTACAGACGAAAAATTATAGGTGGTATTAAATATGGTATGGTATAAGGTAACTGCGGAACCCTATGGCGCGTGGCCCGACACGCACTTGGCCGGAGCTTCACTTGGCAGGAACTTTTTTTGAGCTTTCATTGCCTGAACTATATTTGTTTTGTAAAAGTAAGTACACCTGCAAAGTTTCAAGTCTAAATATTTTTTTTCATTCAAATTTTGAACCCCCATTTTACTCCTTTTGAGGCTGAATTTCGAAATATCCTTCCATAGAGGTAGTATAGCTTTGATATACAAACACTTATGCAAAATTTCAGCTTTCTAGGTCCAATAATTTGTGTTGGCCGTTGATAGGTCAGACTCAGCGCAGTCACCCTTAATTTTTATTTAAGAGATTTTTGTACATATTAACTTATTTCCAGAACTCTGGTTTCTCTAGGAAAAAAATATTTGTGGTTGTTGTGAAGCGAGTCAGAATAATATGAGCACACAACAACATAATACAAACAAATATGGCGTTAATACAAAAGATTTAAAAGTATGTTGCATTTAGGCGCTGTTTAAATGTCGACACCTGCAAGAAAAAATATCGTAACTCAGTTTTTGGCGGTATTGAGTTAAGATAATGTGATGATTTGTAACTTTTTGAAAATATTGTTTGACAGAGACTGCATTTCATGCAATCAGTTTCTAAATTCAATCATTGTTTAAAATCTTTAATCGTAACACGAATAATATTTCTGAATTTAACATCTAGCTTCAAGCAGAGACGTAATGCGATTTAATGCTTTATTAAAGTTGGTGTTATCTCTCTCCATTCCATAAAATAGCATAAAGTATAAAGACGAAACGACACCAATAAGATAATCAAATCAATTCACGTCTCCGAATGCGACTGTTACTTTGTAACCATTATTATTACGTTTATAATGTTAACAGTCTAACCATTCTTGATTCAAAGCGATATTACGTAAAACAGGATTATAAAGGAGATGTTACATTTTTATATGGAGGCTGGGCCCCATTGGGTAACCCGTGGCCTACAGTCATGAAATTATATTTCATGGATAGAGCACAAAATAAGGAACCTTTACATGTATAAAAATATTTTTTTTATCCCTGCAAACATTAGTTTTTTCAAAAAATAGTTGGCTAATTAAAGTTAATAAAACGGCAACCCAAAACTTTTTTTACCTAGGCAACATCGATTTTCTACTGTCATATGTCAAATTGAAGCTGTCAGATGTCAAATAAAATGACAAATGACATATAAACAGGCAATGTCGCTATTTTAATAAAAATAAAAATGCAAAGGCATATCCCTTAACAGCCGGTAGCCGCACAAAATGGATTTTCAGGATTAAATCAGCTGTAAAAACTTGTAACAAGCATTAGAATTTATTGATATACTCGGGAGAGTAAAATTAATAATAAAACACTCTCATTTTAAAGCGAAAACCTTAAGAAATACGCGATGAAGAATACCATTGTTTGAGATTTTTTCGTTTAACCAGGTGTAAACCTACTTTTCGATTTTTAATAAGGCTGTGAAAGAATGCATAAAGATTTGACATAGAATTACATACCGACATAAAGAAAATTTTATTCTTTTCCGTGAGTTTCGTTCCCTCAACAGGGGCTACTGTTTGTAAATAATACCCAAAGCATGTTTATTTATTACCTTACCTTCGCTCCCACGGCAAACCGAAACCAACATTTCTATTCAGCTACGTGTCACGGTGTAGTCAATTAAAGAAAGACTCCACAGTAGTAGTAGTTATATTTTGAAAATAAAGAATCTAAAAAGATACAAAAAATATATTATAAACAGTACCCTTAGCACGAATAGCTATCGAGAAAAATAACGCTCGTAAAATTACTCGAATCTCATAATTTTGTATGGAAATTGGTACAGCGCCACTACGTCCGTAAACGGAAC
Source organism: Agriphila geniculea (assembly GCA_943789525.1). Taxonomy (NCBI): domain Eukaryota; kingdom Metazoa; phylum Arthropoda; class Insecta; order Lepidoptera; family Crambidae; genus Agriphila; species Agriphila geniculea. The sequence goes on along the minus strand of OX038889.1, from coordinate 8,187,210 downwards.
TAAAATTTCGAAGCACGAAACATTTTGACATAAGCTATCGAGCAGCCTTCGAATCGAATTCGAATAGTAAAGTTACAACTTGTATGGAAATCCGTAGCACGAACCCACTTTTGACATACGGTATCGAGAAACTCGCAAGCTGGCTATCGACAACTTACTCACTGACATTTTTTCAGTGAGAGACTTTTCGAGCAAATTTGTATTATTTATTATTAAATTCTAAAAGCATGTATGTAGTAACAAAAATTAAATTTAAGAACTATGACATGTCCACTGAATTATCCACAGGCGATATTACTTAAATTGTTCTCATTAAACATAGAAATTTGTAAAATAAAAATCTCGTCATTTTACGGTATCCACGGTGTCCCCCACATCCACCATACCTATTTTTTAGCAATATTTTAGAACTTACCTACAAAACTCAAATAAAACTAGAGGATACGGGGTTATACTTATAATATTTGTTTTCAGTCACAAAATCACACAGTTTGCATACAGTTAATTAATTATATTTAATTTAGGTATTAAAACAATAAGACCTTAAAACTATGACGAAAACACTAACTAAATATAACAATGCAAACTTAAAGTTTATCGAATCTTCAAACACTATAGGCAGGCACTAATTCCGATGAAATTCACATATTTTTATAGCACGTCCAAAGATTTTATTGTTTATTTGTAAACAATTTCTTGTTATTTGACGATACTCCATTGTTATTCTTCAAGTTCATAAAAATCTTCAATTAAGTAGAACAATTTGATGAAATTATGACACATTGTAGTTAACTCTTAGGTCATAATATTATTTCCTCACGATTGTATTATTTGTTAGCCGACACAGATAAATCATTTTAGACAAAAACAAAATAAAGTAATGCTTCACGGCTTTTTATTATTTTAGGTTATATTTTTTATTAAATCACAGGATGCGAAAGAAAGAGAGAAAGAATAGAGACACTCTTCTTTTTCAAACCAATCACGGGCAAGGTGCAATGACCGTTCAAAAGCATGGGCAAAATCATGCACATATTGAAAAATTATTTTAATATTTGCAAATTAATTTAAGTTATTAAATGAAATTAATATTGTTAACAATTTTATTAATAATAATAAGAATAATAAATGTAAAATTATGATGATAAACAACTTGATTGAATTTTAATTTACATACTTATGATTTACATAGATATGTAACATGGTTTTTGAACGCACCTTGCTTCATGCACGTTAGCTTTATTTATCGCTACTACTATCGAGCTAACGTTAGCCAGCTCTGTAAAGTTGGTGCTGCCGATTTTGCTAGCTTTCGTATCGAGTACGTTATCGAGTAGTATTTTTTGACGCGCGTAAGATTTCTCGATAGCTGTTCGTGCTAAGGGTACTGTACGTCTTATGTTCAAATTGATTAAAAGCGATACTTTCGCTACATAATCTAGGTCTTACTTGCTAAGGGTTCTTTTTAAGACATTCGCTGCCTATCGCTGCTATCTTTTAAACTTTAAGTTAAGACATTCGCTGCCTATCGCTGCTATCGTTTAAACTTTAACATTTAGTCCTCTTGTCCAAGTTACATCATGCAGAACTGTTTTAATGATTACTGTGTTTTCTAAGCCATTATGAAGGTATTTTATATAAATTAATTACAATTCACTAGATAAACATGAGATCGATGGCTGTTTTTCTTGGACTGACGTGCAGAGAGTAAACCAGGTACCACATGGCAGCAAACACATAATTTTTAGGGTTCCGTACCCAAACCCAAACCACTGTCTGTCTGTCTGTCACCAGGCTGTATCTCATGAACCGTGATAGCTAGACAGTTAAAATTTTCCAGATGATGTATTTCTGTTGCCGCTATAACAACAAATACTAAAAACATAATAAAATACGTATTAAGGGGGGCTTCCATACAACAAACTTGTGTTTCTTGCCGTTTTTTAGTACGGAACCCTTCGTGCGCGAGTCCGACTCGCACTTGGTCGGTTTTTTTTAATTATTGGTTTTCAGAACAGAATAAAAATTTGACATAGTTTCGCAAAAAATAAGTTTTTACTCTCTTAGAATTATAAAGCCGAATATGGTAAAAAAGGTATTATTATAAACCCTGAAAACCGCCATATGGCTGAGAAATTTTGTTTTTTCATTTGTATAGAAAAATGTAAAATGACAACTACATAACAACAATAATCAATCCCATTAATGGGCAAAAGCGAAACATGTTGTCACTATGCTTTCAGTCTAGGGTTGCCACAATGCAATTTATCATTAAAAAAAATAGTTTTCTTCAAAAAAGTGATAGTTTTCAGGGTTTATAATAAATTTCCGGGGTTGTATTCATGGTACCATAGTTATGGTAGATATTGTAGATACCATATTCGGCTTTATAAGGCTAATACCAAACACCCTGTAAATATACCCGAAAATACATAGGATTAACCTTTTCAGTTTAAAATACCAGCCCCACACCTTTCGATCCGATCCGATTTATCGGATAAATTATAATACCATAGTACTGTCAGACTAGTCCGACATCCTAAAGCGGACAGTGTAGAATGGGTTTACGGTTGGTATACAAATAAAGACTTGCACGGAAATTGATAAACAAAGGCTATTACTTTGGTATTAAATTATTGACCCCTACATAGTATGTGCCTACTCCGGTATCTATTTTGATAAAAAAATAGGGGGCCACTAGGTTTATGGTTTTCCATACAAACGAGCTAATTTCTAAAAGGTTTAAGAAATAAATTGATTTCTACTTTATTTCTAAAGTATTATTAGGTATAATTTTCATTAATGTACTGAAAACGTGGTCGTGGTTTAAAACCATATTCTGGTTTAAAACCGACATATTTCCAACTATTCGTTATTTAAACACCAGTGCTGTTATTGAATGCTTTGACGTAACACATAAATCACATATCACGTAACGTCCTAAACAGCCAATCAAAACTACAACGTGACAAGAAGTAGCCGGTAGCCAATCTTTCATGTGACATTTTTTGCATACCTCTTGCTTTTGCCGATTGCAAGTTTGTTGTTCAAAAATAGATCTTTTTTTGTTCAAACAAAACCGAGAGTCTCTAGTTTTTACACGTTGTGAAATGTTTGTCTTCAAAATGTGGAATCAATTACCTATTAACAGTCCGTGGGTTTAATCCTAAATAATAAAAACCGGTCAAGAGCGAGTCGGACTTGCGCACCGAGGGTTCCGTACAATCATAAATATATTTGGATATGTTACTTTAGTACAGTCTTTAAAAAAGTAGGATAAACGGCAGACAGGTGGAAGGGCGAACAGGCGGACAGTTAATTTACAAATCTTAACCACAGCTGCTTATGATGACTGAAAAACGTTTCAGCCACTCCACATTGCAAACTGTTTGCAAAAAAGTAGGAACTTATTCTTCGTTTATTCGTACAGCAAATAGTAGGTAATTATATTAGAACCAGTCACCAATTTATTATTGTAGTATTATGGTTGCGCCATCTCTTGACCGATAGTGGAACTATTTTTTTTTCTTAGGTTAGCATTCTTAGGACAGCGCCATCTGTTGACTGGTAGTGAAACTAAATAATTTTTGTTTTTTTTTTTTTATTTCTAAAAAAGTGTGTTATATTGAGACATTGTTTTATTTTTCCTGTAATTTTTACATAAACTAGTATCACATAGAATTATTTCAGATTTTGCTCTTTGCAAACTTCGGAGATAAAGGGGGGGGAACGGTATTTTTTTTTACATTTTTCATCATAAGTCGAATGCGCCTATGCGGCCTAAGAAAAAAAGAAAAAATGTTTTAAAATGTGCAAACAGCGCAAATTAGCGAGTGAGTTAACAAAAACATGATTATTCAAATACCTAAGTACTTGTTGTCTTTTCTTTCTTGCAGGTTGGACCATATAAAAAACTGTAAATTCAATGTTTGTGTGCGCATCACGCAAATACCGCTGAATGGATTTTGATAGGCTTTTCACATTTAGATAGCTTGGAGTTCAACTTTATATCTAAGCTTCTCTATATCCATGCTTCATCTAATTTGGGTGAGTAGAACCAGGGAAACAGCTTGAACTCTCCGTAGTACTCCGTAGTCTTTATACATTGGGTCATATAAACTGGTCGTGGTCGCTATATTTTTCTATTGACCACGTGGTTGAAGTCGCGAGCGAAGGCTAGATTTTTGAATAAAGTGAAGGTGTTTTATTTAAAAAAAAAAAAAAGATTTCTATAAATCTGTTCGCAAATTCTCAAGGATTCTCATACACACCCCAATAAAGGCCTAGGCCCTTAACATAATAATTATCACCTGTGTAGTCACGTCTAAAAAAATGTTTAACCACAGTTTAGAACTTTGTCACTTTGTTTTAGTGGTAATTTTTCAAAAATGTAATAGTTTTAGAGTGACAAAGTTCTAAACTGTAAACATGTTTTACAGTTTAGAACTTTGTCAATTTATAGACGTGACTGTACACTATAAAGAAATACCTTTAATTCCGTAAAACTTAGAATAATAACACCTAGAAACCGTGTCCTTGTATGCAAAGTGAGGCAACTAATACCAAGCCAGAATGGCTTAGTATTCAGATTTATATCCTTCATACGTTACCTAATCGTAATTAAAATCCAATAATATAGTAACTAATCTAATAAATAAAGGAAAATCGAAACTGTTTTGTACTTATTCGGTATGATTAGGTAATAATGGAGAATAAAAATCTGAAAACGGGGCCTTCGCTGTTTTAGTTGCCTCACTTTTGACAGTGCGCTTTGTAGAGAACTATGGTTCTAGGTGTTATTATTCTAAGCCGTAATATAAATCATGAAGTAAAATGCCTATACCAACAAACTTCGAATCGTTCATCTTTCCAACTGCTTACACTTAAGTAGTTTTTTTTTTGTGTCAGGTGTCAATGTTTAATACATTACCCTAAGGTTATTCCCATTGAATGTTACATAATTGGAACCAATTTTTACCCTATGTCTAAGCAACAAGGTTCACTTTAGCATACCCTAGCATACCCTTGCGGTACGAGGACGAAAAATATGTATCGTTTATTATGTAGAAGTTGACATCAGCAGCTGTTGCCACTTCCTACAAAATCGGGAAGTTTCTGTATTTCTTGTATATGGCTGGTTAAATACGGTATTTCTTGTGAAGTGCTTATTCCAATATACTGAGTTTTTATTACATAATAATATATTCCATAGGAAGGCACGTTAAGCCGTTGATCCATCCGCATTGGGCCCGCGTGGTGGGTATGGCCCATCCTCTTTATTCACCCATAAGGAAGGCCTGTGCCCCAGCAGTAAGGACTGTTAGATATAAATTTTATTTATCATTGTTTTGTTAGGCTGCATAACGGCGAATTAATTTGCACAACAAATGGTGACTATGTAAATGAGACAAATCTCATGGCAATATTATTTTTTGGCTTCCGGTTCCGTTCTGTACCTTCGCTAAAGATGTGTGCTGTGTCGATTTCGAGAAAAAAATCTAGTCAAAAAGAAATTTCAATTTTTATTTGTGGAGGACCCTAACCTGAATGTGAACAGTAAGGATATTAAAAAAACCGGCCAAATGCGAGTCGGACTTGTGCACCAAGGGTGGTACAGTACGGTTTGGTACAGAACCAAAAAATGGCAAAAAAATCACGTTTGTTGTGTGGAAGCCCCACTAAAATATTCATTTTATTATGTTTTTATAGTATTTGTTGTTATAGCGGCAACAGAAATACATCATCAGTGAAAATTTCAACTGTCTAGCTATCACGGTTCATGAGATATAGCCTGGTGATAGACAGACAGACGGACAGCGGAGTCTTACAGTCAAGAACGATCTTTAAAGTTAATACTTCATTGTGGTTAATTGATCCAAGGCTTCATTAAATGTATCGCCAACTTTTTCTTCTTTTAAAAGAAGTAAAGGACGGTGATACCTTTGATGACGCATTAACTTTAAAGACCGTTCTTGCAACTGACTGTTAGTAATAGTGTCCCGTTTTTACCCTTGGGTACGGAACCCTAAAAATTTGGCTGAATATGGATTTGCTATCCAGAAATTATGGTATTTCCTGGCAATACGTAATCTTCTATTGTTCTGAGCAGTTAATAGAAATAAATGAATCAGGTAGTTTGATTTATATTTATGCCTCGCAACCCATATCAAGATCAGGTTTTTCGTGATCATGGCGTATGAAATTGTTCCAAAATATTGTGTACTAAATCACAAAGCAAATGCGATGTATTAATTTTCTTTTTGTGGGTAAAAGAAACATCATTACAATATAACTTTTGATTGAAAAATACATCAAAAAGTTTTGAGTACTTACCTATTTAAAATAGGAATACATTTTCTAATTTGAATCATTTGTATTCCCTGTCACCATTTTATATTCTACATACCATACCTATTAAAATTAAATTCATATGAATTCATTTGAAACAAAAAATGTAGTATCATCAGCTTAAACTACTAATACTCAACAATGTGAAGTATATAAAAAAAATAACTTAGATATTATGATATAAAAGCACCCCAATAAAAGTATTATAAAAGCAATTTGTGTTTCCGATCAAAGTTCGTTGTATTTTCTGACTAAGGTATTCCGACAAACGATGTTTACAGAGAAGCCAATTGACGGAACATCGAAATGAATAATATCCGTGATTTGACTCCGAGACTACTTTCTTATTTAACGATACAAAATATTACGAGAATTTTGCGAGAATTGAATCACTAGATTCTGAAATATTATTTATCCTATTATCCATATTTATTTGAGAAATAGAGCCTTGAACATAAATTCACCACAAACACATTTATTATAAACTAGGTAGACCCGGAAAACTTCGTATCACCTACAATTTATATGATTATCAATTTTACCGTGAGGATTTTAAAATATTGAAAACGCCATCTATTTAATTAGTTAGGTAGTAGTTATTAATTGACAAAGCTAGCTGAATAGATAGGTACTAAAACCAAAGCCACACTTCATATGTTTTATTTCACCAAGTGCTTATTATAATCCTCTTCAAAGTTAGCTATCAAAATTACTTAGCTGTTCTTTTGGGTTTTTCTTATTTTTTATTGTACACCATCCCGGTACTATAGCGAACTAAACCAAAAATAAATATTGCAATCGATCAAACCGTTTTTGAGTTTTAGCTAGATTTGCTATTGGGTAGGTACTCTTTCATGTGTAGGTACCTACACTCGACGTCAGAAAAATCGCACCTCTTCGAAAATAAGTTTACACTTGGCCACCTGCTATTGCTAGCTAACTTTTTATTGTGTAAATGTTGATATCTATTGAAAGTACATTTAATGAGCTTTCAATTAAAATTGTTTGATTTAATTAACGCAACAGTTACCATAATTAAACGCTTAAAGCGTTTTTGCTTGCGCCGCCATAAAAGGGAAATAAAAGGGGTCAATTCAGGAAATGCGCGTAAATTCGCTATCGAGATGATGGAGAAAACACACTTCAATAGTTCAATTAAAAAAAGGAATACACAAGATAGATACTATTGCCCATGAAGATGCTCAAATATTGCAAAAAATGAGGCAATGTAATGTTGTTTGGAAACTGAATCTCACTAATTGATCCCATTCGATGAGTATTCTAACGGATTCTAGAGACTCTTGGCCATGTCCAAAAGGGAAGAAGTATACGGGCCTAGGGAATGCAAAACCGAAGTGAAATGAAAACCGGTTTTTTTTCCGGTTTTGAATCCAAAACCGGTTAAAACCGGTTTTTAACCGGTTTTCAAGAAAATATTGGAAAATGTGCAATACTACATTTTTATTGATTTAGTTAACATGTTTAAAATTTTAAGAGTATCCCTATTCACAGTTTATCAAAAAATGCACAGTTGTCAAGAACATTACCATTTTACACAATTTTTTGTGACGCCAATCGTATGGGACCAACCCAGGTTTGAGACTAAAAAGTCAGACATCTCAACAAACTTTTTCCCATATATTTCGTAGGAAATCGTTGCAGGTCCTAGGAAATAATTTGTGTAACTAAAATGCAAAAAATATAACAAAGGGCAAATAATCACGTAGACGTAATAAGCTTCTAGCTAGCAAGTCTTAACGTACTAAAGAGCTCATTGTTTTCATATAAATAAAACAAAATATGTTAAAAAAAAACAAAGCTAACCAAACATACAATATGTTTGGTTAGCGATGTCGGAGCTTTGAAAGGCATATAAATTGATCAATTTTATCGACATAACCCCCCTGCTGCTATTGCTCTGAAATGCATCTTTCAGGAGTTATTGTTGTTTGAATAGGAGTTGTGACTGGCAAATGCACATCAGACACAATTCAAGCCATAAGAATCCTCATCGAAAAGGCAAAAGCTAATAGCACGAACCTCCCTTATGGTGTTTATAGAACTGGAAAAGGCGTTTGACCACGTGCCTCGTGATCTGATCTGGAAAGCCCTCCACGCGCATTCAGTCCCGGAGTCACACATCGCACTTATCATCGACGTGTCACAAATATCTCAATCTTAACACAAGTGGTCTGCTCTGCAGGCACGAGTGAAAGCTTTGCCTTGATGGTAGGGGTACATCAAGGGTCTACTCTGAGTCCACTTGTATTTAACGTCACAATGGATTATCTAACTAAAAGTGTCAACAGGAGGTGCCTTGGAATCTTTTCTATGCCGACGACCGACGTGGCCTTCATATTATCTAACAATGCGATAGATCTCCAGCGTGATTTAAACGGCTACGGCTGGGTGGAGACGCTGGAAGAAAATGACCCCAAAATCAGCCGAAAGAAAACGGAGCACATGTCATGTATTTTCGATAGCACATCACACCCCGATGACTTTAGTTTCTATGTGGGAATTGACCACCTACCAACAGTCAACCAGTTCAAATACATTGGCTCCGTGAAATGAAATGAAAATATATTTATTTAAAATGTGAGCTCACATAATAAGCATTTTTAAATGGTCAAATCTTTTACCCTACCACCCATTATAACGTGCTAAGCTATGACGGAAAGATTGACAGCGACGTCCTCCATATAGCTCAAACGGGCTGGATGAAATGGCGACTGCTCACAGGCGTCATGTGCGATAGTCAAATGCCTCTCTTTACAGGCATAGCCATCTCATAGAGATCTGAGAAGGGACAAGTTTACGAAACAGCCATTAGACCTGCCATGCTGTTTGGATCCGAATGTTGGGCCACAAATAAACAACACTTAAACAAAATCCATACGTCAGAGAGAAGCTGGTTAGCGGGCGTCACTATGCTGGACGAAATCAGAAACACATACATACGGGAGGTAGCACCCATAACAAAAAAGCTGAAAGAGACGTCTACGGTGGTACGGGCATGGCATGTACCGAAGGCACCCGACGATCACATGGTGAAAATAGCCCTAAACATCCCAACGACGACGCGTAGGAGCGATAGACCCCCTGCCACTTGGCTGATGACGGTTCAGCGCGACCTAAAAGAAGCCGACATCGACCCCAACCTGGCACTCAACCGTGCACAGTGGAAGAGAAGGACAGGGAAGGCCGACCCCAAGTAAATGGAAAAAGGCCCAGCAAGATGATGATGATGAATAATTAATTTCCATATTTTATTTACTTACTCGCTATAAACACCTTTAACCCGTTCAGCCGCACAAGTAGGTCACTGAACTGAACTACTTGAAGCAGTCAATCAAAATTAGGCGGTGCATTTTCGTTTTGTATGTATGTATTGCAAAGCATGTAACTTTAATCAGAAAAAAAACCGCAACAAAACCGGTTTTTCGTTTAAAAAACCGGTTTTTATTTTGCCTGTGAAATAGACCGAAAAACCGGTTTTTTCGGTTTCGGTGAAACCGGTTTGCATTCCCTAATACGGGGTCATTTTGTATTCACCATCCAAATTTTGAGGATGTGTTCAGTCCATGAAACTGAACAACTTTGTCTAAGGAACACATGGTCAAATATGTAAAATAATAATCGACTTTCTATACAAATCAAAGAGATCACGTGATCAATTTAGTATGGGATGACCAACATTTTTTGGCGAAATTTGACACATGTTTCTTAGAGAAAGTTGTTTAGTTTCATGGACTGGACACATCCTTAAAATTTGGATGGTAAGTTCAAAATGACCCGATATAACAACACTTACATTAAATTAGATAGGATTAAATTAGCTTTGAAGAAATTTTTAAAAAGGTGCGATTTTTCTGACGCCGAGTGTATTTGAAAAATCTTAGTTTACTAGAAACTAGCGTAGGCGCAGGTGCGTGAACGTTATTCTGGTTGAAAAATGGCTTTCACACATTCCTCACACCTACCTACGTATGAATGCATTATTTTTTTCAAAATGGAACACCCGGTGCGGTCTACGAATGACGTACCAACCTAAAATGCTGTCATATTGTGACCACTTTCAACTTTGTGGATTCACACGTGCGGTGGAAGTTGATGAACCTTTTTGGTCAATCTTTTTTATTTTGGGATCCACATATTGATACCACGTGGTCGACGGTATTCATGTTTGAGCGAATAAAACGCTTTAGGGAAGGCGTTGACTTGAATATGAATTTTAGGGGCGACGCGCTACGAGTGAATATTGAATAGAACAAATAAAATTGGGAGAAAATCGCGAAAATACGATTATCAATAGTGCCGCTGGTATTATTCTAAAGATTCTCATAATGAAAGTGAAGGATGGGTTTAAATAGTTATTTGTTTAACAAGTGAGCAAAGTTATTTTTGCTGAGATAGAAAAATTTGCTCTCGTGTGAAACATACTACTTGTCACCTCTACCAGCGAGAAAATTCGCGTCAAAATCCCTTTTTGTTTCGAGTTTTTGCACACGAAAAGGTGCCAAAAGCGCCCTTTTCGTCCTAGAGTCGTGTAATGATCTTATATTCAAACTAAGCAACATTTTGCGGGTCTTGAATATTTGAGAGAATAACAAATTTTTTTTCATAGTGTCGACAACTCTGAGTTTCGAATCCCGGTTGGGTCAATTTAGAAAACGAACTTTTCTACATTGTTTCAAGACTAGTTATGTTACCATTATTGTCTTTGTTTTCCATAACGCTACTAACATTGGAATCAGAGCTATGTCTATGATGGTGTCCAATATTTTAAATTACTCTAATTCAATACCAAATTAGTTGATATATAAGTATAGAAGTTGTTTTCTTACTAGATATATAGAACATCATTATAATGGCAACATAAAAAATGTGTTTTGTCAAAAACATACGCCGCCGGTTGTTTTGTCTAATACATTTAGGTACCTTCTTAACCTTTTTGCGTGAGAAATTCTTCTTCTAATTATTCTGTAAGGATTTTTTGAGCTTATTATATCCTGTTGCTTAGGGATTTCCTGAAACCAGCTTTGGTTTAATTTAATTTAATCCTCTCCATATTGTTTTCCTTGAGTCTTAATGTTTTTGGATTTGTCGTATTTACTTTAAGGAAATACATAGTTACATTCCTTAATTTTACTGAAGCAACCTTTCTAAAATCATTTATATTAGCAAGGTGTGAGCGTTTCGCAGTTTTAAGTAGTATTGATTGTATTGTTAAAATAAGATTTTCATAATTTATATTCCCACTTAAGGGCCCTATCACATTTTATAGTCGAAATTTCGATTTTGACGGATTTTAGCGCTACAACCTAGAGAAACCTTTGGGTCTAATAAAAACACTTGTGTGTGCTGCGTGCCGGCACCGACTTGGCTGTATTTCTAATCTTGTACAAAAAGATGTTGATAATGTAGTGAAATGGTCTCATGATAATGGAATTGTATTAAATTCACAAAAAACCAAGAGAATGGTCATCCGATCGCCCTATAGCCGCATTCCAATCGACAACTGTCCTATAATAAGCCACTCCTTTACTTGTCTTCACGATGTGGTACATACCACGGCTACCTGCAAGTGTTTGCCAATTGAACTAGTTTCCAATGTTAATTACTTGGGTATGATAGTTGACGAATGTTTCTCTTGGTCAAATCATATTGACTTGGTTTGTAATAAACTTAGAATACTTTTAGGTAAATTTTACTACTTAAAATATAGAGTGCCGCCAAATATATTAAAAACATTGTACCTAGCTATAGTGGATTCAGTGATATCTTACGCTCTAGATACCTATGGTTTAACATTTAAAACTTATATAGATAAAATAGAAGCATTACAGATCAGATTTTTAAAACTTCTTGTTGATAATAAAACAAAAGCTAAACTATTACCAATTAGGACAGAAGCGCGTCTTACTCTAAGACCAATTATTTGCAATCTGTAGCATCCTACCAGCAAGCCTAAAACATAAATTACTATTTTTATCTAATAACCGTGGCTGTCGGGAGCGTCTGGTTTCGTTCCAACACGGCCATCACACTAGATCCGTGGCTAAGGGAAGGTATGTTGAGCCAAGAGTTGATAATTACTATGGAGACCGAACACTAAATAAATGGCTGCCTTATTTGTTAAATGCACTTCCACAAGAAATTACTTGCTTAGAAAATAAAAACCACTTTAAAAATAAGTTAAAACAATATTACCTCGATAACATTGTTTAGTCCTCAATATAATAATTAATAGTTAGGTTATAAAAATATTATGTTTTTTACTTTTCAATAGGTATGTTAGTGAGCTCTTCACTCGCAGACAAACCATGGAAATGGTTTTGCGGGGAATAATATGTACTAGAGAATAAGCAAATTACATAATAAATGATTTAAATAAAATAAAAAAAAATGTGTTCGCGACAAAAAGTAATATGATAATACACTGGAAAGTTAAAGGGTTAGAAAGGTAAATTAAAGTTGGTGAACGATTTCTTAGAGTCCACTTTGAACATACACAGAAAGAAGAAAAAAAGTATACAATTTGATTTTATTCTGAAGTAACGATTATTCTGATATAAATTTTACGTAATAATTATTAGGTATCTAGGAGAAATTCATAGTTAATTCTGAGCGTTTTTTAGTAGTTTTATGGTTTTTGCTAAACTTGCACGTAAACTTGCACCAACTTTAGTAATACTGTCGCAAAAGTAACCAAGTTTCAGCCCAGTCCGTGTGGCTTGATCTTGATTAATCAGTCAGTTATGGGGTATTTGCATGGGTGACTAAAGCCGCACAAATTTCGCCGCACAGCTAAAATCAACCGTGTTAGTGGCAATTCGGCCTATGCCGCAGGTAACTGCACAAAATTATCTGATCCGGTGGCCAAAACTGGAACTATTTTATTACATAGGTTACGCCATCAACTACATAGACGACAGCGGTGCCATCACCTGCGATTCAATTTTGCTAGCTATTTACTAGGTGATTTCTTTCTTTCTTTCTTATCGAATGAGGATTAATGGCCACCTCTGGTGTTAGAGTTTATCAAGCCGCCTGCAAGGCCTCTAACTTGGCTTAACGACTGTTATCAGGTGACAACAGCTGGGACCGACGGTTTAACCTGCCCTCCCAAGCACGGAATCGCTCAGTTGTAATGCCACTATAACGGTCACCCATCCGACATCTGACCGGACTGAGCGTTGCTTAACAAACGCGATCGAGTACGATCAGTCTGTCAAGTTCCGCCATGAGCGCTAAGTGACTAAAGTCGACCAGCACAGGTGATTAAATCGACCCATGTAAAGAGCCCAGAAGTCAATCAGGTCATCCTACTTCCTAATTCCTACTAATATTATTAAGAGGCCATAATAGGAAAACATGGTTTGCGCTGGCCATCCTACTAATATTATAAATGTGAAAGTTTGTGGGTTTGGATGTTTGTTCCTCAATCAAGCAAAAACTACTGAACGGATTTGGTTGAAATTTGGCACACAGATAGAAGATAGCCTAGATTAAAACATAGAATACTTTTTATCCCGATTTTCCCACGGGAACAGGAACCACGCGGGTGAAACCGCGGGCAGCCGCTAGTATTTTTATATAGAAAACATAAAGTTGTAGCCACAAAAAAAACATACGACCAGTTAAAGAGATTATCTAGTTCCTACAAGTATTAAATTGCGTATAAACCTCAGAGATGATTGTAAAAAAAATCTGAATATCATCAAAAGCGCTTGTCGCGGGCCATATTTTTGGCGTAAATAATAGCGGAAACGTATTGAATTCTACACAAAATACACTTTAACGTACTGTGCACTTGCTCCAATAATTTGTTTTCAAGAAAGATAATTTTGCTAAATATAATGATGAAAAAACAACGAAAATCATCAAAAAAGTGCAGAAGTGAGGTTATTTTCCATACTCTTTACACGTAAAGAAAAAGACAGAGACAAATGATTTCGCATAACGGAGCCTTAATGTGAAAGTTTGTGGGTTTGGATGTTTGGATATTTGTTCCTCAATCAAGCAAAAAAACTGCTGAACGGATTTGGTTGAAATTTGGCACACAGATAGTATAGCCTAGATTAAAACATAGGATACCTACTTTTTATCCCGATATTTCTACGGGAACGGGAACCACACGGGTAAAACCGCGGGCGGCCGATAGTATTTTATAAGCTTGTATAGATTAAGTAACTTTTACACTTGTAAGTGCATTTTACACTTGTAAGAGTATTGGAGACTAGCTTCCGTTCCCGACTTCGTCTGCGTGGACATTCGGAAAATCCCTTTGACCGGAATAAAAGGTATCCCTTGTTTTAATCCAGCCTTTCTATTGTCTAACTTCAAAATTTATCGCAATCGCTTTCAGGATGTAATCCATTGAAGTTTCTTTTTGGCACAAATAAAAACATACCAAAGAAATGCAGAAATGTGTCACATCCATCTGTCAAACGAAAGCGATTGCGATAGATTTTTAAAATTAGACAATTAGCCCCCAGGTTATAAACTATCTATATGTCGAATTTCATACAAATCCGTTCAGCCGTTTTTGCGTGATTGAGTAACAAACATCCAAACTTTCACATTTCTAATATTAGTAGGAAGTAGGATAATAACTCTTTACTGAAACAATTCTTACTCCTTTTGTGTACCTGGTTTCATAAACTTCAACCTGAAAAAACATTTAAAAAGTCCATTGTTTGTACAGATTGAATATTTCACGAAAAATTTTATTAAAATCTGATATGGGTATTGGCGTGGTATCAAAAGGATTAATTTTTAATTAGAAATCCATTTCTCTCATAATAATTGAATGAATAAAAATAATACGGGACGGAATTGAGGGTTGTTGGACTTTTATCATTTCATATTGGTTCAGAATATACGTTAATCTAAAGAATATTATTAGAGAACTTTACCAGTTGTTAATTACAAGCAAATTGATAACAAATGACCTGTCCACTAATTGTCTAATTTCAAAATCTATCGCGTCGCATCGTTTTCATTTGACAGAACATTGATACTTATTTTTGGCACAAATAAAAACTTACCAAATAAATACAGCAATGTAACACATCCATCTGTCAAATGAAAGCAATGGGGTTGGCAACGCAAAGCTAATTGTAGATGTCGCTGCAGAACAAATCTATGGGAAAATCGGTAATTATTTAGTGTTATTTTTTTACCGAAATAGACCCATTGACCCAAAATGGCTATAAAAGTCTATTCTACAATGCAAATGCCGGAATTGAAAGTCAAATTAAGACCTTTTTATTCTTAGAGAATTTATCAATTTTTTTCTATTTCCAGATTTTTCGGAAATTTGTAAGTGCTAACATTTTTAAAGCCACACAGAACAGAACTTAATCATTTTAAAGCTAAGAACGATTTTTTAAAGTAAAATTCCTTTGTTTTCATAGCTCTCGTGGAACAAGCGTACGCAGCGCCATTTTGACAGTTGCCTTCCCCATTGCGATAGATTTTGAATTTAGCACTGACATGAAAAAAAAATTTTTTTTATTTAACTGGACTGGCTGTCTGTATGATTTGACAGCTAACTTTTTGTGCCTATTTGAAACGCCACTAGCGTGCGTCTAAAGAACCAATTTTGACGTACAATATGAAAATAGTTGCCGTGATGGTCTCTCCAGACTTCAAACTTTAGTACCACGTACGCACGCTATGCTCACGCTACGTCCTGCAGCGCCAAAATGGCGGAAATCAAATAGGCACAAAAACAGTTTGACATAAGCCTGTCCAGTGTAAATATATGCAGGTCAGTGGAATTTAGACAATAAAGAGTGTCAACGAAAGACTTGACGAAAGATTAGATTGAAATGGTGGCTCCACTTTCCGTATTAAATTAACGTTAAGGGGTTAAGTTATATTAGAAACTGAACCTTAAAATAAGGCGCAAAATCAGTTCTTTTTCCAACCGAGTCTCATCTTTAGTTGACCAAATTCTAGGCTCCATATAAAGATTTAGGAAAAAAACATAGATCGAAGAAAAATCATACAAATATATTGTCAATTGCAAAATATTCTTTCCGGTGAACCGCCCAAGTTGCAGTGTCATACAATAAGCTATGTGTAACAGTGTCTTGAAACCATATAATAAGAACGGACAATTGGATTACGGTCGATCCATATGTCGGAATAGTTACCGTAGCTATTCTGTTCTGCTATTGTTATTTATACCATTGTACTAATGACTCTATGAGCTGTAGACCACGCTTTAACATCGCCATTTTGAAAAATATCAAAAAACTGAATCGACGAAAGGGACAGACGGACAGCCGGAGGCGGACGAACATACCCAAGCTGAAGCTGAAACTCTTCGCGCTCGTTTGACAATATACTTAAAAGGAAGATTATTTTGGTAATTCTTGTTGTTCAGTGTCCGCTAGATATTTTGTACCTATTTTTTTTTCTTATTGAAAATAGGTGAGCATTTGTCCACAATCACACCTGGTGTTAAGTGATGATGTAGACTATGATGGAGTATGCTCACTTAGATAAATCTATTCACTCTAGCCTTGAAAAGGCCCAAATTATAACTATTGGAGAACACATGGGCAGGCAGCCTGTTCCACTCCTTAGCTGTTCGCATTATAAAAGTGTTAGCAAAATGCTTTGTGCGGATGGTT
This sequence comes from Agriphila geniculea, assembly GCA_943789525.1. NCBI lineage: Eukaryota > Metazoa > Arthropoda > Insecta > Lepidoptera > Crambidae > Agriphila > Agriphila geniculea. Next base: position 8,170,213 of record OX038889.1, on the reverse strand, counting down.
GGAATATCAACAACATAAGGTTGGCACGCTAAGCTGCGTCTAGTGCTTCGATGGTGGAATGGGGCTGAAGGAATTAATTCGTGTAATTCCTTCGCACACTCTCCGAAGTGCATCTTGTAAAATACCGACATACAAGCTAGCTATTCTATGGCGGTGGTCGATTTAACTCCCAAAACAAGTTGTAAGCTTGTTCATGAATGTAATTTTGTAATAGAAGTTAGAGTACCTAACAATAATAAAAATACTAATAATACTAACTGATTGTGTAAAGACAAATCTAATCTAATATCAATAAAAAACACAGAAACTAACATGAATGAAAAAAGCTTTTATAAAGCTCCGAACCTTTTTGGAACTAAATAAAACTAAGTACGAAAAACCTATCACGTAAAATAAATAGAGTTTCGGATCGCTCATGCATGTTCATACAACAAATTTTCATATTAGATTTTAAAATTTTAGATACAATAAGGTATTTAGTATACAGAAATATATATTTCTTTTTAATTTATTTCTAAGGGAAATGGAAGAAAATTTGTATTTTGCAGTCACTTATATTTGAGCAGGTTACCGTGACACAGTAATTAAAATCAAATCATTTTTCTTATAAACCATTCTAGATACTGATTGGCGTCAAGTCCAAAATTTATTTAATGATGGAAACTCATTGATATTAGAATTGTGTAAGACGTGGTTGATAAGCTTAAGACACATTAAAAGCCTTTAAACTTATTCAGGCCTTTTCATTCAAGAAGTTTCATAGATCAGTCAAAGGATTTATTAAATTCATCCTTTTACGTTTGCACAACGCTTCTATTTCTTGCCTGCCAGTTACAGTTCAGCTGAAAGGAGGTCCTTTTTGTCGATTTCGTCAAATAGAATCAGACCTATGTCCCTTTTATAAGCCTGACGCAAAAACACCTATTGACACCATCTGTTTAGTATTCTAGTCGGCTTTCTAGCTGAAATATCTGCAAATCTAACGAAATTGCTTTGCCCCTTAGCTCTGTATATCACCGTTTGATTGTTCTTATTACCATTTTTATTTCGAACTAGCAGCCGCCCGCGACTTCGAATGCGTGGACAGTTATTTTTATAACCTTCGGGAACAGTATCTTTTTTTTTCTTTTTCTTTTCTCCACCCTTGACAACATAATACATCATTTCCTGATGTTCGGTTGAGTAGTTAAAACGTGTAAGCGTCACAAACAAATAAACTCACTTTCGCCTTTATCATAATATTAGTTAATTAGGATAAATAAATGAGGTTTAAAAATCCTAATTAGGATAATAATTACAACCATAAACTGAAATTATGCTGACAATTTCTGGCTTAATAAGTTACGTGCTTACAACAAAACACCATGGAGTCTTTGACACTGAAAGCAACACAAACTTTTTAACCAAAAATATTATTTTTGGTTAAAAAGTTTGTGTTGCTTTCCGCTCCCAAACGGGTCACATCACAGCGCAATGCTTCTTCGAATGTAATGTTTATTACGTCGAAACTCTGCGTAATCTGAATACGCCATATCCTGAGACGCCTTTTCCTTTGTTTTCCTGTTCTTTCACAAAACCACTCAAGTGAAATTAAACCTTAACATCCACAAAGACAGTTTCAATTTCCTTTAACGTAGTTACGTTACGTTATATGATATTATTCTTCAAATATTTCCCTGAGCCGATTAGCAGTCTGGCCTGAAACCTTAGATGTGTAACCCTACGAATTTTAACTATAGTTCAGTGAACGTTGGGCTATTTTTACCCGACTGCAAGAGGGTTATGACCAGATCCCGGCACCCTGATTATCTAAAAAGAAACTATTTAGCGACCGGTTTCATTCCACATACATTGCTACTTTTCTTTGGTATGTTTTTTTTTAAACCAAAAAGAAGTAGCAATAGATCACTATCATCTGTGAACTGCAACCGGTCGCTAGGTGGTTTCTAATTAGATAATCAGCCCGCGGATTTGCGGTAGCACGAATAAAATGACGTTTAATAGTGCGTGGACAACTTGATTATCTATTTCTATAATTTATCGATAAAAAAATTATAATTATGTAACGTGATATATAGACTTACTGTCGGAAAGAGTAGAAATTACCTACCTACATTAAGAAAAGTGAAAATCGTGAAATGTATAAATAATAAAATTCACTGCAGTTTTTCTTGATGCAAAGATAGCAAAGTCAAAGTGAGTGAAGTAGAATGTCAAAATTTTAAGAAATACATCCTCCTTGGTAAAATACAAAAAATTAATACAGACGCGATCAAAGAAGTTCCACATCAAAAATATTTCAAAACATCGACATATAAAAACATTTTCAACACACTTGCTCGTAAAGTGAGCCCTAATACATCGCTTTTAGGGTCATAAACCGAACTATAACAAACGCGTGCAATAATATATAAAACACTAGTTGGTTATAGAATTATCCCTACAAAGTTAAATAGGTACCTTACTGCAAGTTCTATGCGAGTAAACAGAGCATTTTCAATTTAACCGGGTAATACAGTTATTTTTTTAGTAACAACAAAGAGGTTTTATGCCGCTGAAAATTCATTTGCATTTTTGGAATAAATAAATGTGTAGGTCCTTAATTTAGTCAGACAAATATTTATTATTATCAAATTATTCCTAATTTACAATATTTTGTTATAAAATATTAAAATATTAGCATTTTATCACATAAATTTATAATTTTGAAGTAGGCTGTATGCTCACTAACCCCTTTGTTCGCAAAATATTCTTGCATTAGGCGTGTGAAAAAAAACAAAAAAAAAACCTGCGCGCCTTTTCTCACCATGATTATCATTTTGTTTTTGTCGTATTTGTTGCTGTGTGGTAAATTACTTTGGTTTTTCCTCGCAAATGTGTTGAAAAACGTCGTATGAAACTCGTGAGCTCTTACTTATTGCACACTCGGCTGAGTTACGCCCTCGCCTGCGGCTCGGGCTGCAACCCACAGCCTTGTGTGCAATAAGTAACCTAAGCTAACTTGTATCATAATGTACTATTACGATAATTTGGTAATCACTAGCAAGTTTGTATTCCTGCCACCGCAAATCCGGCCTTTAGTTATGACACATGAGTAAAAAAATGTAATATGTTTTTCGCGCGTATCTTGTATGTTTGTTTGTATGTAATATTCTTTATTACCTCATATCTTTCAAACGGCTGAACGGATTTTTAGGGTTAAGACATCGTTAGATTTGTCTTGATAGCCAGTTTTTAGGGTTCCGTAGCCAAAATGGCAAAAAACGGAACCCTTATAGATTCGTCATGTCTGTCTGTCTGTCTGTCTGTCTGTCTGTCTGTCTGTCTGTCTGTCTGTCTGTCTGTCTGTCTGTCTGTCTGTCTGTCCGTCCGTATGTCACAGCCACTTTATTCCAAAAGTATTAGGACTACATAGTTGAAACTTAGTAGGCAGGTGTATTCTGTGAACCGCTTTACGATTTTTATACAAAAATAAAAAAAATAAAAGATTAAGGGGGGGCTCCCCATACATGGAACTGAAACTGAAAATATATTTTTTCATCAAACCAATACTTGTGGGATGTCTATAGATAGGTCTTTAAAAATTACATTGAGGTTCCTAAGACTATTTTTTTTTAAAGTCAGCCGTTTGAAAAATATATGCCGCCAAAGTGGTAAAATGTGTGTCCCCCCCCCTTTAACTTTTAAAGTAAGAGGGTGAAAAATCTAAAAAAAATATAAACTATAGATCTTAATAAACACTTTCAACGAAAATTGTTTTGAACGAGATACAGTAATTAGTTTTCGAGATATAGTACATTTTCCAAAACCGCAAATATAACTTTGTCATTCATACAAACACTGTGAAAAACAAAGTTATTTTTTCAGACGAAAAATGATAGCGGTATTAAAATATGGTATGGTATAATGTACCTACGGAACCCTACTGCGCGTGGCCCGACACGCACTTGGCCGGTTTTTTTTTAAGTAAGTGGCGTTAAAATTACAACATGGCGGCTGTACGGTGCTATTATACGAAGTGGAAGTTTTTTTAGAATACTGCAATATAGGTGTCTACGTGTCAAATTAAAGGACTTATCATAAAGATTTAAAAAAGGTATATCATATCATGACCGTCATATATAATAACTAAAACGATATTTAAAAAAAATAGAAAATTAAAAAGCCCGCCTGCATCAAAAGACAAGTCAACTGAAAATATGCAAAGAAGATTAAATATTAAAGCAACATAATAACATGCAGTCGGAGGCATAGAATTCAAACCATTCATAATGTTACTTTTTTTATGCATGCCTCCGACTGCATGTTATTATGTTGCCTATAATGTTTAATCTTGTTTCATTCTTTTCAGTTGAATTGTCTTTAGTGGCAGGCGGGTTTTTTTTTTAATTTTTAATAATATGACGGGGTTCTTGAATCGATAGTGGCGGAAAATTCTTCATACCGTCATACATGGCCCATTTTGGTACTAAATAAAGAGGTAACAGATGTTTTCCCTCGGGAGCATAACGATACAAGTAAGGAGTGCTGTTTTTTTGTATTTGTTTATCCACTCACAAAGTATTGGTTACTTGTTAGGTATATTAAATTATAAATAGAATGAAATAGGTGCCGAAAGTTATCGCTTTTTTATAATTAATGCGAAGTTTGAAAAACATATCGAAAAATAGAGGTAATTGATGAGATAAGATGAGATGAGATGAGATAAAAAACATGAGATTAAATTAAATACCCATATTATCGGTGCTTCGAAGCACAATCTTTATGTAACAAAAACCTCAACTCATCTTACCTCGGTCACCCATCTTAACACTGACAACTGTGAAAGTTGCTTAGCATTTCTTTCATCCAAAGATTAGTGAGTGAATAATGGAACACAGTTTCACACTCAGACACCTTCACATAACAGCTACTTCTATAGTGATTGATGTTAGGTATCTCGGTATTTATAACGGAGAGATTGATCGTCAATACTCCGAAGTAAGTGAAATTGATGTTAGGCTCGGTATGAAAGTTATATTTTTTCCACACTGAATAATAAGATAAGCTCTTTCTAATCAATTTTAATTTAAGGTAGCTTTTAATGCAAACAGCTGATAATATTTGATAGTTCAGTAAAATTACGGATTATCAAAACATTAAATGCTGTAACCTGTATTTTTGCATATCTGAATTTGATGTGATTATAAAACACTATATTTACGAATTTGACTTTGACAAAAAATACAGCGTAGTTGTTACTTTTTTTTTGTTGGATTTATATTCACAATCAAATTATAGTTGCATATCAAGCAAAAAGTAAAGAAAGTGTAGTGACACACCTACCACGTTGTCATACATAAAAACATCTGCCGCGCACGGAGCGCTAGCGCCGACTGACGGGGCCCGCGCCGGCACGAGATATAAATATGGCGAGCTCCGGCGCGTTCTCCAAGCGACATACATCCGACGTCGAGGCTGTTTTCTTCGTGACTGAGTGCAGCTGTTTCGCGCGCAGTATTTATATGGAGAATATCTGTCCCTGTGTGCGTAGCTGTATAGGCAATATTAACACACCGTCGGTATTTTATTTTATATAATTGGAGTAGGTACATTATAATTTTGGAAATCTCTAATTAGCGTCTAAGTGCAATATTTCAAAATATTTAAAAGAGAGTACAAAGAAATAAATATTCATTCCTTCTGATACATTGAGTTTTTCATTTAAATACCTACGCTAAATTGGTAACCCCGACGATGCCGGACGAACAACAAAATGAAGAAATTAGCCAACGCAAAAGCAAGTGCGTATGTTCCTGCCAATCGAGTTCCGCTCCGTCGTTTTCAAGCAAAGATAACGTCATCCGCAGGATAGACGCGCTCAGGAAGGAAGTCGCTTTCCTAAGAATGGAAAAATCAAGAAACCATCGTAGTTAACGGCAGCCACGTGATAGAAGTCGTTCCCGCTCACGTTCGTCCTCAAGAACACAGAAACATTCGATTTGTTATTTCCATCGCAAGTTCGGACAAGATTCGTACCGATGCCGAGCGCCGTGCAACTTTGATAATAACAAGAAGTCGGAAAACTAATTAAGACTGAAGCTACGACGGGGGCAGCAGTCGACGAAATGTCATACCGTCTATTTATCAAAGATGTTATCACGGGCCTACGTTTCCTCATCGACACCGGCGCGAACGTTTCAGTTCTTCCCGCACGCACGACGGAAAAAAAGAAACCGCCAAGTAACCACTTGTACGCCGCCAATGGAACAGCAATACCAGTATTTGGAGAACGCACGATGACACTGAATATCGGCCTTCGACGTCCACTGAGCTGGAGATTCGTGATAGCGGCAGTCGGCCGACCGATATTAGGCGCCGATTTCCTAAGACATCACAACCTCATAGTCGACCTGCGAGAGCGAAAATTAATCGACAAACGCACTGATTTATGCGTCACCGGCAGCGTCACACCCAGCACAATTGGAAGTATTCGCACCATAGATGACAGCCAACCATACCACGACCTGCTGGAGAAATACGTCGAAATCACACGGCCCGGATTTCAAAAGCAAGTTGACTCCGAAGTGGAACATTACATTGAAACCGTCGGCCCCCCAATTCACGCCAAGGCCAGACCGCTCCCACCCCACAAGTTCAAGATAGCCAAAGAAGAATTCCAAGCATTGATGGAACAAGGCATTTGTCGTCCCTCGAGCAGCCCATGGGCCAGCCCACTTCACATGGTACTGAAAAAAGATGGAAAATACAGATTATGCGGCGATTATAGAAAGCTGAATTCTGTAACGGTACCCGATCGGTATCCGATTCCCCGGCTCCACGACTTCATTCTCAACCTACGAGGCAAGAAAATATTTTCCAAAATAGACCTGCACAAAGCATACTATCAGCTCAGAAATCGTGAAGAAGATATAAAGAAGAAAGCAGTTATAACTCCATTTGGCCTTTTCAAATTTACGAAAATGTGCTTTGGTTTGAGAAACGCTGGCCAAACATTTCAACGCATCAAATACCTGTGCTGGAGCTGTAATACAACAGAAAACGCCCGGCGACGGTCACTGGAAGCCACTTGGATTTTATTCAAAAAAATTCAACGAAGCGCAAAAGAAATACAGTACCTTCGATCGGGAGCTGTTAGCTATTTATATGGCAGTCAAGCATTTTCGTCGGATGTTCGAAGGACAAGACCTAATTATTTTTACTGACCATAAACCACTGATTGGCGCATTAACTGCAAACAGTAAAAATGAAACACCGCGGCGCACAAGATACCTAGAATACATCGGCCAGTTCACTTCAAATATTCAACACATAAGTGGGGAAGAAAATCAAGTCGCAGACGCCTTATCTCGTATTGAAACCATCGCCTGTCCATCGCCGATCGAATACGAAGCCCTAGGAAAAAAACAAGAACAAGACGAAGAATTGAAGAATCTGCGAAATAACAAGCGACTTCAATTCAAAAGTTTATCTCTTCCCGGCGTAAATACGAAGATTGTATGTGAGACAAGTACTGGAACGATCAGACCATACCTACCTCAAGAATTTAGAAAAATAGCTTTTCAAGCAATTCACGACCTTAGCCACCCGGGAATAAGAACTACTAGAAGTATGGTAGCAGCCCGCTACATCTGGCCGTCGATGAACCGTGACGTCACCAACTGGACCCGAACCTGTGTACCCTGTCAACGCGTGAAAGTCCAACAACACACTCAAGCGCCGATCGCATCATTCAGCAAAGTTGATAGATTATGTCACGTCCAAATTGATATCGTTGGTCCCTTAAGCTGGTCAGACGGATACCGATATTTATTGACGATGATCGACCGAGCTTCCAAATGGACCGAAGCCTACCCTATCGAAGACATCACGGCTGAAAAAGTTGCACTCACGTTCTACAATGGATGGATTGCGAGATTCGGTTGCCCCGCCATAATAACCACTGATCAAGGCCGGCAATTTGAATCTGAACTATTCAACAATTTAATGCAGAGGATGGGAATTCATCGCACTCGAACTACCGCCTACCACCCACAAGCGAATGGCATGATAGAACGCTGGCACCGATCGCTCAAAGCCGCTTTAGCCGCTAAACTAAACTGTAGCGGTTGGGTACGCGAATTACCAACTGTGTTATTGGGACTTCGCGCCAGTATAAAAGAAGACATCGGGAGGAGCCCCGCCGAACTATTATACGGACAAACATTACGATTACCCGGCGAGTTCTACGGAGAAATATGTAAACGAACCGATGCGTCATCACAGTTCACGTTCGACCTCAGCGAAGCATTGCAGAAAGCGCAAACGCAAAGGAACTCAGCTCAATCACGAGCCTTTTTCGTTCACAAGGAGCTACCGTCGAGCACACACGTCTTCATTCGCAACGACGCACACAGAAAACCGCTCGTTCCTACCTATAACGGGCCGTATCGAGTTATCGAGAGACATGAGAAGCACTACACAATACAGCTACCGAACAAAGTTGTAAACACATCAATAGATCGATTGAAACCGGCTTTCTACACAAACACCGAGCTAACGACGAACGAAGAAAGAAACAGATGCAACATCGATCAACAACACACAACGAGATCGGGCCGAGTATCGAATCCACCGGTACGCTTCGCTAGCGGGGGATAGTGACACACCTACCACGTTGTCATACATAAAAACATCTGCCGCGCACGGAGCGCTAGCGCCAACCAGGGTTGGTAGATCCAAATTTTGAAATTTCCCCATATTCAAGAATTCTTTTCCCCAAAATGATACGTTTGGCAACTTTTTTCCCCATTTTTGTTAAACAGGAAATAAAACGAATTGATAGATATTAAACTAAGTTTATTAAGAAAATAAAGAAGTTTCGGAAGTTCTAAACTGAATCATCTAAAACGTTTAGAACTTCCGAAACTTCATCTTCGCTTAACATGGTCAGATAAACATTAATTAGAGTTAAATTTATACTCCAACCTCCTTCTTTCTTGTATATTTTTCTCCCCAAACGTTTCCCCAAAGATTTTATTTCCCCAAAATTTCGCAAAGACCGTTATTTTTCCCCAAAATGCGAAAAAAACCCCCAACCTACCAACCCTGGCGCCAACTGACGGGGCCCGCGCCGGCACGAGATATAAATATGGCGAGCTCCGGCGCGTTCTCCAAGCGACATACATCCGACGTCGAGGCTGTTTTCTTCGTGACTGAGTGCAGCTGTTTCGCGCGCAGTATTTATATGGAGAATATCTGTCCCTGTGTGCGTAGCTGTATAGGCAATATTAACACACCGTCGGTATTTTATTTTATATAATTGGAGTAGGTACATTATAATTTTGGAAATCTCTAATTAGCGTCTAAGTGCAATATTTCAAAATATTTAAAAGAGAGTACAAAGAAATAAATATTCATTCCTTCTGATACATCGAGTTTTTCATTTAAATACCTACGCTAAAAAAGTATGTAATTACCAATTTTGCTAAAGCAACCAAATAAATTAATATTTTGGTCAGTAAACTAAAAAAAAATTTGAAAATTAGTTGGATTCATTTACAAAATGACAGCTAGCCATTTAATCTAACGATCAAGAGAAAAATAACACTATTGCAAATTATTTCAATTTCGTCATACTACTTAGCTCCCATAATTTTACTGAACTATTCATGTTGATATGGTATGATTTTTTCACTGAAATTGGTGTTTTGGTAAACCTCTACCATCTAGGTATCTAGGTAACACTAGGTACACCTAGTATTACCTATTTCCTTTCCGGGTAACTAATGAGACCAAGGTTGCCCACGCATGAATGTCATAGATAAGGGGGTTACACTACACAGGCAGGACTTTTTTCTTTTTTTTCTTTGCATGTGTGATATTACCACCTATTTGATAAAATAAAACAATTTTTAACGGATACTAGCGCGGTTTTATTGAAAGTACTTTGGTAATTAGTTGGTATTTGGTTTGATTTTTGGTTTTCCCGACGTTTCGGCACCTTTGCAGCTGCCGTCGTCACGGGGGACTGAAGCTGTTCGTGAGCCCACCCTCAAGCGATGATTTTTTAAGACGTTCAGAAATTAATATTTAACAAAATTTTTAATTGGTTTAAGTTATTTATAATTTATTTTTTTTATTTAATTAATGCTAAAAAGAGAGAATCTATTGAAACTACCACCATTTCACAAAATTGGGAGGCCTCTCCAAGAAATGAATGGCGAAAGAAAACTTGGAGAGGAAAGCCGTTGATTTTCTAATTTTCAAAATATCTTTTATAACAACATCAGGCATTTTAATGTCCCTACTGCTGTGGCACAGACCTTCCCTATGGGTGGACAAGGAGGATGAGCCATAACCCACCACGCGGGCCCAATGTGGATTGAGGCACGGAGGCACATTAACTCGAGATACATTTTTGGTCCCCCATCCCATGACCGACCCTTGCAAAAGTTGCTTACCCTCCGCAATCACATGGCCAAGCTCTTACAACAGGGCCATCGAACTCCTCAGCTTGTTTAAATAAGTGCAATTTTATTACACATAAAACATTCTAACGTTTATATTGTAATGTAAGGCGTATCTACAAACTACTCTATTTATTAATAATTATAAGTAATACATAAGTATTTTATTGTCTCCTTTTGCTTTTGTCGTGGTTTTGGTTTTGGTCGTGGTTACAAGAAGACTACTTTAATAAACTCAGTCTTCCCACATCTCGTCGAAATCTAAGTGGAAATTGAAATATGCTGTAATTAACAAAACCGTTTTAGTAAACTCATACGAGGCTCAGCTGTGAATATAATGAATGCCAGAAAGTTACTTCTACTAAATGGAATGGAATGTATGAAGCGTTCATGGCGGAGTTTGACAGTTTTACTACTCGATCACAATTTTGTTAAGCAACGCTCAGTCCGGTCAGGTGTCGGATGGGTGACCGTTAAATGGCATTACAACTGAGCACTTCCGTGGTTTGGAGGGCACGTTAAACCGTCGATCCCGGCTGTTGTCGTCTGATAACAGTTGTTAAGCCAAGTTGGAGGCCTTACAGGCGGCTTGATAAACTCTAACGCCAGAGGTGGCCACTAATCCTCATACGATAAGAAGAAGAAGACTTCTACTAAATGTGTTTCAACAAAAACGGGAGATCTCACTTGTCACATTCAATTCACTCGTCACATTCAATTCACTCGCAAGCATTCCCTTGATTTGTCACTGTCAAGTCGTTATCCCTGTAAAGGAGAAAGGCTTTTATAAAGGATAAGGTAAATCCCTATAGTTGGTACACCATTGAGTTAAAAATGAACAAAAATGTCGGAAGATATTATGTAGTGATATTGATACAGATTTTTACTTAAAGTTTGATAAAATATTATGTATTGTTTTGTTAAAAATGTAATAATCATAACTTGGAGTTTGGGACAAAATAATGGGTGTGAGTAACTCACATCCGTATTTTATTATTATTTAACTAGCGGCCGCCCGCGGTTTCATCCGCGTGGTTCTCGTTCCCGTGAGAATATCGGTATAAAAAGTATTCTATGTTTCAATCTAGACTATTTACTATCTGTGCGCCAAATTTCAACCAAATCCGTTCAGTAGTTTTTGTGTGATTGAGGAACAAACAGCCAAACATCAGAACCCACAAACTTTCACATTTATAATACTAGTAGGATTTTTATTACTTTAATTAACAAATAACTACTTATCATATTGGCTCTTGACCTCAAAGATTTAATTAAACACTTCCTTTACATTCCGAAACGAATAGACTGAGTGTTACAACAAATTCTCCAGATCTACCAATAAGAAGAGGCCGTAAAAGCGAAAGAGCGAGCGAAGCAATCATAACTCAGTTCATTAATTACTCAGACGCGCTGTCAGAATTCCCTTATCTTAGTTGCAGTAAACAAGGTGCAATTAACACGATTTTCCCTGGAGGTCGAGAATCCGACCTCTTTCATTATTTGTTAGCAAAGTGAAAGTGCAAGATAGTTCCTTATTTTTCGGAAGAGGCCGAAAGTGCAAGATAAGTTACATGGCAGGACCACACAGTTTGAGTATGAGAAATAAGGTCTGCGAGTTCTAGATATTTAGAAGCGCCGCTTTGGCCATATTCTAAAACACGTCCCGTTTTTTATTTTGTTGCGCTAGGCATGCGCTAAGAGCTGCTACGTGAAGTTCGGTTTGGCCCGAGATGTGGAAAACTGTGGTGGTGAAAAGTGTTACACACTTTTGACTTCCCATGGTATATTCATTATCCTAAACTTAAAGCCCTATTACATCACACAATATTCTTTACTCACCCTCGTATTTATAAACGAACAAGTAATGACTTGAGTAAGACTTGCAATTTTCAAATACTTCTATTATTGTATTCACATGCAATTTATAGAATAAATTAATCTTAAATGCACCACAAACCACAATGCAGAAGCATTTGAAAATTGCAAGTTTAACTCAAGTTATAGTTAGCCCCTCCGCACACGGCGTCGTAGCGTAAGCGTATCGTAATACGCGCGTCGTCGTATGAGAGCAATACGAACACGTACATGTTCAAAGAAGTCCGCACACAGCGTCGTATCGTATGAGATTTTATTGTCAATACGATAGTCGTAGCGTACTGGCGTAAAATAGCAAGCGTAGAAAAGATTATGTTTGGTGACGAATTTTCGTCAACGTTTCGAAGCTCTAGTTTTATATTCTGGAATCCTACGATTCGTGTGTAGAACTCTGCTCGTATCATACTCGATACGAGCAGAGTTCGATATGTTTACGAGACGACTACGCTTACGAGCCATACTCTGAATATCTAGCGATTATAACTACTACGACAGTCTGACCATCGCACACTTGTGTGGTCTAATAGGGGCTTCAAATCTTTAATTTAGCAATGACGCAATAAACGGTATAACAACGACTGTCAAACGTCTTTCCGCCGTATTTATTATGAAGGTCCGAATCGTACGATCGCACCCTTTTAGTACGTTTAAGAATGCATAATGACAAACTTTGAAGAAACCCTCTTTTGGAACAAAATGTCCTCTGGGTCGTCACGTAGATTTCCCCTCACACTCGGAACAATAAGTGCTTTCACATAAATCTTAGATGCTTTCGAAGTACTGGAGTATAGATTGTCATGACTGACTTCGTGAAAAAAATATGTACTCTATAAACATAACACAAGATATATTTGGTAGGCTGTTTGAACACGAAAGTGCTAATATACACTTGTAAGTTTTCAGCGCGTACAGTAAAGTTCATTAGAAATAAAACACTTTTTATGGATTACAGCGCGTATTAATTCAGATGTTATTTTATCTCTTTATTTTATTTTAGAGCAACGTCCATATTACACAAAATACATACACGTCAAATAAAAAAATTTATTATAGGAGGATTATAGGAGACTTGACTAGTTTGATTTATTGTTTTTTGGGTTTTCCGAGGTTTCGACACTTTTCCAGGGGCCGTGGCCACGGGAGGATAGTCCTCCTGCGCTGTAATCTGTAAAACGTGTTTTATTTCTAACGATAGTACTAAGTTTATATAATCAATACAAAACTTTTATTCGAATTTATATTTTTATTTGTCAGGCAACAGACTTCTATTATAATATACCTACTAGAAAAACGCATTAATTACAAATCTTCTCTAATTTAGTATAATATTCAGCTTACAAGAACAGGGGCCCAATCATGCTAATTCTGAACGATATAACCCGTTGTCACTTAGGTTATCTATTACATATAATAAATCTGTAGAAAAGTTGTGACTGTATGTACAAAGGAAATATTTTGAAAAAAGAGGTTGGGGTGTTTAGTAATAACCAGTAGAACCCATTTCTAACATATTTTGAATTTTTGTCTGTTTATCTGTTTGTCTGTATATTTGTGCGCTAATAACGTAAAAAACGCTAACTTAATAGTGATGATGTTAACATACAAATATACTATGTATCTTGCAAAACAATCAAATATTTTATTCATTGCAATCGGTTGACGGAATCAAAAGATATACGTATTTTAAGTTTACGATGAATTCCTTGTAATAATATCTTCGAGGAATTATACTGTTAGACCGACCGATGTCAATGGCTAAAAGTAAACAAAAACGTGTCAGGTTTTGAGTCTATTGTAATATTTACCTAAAATTCATTGGTTTAGCTTTAGAATTCTCATTTAAATTGTCTAATATTGGCATACTAGACTGTCTTACAACAATTTTTACAAAACTAAAGCGAGTAATTTTTCTGTAAGCGAAATTGAAACTGTAATTATTTAGTTTCGGTTTTATAAAATTAGAGCGATATCCAAGAATGCTTGGATATCGCTCTAATTTTATAAAACCGAAAAAAAACATTCACAATGGTGAATGTTTTTTTTTAATTTATTTGTTCATAACACAACAATTATAGAAGTTAAAAACTAGACGCGCTTAAAACCTAATTGAGGTTTATACTTGCACGAATGAGTCGTATTACAGCATTATATTTATAATCATTCACTTGATCCCGGTATATTTTTTTTATAAATGCTTACAGGTCTTGTAGTTCTATAAGGTACTATTTTGGAAGCCTATTTAATATATTGGGTAGCGTGTAAAAACTAAACTCTCCTATTTTTATAATTTTGAGAAACTTATCAATATAAAAACCTAAAGTTGTTTTTAGTTTGTTGTGCCTTGTTTCTAAATATTAAATACGAACAGAACAATGAAAATATTTCCACAGACTAACCACAATACCCCGTACCCGCCAAGATTTCACAAGTTCAGTGGTTCTCAAAACAATTAGCACCCTTACATAGTTTGTGACCCATTCAACTTGATTTCAATCTGGAAACAGTGTTAAATACCTATGTGACTATTAATTAATAAACTGACTTGGCCCTATTGAGATTGGCGGCGTATTGAACTGTTATATTGTAATTGTTCATTGGAGATGAGAACTTACGTACGGAGAAACAATATTTGACAACTAATATTAGCAATTTAACTACTGCTGAAAATGATTATTCAAACCACAAAACAAAGAAATATTCAAACAAAGTTAGAAACTAATTGCGAAAATTATACATTTTCTTACTTGACTACTAGGAATCGAACCCGGGTCTCCTGCATCTTACATGGGTGGGCGAACCACAAGACCACAGAATCAAATGTTATTTGTATAACTTTCATACAAATTACCTACACCTTTCATTTTTCTTTTCTTTTTCTCTTCTCTCTTTTTCAACTTTCATACAAACTACCTCTTAAGCTATACTAAAATCCATTTAATGCGATGGGAACATGTTCTGTGCTTAATCTCGTATGTTTTATATAAAACAATTAAAGAATAAGTCTGTATTTAAGCACTGTCTTTAAAATCTTTCATCAATTATTGGACAATGCCCGGACCTCACGAAATAGTTACAAAGTCTGTACTTTTTCCAAGTGACTAAAACTAAATGTGATATACCCTACTATAAGAACTGTTATCGACAAACTGTGTAAAATTGTATTTTCAGATATTTATCGACTATATATTTATTTACTTAGTTTGAATAACTTACAGCTTTAAAGCTGTAAGTTATTCAAACTATATGTAAGGTATTTAAACATTGTTATTAATAACAATGTTTAAGAAAAACAGAAAACTATGAGCCAGTAACAAATTTGCTTTGCTACAATAATAATTAAGGAAACGCTACATATAGGTAAAAGATTAAAAAATGAAAAACTAATTATACATTGTATAGAATAATCTTCTATACATATATTAAAGCTGTAAAAAAGTTGAGTCTGTACAAAGAAAATATTTTGAAAAAAAAGTAGTTGAGTGTTTAATAATAACCAGTAGAACCCATTTCTATAAATTTTGGAATTTTTGTCTGTCTATCTGTGTGTTTGTGCGCTAATAACTTAAAAAATGCTGACTCAATCGTGATAATGTTTACATGCAATCTTGCAAAACAGTCATATCTATATTTCATCGCAATCGTTTTCTCAATCAAAATGTATACGAATTATAATTTTATAAGAAGAGTTTACGATAAATCGTTATAAAAAATCTTCGAGGAATTATACTGTTAGAACGACACCACATCTGGCACAGTAATAGTCAATGGTTAAAGTAAACAAAAAAGTTTCGAATTTTGGGTCTATTGTAATTTCTCAGAAACAAAATGCAAGTGCATGCAGTAAAATCAAAGCCCGCTTTCTATAATATTATTTTCTACTAGCTTCCGCCTGCGACTTCCTTCGCGTGGACATTCGAGAAAATCCTTAGGGAATCTTTAACCAGGATAAAAAGTATTCTATGTTTTAACATTCTGCCTCGGGTCATATTCAAACAACAATAAAGTTTTTGACAAACACATTTGTCTGACGCCACGTCGCCGTCAGATGACATCGGTTTTCATAGTAAATGTATGCACTAGGTTCACACTTATCTTATAACACGTCCATGGAAATACGGCGTGTTAACACGTGGCGTCAGACAAATGTGCCCGCACCATTACTCTCGAAATGTGCAACTCAAAGCAATGATTTTGATGTCGTTTTGTATATAATATTCCTGTGTATTATAAAAATGCAAAAAACTTACAAAAAAATTGTTCTAGTTTTTGAGATCTGTGAGAAAAACTAAAAAAGCACACTAATTTCGGATTAAAATTTAAATACTTTAGTATTTTTATGACGTATTAATGTTAAAAGTTTACATAGTTAACTTTTTAACTTGATAGGTGATATCATTAGCTTTTGAAATGTATTTTTCTAACTGTAGAACTTTTAAATTCGAAGAAATCAATATTTTTCGGCAGGGCCATCTGTAATAAAAAGTCAAATTTAAAATGCCGGTCATTCTATCAGGAAAGGGGATAGACCCCAACATGTGGAGGGTTTGTCGATAAAATTGATCATATTATATGCCATTAAAAGCTTCGACATCGCTAATCTTCTTTGTTAAGTGAACTTTAGGTAACTAATATTTATTTTAGACTAACTTGAGTAGTTAACTAACCTACTCTGTGAATAAATTATAGTAATTAGGTACTATTTACTGTAACTGTAACATCTGTTAAAAAAGATGGAAACAAGATTAAATATTAAAGATTTTTTTCGCACGTATTTTGTAAGATACGCGCGAAAACATTCCCTTTCCTTGCAGTATATTATACTATTTTATCGTGTTCACTTCACGTGAAAACAAATAGTACGGCTCATGAGTCATACCACGAGTTCCTTTACTAAAATGTATGTGTATTCGGGTCAGAGTTCTACTACTCAATTGTGTGGTTTCACCGGCTCTATTATTCAACTTAGTCGTGAAGTTGGGATGCTGTGAATTGTGTGGAAACTAGATTAATATCATTTGCAGTCGCGTTTAAATAATCTCTAGTGTTTCTAGCTAAAAAAGTTATTTGTTTATTTACTCATTATTGGGGTAAATAATAATCATAATCAAATTCAACTTTTAAAATGTCTTTAAAACATAAGAATAATAACACCTAGAAGCCGTGTCCTCGTATGCAAAGTGAGGCAACTAATACCTAGCCAGAATGGCTTAGTTTTTAAATTTATATCCTTCATACGTTAACTAATCGTAACTGAAACCAAATAATATAGTAACTAGTCTTATAAATGTAAGAAAATTGAAACTGTTTTGTACTTAATCGGTATGATTAGGTAATAATGTAGAATAACAATCTGAAAACGGAGCCATTTTGGCAGTTTTAGTTGCCTCACTTTTGACAGTGCGCTTTGTAGAGAACTATCGTTCTAGGTGTTATTATTCTAAGTTTGAAATACACACTCAAAAATGCTAAAAAGACAAACCTAATAAGTAATTATTAAATATCCACAAAAAAATAAATTTCATAGGATCGTCAACGTTGGATAATAATGATAGGGTTACTCAAGAAATATTTTAATAGAACATTTTGATAAAACATAAAAAAGTGTTAAATTGAGCATTCCCCTCAAATTACTTTATTTTTATTACACAGATAAGTAAACTTGGAAACTCCAAAAATAGAATAAAACAAAACATACTGTCTATCTATTCGGCTTTCATTAATCATCCCTTTTCAACCATCGTATTTTGGATGTCGTTTTTTATGGTATGCCATTAAGGAGTCATCTTCTGAAAATGCCACTCGTAATCATTACGGGAAAATATCTCAGCCATTGTCCCCGATGCAGGGTAGCCGGAAACCTTGATATTATCCGAAAAGGTCGGGAAAGTTTTGATTTGGAGTTAGTGAATGTTTACAACTCAAAATGATGGATGTTTTACCAAGATTTGTGCTTAAGAAGTTAGGTCAAAATAATTGTACCTCAGCCATTGGCCCCATCACAGGATAGCTGGAAACCTTGGCTAAGGTTTACTAAAATTTGGAGTTAGAAAGTTGGGTCAATATTGATTAGAAAAATAGTAATTACGAGAAAATACCTCAGTGATTGTCCCCAATGCAGGGTAGCTGGGAACCTTGATAATTATTATCCGAAAAAGTCGGGAAAGTTTTGATTTGGGAGTTACAACACAAAATGATTCAATTCAATTCAATTTATTGCATTCCACAGAGATAACAAGATGGTAGGTATATAAAATAAAGTACATTGTCGACCCTAAAAAGGGCACAGCAGTTATATGGAAAGGACGACTTACTTTTAAAATTAAATAACAATACTTATTAATTTAAATGTTTAAATTCATATCATTTAAGAATTCTGAAACACTATAATTGCATTTTTCATTTAACATTATAATAGCATATGGATGGATGGTTTATTAAGGTTTGTGCATAAAAAGATGGGTCAATTCTAACTAATATTATAAAATACGAAAGTAATTTGTTTGTTTGTTTGTTACGCTATCACGTCTTAACTACTCAACCGATCATCATGAAATTTTGTATATACGCTGTCAGGGATACAGAAAAGAAGATACCTTTCATTGAGAAAAAATACTCTTCCCGAGGGCTAGGAAAATAACTATCGACGCAGACGAAGTCGCGGGCGGTCGCGTGGTTAGCGGAGTAACTCACTTCGAATGACAAATTGTTGGAGAAAACGGTAGTTGGTAACTGCCTATTGTAGTGCCAAAGATCTCGGGTTTAAAAATTAAATCGAGTATAAAAGGATCATGCCGCATTCTGGGCCATGATGCGCATTAACCATACATATCTGTGACAGACTCATGTCATGTCAAAAAGGAGTAGATAACAAAATGTCATATAATAGGAAAATGTAATCCCAAACGGCTCCTTGAGATTGAGATTTCTCTTTTTGCCCGCATTATATTTTAATGATATTCTTCCCACGCAATCACTATAAAATTACTATAGTATTTTGGTAATTTCATCAAAGCGCATTATGGCCTAGCTTGTATAGTAAAATCGGCATAATCCTTTGTACTCACTTTGGTTGGTGGCAGTGGTAGGGCTTATGTTAAGATTGCCTGCAGCTAGAGGTAAGATAGCCAGTTCCTCAGTGATCAGGATTCCGGGTGTAGTGCGCTTCCACCTTCGGCCTTATCGTCACTTATCATCAGGTAAGGTGAAGGTCAACACTATCCCGTTGTGCATTAAAAAAATAGTCATCGTATTTTTCTTGTTTGGGACTAAATGATTAGGGTGATTGTCCATCAGCCATTTTAATGTCCCCACTGCTGGGGTACAGGCCTTCCTTATGGGTGGATAAGGGGGACGGGCTATAACCCACCACGCGGGCTCAATGCGGATTGGTGGGAGTTAACGACTGCAAATGCAGCCAGGACCAACGGCTTAACGTGCCTTCCAAAGCACGGAGGAGCTCGGGATAGTAAATTTTTGGTCACCCATCCCATGACCGACCCTTGCAAAGGTTGCTTAACCTTCGCAATCGCTGGGCCAGGCGCTAAACCGCTGCACAACCGAACTCCTTAGGGTGATTGTCCAGAATTATTTATTTAGGTAAAAATTACCTACCAATTGGCTTTGATAACTTTTTGAACATGACTGGAAATCTCAAAACCATTTCGAGGAATAAGGTTTCGGAAAGGTGTCTACTAATTAAATTTAAAAATAAGTCTATATTTTTAAAGATATTTATAATATTCAATAAAAATCTTTAACCTTCAAATGACCTTCATATGACGTCATCACATACACATCCCCCAGCCATAATAAAAAAAAAGAAAAAAGGGCAAAGACAATTTTGACAATGAACTTGGCATTAGGGATGGTGGAAGGTGGAAGTGAAAAATATCGATATATGTAATATTTCTCAGAAAAAAATGTGATGAAATGGGATGATGACTAAGTAATGGATTTTAATTTTAAGGTATTGTAAAACATAAAAAATAGCAAAATAAACCCCTATGCGAAATTTTGGCTCGATTTGACGAATTTTACGATGATTTTTAAGACTCAAAATTTGGAAAAAATCAAAATGCTCCAGTGACAAAACAGTGTCGACTATTAGAATCCATACGTAATTACAAAAAAAAATGTTTTGTAAAAACAACTATCGATATATCAGAGTATTTAATATCGCCCGAAAAATATCGATGAACTTATCTCGTAATTTTTTCCACATCCCTACTATTAAATGTTTGTAAATAGAAATAAAGTATGCACATATTTTCACAATGTTTATTATGTTATCCTGCAAATTTATCAGTCCACAAGCAATCGTTACAATTTCATCCATGTAGCCTACATCCAAAATAGACACAATACATACAATACATTTCGCAATTTGGGTAAATTGGGCGTGTCAGTTTTTACAAAGTTTTTCAGCTGAGTTTCCACTGGTAAGCATTTTTATTATAATTTTACCACCTCAAAAATTATTGCGGCAAATTAAGAAGGTAGGTTAGAACCGTCACAACTGGATTAAATGAATAAAATAGAAGAAATATTAACTATAACTTATTTGTTTACAAACAACCATAAAGTCATTATGACAGGTAATGACACTTGGCCGTTCTTTTTCTATAAGTAGATGGCAAAGGTTTTCCTTCTTAAACTTTCATGCCACTAATGACGTCATTCCAGTTGACCATATCCGCTCGACAAATATATTTATAAAAAAATAAATACGGGACCAAATGTTAAAATATTCAAATTGGTTTCTTAAATTGGCCTAATCTGTAGTAAAAAACCAAAAAAAACCAAAGCCAATTACCTACGAACCAATGATAAATGGATGCAGGTATTAGAAAATCTAATACCTGCATCCATTTATCATTGGTTTGTTCGTATCCGTTGACGGTAAACATAATTTCTACGCAGGTATATTTATTTACCGACATAATTTCCCGCACCTCCAGGACGAGGATCTAATTTCATTCATCACGTGTCCTTCTGACCCAATTCTTCAGCAATGATGGCACGAAAAATTAATTCCATAATTTGCTACGATTCGTAAACTCTCGTTATATTTAAGAAAGATACATTTTAATACTTCCAATTTCAACCAACAATGTCATTTTGCCAGGTGCATTTGTTATCATAATTATTCCTAGCTAAGTAATATAATATTATAAATGCGAAGGTATTTTT
Source organism: Agriphila geniculea (assembly GCA_943789525.1). Classification (NCBI taxonomy): domain Eukaryota; kingdom Metazoa; phylum Arthropoda; class Insecta; order Lepidoptera; family Crambidae; genus Agriphila; species Agriphila geniculea. Next base: position 8,148,701 of record OX038889.1, on the reverse strand, counting down.
TTGTTCGTAATGACTTCACATCTTGTCTACTCAACCGATAGTTATGTTTTGCATACACGTTGTCAGGGGTACAGACAAAGATATAGGAGCATACACGTTGTCAAGAACATAGGATACCTTTTATGCTGAAAAAGTGCTCTTCCCGAGGGATAGAACTAGGGTTGGGTAAATTTCACGAAAAATTTCGGTCTGTGAAATATTTAGAATAAATTTCATTTTGGTTTGAAATATTTCAGTTTAGAGTGAAATTTATTTTTTAGTTTCATCTGACCTAAATGAAACAAAATTACATGCATTTTGTCAATATATCAACATAATTATAGAACAAAACAATAAACAAATAAGTTGACTTAAATTACGAATTGCGTTGGCTATTTTACAACTTTTAATAACAAAATATTCAATGTCTGTTTCGATTGTCGGCCACGATGGCGTAGAAGAAAAACGACTTCATCAACATTACGAAGGAATATGTAGAAAACTAACAATAAAAGTCGCAAAGTAGGACCAATATTCAGAAAATTGTAAGTTTAACCGTGGCCGCGCAGTCGAAACGTGGAGAACCGAGCGGCCACACCGTTCTCTTAAATGGAGCTTAGTAGGGGCCCCATTCTTTTTGCTATAATTAAATCGCTGATACGATTTCGTAGAAAAATATAGAAAGTATAAAAAAACCCAAATGTGTTGGAATCACGACCTACATAGCTTAAATGCTAGGCCGCGCCATAGTCCGCGCGGTCACGCAGTTCTCTTAAACGGAGCTTAGTAGGGGTCCTATTATTTTTGCTAATCGCTGATACGATTATGTGGAAAATATAGACAGTATATATGTAAAGCCCTAATGTTTGGACTTCACGACCTGCTACAGAAATTAAATGCTATGGCCGTGCGGCCACGCAGTTCTCTCAAACGGAGCTTAATAGAGGTCCCATTCTTTTGTATAATCCCTGATACGATTAGGTAAAAATAGTAGACAGTATAAATAAAGCCCTAAGGTTTGGATTTCACGACCTACAGAAAAACGTGGTCGTAAAGTCCAAACATTAGGGCTTTACTTATACTGTCTTAATTATCTACGAAATCGTATCTGCGATTAGCAAAAATAATGGAACCTCTGCTGAGCTTCGTTTGAGAGAACTGCGTGGCCGCGAGGTCCTCCACGTTTCGACCGCGCGGTCATGGTTAAACTTTCTGAATATTGAACCTACAAATTTGCGACTTTCATTGTTAGTTTTCTACATATTCCTTCGTAATGTTAACGTAGTCGTTTTTCTTCTATGACACCGTGGTCGAGCAATCGAAACCCCTTTTTCCTCACTGCTCACGAGGTCTTTCAAAGCACATAGTAGGTTAGATATATTATTTGGTTACGTGCTGTTTGGTATATTATATGGTAGCTATGTGCAGCTAGATGGCGCTTCTAATTTAGAATACTTATTTTTGGAAATGGGTGATATTTTTGATAAATTTCAACTAGCTCGACTTAAAAAATCTATAATATTATCGAACTGCTCGCAAAATTTCACGGGAATCAGTTGAGAAATGGGACCTGTAGAGGAGAACAGACAGCTAGAAAGTCAGACTAAAATATGTTTATGTATATATCTCCGCCATTTTGAAGAATTAAAAAAAACTGGCTCGACAGTAAAATTCTATATAATTTTCGAACCTGTCCACAATATTTGACGAGAATTAGTTGAGAAATGCGCCTGTAGAGGAGAACAAACAGTGCTGGAATGGCGGACTGAAATGTTTCTTTTACATATCTCCGCCATGAAAAATTCTAAAAACAGCCTCGACGGTAAAATTCTATATTGTTTTCGAACCTGCCCATAAAATTTCACGGGAATCGGTTGAGAAATGTGACTTATAGAGGAGAACAAACAGGGCCGGAAAACTGGACTGAAATATGTTTCTTTTACATATCTCCACCATTAAGAAAAAAATCGAAAAACAGGCTACAAAAAAAATGTTAATGTTATAGGCAAACGCCGAAGCTCAGGCACTCCTAGGTTTGTCTAGTCAAACCTCAGGTTTGACAAGAAGCCTTAGTCAAAGCCCAAAATAAAATCGTGTTTCGGCTTAAAGCCCAAAATAAAATCGTGTATCGTCTTAAATTCCTAACCTATCACGTGTCTCATAGGAGTAACGCAGACTCTTTGACTAAACTTTACCTCAAGATTATGAAAAACATCATTCATTTCCGATGTGATATTTAGTCAAAGCTGCCTTACTCCTGTAAGTCACGTGATAGATTAGAAATTTAAGACAATCGCGAAGCGCAGTGGAGCGTTCATCTTAAATTTCGTGGTTATTTTCTTTTAAACAGACAACAGAATTTTTTTGTTTACAGGAAGATTGTTAATTTAGTTAAATTATCACTCTACAGAATGTGTTTTTCATAGTTGTACAAACAAAATATCAAATTTTGTGCCTAATTTAAGCGTCAAATCGAGGTTTGACCGTATTGAGTTTCGGCTTTCGACTGCACAAGTTAGTCTCTCCTAGGTTTGGCCATAAATTCGTCAGTCAAAGGCCGAAATATGCCATTGGTATTGGACTTTGACTAAGCCTTCTTGTCAAACCTGGGGTTTGACTAGGCAAACCTAGCTAGGAGCGCCGGGACTTCGGGGTTTGACTATAACATTTATATAATTTTCGACCCTGCTCACAAAATTTAAGGCGGTTGTATGACCGAAAGTGGCGCCCTCAGAGGTTTTTATTTAATAAGTTATTAATAGATAAAGATTTTAATAATGTTTATCGTGGAGATTTTAGGGCCAATGATCTAGTATTTTTAGAAGGTATCACTACATGCCCTCGTAGTCATTTGTAGAAGTAGATAGCAAATGTGTCAAAAACGGCCACTTTTAGCAGTTTTTCCATCTACTTCTAGCAGTGACTACTAGGGAATGTAACGATGCCGTCTAAAAATACTAGACTGTGGGCCCTAAAATCTCCACAATAAACATTATTAAAATTGTGTATTAGAATTATAATATTAAATAAAATTCACCGCGGCGCCACTTTCGCTCAGGGTACCACCTTAACAAGAATCGGTTGAGAAATGCGACCTGTACAGGATAACAACAGCGCCGGAAAGCCGGACTGAAATATGTTCTTTTACACATCTCCGCCATATTGAAAAATTTCGAAAAACTGGCTCGACCATAAAATTCTATACAATTTTCGAACCTACTCACAAAATTTCACGAGAATCGGTTGAGAAATGCGACCTGTAACCTATAGAGGAGAACAAACGGACAGCAGGAAGGACATACGAAAGAATTGTTGCTCAAGCTGAAGCAGAGACGCTTCGCTCGCGCTTCGCGCTCGCTTGGTCAGTTACCTAAGCCTTAAAATTTCATTTAATACGTTAAAATATTAAACTAATTCAGAAAATAAGTGATTTCTAGTACTGGAAATAAATTTCACTCAAAAGTGAAATATTTCAACCCGTTTTGAAAGATTTCATAAATTTCATATAAATTTAATTTTCATTTCATTGAAATTTTCACTGGACCCATCCCTAGATAGAACATAAATCACAGATAAATTCTGTTCAAATTGTTTGACAAGGATAGACGTTAGACCCAGGAAGATGGACAAAAGAAAACGAATATACTACAACTATAAAATTATTACTAAGGAAGTTACACAATAAATTTATATTTTTAATGGATTTCTGACACTCCAAAAGTGATAACCTAATTTAATCTAAAGTGATTTTAAATAAACAAAACGTGTTACCGTCCGTGAGGCAAAGTGAAGACCTTTTAGTACAGTAGCCCGTAGAACGTTTAAATCACCAAAAAGGTTACCGTTTGCCGTTGTGATATAGTTAATTATTACGAAATTATAGATCCTTTAACCCAAGTTTTACAGATCGCAACCCGCCGTAACATATATTTGTATATCTCCAAAATTGATATTTTTTATTTTTCGAGGTTTACCACATAGTTTAGCAATTGTCGTGTTCTATAGCTTGGTTTGATTGCCACAGATAAAAGTAAGACTATAAAAAGTAGCCATACACAGATTTAAGACCTGATGAAAATGGTTGGATTTTATCTGGTCTTAAATCTGTGTATGATCACTTTCCACAGTCTTACTATTATCAGTGGCAATCAAACAAAGCTGTAGAACACGACAATAGCTAAACCATGTGGTAAACAGAGAAAAATAAAAAAAAAACATTTTTGGAGATAAACAAATATGTTACGGCGGGTTGCGATCTGTAAAACTTGGGTTAAAGTATCTATAATTTCGTAATAAATAACTATATCACAACGGCAAACGGTAACCTTATTGGTGATTTAAATGTTCTACGGGCTACTGTACTATTTGTTCCTTTTAGAAAAATATAAAAATAAATAATCCTTATTGCACAGTAGTGTAAAGGGCCAGTACACTTTTCTAACGTGTTCTGTACTTAATGAGATAAGGTTAGAGCTTGTAGATTGAAAAACTTCCTACAAACTTTTGTAGCTCTAACCTCCATCTAGAGCACTTAAAAGTTTTAAATACTTATAAACAACTAGCGGCCGCCCGCGACGCTTCGTCTGCGTGGAAAGGTTTTTGATATTCCTCGAGAACAATACTTTTTCCGGGATTAAAGATCCAGTATGAAAGGACCCTATGTCCTTCTCTGTACCTACCCCTAATAACGTGTATGCAAGTTTTCATGAATAAGACATGTGTATTTCAGCAATAAGACATGTCAAGTAAAATCATATTTAAACCTAAATACAAACTACTTATTAAACGAAGATAATTTCCGTGATAACCCATCTTCATGTAAGTCAACAATCCTACGTCTTTCAGAGATTCCAAACCCTTTTGACCTTCGTCAGATCCCGGACGTAGAGATCCGCCCTCCCAAAGTCTTTCGTCAAGTAATCTTTCAAGATATACGGGATCTTTACAGGTAATCTCGGTGTTTGTAATGGAGCCATTCGGGAACATAACAGTTTCGGTGATATATTGGATGCTAGTGGACGTGAAAAGTATTATCAAGCTTGAACCGTCAAGGTTGCCCTTTAAACGGTCAAGTATCCTCCTGCGTGCTGCAACCTTTTTTACACGACTGCCCAAAGCAAAAAGGGTGTATATGTGTTCAGGGTTCATGTATGTGGGTATGTGAATTTTTTTTTCCACCATAACTTCTAAATGCCTGAACTGATTTGGATAAATGGGGTATCGTTAGAATCCTTACAAGATTTCGAGTGACACTGGCTGTATTTTTTTTGCAATAAATCAATATGGCGACTGTACGACGCCATTTTCAAATGTGAAAAAAAAAATTTTTCTTCTATTATTACAATATGGGCATCAAATGAAAGGCCTCGATAAGCACATTCCAAAACTATATAATATGTCACTAAAATGTGTGAAATAAATAAAAATAAAAAAATATTAAAAACACGACTGCCCTGCCAAAAATGAACTAAAAAGTTAAACAAACAAACGAACAACTCTTTCATCAAAAATTGTTCCATAATAAGGTCCTCCGACTGCAATGACACTTGTTGTTTAACTTTTTAGTTCGTTCTTGGCAAGGCAGTCATGTTTTTAATATTTCTTAAATTTATTTATTTTTTGTGAAAACGTTTTGAAAGTTCAGCAGGTACTTCGATGAAGAATACCCTGGCCTAGATGTCCGGTCAGAATCTCAAAAATGGCACCTCAAATAGCGTCCTATTTACAATCTGAGCGCTTATTTTGCACAAAGTAAGTGATAAAAGATGTGATTTTGTACAAAATAAGTTATATAAAATGTGAGTTTGTACAAAATAAGAGGTGATTATGTACCTATATAATAAGCGCCAAGTTTGTAAGTGGGACGCTATTTCGAGGTGCCATTTTTGCGTACTGTTTTAGTTCGTGAAGCGTTATCTCTTATATAAAAGTGAAGGGGTGACTGACAGACTATTGCCCAGCCCAAACCACTGAACCTACAGACTTGAATTTTTTTACATAGAGGGATTTTTGGAAATTCCATCCCTAAAGGGTTGAAATGGGTACCCCCATCTCAACCCTTTATACTTATTATACCCAATTATTATTATACCCAAAAGTTTGTATGGAAAAAAATAATTAAATAGACATTTCAATGTGAAACTTCGTATGAGTACTTCTAAAAACAAATAAGCAAACACGTGTTTCGTGGTTTTCCGAAACTCAACCCTTTAGGGGGTAAATGGGATAAAAAAGCCCAACATCGATATGGGTGTCGTTATCGAGGTTTTATGGGATGTTGATTGCGAAAATGGCATTAATTTTTAAGTCCAACATAGTCCAATAGCACACAGATAGTTAAAGCCTGTGGTATAACATGGATACTTTTTATCTAGGTCAAAGGTTTCATAGCGATTTTCCGAATGTCCACGCGGATGAAGTCGCAGGCAAAAGCTAGTCTAGGATTTTCTTGATCGAAGATTTAGTACCTAGTATAATTGGTTTTAAGGAAATAGTAAAATTATAGGAATTAACTCATATCACTTGGGCTTTTTGCCGAGAAAGTACTCTTAAGATAGAGTCAGTTAACTAATACTTTATAGTATCATACACTTCGTCGAGTGTCTGGGTGTGTCCAGACACTCGACTGAGTGTATGACACTCACAAGTATTGTATTGTCTGCACCTGCGTGTATGGAACAGACATTATTTTTGTGTACCATGTATAAATATCGTAGATTATCCACGTCATCATAACTCAAATTTCAAATATTTTGTGTTCAGTTAAACGTAGGTTCTATCAAGCTACAAGTAGTTAAGGCAAACAGGCATATTTACTCACTAATTTCCAATTTCATATGAGAAGCACGTTTCTTCGATAATGTCGTTATTTGACAGAGGCTAAATTCAGCGCTATCATGATGAAATATGTTAATTATGTGACACACATTCGAAGGTTTTCTAAACTTCCTGTATACGGGAAATTTTGTGAATTTTTGCTTAAGTGGGTGTGGTGGTTGGTCAACATCAATTAAATTTATTTTAGAATATTTAGATTTACCTATTCGATTCACGATACTCACGTAAAAAAAAGATTTTTAATTCGTGCCTGTAAATTGTTATTTTTTCAAAAATTTTGCTAAGTATTGACAAATAAACATCACAGATAAATAACATTATACTTGTTACACCAACGAGGTGTTAACTCGAACTATTTATAATTCAAACAAGTATTGAAGTACCTTTCATCAGATCTGAAGTGTGGGTGTTTTATTTGGCTGCCTACAAAATTGCGGTAATGAACCAATTTATAACCAAATACATGTCAAAATAAATGTCTTATCACGTACTGAAATGTTCAATTAAAATACAAGATAATTATCTACCGCGTTCACGGTTCAGGCTCACAAAACCATGATAGACTGTACATACAGGATTATTTGTAAAACATTAACAACCTCACAGGAGTAGATTGCTAGCATCATAAACAACAACATTTGTTCTACGACTTTTCCGAAAACAGACAAAAAAAAATCCATACAAATGTCCGAACAGCTGATCGAGTTTAGTATGATAAGTCGATTTTTTTGTCCTTTTTCGGAAAAGTCGTAGAACAAATGTTGTTGTTTATGATGCTAGTAAAATATACTCTTACGAGGTTGTTGGTATTTTACAAATAACCCTGTATAATCCTCCACCTCAGTCGTTCCCTCATGGTTGAGGATCGTAACTCCTTGCAAGGACGTCTCGCACGAAGTGTTTCCATCTGTTACGATCCTCGGCTTGATGCAGTGCGACGTTCACTGGCATATCCAGATTTTTGGACACCTGGTCTGACCAACGTTTTGGGCTTCTGCCTCTCGGTCTTTTTCCTTCTATCCAATCCTGTATAATATGACAGGATAATAGTAATATTTCGTTGCTCGAGTACCGATAATCAGAGCAATTGTATAAAAAAAGTTCTCTGTCGCAAACTCTTAACGCTGCTGTTGGTAAACTTCTGTGAAGTATGCTCTCAAAAGGAATGAAGCAAAAAGTTAAAACCATATATTTCAGGAGCTTTATTAAGAACCGCTTTCACTAGGCTACGATTAAGTACTTAAAATTTCCAGAAAATTGGAAAATCACCCAAAACAAACTACTTAAATCAAAATCGATTCATCCGTTTTGGAGCTTCGATAGTACACAGCTATACGAGACAAACACACAAATCAAACTTACAACACAGATAAACCTCACTATTAAGTCCATTATGGATCTGTACAATGGATCTCTGAGATTAAAGGTCTCATTAGATCCATTTTTACTAAAAATAGACCAATGGCCTGGTAGGAGTTGATGTAAACTGTTTACGTTACCGTAAACTATCGTTTTGTGTCTTTCTGTGAGCAGTAGATCTGATAGTTTACGGTAAAGTAAATAGTTTGCATTATCTTAATGGTAGAACCACTTATTCCATTATGGAGAGAAAAAATCTCCCTTGATCCATTATGGATTTGGACGATATAATTTCTGAGATTGGATGTCGAATCCGATACGGTTGAACTCTTGCATTTTTGAAAATTTTCACAGGAAGTGAAATCTACAGAGTGAAGTATTAGTCAACGTATGACGCCACTGTGACAGTGCACTTGCACACATTAGAATTTCTAACTTAAAAGAGCCGTACTAACTTATTGGCCAATTAAAAAGACCATGGTCAATGATTCTCTAAGGGCGCCTGGAAAAGGCAAAGGTCTCGGTTAAAATCTTATCCGGAAGATAAAGTTTTAGCTTCTTAAACATCAAATACTTTTCCCCAATCGCTCCCTTCTTACTTCCCAATAACAATGATCAATATCGTTTTATCTTTGTTTTATTAGACCATTCAATGGTTCGGTGATATGTGTCGTTAAATAGACTTATTCCTGTAACATCAGCTATAATCGGTGACGAACACCCCATAAAAGAAAAACCAATTTTGTTCTTCTAAAGGACAGTGATTTGAAAGTAATATTTATTTTTGTCACTTTGAAAATGGTGCCTTAAATAATTTATCTACTACAATGTTCACAAGTATTTGGAAACAGTCTAGAGTCTAGACTAAATAAATTAATAGAGTTCGAGTTCTTAACAATATGAAGATATTTCACTTTTCCTTTCAATGGTTGAATTTAAAGTTGTATTTGTAAAAAAATCTTTTCAATTAGGTATGCTTTTGTTCCAAGAGATATCACAATATGCATTACAGAAAACTGCAAAATATAAGCAACATTATTTAAGTCCGTAGCAGCCTTGACATTGACATTTATAAACTCTCAGTTGTAGTTTTTTTTATATATTCATCAAGGTTATTAGTAAATATTGTTTTTTTAAGATATTTTAAAACATATTATCTGGAAATTGTTATTTCTTCAGAAGAACATAAAGGGTACACTATCAATTATTTGTTATTCCAGCCAATTAATCTTAAGACATTGTTACATAGATTGATTTCCGGCTTCTCAGGGTTGCCTGGGTAAAATCAGCTCCATTATTATGTGCCAGATAGCGTCTCTGTCCTTTAAATTGGATCCCTGATGCGTGTAATTAATCCTTAAAGCGATGCAATACTAGTCAGTAGCCTTGTTAATATATATAACCTTTACTTTTTCTTTCGTCAACACATTTTCTTTCGTCTCCTCTGTAAACTTAATATTAGTTCCATTTCAATGCCGCGAAAGAAACTTCCAATCAAAGTTCGGAGAAATTTCAGTGAGAACCGAAAATCACCCTTTGGTTACATGACGCTGCATTGTTTTACGTAGTTTAAGAGACTATCCATCAATACATTTAAAGGGATACTTTGTCACTATTCCCCCCGCTACTTCTTCGAAGCATGTTTCTAAATACTCCTTCAGTTCAGCCCATCACTCGTATGGAGTTATGTTTAAAGAGCTTTTGGATTGAGGAATGGAATTCCCATCCCGTGAGAATTTAATTCCTTTCTTGGACGTTTACGTCATAATAAATAAAATGTATGCCACATTTCAGTACGATCCTTTTAGTCGTACAGAATACATATTACAAATCCAGTGGTTTTAGCTGTGCGATTCGATTATAAATAATTTTCAGTTTGCCATTATCATCATAATAAATTAAATAATTACAATGTTATAACTTGCAAACGATTGATTCCTAAATTTTTAACACAATATTATGTTGTCAAAGATGTTTATAAAATATCGCAAAGGCAAAAAATAACTATACATACACATAGGTAGAGCAGTATATTGAGAGTAAGTGTCTTTTAACGAGCAAAAAAACAGCTGTTTATTTCTTTTCAGTTGCTTCGTATCGTAATATTAGGTTTCCCTTGAAGCAATTTCAACGCTTCCTAAGTAAATACAACGTTTCTTCGTTATAATGATCAATAGACACAACCTTTCAATCATAGTTAGCCTATCAAACGATAAAATCATATTATCAAACTACAATGCATCCTGGCGCAACTCTCTCAGTAAAAAACGATATATGAAACGGAGGCGAATTTTTAACCCGTCTAAGTTTGAAATAACGTTGACAATCCACAAAGCAGTAGATAATTGACAACATTCGAATTTAGGCGTATTATACTTCGCCCCATCAAAGAGTATTCTATCATCTTTGACCGTTTTATTTACCGCGAATGCCGTTTGACGTTATTCTTTTGTTTGTTTTCGTTGAATTCGCCTCCGCTTCATACTCACGCTTCTTGTATGATACTCCCGTCTTTTATAACGCTAGTTATTTTTACATTCTCTTTGCTACAATGTGTTTCTATTTTCTATAAAAAAGAAGTATATTTCTATAATAAATAGTCTATTAGATAATAATTACGTTTCATTCTTACTGTCAGATCGAAAGATCGCCCGAGTCGATGCGCAAAACACAATTTCGATACGTGGATGAGAGAGGCGAGTGGTGGGGAAAGGCTACGTGAATGGTGGCTAACACAGACATATTATGTGGCTAACTTCACAGCAGCCAATAAGATTGTAATGCATTATACGTCGTTGTAAAAAGACGTTAAAACACTTCATCATATCTTCACTACCTTGGGTCGAAGCATCGGATTACATCTGTCGAACTATTGGATTTCATTTGAAAAGGGCTTGGTGTCTTTGAAGTACAGTCAGCAAGTGCAACATCAACAGAGAAGTAGGTCGAGAGGGTGACTACACGTTACGCGTTTTTTGAGACTTGATATTATTCAGCTATTAATAGGTACTTTACAAGTGGCTCTGAAGATCTGTAGACCTCGCGTTTGTGACATTCCTGATCATTTTTCAAAATGGCTGAAATATGATTTTCCCCATTTCTCCGCCATTTTAAAAAAAATGATAATCTGAATCGACAAAAACATTAGTTTCTTTTAAATTATAAAACCTGCTCACAAAATTTAACGAGAATCAGTCGAGAAATGCGACCTGTAGAGGGGAACAGACGGACAGCCGGACACATGAAAGCATTTTTACCCAAGCTCAAACGGAGACGCTTAGTACGCGCTTCGCGATCGCTCGGTCAATTAAAGAATGTGCTAAAATGGAATGAAAGCGGTATTTTTTACCAGTCTGTGAAACTCACGTCTAATTTTCCGTACTAAAAATGAGGTCTCAATAATACATATAGACACGTACACGCACGATACAGACTTATAGACACGTTGACAACTAAGAGGAATTCTATCCATGACGGCAAAAGGGAAACCTTTAATTTCAAAAAATTAAGGTGTGCTAGGCTTATTTACAAAAAGTTACAGGACAAAAATTTATAGAAGGACAGTTAACTTGTTTTATGGAAATATTTGAAAAAAACAACTCCCCTACTCCAATGGCCAACATTCTATGCGTTTGAACGCTACGCTCACTATCAAAGCTTAAATATGAGCAAAAGTCAATTAAATCACATGTCGCAAACTTATGTAAATCACAGACTTTGATGTATTGTATGGAATTGTCAAGCTTAGGTACAGCACGTAATTTTATAGTTTACGGCTTATTTTAAAGTTTTAATTTTGAGCGTATTATAGCGTTCAAACGAATAAAAAAATGTTGGCCATTTGATTAGGTGGCAGCTTGGACGAATCAAGGATGGCAGATATTATCAATCTCTTTATGTCTTTATGAGCATTGTCCTATCACCGGCACAATTTGTTGCCACCCCAGTGACAGCTCCTATCCGATACTTAACGAGTCAGCACTTGTGGCATAGCGACGGGCTGCTGTCGGTCGGTCGCTTATTATGTTTTTATAGCCCGTATTCCTGAATTCTTTTTTAATTAAGGTTTTTTAAGAGTTGGACGGAGGAGCTCAGTGGCGCAGTGGTTTAGTTAGCGCCTGGCACTGCGATTATGGAGGTTAAGCAACTTCGCAAAGGTCGGTCATGGGATGGGTGACCAAAAATGTATTATCTTGAGCTCCTTCGTCTTCGGAAGGCAAGTTAAGCCGTTGGTCCCGGCTACATTTGCAGTCGTTAACACCCACCAATCCGCATTGGGCCCGCGCAAAAGGAAGGCCTGTGCCCCAGCAGTGGGGACATTAATGATCAAAAGTTGGACGTTAATAACAATATGTATTCTGTGGTAATAATGGAAAAGAAGAACGATTTTGAACAATGTAATATTATTGAAAATTATTAAAGTTGTGGTGTATACTATAAACTTGATATTTAAACTATTCATTAATTTTATGAATAAAATAAGGATTCTGTGTCACATTATATTATGTTAGGCAAGGATTTCTTGTGTTTAATAGAAAAGCTAGAAAACACGCTGTCATAAAAGGCTACTCTAGAACGTTCCTCGACATTCTAAGCTTGACACGATATTAATATGAACCCATGAAGTCCTTGTTTTATACTTATTTTATTATATCGGAGAGTGAAAATGCTCGTCACCTTTAGCTGTTTTTCTCTGGCAGAGCCTTCTGTAATTAATCGGATTTTCTTTTTTACCACCTAATGACATTTTTTAAATTCGAATTTCGAACGTTCCAATTCTCTTCACTTTGAAATTAACATTGTTGGGAACAAAATGAGTTCCTTCCAATAATAAACCTTTTGGAACCACTTTAGAACCATCAAAATATTAAAAAATACTTTATATTTTAAACTGCGAACACAGATGAGATACGAGTAGAGCAAGAATCTTATATTCATATTGGAGTAGAGTTAACAGCCAGTTTAGCTATTTTATTTTATGAATATTTACCGCGCGCGTGCTACCGACAGATCTATGAAGCCAGCTTCAATATTATTAGTCGAATTTTTTTCAAAAAAAAAAAAAAAAAACACTTGAATTATTAACTTAAAATCGGTATCATGCTGAGCTTTTGTATATTATATTTGAATGCATAGGCTTGCAACGTGCTCGTACGTAATATGATCAAATAGTCTTCTTAAAATCAATGTTATAGGTGTCAATCAATAAAATTTACAATTAAAAAAACCGCTTAGTAAATTATCGCGATATCATTCAGGTTAATAATCATCACCTCAAAGTCAACCCTCAAATGGAGCGGAGCAAAGAAACCCCTTACATTTGCATATCCTGTAACTGCGACCCCTATCAGATACCTGTTTCCGACATGTGCAATCAACCCTCCACAAAGGGTGACCAAATTGGATTATGCAGTGCCTCTCTGAAAGATTTGACGGTCAATTGTATAACCCTTATATGAAAAAGGAAGGTATTATTGGTCGTTTTGCTTTGATATTATACTCGCGTCTATCGTATATTTTATTTTGTTTAACTGTAGGCTGATTGTCTAACTTTGTTGCAATCAACTTTGACAGAAATCGCAGTGACATTGCTGCTTTAGTAAGAACCAATGTGACAACTATCTTACTTAAAGCAGCAATGCAACTGCGATTTCAATCGAGAATTGTTAGCAACAGCCTTACGTAATTCGTGGTCAGATCTCTATATTTTGTATTCTGATGTAGAACGAAATCTTGTTATTTAAGCGATTATGCCGAAATTACGCGACCGAAGTTCGACACGCCTACAATGCTATTTGAATTACTGACGACACATTAGGCCGAAATTTCATTACGTTTTTTTTCATAAAGTATGCTTGTAGCGTTTCCGCCGAACTTCGGTCGCGTAACTTCGGTAGTGTGTCTAGATACTAAAACGCTTTCAAAGTTATTTCTAGTTTTTACAATAATAAATCAAATACTTTAATTTACAATATAGAAGCTATAGCTTACATTATTATGGGCCATCCATAAATTACGTCACATGAATTTCATGATTTTTGACCCCCTTCCCCGTCTTTGTCACATTTGTGAGACCCCATATCCCTAGTGTGACGTCACATATTTTACAATTTTACATCTAGAAATAATTAGGTATTGAATTAATACAGGAGTTCCGTTTGTTTTAGTTCAATTTTAATTATTTTGAAATGTGACGTCACGAAATTTAGGACCCCTCCCACCCTTTGTCACATAATGTCACACTTCGTCTACCCCCTCCCTCCCCCTTAACGTGTGACGTAAATAAAAAGTCAACGAAACAAGAAAAAAGTTTGCATAGCAAAAATAGTTTGTTTTAGTTCAATTTTAATGATTTTGAAATGTGACGTCACGAAATTTAGGACCCCTCCCACCCTTTGTCACACAATGTCACACTTCATCGAACCCCTACCTCCCCCTTAACGTGTAACATAAAAAAGTCAACGAAACAAGAAAAAAGTTTGCACAGCAAAAATAAATAAAAAAAACTCAATCGTAAATAACATCAAAGTCTTTAAAATATCATCTCTCCCTTTTAATCGTTTAACCCAGTAGTGGGCGCGTCGTGCGACAGGTTGTCTTTATACGATTGATTTCCCTTTCGCTTTCATCAGACGCATGCCTTAAGGCATTCATAATGCACGCTGATCGTGCACTTTCCTTTTCTCTAGCGCTTTAAACATAGGCATGCCTTTCAGCAAGCAATAGCGCATGTCCTATTTTCTCAACAAAAGACGTAGATATTGCAGGAAGTTGAACTTGAAAGTGCACAGTTTGGAGGCAATCAATATTTTTGACGCAAATTGAATTGAAAGTTGAACGTGATTGGAAATGCTGTAACTCTCTTGATATTTAAATATTTTTTTATGAAGATTTTCCGGAATGCGTTGAAAGTCGCAATCTCGTACAAACCTTCATTCAAACTACAGCCATTCAGTGAACAAAGACTTACCTAGGGATTACGTCCATAAACTAGAATTGTGAAAATCTACAACAGAGATTGTAACCATAACTAAGCCCAAATGAGATTACTACCTAAACTAAATGATAAGCATGATAGACTTGAAAAAAAAAAGACTTGAAAAAAAAGCCTAGGCAAAACTAGTTTGTCTGGAAATCGGGTTTAGCCGGTAACATTATATAAAAAGCTTAGAGACTGACTAATCTTTCAATGCACAGCTCAAACTACTGGACAGATCGAGCTGAAATTTTGTCATAAACCAGAATCACAGGACATCACCAATACGTTTTTTTTATCGTTTGTTAGAATGCTGAAGCTCATCCGTGCTTCGAAAAACGTTGATCCTCATTCCAACATAAGCTTTTGAAAGCTCGATATTCATCAACGGACTTATTCGAAATTGTCTATTTATTCAATTTTGCACCCTTTGCCAAGTCCTTAGGATACAGAATAATAAAGCAATTTATGGAAAATTTCCTAGATATTTTTGTCAAAGCCGGTGCTGACTGGGCAAAACACGATCTACCGTTACAAAATAAATAAACAAATATTTTTATTATCACTAAGTACATAGTATAAAACAAAGTATAAAACAAAGTTTTTAATAGATAGAGCGATTTAAGGGGAAAGTTAATATATATATATATATACTACTTGGCAAAGGGTGCAAAATTGAATAATTATATTTATATTATATATATATATCGTCCCCGTTGTGTCAAAATTAAATAACTAACACTTTTGGCCAAATTCACTTTTTTAGTTTTTTGTAAAGTAGAAAGTGTTACCTATATTTTGGTCTTTATCTCGTTGCGATATGATTGATATCTGCAAAGATATCTTCAATTTAGTGAAACTATTGACCATATATCACAACAGTGTTTGTTGTAGAATTAACGTGGAAAAACTGAATAACTTTTAAATGAATTAAATAACTACAGTTAAGTGCGTCGCTAATACAAAACAAAGTCAATAAGTAACTTTATTTAATTCTGCCACAACTCGCTGCGAAACATTGCTACAAATTTTAGCTTTTGTGGCAAAATTAAATAAATGCTCTTATTTAATTCTTCATTAAAAAGTTGTCATTGTACATAATTTTAAATTCTATAAGTGCACGTATTAGTAGTTAGTTTTGCTTATTTGGTACCGTGAATAAAAATAAACAAGCAGAGTAAATATTCATCATCATCATGATCATATCAGCCGCACGACACCCACTGCTGGGTATAGGCCTCCCCCAAGGATCTCCACGACGATCGCTCCTGCATTGCCAGCATCCAGCGATTTTCGTCTTATCCATGTTCATCCTGAGACCCACTCTTTGAGAAGCACTACGGAGATCATCGAGCATTTTGTTCAGGTCTTCCAAGGTCTCAGCTATAAGAACTATATCATCGGCAAAACGAAGTTGTGTTAGGTACTGACCATTAATGTTGATGCCGAGTCCTTTCCAGTCTAAGTGTTTAAAGTCCTCCAACGCAGCTGTGACAGTTTCGGAGAAATAACATCTCCCTGTCTCACACCTCGCTGCAGTGGGATAGGATTTGTACTCTGGTTCTGTACTCGGACCGACATGGTGGCATTTTTGTTTTGATACCTCAACACCTCCATATACCTGTAGTCCACTTGGCACCTTTGGAAAGACTGCAGCACCGCCCAGGTTTCAATTGAATCAAGGCTTTCTCGTAGTCTACGAACACCAAGCAAAGTGGCAGATTATACTTCTCCGTCTTCTGTATGACCTGCCGTCCATGGTGGATGTGGTGTTTGGTGCTAAAGCCTTCTCGGAACCCGGCTTATTCGGGAAGTTGGAAGTCGTCAAACCTGCAAGCGAGACGATTCGTAAGGGCTATCGAAAACAACTTATAGACATGACTCAGAAGTGAGATGGGTCTGTAGTTCTTTAAGAGGGACTTGTCACCCTTTTTAAAGAACAAAATCACCTCACTTATGTTTCAAGTCTTCGGCGTTCTGCCCTCGACGATGACGGAATTGAAAAGCTTCTGGAGGACTTTAAGGATCGGCTTACCGCCCGCTCTCAGAAGTTATTTAGTGATTCCGTCGTTACCCGCCGCCTTGTTGTTTTTCAGCTGTTTAAGAGCCATACTAATCTCGGACAGGCTGACGTCCGGGATATCTTGGGTTAGTGTCGGGTAAGCTTGGCTCTGGGGTCTTTAGCCTTGCTTTCAACAGCTGTCTGCGTGGAATATAACTGCCCATAGAAACTCTCGATCTCCTTCAGGATTTCAGGCTTCGATGAGATGATACGTCCGTCGTCAGTTTTCAGCTTCGTCATCTGGTTTTGCCCAATAGACAGATCTCTCGCGAACACTTTGGATCTTTTATTCCAGTCGATGGCCTCTTTAATACGATTCGTATTACATTGGCGAAGGTCACTCGTCAAAGACTTAGATATCTGTCTTGTCTATTAAGCTGCCGATAACGATGAGCATCCGCTGAACTCTGGAGCCTCATTTCACGTCTCTGATCCATAAGTAGGAGTGTGTGGTCGGAGAGTTTCTTTAGCTTGGGACGGCGGGTCTTAAAAAACTTGTACCCCATCGTACGGACAGTATCCACCACCATGTTGTTTCGATCGTCCACATCTATGCTGTTCTCAAGGGCTTCGAAGCGCTTTTGGAGTTCGAGTTGAAAGCTCTCGGGGTTTTGAATATGGGCCGGCAACGGTCAGAGTGTTGATTTTATCAGTCGAGATCTTTCCAGCTTTATGCTGATATTCAATGAGCCACATACCAATCGGTGTTCGCTCCCCGTCTTGACGGCGTTGATCACAGAGACATCATTGAATATTTGCTTTTTCCATACTGTCCGGATTGACCCAGGTGCATTTCCAGCTTTCCGGGTTTCTGAAGAAGGATTTCATCATAAAGAGGTTCTCCTTCTCAATAAAGTCGGCCAGCATCTGCTCTCTGGCATTACGTTGCCCAACTCCAAATTGCCCCACTCTCAGCTCATCACCGCATCATTTCCCCAACTTTGCATTGAAGTCCCCCATCACAACGGTGTAGTGGGTTTTGTAGCTATGCATGGCTTTAAAGATCTCCTCATACATAGCCTCCACTTCGTCATCTTGGTGCTTCGAGGTCGGTGCGTAAACCTAAATAACATTCAACGAATACCGTTTGGATATTCTGAGTATTAGGTACGCGATCCTGGCTGGTCGACACCCTTCCGATGGTAATTACGTTGTTGACAAGGGACTTGTGGATGATGAACCCGACATAGGAACTGTTGGTCGCCCTCCCGGTAGTATAGCAAGTTACCAGAATTGAGGATTATCGAGTCCTCTCCTTCTCTTCGGACTTAAGATAACCTAATGACGTCCCAGTGTAACTTGCATATAACTTCTTCCAACTTGACTAACTTCGTGTCGGTCCTCAGTGTGCGCGTGTTATAGGTTGCCAGGCACAGTTTTCCGGATTGGTGGTAGCCCAGCCGCACCCGGGGATTCTTAGCACCCCCTGCCCCGCCGTTACCATAGCCGCTACCGTAGCTAGGAATAGCAGGGCTGCCGGGGACTAGGGGCCGATTTAAATAAAGCTATTTATATAGTTAGTAATATATAAATAAATATAAATGTAGCTAGTAAATATTAAATAAAGCTATTTATTTAAATTTTAATTATGTGGAAACCATACTTACCCATAAGTTTTATTTGCGTTGAACATACATTTATTAAACAAGTGCTTTCTAGTATTATTAAACTTAATTCCTTGGTTGTGGCAAAACTTACTAAGTGACATACAAAAGCATTATAACTGCAACTTGGTTGTAAAATACGTTTGTGGCAAAACTAAATAATTCCTTTTTTATTTTTTAATATAAAATAATACAAAGTAACATCATTGCAAAATATTTAATAAATAAAGATAAGTCTGTTGTATAACATATCAAAAGACCGACACTAAATTATCTTCACCTCAAAAAGTTACCGCCATTTTTAACAAAAAAAAACAGAAAAACGTGAATATCTCGAAACTTTGGTTTTGTTAGTTATTTAATTTTGACACAACGGGGACGATATATATTTATATTTTATATATATATATATATATATATATATATATTTATATTATAAATTTAATAAAATTATTAATAAAGAAAGAGAAAGACCATCGTTGGTTGTTTAACTACATATCCGCCATACAATAAAATGAATAATAAGATTATTAATATGAATACAATAATAATTAATATTCAGTAAAAGCGTAAGTACCAGGTATTTATGAAAAGCTAGGCAGGTTTATGAATTTAAATTATTTTTTATTTATTTTTATTAATATGTGTCGTTGTAGTAGCTTGTTACATTTTTAAGTAGATGGTAGACTTCAATTATAATCACTTTCACTTTTCACATTTTTTCCTTGTAATTTTAATAAGTTAGTTCTAAGTAAATATTCTATTTGTTGTGTTTAAAAACCCTTTGAACTAATATTTTACATTATGTAGATAAAATACGTTCTTCTAAATATCGAATATAACTCGATAAAACATCAAGAATAATAATTAGATATAGAATAAATAGTTTTAAAGAGCGATCATTTTTCTGTTTAGAAATTTATTTAATTATACAGCCCAATTATATTAGAATCACTAATCATTTTCCTATGAGTAGCTTCATCATTATTTATTAAAAAAATAGCGCTTCCATAGAAAAGATCATTATTACAGCCATATGTAAAGTCCTGTAAAGCTAACTTTAACAATAAACTTTAACAATCAAAAGGCAAAAACTGAAACAAAAAACTTTGTACATAAGAGTGACAGAACAATATTTGATTATTGTATCTTAAAATTATTATGTTCCAAAATAGAGAAGAAACTATACCACTAATAAGAATAGAGGTAAGTACTAAAAATATGTGATTTTAGCACATCTCACGAGTCGTTAAGGTTCAAAGCGTAGCTTGATTGTAATATACCAGTTGATTGCTATACCATTGTTTATCATGTGACTGTACCGACATATTTAATATACCTACTCACTAGAAAATACTAGAAAAAAATTACTTACCCATAACACCTCAGACGGGACTCGAACGCTTGGGATTTCGACCCAATGGATTGACCAATTATGCTAACGAGTTGCTAATGGGATCGGCGAAAATTTCTAGCTTAGTTAATTTTTTCTTTTCTCGCTGCAAGTCAGTGAATCATTAATGTGAGGAAATATCCTCGACATTCGAATGAAACACATTTACAGATAAAGACTAATAACTGATTTAAAATAAAGAGACGTAATTTTTAAATCCCATTATTAAATAAAGGAGATATCCCAGCGTTGCCCCAGTTTAATTTTATTTAAATACTTTCATAATTAAACAATCCTAATTACATTTTATTAAGGTATAGTATCAGTCAAGAATTGTTATATATTTAGAAAAACAATTACAAAAACATTGAGTTGTTTTCTGAAGTATTTTGTGAAAAAAATGTAAGTAAATAGTACTATCATGATAAAAAAATGTGATTTAAAAGCGGTTTTTCTTTTTAATGCATAAAATAATCATTAATTCTAGAGTAAAATACCTACTCTGACATACATTCATTAGATCACAGCTAGGTCAATCCTTAGCGGAGAACCAAGGCTTCAAAGTTACCTCGTTTGTTTCAAAATCAACTGGTGTCTTTAATTAAATGACCGCCACTGTATAGATGCCGGCATACAAATTGGCAAGAGAAAGATGAGACAAAAGATGCGCAGTAGCCACAAACACTAAAGTTTGTGGCTACTGCGCATCTTTTGTCTCGTTCTTATCTTGCCAACTTACGTGCCGGGCAGTATAATATTTGTAATTCAGTCAGCGATCAACAAGCAGTGGCCATTAACGAGACTTTAAAGCCTGGCCATATAACAGTCAGTAGAATACGCAATGGGGAATGTCCGAAAAAAATCAAATTGGCTTAATATTTTTTTATAGGTAGGAATAAGCGCCCTTAGTAATAGAAAAAAATCTGAATTTTCGGTTGCGTGAAAAAATTTAAAAAAATTAAAGTCTCTTCGACTTCACAAATGTAGGAAAGTAACAGCAGAATGGAAATTATACTTTTGCCAACACCTGCCACTATGACAACAAGAATTAAAAACAAAAAGTTTTGACATTTTGTGTTGAATTTTTTTTTAATACCAGGTTGTGGTTGTGGCAGGTGATGGCAAAGGTATAATCTCCATTCTGCTGTTACTTTCCTATATTCGTGAAGACGAAGAGAGTTTTTTTTTTAAATTTTTTCACGCAACCGAAAATTCTGATTTTTTTTTTCTATTACTAAGAGAGCTTAATCCTACCTATAAAAAATATTCAGCCAATTTGATTTTTTTCGGACATTCCCCATTTAAGTTTCAATAATGTATCAAAACTTATTCGACTCGTGAGAATGTGCTTAACGAGCGTTCAGAGTTCAGACCCTAGCTATAAGTAGATTGTGAATTTAAGAGTTCCCTATTACCAAGAAAATTTAATTTTATCGTCATTTTATGCTTTAGGTACTTTGATATTCTGAACGATCGCTTAATTTTTTTAAATGTCAATTATAAGTTTATCTACTTCTTACACTTCTGTGCACTGTTCATTGAAATAAACACTTTTGTGTATGAACGTTTGTGGCTAAACTTATTTTTTGTTTGTATTTCAGATTTTTTTACTTTCACCCTTAGAATATAACACCTAGAACGATAGTTCTCTACAAAGCGCACTGTCAAAAGTGAGGCAATTAAAACAGCCAAAATGGCTCCGTTTTGAGATTGTTATTCTACATTATTACCTAATTATACCGATTAAGTACAAAACAGTTTCAATTTTCCCACATTTATAAGACTAGTTACTATATTATTGGGGTTCAGTTACGATTAGTTAACGTATGAAGGATATAAATTTGAAAACTAAGCCATTCTGGCTTGGTATTAGTTGCCTCACTTTGCATACGAGGACACGGCTTCTAGCTGTTATTATTCTAAGCTTTCACCAATAATAATTGTGAGGCGAAAGATGTCCTTTTGTGTGTCCTTTAAACTTTTGGTATCAGTTTCTTAAGTTCAAGTTAAAGGGTATCAGTTTCTTAAATCTAATTAAAAGTACTAGAACTGAAGTGTTTAGATGTAAATTTAATAGATCACAAATTATTACGTATGTGTTTATGTCAATGGATACAATTTATTTATCGTACATGTGGTAAATCAAATTATTTTATTTGTATCGTGTATGCACGTAATGTTTACATGGAGCTATAAACTCCACTCTGTACCTACGATTAGTTGGTACTCTGTACTTATTGGCATGATAATTATTGTCCTTTTTTAAATAACAACAACACAAATATTATTAAAATTGTTTTGAACACTGTTTAATATATTTTGAAATAACACTTGCTGTATATAATAATGTATATAATAAATATTCAAAATCTCACTAATACTTTTTGTAAAAATATAAAATAAAAATTGTATATATTGTAAATATAAAATAAAAACCAACTCAAACCACAAATTAAATAATAAAAATTGGCGCCATTTTGAAATTTAAAAAGTTAAGTTATAATGGCAAAGAGACAAAGTCTCATACAGCCAATTGTTTCACAGTAAAAGTGACAAAGAGACAAAGTCTCATACAGCCAATTGTTTCACAGTAAAAGTGACAAAGAGACAAAGTCTCATACAGCCAATTGTTTCACAGTAAAAGTGACAAAGAGACAAAGTCTCATACAGCCAATTGTTTTACAGTAAAAGTGGCAAAGAGACAAAGTCTCATACAGCCAATTGTTCCACAGGCAGAAGAGGGGACGAGCCGTAATTCCGAAGGCGAAGATAATGATGGAAGTGACGTCAACGCTGGTTCCTCGAGGGTTCTTTCGGCAGCCACGTCCAGGGAAGAAGACGATGACTCCAGCAATAATGCCAGCAGCGAGAGCAAAAGTCCAGGGCAGAGGTGGGTGTCCATTACGCTACCTTTTTTATGTAAAAATCAATTGTACATATGTACTATAGGCAACAGCGTCGCTTAACCAGTTAGCAACAATATTCGTATGCGCGTGTATCGCCCCAGCACAAACTAAACGTATGTTATGACGGACGGTGCGGCGTGAAAGCAAATTTAACCTTAGGATTGGTTAAGCGACGCTATTGCCCATGGTACTTATTGGGTAAATACCTATCGACACAAATTCACCTACCGAGTTATTTTGACCTTAAGGGTAACGGTTATGACCGAGAAAAAGTTTTGAGTGATGCTGGTATGGAATGGATTAATAATATCACATCGGTGTAACAGCCCGAATCAATCTGCAAAATTCATTCTATCAATTTACATAGGTACGGTGCAGCGACGGATAGTTGAAAATTTTTCGGAGTTTTGGCCAAAGTTATCCCCTAAAGTCAAAGCTCTACGGTACCTGTTATTTTACGTAGATTTGTATAAAGCTATTCATAGCAAAGGTGCAGGTAATGTAATGAGAAACTCCACAAACCTGTCGTATTATATAAATTCCTTGAAATTAATAAATACCTAAATTCTATTTCACCTTTGAATCACCTAAATTTTTTAGCCAAACAAGACGTCCCTAACCAAAAAGAAGATATAAGTGTCGTTTACTAACGATTTCAGGCACAAATAATATATTTCCAAACACATAATTTTCTTTAATAATAAGTTACCTACTGAGATACTTACTTACATAATAAGAATCTGGCATACTAATTGCAAATTGATGCTTGAATCTATTGATTTTCATCTGAAAAATCAGTTGAGGCGAGTTGCAAATTTAAGATAGGTAGGGTTTTAATGTAGATACCTATTAATAGAGTACCTAAAATCTTAACCTTAAGAACACCTGCTCCTCATATTTTATGAAGTATTAAAAATATAAAAAATTACGATGTGAGGTGAAACATTTTCGGAATTTCAGGATAGATTCATGGTAACGTTATTTTAACATAAAATCCCAAGATAAGATACCGTCATATAAATTCACTGACCTGATTTTTTTCCTATTTCACATTATATAGAGGTCAGTGTATAAATTGCAATCGATACTTTTAATTTTATGTCAGACATTCGCCGATTGGCCAAGAAGTTGGAACGTCAAATTATAGGATAATATTTTTTTATTTTGTGTTTGTTTTGGGTAATTTGTGGTACGGATAGTCCCAGAAGTAACTCAACATTACATAGTAGAGACATGCAAGGGCGTCGGGGGCAGCGGCCCCCCCTGCCCACCCCTAGAGGTTAAAAAATGTAGCCAACTGCAAATAACCAAAATCCTAAGGCTGTGCAATTAACTTGCTTTTCCGATAAGTCCTGCCAGATCTCAAAACTTGAATAAATTCACTAGGTGTTCTTGACTGTACCTACAATTCATATTTTTCTTTGATATTAACTTGACTGAAGTTGTTATAAATCGTCTTTTAGATTATCCAATCAGCATTTAAATTTACGATTTTCCGAAACATACTAGGATTTTTACAAAGATCCTAAAAATTGATCGGACGATTGTGAAAAATTATCTTAGATTTCAATTATCCGGTTCTTTACAATCGGCCTAGGATTTTTGTAAAGTTTCGGTTTATACGATTATCCTACGACGTAATTGCAAAGTGAGGCAACTAATACTAAGCCAAAATGGCTTAGTTTTCAGATTTATATCCTTCATACGTTACCTAATCGTAACTAAAATCCAATAATATAGTAACTAATCCCCTAAAGGTAGGGAAATTGAAACAGTTTTGTACTTATCTCTTATTAAAAGTGAAGGGATGACTGACAGACTATTGCCCAGCCCAAACCACTGCACTTAGAGCCTTGAAATTTTGTACATAGATACTTTATACAGTGTAAACATCCACTAAGAAGGGATTTTTGGAAATTCCACCCCTAAAGGGTTAAAATGGGGATACAAAGTTTGTATGGAAAAAAATAAATAAATAGACATTTCAACCTGAAACTTCGTAGGAGTACTTCTAAAAACAAATAAGCATTCACGTGTTTTGTGGTTTTCCGAAACTCAACCCTTTAGGGGGTAAATAGGGTAAAAAAAAGCCCAACTTCGATATGGGTGTCGTTATCGAGGTTTTATGAGATGTTGATTCCGAAAATGGCATTTATTTTTAAGTGATAGACATTATTCAACCCCTAAAGGGGTTAACGGGGTTCATACTTTGTATGGAAACATTATAAAATAGACATTACGACGTGAAACTTCGTAGGAGTACTTCTATAAACAAATGATAAAACATATATTTCGTTAATTTTTGGAAATCAACCCCTTAAGGGGTAAATGGGGTAAAAAGCTCAAACACGATATGGATGTCGTTATTGAGGTTTTATGGGATGCTGATTGCGAAAATGCCATTTATTTTTAAGTCCAACATAGTGGTTTTGTTTCAACCCCTAAAGGGGTAAAATGGTTCATGTTTTGATGAAAAAATAATATTAAATAGACATTTTGACGTGAAACTTCGTAGGAGAACATGTGTTTTGTGATTTTCCCATAATTAACCCCTTAGGGGGATATGGGGTAAATAAAGCCATAGAATAGAATAGAATATCATTTATTTGCATTTGATTAGGGTACAATGGAGACTGGAGGTCTTTAAAAGATCTGCCTATTCAACCATTAACAAATAGCATGCAAACATTATTTTAAATTAAAATTAACAAGTACTTATACTTGTTTTCATAAATCGATATGGATTTCGTTATTGAGGTTTCGTGGGATGTTGATTACGAAAACAGTATTTATTTTGAAGTATAACACGGTGGCTATGATTCAACCCCTAAAAGGGTGAAATGGGGTATTTTGTATGGCCCTTTTTGTATTTTTTTTTTTTATTAAAAGACATTTCGACTTGAAACTTAGGAGTACTTTTAAAAACTTAGCTAAATCACGTATTTCGTGATTTTCCGAAAATGTTTAAGTTTATTTTCCCAGTAATCCCCAACCACTTGGGGGTTAGTGGGTAAACCTAAAAATCGATATGGATGTCGTTAAAAAGATTTATGGGATGTTGATTGCGAAAATGGCATTTATTTTAGAGTCCAACACGACACGGTGTACATTATTCAACACCTAAAGGACTGAAACGGGGGTTAATTTTTTTTATGGAAAAATAACACGAGAACGGGAACAGGAATGAGAACGAGAACGGGAACTATATCACGTCAAACCGGCTGAACGGATTTGAGAATAGCACTCATAACAGAATAGTTATAGCTTGTGGTAAAACATGATTACTTTTTTATCTCGGTCAAAGGTTTTCCGAAAGCCCACGCGGACGAAGTCGCGGGCAAAAGCTAGTTAGGTTTGATTAGGAAATAATGGACGATACAAATGTGAAAACGGCGCCATTATGCCTGTTTTAGTTGCCCCACTTTAGACAGTGCGCTTTGTAGGGAATTATCGTTCTATGTTATTATTCTATACTTGCAACATTTTCTACCATTTTTAGGGTTCCGTACCTCAAAAGGAAAAAACGGAACCCTTATAGGATCACTTTGTTGTCCGTCTGTCTGTCCGTCCGTCCGTCCATCTGTCTGTCAAGACACTTTATCTCGCGAACGCGTGGAGGTATCGAGTTGAAATTCAAACTATATACTAACTACGGTCCCTTGAAGCTGTAAAAAAATCCAACTTCTAAATTAACGTGAAAAAAAGATACTGCCGTTTATGCCGCAAAAAACGCATTTTCGATACTCTCAAAGGAATCAAAATTCATAGGGTACTTCCCGTGGACCTAGAACTATGAAATTTGGCAAGTAATAGCGTCATAAACTACACTTACAGGAAAAAATCTGAAAACTGTACATTTGTAATTCAATCACAAAAAATATAGTCATTAAAATACGTAATTTTATCATCGAGTGAAACAACGGTATGCGCGGTCATAGTTTAACTTCTTATTGACTTTTGTGATAATAGCCACTAATTATTTTTAAAATATCAATATTTATTATTTTTAATTAATGAGACCCTTCCAAATATTGATACAGTTAATTACTTTTAAAAATAATTAAAAAGGAATAAAATTGGCTCTAAATATTTCCGCAACATGGCGGTATGTCAGCCGCGTGACAGGGGGTCAAAGAGTAAAACAAGCACAGAGTGCATTCCAGCAGACCAATCGTTAATCGATCACCTAAGAGTAAATTTTAACCATCAGCGCGTTTCTCACACCGATGACGGGACTCGAACGGGAGGTGATGTCTGGAAGGCATTTGTTTTCTTTTCGGGTGTTGTTGGAAGGTCGAAATTGGCAAAAAAAGGAAGGAACCGAAGCGAAGCGAAAGCGGTTCGCTAGTAATAAATAAAATCTATACATATGAGGAGCTCGGTGGCGTAGTGGTTTAGCGCCTGGCCCAGCGATTGCGTAAGTTAAGCAACGTTCGCAAGGGTCGGTCATGGGATGGGTGACCAAAAATTTATTATCACGAACTCCTCCGTGCTTCGGAAGGCACGTTAAGCCGTTGGTCCCGGCTGCATTTGCAGTCGTTAATTTTTTTTTTTTTTTTATTTATTTATTTATTTATAATCAGGCAACAATGGCCCATAGATACATACCTTAAAACTAAAACATATATATAAAAACAATATTGTTAGTAAATATAACTTAATATTAGGTTAGTATAAAGTTAATTTGGCACTTTCTGTGTCAATTCGGTGGCACAAGGCAACGCTCCTCGGAAGCGCCTGTATACCACGCCCTGCGGCCAGAAGTCCTCCTTCATGAAAGTGTCCAGCCTGGCTGTCGGGATGCGCACCACAAACGACTTAAAATTCGTGTTATGGCGCGACTCCAGAGGCTGAACTCTCAAGCAAAAGTTAGCCTTCTTCTTTATGTACTCTATCACATCCTGCACGGTGGTGGTGTGGTGCAGGCGGGACAGGTACACGGCCGTAGTCGGTATGGCAGCTCGCAGCAGGAAGTTGGGCCCTGTCGGTGCGGTGCCATGGTGGTTCTTGCTCTCTTGCTGACGACGTCGCTTTTTGTTCCGAACCTCGAGGAATCCGACTTCATCTTGGCCCGGTCGGACGACATTCTGCGGATGAGCTTTTCCATCGACGAGAGATGGCTGCTGCAACTGCGGCCTTGAGTTGGCGGCAGCAACAGCAGCAAAATTCCGTTGACAGCTGACGGGCGCACGCGTCTCAGACGCGCGCGGCGCCAGCGCGGTAGGTGGCGGCGGCGGGGCGCGGGCGGAGGGCGCGCAGCTCGCGGGGTCGGCGCTCGCGGCCGGTGGCAGCGGCGGCGGCGCTCGGGCTTGATCGTTATACCCTCGTTATATACGTTAATACCCACCAAACCGCATTGGGCCCGCGTGGTGGGTTATATGGCCCTTCCTCCTTATCCACCCATAAGGAAGGCCTGTGCCCCAGCAGTGGGGACATCAAAAATGGCTGATGGACATACATATAAAACTCTAAATTGATTGATTGATTGGTGATTGATTGGTGATTGATTGGAGATTGATTGGTGATTGATTGTTGGGATATGCCTAGAGCTCTAACGGTTGAAATTAAAGACACCGGAGGGTAGATACCTTTCATGGTGTAGGTGAGCACTAAGAAAGGATTTTGGAAATTTCAGCTCCTAAGGGGATGAAATAAGGGATGAAAGTTTGTATGGAAGTCTCTTAGTTTCAAAGGTAGGATGTTCAAATTTTGTGTTTAGGCTGACGATGACGATTAAAAATAATAAGGGGAAAGGGGAGGGGAGGATGGCGATGTATAGATAAATAAAAAGATTGACGGTTACGGTGACGGTAAGTGTAAGTGGACGAGGAAGCGGAAGCTGAAGTGGAAGCGAAAGTCAAATGTACCATGGGCAACAGCGTCGCTTAACCACTGCTAAGGTTAAAATCGCTTGCACGCCACGCCCGCTGTCACATACGTTTAGTTCGTGCAGGGGCGATACGCGCGCACACGAATTTTGTTGCAAACTGGTTACGCGACGCTGTTGCCCATAGTACATCAATGAATATAAACAGTTTGTAATGTGGAGTGTCAGCCACTCGTTTTTCAGTCACCACAAGCAGCTGTGGTTAAGATTTGTAAATTAACTGTCCGCCTATTCGCTCTTCCACCTTTTTGCCTGTCCCCCGTCTATCCTACTTTTAAAAGACTGTTCTACAGTAACATATCCAAATATTTATATTTATGATGGTACGGAACCCTCGGTGCGCGAGTCCGACTAGCTCTTGACCGGTTTTTTTTGTAATTAATGACAGATTCAATAACGGTAACCAAGCGGATCTTAAGTCTGTACGTCCAACCATATATTTTTTACAAAACTAATACAACTTATTAAAAAAAATGCCACAATAAAGTTTTGAAAAATCTGTCTGAATAATACACAATACTTAATTATTTTATTTCTGTGTTGGTAGTTTGTTATTTTACTACTATTAAACTTTCTAAAAGTAATACAACTATGTTGATCAAAATCGAACAAGTGAGTCAGAAACGGGGCGGAGACGTGATATTGATCGACAAATTGCATCTGTCGCTCGCAATGCAATGATTCTCACGAAACTCAATATACGTACTATGGGCAACAGCGTCGCTTAACCAGTTTGCAACAAAATTCGCGTGCGCGCGTATCGCCCCTGCATGAACTAAACGTATGTGACAGCGGGCGCGGCGGGCGTGCAAGCGATTTTAACCTTAGCAGTGGTTAAGCGACGGTGTTGCCCATGGTACATACGTAGGTACTTTAATCGTTACTTTTTAAAAGCTAAATTAAAATATAAAATAATAATTGCTACGATACTGCCAAAGCACTGTTTATACATAATGTGATGTGCTAACGCTCTATTGAAAAAAATAATGTAATTCTTTGAACCGCTAAGTTTCAAGTAGATCATTGGGACTACAAATCTGTTGTGTGCCTGCATTATTGACTTGATATGTCAATCGAAACGAAATATCACCTTGAAAGAGAAGCAGAGTGGTTAGTATTTCACACGTACCTATTCGAAGTAATAGGTCTTCAATTTT
The DNA here is from genome assembly GCA_943789525.1 of Agriphila geniculea. Classification (NCBI taxonomy): domain Eukaryota; kingdom Metazoa; phylum Arthropoda; class Insecta; order Lepidoptera; family Crambidae; genus Agriphila; species Agriphila geniculea. Next base: position 8,118,541 of record OX038889.1, on the reverse strand, counting down.
CAAGAATTTGTATTTTTCATACAAGCATTTTCTTTGTTCATTTAACAACCGTGAACACTCATGTAACAAAACTTTTATGTCCTAATATTTGAATACTATGCTAACTTATTCCATTTACGATAAGCGAAAAAATAATTTTTGGCTAAGTTACAACCCCTCTGGTCACCTTTTATTTGCTCACAAAAATAAGAGTCACTTTCAAGATCTTTTTTGAAGTGAAAACTTCTTTAGCGGCGTTGTACGCTTTTTTTGTATGGGGAAAAAATGCTAAACTCGCGTCAATAAGAATCACGTGACCCTGATCGAAAATTTGTAAAACGGATGTGACGGATGGAGAGTAGACAGCCGGCGGCGGAAGTATCCCCCTCTCTTTCTACGGGGCGCGGTGAAAATGGCGGCGCGTCATTTCAAGACGAAAATACTTGTGTCACCATAGAATCGCGCTAATTTTTTGATTCAATATCAAAACTCTAGATTTTCTGTCAAGCTATGGATAAGACTTTCGTACAAAACTGTTCTGTAATCGTAAATTCAAATGCAAAGTAAATTCGTAAGACGGCAATTCGTGCAAAATTATTCCCTAACCATTCCAAAATATCATAAAGATTTCACTTCTGCCGGCACTCCCGGAGTGCAACCCGATTTTTTTTAATGTTAAGAAAGCTAAAATAAGGAGTTTATTCTTACTGGTAGTTGACTATCATGGTCATATTTCGTTCGATATTATATCAAGATATTGTTAAATATTTTAGATCATAGAAGTTATTATTCTCTCTGTATGTGACTTAATATCGGCAATTTCATAGGTGAAGTATAAAAACATCTTACGATCTCCTCATCGGCAATTTTATGTTAAAACCAAACGTTTTACTGTACACTGCAATTACAACTCATTATCACTATAATCGATATCTCGGTGCAGGGAATCGAGATGCACTTTATCGAGTCAGTGACTCTATCGATTATGTTATTCTCGGAATTGGACGTTCGGTGGCATTGAGATATAGCCTATGTTTCAAGGAAACACTTATTATATCTTTGCGAGGTCACTAAAAATATTAAAGTTTTGCTTTATTCACCCTCATTATAAATTATTATGTGTGGAAATTCTTAGTGTGTAGCTCTGAAATGTCCACTAACATATAAAATTACACCGACAATAGCTTTAATGACCTCTTGGATTATTATAAGGATAATTAAGGCCTGCTTTAAGATGTTAACTACGATTACTAGAAGCCATCAACTCGTGTAAATTACTCTAAATTAGCTTCTCATTGTTACCCTTCTATATAATTGAATATTACGTTTATTCGGGGTACAATTACCCCATTATCAACACATAGTCAAAAAGTTTATTAATCTAATCATGATGGTGTATGCTTTAAGATGCTATATCGAAATTTAAAGTACATAGAAAACAAAATATTGAAAAAAATACTGGATTTGCTCCCTTCTTTAATAATGCAATTGGAAAGCATGAGTAGTAGTGTATAACTATATTTTAGGAATTGTATGATTTTGCTATTTAAGTCTGACTTATTAAAAATGTTTGTCCACTTGGTGGCATCACCAAGTAAAATATATAGGGTCATTTTGTATTCACCATCCAAATTTTGTGGATGTGTTTAGTCCATGAAACTGAACAACTTTCTCTAAGGAACACATGGCCAAATATGTAAAAAAAATCGACTATCCATACAAATCAAAGAGATCACGTGATCAATTTAGTATAGGATGACCAAAATTTTGTGGCGAAATTTGTCAGGTATCTTAGAGAAAGTTGTTTAGTTTCATGGACTGGACACATCCTTGTAATTTGGATGGTAAGTTCAGAATGACCCGATATTTTCTTTTTCCGCTTAATTCTAAATCTTAGACGTAATGTTGAGATAAAGTTTGTTTAAAAACATATTATTTAACTTTAATATAACAATAAACGTGTGTTATTCACCACACCATTAATTCTAATGAAAGCTGCGAAGCACATAACGCACGTAAAATGCCATCGCCTGAAGAACGGCGGATTTTATGTACCCTTAAGAATTTATAGCGTATCAGTACAGTAAACTGTCATCCTAATTTAATTCAGTTTGTGAGTATATAGTGCAATTCTTATGGTAAGTCTCCAAGTACGCACATGCTCCAGTTTTGACGGTTCAAACGAGCAAGCTCAAATGTGTGGCCCAGTAAAAGGCTTTATGCCCGGTTCAGATAATTCCAGTAAGCATTCCAGACCAGGTTGAATACAGCGCTGGAATAATGTGAATGAGATCTAGTCAAGCATTGGACTGAATAGCTGAACTGAATTACTGGACTGGAATAATGTGAACCGTACATTAATCTTTAATGTCAAATCAAGCTTTGTAGGCTTGTCATGCTCTAAGACTGACTCTGAGCTAGTTTCTGCGTGGAGAACCACCATTACATTTACATTGAAGGCAGTTTAATGCTGCGGCAGCGATCCTGTCTGCTGCACCACGTAATCTCGGGCGGGATAATCTAACGCCTAAATATGTCGTTTAATTTACTTGCCTTTGAACCTTAAGTATAGGTAAGTTAATTAATAGTGTCACGGTGTGGAACGAAAAATGTTTCAATAGCCGGGGTTCTTATGTTGTAATAGGCCCTCTATACTGCAGGCCTATTACATAAACACAATCGCGATAAGCGGACGATGTTCGTCCCACTCCATGACAAAATTAACTCCGTCATTATTAACTCAATAATAAGGTACAATATCAAGTAAATTGAACCACTAATCGCGGTTCTTTTTATGTAACAGGCCTGCAACAACTTTTTCAAACACCTGAAACAACTCTGAAATCGCCAAAAATAAAATTAATTTTTGTATGAAACAGTTTTCTTTTTTGCGATTTCAGAGTTTGTCCCATAGTAAAAACTGTTCAGTTTGATGGTCCCTAACTGCCAAATTCGGCGTTTTTTTGTAACATGTAGTATTAAGTGCTATTATAAAATGAATGGTCATTCAATTTCTCACTCCTAAAAATAGTCGAATAATTTAAAACCAACTTAAGCAACACTGAACTTTATAGTAGCGTAATGAAAGCGGTACATGTCCATAAAGTATGTTTGTTATTTCAATACCTACATTAAAATAAATAGGTTAAGTTATTAGAGATGAGCCATGAAAACCCGCAATGACGATTTAACACTAACATTAAAACGAAAGTATTGCTAAAGTTGCAATATCTATAAAAATCCTTTTTTAAAGATTGATAAAATGACAGAGGGTCTTCAAACTAAACAACCTCTAAAATATTAGGTATTAAACTATGAAATGGCCGGTTTGTATGGAGAATTTTAAAGGAGTCGCATTTTCTATGCTAACATTTCTTTGATTTATTTAACAACCATGAACGCTAATGTTTTAAAACTGAGTGTAAGCCACACGTGTAAAGTGAAAAAATAAGGATCGGCTAAGTTACAGCGAATTACCTTTGCTAAGACATGGAATTGGCAAATAAGGAATTGGCGAAACGGAAGTTTATCGATTGTGGAAACAGGGAGTTTCAGGCCCTCCATATAGATGAATAAGGAGGGTGGGCCAAAGCCCAGAACACAAGCAAATTGCAGATTGGTGGGCAATAACTGCAAATGCAGCCGAGACCGACGGCATAACGCGCCTTCCGAAGCACGGAGGAGCTTGAGATAATAAATTGTTGGTTACCCATCCAATGATCAACCTAAGCGACAAATAACATCCACAATTCACAACACAACATTCAAAAAACATGATTATACAAATTATTCAAAACAAGCAAAGTCAAAATAGATCTAAATAAGATATAAGTAACCTTTTAATCATAAATTTTATTATTGCTCTATTACCAAAACGTTGATGAATTTAGGTCAATTGCTTCGTATTTCAAACTCCTTTGTCAATATTTCAATGATCGTGTTGAGTCGACTTTGTTACCAAAATATAACACAAGGACCATTCAAGATTAAAATGATATTAAAATACGAAAACATCGTCGTTTCTAAATCTTGGAAGAAGTGAAATAGGTACTTATCTTTTCAGTGGTTAAAGAAATGGTGGTTTTATTCCATTATGTAGCATGTAGATAGATATATTCCTCGATTGAACAGCGATGTTTGTTAATTAACTACTACATTCAAGTCCTGCCCCTACAGCATGTAGTGGTATACGCGATACAAGGCTTATCAGGCCTGGTGATATGAGACAACATTTTAGTGACATACGTTATTTAGAGACTTGTACCTTGTACGTCTTGATGACGTAAGATTACTTTTTTACTGGGATATCCCAGCCAAGGACTTACTTTGTGAACAAATTGTTGAGTAATTTTTATCGAATAAAAATATATTTCTTTGGAAGGAAGCTAATACTTTGACCAAAACAATAAGACAAGAAATCTTTCTAAAGATAGTATTACCCATCCCTTGATTACCTCAATCTTATTATGTAAATAAAACTGAACTGCATTTTCCCGAATTCCCTAGATTGTTGAGCAAGCTGTCATTCACGCCACACGCTCGGCCCGATGACATGTAAGTGGGCACGCCATTCCGAGGCTTGTTCGGCCTGGTGACATGAGATGATATTAGTGGCACACGCCATCCCAGGGCTTGCTTAGTTGCACTGCGCCCTACCGCCCTTTAGATCGGCACGAATCTAGAGCTGCGCACGGAATGACAAATACGACGAAGAATATTTATCGTATTGAACCCAAAGCTCCTCTTCCAACAAGTTGTTTTTGAAGCTATATCTACTTATTTGTTCCTTTCTTTTCTTGTAGTAATTTCATCAAGAATACTAAAACTCTATTATCCCAATCCCAATAGCCAATAAGAAACAAAACACAATTCTGAATTCCAGTCACAAATTATTCCATACATAACCCAGATAACCCATATCAACTTGACTGAAAATATTTAACATTATGTGTCTCCAGACATTTTTATTCCGTACGCAGCTCGATCATTCAGCATCTCAACAACGCAAGACGCAACATCAGAGCAAAACTGACTAAAAGCCTTACTGAAATCGTGCATAATGCATAGCAATTAGATCACGACCCTGCACAGTATGCTAAGAGACACCGACTTGGTTATATTGTATTTGTCCGTGAAAGATATTAGAGTCATGATGGTTAATTTTGTTATTATGCATGTTGTTCTTTTGTAAAGTCACAGCCAATGTGAAATTTGTGCCGCGAGTTTAGATTTGGTTGCTTCATCATCATTAATTTAGAAGTTAAAAAAATATAAGAATAGAAAATAATAGATGATAGAGGTTATATTGAAACCGAAAAAAAATGTTATGCTAATTTAGAATTTAATAATGAAGCAATCAAAAAAATTCGCTACGCGGGGCTTCCACCAGCAAGCTACATACACTGTACACCGCATCCGTGTAACACAAAACATCCCTTTGTAGGCGACCGATCATTGCATCGAGCTCGTCAAGCTCTCACAAGTCCGTCCAGGACACAGAGAAGCCTGGATCTGACACAGACAAATGCGGACATAGGTGGAGACACGTCCAGGCTGTTATGGCATACTACCAGGCACTAAGGAAAATTCAAAGGTTCGAATCAATGACCGGACAACGGTAAATCCGCACATCGTTGTCGTTTATTATCATTGTTTGTTTATTTCCCACTGGTGTGCTACCTTCGTCTATGTATAGGAACTTCGAGAATGGTACTTTTCTCACTGGATTTTGTGTGTTTTTCTTGTGGATATTGTGTCTATACTAGTTCACCTTGAACAGATTCTACTTTCCTACTATCACTTGGGAGATCACGTGTTCAGTGTTATTCGTGTACTTGCATTTGTATAGACGTTTAATTGATAGATGGTTGACTATTTAGAATTTTGACTCCTAACTTTAGATTCAGATTAGTATTAGTTATAGCTGCGTTAGTATTTGACTCACTGATATCTCACTCTACAAATATACTTTTAATATTATGGAATTGAATTTTTATTTCTAGCATAAATTGCCATGCCGCATGTAGATAAAGGTAGATTATTTGTTTGCACGTTATTAATATACTTCGGTTCACGATAAAATGTGTAAGGCACTGAATAACAAATATAAATATAGAAGCTTTTTCTAAGACTCGATTTACTTTCCTTGTTCTTTGCCAGTAATATGAATTAATTTCCAAGAAAGTTCAAATCAGTATCTGTACAAAAAACCCTTACAAATGAAAATTCAAGGGAGCTTACTTTTTCGATTACTCTTATCTACCTTTAAACTTGACTTTCTTGAAGCATGGCTCCCTATGCTTATATTTTCCTTCAAAAATATAATAAATAATTGTATATTCACAATATTTATTAATTTTGTTGGTATTCAGAACAAAATCGAACCAAAGATGGATGAAGCTGCGAACGACGGTACAGCTGAGCTCTGCGATACAGAAAAAGCCACCATTGAAGAGAGAAGACTCATTCTTGAAGAGGTTTTCTACTAGGCAGACCACGACGCAGGAAACAGTGAGACCCCATGTCATACCTGTCATGTGATCATTGCATTTTACATGGTCTTTTATGATAATGAGACCATTATCCAAGTGTAACTCCATCGTAATGAAAATTAGTACGAAACGCACTGCTTTGTCCCTGACATTTATTTTATTTGAATCATTAATCCTTTTGTTATTACAAAGCTACAACAGTATTGCAGAAAGCTTCCTGTCCCCCAAACTCATGAAGTACAACATAAAAGATGACATTGCTTGTATTTAATGGTATTTAGAATTTTCACATCACCTTTTTATTAATGTTACCAAATACCAATACTAATAATGTCTTACAAATCCTCTGTTTTTATAAAAAAAGTATTGTTTGTTGTTAAAGCATGTTCTCAAAGGTTCTATTTATTTTTAAATTTCCGACTAATGCCAAGTATAAAATGTATACCATAAAGTTTTTAACTACGAGTATTTTTACAAAGACATCAATGTGTACAGAGGCATATCTAATGACAAAAGCGTTATGAGCATACCACTCAAATTTTTCACTAAGTATTTTTTGTATTTCTAATTTAATTGTCCAACTGCAGGTTGAAGATACAGGGTCTGAAGGTGCTACAGGGGAACACAGGTCTTCAAATAGAACGAGAAGAAGAAAAATCCGAGTGCCTAGGACCGTAGTCAATCCAGACGAAAACTTCTACTTTTACTGGTTGTGGCTCATCACCCTCTGTGTGCTATACAATTTGTGGACCCTCATAGTGAGGCAAAGCTTCCCAGAATTACAAGTAAGTGAAATTGTTAGAGATTGTATTTTGTTATTTACCGCAGCAATTAGCGAACTCCACTAGCTAAATAATTATCTCTTAGTACGCCTACTTTGTTCTTGTAACGTTCTAGAAAATATAGTCAGGCTAATATCATATCGCGAAAATCTACTGTTTCATATAAAATAATTTTACTTACTCGAGCAAAATAAAAATATGGGATAGGTAGTTGCACTCAGCAGTTCTAACTGATAATTACAACGTGAATCTATCTACGAAATGTCAGTAACTTATGGCTGTATTATAAAAGCACGTGTTAAACGTAAATATGTTAACTACACTAAATTGACATTTAGTTAAAATGTCAATTCTTCAGGTCACTAAAATTTATTTCAGGCAAAAGTAAATTCATTGACCTATAAATAGGTTATTTGAACCCCAAATATAACATGTTTATTTATTATTCTGCCCATTTGGACTTATCCAGAGGGAAACGGCAACCCGACCTTTCTTGTCCCAATGCCTGCATGTTCATAAATAATAAATATTTTTTACCATGATAAATAAAAAGTTTATGCGGCCTTCGCGAATCAGTTTGTATAACAAATATTATTTAAATTCATATCGATTTAGGTCAATGTAAATATTTATTTTTATTCTGCAAACAATTTACAAGTGTAGAACTTGCTTCAGCATTATCTCCGTCAAAAAACTGAATCGACAAAAGAATTCTACAATAATTATCGAACTCGCTCACAAACCTTCACGAGAATTAATTGAGAAATGCAAAACGAAGTATGTACCTATTGTTGTTTTAATTATTTACAATATCGTTTTCGTTATAAGAATTTGTAAGCGAATCAAACATTTGATGAACATAAAAAAGCTTCTGAAAAGTGAATAACTTGATAGGCAGGTCGTAATCAGTCAGTCCTACAAACTGACAAAAATTGTTAAAGAATACAAGCTTATTGTACAACGCTGTGATACAATTTTCAAAGGGAATCTGTCTCTATAAACTCTGAATTAGATCTTGAGAGTATTCTACTGATCCGTAAAATTAATAATAATACTTAGCTTAAAATTGCTGCTGAAATAATTTGACATTGAAACTTTTAAAGAAGGCAAACAAGATAAGTAGACTCAAAATATTATGTAACAAAGCATTTAAAAAAAAAATGTAAGTGATATTAACTTTATTCTTGAAAACAATTTGTTTGAGGATTAAGATAAGAAAAATTATACGCAATTGGAAGACTGCTTGGTGTTGTGGCAGCGATCTTGTCTTTTAAGCCAAAGATACCGGATTTTACACCTGGTAGGGGCATATGTTTGTGTGATGGATGACTGATGACCTAAGTATAAGTATTTGTTCCCGAGTCATTGTGATTTAATTGACAATAGACAGTGATCCACTGCAACTTCACTCGAGAATGTATGGCAAAGAGTAAATTTTACAGATTAAAATATGTCGTTTTGTACCGCAAGCGGCAAGCGCTCTGAAATTAGCCACTTTAGTTGTACATTGTTAAATTAATCGCATTGTATTTATGTTCTTCTATCATTTATTTTGTCATCAGCTTTGTTTATTTCGAGACTTAATTGGTTTATCCAGAAAATTTATTTATTTATTCACACCTAATTATCACCACGCAGAGCTCGGTGGCGCAGTGGTCTAGCGCCTGGCCCAGCGATTGCGCAGGTTAAGCAACGTTCTCAAGGGTCGGTCATGGGATGGGTGACCAAATACTTATTATCTCGAGCTCCTCCGTGCTTCGGAAGGCACGTTAAGCCGTTGGTCCCGGCTGCATTTGCAGTCGTTAACACCCACCAATCCGCATTGGGCTAGCGTGGTGGGTTATGGCCCGTCCTCCTTATCCACCTATAAGGAAGGCCTGTGCCCCAGCAGTGGGGACATTAAAATGGTTGATGGACAATTATCACCAATACATTTTCCACTAATAGTTAGTGATTATCATTTTCGATTGAACAATTTCAGATATTATCTATAATAGACATTTAATCAGGCTTGTAACAGATAGCGTTCGATTAACAAGTCATTAGCACAAAAGTCAACATACAAGTTGATCCGCTATCATAGGGGAGGATAATTATAACATGACAAACATAGAATTGGGATGTTGACAACTTTTTTTATTTTATATTACATAAATTACCTCTCAAAAAAAGAAACATTGGTAAAATAATTATTTCGCTAGCTTGAAAACTGCCCGAGATATCACAGTGTGAAATGCACACAAATGGACTCGCCCAAAAACGCTCCATACTAACGGCTACTGAATTATGACGTCACGCCTCAGTAGTTTGTATGCAACGCGTAGGAAATTTGTTTGGCAGCTATATTGAATATTGTGTTTATCAAAATGGTTTCTTAGACAAATTTGCTATTCATTTTACGAACTAATTAAAGGTATCATTTATTTTAATAAATTTTATACTTTTTAAATGGACTTGTCCACCCAACTTTGAAGGGTCATAAAACAAATAATATGCAATATGTAAAACCAAGAGGTATACAAGCTACTCTAAAAGTTTTATATGTTTACGATTTTTATTAGTATTTCGTTATTTTATTCATTAGTCAACATCCCAATTGTTTACTTATTACCTTTGAACAGCTGTTTTGTTAACGTTAACTTAAGCTGACTATTTTTTAATTCTTTAAAATAAAAATACATAATGTATAGATTTTACTACCTATTCACATAGGTAAGAACTGAACCTGAATTCAAACTTTCTTCGATCATTTTGTGATATTGAATTCAATTATTCTTAACGAAATCAGTGTAATTTTGAACGTAATTTTTATCAAAAACTTTCAACATAATTTTGAACGAAAGTAGACGTTTGAGGCATAAAAAGAAAAGTTTACGGATCATATGAGATACCTAAAAAGTTTTAGCCTATCCTGCAATTTCACAGTACATTCGATATTATTATAGGTGGTACTACATAAGAACTTTTTAAACAATGAATTTCTGGATAATTTTGTAGGCTGAGCACATGTATAGGTATGACCCATCGTCATTAGGTATGAAATCAAATTACGTCGTAATGTTAGTGAAAAGATTTGCTCTGTACCTTTTCACTCAAAAAAACATGATAATTGTACACCAACAAAGTAGCAACGGAGCTTTCATTCGAGTGCTCAAATTCGAGTGTTAATTCTACATCTTCAAATTAAAGTGACATCTTGAAGATCTGACTTCCACATTAAAAACACAAAGGTAGTTTACTCAGCTTGAAATAACTGCACTAGTTGCTGAATTCAACTCCTTTTATTTCCCAAGTCGCCCAGCTCGGTAAACACTGGAGAAAGTGGGGGCCTAAAATGCTCCCCTGAGAGACCCCTACCGATGTTGTAAAATGACACCCCAAGTGGATGGAATAAATTGCTGCTCAGTAAAATTACGATAGACCTATTTCCATGGAACTCGAGTGATTGGGTAACGGAAAGTGAATCCGAATACTTCTCATTGATTCTACTCAAAGCTTTAATGAAATCTAAATTCCTTACTAATATTAAGTAGATATATAGTTTGTTTATTTGTTACGCTTTCACGTCTTTGCTCGGTACCCAAATGGTCATAGTGAAATTTCGTATACATTTTGTCAGGGGTACAGAAAAGGACCTATGGTACCCTTTATACGGAAAAAAGTACTGTACGGTATTAAAAACTATCCACGCAGACAGAAGAAGTCGCGAATGGTCGCTAGTCTAGTAATAAAATATAATAACTAATTTGGATTACGCAGCCAAAGACAGCAAAATATGTAGTTTTTTTATAGAAACACACTAACAAACTTTGTTAGTTATAAAAAAAATTTAAATGCTTCAACTTTTGAAAATTCTGTTGTCTGAGTGTTTTCGTTGTCATCACAACAACTGATAACTAACTTTAACTGAGAGATGGAAATTAATTTATTTTGTGTCGGATTTGACTTCTCAATAATAGCTTGCCGTATAATATTTTGTACGATAGTGGCTTTTGAATTATTTTGATTTATGTTAAAACATGGATATTTGTATTATTGTATCGGGGGATGTGTTAATTACCTAATACTAACATTGATAGCTATACATACTGTTGTTTGACAGTAAAGTTCCCGATAGCATATTGTCATGTTATTAAATCCCCGAATATTGGATTTTTTGGATATAAAAGGCACCCGCTGCTATATTACGAACCAATGATAACCTTTTTAATCATAATGGCATTGTTGACCCTTAATACTGATATATTAAGGCTCTCAGTAATTTGATATATCTACAACGTATATTGATAATCTAATTGAATTCGGAATTGAAATGAATACTTAAAGATTTCTGGAAAAGAAAACTACAATCTTCTTGTGCTGTGTTATAGTTAAAGTTAAGGTAATTTAGCATTAGGTAAATTTTAAATTTTAATACATTGTCCATATAACAATTATCAATTATACTTAAATTATATTTTGTCTACTCTATCGCATTGGGTGTACCTGTAAAGATAGATTTGTGTTATAAATAAATAAAATAAAAAAATGTAGGTACTCCTAATCAAAATTTATACATTTTTATGCACTTAAGCCTAAATTCAAACTATTCAAACAAGATTCTTAGCTTCTTAAATATTTATAGCCTGGAATTAGTCCCACATAATATGGACCCCATCGATTTCCTTTTTTGTAAGCAGGTTCGATAATTGCATATTACTATTTAGTCAAGCCAGTTTTCCAAATTTACCTAAAAAAAATATTCACCCATTTCGAAAAATGGTCGAAATTAGAAGCACCATCTAGGTACTTAGCTGCGAATACTCATACGTACTGTGTGCTTTGAAAATTTCATGGCGACTGGCGACATTTTATCTTTGTACAATAGGGTATTTGACAACATTGAAAATATACTACAAATTGTGGTCATCCTAACAGATAATGCGTCAAAAACATATTCAACTATTATATAAACTAAATTAAAACATATTCATCTATTGATTGATTAATTTCACCTAGAAAAATGCAATAATTTTTGATATATTGATTTTATTTCTGTGATAAAAACGCTCTAAAATTACTGATGACGTCACTTGCCTGTAAATAAATATGACTTCAGGCATTTGACACGACCATAGACTTAGGATCCGCGATTGATGGCTGTCAAATGGCTAAGGATATTACAATGTTTACAGGCTTGTGACGGCGCGGGTTTAAAATTTTAAACTTTAACATTGATGTTTTAATAAAATACATTGATTTTTCCTGAAATACTACTACTACTATTTACGATTATACTACGATTTCTAAACCACATTAAGTGGTGCGCTTATTACGTAATAAGGAATAATTTAAAATGGTTTTCCAAAATTAGTCAAATAGCCTATTTGAGCCACTTTTTATCGCGAGGTCTACAGCTCACGGAGTCACTAGTAAATAATAATAGACACATTAGTGAATAATTCATATGGGTGCTCATTGCTAATTCTGACATTATAATGCAGACCTAAATTAAATGTTACGCACCGCAAATTAGAACTAGAGATTAGTGGAATTGATAGCCAGGTTATTATTATCGTTATTACGGATTAGTATGAACAGTAGGTACGGAAGGAGTTTGATGTTCCCTTTTCAGACACACTGTCAATTTTGAAAATAAGATTTTCTGTAGCCTATCTTTATATTTCATTATCTTTTGCTGCATTTAATGAGCTACCTCGGGAGAAACTAGGCGAGGTAGCCTGGCAATCAGATTTTCTTTTCTCTCAATTATCTCTTAAAGTCTAATAATTACTTCACTGGAGTAATCTGACGTTTACGGTTGTAACCAGCGAACTAAAATCTATGAAATAAGCATTCTGCTCAAAAAATGGCACCACACGAAAAGTACAACTAAGTGGATAGAGCTAAAAATGCTGGACAAAGCATCTAAACACTAGTTGCTTAGAAGCGACCATAATTTGTATACTCATAGATATTTTCTATACTTAAACGAATAAATAAGATACGTTTTTTCTGCATCTTTTTACTGCTTTCTTTGCATCTTTTACACCATTTGACTATAAAGGACGTCATTTCTAATACACTCTCTCTTTTTATGTTTTCTCTACAATACAAACTGCAATTTATTCAAAAGAACACTAACGTCAGTCACCGGGTGCGTGGCTGGCCCGACTAAAGCTGAGCGGGTTGTACTTTTTCGACCCCGTGGTGCCATTTTTTAAGCAAAATTTGTTTGTAATTACACTTCCATAGATTTAAGTTCGCTGGTTGCCATGAACCATGAACGTTTGAGGCTTGTTTAAAAATGTCCCAGTTGTAACCATGAACGCTACTGACTTTGTGTGAGTTAACTGAATCACAATGAACAAAACGCAGCACTAGTATGTACAATAAATAAAGGAAACATTATTTTACAACGTGACATTAAAATCTGTAAATTTACTCCAGTGAATTAATAATTAGGTAGACTTTATGTAATTTATTCTCCTCAGTTTCAATTATACCGGGTATAACAAGACCCTCAACGAAGTCGAGGTCTTCGTATTCTGCCCATCATCAGGAGCATTTCTGTTCAAAATTATTACTGGGAAACGATTTTAATTTTTGGTGTTAAAAAAGCATTGCATACATTAGACCGCGCGCGAGTGTATGCTACACAACTGCCTGCGGCCGAGTTGAAAAGCAGCGTTTATGTGCGTGCTCATGAGATAAATAAATAAAATAAATATATACTTGGAAAATTTCACACAGCGCCATCGAGCCCCAAACTAAGCAAAGCTTGTAATATGGGTGCTGGACAACTGATATACTACTTATATACTTTTAAAATATATACTTTACCTATTATACATAGTAACACCCAAACCCGTCACAGAAATTAAAATTCATCATTTCAATTTCTGCCCGGCCGGGATTCGAACCCGGGACCTCTTGCGTGGTAGGCGGCATGTTGACCACTGTACCACTCAGGTCGTCAGATACATTGAGTGATGACGTTTTGAAGCCATTATTTGTTACGAATTGTTAATGTTTCTTTGGACAAAAATTAGGAAATAACGAATAAAATAAAATTTCATAAAAAAAATAGATTTTGACCTTCAATAACTTCGTAACTTTTTAAATTTGAGATTTTTGCATTTACAATGCTATTTTTAAACAATACTAAATAATATACTAGAAAAAATACGACTCGCACCAGATCAATACTCAGACGGGAATCGAACCCGCGACCTTTGGATATCCGGTCCAATGCTCTGACCGCTGAGCTACCGAGTCACTAGTGACATCGTCGAATTTTTCCTAGTATATCCTAAACTCTTACGCTGTAAGCCAGCGTTATTTCACCAATGTGAGGAATTACCTCGACATTCAATTGAAATATCTTTTCAGATATTTTAACAATTGATTAAGATGAAATAGCTATATAATTTTTAAATTTGAGATTTTTGCATTTACAATGCTATTTTTAAACAATACTAAATAATATACTAGAAAAAATACGACTCGCACCAGATCAATACTCAGACGGGAATCGAACCCGCGACTTCGTAACTATTGGTTTCCCAGGTATAGTCTAAAAGACAAAAATTATCCTGATGATAGGCGGAATCCGAGGACTTCGGCTTTGTTGAGGGTCTTATTACACCTGTTATAGTGTATTAATGCTCCTCAGATCATGTGCCACTATTTCTGGCTGACGTGCGACGGCCTCAGTGACTTGGTGTTTGCGCTAGACCTGGTGGTGCAGCTGAGGACTGGCTACTTGGAACAGGGGCTTATGGCAAGTCTTATAATTCCCTAAGTCATTCATTCAATAAAACGGATCGAAAATGGAGTAACTCTCTGGTTTACTCACTTACAGTCATTGTAAAATCTATCTATAGTATACATGGTCATAGAAGCACGAACTAAAGAGCTCAAAGTGTAATAATATAAAGTGCGCAGATAAAAAATGGGATTGAAAATGGCGGCTCACCGCGTTTACCACAACGAGTGTGACTGAAAGGCGTTTAGTGTGCAAGCAAGAAGTAAATTTAAATGACGCCATTTCTAATCCCATTCTTTATCAATTTCAATATGTACTTTCTCCCCAGGTTTATGACTCCAAGAAGCTCGCGAAGCACTACCTCTCTTCCCGGCCGTTCCTGCTGGATATCGCTTCGTTAACACCCCTGGATCTGCTGCAGCTCAAAATTGGTACCAATCCCATCATACGCTTCCCAAGATTCTTCAAAGTAAGTTTCATTCATTTATTTTTACGATGTTGATGAAGAGAGGGTTAAATAAAGCTATAACAAATAAAAAAAATAACCTAACATTCCTAAGAAATTTAAAGCTACGAGCGAGATCACGAAGATGCGGTTTTCCGATGTTCCGATATTTATGCACAACTGTTAGACTGGCCGCATATACGTTTTCCGCATAAGGTTTTCGAATTTCCACATTCGGAGACCCGAATGCATCAAATTAATATAAAATACATTGACTGCCGCACATGCTTTTTTTCCGTACGGAAAACATTCCGTACGTACATTTCGAATGCTAGCCCGCGCCACAGAATACATGCCCGCGCGTTCAGAGAAACCGTCAGAAAAAAACTAATGGCGTCATGCGGAACGCAGCACTGGCATACATTTTGTTTGTAATGCCGCACACGTTCGGAAATTTCCATCAGTGTGATCAGATGCAGTAGATTTCTACTTTTTTGGTATTAGGAAAATATTTATATTGAATCTTGGACTTTTCGTCATAAAATAACACAAAACCGAAAAGTAGTTCTTTAGATTTCGTTTTCATTTAAGTAGAATATAAACATAAGACGTCCCAGTGTTGGATTTTGCGCTAAATTTAGGTGCAATTCTAGTGTCCATAGCAATTAAATAATAATTAAATCGTCATCCTCCATCACCGTGCGTTCACAAAGCTATTACTGAATGTACTGGTAGTATAAATTTCTACTGCAAAAAACCAAGCGTCGTCTGCGCTTTGGGCTCACGGAACCCCGAATGCGGAAAACGCATTCGGAAACCATATGCGGAAAACGTATAATGTATGGTCAGCTTTAAATCTTCGATTCTTATTTTGTTTTTCGAATCGAATAATGGTGTAAGATGTTTCTTGTACATTATGTGTTACCCGTTCAAAACATTGGTATTCTGTCGTAAGCTTCTTTGCGAGAAAGTATTCAGTGGTACCCTTCCCTCGGGACCCTTATTTGAATCAAGAAACAGTAGTTCACTGATTCAAACGAAATGTGACTAAAGTTAGAGGTGTTCAATATTAATAAAAACAACCTTTTTACTGATTTGCTTTCAAATCTCTTTGTTAAACAGAATCCTGCTCTTGCTACCGCAAAAGTTGTCTTAGACACAGCTCTACTTTTTGGCCCCATAGAGTACCTAGTTTTATGTTTTTTTAACATCGTTTACGTGTCCTTTGTCTGTTTATCTTTTTTCTTTCCGTTTTTGTTTTTTGCTGATTCCCTAAATATTTTTTTCTTTCTTTTTATTTGAGTATGAAAATCAAACCATCTTTGGAAACAAAACGCCATAACTACTACGCGATTATGTGCTAAATTTCATGTACAAAAAGAATCTACCCATATATATTGATGTAAATCCGTAATACACACTTCGAAGCTTTTAACTAACAAAGTTATCAGCCTTTTAGCTGACAAAAGTATTCTTACAGGATAAACCAAAATTATCTGTGTATCGCGCCCGGTGCCATTGATTTATGGGAGCCTCAAGGTCTGGATAGATCGATAGCAGGGAAAGTAGATAACTGGAAACCCAATCTCGGAGAGTTCTATACAAAAGAAGTATTTGGCCCCAAATCCTAATCAGAAAACGATCTCATGACGGTAACTCACTAAAAACTCATTGTTAAACAAAATTACATTTGTTTTGTTTAACAATGAGTCTCGATCACCATATTTTTTTCTAAAACTTAAGCTAATTCGTGACGTTTATGAAAAAGAGAAATGCAAAACCTAACATTATTAGAGATATGTGCGATTGTGTATGCATGCAGATTGCAGTTTCGCTGTTAACTATGATAGTTCCAAGATGAGCTATTATAAAATTCAATTTGTGTCTATGTAGATCAAATTGCAATTTAACTGTCGAACTTTTTGAACTACAAAGTAGCTTCTAGTAGTTAATAGCTCAGCGCACCCTCCCCACCGAAAATGGTGTCCTCAGAGCTTTGACGAAAGCCTCAGAGGTTTTTATTTAATTAGTTATTACTAGAAAAGGATTTTAATAAAACTTTAGTTGGAATTTTTAGGGCTCTTAGTCAAGTATTTTTACATTTCTTCATGGTCATTCGTAGAAGTCGATAGCAATTGTGTCAAAAACTGTCACTTTTAGCAGTTTTAATATACCTACTTCTACGAGGGTGGATTGATAAGTCCATGACTTTTTAATGAAGAAACACTTTTTTTCGGAATATTTTGTTTTATTTCTTTACATAATCTTATTGTAGCTCTGCATATTCAGTCCAACGAAGTTCCTACCTCTTTAACACATTATTTTTTTCTCTCATCGCCTGAAAACTGGTAACTGAAATGAGGGCATATTTCAGACACCACCTTTTGGCTTGATGAGTGTGAGTTGACTAGTGATTCATGTTTGGTAGGAGAAAAAAATCCCAGTGGATTTAATCTTGAGAATAGCAAGGATTCGCATCTTCATTCGATGAGTTTTGATATCATGAGTGCCGTTGAGAGGGTCGACAGGGTCATTAAGAAAAGTTAGAAGTCGCTTGAGCTTTTTGTTTCCAAAAGTAATAATCTTTGCCGAAATTGAAAAAAATTTAGTGTAAAGATTAAGAAGTTTCTTTTTAAGATACAAAAATAAATATTATTAAAAAAAAAATTCTTCTTTTCAAAGTCATGGACTTATCAAACCGCCCTCGTATATATGACCAGACTATGGGTTTTAAAAATTCCACGTAAAGTTTTATTAAAATTGTGTATTATAAAATTCACGATTTGGATATCGCCCAAAACATTGCAAACACTTCCGTCGCATTGTTTGCCAATGGCTCGGTATAAGCGTTCCATCTATACCGCAGTTGAGAGATACGATAAGGAAAATAAATCTTATTTTTCCTCTTTCATATTATATCTAAGCCTCTATAATCGACTTCTCTTTAAGATTTTCCTTTCATGTTTATTTATTTTTCGTTACATACCTCATAAATTATTTTGGTGCTTGTTCGAAGAAAATGCTACAAATTTTGATTGGTTTTTTATCTAACCTTATTTCTTTCAGGTAAATATTGTTACCCAATTATTAGAATAATAATAAAAATCTCGTCTAGAAAAAAATCATATTAAATCTACATAACTTTGATCAGAAAAACAAAATCTAATTCAGAATGAAAGAAATACGTTAAACATAAAAAATATCTAGGTATTTAATTATAATTTAAGGTATAATTGTTTCAAAGCTATATTTTAAATCTTAAAAACAGCACAATAAAGAGTACTCTCTTGAAAATTATTGCACAATTTCCAGGCTATATTGCAATGTTAAGAAAAACAAATTCTCAGCAAACCTAGAGCGTTCAGAGGGTTAAAATTGAAACAAATTGTTTTCTTTAACCAGAAGACGTGGAAAGAACTGCGGATAGAAAACTCTGCAGCTTTTTTAATAAAAATGTATGGCTCTATGCTGTGTGCTCTTAAGAAAAAAATGCTACATTTCATCATTTTAATCTTCTAGATCTAGAATTTGAAACGTGCTCATACCTGGAAATTGTTTCGGCATCTAAAAGTTACGAAGTTGTTTATACAGGGTCATTTTGAACTTACCATCCAAATTTTAAGGATGTGTTCAGTCCACGAAACTAAACAATTTTTTCTCATGAGTCAAATTTCGCCAGAAAATTTTGGTCATCCCATACTAAATTGATCACGTGATCTCTTTGATTTGTATGGAAAGTCGATTTTTATTTTACATATTTGACCATGTGTTCCTTAGAGAAAGTTGTTTAGTTTCATGGACTGAACACATCCTCAAAATTTGGATGGTAAGTTCAAAATTACCCTGTATACTTGCTTATGCCACTTTTTGTCAAGTTCAAACGAATCCTGTTACGATTACTACAAAATAAATTCGTTACTTACCCTTTTTGGGTAACAAAGTACTTCTAATAAAACAAATTATCGTGTTACAATATGAAGCTACGTACGTGATATCGTACACTTTTAAACTAAAAAAAGGATAAACTTTTAAATACAAAAATTGCGTATCTATTTATTGTGTAAGTATATTAATTTAAGAAAAATCCTCACGCTCGTCCCTTCGTTTGTTCAAATTAAAATACAATACTAAATAAAATATAGGTAACAGAAAAAAATCTGGTTGCACTCCGGGAGTGCCGGCAGAAGTGAAAACTTTTTGCACGAATTGCCGTTTTACGAATTTACTCTGCATTTGAATTTACGAATACAGAACAGTAATGTACGAAAGTCTTTTCCATAGCTTGACAGAAAATCTAGAGTTTTGATATTGAATTAAAAGAAATTAGACAATTATTACTGGGCAGATCATATTCTCGGACGGGAATCGACCTGTGAATGCTAAAATCTCTTACAAATAAAAATATTTTACAGGTGTACAGGGCGGTGAGCTGCTACTACATCGTGGAGTCCAGGACAGTGTACCCGAACTTCTGGAGGGTGATAAACCTGATCCACATCCTGCTAATCCTAGCGCACTGGTTCGGCTGCTTCTACTTCTTGCTGTCTGAGGCTGAAGGATTTCAGGTATGAATTTTTTTAATTTGGGTTTACAGCCTGGCTACGCAACAGAGCGATTGGAGCGACCTAATTCTATTTTTATTGCGCGGTCGATATACTTTGGGAACGTTTGAGTTTACGGAAAATACATCATTCACTCATAATAAGACCAAAATGTCAATGCCAGAAGTTGAAAATTTTACAGATGATGTATTTCTGTTGCCGCTATAACAACAAATACTAAAACAGAATAAAACTAATATTTTAGGGGGGGCTCCCATACAACAAACGTGATTTTTTTTTGCCGTTTTTTGCTCGACATTAATAACGACAACAGGTAGACAGTTTAAATTTTCATAGATGCCGTATTTTTGTTGCCGCTATAACAACAGATACTAAAAACAGAATAAAATTAATATTTAAGGACTCATAAAAATGTTTCGGCTTCAGATACAGCTAGTTGTGTGATCAGCCCCCTAATCAAATGGCCAACATTCTACACGTTTGAACGCTACGCTTACTTTTACAGCTTGAATATAAGCATTAGGTAGACGATAAATCACATCGTCATATCAGCCGTACGACACCCACTGCTGGGTATAGTATAGACCTCCCCCAAGGATCTCCACGACGATCGGTCCTGCGCTGCCCGCATCCAGTGGCTTCCCGCGAACTTCACCAGATCGTCAGTCCACCTATTGTCGGGGGCCTAACCACGGAGCGTCGTCCGGTGCGCGGTCGCCATTCCAAAACCTTTCCGCCGCAACGGCCATTGGTGTTTCTCGCTATGCGTCCAGCCCACTGCCACTTCAGCTGAGCGATCCTTATTCGAGCGATGTCGTTTACTTCAGTTCTTCTGCGGATCTTCTCATTTCTGATTCAATCACGCAGGGAAACGTCGAGCATGGCTCTCTCCATTGCACGCTGGGTGACCTTGAGCCCAAGTATGAGACCCATAGTTAGCGACCACGTTTCACTAACGTAATTCATCACTGTCAACACAGTGATTAAATAAATCACATGTCGCAAACTTACATAAATCACAGGATTTGATGTATTGTATGGAATTGACAGGCTTACTGCACGTAATTTTATAGTTTACTGCATATAAAGCTTTAACAGTAAGCGTAATGTACAAACGCATAGGATGTTGGCCATTTGAGTAGTGGGGCTAATCTTTTCGATAGTTTATAATAAAAAAATTAAAACAAATATTGTACGGCATGTCCAAACTGATTCAAACATCCTTTCAGCCTTTTCCTATACATAACATAATTCTTTCTTATCGGCGCGGCGCCGCCGACATAAATATCAATTTGGCGATATAGCTATGCTTTGGGTGCTCAAGTGATCCATATATTATGACAAACTGCACATTTGTATGCGGGCGTTGCTTATGAGGGTTCAACAATGGGTTGAGGGTTAAATCAAGCGATGAGATAACATTCACTATGAGACGTTTGTTTAGTAATAAAATAGTTGACAAAACTGAAAAAAAACTATTTAATAAAATCTACTCCGTCCAAGATATTATTCGTCCAAGATTTTGTTCCTAGGAGGCTATTGAAACAATTTCTTCATTTGATTTGAAAAAATCAAATCCATCTTTTGATTTTTCCTATTGACATCTACCGCGACCGATATAAATATACACATCAACTTTGTCTAGGGATACAGGTGTTATTTTTATACAAACGAGGTAACTTTGAAGCCTTGGTTTTCTGCCAGGGATGTACCGTGCTGTAATCTGATGATGGCCATCCAGGGACTGAATGGAGTAGATTCAGATCGCTATACACACCCAACTGATCTGATCAGCATTCTAAAAGATTAATGGGTCAGAGTTCTCAGTTTGAGGATTTCCATACATTTTCATGCTATTTTCGTGGTTTTTTGAAACATGTCCATTACGTTTTTAGAATGCTGGTCTGATCAGTTGGGTGTGTGTAGCGATCTGAATCTCCTCCATTCACTTCCTGGATAGCCGTCATTAGATCAAAGCACAGTACATCCCTGGCAGGAAACCAAGGCTTCAAAGTTACCTCGTTTGTATGAAAATAACACCTGTTATCCCTAGACAAAGTTGATGTGTGTATTTGGTGTAAAAATTACTTTGTAGTGTTTCATAGTCCTTAAGCATGGAACCTTATTGGATTTTTTCCGGAACTCCGAAATAACGTTTTGCTTTAGCAAACTTTTCAAAATAAAACCATTCTCAGTCTCATTTTAGTGAGAATGCCGCGCTCACCACATCTGTGGGACAGGTGGATTGGTTTTCACCCTTTGATTAATTTAGTACCTAAATAATAATTTTTTGTGATGTGATAGAACTTTGGAAAAATTCGGATCTAGGCAGGCAAATGTATAACCTTAGTCATTTGTCGGCGCAGCATATCGGTACGAATATCAGCATGCTCGGGTATACATATATACGTGGTACGCCGTGCTGTGTCGCGCCGCTGCCGACCAATGAGTAACGCTCTATTGAAATATAGGCGTCCTGTAAGCTTTTCGGTACCGATTATGCTGATGTCGTACCGATACTGCGCCGACAAATAACTAAAGGCTCTAAGACTCTAAGAGTATTCAGTAATAAAGTACCTACTGTAATAAAATTGGATGTAGATACTTTAACAGTAATGGCAGTTCCTTACCTCATTTCCTTAACTTAACGATTCTGTAATCACGAACGAAAGAGGACTATTGGGAGTAATTACAATTGCTGTAAAATAACCATAACGAAAAGGTTCTTGTCTTGCGAAAAGTTCAAGGCTTGATTATATTTGAAACTACTAGTTACCTAATGGAGACCCTTGGGGGAGGTGCCCAACAGTGGGAGTCAAGCGGATGACAATGTCAAAGTCAAAGTCAAAGTCAAATAAGCTTTATTCAAATAAACTTAATTATTAAGTACTTTTGAATCGTCTATATTTTCCTACCACCCGTTCCAGACTTTTTTAATAAAAGAAACCACCTACATTTTCTCATATTTTTAATGACAATGACAATACACAAACCATTTTGATTCCAAAAGACATTGCGACTTGCGAGTGTGTGCACCAAAAGTCAGTTTCAGATTCAGAGGTTCCTTCCTAACAAAAAGTATAATTTCAACATAGGTATTTTTCGAAAGTTAAAAACAAAAATAATGGTATAATAACGTTATAATAATAACGGTTTTAGTCATCGTTGGACGTAATAATAAGCATTTAAAGTAGGGCCACTTTAAAAGGCCACATTTGACACTTCATCAATCATCACTTTTTAGTGGTAAGTTATTTAGTTATGAGCCTGTGTGTGAGAAAAAGCTGCATTTTCATAAAACCTACTGCGTGTGGGTTCACCGCGGTTATGGAAATGTAGTTCAAGCTTTTTATTGCATTTGAAGTCCCTATTTTTATAGGTTTTTGCTGATTTCACTGTTCTTAATAAGACTCGTCTTGTTATTACGGGCTTCACTAAACCGAAAGCGACAAGCAAAAAAAAAATAACTTATGGACTTTAAAATCTCAGATTAAACCTCAAATTCATGTCCATATATACCCACTGATCATCATCATCATCATCATATCAGCCGCATGACACCCACTGCTGGGTATAGGCCTCCCCCAAGGATTTCCACGACGATCAGTCCTGCGCTTCCCACATCCAGTGGCTTCCGGCAACCTTCACCAGATCGTCGGTCCACCTTGTCGGGGGCCTACCCACGGAGCGTCGTCCGGTGCGCGGTCGCCATTCATACCCACTGATCCACCATTCATACTCACTGATACATCATACATAATACTACCTAGAACAGTCCACACAAACTAGACATACACCACGTGTCTAGAAACAGAATGAGTTTAATTTCCTGTCGGTAATGTGTCTGTGATTGCCATCCAAATGAAGTCGTATTGCCAGGCTCTTAATTAAGATAGTAATAAAGGAAGACGCCTCCATACTCTTTTATTTGCAACAAATGGGTGAAAGATATAAAACAGTTTTACGTAAATGTTAACCTGAAAGAAAGAACATTTTCAAGTTAACGAGTTGAGTTAAAAAAGATGTTTGATGCTTATCTTTACGCTCTTAATTAAACTTTTTTGCTTTAAAATTAACATTATCACAGATTACTATACAATTAGCAAGATTATTCGACTTTAAAAACTAACTTTTTTACAAGCTTTTATTTAACTTGCATTGTATGTACCTATGTAAAGTCTGTCCATCCTTACTTGTTAATTGCGGCTTATATGGTAAACAATCTTCACCCAACTATTTATTGAAATAATCATTTATAAAATAAAACAAATGGTTCTCCACACATAGTTTACGAAATAAATTGTTATTAAATTAACAATAATTTCATAAACTTACTATCATATTTTTAAATAATGATTTAAGTTTAAAAGACGTATGACAACTGTCAAAAACTGTTTACTAAAACAAGTAAGGATGAACAGACTTTATGTTCGATTAGAATCTTGCAACTCAATTTTGAAGCAGATATCTTTAAGCGTCATCGCTGACGGGCGATTAATCGCTGAGCGATTTTTTGTCGCCGAGAATATAACATACGGAGTTCTATACGTAAACGCCCACGAGCTACTTTTTGTAGCTGCGATAAACGCGGCGTTAATTGCGGCGATAATCGCGGCGCTTTTTTGTCGCTGGCTAAGTAAAACCTTTGTCGTGTCATTTCGCGGGCGATTATCGCCGCGATTAACGCCGCGATTATCGCAGCTACAAAAAGTCGCCCGTGAGCGGTTACGCTAACCGATTGAGTTGAAGTACACGTTTACTTTGGATGACAATGCATGGTTAGGTTATCTGTGAATTACGTTGTGCAAGACTATGAAGACCGCTGACGTCGCGATATCCAAATTAGAGCAAACATTTATTACAATATGACGGAATCGCCGACGCTGCACAACGTGACCGCTGCACACGGACGTCGACTCCCCCCCGCGCGTCTTCGACGCCGCGCGCCTGCATTTGTCCAACACTTCGGTTCACACTTCGAATCAGTCAATTAGTTATAAGAAATAATTGTAATTTTCCTGTAATAAACTTTGTTAAAATCATTTTCGGTTTTTTTTAAATCCTACGGCTGCTGCCTTCGTATTTGGCGCAGTCGGTAGGATTCTTGCGGTCGGTTTCGCGCTTCTAAGAAGATTTCCGTCCTTCGCTTGCACGTGCCGCCCGTGTGGCTTTCAAGTCGCGCATCGAGAATCCCGAACCTGAAGGAGCAGCCAAGGGGAGTATCCAGCCATTGATACGCAGAAAGGGCCGAAATGATATTGTAAGTGCACTGAAAGAATTGTCTTTGTGTTGCTTTGTGCTAGTTTTTTAGGATTTTTAGTAGTTAGGTAATCGCCAAAATTTTCCATCCAGGAAAATCGTCTAGCGAGACTGCATCGCAACAGTCTCGCCAGCAGGCTGTAGATTCTAATAGGTTTAGCGTAGAAAATATAGATAATTTAGTAGAGTCCGATAAGTCGGACAATAACGATAATTTAGATAATCAGTTGAATTTAGTCGAGTCAGATAGTTTAAATATTAGCGATAATTTAAATAGTATTCTAAATAATCAGGAGTGTCAGCTACCAGACATGGCACTGCCACATTACGACCCTGATGTAATTTTCAAGGCCTTACGCCTGGTTCCCGACTTTGACGGGAACCCGAATATTCTCACCAGATTTATAAGGCTCTGTGACCAGGTGGTGCAGACCTATACCATCCTAGACGGCCCGGGAGCCGAATTAAATAATCTGTCACTTTTAAATGGCATTTTAAATAAGATCACGGGTAATGCCGCCAGGACAATTAACTCTAATGGAATACCTGCGAGTTGGCTTGGCATAAGAAACGTTCTTATTAATAACTTCTCAGACCAAAGGGACGAAACAGCCCTCTACAATGATTTGTCGTTGCAGACGCAGGGTAATAGCACACCCCAGGAATTTTACGATAGGTGTCAGACACTTTTTAGTACTTTAATAACATACATTACTTTACACGAGAATATTCCTACAACGATTGAGGCTAAACGCGATTTATATAGAAAGCTAACGTTACAAGCATTTGTTAGAGGCTTAAAAGAACCCTTAGGGTCCCGGATACGCTGTATGCGCCCGGAAAGCATAGAAAAAGCCCTGGAATATGTCCAGGAGGAACTAAATATCATGTATCTCGTGCAAAGGAATGAAAGTTCTCACAGAAACCAACCCTCATCCGCTATTAACAAATTTACACCTAATTCATTTGTGCATGCTAATAATATTAACCCCAGTGTGCCTAAGCCATTTGTGTTACCGCCTTTTGCACCACAGCAGATACCTCATTGGCAACGTCCTGTTTCACAGCCGCCGCAATTTAGACCTAATAATGTTCAGTTTAATAACGTTGGCCGTATGCCGTCCCGAACTCAGCAAATGTTTAGGGCGCCGCCGCCAAACTATAACGCGAATAGTAATAACTTCCGTTTGCCCCCTAGAAATAATTTTTCTAATAACTATACGCCTAAACCTATGAGCGGTGTAAGTCCTTATGTATCAAAACCCATGCCCTTAACAGGACATGACTGGCGTAGACATGGGAATCCACCCCCAACTAATTATTTCAAATCTCGGGACGTGAATGTAAATGACTGTTTAACTTATGACAATAACTATGACTATTACCACTGTACCACTCCGTACGACTGTGACGCTTACAATGACTACGAGACGTACTACGACAGTAGCTACTGCTACGGTGAACAGACAGACTACTACGGAACCGATAGCGCTCACTGCTACGACAACGAGCCACTATTAAGTGCAAATCAATTAGAAGATTCGCAACAGACAGACACTAACACGACTCAGGAGGATTTTCAGAAAGCTTTAATTTCAAAAAAGTCAAGATAGAATTAAACCTACAAACTCAACGTCAGCTACCGTATATCCAGATAGAAAATCCACCGCTTAACTTTCTTATAGACACCGGCGCTAATCAATCTTTTATTAGCCCCGAAGCCGTTCAAAGATATTTTTCTCATTTAGAACCAACTTATGAGCCTTTCGAAGTTACGAACGTTCACGCTACGAGTAGGAATAGTCATTCTATTTTAATACCGTGCTTCCCGGAATTTAATCAGCCGGACGGTATCAAGTTCTTTATATATAAATTCCACGAGCATTTCGACGGGCTTATCGGTCTTGATTTGTTAACTAAATGGGAATCAAATATTGATTTAAAAAATATGACATTAAGAACAGTATCGTCTATCAACCCTATTCATTTATTTAATTCAAGGAACGCGAACTTGTATGAGGATATTATTCCTGCAAACTCAACAAAATTAGTTAAAATCCCTATCAACTCAGCTGATGGTGAAGTTTTAGTTCATGAACAAATTTTAAGTAACTGCATAGTCCTCGAATGTTTAACGACCGTTATTAACAACCGCGCTTATGTCGAAATAGAAAATCCTAGTAATAACGACATTATCTTTTCATTAGATCGACCCGCGCAGGCTAGCATGTTCAATATCGAGTGCACGCGCACTAACCGTGACTCACAACGTGTACGTGAGGTTTTGTCGCGCTTACGAACGGATCACTTAAATGAGGAAGAAAAAGCGAATATTATATCTCTTTGTACAAACTATGCAGATGTTTTTTATCTCGATGGTGAGCCTTTGACGTTCACAAATAAAATCAAGCATTCAATTCGGACCACAGACGAAATTCCTGTTCATACAAAGAGTTATAGATATCCGTTTATTCATCGGAAAGAAGTTAACGATCAGATAAATAAAATGCTAGAGCAAGGTATTATTCGTCCTTCAGACTCAGCCTGGAGCTCGCCAATCTGGATCGTACCTAAGAAAGCCGACGCATCTGGGAAACAAAAATGGCGAATTGTAGTCGATTTTAGGAAACTAAATGAGAAAACTATCGATGATAAGTACCCAATACCGAACATCACAGACGTCCTTGATAAATTAGGTAAATGCCAGTATTTTACCACTCTAGACCTGGCATCAGGATTTTATCAGTGTGAAATGAACCCCGACGATATAGCTAAAACCGCGTTCAATGTTGAGCATGGGCACTATGAATTTTTGAGGATGCCGATGGGTCTCAAAAATTCTCCATCGACCTTCCAAAGGGTTATGGATAACGTGCTCCGTGGACTCCAAAATAGCATATGTCTCGTATATCTTGATGATATCGTCGTATTCAGCACATCCCTTCAGGAACACATTGGTAACCTAGAAAAAGTATTCCAAAGGTTAAGGGAATCTAACTTCAAAGTCCAGATGGATAAGTCAGAATTCCTTAAACTTGAGACCGCTTACCTAGGACACATTATTAGTAGGGAAGAAATCAAACCGAACCCAGACAAAATTACAGCAATTCAAAACTACCCCATTCCAAAGACCCCTAAAGAAATAAAACAATTTTTGGGATTAATAGGATACTACAGGAAGTTTATTCCAGACTTTGCTCAGATTACTAAACCGATGACTGTATGTTTGAAGAAAGGCAGAAAAATTACTTTTGACTCCGAATACGTAGAATGTTTCGAAAAATGTAAGACCTTACTGACTAACGATCCCGTGTTACAATACCCCGACTTTACTAGGGACTTCATATTAACGACAGACGCATCTAACGTGGCACTTGGAGCTATTTTATCCCAGGGGCCAGTGGGCTCAGATAAACCAATAGCGTACGCTTCACGTACGTTAAATGAAAGTGAACAAAAATACGCCACTATAGAAAAAGAGCTTCTTGCCATAGTCTGGGCAACGAAGTATTTCAGACCTTACCTTTTTGGACGCAAATTTAAAATCCTAACTGATCATAAACCACTCCAGTGGGTTATGAACCTTAAAGAGCCTAATTCCCGGCTTAACCGATGGCGCTTAAAGTTAAGCGAATTCGATTTCACTGTAATCTATAAAAAGGGCAAAGATAATACTAATGCTGACGCCCTCTCCCGTATGGAGATCTGTAATGAGGAAACCAGCTCCATTGTAGCCAACCCGACAGAACGACAGGCATCATTGACAGAATCAACTACAGTAACTGCTCATACAAACCAAGAGAATCCCATCTTAGAAATTCCTATAACAGACGAACCCCTTAACAAGTTTCACCGACAAATACACTTGACTATTGTAGGAGACATAAAAAAGAGACCCACAGTTTCAAAGCCTTTCGAATCTCATACTCGGACCTCCGTACAACTATCAAGAGGTAACTTAGAGGAAGACCTGATAAACGCTATTAAGGAGTACGTGAATCCTAAAGTTAAAACCGCGCTGTTAATTACACCCCTACTTGACATGTATACTATCATACCGATCTTACAAGATAAATTCAAAAGCTCCGCGATGAGCTTAGTACTTGTGAAAACTGAATTAGAGAACGTCAAGGAGTACTTACGACAACAAGATATTATTCGTCATTACCACGATGGTAAAACCAACCATAGAGGTATAAACGAATGTTATTTGGCTTTGTCACGTAGGTACTACTGGCCTAAAATGAGGGAGCACATTACTAAGTTTATAAACGACTGTACTATATGTGGGCAATCTAAATACGACCGTAATCCTATCAGACAAGAGTTCAATATAGTACCGCCACCTACAAAACCGTTTGAAATAATACACATGGATTTATTCACAGCTGAAAATGAAAAGTACTTAACCTTCATTGATGTATTTTCTAAATATGCTCAAGCTTATCATCTCCGAGATGGTACAGCACTCAGCATCATTCAGGCTTTATTAACATTCTCAACTCATCATGGGCTTCCATACACTATAGTCACAGATCAAGGCACAGAATTCACTAACCAAATGTTTTCAGAGTTTACTAAGTTGCACAAAATCACACATCATAAGACCCTTGCACACTCACCTAACGATAACGGTAATATCGAACGCTTTCATTCAACCCTTTTGGAACACTTACGCGCACTACGTTTACAACAACGGAAGGAACCGGTAGTTAATCTTATGCCATACGCAATATTAGCATATAACAGCTCAATACATAGTTTTACAAAATGTAGACCCCTTGATTTAATATTAGGCCACTGTGACCCTCGCGACCCTTGTGATATTGACCTTAATGAATTATTACTTCAACAATACATTCAAACTCACCGTAAGCAAATGCAATTAGTTTATGATATTATTAACGAAACGTCGCTTGCTAACCGTACATCTCTTATCGAAAGTCGCAATAAGGATCGTGAGCCAGAAGTTGAATATCAACCTGGTCAGCAAATATTCGTTAAAAATCCATTAGCTTCCCGTCAGAAATTAGCAGCTCGTTACACTCAGGATAAAGTTTTAGCCGACCTCCCCATCCATATCTACACATCGAAAAAACGGGGTCCGGTCGCCAAATCTCGTCTGAAACGCGCCCCTAAAAACACTAAATTGTTACAGGTTAATCATCCTCGTACTTCTACCGATGACTCATTCTCAAGAGATAAAACTTGACAGCCTGGACAACGGACCGGGACTCCTACCATTTAAATTAGGACCCATGGCGCTTATCACCCATTATCACTCATTCCTTCAATCCATTGACTTGCATGATATAGATATTAATATACAGTTAGTTTACAGTCAGCTCGAAACGATCGAATCTCAGTTATATGGTAAAGATACAAAATTTTTATATGAATCTCAGTTACATTATCTCAGAAGTAAATTGGGTAAAGCTTCATCTGAATTAAAAAACCTTCAGCCCAACGACCGTCCTAAACGAGGCATTGTAGACGGCTTAGGTTCTGTTATAAAAAGTATAAGTGGCAATTTGGATTACACAGATGCTTTAAAATATGATCATGCCATCTCAATTCTCAGGAAAAATCAAGATAAATTAGTAAATGAGTTGAATAGTCATATTAGTCTTAACAAAGACTGGATGACTCATCATTCCCATATTTTATCTCAAATTATAGATAACCAATCGAAAATTAATAATACAGTTCAACTCATCTTAAAAAGTAGTAATTATGGTGAGGACATTTATATTAGGTTAACTAAATTAAGTCAGTTACTAACTATTACCGGTGAGAACATCGACGATTTATTATTAGAATTACGTAGAATAGAAAATATAATAGCTTTTACACGTGCATCGAGCACTCACCATTCTATGATAGGTATAAATAGTTTAGGTAGTTTAGTAACGCAACTTAAAACGCTGTACGATAAAGAGCAGGTACTTGATATAGAATTACGTGAATACTATGACGTAATCATACCTAGTTTATTTTATTCAGAGAGTAGTATAGTTTTGGTACTTAAATTACCGATAGTGGCTAGTGATAGGTATAATCTTTTTAAATTATCCATATTACCTAATAAAAATAATCAGATCATTATACCACCATCTCCGTACATAGCAACCAATGATGAAACTTTTGTGTACATAGAGGCTGAATGCCCGAAGTTAAAAGCCCATTATCTCTGCGAAGAGAAATTCAATCGACAGGTCCAGACACAACCAGACTGCATCCGGAAGCTGCTAACTGAGCAATCAGTTGACGTATCCTGTAAAACGATGACCATCACCTTATCTAGAGAAGCCATGGAGAAGCTGGATGATAAATACTACGCCCTCGTGCTGCCTGAGCCGACCAAAGTACAACTTCAATGTGGCAGCAACGAAGATTACACCGTCCTGAAAGGAAGTTATCTCGCTACCATACCACGTCACTGTCACCTACGAACCCGAAAATTTACGATCATCAACGAAGAAAATCGTATCCTGGGTCAACCTATCAAGATCACTCAACTTCCCAACGAGACCGCCTCTCCAGCATCCGCAGCATCACTTCATCTGAACACCATCAACCTAAGAGAATTACACCGATGCGAAGATAAGATGTCATCTCAGCCACCTATACAACTCGATGACGTAACAGATAGCACCCTGTACCATACGACTCTGCCATTTTACATACTACTCACCTGCGCGACGCTGCTTGCTGCAACTTTGCTCTGGCGCCGCTACATTTCTAACCGAGTAAAGAAGAATAATTCACCCGCTCCTGTCGAAGAATTATACACAGAAGTCAAACCTGCCAATAAAGTCCAGAATCAAGTACCAGCAACTTTTTCATTAAACGTCATGAAATAGTTGCTGCTCTGAGGGTGGAGGAATTACGTTGTGCAAGACTATGAAGACCGCTGACGTCGCGATATCCAAATTAGAGCAAACATTTATTACAATATGACGGAATCGCCGACGCTGCACAACGTGACCGCTGCACACGGACGTCGACTCCCCCCGCGCGTCTTCGACGCCGCGCGCCTGCATTTGTCCAACACTTCGGTTCACACTTCGAATCAGTCAATTAGTTATAAGAAATAATTGTAATTTTCCTGTAATAAACTTTGTTAAAATCATTTTCGGTTTTTTTTAAATCCTACGGCTGCTGCCTTCGTATTTGCTGACGTCATTCTAAATCAAACAGCAGAACACCCAAAATGGTAAACAAGTCATTTCTAATACACTCCTACAATCTGGGTATCAAATGAAAGGCGAAGAATATAGGCAACTCGAAAAATAAAGTGACATCACTAACTAATCCAAATACGGTGGACAAAAGTGCAGTCGGCAATAAAAGCTTAATTGTACCAAAAAATATTTTTGAAGTGAAAACTTCTTTAGCGGCGTTTTGTACGCTTTTTTGTAATGGGGAAAAAATGTTGAACTAGTGTCAATCAGTCAGGATCACGTAACCCTGATCGAAAATTCGTAAGAATATGTAAACACTTGTGTCACGATAGCAACGCGCTAATTTTTAGGGTTCCGTACCCAAAGGGTAAAAACGGGACCCTATTACTAAGACTCCGCTGTCCGTCTGTCTGTCTGTCTGTCTGTCTGTCTGTCTGTCTGTCTTTCTGTCTGTCTGTATGTCTGTCTGTCTGTCTGTCTGTCTGTCTGTCTGTCTGTCTGTCTGTCTGTCTGTCTGTCTGTCACCAGGCTGTATCTCATGAACCGTGATAGATAGAAAGTTGAAATTTTTCTCAGATGATGTATTTTTGTTGCCGCTATAACAACAAATACTAAAAACAGAATAAAATTAATATTTAAGGGGGGCTCCCATACAACAAACGTGATTTTTTTGCTGTTTTTTGCTCTATATTAATAACAACAACAGGTAGACAGTTGAAATTTTCACAGATGATGTATTTTTGTTGCCGCTATAACAACAAATACTAAAAACAGAATAAAATTAATATTTAAGGGGGGCTCCCATACAACAAACGTAATTTTTTGCCGTTTTTTGGTACGGAACCCTTTGTGCGCGAGTCCGACTCGCACTTGGCCGGTTTTTTTTAATTCAATGTCAAAACTCTAGATTTTCCGTCAAGCTATGGATAAAGACTTTCGTACAATACTGTTCTGTTTTCGTAAATTCAAATGCAGAGTAAATTCGTAAGACGGCAATTCGCGCAAAAAGTTTTCACTTCCGCCGGCACTCCCAGAGTGCAACCTGATTTTTTTGACAGAAACTTATTTGTTCGTAAAACCTTTAAACAAATTCGTCCACACAGGGAGACTGGGCGTACCCTCATCGCCCTGGAGACTACGCAACCCTCACGAGGAAGTACCTGGGGTCACTCTACTGGTCCACGTTGACACTAACCACCATAGGTGACCTGCCCACTCCAGAAACCAACGCTGAGTGAGTACAAGACCTGATAAATTAGTTCCCTTTGTTTATCATTCAGAATTCTAAGGAGGTTAATTTTTTGGTATAAAAACTCTTTCGTTTAAGCTAATTGTAATTTTATTAATGGCATGAAAAAGGTAAAATCGTTTTTATTTTAATTTCTTAAAAAATATCATTATCATTTTATACAGTACCAGTTGCAATGTAAACAAGACCATATTTTTTAATTTGGGGGTTGATCAAAAGGATATATAAATCATCTTTTTTTTGACGTGAAGAAAGTTTTTCTGTTTGACGAAGGTGAGATGTCGTTTTTGGACTATGTATAACATTTACATTTATATCGCCCAATATTAATATATTATATCTGAAACCACCGTGAACCCATTTAAATATTATTGTCAGATTAGCCCGGCTTACTTAAAAATTGTTTCAATTATTTGACTCCCAGAGATATGCAAATTGGATACGGGATTTCGTTCCAGTGATAGATTAGGGAGACGATCCCGGGAAAAAAAATAGTCTTAAATAAAAAGCTATACAAGTAGTATTTACAAGTTTTTAAGTTTCTAGATTGCATAAAAACTGTTGTTTCTTTCTTTCTCAAATTTTGTTTAAAAAAAGATACTTTTCTCTATAAATTAATACATTTTTGATAGCCTTAATGACATGTTCATATCATAGCTACATTTTAATATTTTTTGTAGGTACAGATTAAATTATACCCCACAAAAACAAACTTACAAAGTGTCTGCCTTATCTTTGGCAATCAACGCTAAGTACCAATTTATTTAATACTTCTTGTCAAACTTCTTTGTACTAAACAACTAAATGTACTTAAGTTAATTAAAAACTATCAATTTGGACAAAGCTATTTAGAGAAAAATATAGAAAATTTACAACTGCTAATACAGAGTGCATAGATAATTTATTTAAAAATATTTCTTCAATAAATTTTGATTGAAAATGGAGTAAATTATCGTATTATTTAAACAGCCAAAAATAAATAAACATGATCCTTCAAGCTTGATACAATGCAATAAACACAGATAATAAATTAAAACTTCGACTGAAAAATTTTAATGAGAAATGCTCTCATTAAGGGGAACTCCAACTGGTATTTCCTAATGATTAAATAAGTCTCGGAATCATCAACGCTTCCCTGCAGAACTTTAACGACTTTAATTAATAATAGCTTAACGCTTAGATGGAAAGTCGGAAAAACATGTCACATTTCAAGGAGGTGATTCTCGGGCTCGTGACATAGTGTCTAATTCGAGTTATCTCGAAAAAGTCATGAAATTATTGAGATTGCAAAGACATGCGCCTCGTAATGTCCAAAATCGTAATCTAAATAAAGTTTTTTGGCTGCAATAGAGATTTGTGATTAGATATAGTACGAATTCGAGATATGTTGTAGAGCGCAAGAATCGCCAACCAAATCAAATATTGATTTCGTTTAAATAAACTTAATAACTTGAGAGAAAGTATATACTTGCTGGAAAAGTTCTTCAAGACTTTAACACTTTCATCCATATTCAAATACTATAATATTAATTTCTTTCTTGTTCTTTCATTTGCAGTAAACATTCAATAAAAAAAATGAAATTGATCACTGTACAAGTTTGCAGAAAAGGCACATTATATCTCAATCGTTGTATGTGCATGTAAAAGATTTCAAAAACTTTAATAATGAAGTTATAATAGCAGTGTCATTTCTAATAAAAGCAATTAAATAAGAACAATTTACAAACGGAAAGATATCGTTAAAAAACTCACAGGTGTGAGTTTTTCAGTGTGGCTTTTCAGGTGATAAAAGCTGTTAATTAAATCTTACAAAACTCCAGTGAACTTTATTCCGAGAGTGATAATTTCAGTTGATTGCTTTGAAAACTTTTTACGTCTCGCAATTCGAAATACACGATCGAAAAGAACACAATTACAAACTTTTTATTTAGATAATTATTTCACTTCTAACTTTTATCAATGAAGGAACTTCTGTTCGTAAAATTATTTTTAACAATAACAACATCTTTTCCGTACGGTAAATAAAATAATTTCTAATTGCAATACAAAAACAGTATGTCTACTTTCTGATTTAAGAATACAAACCGCAAATATTACCGCGTTATGAAACATTTTGATACAAGAGTAAAAACATATTATCAGAGTTGATTTGAACAAGATAATGTTTTTGAACACGGAAATTATGTTCTACAAAATGTTAGCACAAAAGTAATTTTATTAATTGTGTAAGTTCTTAGAGTTAAATTATTATCCCATTTAATGGACAATGAAATTCTCAGCAAATGAACTGCCATCTTAAATTGTTTGAAATCTTTGTCTCTTAATGTTGGTACTTCAAAAGCTTAAGGTAACTTGCTACCTATCTATTTTCTAAAAGATATTATGGAACGTAATTTATTACGTATTTAAATTTAAGAACAATCCACATTAAATACCTATTCAGTTATAAGTATCTATGGACTTTACAAAGAACTGTGATAGAACTGTTATAACAATAAGCAGATCTTTTATTATTGGTTACAGTCCGCAGAGAACTGTGCACTCTGCCAAAGTATCTAGCATTTTTTACAGAATTGTATAATCTAATAATCACTTTCACAGAACAGTGCAACCTATTATAATATGTTATTATTTTACAGAACTGTGTAGTCTGTTATAGTCTACATAAAACTTTGTAATCTGCTACAGTTTACACAGAACTGAGCAACCTGGTACAATCCACTCAGAACTGTACAATATGTTACAGTCTGATTTTTCAATGCATTGTGCAGTCTGTTACAGTCTGCATAGAACTGTGTAGTCTGTTACCACCTGCATAAAACTGTGCAGTCTGTTAGCCCCTCCGCACACGGCGTCATAGCGTAAGCGTATCGTAATATGCGCGTCGTACGAGAGCAATCCGAGCAATACGAGCACGTACATGTTCAAGGAAGTCCGCACACGGCGTCGTAGCGTAAGCGTATCGTATGAGATTTTATTTCCAATACGATAGTCGTAACGTACTGGCGTAAAAAAAGCGTAGAAAATACTTTCTATATGTTTGGTGATGAATTTCCATCAACGTGAAGCTCTAATTTCTGGAACAATATCTACGCGTACGCTAAGATTTGTGTGTAGAACTCTGCTCGTATCGTACTCGTCGCGTCTTTATGATACGCTTACGAGACGATTACGCTTACCAACCATGTGCGGAGGGCCTGTCTGCACAGGACTTTGCAGTCTGTCACAGTGCGCAAAAAACTATGCAAAGGTTTAGAACTAACGCTGAGGTTGTTGTTAGCACACACGGAGGCCCCAAATTTCTGCCGCGACGCGGGCTCAAGTCGCGCCTGCTGCAGTTCCGATCAAATCGAGGGTATGTCTCAAAAGGTTACAGACAGAACGAACGAAACTATTGCTGTTTCTTTCCAAATCCATTGAAAAGACAAAGACAAATATCGCGTTCCCATTTGCTCGTTCGGTCTGCGCCTATGCGGTTGGTCAGATCATATAACGGTTTCCTTTTATTGCTTGAGTCTTAAGTTTTGAACAGTACTTATTGGATAGCTTAATTCTTATTAGTGATGATCCCAGCTAATTTAACTTTTCTTACCTTATGATTCTACATAACTATTTTGTAACCAATAGTTTAAGTTTCAAATCATTATAATTTAATTTGTCTTTTTACAGCATATTCATACATAATAATTTCAATTATTATGTTATTTATTACTGTATACCAAAACAACCAAAATTATTTAAAAGAAAGCGTTTGTTTCTAAACAATATTTTTGTGTCTACAGAATTCCCAATTTTACATTGAATATTTGAATTTAAGTGGGTCCCATCGCTGGCTCAAGAGTATCTGATACTTAGGTGATCAAAGATCTGATAGCATAAATAATGATTTACGCCCAAATTGCGTGTTGATGGACAGGTTTTCTCAGATATCGTCCAACGAGATGAGAGATAAAATTGTATAAGCCTGCTTGAATTTGCTTGGGGAAATTTTATTAAATTGAAACGATCAAGAAAATTTGTAGCGGTATAAATTAGCAATGCTTTACATTGGGTGAATTTAAGATACCTACACTTGTATTTTATTTTGTACTTTAAGTCTTTGTAAGTTTTCACTTTGGTATTACAATGATATTATAATACAATTATTACGGGATTATGAAATTATACAATTTTAATTTGTACTTACTTGTCTTAGTAAGTTTTCGTTTTGACTGCTATTACAATGTAATTAAAATACAATTATCTAGGGTATATGAAATTAAACAATTTTAATATATAAATTAACACAATTTTATTACTTAGTTAAACTGTTTGTTGAATAAAAATTCAGTTTTCAATGCAAAAACCTTTCAAAGACTTTTCAAAGTGGTTTTCTTGAATGAAATCTATTGTAACACAAAAAACAAAAATTTCAACTGCAATGAAGGAGCTGATTTATGAATACCTTGAAAGTTTTCACGAACCTACGTAGAAAGATAGTTCCCCTCTCTAATATTACATACTTAATGTCCAGTTAAAAGCAAAACTCGCAATGTCTGTGTCCACTTGTTAAAGAAATGATACCACGTTTGGGCGCCATTTTTTGATCAAAAAAGTAAAAAACGTCTTCTTAACCTCCGTCCTGAAAAGACAAAACTTTCCTTGATACTGACTAAAATACAAATAGCTGTGTAAACAAACATTAACCATTTCACCCCTTGCCGTTTCTCGGCCCATCTGACACGACAGACGGAAAATCACTTTCATTTTAGAAGAAAACTATGACTACAATACCCTCTCCGATATCTAACTGATTTTCTGCTTGTCTAATTTTTATTTTTTGTTTGGCAATATTTTCTGCTTCGATAAGTAATATTTATAAAATAGTTTATGCTCTGCGTATTCAGAACGATCATTGTCAATGTGTAGCGTATATTTTTTATCTTGAAATATATTTTCGTTACATGTAGTGTAGGTACTCGATCTATCGGATCGAAGCAAGTACAACCTACCAAGAAATTTCTTTTTTCGGTTTCATAACACTTTCATTTTCACAGACGGCAAGCCTCATAATTTTTCAGGCAGATAAGATTTTCATATTTGATTTATTATTGAGCTATTTGTAATATTTAAGTGCTTTTAGGTGAATTCTCGTACTTCATGTGAATTATGACATTATAGAGGTGCTTGGTGGTGGGATTTTTTTTCTACGTATATTTTTTAACTTTATAATTATAGTATAACTCCTATAAATGTCTCTATCTCTGAGATCCCTGGCTGCTGGGTCAATTTTATTAAGAAAATTAACTTTTTCTATTGTCTCAGTTCTGGGCGTTTATGGAACCACCATTGTCTCTGATATTTCCACAAGACTAAAGTCTAATTATTAATTCGCTGGAGTTAATTGAGTATATTTCTTTTTTCACAAAAGATGCTAATGTCACATTGAAAAATTATGTTGCCATATTTATTGTACTAGTGCTGGCTGCGTTTTTTTTTATTGTGATTCAGTTCACTCAAAAAAAGTCAGTAGCGTTCATGGTTACAACTAGGACATTTTTTTCACTCCTCTTGCTCAAAAAGTCCGTCATTGTAACGTACAAAAGTCGAGATAAAATAGCATAATTAGCACTAGGGGATAATTTTTTTTCTTTTTTAATGTTTGTCTATTACCAATGAGCCTACTAAAACGAAAAAGTTTTTATTCATAGATAGAATAATTACGAATAAAGACTCGGACAACTTTTTGAAAATGGAACTAAATCTCTTCTTCTTCTTATTTTTGTTTTGGCAATCTACTTTCCTCTTGGAAGTAATTTTTGCCAGTGTCAAGTGTTGAATAGTCCAGTGGTAGATTGTTTCAGTTTACATTAAAATGCGGGTGCATCGCATTCTAATGCTGCTTGAAGCATTTGGCACCAAGTATAATCAAGACAGGTAAGGTCAGCCGAGGTAGCCACCACTACAATAAAAGTCTCAGCTTCACACAACCAAGATCGCGCCCATTTCAATTATCCCACATATTGTTCAGTTGCGTAGACACTTGTACCACAAAACTGCACCAATTTTAAGACACAATATCCACTATGAATCAATTTGCGAATAATTAAAATAGTCACCAAACCAAACCCGACAAAATGGCGCCAAAAACTCCAAACTAAATCTCTTCGGTGAAATCATAGACTTATTTATACTCTGTGACTTTAAGTTTAAATCGTAGAATGCGTGCATTGTGTTTCTTAGCTGCTACAGTCTACAGTAGACAATAATCTAAGAGTAGACATTAAAAAGTATGGCGCGAAATCATCAGAATTTTTCACTAATTGCAAACTGATTGAATTGTGTGACTGTAATAGGAAAGAAATAGTTTTAATCTTTGCCGTCAAGCACAAATCATATTGTATGAAAAGTTTACGAAGTGAAGGATAGAAAAACGAGTGGATTCGTTTACGGAAGTATAAACTAGGTATTTATTATTGTATTTTATTTTCTCGCAATCGTAGTGAAAAGTAGAGTGTAACACATCACGCTAAAACCCATTGTAACTCGGTTTCTATTTATTCCCTCGCTAAAGCTCGGGAATAAAACTACCTCGTATGGGTCATTTTAGCGTCTTGTTTATCAATCTACTATTAAACAAGCCTCAAATGTCATGGTTACAACCCACACGTCAGATTAGCGCTATCGCACACGGGCAACTTAGTCGCCCTGCAACTGTTTTGTCTCTGTCTCAAGTCCACGGGTTTATATGGAAGCGCGCACACGAAGCGACGCGGTCGTCTGCAACTTTTCATACAAACCATGTGAGAGACAAAATAGTTGCGGAGACAAAAGTCCCCCGTGTGCGATGGCGCTTACTCCAGCGAATTAATAATTAGACTTAAGTGCTTCAGTTAATCGGAGGCAATGGTGATCTTGTCTTATATTTAATATTTATTTATATTTGATCTAAATAGTAGAACCCGGCACCGTAGGATGGTCGTTAACCCATAAATAACCTTGTCCGAACTGCCCCATACTGCCAGTGAGTTACGACCTGCAGACCCTTGGTACCATCGTAAAATATCTCCCGTAGGTCACATATGAGGTCAACAGATTAATTCCGCTGTCTACCCAAGTGAAATATCGATAATAATATTTGATTCTGAATAAAAATTATTATCAATTACTACTGAAAGTTTTACGCCATTTGAGCTATGTTTTTTTGTCTGTCACTTAAGGCTAAATATACTTATAGATGTAGGAAAGGAATGTAGTGGACACAGTAAATACTCAGTAGACGAAACTTTACAGTATGAAAAAGTCTCATAAATGAAACATATTTTTTAAATAAATCAAATCTTTTTTTTTTGTTTTGTATATTTGTACATAGGTTTTGGTCATTACTATATTTTAATACGACGAGGGATGTATCCCTGCAAAGTTTTATTGACTGAGGATTTAATGTTGGGGTCTTCATACAAAAGATCGCTTCATTTCCTACATTATTATGCTGTGACCACATCAAATGTATCGATTTGTGTACTTTTATAATCAAAAATATTTATACGACTAGCAGAAATGGAAAGACTTTTTTGACAGTTGTTGTTTCCCCGAAAACAAAGGAATTCGTTTTTATTATTTGTATTTAGGAATACAAAAAACGAATGTCGTAACAGGCCTGTCGTTAGATCCTCGAGTACCTAATATCGGCATCTTTTCTAGCATTGTCAAGTAAGAATTATTTCACTCTCGCATTGCTACTTGTTGTAAACGTATTCATTTAAATTGTCTACTATATAACTTATTAACTTTATTTATCATTCAAACATCTTTTTAGGGTTCCGTACCCAAAGGGTAAAAACGGGACCCTATTACTAAGACTCCGCTGTCCGTCTGTCTGTCTGTCTGTCTGTCACCAGGCTGTATCTCATGAACCGTGATAGCTAGAATGTTGAAATTTTCACAGATGATGTATTTCTGTTGCCGCTATAACAACAAATACTAAAAACAGAATAAAATTAATATTTAAGGGGGGCTCCCATACAACAAACGTAATTTTTTTTGCCGTTTTTTCTTTTTTTCGTATCCCTTTTTAGGGTTCCGTACCCAAGGGGTAAAAACGGGACCCTATTACTAAGACTTCGCTGTCCGTCTGTCTGTCTGTCTGTCCGTCTGTCTGTCTGTCTGTCTGTCTGTCTGTCACCAGGCTGTATCTCATGAACCGTGATAGCTAGAAAGTTGAAATTTACACAGATGATGTATTTCTGTTGCCGCTATAACAACAAATACTAAAAACAGAATAAAATTAATATTTAACAACAAACGTAATTTTTTTGCCGTTTTTTGGTACGCAACCCTTCGTGCGCGAGTCCGACTCGCACTTGGCCGGTTTTTCTATACAGTACTACTTGTAATTTACTCCATAGTTTTTAATTACCCATAAGTGAAAACTTGTAAATGGCTTTTAGTAACTTTATTTTGTAACTACTCATACCGTGTCTCAAAGCTGTTAGTTTTCCCAACAAAATGAAATAAAAAAAAAATACTTAAATACAATTAGTTTTGTTTCTAAAGTGATTAAATCCAAAAGCTTTGAGGAAGACACGTTCCTAGACAATCAACCCGTGATTCCGTACGTGGTTTCCGTGAACACTTACGTGCTTTATAGAGTTTGTTTAACTGCTTTTACTTCACACCTTTACTTAACCCATTTAATAGAATCACTTTTGCGGAAATACACGACGTTACACTTCAGGCGCACTTTTCACCTCTGTGAGTGAAATGAGGAAACCAAAAACCAAACAAACACAAAAAAGATATTCATGACATGTTTCACTGGTTACGAGTAGCGTCAATCTTCTAGATTAACTTAAACCTTAACCACCTACCATATTATGGTCACACAACCTCCTGCCATACGTCAGTTGGACCCCGAGATTTAAATAATTCACAATTGGAAAAAATAATACAGAAAGGTTTTGTTTTTAATTAAAAGTCTGATTAGGAACATATTTAACTATTTATT
This sequence comes from Agriphila geniculea, assembly GCA_943789525.1. NCBI lineage: Eukaryota > Metazoa > Arthropoda > Insecta > Lepidoptera > Crambidae > Agriphila > Agriphila geniculea. The sequence goes on along the minus strand of OX038889.1, from coordinate 8,075,857 downwards.
GGAAAAATACTCACATGAAAACAAACAATATTTTTGGTTTAATCACTAATAAACTAAAGGCAAATGTCTTAAACTCTTATTTTAGGCTCACCGACTAACTCATTTGGAAAATGAGATCCACAAACATAATAGGAACTTTATTACAGTTTTTCTTTTAAACTATATAAAGATAAAACTCAGAAATAAACTAACATTCATAAAAAAATAAAAAAAAATGTTCGCTCTAGTCCCTCCCCCAGCAGTTTTTACTCACCTGAGCTGAACGCGCGCAGGTCCAACCTCGGCGAGCCGTTGACCGGACCGGTACCAAGGGGTGTGGAGAAAAGGTACAGAAACGAACAAGTCAATACGAAACTCGGGCGCAAAAATATTCACGATTATTCACTCGACAGGGTCTGTGAGACGTATGGTAGGTGGTTAAGGGTTAAAATAGAATACCAAAGGTATATCCAGCGAACTAAATCTATGGAACAAGCATTCCGCTCAAAAAATAGCACCACTCAAAAATGACAACCATGAACCAAGTGGGCGGGGCTAAAAATGCTGGCATTTAGTTATGCAGCACAAAGCCCAACTGAATACCACCAGTTTCATAATAGCGACCATAATTCGTATACTCATAAATATTTTCTGTAATTAAATGAAAAAATATTTTATAACATATTTGCTCGTAAAGGATCTCTTATTACACCAATTTCAATATCGTATTGTATCTCATTACGAACTTGTGCGGTAATGTAAAGTAAAACGCACGGTTTCCTTGATAAGCCGTGCGTTTTACTTTACATTACCGCACGGTTTATCAATATACTTCGTCTAAAACGAACGGTACTTTTTTAAATCTTAGCAAAGAGTTTTTATGTCAGAAAAGAGGTCAACATTTTATGGATAAAATTAACTTTGGGAGATAAAATATAATAAATAAACATTTAATTATTCATTTTAATTAATGTTGACAATAAATTACAACCATTTATCTGTAACAAAAACACAAAAATATTAATTTACTTTATTAGTAATACTGGCTGTTTTTATGCCTTTGCCTTAAAAAAAAGCGGTGATGCGCGCGCATTGCTAATTTAATTTTTTTTTTTTGCTGTATTGGTTTTATTTAAAAATGTCGTCAAGTACTGATGAATTTATTAATTCAACACCGCCAGAAGTCTCAGAGGCAGCGAAAAAGGCTACTCTAAGCCTCTTGCCCGAAAAATTGACCGATAAGATACTTACAAGCGTATCAAAATTTAAACATATGGAAAACAAGCAAAGGTGCAAAGTCCGAGTTTTATTTATTTCCTCGCAAATATGTTATAAAACGTCGTATGACATACGTGCGCTTTGATAATTACAGCCTCTGCTTACTTGTAGCCCTCGCCTACGGCTCGGGCTAGCAATGTCGCCTCGGCTGTAATTTTCAACGTACCGCACTTATATCATAATGTACTATAATACTTTAGCGACCATAATTTGTATTACTCATAGATATTTTCTGTATTTAAACGAAAACAATATTTTATACTTATGATACGTTTTACGTTATCTCTGCAATTTTTGCCTTCTTTGCGTCTTTTACACTATTTGACTACACAGGACGTCATTTCTAGTAACTCTCTCTTTTTTTTAAATACAAACTGCAATTATTGTAAAGAACGTCGTCGTAGGTCTGTCACCGTCTAAATGCTCTACGCGTTGTCATTTTTTAACCCCGTGGAATATTTGTTTGCAATTTTATTACACTTCCATATATTTTAGTTCGCTGGATATATAGAAAAAAAGAAAGAAAGAAATTAATTTATTTTGTCATCATCCAACGGTACACATGGATTTGAGTGAGCATAGAAAAAAATCTTTTTTTTTTCACATTTCAATTTCATCACATTTCAATATCACAAACCATATAACTGGTACCTTAGTCCTTTGTCAATTTATGTTTTCTTTTTACTTTGATACTTTCTCAGTCTCATTAAACTGGTATTAAAATTATCGTCAAACAGTCTAACGCTCAGTTTAAATAAACAATCAGCCAATATATATACTCAAAATATTATTAAGCACTCGTAATTCAATAAATCTCCAGAAAATACTCGTGAATAAATAAAATTGAGACGGCCCGTTACGTCAACTCGAAACACAATTCTTAGTAATAAAAATATTTTCACTCAGACGAAAACAATCGTTGTCTTGTCAATTTATATAACAGGAAAATTGAGAAAGCATTATCATATTAATTTGGCCCGGATAACAACTTAGAGCAAATAATTCACTTGATTTCAACAATGAGAGACTTTCCAGGCAACGTTCCCCAAAAATCTACTAGATGGCGCTGTCCAATTCCTAACAACATTACTTGATACTATGGTATATGAATGTGCTACCTATAGTAATAAAGAGTACCATCGTAAAAACATATGATTTTGACAATTTGTTTTCATTGTAATCTTTCTGTAATATTGTTGTGAATGTTGAAAATGACTAATATTAATTTATTATAATATTATTCACTAGCACCTAAGTATATTTTGCTTTGAGGTATCTATGTATTATTACTATGCGTGAAGACCTTGTAACTTTCTTGGACTCCGATAACCGTCGACCAATGAATCAAGACTACGGTTGGACACTAGCAGCGCTATAATGTACCCCTTAAACGGTCAAGCATGGCTTTTAGCATGTACACGTAATTGTGGTTAAAGAAATTTATTCTCACAAAAAGACAATAATGTCACTTACAGGAGAACAATGATAAAAGTAATAATTATAAAACATTCCGTCGTCCAACTAGGCATACCTATCTCCTCAATTAGTGCACTTTAATTAAATTTGTTCTAAAACATGTTTACCTAGTTGTGTTTTGAATGCACTAAATGAGTTAACATTTTTTATGATCGAAGGTATTTTATTATAAAGCTGCGCGCCTTCAAAAGTAACCATTTTTTTACCGTAGTTAGTCCTAGTCTTGGGTAGAACAAGAAAACTAGCTCGGCGTGTGCACCACCACCACTACTATTTGGGGGCGTGGCCTACCTTTGATACAGTAGCCGGCCAACATCTTGAAATCGGGTAAGGGTTGCGCAGAACCTTAGAGAAGGGAAGTAAGGGGAGCAGGCATACCTACGAAAAAAACGTGCATACCTACTTCATTGTTCTCCATTGTAATGGAACAAAACATGGCGGCTTAGCTTAGTGTACTTACACCTTATGTTAACAACATAGAGTTGAAATTGTAACACGTGACAGGAAACAAATATGGCGGGCACGGCACGCGACAGACGTCACGAATGCTTTGTTATTGCAGTTTATGCCTGCTCCCCTAACTTCCCTTCTCTAAGCGCAGAACGCGTATTTTGGGTATGCGTAGCGGTGAGGTACGCGGGCGGTGGGCGCGCGCGCGCTATGGGCCGTTCGTAAGTGCACATGCGCGAACTCATCCCCACTCCTTCAAAAGAGCGTCAAGATGTTTGCCGGAATCTAGGCCACAGTAATCACGTGATACCTACGTGCTTGATGTCAAGCCATCAAGCATCGCCCTTAGACGATCAAAATTTGATTAAACTGCCGAAAAATTTACGTGCTTGACAAGCTATGCCTGACCGTCGCGTACATGCAGGAAGGAGGCTCCGTCGCAGAATGTCCCTTTCGCAAAACGTCCTTTTCACAGAATGTCCCCCTTGAACCCCTATGAAAATCGCATAAAAGACAACTTTTTGATGTGATATTTTTTTTATTACCAGCCCCCCTAGCATGACCGACCAAACACGATATTATATCGCGTGATATAGCGTTTATCGACACCCAACTGTCAAAATCCATTGTCTTTGCGAAAGGGACATTTTGTGACCTGGGGACATTTAGCGAAAGGGATGCGGCATCTTAACCACCGAACTCAAAGCGATAGCCATAGCTATAGTCAAAGCATTGCTTTAGTGATTGTTTTGGCTATGGCTATCGCTTTGAGTTCGGTGGTCAGAATCCGTCAAAATACCGCATCGCCCGCGGAATACGCCTCATCTGTACAAAGCTTTATAGGTAGGTACTGTTCATTAATACGTACTTATTAGGTTTATTGAGTTGTATTTTCCCTTATCCAATAAAATAAAATAAAGACAGACAGGGACTGACGGACGGACGGATGGACTGAACGATCTTATGGGTAATCGTATAAGTTACATGGGTTCCTTGTTTTACTACAGAACCCTAAAAAAGCGGTCATTCAAAGGCAAGTTTGTACAACTGCACAATACACTACATATAAGCTAAGCTAACCATATTACATTAATATTATCTTCAACGTCATTTTTGTCGCCGCAAAAGATTATTAAGAATAAACACAGTTGATACTGTCAAAATCATATACGTATTTTTTTACGATGCTTCTCTTTGGTTAGACTTTGTACCACGTTCATTCATACTATACTCAACTGCCAGGAATTGGACAGCGCCATCTAGTAAATTTTTAAGGAACGTTGCCTGGAAAATCCCTCATTGAAGATTGTATTTAAGAAAACTTCCTTTTGTTTTCAATACAGGGTGTTTCAACCTGTAAAATGTTTTCACTTCTCAAGCTTACGCGCTCACTAGACATTAAATATAACAATTTTTAACGGATACTAGCGCGGTTTTATTGAAAGTACTTTGGTACCTAATTAGTAAATTACCAAAGTACTTTCAATAAAACCGCGCTAGTATCCGTTAAAAATTTTAGACCCGGCGGACATAAGCACTTAAGTCAATTTTTGCTCAAAAATTGAGTCACAATACGCGTATTTTTGTTCAATGCACCTACTGGAAAAAACACGTAAGTCACTGCGGCACATTACGTCTGTAACTCACGACTGTCCTAAATAAATTTATGTTTAATCGACTCATTTAATCTTCGATAAAAACCACTTATGTCTGACTTAAGTGGTTTTGACTGCCACTTTGACTTAAGTTCTTATTCCTTCCGGGTCTAGAATTGTTTTATTCCTATAAATGTTGTTTTTTATTTGTATGGAAAACAAAGTGGCAACCGTAGACGCAAATAGTGTTTTTGATAGTTAATCCCATTAATGGGCAAAAGCTAAACACAATTTAGGTTTAGGATTGCCACTATGCAGTTTATCATGAAAAAAAAAATTATTTTGAAGTGGCGGTATGGGTTTATAATAATATTTCGGGGTTATATGCGCGGTATTCTCAGTGGCGGTACCTCCATATAAGCCCAAAAGCCCGGCTTGCCCTAACAAATACTTGCTAATACTACTAATGAATCGTAATTAATTACAACAACACAATATTATTAACGTCTGTAAATTTTCATTAATCAATAAACACAAATTCAATTTTTAAAACAACTGATCGATAGACAAGTCGCTTAACTGCATTACTTTCTTCAATAAACCCTACAAAAATACGTTTATCTCCCTCGCACTCGTTGGCTTGCAACCGGGCTTTGCGATCTGTATATATCCGCTCTCTTCTACATCAACAAAAGTGCTACCGCATCACACACATACTGCTGTACGCATCTATAGATTCTATGAAGCCGACCATAAGCCGGCATGCGTCTGAACTTAGCGCAGTTTTGCGAGTTGAAGTTGTTTCGCAACAACAGAACAGAATCTGTGACAGACAACAGCTGTTTTGAAACAACAAGTGTTTTGCTTTTATTAGTGTTTTTGTGTTAAATATGAGTTTAAAGTTCAGTTTAAGGATTGATAATGGTCTCTTGTGATGGATTAAAATGTTTATTAACTGTGTGATCTGTGATTGTGTCTACGAGCCGAATCGATTCCAAGAGAAAAAGAAAATAACCCTTTTCTCCCAGTCCGGTAATAAACTTCTTCATTTGAGTATTTTGCACAGAAATAAAATTCTTGATCGTATCGTAATATTGTATTGAACTCATTTACATTGTTGGTTGTTCTTATAAAAATTTAAAGGTTAGTTTTGCTTCTTTTATTTGAACGACAAGAACGTTTGGTTGGAATTGCAGGATTTGAATTAGGTATCTAGTAAAATATCAGCCACGCTATAATTTTGTGAAATGATTTAGATATTAATTAAGAGTGACAAATTTTAAAAGGAAATGTATTTAACACCATAATTAAATTGGATAAAGTCACGCTATCTAGTATTTGTTTTCGAACAAATTTATGAATAGGGGTTGTAAGTGCTTTTTACGAGTTGTCTATGAATCAGTCTAGATGGCGCTGCGTGGTGTAGTATCGATATTTTGGAAAAGATCATCGTATAAAAAAAACTTAAATTAGTATCGAGAAAATTGTGAGATGCATTGTTTTTTTTGCTTGTATTGATATGGTGAAAAAATTGCTTGATTTGAGGCTTCGGGCTTGCCCTATTGTCTAAGCCTGGGCACGCCACTGGGTATTCTATCTGCGGGTTTAGGGTTTTTTTTGTAACACATTGATAATAATAATAATAATTTAATAATAATAATAATTTAATAATAATAATAAAAGAAATATCCTTATAAAGCCTAATAGTATCGGAAAATTATAATAATAATAATACCCTGAAAATCACCAGATTAAAAAAATAATATGACAAACTCCATAGTAGCAACCCTAGACCAAAATTACATTTTACCCATTAATGGAATCGACTATCGAAAACAATAGTCTATTTGCGTCCAGGGTTGTCACTTAGCAATTTGCGACACGAATAAAAAAACAAAACTGGTGGTGGTTTTCGGGGTTTATACTTATTTTCCGGGGTTGTATGGACGGTACCTATATGTACCCATCCACTATCTATAAGGCTTTTCAGGCTATTTCCAAACTCCCTGTATGTTAATGAGAGTAATATACACATAATGTCTCTCTCTCTCTCTGTGTGTGTGTGTGTGTGTGTGTGTGTGTTTGCGTGCACGGAAAACCACCTCTTCATTGTGTTTTATATTTTGAGGTAGGAATATATTTTAATCCCCAGGAAAACAATTTTCCAGTATTTTGGTCCGAAAATAGACTCATTTCAACTTGGCCCGTCGTCGCAGATGTTCATAGTTTTAAGCTGCATAACTTCGGTCTCGCATGTCAGTGCCACGTCTCTTATAATTAATCTTGTTGGGTAGGTATATCAAACTATTTTGTTTAGCAACCAAGAACTTTAGATCGTCCATTAAATGATTACAAAGTGCCGTGAATAGAGGGGAGGCAATTGGCTTTGGTTAAAAAATAAAAGGTATTTTTTTTATTTTTTTTTACTACAGATTAGGCCAATTTAAGAAACTAATTTGAATATTTTAACATTTGGTCCCGTATTTATTTTTTTATAAATATATTTGTCGAGCGGATATGGTCAACCGGAATGACGTCATTAGTGGCATGAAAGTTTAAGAAGAAAACCTTTGCCATCTACTTATAGAAAAAGAAAGGCCAAGTGTCATTAACTGTCATAATGACTTTATGGTTGTTTGTAAACAAATAAGTTACAGTTAATATTTCTTCTATTTTATTCATTTAATCCAGTTGTGACGGTTCTAGCCTACCTTCTTAATTTGCCGCAATAATTTTTGAGGTGGTTAAATTATAATAAAAATGCTTACCAGTGGAAACTCTGCTGAAAAACTTTGTAAAAACTGACACGCCCAATCTACCCAAATTGCGAAATGTATTGTATGTATTGTGTCTATTTTGGATGTAGGCTACATGGATGAAATTGTAACGATTGCTTGTGGACTGATAAATTTGCAGGATAACATAATAAACATTGTGAAAATATGTGCATACTTTATTTCTATTTACAAACATTTAATAGTAGGGATGTGGAAAAAATTACGATATAAGTTCATCGATATTTTTCGGGCGATATTAAATACTCTGATATATCGTTAGATGTTTTTACAATAATTTTTCCAAAACATTTTTTTGGTAATTACGTATGGATTCTAATAGTCGACACTATTTTGTCACTGAAGCATTTTGATTTTTTCCAACTTTGAGTCTTAAAAATCATCGTAAAATTCGTCAAATCGAGCCAAAATTTCGCGTAGGGGTTTATTTTGCTATTTTTTATGTTTTACAATACCTTAAAATTAGAATCCATTACTTAGTCATCGTCCCATTTCATCCCATTTTTTTCTGAGAAATATTACCTATATCGATATTTTTCCACTTCCACCTTCCACCATCCCTAATGCCAAGTTCATTGTCAAAATTGTCTTTGCACTTTTTTCTTTTTTTTTATTATGGCTGGGAGATCTGTATGTGATGACGTCATATGAAGGTCATTTGAAGGTTAAAGCTTTTTATTGAATATTATAAATATCTTTAAAAATATAGTCTTATTTTTAAATTTAATTAGTAGACACTGTACCGAAAGCTTATTCCTCGAAATGGTTTTGAGATTTCCAGTCATGTTCAAAAAGTTATCAAAGCCAATTCTCTGAAGTGCAATTTTAGTCAATATGCCATTCATCGAGTTAAAATTCAAACTTTAGATTAGAGTATCATAACATAACTTTGCTGGTCAACGACATGATTTTGAACTGCGTCGATAGAATACTTAACAATATTTGTTTAACAGTTTCGATCCCACAATAATTAAGGTATCAAATCAAAATAGAAAAACAACATTTTAAGGCAATCAGAAAATTTTGCGACTAACAGTTTTTGTATATGGAACACTGGCTGGATGACTATTTATTACAAAAAAAACACAACATTCCAAATTCAAATTTACCTCCACATTTTTTTACGAGCAAAATTAAAATATTTTCAAATGTGGACTAAAACCGGGACGAGTCGTTTGATCGACTTCAAATGGCTATTATGGATGGAGTACTTTCAAAAGCAACCATCTACCGTGAGCATAAAGAATTCAAGCACGGTCATCTAACTTTGGGGGATTAACAAAGAATTGGTCGTCCTTCGACGGCTGTTACCGAAAAAAGGGTGTAAAAAGCAGTAAAAAAATAATTCAAAAAAACAGACTATTTTAATACGAAGAGATTCAGCATACACTGCAGATTGGTTCGGTAAGCCTTCAAAAGATTTTAGGCGAGCACCTTTGCGTTCATAGTTTCAAATCAAATCTATAATATTTCATGACCTACCTGTCGCAACAACATTATCTAATATGTACTACATAATCTACTGTTTATACTCTTAGGCTCACAAATGGTTGTTTATATGGCGCTTCAAATAACTGAACGGTCCTAAAATAAGAACTAAAATCTTCATAAAGACCAGAAATCGGGCTGAAAGGATGGACTAAGAAATCTCGGTATACTTTACATAATTTTTAGGCGACGGCTACACGCAAGATAAATACTGTGATCCATCGCCATAGAGTAAATTTTAACCATGGAAAGTAAAATATTGAACATTTCATACAAATTACTTTCCATTGTTAAAATTTACTCTATGGCGATGGATCACAGTTTATTTGTGCCAAAAGAAGTAGCAATGTATCACTTTGTGAGTTTGCCGATTAACCAAGATTTACCCATAATATTTTCAGGATTTTAATTAAAGTGGTCTGAATTTATCTCCCATTCCATTTTTTTAATACTTAGAAAAATACTTTACAATAAATTGACAATTTGGAACCTTCACTTAGGGAAATGTACAACAATTTAAGTGATTTTTCTCGCAAACAGCGAAATTACCAAATGCTGGCTGCAAATGACATGATTGACATGTGTAATTATAAATAATACAGACCGGTTCGAATCCCTTGGCAAAAACAGAATTGTAGCTGTTTTAACCAAAATACTATTATAAGACAGCAGTGTGATGCAGTTGTCCAGGAAGTCCTAGAGCACTTACCTACCCACTCAGTGTGTGAGCTTGAAGTTTCTGATAATAACCCAACTAAACTACCCACTCAGTATGTGAACCTGAACCGGAGGTTCCATACACTTGTAATGATTTAAAAAACTCAACAAAAAATAAATGATAAAAACTGTTGTGAAACAATTATGTTCTGCGATGAGATGGGTAAGAATTTAGGCCAATTAATTTAGAAACACACCAAGGAAAATATTATTAATTATTATATGCCTGGGTCAGCTTTGGATGACTTGATGAGAATTATTGTTAAAAAATCATTTAATAAAAACACTAATTTTGCAAAATCGCAAAAATAGCAAATTATTGACTTTATTTTTCAGTGTTGTGTATGTTTGAATTCATCAATTACTCGACCTGTAGGTAATAATATTTTTTATCTCAAGAAAGTTATTTGTTGTACGACGTAATGAATGCAATATCTAAAATTTTGTAACAATGTACCTATATTGTTTATTATTTATACTATGCTACGATACCTCGACTCAATTTCTGTCGTATCGATATTTTTGATACAAATTGGCGTCGAATTTTTACAACATCACATCCATCAACGTTGTGTAGGTAGAGTTTGATAGATCGTCAAAATTATTTCTCTGGGTATAAATCAAAGATCAGATTTCCTTTTTGTTTTAGTAAAATTCAATAGTTTATTTTGTAATGAAGAATATATTTAAAATCTTAATTAGTTCAGCAATAAAACTCATTCACTTTATCAAAAGTATATTTATTATTACAAGTTTATAGGGTAAGTACCTATTTACTATATCTTTTTTTTCATTTATTGGGTCAACAAACGGTTCCACAATGTTTAATATATCAAAAAGTATACCTACTTACATAATTTTATTATGTAGGTATACTTTATATAGAAATAATTGTGAGACTAACACCGTTAACCACAAATAACTTTTAACAAATTGAGAGTACAATGTTAGTAACTAAACAAACTAACTAAAACAATCCATGCATGCCCCATTCAATATCTTTGTAATCCTAGAACCCAGTACACCAAAATAACATAAAATCTGGATTTTAGGATGCCTCAACATGTTTCCAACTTTCCGAACAATATTTGAATTCAAAATTACGTTCCCTGAATAAACGAAGTCATTTGAAAACAAAACATTGTTGTTTATTGGTAGGCTTTTGGAAGCTATTATCTGTCATAGGCAATTTATGAAAAACAATTTTAACAGTTTGTAGGATTCTTATTACATTTTGACAGTTATGGACACTTTCCCTGCCAATGAGGGCTTTTCAAAATGACAGAAAACTGTAGGCTCGATAGATGTCGTTGATAAAAAAGTATGTGTCATAGTAATATTTTTTTTACTAAGCTTTGAAGAGTACTCAGTCAAGTAGGCAGGCAGATGTAACCCTAAAATTTTCTCTTTGGGCAGATGTCAGCCAGCGAGCGCTTACATGCCTCTTTGGTATATGCCGTTTATTTTTAAAAGCCAATTTTGACACTTCTCTTTCCATCAACGCCATCTAGTGAGGCAAATAGTTATTATTTGTATTTATTAATGTCAGTTTGAAAAGCCTTCATTAGTTTCTTTTTGGAAGCGAAAAAGATTTCTTCATGAAATAGGTCTCAAACAAGTCTCAAACCTTAAAATGCGTTAGTGGCAGGTATCAACTATCTTACTTAATAATGTTTCAATAACCACATTTACATAGAAAGATTATTTAAATAAATAGATACTAATTAATATTAAAAGTATTTAAATTTGAATTTACCTATTATTAAGATAAAAGTGTTGTTTTGGTATTCTAATAATTATTTTAATGTTGTTTTTCGGCTTGATACATAAAAAAGACTTCATAATAAGTAGAGTTGAATAAAACTGAAACATGAAAAGGAAAATAACCTTCTACGTGTAACGTGATTATTTACAGACTTTAACCTAAGTGACACAAACTAATATCGATTGATCTGACCAACCGCAACATCTAACTGAAACTATTTTTAACAATTTATGAAACTGTTTTCTTTCCACAAGTATTTAAATTAAAAAAAAGAATCTACGGAGGTTGAATCTTTGTAGCGAACTTTCGTCAAAACCTTTTTAAACTTTAAACCTTTGACAATTCTTTTCTTTCTTTTCATTCCAAATTCAAAATATGAGTTGAAGGAAAACAGCCATTGTTTCAAAATTGGCGGCAGAAATTTGGAGGCTGTTCGCATCGTGGCGACAAACTTCGTGTAACAACATTGATTATACCAAGTTCTTAAACCATAAAACTGTTTTATTTAAGTTGTTCATTTTATTTGTTACTCATCGATAACGGCGACTGAAGTTTACTGAAAGTTTTCGAACAGCCTTCATTGAGTTAACCGCCATTTTCTGATGTCGCTCATACCGTTCATTTAATTAGTGTTTTTGGGGTGTTTTGTCTTGTCGCAACTGTTCGAAAACTTTGCACATTTGTTTTTAATTTCCTTTTTTTATTTTGTCTTAATCATTATCCATGAATTCATCGCTTGTTTTTTGAATGCCATAAAATATTGTCTATTGTTTTAATTATTCTGCACAGCATTAAAACTTTTAATTTTTCTTTTTTTTATTTTTTTTTATTTTACACATACTTAAGTATAATATTATGAATCTAAGATAAGCCAAACACCAATCTATTTTTTTTACCATACGAATACCCATATTATAATCATAACTATATGATAAGAAAAATGTAATCAAATAATTAAAAATCATTTTTATTCACTTTGAACTTTCAATGCCATCATCATGTATCGTAACGCAATTTCCTGTAGTAATTATATCTGAAACTGAAAATAACATGATTAAAATACCTTATAATATGTGCCTGCCCGACACTGTATTTTTCCAATAGCGCCATCCCTTTCTAACTGTACTCAAGCAGAGATTTGAGTTTGAGTTTTTCTATAAGTAATACGAGCTTTAGAGCTATGAAAAAATGCGGACTAGATTATTCTATAGTTCAAAGCAAGCAATTTAACCCAGATTTGACTAAGTCATTGAAATAGGTACCTACAGATGTAGATGGTTCTCTCACTATGACGTATTATGCACCATAATGCGTCATTTATTGCAAATTTTAAAGTTGTAAGTACCTACGTAAAGTACGAGCCCAATATCGAAAAAAACCGCAAATCAATTTACAGCATACTTACCTGTTTGGCACACGTAATCAACAAAAATTTTTAGACCTCAAGTAGGTACACGTGTGACAAATGGCTATCTTGGACATCGATTTGCGGTTTATTTTTGTGTACACCTATAGTACTTAAAGTATAGAAACCCAAATGATGGAGCGTGATGCGTGGCGTGTGCATTTGAGGGGCATTATGGTGGTGGCACTGTACTTCTACGATATTATGTTAAAATTAAATAAATAATATATGATTTCCTCAACAGGTATGTGTTCACCATAGTGAGTTATTTGATTGGCGTGTTCATTTTCGCCACCATAGTGGGCCAGGTTGGCAACGTCATCACAAATAGGAATGCCAACCGACTGGAGTTCGAGAGGCTGCTGGATGGCGCCAAAACTTATATGAGGCACCATAAGGTAATAGGCTAGCTGAGACTAATGGGCCCTCCAGATGCACAGGCCGGAGAGGCCGAGAGGGACGGAGTAATACAAAGGAAATAGAAAGTTGTCATATGTCCTTTTCTTTGTATTGCTCCGTCTCTCTCGGCCTTTCGGTGTGGAGGGCATAATAAGCTAAAGTATAAAATAATGAACTTTTAGTATTCTATTCAATTCTATATAAATTCTTGTAACCCCAGAATAAATGGTCAAATCAGCCCCCTACTCTCGACAGGATGCGTTTTTAATATTGTACCATATGGTACAAACGTATTTTGGTTTTAGGTGATTTTAATGACATGATTCTACTCACCTACCAATCATACAAAAAATTATGTGAGCATATTAATTACCTAAATAAATTTGTGTTTACCTAAATCTGCAAGTAGGTAAACACAAAGTAAACTCTACTTGCTTCGTTTGATTTGAAAAGTTAGTTCCATATAGAAGTTAATCATATTCATGAGTGTATAATAACTGGCTTTAGCTCCATATTACGCTTTCCGTTCAAAGCTTTTAAAAGCCAAACTAACTTGTGCACTTGTAACTAAATCTGATAGGCATTATGATTCCAGAATTCAATAGTAGTAATTTTATTTCGATGCTACAATTTTTATAAGACACTAAAAACGGACATAATACGAAGAAACGAAACCATAATCACGTATTGAAAACAGTTAAAAAAAACTTTATATTACATACGTATAGTTATTATATAAACGTACGGAGTAATATTTTGCATACCTACCAAAATTTTATCATAATTTCTTCACCAAAAATGCTAAAACTAATTTAGAAGTATATATTGTTGATTCCTTTGACTTCTGGCCAAACAGAAACTTGTTGCTTTTAAACTACATTCTCAACAGTTTCCAGTTTACTTATCCAGTTTCCAGTAACAGTTTACTTATGTAATTCAAGAAAATAGCTAAAAACAATTGATTTACTATGTTATGGTTCTGATAGTGGCATAAAAATCCAAAAAGTTGACCGCTGTGTTAAAAATTCTATATGTTCTACGTTCTCAGGTGCCTGGTGGAATGAAAAGAAGGGTGTTACGATGGTACGATTATTCGTGGTCACGCGGCAGAATCCAAGGTGGGGGAGACATCAACACGGCCTTAGGACTTCTCCCTGACAAGCTCAAGACAGAACTTGCTCTGCACGTGAATTTAAGCGTGCTAAAGAAGGTCATTAAAGAACAACTCATTGTCAAATTAAATTAAACGTTATTGATATAGTAGGAGACCCTATTCAACGTGAAAATGATACTGTGACAAAGGCCATCGAAATGCGAACTATTCAAATTAGTGTTTGTGTGAAAATTTCAATGTCTGAAATAATAATCAAATAAAAACCAAATCAAAACTTATTTCACATATTATAAAAATAAAATGTATTAAAATTCTCCATAAAAATATAACACTGCTCAAAAAATTAAAAATAATTATAGACTTCTAACATTGCAGGTCACTATTTTCCAAGAGTGCCAACCAGAGTTCCTGCATGACTTAGTTTTAAAAATGAAAGCTTATATTTTCACGCCTGGTGATTCTATATGCAGAAAAGGTATGATCTAAGAGTTTGCACAAATAAGTTTGATATACTAATTTACGTTCATCAATAAACCAAAATATCATCTAATTAAAAAATTATATCCCAAACACCAATTGTTTAAATACATCCCTTTCCATTTGTATTCCAAATTTTAATATTTTGCAGGTGAAGTTGCGAGAGAAATGTTTATCATAGCTGATGGTATACTCGAAGTCATATCGGAAACGGGTCGTGTACTCACGACCATGAAGGCTGGTGATTTCTTCGGGGAAATAGGGATACTCAATTTGGATGGATTGAATAAGTAAGCTAATAACAACAGCTATGAAAAGCTTATAATCGCATATTCATTAACACTATTAGTTATGAACATGTTTTGCTTTTTCACTCTTTCATGATCTTATTTTAAGACTTAATATAGCTTTTTTTATACTAGATGATATTTAATCCAAACTAATTTTGAATCGTTTATTTTATAATTAGGAGAACAGCAGACGTAAGATCAGTAGGTTATTCAGAACTTTTCTCATTATCTCGAGAAGATGTATTAGCAGCCATGAAGGACTACCCCGAAGCTCAAGATATCCTTCAGACCCTTGGTAGAAAACGACTACAAGAAGCCAAAAACATGTCTAGGAAGTACGCTAAAGGTACTTGTTACTCTCATAGATAAGTAATTGGTAAACATAACTCTATTTTCAAAGTAGCTTCTCGAACTGCTGCAGGTGACATAAGTCCAGATAAGCTTCCTGGAGACGACAGTGGACCAAAAAGGATTGTTCATAAGATAAAAAGCGATGTGAAGGTATACCATTATTTTATTAAATCAGACTAATTCTACAATAAAATGTATGATCTTTACGCATGAATAAATGTTTTTTTTTTTTGTTGAATGAGTATTGTTCTTTTTAGGGCATTCGCAATGCAATAAGAAGTAGATCTCGAGCAACTCGTCGTTCAGGGGAATCTTTAGAATTGCAGGCATTAGCTGGCGTTGAAAGAGCGTCAACTGATGGCAAAGTTTTACGAAGAATGGCAAAGGTTGAAAGCGATGACTCTCAGCCTCATAATCAAGAAGTTTGTATTCACAAAACAGTTTAATGATATTTTTGTTTCCTCAATTTTTGTAATTTTCTTTTCACTTTATAGGACATTAATGGAGAAACTACATCGGGAAGCAAAGATGGCGAAAAATGCATATCACCCATTGGAGCTGGTTTACCTTTACTGTCAAGACTGAAACTGCTAAAAGAAAAACAGGTAATGAAATATGAAGTTGTTGCCTAAGTAGATTTATCCCGTTTTATTTATCTACAATTAAAGGCCATTTTTCCTATAGGACCGGGAAGAGAAAGTAGCAAAACAAAGACACTCAACATCTTCCGTAGTGTCTATTCCTCCATCACAGCCAATACCATCAACAAGCTCTGCTCCTGATGGTGAACCGGAAGTCATAGGAGCTGGACTTCCTTTGATACAAAGGTTACTACTTCTCAAAGCTAAAGAAGAAAGAGAAAAGAACCAACTCACTCCAGCAACTAGTAATCAACCTTCTAGTTCCGACACAATAAGTCCAAGTTCAATCAAGAGTCCTTTAAGTCCAACTATCAAAACTTTAAGCCCTATAAGAAAAGGCTCAGAATCAAGTAGTCCAGGAAAACTTCAGAGCCCTACAACGAAAACTTCAAGAAAAAACTCATCCGGCTCAAGCGATGGAACATCTCGTCCTAAAGTAAGCTTTAAGGACCGAATTCTCCAAGTTCAAAGTGACGGCACAGCGGTGTGTCAACCACTAAATAAAGATATTAGTGAAAAACCGGCAGCGGTAGTAGAACCAACACCTAAAACGGAAAGTAATTTGATTTCAATACCGCATTCAGTTGTCAGTAAAATAAAATCACCAGCTAAAGTAGTTGGTTCTACATTTCGTGATAAACTTAAATTATTGCAAAGTGGAAATGCACATAAAGAACCCGATAGTTCATTAGAGCGTAGTAAGCCCCCTTCTGTAGAAAAAGCATCTTTAGAGGTGACACCATTACCAACAACAGATAGTAGTAGCAAAGAAGAGACAAAGAATAAAAAGCCTTGGACAAAACTCAAAAAAGCCTCTATATTAGGAGAATCAAAAAGTCAAAGTAAATCTAGTTTAGACGAGAAAAAAGAAACTGATAGTTTAACGAAAGAATGTAAAGATGAAAGTAAAACTGAAGCAAATGTAAATATTAGTGTGCCTATAGTAACTACGGGTGAGCTTGTTAAAATAGACAATAATAATCTCGAAGTTGATAGTGATAATGTTAAGCGTGATAAGCCTAAGATTTGCTTAACAGGCCCTTTGGAACCCGTCCAAGAAAAGTCTTTAGATTTATTAACATTAACGCCAAATAAAAGTGCAACAAAACCGACTGAAACTAAATCGGTTGTCAGTGGAATGTTGTTTCCAAAAGTAAAAAAATATAGATCTATAGATGATTTATCACCTGAGTATGGCGGTCTACCATTCGTCAAAAAATTGAAAATATTAAATGAAAGACAGAAACTAGCCGAACTTGAGAAAGTTGTCAAATATCGGAGCTCCAGCTTAGATTGCACAAGTTCTTCAGAAGACCTTTTATGCGACACGTTAACAAGAAGTCACTCTGAAGGTAGCACTATGGATAAAAGAAAGTTCAAACGGAAATCAACTGATTCCGGTGGTAGTCACGAATCAAATGAAACCCTGGAAAGGCGAACGTTGAAATCAATTTTAAAAAAATTGTCCGAAGACGTTACAGTTACACCATCTGAGAGCCCTGACCGAAGTAGTGAACTCCGAAGATTGATAAGGGCTCCTACGCTAGAAGGATATGCTGCGAGACATTCTAAGTTTGCCAAAAGCGTCACGTTCCATCGTCATACTTTACCGTCACCCCCCGGCAGTGCACCAGCCGATGTTAAATGCGATATATTCAAAATGCCAGAAAGCCTTACCGAAACCATTCCTCAGATTGCTCCAGCAGCAATAGTTGATACGGATCAAGATTCTGTTTTCGCACCAAATGAACCCGTTGACAACTCGCTGACAATCGATGAGGCTTTGATCAGTTCTCAAGACTGTGAGCTAGATATAAGAGCTGATTACAATTTACAACCAACGTTAGACCCAATTTATGATTTTAAATCATTAAGACCTGAAGAAATTAAAGTACCTTCAGAGAAACCTAAATTAACAATTATATCAGCAGTTGCAAATCAGAGAAAACTTTTACGGGGTAAGATTTAATTTGATAGTAGGTTAATGCATGTGGTAATGCATAACAAAAATAATGAGTACTAATTTTCAGGTTCCCTTGAAGAACAAGAGTACTTCGGTGAAGTTTTATTGGGAATAAAACAAGTTATACAAGGACATTTGCATGATGTTCAAGGAAAATTTCAAGAGAGGTAATAAAATATTAATAACAAAAAATATTAAAACTACAAGTAAATTTAGTACTACTTTACTAAATAATGACGTATTGTGTTTTTAAATAGGTTCAACAGCTTAGAAAATGAAGTACGAAAACGAGACGAAATCATTAGTCAACTACAAAAGCGTATTCAAGAACTAGAAAGGTTAGGTTTAACTGGCGTAACCACACCTACGCAACCAGGTGATACAGAAGAACCCATTGTGACAGAAGGAGAAAATGTTGAAGTTCAAGCTCTATCAAAGAACGGTAGCTCTGGTAGTGAAGCTTCCGGCACAGAAGAGGGATTTATGGTAAGCATTTAAAAACATTCGACACAGGCGAATACATTAAATCCTAAAATTAATCAATACTTATTATTACGTTTTTCAGAGAGGAGACTCACTTGACACAGTTTTCGCGAAGTCTCCGCCAACAGCGAGTGCCGATGAAGAGGAAAAAGAAAAAGACGTGGAAATGCCAAAACTTGAAACGATAGCATCTGAAGAATTGACCGATGACAAACTTTCAGAACTAACTGGTGGAATAGAACTAGGAAGATTATCGTATTCAGAACTACAAAGTTTAGCCGAGTCTTTATCTAACAGATCGGAGAAGACTTCATGCAGCAAAGACGACTGGACAGTCAGTAAATCAAAGAGGTTAGATTTAAATCTTGATGGAAAAGCTGGTACTTATTCGAGAAAAAGAGCGGCGAAATTGAGGCAAAGGAAGTCATGGGAAGATCAAAGTGACCAAGAGAGTATGGAAATGCAAGATTTAACTAGGTAAGTTTTCTTTAAATTCCCCTGATATTTTCCATAAAGACTAATTATATAAGTACTTCCGCGCATACTGAATGTACGTGCGGAAGCCTTAGAAGTGTATATATAAGTACTGTCTAGTAAATATAGTGGTAGTTACAGTACTACATATTATGTGTATATCATTGCTATAGTAATATACCTTTATGTCTTAACAATGAGTAATTGTAGTTTCTAAAAATAGTTAATAAAAACTTATTTGAATGTAGGTAGTGGTAATAGATAGTAAATCGTTGCATAGAATTCCCTACAGTCCTCAGTACGTTGAGTTGCTTTTGGTGTTTCAATAAATTAAGTTGAAGGCCATAAAACCAAAAGCAACGATTCTGTGCAGGCCAATGTCCCCACAAATGACATCCGAAGATCGGTCTCTCCTCAGTCCTGAACAGTCGAGCCTGCGCAGCAGCAGACGAGGCATCCATCCGTTCCACTTCTTCGGCACCCACCTGGATACCACCAAGTCCAAAATCAAGAAAACTCTATCTGTAGATACTGGGATGCATCATACTGGCAGAAATGAAAAAAGTAAGTTTCTCCCGGTTTACGAATCTTACTAAAAACCGTTCATTTCACTATCACAACACCAACATGTTTTTTCTAATTTGTGACGTTCCATAGGAAAATGTACCTTATGGAGGTTTTTAGTTTCAGAAATATGTTTTGTGAAATTGATGCAAAACTACGATTTATTTTATAGCTACTCATAATATGCTCAATTAGTTTCATATTTTTTTATTAAATTAATATGCTCAATTTTGTACTTTTATTTCTTTATTTTATGAAAGTCACTAGCTCAAAAACAACAAATTGTTGTTAAACTAAAAAAACTATGTTACCTATTGAGGTAACATAGTTTTTTTTTCCTGAAAGTGCACAATTTCGATTAAACATTTATTACTTTACAACATATATTTTCAAAAACTAATATCTCCATAGCTACTCATCTAATAACAACGAGGATTATCCATCTTTCTTACTTAAGGCGGCTCTTGGTGAAGTGACAGCTAATGATTTGACTCCCCTCACCCTGCCACCCTCTACATTACTTCGCGAGTCATTTATTAGCGACATCTATTAAAAAATTTGAAAAACTAAGATGTAATTTATTACCGACATCTATTAAAATTTTTGAAAACTAATGCGTAACCTACACAAAGCTTGGCCAAAATTCACGGACCATAGAAAGTTGGAGACACGGCAGCATGGCATTGTTAAAATATTAAATTTTAATTTTATGTAGGTAAATTGAAGGTAAATTGTTTTATAAAAAAACAAGAAATCAGCAATGTTCAATCAATCAGCCGCAATTTATATTAAAATTAAATTATGTATGAAGTCAAGTCTGTTTCATGTTTTAGTAATTTTACTGTTTTGAAGTGAAAACTTCTTTAGCGGTGTTGTACGCTTTTTGTAATGGGGAAAAAGTGCTAAACTCGCGTCAGTAAGAATCACGTGGCTGATAGAAAATGCGTGAGACGGATGTGACGGATGAAGAGTAGACAGCTGGCGGCGGAAGTATCCCCTACTTTCAAGTGTAATCTCTTTCTACGGGGCGCGTTGAAAATGGCGGCGCATCATTTTAAGACGTAAACACTTGTGTCACCAGCAACGCACTAATTTTGAAAATGGAACTAATAGCAGCGATCTCTTCGATGATGAAAAGTCTATACTTATTTATACTCTGTGACTATAAGTTTAAATCGTAGAATGCGTGCATGTAGAAATTAAAAAGGCCACTGGCGCAAAATCTTTAGAATTTTTCTCTAATTACAAACTGATTGAATTGTGTGACTGTATAGTAACAGGAAAGAAATAATTTTAATCCTTTGCCGCTAATTTCAAAATATCAAAAATGCACAACGTTAATATTCAAGTTTCCACTTCTGCCGGCACTCCCGGAGTGCCAACCGATTTTTTCACATTTTGCATAGTACTTATACTCGTAACTAGGTACGTCTTATGGTCATGCTCACTTTAAACATTTCTGCGGTGGTGTCGTGTGAGGCGGGTCGTTACGTTCCCTCAAATATGGTTGAGCGAAACGATGGCTGGTTCATGCGTCATGCTCGTGAACGGATGCTGCCAGTGGGAATGGGTCTGCTTCTGAGTACCGATCTTAACGCATATTGAATTGTAAGAATTGCGTTTTTTTCATTATTATTTTTTATATCTTGTATCAAGTGTTTTTTGGTAAATATTGCCTACTTAGGAGTAGCAGACAAAGTGATTTCCCAACTAGTTGAAAGTTATTTACTCTCACAATTACCTATCCATTATATAGTAGGTAATTAACTTCAACCTACCTATTGCGTGTAAACTTTTGTTAATTATTGTGTAAATGACCTCACTTTAAATGTGGAGGTCATTTTTAAATGTTGACGACTCTATGAAATATACAGGGAGAAAAAAGCAGCCCTTGACGAGTTTCTTGCCGGTTCTTCTCGTTACAAGGTCTCCCGCTTAGGGTTTGCGAACCGATGGGGTAGCTTCTATGATATTCACAAGTGCTTGTAACAGCCTAGACTGAATAAATGATTTTTTGAATTTTGAATTTTTTGAATTTATTTCAAAGGTTTTTTTATAGTGATCGCGTTGCGCGTAGACTATTGTATGGCATCATTGAAATGATGATGTTAGTTCCTTTTTCCAAATAATTTTAAAAAATCGTTTTTTTCGGAAAGGAAGTATTTTGATTATCTACTTACTACATTTTTCGTGTTTTTTCAATTTAATTCAAATGCATTTACTAATTTTGTTGACAACTACATTTTGTTTATTGATGGTGTAATATATTGGTATTTGTTGGTAAAATAGGTATACGCAATAATAAACATTATCATCAGAGGAGATTAATATTTCTGGTAAGTATAGTAGGTACTTTATAATCTAACCACTACGAAAAAAATATCATAGAATCTAAAACCTATATCGATTGACGAAGTTTGAGGCCTGAAATCACGACCGTTTAAAAGATTTCAATAATATAAAATATTTTTTATAAATTATGAAGTTGGATAAACAACAGTAATATGAAAAAGCTTTTGACGTAAGTAGGTACTAAACAAAACAGGCTAACTTTTTTTAAGTTGGTGTGCGTTCACTGCGTCTAAGTAGTAATAAAAATTAGAGAGTGCCCCCCCCGCCCCGGCTTTTGTGTCTGCCAATTTACAATTTGCCATCATTTCAGATTGATTAGGCCTCATACAAAACCGGCCAAGTGCGTGTCGGGCCACACGCAGTAGGGTTTCGTAGTTACCATATTCCATGCCTCATTTAATACCACGTCATTTTTCATCTGCAAAAATAACTTTGTTTTTCATAGAGTTTGCATAAATGACAAAGTTATATTTGCGGTTTTGGAAAATATGTTATATCTCTAAAAATAATTAATATATCTCATTCAAACCAATTTTAGTTGAAAGTGTTTATTAAGATCTACAGCATACATTTTTTTAGATTTTTCACTCTCTTATTTTAAAAGTTAGAGGGGTAAACACACATTTTACCACTTTGGCAGTGTATATCTTTCATACGGTTGACTTAGAGAAAAATAGTCTTAGAAACCTCAATGTCATTTTTAAAGACCTATCTATAGACAATAGACACCCCGCACGCATAGACGAAAAAATTTTTTTCAGTTTCAGTTCCATGTATGGGGATAATAATCTTAATAAAATAAAGGGATTTATATATTTAAGATAATAATCTTAAAAATATAAATCCCTTATCTTTTATTTTTGTGTAATCATCGTAATGCGGTTCACAGAATACATGTACCTACCAAGTTTTAACTGTGTAATTCTAATAGTTTTGGAATAAAATGGCTGTGACATACGAACGGACAGACAGACAGACAGACATGACGAATCTATAAGGGTTCCGTTTTTTGCTTTTAGGCTACGGAACCCTAAAAACGTGCTAATAATCCAGAGCCTGTAGCCAAATGTCACATTAAAATTTTCGCTATCACTTCACTACGAAAAATGTATGAATTAAGACTATAATCCTTACATTTTTCGTTTGATTCTTAAATTCGATTACTTACTTACATTAACATATGATTTTAAAATTAGATTGTTAACGAAACCTTAAGAGCAGGTTCACATGACAAGCGCTTAACGCGAGTTTTGATAAAGTGCACGTTGAACGCTGCGCTAGCGCTCGACTGTTGTCAGCGCGCGTCAATGCGCGCTTATATTATCGAATCCAAATTCGAATCCATCGAATTAAACCAAATTATTGAATCTGAAAAAAATTACCGCGCGTTGAGCGCTTGTCATCTGAACGTACCCTATGTCATTTCCATACAGTTTCAAAAGCGAAGCGATAACGATTTGCAAATATTACTTTGACTAGGGGGTCTGATGAGAAACCCTATCGATTGGTATCGTAAAAATATATTTGGTGGGTTCGATTCCTGGATGAGGCAAAGTATTGGGACAGCCTATAGATCGCGTGATGCGTTTTATCGACACTTGACTGTCAAAACCCTTGTCCTTAAAAGTAATAAATGTATATTATTATGGCGTTTCAGTGGTCACTGGTCAATGGTCATGCTAGGGGGGGCAGGATGGTATAAATATTCTTACCTATACCCTACCTGCATGCATCCAAATCTGTTCAGTTCAGGCATTTAAAAAGTTGTAGTGAAATAAATTAACTCACAGTCGTGTGATTTATTACCTACAAATGTTTGATTTGAAGACTCATATATAGTATTGTATAGGTAGGTATTTTATACTAACCGTCCTTACGCGTAATTTTTATATCTATGGCAAAATAATGCATCAGAGGGCCTATTACAAAACAAAAAAGAAACCGATAGTCGGACGCAATTCGTCGTTCAATTTACTTGATATTGAACCTTATTGGTGAGGAAATAGTGCCACGGTGTTGGACGAATATCGTACGCTTATCGCGATGCTTTTTTGTAATAGTCCTTCAGTTCGAAATGAATTTTCAAAACATAATTGTAACATTCTGACAGTGCTAAAGCAAGGCTAAAACAAACGAGCGAGACATAGAGAACTGTGTAGCTGTCAGTGGGAGCATGAGCGATACGTGTTCCCCGTCCGAGCGCCGGTGGCGGTCTGCCGCCCGCTCCCCTCGAGGGCACCCTCTATCAAAAATGTATCTGAATTTTTGAAAAATTGTCGCGAAAATCCCATAAATGGTCTTTTCGAAAATGTCTTTCGTGGAATTTGTAGCATTTTTTCTCCTCTATCGATTGGTGGTAACGAGATTTCCATAGGACTCGTAGTTACGGAGGAGATGCACAGAAACAAAAGTGTTAGTCGATTTTATTTATGATATTTTTGGCATAATGTAAAATATTTTTAACAAATGTTAATCGTGGAATCGATAGGCAAAATGTTGAAGATTCTTATGGTATATTTACTTTGTTTTAATATTCATTAAATAAAGAGGAGATAGAGAATGAAAACCTACTAAAAACCACGTTTTGCCAGTACAACGGCCTTAACCGTCTGTATTGAAATTAATTTTCTACTTGTTCACTATCTCGCTTCTATTTTTTTTACAGAACCAATCAGGCCAAGGCATCGCAAATTCAGTCTGGGATCGTTTTTCGGATATAAAAGCGGGGCCCACAAGCCAGCTGCTAACTGTAATGAAGTTGTCCTCGACATGGGCAGCGACTACAGTTGGAGTGATGCGTTAGTATATTTCATTGATGTTTCTCAATTTGTTAATAGGTATGCGAAATCGTAGGTTTGTGATGACAAAGTTGTATGTTATGTTTAAAACATAACATACAACTTTGTCATCGTTAAACGATACAAAAGTTTCAGGTCCGGTTTAAAAAAATATCTGTTTACTTTGAAAACCTTTTGCAATGTTATTAGAAACCTTGGTGTTTTTGACAGAAGCAATAAATTAGAAACTTACAAGGAATCATGTAATGTCACAACTAAGTGGCATAGTTGTTTCCTTTGTAATATAGGTTTTCTCACTCACACACCGATTCGACAACATCACAATATCCATATTTATTACTAGAGCGTCAACGTCATCGAGCAGCGACTCCGAGTCACTCCCGCGGACGCCCATGTTTGAAGAGTTCGTTGAGAACAACTCCCGCAGAGGGCGAGCTAGCAGCTCCAGTCACAGCAGTGTATCACCGATTAGAGGTATGATAGATAACCGCTAGAGTAAATAAATGTAACTATACAGATCATCTAAAAACCAAAGCAACAATAATTATTAGACATTAGAAAAATGTTTCCGATGCATAAATCCTCCTTTCTCATAACGTGGTAATCTTTATGGCCAAATACTCTAACGGCCAAATACTCAAACGAATCTTAAAGTTAAGGCCACCTTAAATTCAAGAAAGTTGTCAGATTTTACAGAAATTCAATGAAACTGAGAGCTTCCTTAATGTTAAGGAGACCTTAAGATTTAAACTAAGAAGCCTTTGAGTATTCGGCCATAAGGCTCGTATTAAACTCGTTAGAACCAAACTCAAACTCAAATTTCTGCTTAAGTACAATTAGAAAGGGATGGCACTATGCAATGAATAGCACCACATCCCTTTTTAACTGTACACTCAAGCAGAGATTTGAGTTTGATTCTATAATACAAGCTTGGATTCTTGAATTAAGGAATTCTAGTGAGATTGGTTGACAGTAAATAAGTAAAACTTAAATATATATATCATATTTTATTTCAGGGAGTGGGGGAGATTGGGAAGTAATGATGTTAGCTGATGAGCTGGAGAAGAGGGAAAGAGAGAGAGAACGCGAGGAGGCGAGAAGACCACACTATCCAACCACGCTAAGAGACTTGGAAGAAGTAAGTTCATATAACTTTGGACGAACAGCAAACAGTAAAAAATAATTTCAATAAAAATGGCAGATACACAAGCTTAGTGTGAATAAATTACTTATATAAAACTGAAAGGAACACCTAAATATATATTTGCAGACTTTGTTTATCATAATAATCTTACAATTCCTGGTGGTTCTAAAAAATACAAACAATTAGTAAGTACTTAAAAGAAATTGTAAACCGTCCAACAAGTAGGTAGGTAGGTGTTACTAAATTCTAATATTACCGTCTGGGTAAAGAATTAAAACGTCCCCCAGTAACTGTAGACTACACATAAGTTTAAAATTTAAGTACCTATGTGTACCTATAACTTTTATTTGAACACTAGCAGCCGCCCGCGGTTTCACCCGCGTGGTTCCCGTTTCCATGGGAATATCG
Organism: Agriphila geniculea; assembly: GCA_943789525.1. Lineage (NCBI taxonomy): Eukaryota > Metazoa > Arthropoda > Insecta > Lepidoptera > Crambidae > Agriphila > Agriphila geniculea. The sequence goes on along the minus strand of OX038889.1, from coordinate 8,049,451 downwards.
GGATAGAAAGTATCCTATGTTTTAATTTAAGCTATTTACTATCTGTGTGCCAAATTTCAAGCAATTCCGTTCAGCAATTTTTGCCTGATTTAGGAACAAACATCCAACCCACAATTTCTCACGTTTATAATATTAGTAGGATTCATGTGACGTTTCCCTTTCAGGAGTCTGACACCCCCCAACGCGAAGACAGTCCTGACGAGTTCTCCAACAACGACTCGAACTCGTCTTCCACCACGCATTTGCTGTCGCAGTCCATCAGCGACCCCTCGCAGCGGTCGTTGGAGACTTCTTTCACGGAAGCCAGCAGCAGATCCGGGAGGGAAGTGAGGCAGCAGCGAATAGGATCGCTTGTGGAAGAGGTGAACTTCAGTATTCATTTTTTTATTCTGACCTTGGACCTTGGATAATAATCCCAAGCTAGAAGATAGCCATAATAGTCATGTAAAGGATTTGGGCTTATTGGTTAAAAGTAGTAGCAAACTGAGACTTATCTGGCACTATTTTGTTGTTAAATTAAATATTAGCTCAACCAGTTGCCAGGGGACGTTTTAGTATCTAACCTTACGTTGGGTTACTCTAAATATTGATAATGTTTTTTTTCTTAAATCTTTTCTATTCTTTATTATGTATGCTTTTGACATTTAGTTTTGCCTTGTAAAGTGAAGATTTCTTTTTACCGCTCTCTCGTATGATTCAGTACACATATCTCAACATATTTAATTCCAATCTCTTATCTGTTTTCATGCCTGCAGTCAAGACTAGATCCAGCACTCCGTCAATCCAGAGGATTGATCCTTCGCGCCGCGAGCCTCGACCGCGAGACCACACCATCAGCTTCCCAAACTCGCCGTTTTGGATCCCTAAAGAGCTCAAGTACAGATTCCCATAAAAGACTCTGATCCGTTAGTTCACACGGACCAGAAGCAAGGTCCGATGGATTTCGCGAAATATATACAAAAAAACTTAAATGTGATTCACAAACAAAGAGTTTGAGTTTGCATGCTAAAAGAAAATTGAGCGATTCCTGTGAACGGGAAAATTTTAACGAAAACAGTCGTAATCGACAAATGACTACAGCTCAAATTAGAAATAAAAGTAAAATAACTAAAGATAAGATTGAAAGTGTGAATATTGAACCCCAACTCAAACATACTGATAAAAATTATAATAAATCTAAAGGAAACGGTACAGGCCATATCAACAAAGAGAAAGAAGTCGAATTAATAAGCCCAGAGAAATCTAATGCACTCAACTATGAATCTAGCAATGTATCTAAAAATGAATTTGAAAGTTCTAATAAATATGACAAAGGTGCTCTAGAGAACAAAAATACTAAAGAAAGTGAATCTTGTGTAAATGAATCCGTTGGTGATGAAAACCTACGAGAAATTGAAATGGAAAATGTAAATGTAAATGAAAGAGAGACAAGGGTTGTGGATAACGAACGAGAGAATGGTTTTAGCGACCGACACACAGTTGGTGGTCAATTATTGGTGGTAGTCATCTTAATGTATGAAGACATGGAGTACTTAATATTTTTATTAGTAGATTAGAGTTTAAGGAGATTGTAAATACAGGAGTTTAGTTTAGTCGTTTTATGTTTCTGTCGTTTTTCAAAGTTTTTTAATGTTGGATCGGGGAGTCGTAATGTGTTCAAAAATATCCCAAATTCTAACTAAATACCTACTTAATTTTAAAATAATTTGCCGATACGTAAATTATTTTTTGTATGAAACAGCTGATTTATCTCGCGGTTTCAGAGTTGGTCCCATAAGTCCCGAAGTTGTTCAGTTTGATGGTCTACTTTACCATATTGGGCTTTTTAGGTGTTTTCTTATAACACGTTGTATAGAATGTTTTTACACAACGACCGACATAAGTATATCTATTCTTCTTTTAACATGGAAGTAAATGGATTAAAAACATTACTTTTCATAATTATATCCGCAATTCAACATTCGACATCCACTGCTGGATATATAAGCCTTCCCCAAGGATATATATCTACAACGATCTCTTAATATGATCTCATAATATTATTGCATTTTATGGAATTTCAGCCCATATAAAGCTTTCAAGTCAGGGTTAAAAATATGATAAGTAGGTATTCAAGACTTTTCCTAAGCCAAAATCTCAAACTTCAAAATACCTAAAATTAGTGGTTCAATGGAGTGTCATAGTTACCTAAATTAAATATCTCTTGTTACTTCTTCTTAGTAATTAGAATATTTTTTTTACTATAATATCTAAGTGAATTGTTAATTTATTTAAATTATCTACCATGATAAAAAATTCTTATTGTGATATTTTATTTTGATTATTCATAGATTTTAAGTGTTTATTCGTATTTAAAGTATAGTGTCTAGATGTCTCTATATCACACAATGTAAAAATATTAAATAGAGATAAAATAAAAACGAAATTATAAGAAAACTATTTCTTAATACCAATACGAGCACAATATTAATAAATTTATAAATATTGTTTTGATTTATCAAATAGGTAATTAAAGAACTAATTAATTGTAGTTAGGTATTTATATGAAAAAAAGAACATTTAATGTCCATTATTGAAATAATAGTGCCAAAATTGATACTCTGTAGATAATTTTCAAATATTAGATGTATAATTATTTAGATTTTCTTAAAATAAAGTGACGCTATCTTAAAAACTGTAAATAATAAAAATATAGTTTAAAATGTAAATCTCTTTAAAATCCTGTAGAGATATTATATTATTATTAGTGAGATATAATGTAAGTTATTTAAATAGAATATAGGCAAAATAAAAAAAAACTTCGTTATTAACAAAATAACTTTTATATATTGTGAGTTTATAATTTTCTTATGTACCTAAATATTTTTTTAAATAATGTTAAATTGGGGTTTTTATCGATAATCACGATATGTTATCTACCTTTTTTTTCTCAAATTTTACTCATTATTCAATCGAATTTTGTGTCATTTTTACTCATAAGTACTTACTGTAATGTAAACATTAACATCAATAAAAAATACAGTATCAGCACAGCATTTTTTTTGTAAAATAATAAAACTTATTTTAATGGATCGAACCCGAAACGGTTTAGTCGACAAATGCCAACTTCTACAAATGCCAACTTAGTTTAAAACGCCAGATTCTATAAATGTCCAATTCTACAAATGCCAACTTCTACAAATGCCAAATTCTACAAATGGTACAGTCCCTAAGAAAATAAGGTCAAAATTTTTCATTACATGAATTCACTTGGTACAGATGTTACTTAGGTAAAACTGAGCTGATTTAGCTTGGTAGCCATCCGCCCCCCCTTAGCAGGTAGGGGGGGTGGCATTCAAAGTTTCGCGCCGCCGCGATTCAGATAAAAAATCATATCTCCTTCAATATACCCACCACTTCAAGTGTGGTATCATTTTATGGTAAAACAGGGATGAGGGATTCATTTCTTAAACTTACAATATACAGTTTCATAGAAAAAAACGTGTTTAAAAGGTAAAATATTGACGATAGTATCAAAATCAGTTTGCTATTTTTTTATTAAACTGTCAGTATCTGTGAAAATACTAATGTTGTGCAAATAAAAAAAATACTACCTTAAAGGACACTTATTAAGCTTTAAAAAAATTATACTCGTTTTATATAGTTAACGTACAATGTCTATCTGAAAAAAAATCTAACATGGTATGAGACGCTGTTTCCCAACACTAACAAATTGCAAGTATAAGTTGTTTTTATTCATACAAAATGTATAGAATGCAAACTTAACTTTATGTCAAGCATGACGATTTCATTTTTGAGACATTTGATGTACAATTTATTAGAAAAAAATATATATTGAGGAAAGTATCAAAAATCGATTTGCAATTTTTTTCTTTCAACAGTTAGTATCTTTGAAAATTCTAATTTTGTGCAAAAGAAAAAAATACTACCTTAAAGTAAATTTATTAAGCTTTTAAAAAATATATACTTTATATACAGTTATTGTATAATATCCAACTGAAAAAAATCAAACATCGTATGCGACGGAGTTCCCATGTGTTTCCAATTGCAACTATAAGTTGGTTTTTTCATACAAAATGTATAGAATACAAACTTAACTTTGGTACTTCGTTGTCGCTTATGTTCTTTCGGTCTTATAGTCTCTCTCAACTATCTTACGGCAGACCGTAATACATTTTGTATGAAAAAACCAACTTAAAGTTGCAATTGGAAACACATGGGAACTCCGTCGCATACGATGTTTGATTTTTTTCAGTTGGATATTATACAATGTATCAGAATACATACTTAGATCTTCTTGTGGAAGTCATAACGACTATAGAAAATAATAGACAGACTTGATCTCAGAATCAGCAGGTCACAAAACACCAACGCGACGTGGCGTCAAAATTTTTTTCAAAATTCAAAATAATTTATTCAGTCTAGGCTGTTACAAGCACTTGTGAATGTCATAGAAGCTACGCCATCGGTTCGCAAACCCTAAGCGGGAGACCTTGTAACGAGAAGAACCGGCAAGAAACTCGTCAAGGGCTGCTTTTTTCTCCCTGTATATTTCATACAGAGACGTCAAGATTGAAAAATGAGCTCCACATTTAAAGTGAGGTCATTTTCCATCACAATAATTATCAAAAGGTTACACACAATGGGTAGGTAGGTTAAAATTTAATATCTACTACATTCAGATAGGTAATCGTGAGACTAAATAACTTTCAACTAGTTTAGAAATCACTCCGTCTGCTACTCTAACCAAAAACACTTGATACAAGACATAAAAATAAAAAAGCAATTCTTACAATTCAATATGCGTTAAGATAGGTACTCAGAAGCAGACCCATTCCCACTGGCAGCACCCGTTCACGAGCATGACGCATGGACCAGCCATCGCTTCGCTCAACCATATTTGAGGGAACGTAACGACCCGCCCCACACGACACCACCGCAGAAATGATTAAAGAGAGCATTACATACTTAGGCTACCCATCCTAAGGCACTGAATTGAAAACTAATATCCAAAAGCTTTTCATAGGCCTTTACTTACAAATCGATTACTTACAATCGAATTTAGATCTTAAATCGACCCAGGCAGGAAAACGACCTTCCACATTAAGTCTAAATATCAAACCATGTTTAAATTATAATAAGTAGGTACCCTAGGCACATAGGCATACAAATATATCGCAAAAATTAAACTATTGTTGCATTAAGAGTTTTTATTCACGCTTGTGCAGAAAAATGGAATAACAGGCCTTTTTTCATACAAACGAGGTAATCTTAAAGCTTTGGTTCTTCGCCCAGGATTAAACGAGGTGTGATCTGATGATGGCAATTTTAAGAATGGATGGCGGAAGTCCATAGTGCTAAAGAAACCTTATGGATTAGATGAGTCGTTTAGCTCTGGGTTGAACTTAAAAAAATAACAAGCGAAAATTAAAAAGTATGGAAAATGTAACACTAAAAACTGTAGACGGTCTCTGGTATAAACGACTCTTCTGATCCGTTTGATTTCTTTAGCAAATTAAGCCTCCTCCATTCATTCTTTAAATTGCCATCATCAGATCACACCCTGTTTAATCCTGGGCGGAGAACCAAAGCCTTAAGAATACCTCGTTTGTATGAAAATAGGCCTGTGATTCCGTTTGTCTGCTCACGAGTATATAAAAATACTCAATGTAACAATAGTTCCATTTCTTGGATATATTTTTATGCCTAGGTCCTTAGGGTACCTACCTTACCTACCTACCATAATTTATACACTGTTTGAACCTTACACTTATGTGGTAGAAAGTTTTCCTGATTGGTCATTCTGAAATCTTAAGTTTTTTGGCGCCACGTCGCGTTGGTGTTTTGTGACTTGCTGATTCTGAGATCAAGTCTGTCTATTTTTTTCTATAGTCGTTATGACTCCCACAAAAAGGTCTAAGTATGTATCTGACCGTAAGATAGTTAAGAGAGAGTATAAGACCGTAAGAACATAAGCGACAACGAAGTACCAAAGTTAAGTTTGTATTCTATACATTTTGTATGAAAAAACTTATAGTTGCAATTGTAAACGTTTGGAAACTCCGTCGCATAAGGTGTCCGAATTTTTTTAGAAAGACATTGTGCAATAACTGTATATAAAGTTTTTATTTTTTAAAAGCTTAATAAATGTTATTTCAGAAACTATTTTTTTTATTTGCATAGCATTAGTAATTAGTATTTTTACAGATACTGACTGTTGAATACAAAAGTAGCTAACTGATTTTGATACTATCGTCAATATTTTACCTTTTTAACACGTTTTTTTCTATGAAACTGTATATTGAAAGATTTGGAAATAAATCCCTCATCTGTGTTTTACCATAAAATGATACCACACTCGAGGTGGTGGGTATATTAAGGGAGATATGATTTTTTACCTGAAGCGCGGCGGCGTGAAACTTTGAATGCCTCCCCCCCTTATCTGCCAAGGGGGGGCGGATGGCTACCGAGCTAAATCAGCTCAGTTTTACCCAAGTAACACATCTGTACCAAGTGAATTCATCTAATGAAAAATTTTGACCTCCCCATACATTAAGTGTTCTTAGGGACCGGACTAAAATGCCAACTTATACAAATGCCAACATTTAGTTGTAATATTTTCAATCACTTTTTGATATATTTTTGCTGTACTAGAAACGAAGACTAGAAATTATTTTTAATTTGACATTGACATTTAATTTTAATTTTCTTTATTAGACACAACAGAATACAGTCATGAAAGAACATACCGAATGATGATTTCACGGTGAGCGTCTTTAAATGCTGTCAAAGGTTGAAAACTTGGTACTATTCCACTAAAAAAGTATGTTGGTTCAAAAATGAACAAAAAACTATAATAATGAACTCATAAGTAGGTATTAATCTTTAACGTTTTCCTTAATAATTTTGATTTCTATACTCTTGAAAAAAACATCTCCAGAAAAAAAAAACATGGTTTTACATGTCTTTTTTTTCACGTTAGAAAAATAACAGTTTTTACAACACTAGTCTAAGGGTCCCCCCATACCTACCGGTTTCTTTTCTTTGCTTTGCTGTTCGGCAATGGAGCGCCGGCCAAGAGGCTTTACGTAAGATAGTTGTCACATTGGTTCTTACTATAGCAGCAATGTAGCTGCAATTTCTGTCAGAGTTGATTTCAACCCCTTATGAGCGCGACGTCTAAAACGCAAAATGTCTTAGTAGCGAAATTCCTAAAGCACATAATGCCTGGAAAGTAGAATACCTAAAACGCAAAATGCCTTAGTAGCACAATTCCTGAAGCTCATAATGCCTGATTCGTATAATGTCTAAAACGCAGAATGCCTAAAACACAAAATGCCTTATATGCTAAAAGACTAGAATCCAAAACGAATAAAATTCGTTAATTCTAAAATCTTTTGATGATTAAATGTTTTTTTTTTAAGAATAGCAGTTCCATATTTATGTGATCCTGGTACTTGGAAATGTATCCAATCAGTTATTCCTATATGTTCTAAGAGTGTAAATGATCGGGAAATGTACCTTTTGAGACCAGTTACATTATGGGAAGAGAACGTTTTGAACCTGAAGGATTTAAAAATGTCTACGTAGACAAAGTGGCGGGCGGCCACTAGAGTTCGTATAAAAATTAAAAGTATACTTAATCAATACAATTACATACAAATTGCTTTTTGAGCGTTGTTTAGGTAATGTAAGTTTTAGGCATTCAGCTATTTAGGCCAATTGCTTTTTAAACTTTCTGCATCTTAGGGAATATCAGTTTTAGGCATTTCGCTTTTAAGCCAAATTGCTTTTTAGACATTGATTTTAGGCATTTTGCTACTTGGCCATTTTGCGTTTTAGACGTCGCGCTCATAAGGGATTTCAACAAGGTTACAAAATAGCCCCTGATTTTACCTTTGTTACTCTGACAGATTTCTTCTTCTTCTTATTTTTATTATGGCAATCTACTTTCCTCTTGGAAGTAATTTTTGCCAGTGTCATGTTTTGAATAGTTCAGTATTTCTAGTAGATTGTTTCAGTTTACATTAAAATGCGGGTGCATCACATTCCAATGCTGCTTGGAGCATTTGGCAGCAAGTATATCAAGACAGTTTACTCGGTAAGTTTTGCCGAGATAGCGACCACTACAATAAAAGTCTCAGCTTCACACAACCAAGATCGTGCCTATTTCGGTTATCCCACATATTGTTCAGTTGCGTAGACACTTGTACCACAAAACTGCACCAATTTTAAGACACAATATCCACTATGAATCAATTTGCGAATAATTAGTCGCCGAACTGAACTCGACAAAATCCCGCCAAAAACTCCCTGACAGATTTCAGGGAGCAGGGGGTGAGGGGGCCCAAGAAGCTTATACCTCCAATGGAGATTGCACCGGCTAGTGTCATAGTGAAGATAAAAAAAATTACCTTGAGTGTCGTTACGGCTTATTGCTATCTCTTTCTTTAGGGTGACAATACGTTTTCGTTTCTCACGAACGAACGAACGATGAACAATGAACACGTAATGTAACACTAAAGAAAGAGATAGCAATAAACCGTCACGTCACTCAAGGACATTTTTTCTATCTTCAATATGACACTAGCCGTACCCATTTGGGGTATAAGCTTCTTGAGGGGGCCTCTCACGTGTTTCCACGGGGCATGTAATGTAACCTGCGCAACTGCTCAACTTGCGCGGGCTACTTGCGCCGTGTATAATAACCCTTACTAATCTAATCTGTGAATGGAGTCTCGGTCTTAGGGATGCGCGAACCGGGATTGTCAATCCGATTTTCCGGATCGTAATGGATCGTAATTCCACGATCCGATCCGCGGATCGGATCGAATGCCTTCGATCCGATTTTCAAGAAATCGATCCGGATCGGATGCAAATAATTGATACGTTCAAGTCAAAAACAGACCAAGTAGCAATTTTGGCGAAATAGAGTTAATGATGCAGATCGGTAGTATTTTATGAAATCTACAGGCCTAATATATAAAACTGACCAAATAATCACTATAAAAGGTCAAAATTAGGTCAAAATACATGACCGAAAATTCGACTTAAATCAAAAACAGACCATGTGTCGGTTAGATGGGCGGTTTTTGTCTTGAATTCTATTGAAGAATAAAGAATAAATCCCGGTGACCTACCTTAATCCGGAAAAACAGATTAATATATATGAATCTATTAAATGTGCGTATGAAAGAAGAGAACTTAATGATAAAAAGCTTTATCCATATTTTTTGAAAATGCCTTTTTTTATTTTAATTAAATAAATATGAGACCTGATGATACTGAAAATAATTCCGAGTCTGATGAAAATTATGGCAATGAGACTGGCTATGAATAAATATCAAATTTTGTATATTTGTAGCATTTTACTAATTCAAACTAAACTTCAAGTCAAAAACAGACCATATAAATAATTTTGTCTTAATTTTTAAAAATATAAAGAGATTACCTTTATTTATTTTCATAACATAAAAGTGTGGCTAAAGAATGAAATTACTTTATTATAGGCATACGATCCTGCGATTTTCGGATCGGATCGAGGCTATACGATTTTTTGCCGTATCGATACAAAACATGAAAGATCGGATCGCTTGGATCGTATGAACGAAAATGAAGTTTGTTTAGGTACGGAAAAATGGGCACTTTGGTTTGTTTGTTACGAAATTTATCTTTGTCTACATTTAGAACTTGTACGAAAACTGGCGCCTATAAAAATTTTACTTAACTATAAGTAGTTAGGCGCGTCTTCAAGTATAAACTTTTGAGATAAATTCGTCTTTAAGTTCTCTGAGTATAATATTACTATTCCACATTATTTTATACATTGTTTTGCATGGGTTTACTTATTAAAGATATAAAATTGATGGTGTCTTAATTGATACGCTCAAATCAAAAACAGACCAAGTGCAAATTATAAAATTTTGTTAATTCAAAAAAAGCTCCCTGGTATAAAAAAATTGTACCAAACATCGGAAATAAAAAATATTTCCGATGTTTGGTACAATTTTTTCGTATAGCCTCGATCTGATCCGAAAATCGCAGGATCGTATGCCTGCCGATCCGTATTTAAAAGATCGGATCGGATCGACACATCCCTACTCGGTCTCGTTTCGAGCTAAAAACCAATCTTCTCTTTGGTCCAGTATATAACTTTAATCTATGCTTTGGTCGTAGCGTAGCAAAACAGTGAAAATGTATTAAAATGTATTTTTAACAACAAATAAAAGATTTTAGTGATTTTATTAATACTTTTTCAGCTTCATCTATCTCTTTGTCGCGCCAATCTTAAAAATGTCGCCTCGTAAACAGCCTTCTAGTTTGTTCAAAATGTGCATAAAGAATTGCATTTCTCTGATTAATTCTGCTTGTTATGTTATTGAGAAAAGTTGCCCGGAAAATATGTTTCATGACTGTGAGAGGCAGGCGTTTGAGTTTAAATATTATTTGATGTCAATGCTTCCTGTCAGGTAAGTGCAGAATGTACAAAAAGTATAATTATTTGCTTTACATAGTGGAGTTTGATGAATGCACTATGCATGCTGCTATTAGGTCATTAATACATGTCTGTATATTGAAGTAATTCTTGCCAGAAATACTAAACTACCTACCTATAAACTGTAATCGTTACAACAAGAGAGAATTAAAAAATGTGAAATATGATTTAAACCCCGAACCTGACTCTCCGACCTTTAAATTAAAGTAACGTTAAGAAAACCTACCGTCTGTTCATCCTTACTTGTCTTATATGGTAAACAATCTTCACCCAACTCTTTATTGAAATAATCATTTATAAAATACAACAAATCGTTTTCCACACATAGATTACGAAATAAATTGTTAATAAATTAACAACAATTTCATAAAGTTACTAACATATATTTAAATAACGATTTAAGTATAAAAGACGTATGACAACTGTCAAAAACTGTTTACTAAATAAGACAAGTAAGGATGGACAGACTTTATCTAAAACTATTTGAAATTTAATTCATTTTTTTTTATTTCTAAGATAAAGAGGCACATCAAGACTTTTTTTATAAATCTTGTTTTTGGTTAATAATGAACTTACATTACTCATTATAATGCTACGGCTCCACCTGCGGCTTAACGCATAGCTTAAAGCGTAAATCTAGGCGTTACGCAGCTGTGGCTAAGACTTAACGGTGTTAATTCACAAACGATAGTACTAAATATTTATAATGCCTGTACTTGGACATTACCGTTAACGTTAACGCAGGTGGAACCGTAGCATAACAAGTAAATTTGTTAAGACTTTTGACATAGATCATACCATACATCAAGTATAACAAAATTATTTTAATTTCCAGGTTATTTGACGTCCTCTGTTCTGAAAGAACATGTTGCCAGTATCGCGGCGACCCTCGAGTTCAGCTCCACGTGTTAACTCACCCCAACATGACTGTCTTCCGCAAATGCGACCTCGACAATAGTATACCACAGAGGTTCTGGATCGAAGGTCTATCAAACTTTAGTCGTTTAGTTGTCCTCGATCTCAAATTCATTTGCACAGATGAAATTCTACAAGTTATCGGGACAAATTGCCTATTACTTGAAGAAATCAACATAGTTTCCAGGGTTGATATCTGCAAGTCTCTTTTTAATGCTTCCGTGTTAATCAGAAATGTCTCTGACGCTGGTCTTTGCTCAATTGCCAATCTTAAAAATTTACGAGTTCTTGCTATGGATCCCCCGCGCAATGAAAGGGCAAATCGAGTTGGACGTTGTGTGTCTCAAGCAGGCATAATAATGTTAGTCGGCGAGCTTCCATACTTAGAAGAGTTGAAGATAGAATCGTGTGATATCGGTTCCACTTTAATTGGTACTGTCATGGACATTGGTCCGTTAAGTCTCCGAAAAATCAATTGTCATTTTGCCTCTGCTGAGGGTATCAGAAAATTGATTAAAATTTGCCCCTTACTGAGGGAGTTGTCTGTCACACATTTATCTGAGCATAATAAAGATGCCATTTTGGATCAAATTTCACCAAGCGATTTAAGGTTGAATAGATTGGATTTATCGTTTTTTTCATTCACAGATTCTATGCAACGACTTTTGACCTGTAAAGGCAAGTACTTGACACATTTCTCTTTGTGGGAGATCGACCACTCGTTGACGTTAGAAGCTGTATTATCTATTGGTAGCTGTTGTCCGAAACTCAGTTCTTTATGTCTGATGACTCAGTCGAAATGTTTAACAATCCCCAGGTATTTCAGGAGACCAAGGAATATTTTCTCGGAATTAAGGAGTTTAACTATTGGGAATGAAAATTTTAATATTGATCACATATTAACTTTTTTCTTAGAATGTACTCAAAGTTTAGAAAAGCTGGTGTTAAAGTACCAAACTAAGACTAAATTGGATGAAACATTGTTGCATTTACTAGAAAAGGGAAGTTTTAGAAATGTGAATTATCTTTGGTTAGATTGTACACTAGAAGTGTCTAAAGAAGTAGTAAAACAAGTTATTCAGTCTTGTGACAAGTTACAAATGTTCACAGTTGATTTTACTGAAGAAATGACAGACGTTCATAAGTATATAAATGAGAATAATTTGGATTTGAAGTTAGGCGGATACTAACGCTTATTCAATGTATTTATTGTAAGTAATATTATTTAGAAATAAATATTTTATTATTTTTAAGAATTTGATTATTATTTCGTTCCCTGTTCAATAAGTTTTGCAAAAAAACTGTGTTTAGTTAGTTTCCCACACTCAGGGTTTATTACCAGATGACAGGAATTTTCCTTGTCAGAAATTTTTGCCATCCGTCAGGAAAACAGGGAGGAAACTGTACAGTACGAGGCAAATATCTTGAAATCGGGTGGAGATTGCGCGAAACGCGTATTTTGGGCATGCGGAGCGGTGAGGGGCGGCGAGAGAGGGGCGCCGCGCTATTGGTCGCTCACAATAGCACATGCTTGACATGCTCTAACTTATCCCCACTCAGTCGAAAAAATTTCAAGATATTTTCATATTCACTTCTCAAGCTTACGCGCTCACTAGCGCTTCAAGATATTTGCCTAGTACTGTAGTCAGGTCAGGGACTTTAGTAATCCCAAAAAGTGTCAGTAAGTACCTAGGTACTTAAGTAATGAAAACACATAATTTGTTAATCGTTTGGTGAGAAAAAATTATCAAAACGTCAACTAAATTAATGTACCTAGATTAGATGTACAAAGTGTCAGGAAATCTCATTAGATCTGGTAATGGTAACCCTACCCCCACTATAAGCAAAGCAATGCTCCCCAGAGCGGCGGTTTGAAGATAGGTAGCAATAAAGGACTTGTACTTTTTCAATGCATTTAATAGTTGGTCTCCCTTCAAAAAAAGAAAATTTATAGTCATTGAAGCCAAGAAATTATTTCTCAAATATGTACATACCTACGCAAGCTCTCATTTAGATAGGTAGGTACCTAAATGAAATATTACAGCACCCTGATTATCTAAAAAGAAACTATTTAGCGACCGGTTTTATTCCACATACATTGTTACTTTTCTTTGGTATGTTTTTTTTAATCCAAAAAGAAGTAGCAATGGATCACTATCATCTATGAACTGCAACCGGTCGCTAGGTGGTTTCTAATTAGATAATCAGCCCGCAGGTCAGCTATGCAGGGCTTACCATCAGCAAATAAGAAATCATCCTTGAGCCGTTCAGTCAGTTCAAAGACCGTATACAGAGAGAATGCTGGTTGCCGACCGGCGCTTATCGGCGCTGTGCTGGTCCGTGCAGGTAACCGTTAACATAAAGCAAGCAGCACGCGTAGCATGAGCAAACGGGACTCTTGTCTACGAAGACTTGTCGTCTTGACTTTCTCGATTGCTGAGCACAGTTTGACAGACAGGTGGGACTCGCTCTCAGAATTTCGAAACCTTTTAATGTCTTTTAATAAAAAAAGTTAATTTTAAAGGTAATCTTTTTATTTCAACACCAATAAACGTCCAAATTATCTAAAATGATCGAAATTCTGAGAACGAGTCCCACCTGTCTGTCAAACTGTGCTCAGCAATCGAGAAGGTCGAGACGATTAGTCTTCGTAGACAAGAGTCTCGTTTGCTCATGCTACGCGTGCAGGTTTCTTCTTCTTATTTTTGTTTTGGCAATCTACTTTCCTCTTGGAAGTAATTTTTGCCAGTGTCAGGTGTTGAATAGTTCAGTATTTCTAGTAGATTGTTTCAGTTTACATTAAAATGCGGGTGCATCACATTCCAATGCTGCTTGGAGCATTTGGCAGCAAGTATATCAAGACAGTTTACTCGGTAAGTTCTTCCGAGGTAGCGACCACTACAATAAAAGTCTCAGCTTCACACAACCAAGATCGCGCCTATTTCCATTATCCCACATATTGTTCAGTTGCGTAGACACTTGTACCACAAAACTGTACCAATTTTAAGACACAATATCCACTATGAATCAATTTGCGAATAATTAAAATAGTCACCGAACTGAACTCGACAAAATCCCGCCAAAAACTTCAGCAGGTTTCGTACTATCGTACTAAACGTAGCCAGCGCTGACCGGCGCGTGTCGGCGCATAAAAATGGCTTCGCTGGTTACCTGCGCGGACCAGCGCCGGTCGGCAACCAGCGTTCTGTCTGAATACGGCTAAAATCAGGCCTTAAACAGGACTGCTTAAGGCCTGATCCTTTGAGGTCATAGTACGAAAAAGTAGGCAATTCAATATAAGTCCTGCTATAAGAGCTCATAGTAAGGCCCCTGGCTATAAGGTACCTTTTTCCGTGGAACGTGTCGTCGTCGGCCGCTGTACCTACACATATCGCGCGTTAAAAAATCGCTCGTGTGAACGATCTCTAAATGCGTTTTATACCGGCCCACTGATTTTGTAACTTTGTTGCAATCAACTCTGACAGAAATCGCAGTTACATTACTGCTTTAGTAAGAACCAATGTGAGAACTATCTTACTTAAAGCGGCAATGTAACTGCGCTTTCAATCGATTTCAATCGAGAATTGTTAGCAACAGACTTATATAATCAAGGTACTGGGCACAGAATAACTAATAGTACAAGTACAGAAGCAGCACTCCGCAAAGTCATTTAAATAAATAGAGACTTTAGCTTCGACACAATAAAGTGCAATCCAGCGGGCTGATTAGGTAACTTTGTTGCAATCAACTCTGACAGAAATCGCAGTTAAGAGTGCTTTAGTGGAAACATGTAAACGGTCGTCTTATGACTAAAGAGAGGTAAGGCTGGTTTACATTATCTTAGTATTTAGTAGAGTGCTTAGTAGCGTGCGAGTAGATTCGAATGCGAGTGCTTTAGTAGTTTTGGTGCCTTTCCAGTGACCGTTTACACGCTTCCAGTAGAGTGTCATTTTCGCCATACCTAATACCTATTATTTAATTCAATTACACGTCACGCGTTCACCGGCAAATGTACTCTACTAAAGACGCTACTAAAATGTCGATTTACATGCTTCCAGTGCGAGTGCGAGTAAAATATCGCGCGGGGGGTGAGCGGGCGGGTAGGGGGTGCTATGGAAAGCGAATAGAAAGGCAAATGGTTCACGGTTTCCCAGATGGTCAGTGTCAATAATTCAAAATTTGTAAATTCATTGATTTTTATTCCAGCCTACTTATTAAATTACATTGATAGTCCATTTATCTTTACTTATCTTAATTGGAAAGCAATTTTCAACCATTTATTTATTGAAATAATCCCTTGTAAAATACAACAAAAAAATGGTTTTCCATGCATAGATGAACTCAAGAAATTGTTAATAATTAATTAACAATTTGATTTAAAAATTAAACATATTTTTAAATAATTATTTAAGGCGGTTGTATAAAGGAAATTGGCGACATCAGAGGTTTTTATTTAATAAGTTATTAATAGCAAAAGATTTTAATAATGTTTGTCGTGGAGATTTTAGGGCCCATGGTCTAGTATTTTTAGAAGGTATCACTACATGCCCTCGTAGTCATCCGTAGAAGTAGATAGCAAATGTGTCAAAAACGGCCACTTTTAGCAGTTTTTCTATCTACTTCTAGCAGTGACTACTAGGGAATGTAACGATACCGTCTAAAAATACTAGACTGTGGGCCCTAAAATCTCCACGATAAACATTATTAAAATTGTGTATTAGAATTACAATATTAAATAAAATTCACCGCGGCGCCACTTTCGCTCTGGGTACCACCTTAAGATTAAACCTAATTAAAAGATAATGACAACTGTCAAAAACTGTTTACCAAATAAGACAAATAAGGATAAACCGATTTAAGTCACATTATTTATAATTATCAGTCAATCTAAACTTAAATCTACAATTAAACCATGATTTACTTTTCACCATAAATACAATTATATCAAAATAAAATATGTACAGATAAATTCAAAACAATAAATTATCAATTTAAAGCAAAAACAAAATGCTTTATTAGTACTCGGATATTCAAAAAAGGTATTGAAAATGGTGCTCTTATTTGCCACTTGCATACACAATAGGGCAGTGTTTCCCAATTAGTGGTACGCGTACCCCCCAGAGGTACGCGAGGATGCATCAAGGGGTATGCGTAGCAATTGCATCTACATCCCCCCCCCCCCCCCCCCCTACTCTCGACTAGGGTTACCATTCCAAAATTTGGAAAGTCCTGACGCACATTTCAATAAAAGTCCGGACATTTTCACAGCAGATCCAGACACCAAACATTTTGGGACTTCTCTTTCGATGTTTCTTAACTAGCTGTAGCTACCTACGGTCTCATACAAAACGCATCTGCCTGCGCACCACCGCGCGCACCTGAGAAGACTGAGCGAGCGGCCGCTGTCCCATTTGTAAGTGCGAGCATCAACCGACGTAGTGACTGCCTGCGCATACCTTTGTCACTGAAGACAAAGAGAATGTAAATCACTACGTTTTACTGAAGAAACGTTGTCTCGTCCGCGATATTTATATACCTACTGTCCTGCTTGCTCATCTCTGTCTCTTTCTACAAAACAGCTGACCTGTGTTTTGATAAATATTTTTTTTGTATTCTGGGGCCCTATTTTTGAATCGCTCGACTGGAGTCGAGCGCTCGTTTCTACTGATTTTCGTTCAACATATGAATTAAAAACAATGAGATGTCGAACGAAAATCAGCAGAAACGAGCGCTCGACGCCTGCCGAGCGATTTAAAAATAGGGCCCCAGAGGTATAAATATAAGGCGATTTTGGAAATAAATATTCATTACAACTTTGGTACTGGTGTTTAACTTAACTACCCAGCAGTCCGCTACATAGCATTACCCAATCTTAAAAACGAACATGTCCGGACTAACCCAGACGGATGGTAACCGTAGGGTTACCATCGATAGTAGTATCGACGGGAATTTATGGGATCGAGTTCACAATAACCCGCCCAGCATGATCAACGAAACGCGATAATTATGATATAGCGATTTATCACGTTTAACTGCCAAAAGACCAATGGATTTTGACAGTTGAGTGTCGAGAAAACGCTGTATCATCCGATATAAGGCATTCGTTACACGGTAGGTTTTGCTGTCAGTTTAACCACAGTCACGGGCTGTGACTGACGATTAACCTACCGTGTAATGTAGTGACTGATGGTCAATCAGTCAAACGTAATTCATGACTGATGGAATTTGACTGACGCTTGTATGACCATGTAACGGCTGCCTTAATCGTGTTTCGGTAGTTATGCTAGGGGAGCTGGATCGAATAAACATAAAAAATCCGTTATTTTGGTACAGATACCGGCATATAACTTAGCATGGCAAGACAAAGATGAGACAAAATATGCGCAGCAGCTACAAACACTTAACTCGACGCATCTTTATCTTGCCAAGTTATGTGCCGGTGTCTTTACATTGACGGTTTCCATAGTACCTACTGTTTTAGTACCCCCCTGATTTTATTTTTTATTTATCATTCCTGCTATAGGGGGTACGCTAGTTTGAGATCTTTCTTAGAGTGGTACGTAAAAAAAACAATTGGGAACCACTGCCATTTTCAATCCCTTTCTTTAAATGATCATGACATAAGTTATACTTATTGTAAGAACTTGATAAGCTTAATATTTTAATTATTGTTGTATGCAATAAGTAAGTTACATAATAAATAAATGCATTCCTGTGAACTCATTAAAATATTGCTTGGAAGTCCAGCTTACTCCATTTGGATAGTAAGAAATCGATAGTGGCTCGATTAATTAACATATTGGAACACAAAATGACCCATAATTCGATGCAGTAGAATAACACTTCGAACTGTCAGTTCGTAATATTATGTTGCCACCTCATGTCTACTAGTGATGTGAACAAAAACCAATAATTGAATCGTTGTTCAATTGGTTCGATATAGTAATTTTTTTGGTTGTTATTTTAATTAATTTGTAGTACGTAGTTTAGTTAGTTTGAATTAACGTAAAACAAAATGCAACATTTATTTGTAATTAATTAATTAAAATAGTTGCTAAATATTATGAAACAATGATGTTGCTTTATTTTAATGTCTAATTATTTATGATGTTGAAAATATATATATTGTTCCGTAATTAGTATTGGAGATTCTTGGAGGAAGCAAGGAAATAATTTAAGTACCTAATAAATATATTTTTAATTAAGAAAACTAATTTAACGTAAGTATACGATTGTTTGTTAATTTTGAGTATGAATTACAGATAGCAATTAACAATTGAATTTAATTTTGAAGAAATTTCAAATGTGATCTATTAAATTGGCCATATTTTAGTTCTTTTATTACTAAAAACAAGAAAGCAACCTAATAAAAACTTGTTAAAATAGCTCATTTAAAAAAAAACACCTAGCAATTTAAATTCAGTTATGTTCCATTAATATTTAAATAAAACCTATGCACGTGTAATTTTCTTATCATAGTATTCACAGTATTCATAATATTTAGCAATTTTATAAGCCTGGTTTGAGCACGAAACCTAGAGGTACACCGGAATTCCATGAAACGGAAGTGAAATTATTGTGAAAACATGTGTTTGTTGCATTACAAAAGCAGTAAATTATTGTCATACAATAACACTAATGACAAAGAAAGTAATTTTATGACTTTCTTGACTGACTGTATGCAACAACTACGTGTTTTTAGTAAAAAATATTTCACTTCCGTTTCATGAGATTCTGGTCTACCTTTATGATAAAACTATAGTAATGAGCGAATGAGAATACCTACACTATTTCTATTCTAAATAGGAAATTTAATATTTATTTACCGATTTTTAACTGAATGTTAATTGAATGAACGATTATTTTGTCGCATCACTACTTTTATTTTGTCCTAAGGTGGTCACACTTGAGCTGTCAATCTACTGCATTGAATTATGGGTCGAAGTATAGATTGATTTTGAGCTTTATATCTTAAACTTAAAGTTGAAATCAAAGGACTAACTAAATGTACAGTTTTTTATGTACACGAACGACACGCGGACTGTGTACTGTATTTCTGTTATACACTGGAAGGCGGCGCAACTTTTCACAGTCCAAAACAATGTCTACTTCACCAAGCAACAGAAAATCTATAAAACAAGCATTCGGCTTTAAAAAAAAGCACCACACAAAAATGACAACCAAGCGCGTGGGGATAAAAATGATGGCTTAAAAAATTTTTGTTATGCAGCACAAAGCGACTCAACACTGGTTGCATTATGTGGTATTTACATGAGTGACTAAAGCCGCAAAACTTTCGCCGCACGGCAAAAATCGACCATGGATGGCAATTCAGCCTAGGCCGCCGGTGGCTGAACAAAATTATCTGATTTTACTAATGGAGCTCAGTGTGTTGTACTCCGCGGATCCAAATCTGTCATCAGGCACGTGGTTGGCCCGACTAAATGCTGTGCTGGTTGTCATTTTTTAACCCCGTGGTGTCATTTTTAAACATAGGTTTAAGTTCACTGACTCTGCCCTATTAATCACGATTTCACAATTGTTCTCGTCCTTCCCACAGGCCTTCCTTATGGGTGGATAAGGAGGATGGGCCACCATGCAGGCCCAATGCGGATAGGTGGGTGTTAACGACTGCAAATGCAACTGATACCAATGGGTTAACGTGCGGCACGGAGAAGAAGCACGGAGCTCAAGATAAAAATTTTTTGCCCATCCATCTCATGACCAACCCTTGCGAAAATTGCGTAACCTCCGCAATCACAGGGCCATTATTAATTTTATGCACAACGGGTTGGTGCTTGGCCTTCACCTCACCTGATGTTAAGTGACGATAAGGCCGAAGGTGGAAGCGCACTACACCCGGAATCCTCCTCACTGAGGAACTGGCTAATCTTACCTCTAACTGCCGGAACACAACATTTTTATTATTATTATGGAGTCAGACTTAAAGCCGGGCCAGACTGTTGCAAACAAGCCCTCCACATCGGTCTCCACCGGGCGGTTTAAAACAGTGTAAACACTTGTTTGCAACAAAAATTCGTTTGGCCTTCCACAATCTCTGTGGACGGGACGCCGCTTGTAAGGTGGGAGCCTTGTTGTAAACAGTGTGGACGCAAACACCAACCGTGGGCTCCACAAGCCTGCCACCAAGGTCACCCCTGTGGAAAGCTTGTTTGCAACAGTCTGGCCTGGGTTTTAGGTAAGATGGTGGTAGGTAGCCAATTAGCCAGGTAGCCGATTTGAAATAAACTTTACCACCAACCAAACGGAGTACAAATTATACTTCCCTGGGAATCTAACCCGGGACCCCTACGTCTTACACGGGTGAGCAAACCACTAGACCACAGGGCGGTTAAAAGTCCAGGCGCTAAACCACTGCGTCACCGAGCTCTGTACTGTACAGATAACGTCTTTTTATCACCATTTCACACAATTCACTTTACACATGTTTCACAATAACTTTTTCTTCAACTTCTTGTATATAGTGTCTTGTCATATGGCCAGAGGGTCGGCCTCTGTGGTCGTATGCTATGGGTCCTTATTCTCCAGCGGCTGGTCTCTATCATTGTCTTTCTCGTCGTCGTAGAACTCGTTTTTGGCTTCAACGAGTTTGTCCGCTTCCTCTTGTGTCATTTTCACGTCTGGGTCGGGGTCGTCTTTTATCCGGTACTCTTCGGGGAAGAAGTCACCTGGAAATATGGTCAAATTATTTCCGGAACCTAATATAAAGGCACTAAAGGTACCCACTGACTAATCAAAAATCACGTTTGTTGTATGGGAGCCCCCCTTTAATATTTATTTTATTCTGTTTTTAGTATTTGTAGTTACACCGGCAACAGAAATACATCATCTTTAAAATTTTCAACTGTCTAGCTACCATGGTTCATGAGATACAGCCTGGTGACAGACGAGACAGACAGACAGACAGACCGACAGCGGAGTCTTAGTAATAGGGTCCCGTTTTCAGGCCCGGATCTAGGGGGGGGGGGGGGGGGGCGGGAGGTGGCACTTGCCCCGGGCGGCGAAGACTAGGAGGCGGCGGCCCGGCCGCGATACTGGCCGGCATAACTTGCTTGTGGCTGGGCTGGTCCACACACAGCACCAGTTTGGCTGTAGTTACTTAGTCTCTAATAGAGTAATATGCGACGAGACGAAGACGAGACTACACAAGGCAAAGAAAACGGGGTGGCGGACGGCGTGGGTATGGTTGCCATTTGACAGGCATTCGCCGCATTTGACAGGGATTTTTTGGTTTAGATAGGCGTGCGGTTGGCGCTAAGCGGAGACAGGAATTTTTACATTTTATCACGCAATTTTTCACAGAATTTTATCACGCGAGACCGCAACGGCTGCCGCCCGTACAAGATTAGTGAGATTATATAGTTGATGAAAGTGACTAAAAATCGCGCTGCGCGGCCGTTTTCTTTTTGCTATAGACATGGAAAAACTCAAATATTATTGGACGTAACTGACAAAAAATCGCACAGCGCGGCCATTGTTTTCCCAAAAAAAGTTCAAAATTACAAGATTATTGGATGAAACTGACTAAAAATCGCGCTGCTGGGCCGTTGTTTTTACTAAACAAAAAACAAAATTACAAGATTATTGGATGAAACTGGCTAAAAATCGCGCTGCGCGGCCATTGTTCTTACTAAAAAAATCAAAATTACAATATGGGGATTTATTGAAAATTGTTTCAAAGAGGGCGGCAAATTGTCTTCTGACCCCCTCTCGAAAACCTAGATCCGGGGCTGCCCGTTTTTACCCTTTGGGTACGGAACCCTAAAAAAGGCTTATAAAATGTAACATACCTGGCACATGTGTCATCTGCACGGCTGGTGAGTGTTGACACATTTTCAAGTTGTCGTACACGTGTTTCGTAATGGCTTCTAAGTATTGCTTGCTATTCGCGTTGTTTGTGCTAAAAAGGTTAGGATTAGAGAAGTAATGAACATGCCAGTAAAAACAATTCAACTATAGCAGTGTTTCCTAATTAGTGGCACGCGTAGGTTACGTGAGGTTGCATCAAGTGGTAGACGCAGTAATATCATACATCTGATTTCATTTTTAAATGATCATTTCTGCAATAAGGTGTACATGAGTTTGAGGTCTTTCTTGGAAGGGTTCGTAGACAAAACTAATTAGGAACCATTGTACTTAGATGGACAGTATCGATAGATACTGCCTACTGTTTAACCTATTAAGGCCTTAAGGGCAATAGTCATTTACACCGTCATTTTGTAATCTTTTTAATTAACGTAAGGAGGTGTTCTACTAATGAATCTAAACATTTTTGCCAAAGAAACATAGCGTCTGTGAACTGGCAAAAGGTTCTATCTTTTATCACATTACTTTACAGGACTGTGAAATAACTGTTTATTTTTGAAGTAGTAAAGTTATTTAGGCCCGTATTTATAAACCGCTCTCAATACCGATCTCAAGATCGATCTCAGCTGATACGCTCTCAAGATGTGAGCAGCATCTTAAATTGGATATTAATTAATAGTCAAATATCAAGAGCGTATCAAATGAGATCTATCTCAGCTCTTAAGATCAATCTTAAGAGCAGGATCTTAAGTTCACGGTGGTTTTTATACAGTAAAATGACACTTTTGAATTAAGATTGAATGATTAACGTTTCGTTTAAGCTGTGTAGAATAGTTAGCTCAAATTACAAAAAGTAATAGTTTTATAAATTGTACTCTCATAAATTAGTGCAAAACATTTTAGACAAGTGGTAAAATTTAATATTTATTTATATTACTTTACACATAAATAAAATATCACTTTATATTACTCTGTCAGTTCAAGAAGACTGAAGTCTTGGATTATATATTTCGTGGCTGTATGATGCAAATGTGCCTTTGCCTTTTCTGCGGGATATTGTTATTATGACTAATACATTTCGTAATTTATGTAATATCGTAATCAATATCATCATAATAATTAACTCCGTTTATTAGATTTTGAAACTATATAATTTTATCCACGTACATAGGTACAAAAACATACGTAGCAGTTCAAAATAAACTAACTATCCCGCGCGCGCGCTCTCAAGTCACGGTTTTGCAGCACTTGGCGAACACGCTCTCAATCATCATCTCAAGAGCGATCTCAAGTGCAGAGTTTTGTTTATTAATATGAGTGCTCTCAGTTGATACCACGAACTCAAACATGTACTTAAGTATGATCTATTAATAAGAACAGCATCTCAAGTATAAGCTCAAGATGGGTCTCAACGTTGAGAGCGGTTTATAAATACGGGCCTTAGTGTATAAAAAACATGTACTTAGTAAATGTGCTTTATGAACGCGAATTTATAACTGAAAAAACTTTCTTCACATATTCCTGTCACCTGATAGGACATTTTGATACAGAAAAAGCAAAAAGCATTTTTTTTATTACCTTTTATGCATACCTATTGCCAGTTTACAGACGAAGGTCGAACAACGACAAAAAATGTTTACTTTCCTATACTAATAGAATGTTTTAAAATGCCTAGTTAATAGGAGGACCAACATTTTTTGGCTTATATCGACCCATGTTTCTTACTCAAAAATGTTTAATTTCATTAGTAAAACACTCCTTTAAGTTAATTAAAACGACACGCTGAAATTTTAATCAATTGGTTCCAGCAGTGGGGTGTTTCCACTCATTATTACAAACAACTTTTTCTGAGCCAACACTGATATCGCGATAAAAATCAACAGTTCCGTACAAAAGCGCCATACCTATGTATGGAACAGCCGTTTGTTTTTCGCGATGTCATGTTGGCCCCATAGAAGTTGTTTGTGATCATGAGTGGAACCACCCGACTGCGGTAACAAAATGACTAAAAGCGGCTAGTCGCCCCCACGGTCAACCGCCAGGTGCGTAAGATGCATATTCATTTCTTAATCTTTATGGTTACAGCCAGCGAACTAAAATCTATGGAAATGTAATTGCAAACAAATATTGCTTAAAAAATGGCACCACGACGGGGCCGAGAAAGTACAACCCGCTCAGCTTTAGTCGGGCCAGCCACACACCCGGTGACTGACGTTAACGTTCTTTACAATAATTGCAGTTTGTATTGTAAAGAAAACAAAGAAAGATAAAGCTTATTAGAAATGACGTCCTGTGTAGTCAAATGGTGTAAAAGACGCAAAGGCAAAAATATGCAGAAATAACGTATCATATATTTTCGTTTAAGTATTGAAAATATCCATGATTTTACAAATTATGGTCGCAAATAAGCAACCAGTGCTCAGACGCTTTGTGCCGCATAATTAAATGCCAGCATTTTTAGCTCCATCCACTTAGTTGTAATTTTCGTGTGGTGCCATTTTTTGAGCGCAATGCTTGTTCCATAGATTTTAGTTCGCTGGTTACAGCAATAAGGAGTAATATTGTTATTATTACAAATAATAATTCTTACTTGCTAACATCAGGGTGAAGCTGGAAGTCAGGCGCGAAGAACTCCAGGTATTCCGTATAAGGCAACTCGTTAGAGATATTCTCATCAACTAAGAGAGACGTCTCGTATGTCCAACACCGCGCTACATTCCGCAGTGTGTATCTGAAAATTTTGCAAGAATAATATCAATATTTATTTTTGAGAATTAATTAATTGGGTGACTGGAAAAATTTAAAGGCGACTGATAATGGGATACTTAAATACTAAACCTACGGTTTAATATTTAGGCGACAAAATAACTAAACGGGCGACTACATGTGGAAGATAAATAATTTAAGTTAGCAGTGAAAATTCTAAATGAGTGACAAAAAGACAATGAAAATCTTAGATTATACACGCTGAAATTTTTATCATTTGGTTCCCGCAGTGGGGTGGTTCCACTCATGATTACAAGCATTTTTTAGAATGGAGTCAACCCTCATATCGCGATAAAAAAATCTGCTGTTCCATACATTAAGGTCGAGTATTATTGCGCAAACTGGTTCCGTTTTTAGGGTTCCGTACCCAAAGGGTAAAAACGGGACCCTATTACTAAGACTCCGCTGTCCGTCTGTCTGTCTGTCACCAGGCTGTATCTCATGAACCATGATAGCTAGACAGTTGAAATTTTCACAGATGATGTATTTCTGTTGCCGCTACAACAACAAATACTAAAAAAAACCTACCTCTAAAAAGCAAGAAATAATATTCGTAATAATAAAACACGTCTATTGAAGTCGGGTGGGGCTGGAGTACAAATTCTTTTTTTTTTATTCTAAAAGCCCCACCCGACTTCAATAGACGTGTTTTATTATTACGAATATTAATTCTTGCTTTTTAGAGGTAGGTTTTTTGAAGTCGGTTTTTTGTTTTTTTAAACAATTATTTTATTTTTTTATTTTTAGTGTAGGTACTTTTTGTATTAGATAGTGTAGGTATATTATTAGGTAGAAATTAAAATCGGCTCAGCCAAACGTGAGTTAATCGCGGAGAAACATACATACCATGCGGGTCAAACTGAAAACCTCCTTTTTTAAGTCGGTTAAAGAACTACACTTAAGATATCCCTTTTCCAACAAAAAAATAATTATCTTATTCAGTTCATAAACAAAGAAGTTATTACGACTGATCATCGAGGTAGTTCACACAAAATCATACTATTTTCGTGCTTTTTTCAAGATTACTTGAAAATTACTGAACCGATTTCAAAATTTTAAGAAATGGGACCAACTTGGAAGTTTACCTAATGTAATAACGTTTGAATCATTTCAATCGGTCCAGCCGTCTTCGAGTAATAGAGGAGAGGCCAGGCCTTCAAAATTGAAATCCCGTCGGACAAGCGAGTGCTCTACCGACAACTGGTATCATTGTCTTTAGCATGATCTCCTGAATAATAATATAGCGGTTGTCGCATTATAAAGTGGTGGAGGGGGGGAGGGGGGGGGGAGGGAAAAGGTGCAAAATTTGGTTATCAGAGTTTGGCTAATTTCTCAATAACCACTTGTTCGATTTAAACAAATAAACTGTCATATGGTAGGTAATATTCTTAACAACAGATTTTATCAAACAATGGTTTTTGTAGATACTATAGTTTATGAAATAATTAGATATAATATGAATTTCAAATAAAGTTTTTTTTTTGTTTTGTAGAATTGAAGCAGTAAATTGAAATAAACTACTATGTAATTAAAACTATGAAGATTTGCTCCAGAAAAAAAATATCGGTGAATAGCCCAGTCATTCCCCTATATAGAATAATAAACTTGTTAAACATTTTTGTCTAGTAACTAGCTAAAAAAAATTTTTTTGTGTCGCGTGGCGAAATTTTTTCTTCCATTTTTTTTTCTTAAATCCTCTACAGAATTAAAAGTATGAAGATTTGCCTCAGGAAAAAAATAATGGTAAATAGCCCAGTTATTCCATTATATAGAATGATAAACTTATCAAACATCTCTGTCTAGTAATTATGTTAAAAAAAATTATTTTTATTGCGTGGCGAATTTTTTTAATTTTTTTTTTTGAAAATCCTCTACAGAATTAAGACTATCAAAATTTGCCCCATAAAAAAATAATAGTGAATAGTCTAGTTATTTTTCTATATAGAATAATAAATTTGTAAAACATTTTTGTCTAATAACTGTGTTACAAAATGTTTTGTGGTGCGTGGCGAAATTTTCTTTACAATTTTTTTTTCGAAAATCCTCTACTAAATTAAAACAATGATGATTTGCCTCAGAAAAAAATGCTGGTGAATAGCTTAGTTATTGTACTATATAGAAAAATAAACTTATTAAACATTTTTGACCAGAAATTATGTTAAAAAAATGATTTCTGTCACGCAGCGAAATTTTCTCTAACATATAATTTTTCCAAAAATCTTCTACAGAATTAAAACTATGAGGATTTTCTCCAGAAAAAAATAATAGTAAATAGATCAATTATCCCACTATATAGATTAATAAACTTATCAAACATTTTGGTCTAGTAACTGTGTTAAAAATTGTTTTGTGTCACATAACACGGTGGACCTGCAAAGTTATGTTTAAATGAGTTAGCACGGCACAAAATATTTTTTAACACGGTTACAAGACAAAAATATTTGACAAATTTATTATTCTATATAGTAAAATAACTGGGCTATTCATTATTTTTTTTTTCTGGGGCAAATCGTCATAGTTTTAATTCTGTAGAGGATTTTCGAACAAATGGTAGAAAAAATTTCACCTCGTAAAAAAATAAACATTTTTTTAACATAGTTACAAGACAAAAATGTTAAACATGCTCATTATTTTATATATAGTGGAATAACTGGGCTATTCACCAGTATTTTTTTTCCGAGGATAATCTTTATAGTTTTAATTTTGTAGAGGATTTTCGAAAAAAATGGTAGAAAACATTTCGCCACGCGAACCAAAAAAATTTTTAAGCATAGTTGCTAGATAAAAATGTTTAACAAGTTTATTACTCCATATAGTGGAACAACTGTGCTATGTACAAATATTTTTTTCTGGGGCAAATCCTCATAGTTTTAATTTCATAGTACTTTCTTTCAATTTACTGCTTCAATTCTACAAAACTAAAAAAGCCTTTGTTTGAAATTCATCTTTTTTCTATGTTTGTAATAAACTTTAGTATTTACAAAAACCATTGTTAGGTAAAATTTGTTGTTACGGGTATTATCTACCATATGACACCTTATTTGTTTTAATCGGACAAGCGGTTACTGAGAAATTATCCAAACCCTGATACCCGATTTCCGCATCTTTTCCCTCCCCTCCCTCCCCCCTCAACCACTTTATAATACGACAACCGCTATATTCTTGTTCAAGAGATCATGCTGAAGACAATGATACCAGTTGTCGGTAGAGAACTCTCCGGTTCGACGGGAATCGTCATTAGACGACTTTCGTTAAAGCGGTTTCCATATTATTCGGACAGTGACCTCCCGCACTATATCGATGATAATTTTGTGGTCTTCCAGCCGAATTTCAAAACTAAAAAACAGACAGCAAGCCAATGACTGTGGCAATTTCACGTAGTACTTTATACTATATGCACTTCTGTACTTTATTTTAATTTACTGCTTCAAATCTACAAAACTAAAAATGATTTTATTTGAAATTCGACTTTTTTCTAATTATTTAATAAACTATAGTATTTACAAAAACCATTGCAAAATAAAATATGTTGTTAAGAATATTACCTACCCTAAGACACCTTATTTATTTAAATCAGACCAGTGGTTGTTGAGAAAATTAACCAATTTCCGATACTCGACTTCCGCCTCTTTTCCCTCCTCCCCTCCCCCCTCCACCACTTTATAATGCGACAACCACTGTATTCTTGTTCAGGAGATCATGCTGAAGACAATGATACCGGTTGTCGGTGGAGCACTCTCTTGTCCAGCCGGATTCGTAATTAGACGACTTTCGTAAATGTGGCATCTCCTCTATAATCGGTGTACATACAAAAAACAAAAAAAACAAAAAAAAAAAAAACTGGTCGAATTGAGTACCTCCCTCCTTTTGAAGTCGGTAAAAATAGAATAAAATAAATATTTAAGGGGGGCTCCCACACAACAAACGTGATTTTTTTGCCGTTTTTTGCTAGATATTAATAACAACAACAGGTAGACAGTTGAAAT
The DNA here is from genome assembly GCA_943789525.1 of Agriphila geniculea. Lineage (NCBI taxonomy): Eukaryota > Metazoa > Arthropoda > Insecta > Lepidoptera > Crambidae > Agriphila > Agriphila geniculea. The sequence continues at coordinate 8,020,462 of OX038889.1, read as the reverse complement.
TTTCACAGATGATGTACGTTTGTTGCCACTATAACATAAATACTAAAAACAGTATAAAATAAATATTTAAGGGGGCTCTCATACAACAAACGTGATTTTTTGCCGTTTTTTGGTACGAAAACGGAACCCTTCGTGCGCGAGTCCGACTCGCACTTGGCCGGTTTTTACCCTTTGGGTACGGAACCCTAAAAATGCAGCAATGTGTCACATCCATATGTCAAATGAAAGCGATTGTGATAGATTTTGAAAATTAGACAACAAGTACCCAGATTAATACCCAGCACAGGTACAGCTTGACCATAAAGAGTTAAATGCGCCACTTTCTATGCAAACACGTCAAAATCACGAATAAATTACCAACACAGACTTAAGCTTCGTACAGACTGAGGCGAATTCCGCGCGAAATTCGCGAGTGCGATCACGTAACTCAAAGCGATAGCCATAGCCATTGTCAAAGATATTGCTATGGCAATGGCTATGGCTATGGCTATTGCTTTGAGTTACGTGATCAAAATCTGACAAAATGAGCGACGCGCGCGATTCGCTCGCCTCAGTCTGTACGAAGCTTTAAGCTTACGTTTCACTAGGGGACAAAGTCGCTCGACATGTCGCGAGAAGTCGCGGGACATTTACGTGCGACTGTCCGTCGACATTTTGCTTGTCCACATACAGAAGTTGTGGTCGTGATATAAGTACACTGCCATAGTCGCGGATGTCGAGGAACACAGAGCGACACGCATCTTCACTACGGAAATGACGTCGGGCGACTGTCGCGGGACACGAAGTCGCGCAAGGTCGACGCTCGCGTCGACACGCGCCATGTCCCGCGACACGTAGATGGCGAGGTCTCCCGCGACGTCGCCCGACACGTAGATTTCGTGTCGGGCGACAAGGTCGCGGGACAATATTAAATGTCCCCTAGTGAATAAGAGGTATAATTCTATGGATTGATCCAGAAAATGACGGATTTATTTTTCAACTTCAAACTCAAATATCTCAGTAAGTATATCACTTAGGAGATTTTTTACTATTACTTTTTGTTTGTAATGACTTATTCTATCGATTGACACAACTTTTATCACAGGCCTCCAAAACAGACTTTTTAAAATGGCGGACAGGTAGGTGACAAAAGGACCTGCCCAGGGACCGGAATAAGCGCTTAAAAACCCCTTCGTGAGTTTGGGTTTTTAATATTTACAGAATGAAAATAAAAAAAAATACAATAAATTGATTCTTTGATAGGGAAACCCTATTCGTTATGCAAACATAATAATCATAGCATCGTGAGAATATGAGATATCGTAGATCAAAATCGAAAGAGTTCCGGTCCCTGGGCCTGCCTGATGCTCTTTGTACTGAAAATGTTTAGTTCCATTTTATTTAATTTCTTCTCTTTCTTGGCCAAGCTGTACGCGCGATTAAGATACGCTTTAATCGCTTGAACAAGCTTTACGGGCCAATAGCGAGAAATTGAGGAGCTCTGTGGCGCATGGTTTAGCGGCCTGCCCTGCAATTGCGGAGGTTAAGCTACTTTCGCAAGGGTCGGTCATGGGATGGGTGACCATTATTATCTCGAGTTCGTCCGTGCTTCGGAAGGCACGTTAAGCCGTTGGTCCCGGTTGCATTTCACAGTCGCTAACACCCACCAATTCACATTAAATAAATAAATAAATAATAAATGCTTGGACAATTTCACAGAGCCATCTAGCCCCAAGCTAAGTAAAGCTTGTAATAATGGGTGCTACGCAACTGATATACTACTTATATACTTTTGAAATATATACTTATTATACATAGTACCCAGACCCGTCACAGAAATTAAAATTCATCATTTCAATTTCTGCCCGGCCGGGAATCGAACCCGGGACCTCTAGCGTGGTAGGCGGCATGTTGACCACTGCACCACTCAGGTCGTCCACATTGGGCCTGCGTGGTGGATTATTTATAGCCTATCTTCCTTATCCACTCACATCATAAAGCTGCCTGTCCATTGACGTGGAGCGAGAATATTAACTAATAGGATTTCATAAAATCTCCGCTCCGCCGCCGCAAATGGACAGGCAGCCTAAGAAAAACCTTTGCCCCAGCAGTGGATACATTAAAAATGGCTGTGATGTGATGTTTAACGAGAAATGATTCACTTACCCTCCTCCGCCAACGACTAGAGTGGGCACATTAAGATTCTTGACAAATTTAACGCACTCGCCATGTCCCCGAGTCGACAGCGCGAAACAACCGAGTCGGTCGCCCGCTAACGAGTCCGCACCACATTGTAGCACGATCGCGGTGGGACGGTAGAACTCCATCACGTGCGAAATTACGGGCTTAAAGACCTAAAAGAATAATAATTATTATAGCACATCGTGAGCGGTGACAGAAATTGGAGGGGATTGCTCATATATGCGCCATAACTGTCTCTTATTCCATGGAGATAACCATGGCCAGATAACTGGTTATCTGTGAAGATATTTTTTTCCTCCAGTATAACTAGTCATCTCTTACGGCCCAGCGACAGCCCGCCGCGGCAGGCGAATTCGGTAATCACTGCGCGGTCGTGACGACGAGCTGAGAGGCCGCCATCGAGATAGCGTGCAGTGATTATTGAATTCGCTTGCCGCGCCGCCCGCCGCGGCTATCTGTGGCCAGGCCGTTAGGATTAGATTGACTATTTATTTTAACAGTTATCTGCAAGGAAAATCTATTCCTAAGAGATAACTAGTTATACTGTAGGAAAAACATTCTTCACACATAACCAGTTATCTGGCCATGGTTATCTCCAAGGAACGAGGGTAACTGTCACCGCTCAAGATCCTTGCCGAGGCCTGTACTACAGATATCCACTGGAACTAGTGAGAATGATCCTATTTAATAACCCCACTGGAGGCACTGGATGGATAATAAGGATGGGCCATAATAACCCACACACGGCCCTAAAGTCTGGTAATCATCTTAACACTCAACTCGTTAATGATTGCAAATGCAGCTGGGACCAACGGCTTAAGGTGCCTTCCAAAGCACGACAGAGTTCAAGATAATACTTAGATCGGTTTTGTGTAATGTCAAAAATGACATCCCGACATAAAAAAAATAATTTGTAAGTAAAATTCAACTAAATATTAAAAAAATAACGGCCAAGTCGCGAGTCGGACTCGCGCACGAAGGGTTCCGTATTATTTTATTGATTTTAGTAGCGGCAAGAGAAATAGATCATCTGTGAATATTTCAATTGTCTAGCTAACACGGTTCATGAGATACAACTGGTGACAGACAGACGGACAGTGGAGTCTTAGGGTCCCATTTTTACCCTTTGGGTACGGAACCCTAAAAAGTTGTTAAAGTGAAAGTACAAACAAGTGTTTTACCTGAACATAGCTCTGGTCATCAATACCCTCCTTCAACGGCACATTTACTGAGTAGTATCTGCCGCTTTCAGCACCTATCTCGTACATGTCACCAGTACCGGGGAAGAAATAATTCCCGTACTTGTGGAAACTGACTGTCATCACTCTGTCGGTTAAGTAGAAAGCCTCCTGCACTCCGTCACCGTGATGCACGTCAATGTCGATGTACAACACCCGAGGATGATACTTCAAGAGCTCTAATATAGCTATCACAATGTCATTGACGTAACAGAAACCTGAAAGTTATTAAACTTGTTATTGCATCACTGTTAAGTGCAATGCAGACATTTTGATCTTTGTTTTTAATTTCTGTAAAATAATTATCTAAGTACAACCCGCTCAGATAAATAATGGGATTAGAAATGGCACCGTTCATATTCACTTCTCGCTCAAACTAAACGCCACACCTATAGCTTTCTCAGTCACACTCGTTGTGGTAAGTGCGGTGAGCCATGATTTTCAATCCCATTTCCTTTATCTGCGTGGGTTGTATTTATTTAATTATACTGTAAGTGCAGAACAATAAATTCTCATCTGTATTGAATATTGAAGCATGAAAATATTCATATTCTCTATGGCAGTCTACGGAATACGGTTGGGGCGAATCTCCACACATAGTTTTTCATCGTACGCATGTGGCAGTGTTGTATGTAGCACCAAGGGCGTCGCCAGGGGTGGGCAGGGGGGCCACTGCCCCCCCCCCCCCCCTAGAGTTTAAAAAATGTAGCCAACTGCGAATAATCAAAGTCCTAAGGCCGTGCAATTGACTTGCTTTTCCGATAAATCCTGCCCCATCTCAAAACTTGAATAAATTCACTAGGTGCTCTTGAATGTACCTACAATTCATATTTTTCTCATCCTCTTTAATATTAACTTGCCCCCCCTTGGCCCATGTGCTGGCGACGCCCTTGTGTAGCACTATGGAAGTTTGTCCCCGTACGACGGTACGAGGCGCGCCGTAGCAAAACCGAATGTGGATTCACAAGCTTCCATAGTGATCGATCACGAATATGAAAGCCCTTGGAGCGTTCCTGGCTGAGCTGGGCCTGACGCAAAATAGGCGCAATAGACGTCGAGTTGCGGAAACCGCCTGTATTGATAAGAAGAAGAAGTGATCCATACAACACTGCCAACGGTGCCTACGCATAGCAAGTTAACCATTGTTCTACAGCGGAAAACTGTGCGTGGACAATCACCCTAGTCTTTAATTCAAATATTTGCAAACTTAGAATAATAAACAACCTAGAACGATCGTTCCCTTCTCTTTGAAGGTGTGCTCTTGCACACTGTCTAGTTTCTAAAGTAATTAAAAAAAAATGTGCCAAAATGGCTTAGTTTTCAGATATACCTTATTGTACTTACCTATAAGAAGGAAAAAGTTTAATTTCCCTACCTTTAGGGGATTAATACTATTTTTATTTTATTGGATTTTAGTTACGATTAGGTGACGTATGAACGATACAAATCTCAAAACTAAGCCATTTTGGCTTAGTTTTATTGCCTCACTTTACGTACATACAAGGACTTGGCTTCTAGGTATTATTATTCTAAACTTGCAAGTGGTATACACTAGAACACACTTTCCAAAATAGAAACTTAACACTGACACGCTCAGATCAAATAAAAAAGTAAGATGGAGCGTTGCGAACAATGAAGTGAGGCCGGTTTTTGATGGTACATGTGTGTGTACAAGGGGGCGGGCGGAGGCCGGGCGGCAAGGTTTTATATGAAAAGCCAACGCGGAGTTTCATTACACGTGTGTGCATGAACTGTGTATGTACACAGCCAAGGCGTAGTTTTACAGGCCTCACCGCTTTGTTCGGAAGACTCCGTTTTACTTTTTTTATTAGGTCTGAGCTGACACGTGTTTTCCCAGTATTATACCAGCTAATGTACTGCTAGAATAAGTAGGATAAATAAGATTGTACAAAAAATTTTGTAGAGATTATTTATTTATGACGACCTTTTTCATTATTAGCAATACTAATAGTAAATTTTTTATACAAACCAGATGGCTCAAACTTTTTAGCATGGTGCAGGCCACCGGACCAGTTGATGGCGATGTCACACGCATTGTTGTTGAGTTTCATCGCACCCTCTAACGAGGCTCCCGTGTACATCGAGCAGAAGTCGAACAACCCCTCGAACACCGGACAGTCGTCTCCGACATTGTAATGCAAAAGGTCTTTGGAGTAGCCTGAAAATAAAATAAAATGCTAACTACTTAAATGGAGACTGGGACCTTAATAAGTAAAATAAAAAAGCTTTTTATTCCATATCTAGTATCTATGTAAGTACTTAACAATTTATTTGTGTTAGTGTGTTAATAAACTTATGCTAATTATTAGTATTTGTTAGTAAAGTTTCAGACATGGATCCCGTCTGGGTATAAGCCTCCTCCATTACTTTCCACTTTTCTCTATCTTTTCCCTCTTTTAGCCAACCCTTGCCTGCCACGGACACAATATTGTCAGACCATCGTTTTCTGGGTCTGCCTACTTTCCTTTTGTCTTTAGGTTTGCCCTAAAGACTGGACCCTAAAAAGCAGTTCAGAAATTTGTTTTATTTCAATTTAAATGATTTTGAAATGTGACGTCACGAAATGAAGGACCCCTCTCACCCCCTTGTCACACATTGTTCGTCGACCCCCTCCCTACCCCTTAACGTGTGACGTAATTTATGGATGGACCCATATGACAATCTATAGCAGGGATTCCCAAACTATTTTGGGCAAGATACCCCTTTTCCAAAATGTACTGATACCTCAGCCCCCCATAGCCAAATTACTTTAAAAATTCTATCAAATATCAAGTATAATAATTATTCATTTATCTCGACCCCTGGGAAACCAATTTCGATCTCAAGGGGTCGATTCTGACTACCTACTTTGGGAATCCCTGATCTATAAGTTCTTAAATCTATCACTGGACTTATAAGGCAATTGTCAATATTAGTTTGGGTTACCACAGCAATAAATAAGGAGTGTATATCAGACTGAAAAAGATTGCGACAGTGCTGATGGTTCAGCATCCATTGGTTCTAATGCAATCTCTTAAATCTAGCATTTTAACTCCAGCGAGTTCACAATTAGGAAGGTTTGATTGATACCTCATTCCAGTTTTGGTGATATATCAAAGGAATTTGGAAATTTTATGGCAGTTGGATGATGGCAGGAGATGAGCATGGTATGTCGGGTAAGTTGCTTAACACTTTGTCAAAGCAACATTTTTGATCAATGTTACAAACTGTGAGACATCTGTCGAAAAAGCTGCTATGACAAAGTACTAAAGTGTTAAGAGTCCGTTCACATTTTGCCGCTGCCACTTTCTCGCTCGCACATTTCATGTTTTCTCAAGATTCCTTAAATCTGAGTGCGTAATTGAAAAATGTGTATCTGCCACTTTTCACAATATATAAGATTACGGACATTTCAACATTTATTTCAGTTTTAAGTTGCTGAAGTGCAAAAAGTTATTGCCAGTGCAAATAACTGTTACAACTTTTTGTACTTTAGCAACAAAAAACTGAAATATACTTTAAAATGTCCGTAATCTTATATTGTGAAAAGTGGCACATATTTTTCAATTATGCACTCAGATTAAAGAAATCTTGAGAAAATATGAAATGTGCAAGCGAAAGAGCAGCAGTCAGCGGCGAAATGTGTACGGGCTCTTACGCGACTATCGTTGCTGAATGTACAATGATATACTGTGTCAGGTATAGCATTTCGAGACAGAGGAAGTCACATGTGTAACACTTGCTTATGTTATCTCCGCTATTGGTATTGAAAATTACTTTTATTCATCTTTAACTTGAACTGTTTCATTTGCCAAGAGGAACAAACAACAATTAAATTGCATTATAATAATTTTGTAATGAGTGTGGCAGAAGAAAATTCATCACTCTTTGCTTATTACGATAAAGTCGCGCAACTGGATAGTGATGTAAGCCTGTGTTACTCCCAGAATGCCAGACCTTGTATTCTTGTACCATGGGTTTAGACTTGCCTTGGATTTAGAAAATAATAATTAACTTGATGGAGCTCAATGGCGCAGTGGTTTAGCGCCTGGCTCGGTGGTTGCAGATGTTAAGCAACATTCGCAAGGGTCAGTCATGGGATGGGTGACTAAAAATGTATAATCTCCAGCTCCTCTGTGCTTTAGAAGCACGTACTGTTTGTCCTGGCTGCATTTGCAGTCATAACACGCCCATCCTTCTTATCCACTCATAAGAAAGGACTGTGCCTGGTCGGAGAGTCAGGTTCGGGGTGCCCCAGCAGTGGGGACAATGAAAATGGCTGATTGTAATTGAACTTACTCTGTATATTCTGTGGTGTTACATTCTGTAAAAATTCTATGTAGTCTTCGCTATGAAATCGGCACATATCATGAGCGCTTGCTCTGTACGGCTTATAGATCTGCATCTTCTTATGAAGACCATAGTTTAGGACCAAGCTATGCGTCACCGATAATCTATGCGGTTTCATGGGATGCCCAGGACCATAGTGGAAGTTACCAACGTCCGCATTGTAGAAATAAGCGACCCGATGCTGACTCATAATGGGTAAACGAACACGTATTCCTTCAATACGTAAATAATGCCAAGAACCAAAGCGATAACAACTAAACGTTTGGTTAGTTGGATATCTCCTAGCATGATTTGGAATGCATTTTCACTTTATTTTGATAAAAAATATTTAAAACTTATGATATTATATCCCTAAACTTCACAATACTACTTTTAATTACGAACAAGTACAATAATTGTATGTAGCTAATAAAAAAACATTTAATTAACACAATTCTTGGACCAACAAGGGCAACAAGAACAATAGTGAACACAGATGATAATGATAGTAAACTTCATGAAATGACTTGACATTGACAATACACATGAATTTAGTACATCCCCCGTATAAGCCGGATTGAGCGCTTCGCCCCAAAACGAGCCGACAGAGAGGTCAAGTAGATAAATGTATCCTTTTCTTCATTAGGGTGACCAAACCGTATGGTCGGTCGGAGACATACATAATACTTTAAACAGCTTTATATAAACTTAAATACATAGGTAGTTCTATATTTATAATTAACACCTTTTTATTAGGTTGCTTGCTCGTTTTTTTGTTTTTTTGTTTGAGCACAAATTTTGCAAACGATTTTCTGCAAAATTCCCGGTGAGCTAGAGACTTGAAACTTGAACACAGGTCATAAATGGAAGGAAATGCGATATTACGGTGTCATTGAGCTAATCTGATGATGGAGCCGGAAGAACGCCACAGGAACTCTACGATGAATGAAACTATACAACCTCATCATGTTTGGGCTTGTTAGAATTGTCTTGACAAGTACTCTGACGGGAGACGAGGTTCAGGCATAAGAATAAATAAAAGTTCCGGGTCGAATAATGAAGTCTGGAGGCCATGCCATAGGAACTAATATATACTTATAATATTTGTAAGAATAAGTTTGATTGCAATGACCTCCTAAACCAAATGTATTTTCGTGTCCCTGGCCGATCTCGACGTATACGGGAAAGTCGTGCCTCCTGCTTGTTTGCGCCCAAATTATGTAAAACTAATGCCGGCAAACGTGCTCCACTCCATCGCTTGATGCAATCCTATAATCAATATTTCATAGACGTCGATCTGTTTAGACTTTCACCAAGGACATTTAAAAAAGAAGTTAAACTTAAATTGGATGAAATTGAATTTAAAACAAATACCTGACTAACTTTAAATTTCATACCTACCTACCTGAATTGTTAACCTTGCATCATTGTGTAAATTTTTCAAATTAACCTGGTGTCATTAGTATTGTCATCATCAATTGTTTGTTTGTATTATTTCATACAATTTCAATATATAAACCATGTGAAAATTAGAGGCTATGTTACATATAGTTAAGATGGGGATAACGGTGCTGGTGGTGCAATAAGTAATACTAGTTTATTTAAATGATAATTTATTGTGATAAGTATTGTACCGCTGTTTGTTGTCCTAAATAAAATAAAAAAAACTCAATATTGAAATCATGCAGCCCCGTCGAGTTTGGACTCATTTGAATGGTATCGACGAGTACTCTAATAGGAGGTGGTATATTTTTAGTTTACCTCGTAAACAAAAAAGCAGAAAGTAATTATTTACTAAAATATATATTTTTTTACACGACTGCCCAAAAGGAGTGTATATGTGTTCAGGGTTCATGTATGTTTGTGGGTATGCGAGTTTCTTTATTCCACCATAAGTTCTAAATGGCTCAACAGATTTGAATGTATGGGATATCGTTAAAGTTCTTACATCGTTCCGAGTGACACTGGCTATATTTTTTTTTGAAAAAAGACAATATGGCGAAGACGGCACTACGCCATTTTCGAATGTAAAAAAATTTCTTTTTCTTCAATTATTACAATATGGGCATCAAATCAAAGGCCTTAATGAGCACATTTCAAAACTATATAATTTGTCACTAAAATGTGTGAAATAAAAATAAATGAATTGAAAAAATATTAAAAATACGACTGCCCTGCCAAAAAACGAAAAATTGTTTTAAAAAACAAAAAACCGACTTCAATACCCCACTCTGTCTCTAAAAAGCAATAAATACAGCTAACATGCATGACACTGATTAACGAGCCGAGTCAAATATACGACAACTTATGGTGGGTCCATAGCGCTTGTTTTGCACTTTAGTCTACCTACATACACTAGGGATTTCCAAACTTATTAGGGGCTAGAGACACCTTTTCCAAAATCAACTGATACCGCACACCCCCATAGTCAAATTACTTTAAAACTCCTATCAAACATCAAAGTGAAATTAATAATAATCATTATAAGTTTATGTTGACCCCTGGAAAACCGATTAATTAAATAACCAAGGGGTCGATATCGACCACTTTGAGGGAGTTTTTGGCGGGATTTTGTCAAGTTCAGTTCGGTGACTATTTGAATTTTTCGCAAATTGATTCATAGTGGATATTATTATGATTATAATAGATATGATTTACTGTGCCTTCACAAGATTTTGCACTCGTACATGGATGCACCGGCTTTGCTTTCGCTGTTTTCCATCAACACATTCTATAGATCTCGTCGTCCGAATACATTCTCTATACAAGTTTACAAAAATAATACCTCTTATTATAATCCAGTAGTCAGAATGTCAAGAACCTACAATGAGCTGGCAGGAAACAATACAAATATTGACGTGTTCAACTCCAACTTTTCTTTGTTCAAAAGGAGCATTTCAGATCTGTTCGGGCCCGGTTCCCAAAATCCATAATAATGTCTTTAGTTTTTTTGTGTCGATAAGTAGTAATATATTGTTTAATTTTATTTTCAATTTTACATCTCTTTTTTGCAATAATTTATGTCTTTAAAGGATTTTTATTACTATTTATTATAATGAATTTGAAAATTAACTTTTACTTCTATTATTGTTATATATTTTTTTTAAACCTTATTATTTGAATTCAATTATCTATTTCAATTTTAATTCATTTGATTTGTTTAATTTTTATGTTTAATTTTAATGAACTTTGCATGTTTGGTTGTTATTGTTAACTTTTTTAAATTCTATTAATATCCATGCTGTGCATACTTTTTTGGATAATAGTTTAGATCATTTTTTATATAATATGTTTTCAATGATGTAATGACTGTTATCTGTTTGTGTGCCAAATTATAAAATAAAATAAAATAAAATAAATAACTATTGTGTCTTAAAATAGGTGCAGTTTTGTGGTACAAGTGTCTACGCAACTTAACAATATGTGGGATAATGGAAATAGGCGCGATCTTGGTTGTGTGAAGCTGAGACTTTTATTGTAGTGGTCCCTACCTCAGCAAAACTTACCGAGTAACTGTCTTGATATACTTGCTGCCTAATGCTCCAAGCAGCATTGGAATGTGATGCACCCGCATTTTAATGTAAACTGAAACAATCTACTAGAAAATCTAGAAATACTGAACTATTCAAAACATGACACTGGCAAAAATTACTTCCAAGAGGAAAGTAGATTGCCATAACAAAAATAAGAAGAAGAAGAAGACCACTTTGAGAATCCCTAGTCTACACAATAATAAAAACATCTCAACATTCAACAAAAAAAAAAACGTATGAGGATTTTGTTTCGTGAAACAATGTTTTGTTCACGACCGACCCGTGGTCACACCGTTTTACCAAACCGGTGTGACTACGGCGAATTTTTTTTACCCGTAGTTACACCGCTGGTGTGACATTGTGTAGGGCAAAACACGCGCTATGGACCCGGCCTAAGGCAACGGCTACACGCGTGATGAATACATAGCATAACACGATCCATCGCTACAGAGTAAATTTTAACCATGGAAAGTATTTTTTATGGAATGTACAATATTTTACTTTCCATGGTTATTTACTCTCGATCACAGCACAGTATTTACCATGCCTGTAGCCGTCGCCTTAGAGCAACGCAGCTTCCGTGGAAGCCGCGTCGCTCCAAGCCGTACAGTACGAGGCATATAACTTGAAATCGGGTGGGGATTGCGCGAGACGCGTATTTTGGGTATGCGTAGCGGTAAGGGGCGCGTGCTATTGGTTGCTCACAAGAGCACATGCGCGAACTTATCCCCACTCCGTCGAAAAAATTTTAAGATACGTGCCTAGTACTGTACTTGTTGTATGGTCTGTGTCTAACTAAGCCCGTGAACGACTAGAGTTAAATTTACGTTTTTTTACTCATGTGCCTAGAGTCTGTCAAAAGCTTTGTCCAGACTTGTATCATTTTGGCGTATCAGATCACCGTATCTTTACCATACATCGATAGTTTGGTTGGGCATGCGTTGACATTATTTCATCGCATGCCCAATCAAACTAGCGATATATGTTAAAGATCTGATACGCCAAAATGGACTAGTCTGGACAAAGCTTAAAAAGTCAGTTTATATGAGAAATTATTAAATTATTTGTAAAAACTTATACTGGTAACCCTGTTGGTGCTGTCAAAATTCTAATGAGCGATTTTCTGACAGCTGATAATTTTAGTATAATTTTATGTCTATAGATGGCTAAGTAGCGCCATCTATCGACATAAAATTATACTAGGTAGTATAACTAGGTAGATTTTCAAAAAATTATTTCTACTAAACTGTGCTAAGGGTCAGAGAAAAGTTTTTCGGAACATACCAACGGACATCCAACGCACAACGCAACAAACCACTTACTCAACAAACGTATGTTAAAAAAGTAATTACGTTTCATCCTTTGCCTTTTTAGGGTTCCGTACCCAAAGGGTAAAAACGGGACTCTATTACTAAGACTCCGCTGTTCGTCTGTCTGTCTGTCTGTCTATCACCAGGCTGTATCTCATGAACCGTGATAGCTAGACATTTTAAATTTTCACAGATGATGTATTTCTGTTGCCGCTATAACAACAAATACTAAAAATAGAATAAAATAAATATTTAAGGGGGGCTCCCATACAACAAACGTGATTTTTTTTGCTGTTTATTGCTCGATATTAATAACGACAACAGGTAGACAGTTGAAATTTTCAGAGATGATGTATTTCTGTTGCCGCTATAACAACAAATACTAAAAATAGAATAATATAAATATTTAAGGAAGGCTCCCATACAACAAAGGTGATTTTTTTGCCGTTTTTGGTACGGAACCCTTCGTGCGTGAGTCCGACTCGCACTTGACCGGGTTTTTTTTTCTTAAAACCTACCTACTTACTTGAACAACGATTAGTTTTTTTTATGTACTACCTACTTTTTTTTTCTTAACTGCTTTTTGAAAACCGCTCATTGTAAACATAGCCTTACTCAATTTTATTTAGATGGGTATTAAAGGGTGGTTGAGGATTTAGGTGGGTATTAAAATTACCTTTGAAATTACTCATGTAAACTGACTTTTTAGACAGACTCTTAACTTAAAAAAGTTGACCATTTAGTTACTACTTGACCCATGTGAACAGGGGTGAGCATGCGAATCTCCGTGCCACTGAATAATTCCATTCTAAAACTACCTAGAAGTAATGTACCGATGATATACGTTCTTATTTCAGATATCAAATCGATTGTACCGGCTTCCCGGCAGAATGATTGACAAAAGCATGTGGCACGGAGATTCGCATGCTTTGAGGTTATGTTTTTTGTTAAATCGTCGAATTCCAGATCAATCGGAGCCTGTACCGCTGGGTTGATGTATTTGTAGCCGTTACATATTCATTGTAACAGCTACAAACACATTTGTTGCTCATGTAACGCAACAGGGACAAAGATATGGCGATCTAAAGTTTTAAAAGCATGCGACTCTCCGGCCCACACGCTTAAGTCTAAAATACTGGTGAAAATTGTATTAAGATTAAAAATAAGCAAGTTTACGTAACCGTTTGATCACGATAAACGGCCCGAAAACATATTTTCACTATATCTTCATTCGTTTTAGAGAAATAAGTAAATTTATTTACTATGATTTATTATGAATAATCAGTGTGTAGGGTGACCATATCGTCGGTCCGTAGGAATCATTTAGGCTGTTTCTAATAAAATTCAAGTTGAACTACATAATGTTGAGGGTTGATTTGCCTACATACTCGTACGTATCGTACCTACTATCATACTGTTACTGACTATGCAATATTGCAATATTTTTTAGGGGACGTAAAAAGGTGACTTTTATCCTAATCGAGATGACAAAATACAAACAAACAAATGAGAAAGTAGGTAACCTTATAAAAACGTGTTAAAAATGTGAACGTCATAATTGGTATAATAATTGCCCACTCAGTACCAGTCACCCATCATCATCAGTATCAGTCACCCATTAATTTAGGTCTCGGTTGAATGCAACCGAACTGAGAACTTCCTTCGTTTTTTGAAGTATTAGTCTTTCAAAATAGGTATCTAAAAACACTTCAACTTGCATTTTAGACCGATCGGGATAAGTTTTTAGCTTTTAAAAATATTAAAGTTTGTTTTTTTCGTATATAGTTTCTGCACCATTCACTTAGCCTAATACATGAAATTGTGTCATTTTGGTTTGATGCATAAGTAACAATTTAGGTTTTTGTCTTTTTTAACGCTATCGGACGAAAAGAAAATTAAAGTTGAAAATTTTACTTTCATGATGATTATGAAGTTGTAACCGATGTACTTACTTGAGCTTTTTGTGTCATCTTTGTCCACGGGAATACTGTTATTTGACTATTACCTAAAGCGTTACCTTAGTAACTCCAAAAGAATATTACAATTGGTTAAATAAGTGTTAAATGTTTTAGATCAATAGTATCTGTTGTACATAATGTTTTGTGCTAAATTCATCAATGGAATTTTCAGCTTTTTATTTTTTTCTTTTCAACACCCTGTAAAAGTCACAAAAGAAAATGGGGGGGGGGGTGGGGGGGGGGGTGGGAGCCGGGGCACCGCTGTTTGCTGCGTACTTCGAGCACCGCTGCTACGTACTTTGCTTTTCGTAAAGCGACTTTGGGTAAAAGAATTTGTAAAAAGTAGCCTCTATTTCGTATTGAGCCAGCACAATATCCCACTTCAAATTAATTCGCCTAATTTAAAGTAAGAAGTGACTTAAGTGACGCCTAAGCATAGGTACTGAAGTTCGGTGACACATTTGAAGTAACGAGTAGGTAGGTAGGTAAGAAGTATACGAACGAATATAAATACATTTGATGATACTGTGGCCGCGTTCCGAATCACGCTCACAGCGCTGTTAGCGCGTATCCGACCAAATTAAATAGTCACAAAATATTACACAGATAGGGTATTTGTGTACCTACTTCATTTAATGGATTATAGGCTAACAGTGCTGTTGGCGTGATTTGGAAGTAGGCATGTGTTATTATTGTCAATTACAGTCTCATTGATGAGATGACATCATTAACATTCTTGTACTCTAATTAGCGTATAGTTGGCAGCCTCACCATGGAATTAGAAGGTTTTGACTAGGTCAAAAAATTGTTAGTAAATAGTTATAAATAGTGAACTATAGCATATAAATAGTGATACTATGGTTCAAAAGATATTTGAGTATCTTGGTGAGGCTGCTATCTTGACGTCAAGCTGGCAGACACCTTAAGAAATACAGTTCGTATCAATGTGATTTATATGCCAAAAAATTGTTAGGAAATAGTGAATCGTATACGCAAAATTTCAATAATATTGCTTCAGTACAAGCCGAGATATTACGATCTCAAAGTGGGCTGCTAACTTGACGTTTCTGGCAATGGCGATTCCAGAGAAACGGGTACAAGTTATAAACAAATAAATATATCAAAAAATTGTTAGTGAAATTGTGATTCTTACGATATAAATAAAAAAAGAATTCTTCATTGCTATTTTCTAAAAATCGAATGTTAACTTCTACATAGTACACTGAATATAGGCTGTCGATCAATATTGAACTTTGCTCCACAGTAATAAGGTTTAAACTTGATTGCAATCATGAGGTGAGTACTATCAAGCAAAAAAGTGAAATTTATATTTTTTGACTGTGTCAATAGTCATATCCTCGGTTCAAGGCTATTGATTTGGTATAGTAAACAAATATTTTTCTACCCACTTTTTTTATTTTTTAGAGTATTGACACAATCAAAAAATTTTTGATTAAATCTCATCAAAAAAAATTTGGTCGTTTAATACTCTACTCTCAGTTCATTTATTTAGTTTAGGAAAAACTACTAATATTTTACTACCAATTAGGTACCTAACGTTAAAACTATAACTTAAAGGGAGGAGTCTAATGAAAATACCCTAACATGTAATTTTTTGAAAATGAATATTTTGTATTTTTTTTTAGTAACAGAAACTTTTACGTTAGGTACCTATTTGGTGAGATTTATAATGAAATTAGTAATCAGTAGGTAGGTAAGTAGGTAGGAAGTAGATGATATAAGTAGAAAATATTTCTAGTTTTTCCCGATTAAATAACTAAATAAATGAACTGAGAGTAGTATTACCACAGCCGAGAGATAGTCTTCATACAGTCGGCCATCGGAGGCGTCTAGACAGAGCAATCGTGCGGGGTGGTGCGGTATAGAAGGGGGGTGGGAGGGCCCGAGAGCCCATACTTTGGCAATGTATGCATCTCGGGCCCTATCCCGTCAGAGCTTACGCTTCTGATTGGGTTATATTATATTATATTGAAAGTAGTGTTTGTAATTTTTTGATGTTGGTGTCATGAAAAAGTGTTTTTGGCACGATTTTGATATTAGATTTGGAATTCAAAATGGCGGCCGCACATTGACGTATTTGTTGATATTTGTGTATTTTTGTTTGATTATTGGGCCGATTTCGATGAAACTCGGTTTTTGGTAGTAATTTGGCATGAAAACAGCAACGCAATGTTAAAAAAAATAAAAATTCAAGATGGCGGCCAACTTTTTTGTTTGCGGGCCGATTTCGATGAAACTCGGTTTTTGGTAGTATTTTGACAAGAAAACAGCAACTCAATGTTAAAAATGCAAAAAATTCAAGATGGCGGCCAACTTTTTTGTTTGCGGACTGATTTCGATGAAACTCAGTTTTTAGTAGTATTTTGGCAAGAAAACAGCAACGCAATCTTAAAAAAATAAAAATTCAAGATGGCGGCCAACTTTTTTGTTTGCGGGCCGATTTCGATGAGACTCGGTTTTTGGTAGTATTTTGGCAAAAAAACAGCAACGCAATGTTAAAAATGTAAAAAAACAAGATGGCGGCCAAATTTTTTGTTTGCGGGCCGATTTCGGTGAAACACGGTTTTTGGTACAATTCTGACAAGAAAACAGCAACGCAAAAATAAAAATGTAAAAAAACCAAGATGGCGAACAACTATTTTGTTTTTGGGCCGATTTCGATGAAACTCGGTTTTTTGTACTATTTTGAGAAGAAAACAGCAACGCAATAATAAAAATATAAAAAATCCAAGATGGCGTCCAACTTTTTTGTTTGCGGGCCGATTACGATGAAACTCAGTTTTTCGTAGTATTTTGGCAAGAAAACAGCAACGCGATGTTAAAAATGTAAAAAATTCAAGATGGCGGCCAACTTTTTTGTTAGCGGGCCGATTTCGATGAAACTCGGTTTTTGTTAGTATTTTGGCAAGAAAACAGCAACGCAATGTTATAAATGTAAAAAAAACAAGATTACATTTTTAACATTGAGTTGCTGTTTTCTTGTCAAAATACTACCAAAAACCGAGTTTCATCGAAATCGGCCCGCAAACAAAAAAGTTGGCCGCCATCTTGAATTTTTTACATTTTTAACATTGAGTTGCTGTTTTCTCGTCAAAATACTACCAAAAACTGAGTTTCATCGAAATGAATGAAGAATGAAGTTTATTGGCCAATATCACACACACAAAAAAAACACAAACAGGAGAAATAGAAAAAAAAATATAAACTAAGTTGGTACTTAAACTAATTTAAACAATAAAAATAGGGTGTGAGACGAGCCAACCAGGACCCTGCCTCAGCTTAATGCTGTTGTGATGAGAACATTGCTCACACCACAACAGCGCTGGTATTCTGACAGGGCCTGTACGAGATAACGTTCGTCGTAGGTACATATTTTTGCAATACATTTAATACAGGCACGAAACAAAATAAAAACAAATCAAAATACAGAATACAAATAAATAGATTTACAAGTACTTACATCTAAATATGATGATCCGCCAAGCCAAAGAGCTGAAGATATTCCTTGCAAACAGTGCAACATATCGTGATGACGCTTCGCAACGTCCCCGACGCCGCACGCGCGACTTGAAATACCGGATTGTAAGTGGATATAAAAAATTATGAAGCAATCGATGTTGACTGGAGCTCAAATAAGTACTTATTAAGGCGTTTTTTAAAAGTGACGATTGTTTTAAGGTCACGCAACGGCGGCGGGAGATCGTTCCAACAGCGTGTAGCTGCGAACCTGAAGGATCCACGAAACATCCTCGTACGATGTATTGGCGTCTCTAAGATACTTCTACAGGCTCTAAGCTGGTTACTCTTAGTGTGTTGAAACCATGTGAGCTTGTTATAAAGGTAAATTGGTTTGCCCGATTTAATGATACCAAACATTAAAGTTGCGAGATGTAACCTTCTACGGGCCTCCATTTTCAATATGTTAGAACTATTTAGGAACGGAGTCACATGTGATCGCGGTGGTATATGGAAGCAGAAACGCGCACAGGCGTTCTGCACCCGCTGTATAAGTTTAGCAGTTCTAGCCAGTAGGCATGAACCATATACAGTATCACAGTAATTTAGTTTAGATAATATAAGAGATTCGCAAAGTGCTACTCTGAGTTGCTCGTGTAGATAAGGACGTAATTTATAAAGGAGTTTTAGGCGATAAAAACAGTTTCGGACACACTCAGTAACATGGCTTTCAAAATTAAGGCGGTTATCCAGAGTTATGTTGTGATTAGGGCATCCAATCCCGCATGTTATTTGTGATCTCGGTATTTGCGGGACCGATGATTTACGATCCCGCGGGATCTCGGAATTTGCGGGGTCCCACAGTTGTAAGATGAGCTGCCTACTAAAGTGTTGTGTAAAGAGGCGTTTATATGTTAAAAGTCTAAATTATACTGAAAAACTAATTAAAGTCGTATTAAGCATCGTAATTAGATGCACGATGCAAATATTTACTTCTTACTCTCAACAAAACAAGCAAGAATCTCCGGTATTTCTTACTTCCTGCGTCATTGTCGGCAACTCGAAATTTTTTAAATCCAATGCATCACAAGGAATAAATAAAAAATATGCAAATTAATACAATTTATGTTAAAAAATATATAATTTATTTATATATAATTAAATTTATAAATATTTATAACTGTCTATTTCTGTTAAGTATAAAAGAAAATGGCTTATCCTAAAGTTTAAAAATCTTTAATATTTAAGATTATGACACTATAGGAGGTTCACTCAGGGCAATGGATTATGACAAGTTGTTTACATTTTTTTTTATTTACTAGCATAAAATTTAAGTAGGTACATAATAGTTAATTATTTGAGACATTTAATATCCTGTTTTGATATATTTAAACATTATGCACATCAGTCCGAACGAGCATCCGTCCCGCAGTCACAAATGAAAAACTTTCTAAGTATGTTTTTAATGTGTTTTTTCTAATTCGTTTTAATTATTATTGTACTTTAATGTAAATAATGGCATATTTTTGATTTATTCCTAATGATGCATTGGATTTTAAAAATTTTCGAGTTGCCGACAATGACGCAGGAAGTAAGAAATAACGAAGATTCAGCCCTTAGCTAGTCAATCAGTCATTCATATACATTCCTACAATACGCTTGCGAGAGAACATTTCTTGCTACTTTCCAGTCCCGCAAATCCCGCAGATCCCGCGCTAGTAATCTCGCTTCTTGCGGGACTGGAAAATGACGCGGGATCTCGGCATTTCGAGATCTCGGTATACCGAGATTGGATGCCCTAGTTGTGATATAGCAGTGCGCAGACGATGTGGAAGCTATTTAGCAATGAAATAAACGCTTATTGAAATATAAAACAGACTTT
The DNA here is from genome assembly GCA_943789525.1 of Agriphila geniculea. Classification (NCBI taxonomy): domain Eukaryota; kingdom Metazoa; phylum Arthropoda; class Insecta; order Lepidoptera; family Crambidae; genus Agriphila; species Agriphila geniculea. The sequence goes on along the minus strand of OX038889.1, from coordinate 8,000,554 downwards.
TATTAACAACTGAGAAAAACTATTCGTGTAGGTACAAATTTTTCATATAGAGAGAGTGACATTTGACATCTAAAATATCAAATACAAAAACCCATGTAGGTTTCCAAGTAGGTTGCACTCGCTTGCTTTGCGATCTCCTTTAACACGCCCTCTAAAACAATGCAAGTGCAGACCTGACCTTCACAAAGGCGGGCTTCGGCAGTCCTTTGGTTATGACGTCTGCGATCTGATCTCTTGTTCCAATTCTTTTAACAAAGATCGCTCCTTCAGTCACAAGTTCTCGGACATAGAAGTGTCGGACGCGAATATGCTTCGTCCGCTTGTGGAATTCCGGGTTGTGTGCCAATCGTACCGCTGCTTCGTTGTCAACATGAAGAGTCGGCACACTCTTTTCCTTTGTCAGATCTTCAAAGACTCTCGTCAGCCAAACTAGTTCTCTGGCTCCTTCACTGGCGGCCACTAATTCCGCTTCAGTAGTGGACAGTGCTACTGAGGTTTGCCTTCTGCTTGTTCATGATACTGGACCTCCGGCATATAGGCATACTATTCCAGTGGTGGATCTTCCGGTAGTTGCATCGCCACCATAATTGGCGTCGCTATATCCTTCCAGTTCTGGCTTTGCCAAGGTCTTCGGCTTAAACTGGATCCCAAGAGACGTAGTTGCCTTTAGGTAACGGAGTATACGTTTAACTCTGTTCCAGTCACTTCTGTTTGGCTTTTCCAAGTTCCGTGATACTACGCCAACGGCATAAGCGATATCAGGACGAGTTGCGACCATGAGGTATGCTAGTGCACCAACAGCTTCGCGATAAGGGAAATTAATCTCATCGGTGTTTTCTTTCTCCGCGTCTAATTGTGTTACAGACGATTCTGCGGCGTCAATCGGCGTTGAGACAGGATTACTGTTAGCCATGTTAAAGCGTTCAAGTACCTTCTTTGTTTAAGCTTCTTGGTGGATTACAATCGTGCCGTCTTTACACTGACTGATCTCCATTCCTAAGTAGTAGGTCGCGGGCTTTGTCGTTATTTTAAGTTTAGTTTTCAGGTTCTCTAGGAAGTCATCGGCAAGCTGTTTGTCTGAAGCAGCCACTAATCCGTCGTCGACATATAAAGTAAGTAAGATACATTTCCCCCCTACTTTCTTTGTGTATAGACACGGATCTGAAGTACTCTGTGTGAATTCGAGTTCAGACAGTACTTTATGGAAACGATGATTCCAGCAGCGGGGCGCTTGCTTCAATCCGTAAAAACTTCTGTTCAGATGAGATACGCGGGTAGAGCCGTCGTGAAAACCTTCAGGTTGTTGCATGTAAAGCTCTTCTTCGAGCTCACCATAGAGAAAGGCAGTCGTCACGTCGAACTGTGTTAGGTACATCCTTTCACTTGCAGCAACACTTAATAGTGATCGTATGGTTGCAAATCTGGCTACAGGAATGTACGTTTCCTCGTAGTCTATTCCTTTGCGTTGTTTGAAACCTTTTGCAACCAGGTGCGCTTTGTATCTATCGATAGAGCCATCCGGGTTTCTCTTTATCTTATAAACCCATTTGCACGGTATGGCTTTTCGATCTTGAGGTTCTTGAAGGACCCATGTGTTGTTCTCTTTCAAAGAATCTATCTCTTTCAGCATAGCTTTGATCCACTCATCTTTATTTGGGCTCTTCATAGCTTCTTTAAACGTATTGGTTCAGCTTCTTTATCGATAAGTGCACAGCAGTCTCTGAATTTTTCTGGAGGATGAATGGTGCTCCTGTCTCGCAAGTTGTATCTAGGTTCTGTTTCTTCATCTTCTGAGTCAGATGAATTTCCTAAACTGGCATCGGCTTTGTCCACAGTTGTGCTCGGTGGTCTGGACATTTCACCATGATCGGGATTTTCCTCATCAAATTCAATAGATCTGTCTTCTATTATCTGCGGCACACGTCCTTGATAGCAGCGTAGATTTGTAAATGAGTTAGGGAACGGTCCGCATTCGTCGCTGTGTACAAGTTCGCCGGGTCTTGAAGCTCTAGGTCGGGTACCAAATCGGTGCGACTTGCCGAATATGCAACTTTCGCAGATGCTTTCATCTTGAGGAAGGTCTACTCCTAACTCCCGTTTTACAAATTGACGTACTTGACGTTTGTTCTGACGTACGAGTCGCTCATGGTAAAGCTGCGTTTTTGTTAATGTAAGATTCACTTCTAAGTTTCTGTTAGGAATGATACTCTTAACATTTAGTTTGTCTAAGCCTCCGCTTATGCTGCGTACACCCGTTAGTTTAACTTCGCCGCGTGTCGACATAGTGCAGCTCGTTGGTGTGGACTCAAACTTGCTTATTGAGTTGCAGTCATGAGCAGATAGAACAGAGAACAGGTTCTTTGTGATCTGTGGCACGTACCAAACGTCCTTCAGGGTGATCTCGTAAACTTTTCCACGTACTTCTGATTCGATGTTGATATTCCCTTTGCCTTTAGCTTGCATTGCATTGCCATTAGCCGTAGAGACGGTGTGCATCTGGTCAAAAGCTTGGAATGTTTGAAATAGATCTCCGCGATTGCTGACATGGCATGTTGCGCCGTTATCAACGTACCAGTTGACTGTATTCGATGAAGTCGTCGATACTTCATGGTCAGTTGTCAGTACTTCCGCTTGTAAGTACATCGATTCCACTACTTGAGATTCCTTTTGAGACGAAACAGAACGAGGCGGTTTACTGCTTTCGGAGGTTTGCCATCTTGAAGCCATCTTTTGCAATCCTTCACGCGGTGACCTTTGACGGAGCAGTAGTTGCATTTTATCTTTGCATCCTTATTCTTTTTCTTTGTCCCTTTCAGTGTGGTCTTTGTTGCTAAGGCCTCTTGTTCTGGTGGCACGTTAGACACCATCAAGTTCCTTTCGAACACGCACAGACGGTCGGTTAGGTTATCAATGGTTCGTTCGGACGTTGGACACATTAGCCATCCACTCTTGAATTGAACGTATTCTTCTCCCAGTGTATTGAGCGTTTTGCATATGAGAAGAAGATCCGGAAGCTTCTTATCTTCGCCGAGCTCTTTGTTCAATGAGGTCCAAACGTTCTTCAACTTTGACATATGAGTTGCTGCGTCGTCAGCTGGATCCTTTCTCAGTCCAAAGAAACTCATACATAATTGGAAGGTTTTGTCTTCGTTTGTTCCGTCAAACATTCGATGAAGTTCTAACCATATTTCTCTAGTGGACGTACATATCATCACTTTTCGTAGCATTTCTTCAATCATATTGTTGGTGATAAAGAAAAGAGCACTCGAGTCGGCTTTCGTGAATTCCGACACGGTATCGGCGGCGGATGTTCCGTTCGCAATGGCTTCGCTTTCTTTATCCTCGGTAAGTCTGCCTTCGATTATATCGAGAGCGCGAGGTATGCCCTTGAGCACAATAAGCACTTTATACTTCCATGTATCCCAGTTACTTTTACCTTCGAGAGGTGCAATGTTGTACTTGAAAGTCGATTCCATCTTTCAGCTAAATTGCAGCAAAACCATAACCTGTTGTGATATAGCAGTGCGCAGACGATGTGGAAGCTATTTAGCAATGAAATAAACGCTTATTGAAATATAAAACAGACTTTTATTTACAACTGCGAAAAACTATTCGTGTAGGTACAGATTTTTCATATAGAGAGAGTGACATTTGACATCTAAAATATCAAATACAAAAACCCATGTAGGTTTCCAAGTAGGTTGCACTCGCTTGCTTTGCGATCTCCTTTAACTAGTTAAACCCAGATTTCTGCATTTATTCACACGAGTAATGACTTCGTTGTCCAGTTTTATATTGAGGCAAATATTATCAAATTTTTTAACCTTTTTGTTGGTACCTATTAACGTTAATTTTGATTTCCTTGGGTTAAGGACCAGATAGTTGGATTTGCACCAATCAGCTATTCTAGATAAGTCACTGTTGATCATTGTTTAATACTGTGGATGAGATCAGCGCTGTACAAGATATACAAAATTGGGCCAAGTATAGAACCCTGTGGAACTCCTCGCGTTACAGGGAGAAATGAGGAGTTTGATTTGGTACCATTCCTGTCCACAAGTTGCACATACTGTTGCCTTTCTGCCAAATAACTTTCAAACCATTTAACTGTAGCCGTGTCCACCCCATAATATGAGAGCTTGGATAAAAGTAGTGCGGTATTTATTGTTTCGAAAGCGCGTGAGAAGTCCAGGAGAACCAGAATGCTGACCTCTCCCTGGTCCTGAGCCGAGAGTAGGTTGTCAACCACATCAGCCATAGCAGAAGCAGTACTGTGTCCTTTACGGAAGCCAGATCGGAAGCAAGGCAATATCTCATTTTCTTCGAGAAACTCTGTGAGTTACAGACCACCCGTTCCAGTATCTTTGACAAGCATGGAAGGATGCTTATGAGACGGAGGTCTTGAAGAGACGTTGGGGAGCTCACTTTGGGTAAGGGTTTTACCACTGCTGTCTTCCAGGCATTAGGGAATGTACTTTCTGCCATAGATCTGTTGATTATAATAGTAATTGCAGGTAGGGTGTAAGGAAGAGACAAAAGAAGCATGTCCCGTGTTAACCCATCGCAGCCCTGAGCGTTAGATTTGAGACCTTTGATGATTTTGAGTATCTTGTCCTCATTTACAGGCTGCAGTGAAAGCGTTGCTGTGCCATATCTAAGGTACTCAAAATATGTAAGCTGTGATATTGACACATCATTTTGACCGGGTGCACAGAGAAAATGAGAGTTGATGGTGTCAGGATTATCGAAGCATGGAGGAAGTTCAGACTTTTTTCCATCTGGTAACACAGTGCTTTTCAAGTTTTGCCAAAGTTTTTTGGAATTCTTAATATTAGAGTTAATATGCCTATCAAAAAACACTTCTTCTCTTGTTCTATGGCTACAATCACGTTGTTCTTCATTTGAAGATAGCAATCTTTTTGTGATTTAGACTTCTCACAGTCTTTCTGTGATTTAGATTTGTTAGTTTTTAGAGCCTGCCGGTACTCGTCCCTAATATGCATCATGGATTTGACGGTGTCAGTGATCCGAGGGTGAGGAGGGTGCTTAAACTTACCTTTCCTTACTGGAGCATGCAGATTGAATAAATGTGTTAGACAAAATTGGAAATTCTCTACTAATATGTTGACATTTTTCGCTTTATGGAATGACTCCAGTCTATTTTGCTAAGATCAAACTCCCATAAGTTTTGAATAATATCTTTTATTGGCCTATATTCTACCTAACGGGGACATATCTTGTCTTTCTTTATTTTTAACTTGGCTGTGGCTATAGCATGACCTCTCACATCAGGGCAGTGTCCCACTGTTACCTTTAATGTGCGTATATCTGTACAGATCAAGTCAATTAGACTTTGACTGTGATCAGTAAAATGGGTTGGATCAGTGACTACCTGGGTAAGGTTCATTGTCTCAAAGAACTGTGACAGCAACCGTGGCCCACCACTCCCAACCGCAAGTAGGTCAACATTGAAGTCTCCCAACAGGTCAAGGCTATCGCACCTATCAAAGGAGGTAATAGAGTCGGTGATGGCGTCTAGAAATATGGTAACATCTAGCCATAGCCGAAATCGGCCCGCAAACAAAAAAATTGGCCACCATCTTGAATTTTTATTTTTTTTAACATTGCGTTGCTGTTTTCTTGCCAAAATACTACCAAAAACCGAGTTACATCGAAATCGGTCTACAAACAAAAAAGTTGGCCGCCATCTTGAATTTTTTACATTTTTAACATTGCGTTGCTGTTTTCTTGCCAAAATACTACCAAAAACCGAGTTTCATCGAAATCGGCCCGCAAACAAAAAAGTTGGCCGCCATCTCGAATTTTTTTTACATTTTAACATTGCGTTGCTGTTTTCTTGTCAAAATACTACCAAAAACCGAGTTTCATCGAAATCGGTCCGCAAACAAAAAAGTTGGCCGCCATCTTGAATTTTTTACATTTTTAACATTGCGTTGCTGTTTTCTTGCCAAAATACTACGAAAAACCGAGTTTCATCGAAATCGGCCCGCAAACAAAAAAGTTGGCCGCCATCTTGAATTTTTTACATTTTTAACATTGCGTTGCTGTTTTCTTGCCAAAATACTACCAAAAACCGAGTTTCATCGAAATCGGCCCGCAAACAAAAAAGTTGGCCGCCATCTTGAATTTTTTTTACATTTTAACATTGCGTTGCTGTTTTCTTGTCAAAATACTACCAAAACCCGATTTTCATCGAAATCGGTCCGCAAACTAAAAAGTTGGCCTCCATCTTGAATTTTTTACATTTTTAACATTGCGTTGCTGTTTTTTTGCCAAAATACTACGAAAAACCGAGTTTCATCAAAATCGGCCCGCAAACAAAAAAGTTGGCCGTCTTCTTGTATTTTTTTATTTTTAACATTGCGTTGCTGTTTTCTTGTCAAAATACTACCAAAAACCGAGTTTCATCGAAATCGGCCCGCAAAAAAAAAAGTTGGCCGCCGTCTTGATTTTTTTTTAACATTGCGTTGCTGTTTTCTTGCCAAAATACTACTAAAAACCGAGTTTCATCGAAATCGGCCGGCAAACAAAAAAGTTGGCCACCATCTTGAATTTTTTAATATTTTCAACATTGCGTTGTTATTTTTGTGTCAAAATGGTACCAAAAACCGAGTTTCATCGAAATCGGCCCATAAACAAAAAAGTTGTCAGCCGCCATCTTGGAACTTATTTTTTCATTATTATTTCCTAATTGAGTACTAATTTAACATTTATTTTATACTTATTTAGCCCTAAATTAGTAATGATTTACAATTAAATTATGATTATCATACATATAAATTCCTATAATTCCTCGCACTTATGATGAAAGAAAAAGAAAAAAAAGAGAAAACACTAAGAAAAACTTTTTCTTTTCCTTATTTTAAGAGCATTAAAAGAAGGAAAAGAGACAAATTTGAAAAAAATATCTTTACCTTCTAGAAAAAATGACAATAAATAATTCAAAGAATAAAACAAGAATTTTGAAGTGTCTATCTTATTTTTCCTATATATTTTTAAAATTCGAAAAGGCAAATTACATCGTGCCAACCCTTACACTTTTAGTCGTTGCGTCAACTGTCTAGACGAACGGCGGCTTTTGCGCCAACACAAAGGGCGATGTCCGACTGTAAGAAGAATACTCTCTAGGCTGTGCTATTACCGATGATTAGAGTAGTAGTATTAATTATTATTAGAGTATTACACAATCAATTTTTTTTTTGATGAGATTTAATAAAAAATAAATTAAAAAAGTAAGTAGAAAAATATTTGTTTACTTATACCAAATCAATAGCCTTGAACCGAGGATATGACTATTGAGACAGTCAAAAAATATAAGTTTCACTTTTTTGCTTGATAGTACTCACCTCATGATTGCAATCAAGTTTAAACCTTATTACTGTGGAGCAAAGTTTAATATTGATCGACAGCCTATATTCAGAGTACTATGTAGAAGTTAACATTCGATTTTTAGCAAAATAGCAATGAAGAATTCTTTTTTTATTTATATCGTAAGAATCACAATTTCACTAACAATTTTTTGATATATTTATTTGTCTATAACTTGTAGGTACCCGTTTCTCTGGAATCGCCATTGCCAGAAACGTCAAGTTAGCAGCCCACTTTGAGACCGTAATATCTCGGCTTGTACTGAAGCAATATTATTGAAATTTTGCGTATACGATTCACTATTTCCTAACAATTTTTTGGCATATAAATCACATTGATACGAACTGTATTTCTTAAGGTGTCTTTGCTTGATAGTACTCACCTCATGATTGCAATCAAGTTTAAACCTTATTACTGTGGAGCAAAGTTCAATATTGATCGACAGCCTATATTCAGTGTACTATGTAGAAGTTAACATTCGATTTTTAGAAAATAGCAATGAAGAATTCTTTTTTTATTTATATCGTAAGAATCACAATTTCACTAACAATTTTTTGATATATTTATTTGTTTATAACTTGTACCCGTTTCTCTGGAATCGCCATTGCCAGAAACGTCAAGTTAGCAGCCCACTTTGAGATCGTAATATCTCGGCTTGTACTGAAGCAATATTATTGAAATTTTGCGTATACGATTCACTATTTCCTAACAATTTTTTGGCATATAAATCACATTGATACGAACTGTATTTCTTAAGGTGTCTGCCAGCTTGACGTCAAGATAGCAGCCTCACCAAGATACTCAAATATCTTTTGAACCATAGTATCACTATTTATATGCTATAGTTCACTATTTATAACTATTTACTAACAATTTTTTGACCTAGTCAAAACCTTCTAATTCCATGGTGAGGCTGCCAACTATACGCTAATGTACTCTACCTCTTGCAAAGTTTAAAAAGAAAGGATTACCTACCTACTGTAACAAAATATTTTTTGAGGGTAAGGAAATAAAAACCGGTCAAGTGCGAGTCGGACTCGCACACAAAGGGTTCCGTACCAAAAAACGGCTAAAAAATCACCTTTGTTGTATGGGAGCCCCCTCAAATATTTATTTTACTAGCTGACCCGACAGACGTTGTCCTGTCTTAGTTATAAATATTAAATTCGAATTGGTATAAATTATTGAAAAGTTTAGTTCAGAGATTAGTAGGTAAGTACCGTTCCCGTTTCCGTTTTCGTTCTCGTTCCCGTTCCCATTTACTTTAAAACCCAACAGCTTTATAAATAACCAAGTACCTATACATCACTTGTTATGTTAGTAACGTGTATGTTAGTCTATCCAAACTTACTAATAAGGCGTGATGGCTCTGAACTAACCGTGATGAGCACTAAGAAATTCAGTTTTCTTATAACCTCTTTGTAAGAAAAAAAAAATAATTATTTTACATGTATTTTATTAATAAAATAACTCCGAACGAAGCATCTGTTTTATTACATCCTTGATTGTATGTTTTTTTTTATCGTTGTTCGCGCGTATCTTCGACATTTATGGACCGATTTTGATGATTCTTTTTTTGTTCGATTCAATTTTTTTGCGAAATGGTCCCATTTTTTTTTTCAAATCGGTTCAGTAGTTTTCAAGGTATCCTGAAAACACTATGATTTTGCATCAACTAACTTGACTATTTTGTTATTTATGAACCGAATAAGATGATTCTTTTTGTTGGGTAAGAGGTACTTTTAGTCTTTTTAACCGACTTAAAAAAAAAGAAGGTTCTCTTTCAGTTTGACCTGTATGAATGTATGTTTCTCCGCGAATATCTCACGTTTGACTGAGCTGATTTTTCTACCAAATAATATACTTACACTACACTACCTTACCTAATAGAGAAGGTACTTACACTAAAAACAAAAAAATAAAAATTGTTTTAAAAATAAAAAAAAATGTTTTAAAAAACAAAAAACCAACTTCAAATAACCTGCCTCTAAAAAGCAAGAAATAATATTCAAATCATTAGATATGCATTATCATTGTTATATAATAACAACACGTATATTGAAGTCGGGTAGGGCTTTTAGAATAAAAAAACGAAGTTGTACTCCAGCCCCACCCGACTTCAATAGACGTGTTGTTATTATATAACAATGATAATGCATATCTAATGATTTGAATATTATTTCTTGCTTTTTAGAGGCAGGTTTTTTGAAGTCGGTTTTTAGTTTTTTTTAAAAGGTAAGTAAATACTAAAGTTTAATTTTTCAAGTTTTGACTTATGTAGTAAGCATAAATTACTTTACAACCATTGAAACTTGTCCCAAGTAACAATACAAAAACTCACATACATACAAACGTAGAGTAGTGTGGAACAATGCAACACCAAAAGCTCTGAGTCTCATATTTCTCTCATTTTTAAAGATATGAATTCCGTTTTTAGAGGAACGGAATCTACTTAATTAGGTATAAAATGGCAGTTATAGTTTCATTAATAAATAGATACATAAACCAATAAGAAGACTTTTAAAAGAAAACGGGAATTGTTTCATTGTGTCCACCTAGGTGTACACAATGAAACATCCTCTGTCCAACAATGAAACACTGTTATTAATTTTGACATTTTCATATTTAGTGGAACAAGTAAATGACAAAATCTGTTGAATTCCAACCGATAAAGGTTTTCTCAAGGTATTGCATAATTATTCAGACTTTAAAAGTACCTATAGGTTTATCTCAGGTACAATGATTTGTGTGTGACTTAAAGATAAATGAGTCTAATTTTTTTTAAATCGTAGTTATGTACCTTTTATAGGCAATAACGATTTAAAATCAACAATTACTTATAATAGGCATTAATCTCTCAGGTAAAATTCTACATACTAAAAGATTAATGAGTCTGAAAATCACAAATATTAGGTAGTAGTAGTGGAAACACTGTTACATTGTGTCCACCCTTGAGCTGTGACATTCTTGGACACCTGGGGTATTTTAGAATAACATCAAAAAATAATCTACCAAAATCGAACAATTTATTAGGTAGTATCATAGTTATTCTGTGGTAATGTAGTCCACGTGAATCTATGATACATGTACAAATATATTGATTAAAAAACACATTCGATGAGAAAGGCAACTGTCAAAAAAGCATTTTTTTTAAAAGCCCACGACTTAGGACAATTATTCTTAATGAAGGCTTTACAAAGTGACATTTTAAAAAAATAGTAACTATTTGCCTCTAGATGGCGTTGATGGAAAGAGAAGTGTAAAAATTGGCTTTTAAAAATAAACGGCCTGTACCAAAGAGGCAAATAAGCGTTCGCTGGCTGACATCTGGCCAAAGAGAAACATTTTAGGGTAACATCAGATTTGCCTGCCTACCTGAGTACTCTTCGAAGCTGAGTAAAAAAATCACATTGACACATACATTTTTATCAACGCCATCTTATCTATCGAGCATACAGTTTTTTGAAAAACCCTAATTGAAAAACAGTTTGGTTAATATTTTTACAAAAATCCTCCGACTAAAAGTAATGAACATACTCTGTCTGTCAGCTTCATCATCAGACCCTGGACTTCGTCTCCCATTAGAGTACTCGTCAAAACAATAGGGATGACGACTACTGAATAAAATAACAAAATACTAATAAAAACCGTAAACATATTGAACTTTTAGAGTAGCTTGTATACCTCTTGGTTTTATATATTGCGTATTATTTGTTTTATTACCCTTCAAAGTTGGGCGGACAAGTCCATTTAAAAAGTTTAAAATATATTAAAATAAATAATACATTTAATTAATCCATAAAATTTATAGCAAATTTGTATAAGAAACAATTTTGATAAACACAATATTTAATATAGCTGCCAAACTTTCCTACGCGTTGCATACAAACACCTAGGCGTGACGTCATAACTAGCATGGGCGTAATTTCAGGTTTTTAACTGGGGGGGCAAGACCTACCAAAAAAACTTTTACTGCATTTTATCATATACTAGCGGCCGCACGCGCTTTTAGTCAGTTTCATTCACTAATCTTGTACCTTTGCTTTACTAATGTAAAATAACGGCCGCGCAGCGCAATTTTTTGTCAGTTTCATTCACTAATCTTCTAATCTTGCTGTTTTCGCCTGTCTAATAGCAAAAACAAACGGCCGCGCAGCGCGATTTTTACTCAGTTTCATCCACTAATCTTGTACTCTTACCTGTCTATTGTAGTAAACGGCCTCGCAGCGCGATTTTTAGTCAGTTTCATCCAGTAATCTTGTACCTACTCTTGCATGTCTACAGTAAAAAAATGGCGGTGCAGCGTGATTTTTAGTCAGTTTCATCAACTAATATTGTAATCTTGCCTGTCTAATCTGTCAGCAAAAACAAACGGCCGCGCAGCACGATTTTTAGTCAGTTTCATTCACTAATATTGTACTTTTACCTATCCAATCCATACCATAGTAAAAACAAACAGCCGCGAAGCGCGATTTTGAGTCAGTTGAGGCCTGAGTTACGGGTGTATTAATATAATACTAGAAATATTTTTGTGGTAAAAGAGTTTAAAAGGGATAATGCTATTACCACACGAAGGAATGATAACGACGCTTAAGAACCAAGACCATCTATCTACAAAAAGTTGACTTCACAGGAGACGAAAAATGGTTTTCTTTATTTTTCAAACAATTTCATTATAATTATGTCTGAACATTTACAGGATTGGCATGAAAAAAAAGTTGAAATTAGGTGTTTACATGTACTTCAAAAGAGCTTCATTCGTTTTAAAATTACTGTAGATAGCTGGTATTAGTTAAAATTTGTTACTTAGGTGGTATTGGTATTTTCTCATAACTCCTTATTTAATGCGAATTTGAGGTAACTGATTAAAGGAAGCGATGCGTAAGTTAACCATAAAAAGAATTGCATTAAAAAGTAAAAATCATCAAAAGCGTAGATAGATGGTCTTGGTTCTTAAGCGTCGATAAGCAATTAATGTGAGAGAGAACCCCTGGATAAAATCACATCACTAAACCCATAATTCATATAATAATCGATAAAATGTTTTAGACAGGGCGACTTTAATAATAAAACTAGTGGCTTCGTGAGCTGTAGACCTCGCGATAAAATAAAATAAAATGTTGCCATGAAGTTTTCAAAACACACAGTAGGTATGTACGTAAGTATTCGCAGCTAGATGGTGCTCCTAATTTTGATGATTTTACAAAATGGATGAATATTTTTTTTATAAATTTGGAAAAATAGGCTTGACTAAACAGTTATATATAATTATCGAACCTACTCACGAAATTTCACCAGAATGGGTTGAGAAATGCGACCTGTAAAGGAGATCAAACAGCCGGAAAGCTGGACTGAAATATGTTTTTTTACATATCTCCGTCATTTTATTAAATTTAGAAAAATTGCCTCGACAAAAAAAAATATCTATATATTTATCAAATCTGCTCACAAAATTTCACCGGGATCGGTTGAGAAATGCGACCTGTAGAGGAGAACAGACAGCGCCGGAAATCCGGACTGAAATACGATTTTTTTACATTATCTCCGCCATTTAAAGAAAAATTAAAAACTGGCGTGACAAAAAAATTCTATATTATTTTCAAACCTGCTCACAAAATTGCACGAGAATTGGTTGAGAAATGCGACCTGTAGATGAGAACAGACAGCGCCGGAAATCCGGACTGAAATACGATTTTTTTACATTATCTCCGCCATTAAAAAGAAAACTGGCTTGACAAAAAAAAATCCATACAATTTTCAAATCTGCTTACAAAATTTCACGAGTATCGGTTGAGAAATGCGACCTGTAGAAGAAAACAGACAGAACTGGAAAGCCGGACTGAAATATGTATTTTTAACATTTCTCCGTCATTTTAAAAAAATTCAAAAAACTGGCGTGACAAAAAAATTCTATATTATTTTCGAACCTGCTCACAAAATTTCACGAGAATTGGTTGAGAAATGCGACCTGTAGATGAGAACAGACAGCGCCGGAAATCCGGACTGAAATACGATTTTTTTACATTATCTCCGCCATTAAAAAAAAAATTGGCTTGACAAAAAAAATTCATACAATTTTCAAACCTGCTTACAAAATTTCACGGGAATCGGTTGAGAAATGCGACCTGTAGAAGAAAACAGACAGAACTGGAAAGCCGGACTGAAATATGTATGTTTAACATTTCTCCGTCATTTTAAAAAAAATAAAAAAACTGGCATGACAAAAAAAAATCCATACAATTTTCAAACCTGCTTACAAAATTTCACGAGAATCGGTTGAGAAATGCGACCTGTAGAAGAAAACAGACAGAACTGGAAAGCCGGACTGAAATATGTATTTTTAACATTTCTCCGTTATTTTAAAAAATTTCAAAAAACTGGCGTGACAAAAAAATTCTATATTATATTCGAACCTGCTCACAAAATTTCACGAGAATCGGTTGAGAAATGCGACCTGTAGAGAAGAACATACAGCGCTGGAAAACCGGACTGAGATAGATTTTTTTAACATATCTCCGCTATTTTGAAAAAATTCAAAAAACTGGTTTGAGAAAAAAAAATCTACTTCACTTTTAAACCTGCTTACAAAATTTCACAAGAATCGGTTGAGAAATGCGACCTGTAGGATGGAACAGACAGCCGGACATACGAAAGAATTTTTGCCCAAGCTGAAGCAGAGACGCGTCGCTCGCACTTCATGTTCGCTTGGTCAAAAAAGTGTTTAAAAAATAACGTTGGTAGCTAAAAAACTGACTTTACCGACCATTTTTTTTAAAAACTGACTTACTGACCGAAGTAAAAAAAAACGACTATTACTGACCATTTTCGACACCTGCTTTGTCATACTGCTCTACAGATTCAAAGGGAACTTTACTCCCTCCCCCAATTTTGGAGGGAATTTTTCCCCTTCTTGGTAACTCTGCTGATCTAAATAGTAAGAATTAGGGCTTATTGATAATAAATGTAGGAAATGCCACGTTTTTGAGTCACTAATATTCTGGGGGGGCAAAATAGAGGGTTGGACAATTCTGGGGGGGCAACTGCCACCCCTTGACCCCCCCAAATTACGCCCATGATAACTAGGGTAGCCGTTAGTATGGAGCGTTTTCGGGTGAGTCCAATTTGTGTGCATTTTAAACTGTGATATCTCGGGCAGTTTTCACGCTAGCGAAATAATTATTTTACCAATGTTTCTTTTTTTGAGAGGTAATTTATGTAACATAAAATAAAAAAAAATTTCGTCATGCCTATTCTAACGAGCCCAAACACGATGGGGTTGTAGGTTTTATCATAGAATTCCTGTGGGCTTCTTCCGGCTTCATCATCAGATCAGCTCAATGACACCATAATATTGCATTGCCTTCCAGTTCTGACCTATTTTCAAAGTTTCAAGTCTCTAGGTCATCGGAAAGCTAGGATAAAATCGTTCGCAATATATATCTATAAATATTAGGTCTTTACTTATGAACTTGCCGATATTTTGTCACATACAGAGAAAATAATAACTTCTATGTTTTAAAACATTTAACAATATCTTGATTTACGTATGTCGAATTATGACCATGATAGTCAACTATCAGTAAAAATAAAGTCCTTTTTTTAAGCTTTCATAGCATTAAAAAAAGATCTTGAAAGTTACTCTTTTTTTGTGAGCCAAAAAAGGGTGACCGGAGGGGTTGTAACTTAGCCAAAACTTATTTTTTTCGCCTATCGTAAATGGAATAGGTTAGCATAGTGTTCAAACATTAGTACATAAAAGTTTTGTTACAAGAGTGTTAACGGTTGTTAAATGAACAAAGAAAATGTTAGTATGAAAAATGCAACTTCTTGAAAATTCTCCATACAAATCGGCAATTTCATAGGTAAAGACCTATTATATACGGTTACGAAAACCTGCTTATTTTTAATCATAATACAATTTTCACCAATATTTTAGACTTAAGCGTGTGGGCCGGAGAGCCGCATGCTTTTAAAACTTTAGGTCGCTATTGCGTTACATGAGCAACGAATGTGTTTGTAGCTGTTACAATAAAGCACGTTCCAGACGGATTTAATCACGCCTCCCAACCAAGGTCACCTTGGTGGAAGCTTGATGGGGGCGTGGTTTCCATCCGTGGATTGTGTTGCGGCTACACGAGTTTACATCCAAGCGCCGCCAACTAGGGCTGCCAACCATACTATAATAATATGTCGTATTATACTATGTTTCGGGTCTGCGTGCTATATACTATTGAAGAAATATATAGTACGCAAAAATACTATATTTTCAACATCGATCGCTAAGAAACAAATGTTTCTTTTTTTTTAATTTGTGATCGTGAATTTTGACTGATTCTATAGCGTGTAGTGTATAGTCACACCATATAACAAATACTATGTGTATAGTGTATTGTATCTGAATTCTGAACGTATCTATCTGTCTTATTGCGTTCCAAACTTGTCAATATAAAATTGACAACTCAATTAAATCTTAATCCATGGACGAAATATATCTTAATCTTAACCATGGACGAATTTCTTTCATGTCTTAACTTAATCAGTAATACTGATACAATCGTAAGTAAGTTAAAAACGAGTTTTTAATTTACTTATATTTAATTAATATTGATGGTAGAAAATAATATGAGACTTTTATTTTGATTCATGATTGTTTTATTTATGGTTTATGATTTTGACCAAAACATTGTTCAAAAATGCAAAAAGTTCAAAAAATATAGTTTTTATAAAAAGTAAAATATAATAATATATTTGCCTTATTTTTGCCTTTTCCATAAACTACTATATTATTTTAAAGTGTACTAATTTTTTTAGCCTTATTTGAAAAATACTGTATTTCGCCTTAGACATGTTGGCAACCCTAGCGCCGACACTCTTTCCCATTCCACGGTAAAGATATCTATCAGTACTGTAACTCGGCCCTGTCCTTGAAATAATTACCTAAATAAACCCGCGCTGGTTCAATCAATTAATTTTAAGGCAATAATATAACTAGATTAACAAAACTAATGGTAAAATAAAAATAAAAAAAAAATACATTATTGATGGGAGAAACAAATTATTTAATAATCCTTAGTACAATACCTACGTATTATATAATATTTTAAGTATACTTAATCTTAGCTTTCGGACTTTCCAGGTATTTAAAAATGTAAGGTATCTCTGGATTATTGGTTAATTATATTTATAATAAAAACAGCACAATCTGCACTTTGCAATAGTAAGAACTTATATTTCAATCAATAGTACCTATTTAATTTTTAGACTTTTGGCATTCAGAATGTTATTTCTATATTAAGGTAATAAATATAATAGAAAAAAACCCGGCCAAGTGCGTTTTGGGCAACACGCCGTACGGTTCCGTAGATACCTTATACCACACCATATTTAATACCATTATAATTTTTCGTCTGCAAAAATAACTTTGTTTTTCAGTGTTGTTATGAATGACAAAGTTATATTTGCGGTTATGGAAAATGTGCTATATCTGAAAAACTAATTACTATATCTCATTTAAACCAATTTTTATTGAAAGTAATTATTAAGACCTACATGCAGCATATATGTTTTTTAGATTTTTCACTTTCTTATTTCAAAAGTTAAAGGGGGGGGGAGGATAAACATTTTACCACTTTGGAGGAGTATATCTTTCAAACCTTAGACTTTGAGAAAAAAATGTCTTAAAAACTTCAATGTCAATTTTAAAGACCTATCTATTGACACCTCACACGTTCGCAGTTTCAGTTCCATGTATGGAGAGCCCCCCCTTAATCTTTATTTTTGTTATTTTTGTGTTAAAATCGTTAAGCGGTTAACAGAATACATCTACCAACCAAGGTTCAATTGTGTAATATTAATACTTTTGGAATAAAATGGCTGTGACAGAAGGACAGATAGACAGACAGACATGACGAATCTATAAGGGTTCCGTTTTTTGCCATTTAGGCTACGGAACCCTAAAAATACTAGAAAAAATTGACTCACCCGTAACCCGTAGCAGCCGAGCCATTTGAGCCCGTCTGAACTGCGAGGGCTGAGTCGATATTTTATAGTATTTTTTCTATTATATTTATTACCTCAATAGTACCTGACCTACGTACATCTTTCGTTCATCACTGCGGCGCATTCGCGACTGTTTGTGTACCGAGTGCAGACTGCAGACTGAACTCGAGGGCCGAGGCGCGTAGGTACGACTCGCTTTTCGACTATTTGTACAGATGACACTTGCATATAAATTGGCAAGAGAAAGATGAGACAAAAGATGCGCAATAGCCACAAACACTAAAATTTGTGGCGCTGCACATCTTTTGTCTCGTTTTTATCTTGCCAATAAAATGCCGGGCAGTATATGAAGTTGGAGTACTGATAAATATCATTACAGTGCCTGTGTTGGAACTCGCGCCCTTCCACCAAGGACGTTGAAGGTCATTTGGTTGGATTGGTTGGAGAAATTTGGATTAAATCTGCCGTCTAGATGGATTAAATCAAGCAAGGTCACCTCTGTTGGGAGGCGTGATTTAATCCGTCTGGAACATGCTTAAATATGTAACGGCTACAAATACATCAACCCACCGCTACAGGCTCCGATTGATCTGGAATTCGACAATTTAACAAAAAACATAACCTCAAAGCATGCGACTCTCCGGCCCACATGTTTTTGTCAATCATTCTGCCGGGAAGCCGGTACAATCGATTTGATATCTGAAATAAGAATGTATATCGTCGGTACATTACTTCTAGGTTGTTTTAGAATGGAAACAGAACAGATATGTATGTACTATGGGCAACAGCTTCGCTTAAAAAGTTAGCAAAAAAATTGTGTGCGCATGTATCCCCCTGCACGAACTAAATATATTATGTTATGACGGCGGCGGCGCGGCGTGCAACCGATTTTAACCTTAAGAGTTGTGGTTAAGTGACGTTGTTGTCCATAGTACATCTGTATGAATTTCTAAAACAGGAGATGTAATTCTATAGAGTACCTACTTAACCAAACGAAAGGTGCGTGTTCGTTCGTATCGTGACGTGAGACTTATAGGTATGTACGTACTTAGTATCCAACCGAAACGGACGAGCTTCGTCGTCCCTCGCCACGCGCCCGCGCCTACTCGCTTCGACCGCAAACTTTTTGAATACCTACCTACCTAGGTATTATCCATGCATGAAAATGACACAAATTCATTCTGTCCATCACTCATGTATTTAAGATATTAAATATGTAAACTCTAATAATACTAATATTTTTATAAGCATCAATGGCTCGGACAAACAAAAAAATTGAAAATATTAAAAGTCCATGCCTTAATTTGGCACAAATTTATTTCATAGGGATTTTTAAGTGATCTGAGGTATATGGTACTTGTTTTTCAAATTGTAATATTTTTTTGACGGTGTTATTAATGTACGGGTCCCACGTCTGTTTCCATGGACGAAAATGACACAAATTAGGTTTGTACACTACGCAGGCTATCTTAAATACAATACTATTGTTTCTTTTTACTTTAAAACAATTTTGACAGTTTAGACGGTTCTCACACTGGCGACGCGCGCGGTCGCGGCGCACCCACGCGCGTCTTTTACGTTGTATGCAAGTACATTAATTTGTACAGAAAACCGCCTCGTCCAACACACCAAGGCGCGCCACGGCGCGTGAGCGCGCACCGCCGCGTGCCGCCGGCGATCCGCGAGCAGTTTGCGCCAGCAGGCGCGTTACCGCGGGGTACAACACACTGCGACGCGCCCCGCGGCTGGTTTTCGATGATCGTTTCGTTACGATGGCGGGATTTCCTCTGGTTTTCAAATGTTTCGTGGCTTGGATATACGCCTATTTTAGTGCCATTTGGTAGGTACATTATGCAGCACATGAGGTTATACAAAACTGTAAAAAATCTGTTATTTATTTGATTGAATATCATTACGCTGTCGTGGAAGCCCAGCGTGCCGTTGACCGTACCTACCTACTCGTATGTTATTAAAATTCCGTCATTAATATCGAGATGGCAAATCTAAATTATTTGTCTGGACGTTTAAATCTCATGAGTGATTTTATATGTGTTCAGTTTTTTTTCCTTTTGAGGTACGGAACCCTAAAAACCTGGAAATTAAAACAAAACAACTTCAAAATTTAATGCCTCTAAAAAACAAGCGGCGGGGACGCGTCAGACGCCGAATGGCGCGGGGGCGCGGAGAAAACCGCCCGAACAGGCGTTGCGCTGCGCCGTCACCGCGCGCGTGAAACGCCAAACCGCGCCCCGCGACGACGGCGCGCGTTGGCAGTGGGAGAATCGCCTTAGAGTCCAATTATTTATAACCACCACAAATAATCGAATTTCTCAAGATGCATCGGCTAGATGTGACACAAAACGCAAAAATAAACTAATTATATGCCAATGTATCGACAGGCAAGAATTCATAAACTTTAGAATTCTTGAAGGTTATACCCTCAAAATAACGTATTCCGATCGGTCTATTTTCTAGAAACAGCCTAATGATTCTGACCGACCGACGATATGGTAACCCTACACTGTGATTGTTCATAGTAAATAAATTTGCAAATTTCTCTAAAACGAGTAAAGATATTCTGAAAATATGTTTTCGGGTCGTTTATCGTGATCAAACGATTACAAAAACCTGCTTATTTTTAATCTTAATGCAATTTTCATCAATATTTTAGACTTAAGTGTGTGGGCCGGAGAGTCGCATGCTTTTAAAACTTTAGATCGCGATATCTTTGACCCTGTTGCGTTACATGAGCAACGAAAGTGTTTGTAGCTGTTACAATGAATATGTAACGGCTACAAATACATCAACCCAGCGGTACAGGCTCCGATTGATCTGGAATTCGACGATTTAACAAAAAACATAACCTCAAACCATGCGAATCTCCGTGCCACATGCTTTTGTCAATCATTCTGCCGGGAAGCCGGTACAATCGATTTGATATCTGAAATAAGAACGTATATCATCGGTACATTACTTCTAGGTAGTTTTAGAATGGAATTATTCAGTGGCACGGAGATTCGCATGCTCACGCACTTTGACACTTTACGCTTTGGTCATTGTTTTTTGTTTCGTCTGTCTGTCATCAGTGTTGCCAACTTAACAGATTTCCCGTCAGATTTATCGGATTAGGGTCAGGCACTAACGAGAGGAAATATTTTGACGGCTAACGGACTGACGGGAATAGCTTTGATTATAATTAAACGTTTTATGATTTTTTGTTTACTAATCAAGTCATTTCTGGACGTTTTCAGCGTGTTAATTAGGGTGAAATCAGAATAAAAGGAAAAGAAGTGCAGAAAATGTTGTCAATAAGTACATTTTAAAAAACATGACAAAAATACATTTTGGTCTGAAAAAAATTGCAAGGCATGCTACTTGAACGATTTACTCGCACCCTGATTATCTAAATAGAAACTATTTAGCGACTTCATTCATTCTTCATTTATTCATTCATTTGATATACATTGCTACTTTTCTTTGGTATGTTTTTTTTTCACCCAAAAAGAAGTAGCAATGTATCACATTCAGCTGTCAAATGAGACCGGTCGCTGGGTGGTTTCTAATTAGATAATCAGCCCGCCTGATATGAATTTTGTTTGACGGATTTTTTACGGAAAATACCAACTTACTTAGCTGAATTCAAAATTTCTTATTGGCAACACTGTCTGTCTGTCATATCATTTTATCTAATCTTGTAATCTTGTTGTTTTGTCGTTTCGTTTTGGTTAATAATTTCTTTCTTGAAATTGTTGCTTCAAGTTCACTGTTCAACATCAACAACAGTTCCAATCTTGCAAATTTATATTGTCAGGTAAGCAAATGTCTTTGTCCGAAATGTTTAATTGTATATCCAAAATAATATAGAATATATTCATACTTAGCGCAGAAAACGTCCGCTGTCGGTTTTTTATTTTACAACACTTTCTACGTGTACCGGCATATTACGTAACGTACCTATATCCCGGATCCCGGTCGAGTTAACTCGGCAGTCTCGGCACCTGAAGCGCGATAGACCCCCTTCGTTTTCTCCTGGCCTCATGCCACTGTCGTCATGACAGTAGCATATGTTAGCGGTATTTATCGATAATCTATCGAAATCTTTCAAAAAATTGACGACGGTGGCGTGAGGAAAGGAGAAAACGAAGGGGGTCTATCGTGCTTCAGGTGCCAAGTTAACTCGACTGGGTAGTATCAATAAACAGACAGGCTAAGCGCCAGCATTGTGATTATCTTTAGAACGTTGTCGGTTGCCGGCTCAAACCATAGATTATGATATGATTTTAAAGTTCTTGGCTCAAATCTACCATGTGGGGTCAATCAACCTCGTAACGTTGTCAACAACATTACTATGCGTGCCAAATAAGAATAGTATCGACAACTTCACGTCACTGGTCAATTTTGTACTGCCAGCAAAAAAACAATGATCGTTGGCATGCTGATTGATGCCAGCAAAAATAAAAATCATATTTTTATATATTTTTTTTATGCACATTTTTATGTTTTTATGTTTTTATATTCAAAAATCTCTGTTTCTGGATAATAAAAATATAGTAAACAGTTTGACATATTCTTATTTGAAATCACACAAAAGCTAACTCGCACTTAAATACTGATTTTATTTTTTATTTTACAAATCTTCGGAAAACTTACAGCTAGGTTGAAATGAAGTAGGTAATTTAAATAGTTATAGAAAGCTAATTACAAGTTTCCACATATAAATGTTTGTCACCATTGTAAAATTAGCGTTTTGTAAATGTGCGATATTTACTGGTTTTGTAAAAAATATATATGTAAGAGCCTGTTTCACAATCTAGGATTGGGCACTGACTTTAAATTTAAATTTAAAAAATTACAAATGAAACAGAATTTAATGAAATTACATCTGAACTTGGTCGGAATTTGTGATTGTGAAACAGGCCCTAAATATTAATATTGAGTAGTATAAAAACAAGATACCTAATAGCTTATACAACACTGTAGCATGTAAGTTCTTTGAATGTATCATTGCCTTGTCTTTGGTGTATGTTCTTGTTAGCTGTCCTTAAATAAATAAAATAAAAATAAATAAATAAAATAAATCATTGGTCAGAGCAGCTGTTCAGTTTTGTTCTTAATTTTCATTTAGTTAAGTAGGTAGGCTGATGAAATTGTCATTCAAATATTTTACCCATGCCTGAAATTACTGCATATTTGAAATACTTATGCCTAAACTTTTACAATTCGAAGTGGAAGCATTAGAATGTCTAAAAATATATTTATACGAGATGACAAGCATATTTGAAATTAAATTAAATAAAAAAAATATTTGCATATAAAACATAATTTAACATAAAACCAACATAAAACCAATAGTGATTGTTAATGGCTACAGTACCTAGTTAAAAACTGTGTCGCAGTCACTAATGCCCACCTCCAGAGTACAATGATTTTGCTTAATTTAAATAATAAGTAGTAAGTAATTAAGTAGTACCTACTTAATGATAATTCATTATAATTTTGTATATCTATCTGCTTAGTAAAAAGCAAGGAGTAATCAACTTTAATCAGACAATGTTGTCGATTCGGTTGCCATGACACTGACAGGACTAAACTTTATTTTAGCATTCTGTTTTTGTCTTTTCTATACAGAAAGAAAAGTAAGAAAAACTAAATTTAGTTTAGTCCTGTCAGTTTAATTAAAGTGATTCGATGAGCTCACCAATGGAAATAAATAATTTACATTTTAACAAGGGCTTTGCTTAAATAGAAGAGTAAAGTGCAATCTTTAAATATTTTTTCATGGCCTCAAATATAATTAATATCGATATTGCTAAATATGGCTACTTTTGGCACTATCGAAATGCACGACTTATTGCTTAGTTTAAGTTCTTGAAACTATATTTAGAAAATGCATTTTATTCTTTTATTTGCGCAAAATTATCAAGAACTTTTTATCTAAGCCCTTGAGAAAACGCAATTGATTTATTTCGGTGGCGCTACTGAGCTCAGCAAATCGACACTATTGTCTGATTAAAGTTGATTATTTTACTCCTTGCTTTTCATTCGACACCATTATATTGATTGATACCTAGTTAAAGTTACTAACTAAAGTTTACTAACTAAAAAAAACATCCTATATATATTCTACGTGGAAAAAAATATCATATCAATACGATCTGAGTAATGCGAATGGCGACCGCAGCGCCGAACGAGCGCGCTGTCGTCCTTCGTCGGAGAGTTCTCACGACCTACCTACAAAATTGATAATTATCAATAACAATCATTGTATAAAAGTTTTATGTGTGTGTATGTGTTCCCTAAATAGTTTGGATTGTGCTTAATGTATAAAGAAGACGAGTTACGGTGTACAGAAAAACCCTTAAAGGTTTATGAGACACCGTCTTTGCATAAATTTAATTGTAAATGTGTTTTTCCAATAAATAAAAAAAAAAGTAATTTGGTATATAATTCTATTCTAAAAAAGGTTACACGACTCTAAAATCTAAAATCCTGGGACCTACCTAACATCCCACTAGGCGCTTAGTCTGCCACCCTGCCAGCCATAAGTCTAGATATACACTTACAATGTATGTCTTACATAATAATGTAAATTAAAACAAGTAAGAATAATTGACTAGTGATCTGAGTTCATTCAGTCAAGATTGCATCAAGAACAATGAGTGTTATTTAATGCTTTATCCTGACAGGAACAATACCATACAAATTACTCAGAATATACTAGCCTAGCACAATGTTAATTTGATTACTGAGAGTGCGTACAGTCAGCATCAAGAGTCATTTGCATTTTGTCTGTTTGCTTTCTTTAGCGTAGGCATCCCTATATTTTGCAATCGAAGAAATACTCTATGGCATTTGTAAGAATTTGTGTTATTTTTTTCTACTTTTCCTCTACTTTTCCTTAAAGAAGTAAGAAGTTGTCACTGATATGCTTTCCCGTACCTTTTCTTATATGGTTGTTAATTATAAATATATAACTTAATCTTATTGGGTTAAACTCACTGTTCATATCTATTAAAACAACACAAAGATATTTACAGCGAATTAAGTAACTTTTATTTTGCATAAAATTCTCTGCAAAAGCATCTTTTAGCATAGCATTTCTTAATAACATAAATATACCTGTATTCGTTAAGTTAATATAAGCAAAATAATAAGCTTTTTCGTCACTCTTATTTATATTATACCTACTTAGTTATATATTTTTTTAGTTATTTTCTTTATATTTTGCAATCAAAGAAATACTATGGTAAAAGTTTCTGTATTTTTTTCTACTTTTCCTAACTAAGTAGGTAGGTACTCAAAGTTGTCTTCTTGACACTGATATGCTTCTCCTTACCATTTGTTTATTTTGTTTGCGTAAGATTCTAAAATATAGTCGATATCTTATAAGCCAACACCGCACCGTGTGCATTTCCATATCTTATCTCAATCATTTTAAGAATTTAAAGATTTTCCTTAAAAAAACTCATAAAATGTTAACTAAATATTGTTATAAATACCTAATTTTAAGTAGTTTCGTAATAACTTTATTGCTTTTCTCTCCGTCCGTACAACCGGTTTGCATGCCGTATAAATAACTGCACAGTCCATTTCAACACCAGTTCCCTGACTGACGTGTTAGAAGAATCTAGTTTTATAAAGAAGGCTTAACACAAAAGAGTTCTTTTTTAAATATTGTGTTCGAAAAAGATCGAAATGGGCACGATATTGAGATGTGCGATTGTTTTGTTAATAGCAGACGGCACTATGGTCAATTTTAGGGTGCTTGCGAGAGCGATGTCTACGGTGGCAAAGTCCTTCGAAGCGCACCAGGTGGTGCCCGATGTGGTGTCTACCGCGCCGGCTGCTTTGGCTAAGGTAAGTCTTTTGTTTTTTTTAATAACATACAAAGTTAACATAACAGAAGAGGCGCTTGAAACAAATTGCGGTTTTCCTTGACATTGAACACTACCACAGTCTTAGGGTCCACCCAGACCTACCGGTTTTGTTTCTTTGCTTTGCTGTTCTACTTGCTGTTTAGACCGCCGGCCAACCAGGGTCATTTTCAATCTATCGCATATTTGGACCAGACCAAATTGGCATGATAGCCATTAGCTTGGTGTTATCAAATATCATCGTCTGGGTTGCGAAGTAGGAAGCTTCTGGGAGATATGCCACCCTGAACATGGTGTCCCATTGCTAAAAATAAATCGATCGCATATTTATATAAATTGTGAACAGGGTTGTGGGTGTCATCATTACCTATCTGAACTATTTTTATGTGTTTTCATAACGATCGTTTAAGGAACAAAGCTCACAAGAACATTCTTTTATGTGAAATGCACTTAGATTGAAAACATGCCATAGATTGAAAATGAGCCTCTTGGCCGGCGGTCCATTGCCGAACAGCAAAGCAAAGAACGGAAACCGGTAGGTCTGTGGGGACCCTTAGGCGCGTATTTATACCTAAACCGGTCTCAACTTTGAGAGCTATCTTTAGATAATACTTGAGTTGCTCGTCTTATAGGAACATCGACTCAGGTATGATCTCAAGATAGCTCTCAACTTTGAGAGCGGTTTATAAATACGGGCCTTAAGATGCTTTATAATACTGTGCCACTACCTGACTCGTCACACCAATTTGTCACACCAGTGTGACACAAAAGCATTTTTGTCCTCACAGTCACACCGTGACACAGAAGTATTTTTTCCTCACAGTCACACTCATATTTTCCTTTGTTCGCAAAATATTACATTCGCAAAATATTATACTTTGTACAATCACAATCAAAGTGGTTTCTGCTTCTACAAATGTCAGACTACAAATGCAAGACTCTATAAATGCCAAATTCTGCATGGTAGACGGATAATTAGAAACACCAGTCGATTTTCATACAAACGAGGTAACTTTGAAGCTTTGGTACTCCGCCAAGGATTGATCGAGCGATCTGATGATTACTATCCGGGGAGTGAATGGAGGAGATTCAGATCTCTATACATACTCAACCGATGATCAGGCAGCATTCTAAGAGCTGTAAGGATCAGAGTTCTCACTTTCGAGATTGACCTTAGGTAGGTACTCTACTATACTGAAAACAGACTTCAATACGGTTTGTCAACTCTCAACAAATTGAATCAACAGATTGAATGTGAAATTGAATCGTTCTTTTAGCCTCTTAACGCCCAAAGATTTTGGTAGTAGTGTAGTGATGGTGTATAATTTTCTGTATTGGCTCAGGTCCGGGTGTTTGTATTGTAGTCCCAGCGTTGTCTTCGATTTTCATAACACAATTGCTGTAGCTGCTTGCTTTGGAATCAGAGCCATGTTTGTGATGTTGTCTTATATTTCCTATCATAACATAAATATAAATCTATTCCATTGCAAAATCGACACAGTACCTGCTTACCCTGAGACTTCAATTTTATATTTACCCATTTTTGTGTAAATATGTGATTAACAGCTGTGTAATGTATAATAAATATTTACGCTTAAATATTTGTTTTCAAAAAGTAGTTGAGTATTTTGGCCACATAGCTAGGAAAAGCGGGGTTAACTTTGAGAGACTACTAGTTACTGACAGGCAAAATCATTGGCAAAAGACCAGGGGGCCATAGCCCAACGTGTTGATCTGATCAAATCCTCATCACACTCGATGACTCAACTTAATTTTCATAATGCTCTCCACGTTGCAACGGATCGGAACTGTCAGAATTATCAGCCATTGTAAATGTCCCCACTTTTGGGGCACATCATGCCTTCATTTATGGGTAATCTTATTCCAGAATGTCTATTATCCTCATCCACCTATCATCCATCAGTGAAATTAACACATATGGAAAATATGAAGAAACTCTGTTGAACAGTTTTTCTATTCTTACTAAGTCTATTTGGCCACCTATGAATGTTTTTAGGCGTGCACATGCACATTAGTGTGCGTAATACGAGAATGTGCAGACGCACACTAAAACAATGTGCATATACAATTCATAGCCGTCAAACTTGATAGAACAAGTTCATCCAAGTATAGATAGATGATTGAGCATTTAAGTTGTGTTGTGCCTTGAAGCCACACATTTCGCGCCAACACACGAAAAGTTCACTTCCAAAAAACCAGAACTAACGACGTTGTCAATGTCAATAGAAACAAGTTTTGCTTCACACTTTTTTGTGTAGGTACGGTTTGTTTTTATCGTAAACTTTTTAATTTACCTAACGATTGGAGATTCTAATATCTTTGATTGGAGCAAAAATAGTTTCATGCCTGAAGTGGCCGTCCGCATGTTTAAAAAAAACATGAGTAGGTATCAAGGTCTCGACTTGATACAGAGGATTTTCCACTCTGCTTCACCTTGGATCCAACTTTTTAAAATGCATAATGATGATAACATCACAAGTCACACCAAATTAATAGCAACATATGCTTGGTACGTTGTATTAAAGGCTAGCTTAATCCGGGAAGTGAGGACCTGCTGTCTTCTATTACAGATTGCAATCCAACCCATTTCAAGCACCAGTCTTCACAACTACTGTACAACAGTATTTTGACTGATAATGTTTATATTTACTGTGGCTTGGTTGGTACTACTATTTGTGAAGAATTAAATAAAGATTTTTTATTATTATATTAGCTTTACCCCGGAACTAGTGGCCAGGCCGCATATAAGCAAAATCTAACTCTCGAGTTTTGATGGCGATCTCTGATTGGTCAAGAAACTCAGTAGTTTCGAGTCTTAAATAAATTGTGAAAAATGTTAGAATGGAAAATGTAACTTGTTAAAAATTCTCCATACAAAACGTCAATAAGCGTTAATTATAATCTCCATTTAAACTCTATGAATAGGTAAGGAATATTTAGTTTAGCAGAAAAAAAATATTTCAGATCTGGTATATTCGCAAAAACATGCAAGATTTGAAGTCATTTTTCAAAAATAAAATACGCTACCACAGTCTTGTTCAAATACAACTGAATTTTGAAGCGCGCTCATTGGTGGATGCGCACTCAGTAGTTAGAGTTTGCGAGCAAAACCTAACTACTGAATTTTTTGACCAATTAGAGATCACTACCAAAACTAGCGCGAAACTGGGGAGTTAGAGTTTGCGAGCAAAATCTAACTACTGAGTTTCTTGACCAATCAGAGATCACCATCAAAACTCGAGAGTTAGATTTTGCTTATATGCGGCCAGGCCCCCCTTTTTTATAAGAGGAAACGCGGTTTTATCGCCTTCAGACCCACCCGATCAAGATCGTTCTCCGATCCGACAAGAGGGGGTTCTCTAGATACCCCGATGACAATCTTTCGTCCCCGATTGTACTCTCCTGTGCGTGACCAAACGGTGTGACCACGGGTCGGTCGTGCAATTAGCGTATGGTTATGTCAGTCGTCGTCATTATTAGAGGTGTAATGTAACCATGACTTGATGCACTGTGATTGATGACCGTTATTACATTGAGTAGTACTTCTAATGGGGATGTCAACTTAATAAATGTTTATTCACTTTTAAAACGAGAACAAATCACCCACATAATGATTATGAGGCTCATATTAGTTTAAATTGGTTACGGGTGTAAGAATGGCCAGAAAGATTTTATCAAAACTTGCGTCGACCTAGTACTTACCTAGTCAAATACCTCCAACCAACAATGAGTAGTTTTATTGCAAAGCGTCTCTAAAGGCACATAATCATAATAATGCTAAAGACTAAACTTTAATAAACACTCCCTTCCCTATTATGTAGATTAGTAAATACTAGCGTTCTGTTTATTATGGTATTATAACCCGTATTTCATAAACAAATAAAGTTCATAATCCAATGTCCTACCCAGGTGTCATACCCGAGCGGCGTCCAGGTGCTGGAAGGAAACGAGCTGACTCCCACTCAAGTGAAGGATGTCCCTACAGTCCAGTGGGATGCCAGCGCTGACCAGTTCTACACCCTGGCTATGACTGGTAAGGCCTCAGTCACAAAGTAATGTAGGATTTACACTGAAAGGCGTGGCTTTAAGGGGCCGTGGCAACGAACTGACTCCGACTCAAGTGAAGGATGTCCCTACAGTCCAGTGGGATGCCAGCGTTGACCAGTTCTACACCCTGGCTATGACTGGTAAGACCGCAGCGAAAATTTTTCTGTGTCTATGGGTAAGACAGACACAAAGTAGGCGTCGAGCTGACTCCCACTCAAGTGAAGGATGTCCCTACAGTCGAGTATATATTGAAATATTTATATTGAAGATTTATACTGAAAGGAGCGGATTTAATAATGACTTGAGCGCGGTATCCATGATGTGTGAATGGCAGGATAATTTTGCTTCACAAATCGTTCACCAGTCGGTGCGCCTAGGGCGCTTTTGTCCACTTGCCGAAAAAACGTCTCTTTCGGTCCATTTCGCAAAACGTCTATTTCGAATTTGGTCCATTTCGCAGAACGTCTAAATGCGAAATGGACGTTCTGCGAAATGGACCAAATAAGAAGTGGACCAAATGCGCCTAATTGACCTAGTCGTCGTAGAAGTAGACCTATCGTTTTGTTGTTTGCTATGAGTTTGCTATCAATTTTTGTATGTTGGAAGCGAAATTTCGTAAATATCGATTTTTCTACCAATACGTTTTAGTTTTCTTCAATCTTTAATTAGTTTAGTGTCTAACTTTCATTATAAAAATTATTATCAACCATTATAAGACATAGGTAATTGAAAAACAACCGGGAACATTACATAATAAGCCATATGCACCCCACGCGTACAAACAAGGGCGTCGCCAGCCCATGGCCCAGGGGGTGGGGGGGGGGGGGGGGGGGCAAG
Organism: Agriphila geniculea; assembly: GCA_943789525.1. Taxonomy (NCBI): domain Eukaryota; kingdom Metazoa; phylum Arthropoda; class Insecta; order Lepidoptera; family Crambidae; genus Agriphila; species Agriphila geniculea. The sequence continues at coordinate 7,970,387 of OX038889.1, read as the reverse complement.
TTAATATTAAAGAGGATGAGAAAAATATGAATTTTAGGTACAGTCAAGAGCACCTAGAGAATTTATTCAAGTTTTGAGATGGAACAGGATTTATCGGAAAAGCAAGTCAATTGCACGGCCTTAGGACTTTGGTTATTTGCACTTGGCTACATTTTTTAACCTCTAGGGGGGGGGGGGGCGCTGAAATAGCCTGAGCTTTCAAAAATAAAGAAATTATAAAGAAGTTATAATAACTTTTAGTGTTATAGTATGCGAAAGGTTAGTGTACAATATTACGTAAGTGTACGGAATTCCGTAAGTATTCGGTTGAAACTACTAATTGTTTAAAAAAAATATGTAATCATCTATCAATTGTAAACATTAGAGCGTCAGATAGTCACGGTAAAAAAGAACTGCAAACTGAGCTGAGTTTTCCTGTTTTAGTGGAAATCGCATGGAAAGACAACAATGCCTTAATACTCCGTAATTACGTACACTTCCCTAAATTAGACGAATAACAAAGGAGTGGTGAATAAAGAGATGATTGTTACAGGAAAGAATGAAAGAAAAAGGATGATGACGAGTGAAAATTAAGTTATTCCTTAGTGACCATAGTGATACGGTTAAAAAACAATTAAGTATACAAACTTTTTTACTTTAACTTGCAGATCCCGACGCACCTTCCCGCAAAGACCCTAAATTCCGCGAGTGGCACCACTGGCTAGTTGGCAACATTCCTGGCAACAACGTGGCCAGCGGCGAGACCCTCTCGGCTTACGTCGGTTCTGGCCCCCCGCCAGACACTGGCCTTCATCGCTACGTGTTCTTGGTTTACAAACAACCTTCCAAGCTGACCTTTGACGAGCCGCGCCTTACTAACACGTAAGTATTGTTGATTAATAGAAGAGATTAACACGATGATATGAGACCTTGGCTTCAGTTAGTTCTGGCCCACCCCCAAACATTGGCCTTCACCGCTACGTGTTCTTGGTTTATCTCTAAATTTACTTGACGAGCCGCGCCTTACTAACACGTAAGTGGGATTGATTAAGATAATATAAGACCCTCACAAAAGATTTTTGTTAACCCTGTGCTGGCGACTTCCGTTGGTTCTGGCCCCCCGCCAGACACTGGCCTTCACCGCTACGTGTTCTTGGTTTACAAACAACCTTCAAAGTTGACCTTTGATGAGCCGCGCCTTACTAACACGTAAGTATGATTGATTATTAGAAGAGTTTAACAAGATAATATGGAACGCGTCTCGGCCTCCGTTGCTCCTGGCCCACCGCCAGACACTGGCCTTCACCACTAATGTTCTTGGTTTAAAAACAACCTTCCAAGCTGACCTTTGACGAGCCGCGCCTTACTAACACGTAAGTATTGTTTAGTAGAAGAGTTCAACAAGATAATATGGGACCCCCTCGGCCTACGTCAGTTATGGCCCCCCGCCAGACACCGGCCTCCACCGCTACGTGTTCTTGGTTTACAAACAACCTTCTAAGATGAGCTTTGATGAGCCGCGTCTTACTAACACGTAAGTATTGTTGATTAGTAGAAGAGTTCAACAAGATAATATGGAACCCTCGCAAAAAATATTTACCCTGTGCTCGCGGCCTCTATGGGTTCTGGCCTACCGCCAGACACTGGCCTTCACCGCTACGTGTTCTTAGTTTACAAACAACTTTCCAAACTGACCTTTGATGAGCCGCGCCTTACTAACACGTAAGTATGATTGATTATTAGAAAAGTTTAACAATATAGTATGGAACGCGTCTCGGCCTCCGTTGCTCCTGGCCCACCGCCAGACATTGGCCTTCACCGCTACGTGTTCTTGGTTTACAAACAACCTTCTAAGATGACCTTTGATGAGCCGCGTCTTACTAACATGTAAGTATTGTTGATTAGTAGAAGAGTTTACCAAGATAATAATAAATGGTACCCTCGCTCAGAATTAAGAGTTAACAGAATACCCATCAATCCGCATTCGGCTCGCATGATTGATTATGGCCCATCCTCCTTATCCAACCTTAAACTTTGCTTAAAATGACTCATGCAAATAATGACTTAATAAGTAGGAAGGTAATCTTACACAAGACATCCCAAAACACTACTGATTTCGATTCCTATTCCTTTTACGTACATGCGGTCTGACTATGGAACGCTCGTCCCGAGGTTATCAGAAAGGCTCAACCTCCTAAGTTATTTGGTGATCAAGTTAGAAAATATTTCCTCTCCTCCGCCTAATAAAGGTATCGTGTCTATTTTCTATTTATATTCACCATAAAGTATATATTTATTAATAACCCTTTTATTTGCATTCAGTCCCCTACTTTTATACATAAACACTTATTTATTTTCTCTCGCCCAAGGTTGCTTGGAAGAGATAGCTATGTAGCAATAATCCCGTCTGTTTTAGCAATAATCCTGTCCGTTTTTATGGTTCAATACCCAAAGGGTAATAACGGGACCCTATTACTGAGACTCCGCTGCCCGTCTGTCTGTCTGTCTGTCTGTCTGTCACCAGGCTGTATCTCATGAACCGTGATAGCTAGACAGTTGAAATTTTCACAGATGATGTATTTCTATTGCCGCTATAACAACAAATACTAAAAACATAATAAAATACATATTTAAGGGGGGCTCCCATACAACAAACGTGTTTTTTTGCCGTTTTTTGGTACGGGACCATTTGTGCGCGAGTCCAACTCGCACCTGGCTGGTTTTTTTTGTCATTCTGTCTCTATTTGTCTTGTAGAGTCTGGTCAAATGAGACTAAAAGGATGGCGCCACTTTCCCTGTTAAATTAATAATTGGAAACTGATTACTGACCTCTAAAATAAGACCAACCGAGTCTCATCGTCGTTGAACACTATTTTTTATCCACAACAGGATAGTGTTTGGCCTTCACCTGACCTGATGTTAAGTGACGATAAGGCAAGGTAGAAGCGCACTGCACCCGGAATCCTCATCACTGAGGAACTGGCTATCTTACCTCTAACTGTCGGAACACAACTACTTTTAAATCGTTGTTATGGCGTCAGATTTAGGTATGATGGTGGTAGCTAGCCAGGCGGACTTGAAATAAGCTCTAGGACCAACCAAACCGAGTACAAGTAGCCCCTCCTGGGAATCGAACCAGGGACCCCTGCGTATTACATGGGTGGGCGGACCAATAGACCACAGAGACGGTTATATCCTGTCGTGTGTGCAATAAAGTTATATTTATCATTATTACTCGTTTGCACTAAACATAAGAATCGCCTAGTCTTTTCCTAACTACAACTCGATCAAATTAAAGTCGCATTACTAATTTCTCAGCAAAAATGTAAACAAAGAAACGTCACTGTCAAATTGACAAACTGACCCTGATAGTGACATTTACAGACATTGAAAACCTTTGCTCAATTTTGTGACTTTTTAATTTGTTTATTATATTTTGCGTCATAAATTAAATATAATGTCATTCAGGATAATTTTAAAGTAGGATGGTAATTATTATTTTTATCATTATAACCTATCACAATTTTTAATAATAAAAGTTCTTGAAACGAATTGATAAGAAAACTTTACTTAGATCATGGGGTCTCATTTAGTACATCAGATGTGACTTAGTTAGCAGGTACCGCCATCTAGTAAGGTGAATTTAAACTAACGTTGGAATTAGTTTGAATTTACCTCACTAGTTGGCGGTACCTGCTTCGATTTGTTTTTGTAATATTCAAATACAGATAAAAAAAGTCATGAAACTTTTAAATTGCTTCCTAAAAATCACCAAATGCAAAATTGCAGTGAAACAGTAAAATGAAGGTTTTTTTTAACAAATTTCAATAAAAATTGAGCGACACCTATCGGCAATAATTTGTACTTTCTTTGAAAATTCGGTAATGTTTGTTGCTATCTGTGCTAAGCATGCTGCGACGAAAGCGGCGCCATCTTGAATTCTACAAGAAAAACATTTTTAATCGCCCAGATAGTCGCCTTACGATGGCCATTTCTTTAGTATGGGATGAGGTATCTGTACTATAGTATTATGTAATCTGTGCTTAGATATTGACTGAATGTAAACTATCAAAAATACGTAGCATCTTCGCCTGTTCCCCCCCAATACCAAAAGACTACTACAGCTACTACTTGTAATGCTAATTTTTATGAAATTTTATAAAATGACCAAAGGTTGATGTGTACGGTTTGCAGTTGCTGTGTGCACAGCATCATATAAATGTTTTTTACTCTAAAACTGTTATTATGAAATATTAAATTATATTATTGTTTTTGCCGCAAAACTCATGATTCAGTAAATTTATCTAATCTATTTTTATTAGGTTTGTGATGAAAAAACATGTAATTGTGTGTTTATTTCTTGACTTAGCAATATACATTTTTTTTTTGTGTTGTTTTGTTCTGGCAACACCTTTGTTTACATTTTTGCTGGGAAATTAGTAATGCGACTTTAGGTAGGATTATTACCAAAACGGGGTGACATCTTAGCTGTCATGCGAGAAGAGGTCCCCGACTGCAATGACACTTGTTATTTAACTTTTTAGTTCGTTTTCGGCAGGGCAGTCGTGTTTTCAATATTTTTTATTTATTGGTGTTTCTTATGTTTGGTGTCCGTTTGGTATATGACTTTCTATTTACTTTCCAGGTCTGGCGACAACCGCGCGAACTTTTCCATTGCCAAATTCGCCAAGAAGTACAACCTCGGCGACCCGATCGCCGGCAACTTCTACCAGGCGAAATACGACGACTACGTACCACTTCTGTACAAGCAACTTGGCGCATAAGCAGCTACCAGTGTGTTTGGCGACTATAGGCTTTATTGTGAAGGAGTTAAAGACTATATTCGAGAAATTGAGCTTACGTTACCCAGTAATGAGAAAATGTCTGTACTTAAGTGTATAGTAATGTTTTGTTTGTAAATTTAAAACAAACTGCATTTGATATAGTGCACTGATAAGAATGTTGTTAAGTATAATTTAAAAATTGTTAACAGTGATTTTAGATGCTTATGAATTTGTAACAAAACCTTATAACAAGGTATTTCATAACATTTTGGAATAAGATACGAATTAATTTAATTTAAAGCATAATAGGATAGTCATTGAAATTTTTTATCAGCTGTAGGTGATTAGATATCTTGCATAAATTTAAAGTAAAGCTATGGTTAGCCTACAGTTTTTGAAATTATTATTGACTGTTTATTAAAATATTAAAGAAAGAAAAAGTCAAGCTTCCAATAATAATTATAAGACTGTTTTGAAGTGATATGATATGTCTTGTCTGTCTCCAAACACACAGCATTTATTAATGTTTTGTTATCATTAAGATTTGTTTAACTGGTGTAACCAGGGAAAAAATAATTCTTTAGCTATTTAAGAGAAAATTAACGTTTACGTCAAATACAGTTGGTTATTAAAAATATACATGGACTTTTTATTTTGTTAATTTACGTAGAAGGGTCGGCGCCACTGATCTCTATATTTATAGGCGTAGCAAGGCCTGATTTTCAGATGTTAAAAACGCTTGACAGAAAAAGGATTTTGTTAAGTATATCTTTATTTCTTAGGGTTGGGTTGAACTCCCACATTTTCCCCCCTCGCTACGCCCATATCTATAATATATATTTTATTTGTTTATTACCCAACACAGATTACAATTATTACAAATTAATATCAACAAGTAGGTACATTGAAGTTCTTAACCGAATTGCAATCCAGACAAATGTGTACAATACAAATTTAGTGAGATACTTATGGAGGTCAGTGGTCAATGCACACCACAAGCAGCGCAGAACATTTTCTAAAGACCACAGAATAAGAATAAAAAAAAATTCTGTCCACTAACTATTATACACTTGTTTCACGACACAATCGATGATTAGGCCACAGTATAGAAATTAGTTAATATCCACTGACATGAAAAAAAATATTTTTAGTTAACTGGACTGGCTGTCTGTATGATTTGACAGCTAAGTTTTTGTGCCTATTTGAAACGCCACTAGCGTGCGTCTAAAGAACTGATTTTGACGTACAATATGAAAATAGTTGCCGTGATGGTCTCTCCAGACTTCAAACTTTAGTCCCACGTACGCACGCGCTATGCTCACGCTACGTCCTACAGCGCCAAAATGGCGGAAATCAAATAGGCACAAAAACAGTTTGACATAAGCCTGTCCAGTGTAAATATATGCAGGTCAGTGTTAATATCTATGTCATATTCAAACGCCGAAGCTCCGGCACTGCTAGATTTGACTAGTCAAAACCAATAGTGTGTTTCGGCCTTTGACTAACGAATTAATGGTCAAACCTAGGAGAGACTAACTTGGGCAGTCAAAGGCAGAAACTCAATACTATCAAATCGGGGTTTAACCAATCAGATTTAATTTAGGTAGGTTACCTACAAAAATTGTTATTTTGTATCTAAAAGTATAAAAAACACATTCTTCAAAGTGAAAATTTAATTAAATTATCAATCTTCCTGTAAAAAAAAGATTTCTGTTGTCTGTTAAAAAAATACCACGACATTTAAGACGATCGCGCAGCTGCGCTTCGCGGTTGGCTTAAATTTCTAACCTATCACGTGACCTACAGGAGTAAGCAAGCTTTGATTAAATCTCACATCGGAAGTGAATTATGTTTTTCATGCATCTTGAGGTTAAGTTTAGCCAAAGCTGCTGACTTCTAAAGGTCACGTGATAGGTTAGAGACGCCTAGTAGAAGTTCATAGCAAAGTCTCCGCCATAATGCCTAGTAGAAGTTCATAGCAAAGTCTCCGCCATGATGCCTAGTAGAAGTTCATAGCAATGTCTCCGCCATAACGCCTAGTAGAAGTTTATAGCAAAGTCTCCGCCATGATGCCTAGTGGAAGTTCATAGCAAAGTCTCCGCCATAATGCCTAGTAGAAGTTCATAGCAAAGTCTCCGCCATAATGCCTAATAGAAGTTCATAGCTAAGTCTCCGCCATAATGCCTAGTAGAAGTTCATACCCAGCTAGCAAAATGACACAGAATTTAGTTGTATATCGGTGATATAAACAGTCGCATATGTGTTACAGAAACGTTTCTATCATTGGAAAAAGGCCCCACTTTTATCACTATAAAGTGATTCAGTATATCTATTGTAGCTCCACTTAGGACTAATAAGATACATATCAGTGACATCGAATCAGTTGCAACACAATATAGTGATATATTAGTGATTGTGATTCTATAATAACACTGTTTGAATAACGTGAATAATTGAACGCGTTACTGATTATTTTATCAGAAAGCTAAATATTCATAGGTATATTTTGTTAAGTAAGATTTTTTGTCACCATCGTGTGCTCCATTTTTATTATCCAATTTATGTGTGTAAAAAAGATTAGTGTTAGTGCGATTTCACATGCGCTTGCAATTCTATTGTTAAATTAGTAGCATAATGTTATTGTTTTTTTTAGTGCCCCCCTCGAATTTGTAGTATTTAATAATAAAATTGATTTAATTTATCAAATTATTGGTGAAGATACCAATATATGATTAATTAGTGTTAGTGTTGCTGCTACTCAGACGATATACAACATAGGGCGGCCATTACGATAAATAATATTTTGGTGATATATGAGCGCGCACAAAGCTTCATTACAACTCATGAGTGCTATTAGGATCCCCTTATCATTTATTTAGCACAAGTGTTTTAATAGCATCATAAATCTTACTATACAACATAGTTGCTCCATAATCAAGTTAAGGAGTATCAATTTGTAGCTGTGTTATATATGTTGTATAAAGCAGCTGAGTAAACGTTTATGTGATAGGTTAATACGACAATTTAGCTGCATATCCTTATACAGCTAATAAGTGTTTCAAACACAGATATACAACTAGCAGTGATAAGCGTTACTTATATACGATATTAATATGACTACTTAGTGATAAAAGATGGCCTATTATCACATTTTTGCTAGCTGGGTAGCTAAGTCTCCGCCATAATGCCTAGGAGAAGTTCATAGCAAAGTCACCGCCATAACGCCTAGTAGAAGTTCATCATCAACAAATTTTCCATACAAAATTACTCTATCGAATGTTTTTACGCGCGTTATTTTTTTCAATGGCTGTTCGTGCTACGGGTACCTGAGGTACGGTACGATGAAAAGAACATTGAACAAGAACTCCAAAGTTGGTAAAAAATCTAAATGCTCCAGTGACAAAATAGTGTTGATTATTAGAATCCATACGTACCTAGATAATTAACAAAGAAACAGAATAATGACGTTACATTTCACAATGCCCGGCCGATAGTATCTATTGCAAAAGGTAATTATTTATACAATAAATGTTTTTACAAATCGCGGTCTAAAGAGATCGAAACAATATATTTGAGTCCCAAATTCAATAAAAAGGATAACCGTAGTCGCATGCTATTTTGCCCAAGACTAGTGATGCAACGGAAGTGTCTTAGCGGAACCAGAAACGGAAACAGATGTCAATAGTAAATTTTAGCAGAAACGGAAACGGATGCAGAAACGGAAGTGTAAATAATATCAGGAAAAAAAAAACAAATTTACAAATATAATTCTTTATTAAGTATCAAATACACCAAATCTAGATTAGAAATAGATATATTAGAAATCTATTATAGAAAACAATATTGCAACTTTGCAACAATTAAACAACTTAATAATATAAATAAACTCTACCTTGCAGTCGACCGTAAGAAATATTTTTAAACACAAGTAGACATCGCAAGTTGTAAGTTTGGCCAACCCTGGGCTATAGCCTGGCCGCTGGAGGTGATTACGAACTAAGGCCATATACAGAGAGAAAGCTGGTAGCCGAGCGGCGCTTATCGGCGCTGGTCCGTTAACACTTAACATAAAGCAAGCAGATTAAAGCAGAATTTCGTACTAAACGTAGTCAGCGCTGACCGGCGCGTGTCGGCGCTTATCAGCGCTTGATCATATAAATGCCTACGCTGATTACCTGTGCGGGCCAGCGCCGATAAGCGCCGCCGGTCGGTCGGCTACCAGCTTTCTCTCTGTATTGGAAGTTGGAAGGGTGCGAAGGTATAATAATCGATCGCAGCGCTCATGGTGGCAAAAAGTAGAAATAATTAAGGCTCTGTAATCTGTTTGAAAACGATATTTAATTTATTACTAGCGATACAGGAACAATTATATATGTTTATTATCACTTAGTAAAATAATTAAAGTAGCTTTATCCTCTTGTTTTACAAAATCTACAACTAAAAAAGAAGTAAACAAACCCTGACATAACCAAAATAAAACACTCTTTTTGAATAGATCTTACAACCATATTTAATTTAAATGACCAAAAATGATTTCACAACACTGTCCAACCAAATCACAGTAATTTTGAAATTTATATTAATAACACAATATGTATAAGTAGTATTTTTTAACATTTTGTCACAATGGCGTCATTACATATCAAAACGTCAAAACGGTCAGGGGCCATACCGGCTAACGAATCGATTATCGAAAAGTCTGCTGGGTTTCAAATTAAAACAGATAAATCGAGCCCCAATTTGGCCAAAATGGCGAACCCCAATTCATGATGTCACACGAACATCGTTATCTTCCAAATTACGTCAACAGAAAGTATAAGACGAAATTCCTTACTTTGATTTTTCTGTTTTAAGTTGAAACCCAGCAGACTTTTCGATAATCGATTCGTTAGCCGGTACGGCCCCAGGTCAGAGCCAACAAAGTTGCAACACGCTAGGTGGCGCTAAAAGCGTGCACGGAGCCAATACGGCCTAAGACTACTTGTTATTGAATTTTGGACTCGACTATTTTCTTGTTTCGTACTTTTAAGAGCGCTATTTTTTTGTTCCCAAGTTTGACAACATTACACTTAATTAAATCGTCTGACGACAATCCCAATTACACTTCAAAGCGGAATTATTTTAAGCTGGTCCTTCTCGGCTTCAATATGATGGGGAATCCGTCGATAGAAGCCACTGAGATACAGATGGACAAACGTAGATCCTTGTAAGCATGCGTAGTAGACAATTCGAACTCACGCAACACTCGGGAGCTTATTATCTTCACGATTTGATAGGCGTAATATTTTCCTGTGAAGAAAATAATAGATTACTTACCTACATTTATTTCTTGGATTTACTGAACTCCAACCAAGCGCACGTGTAGTCCAATTTCGATAGAATTTGTCGAAAAAGGTCTTGTAATTTTTTTATAGGTACATAACATTGTTATTTTTATCCAAAAATATAGGTGTAAGGGCTGGTTTACATTATCTTAGTCTTTAGTAGAGTGTTTTAGGAGAGTAGAAGTTCATTACGTGGTGTGTTTGACGTTCTTTTAAAATCGACGAACATGCCAAGCAATGTATTTCTACTCGCTACTCGACTCGGTCGTCTACTTGCCTAATGTAAACCAGGCCTAAGATCGTTACTTTTTTTCAAATTCTAGTGGAACGGAGTGCATCCCATGTGAAGCGTTGGCTGGCGCTGTTCTTCTTGCCAAACATCAGACGGCTAGTGCATGATAATTTTTACACGTAATGAAATATTTACCCATGCAATCCATTGGTCCTAAACTGAAGGGCATGTAGGCGTTGGGGAGTCCTTTCTCAATGTTTTCTGGGCTGAACCTCTCCGGGTTGAATGCATTAGGATTCTCCCAGAAACGCGGGTCACGTTGTATAAAGTAGATTGGGACCAACAAAGAACTACCTGCAGGAATACATCCTGATTCTGCAAAAAAAGTTAAATCTTTGATTATAAGTCTGACCGCACAGGCACGGTAAATCTATATAGTCCCGTGTGTTCAATAAAAAATACGGCGTTTGGTGATCGAGGGATATCCTTTGGCAGGGTGAACCTTCTAAACCCTTAGATCATTTTAAGAAGGGAAGCCATCTTGGGTTTTGAAGAAAAAAAAATTAAAAAATCCAAACAAAAAAAGGTTGTATTATAATAACTCATTTCTATACAAAAATCCAAGATGGCTCCCCTTCTTAAAATGATCTAAGGGTTCAGAAGGTTCACCCTGCCAAAGAATATCCCTCGATCACCAAACGCCGTATATTGCACTTCTATGTCGTGAGCAAATGCCGCTAATATTTGGCTTAGATAGATAAACAGAAGCATAAGAAACAGAATGGGTCTATTCTCACCAGCACTCGTTCAGGAACATGATGCATGAACAAGCCATAGTTTCGCTCATTCATTGAGTGAGGCGGATCGTTAATGACTGCCACAGAAATGATTAAAAGAAAGCATGACATACTTAGGCTACCCAAGTTGAAAACTGATATCCAAAACTTTTTATAGGCCTTTACATACAAAAATACTAGGTAACGATAGAATACAACAAAAAGATTGCAACTTAAAAGAAAAATAATAATCTAAACAAGGTATTACCTAGTTATAATTTTGAGGTAAGTACTTAAGAATTTTATGTTTCTAGTAAGAAGTCTTAATTAGTGCCATACATTTAGATTAGGTACTATTAAGTAGCTTTATATTCAAGGGTGTCGAATGTCAAATATAGAAATATTTCTATATATTTTTATATTTGACATTCGACACACTTTATACGAGTAAACAAAAGCAGACCCATTTCCACTGGCAGCACCCGTTCACGAGGAAGTATGACGTTTAAACCAGGGGCCGTACCGGCTAACGAATCGATTATCGAAAAGTCTGCCGAGTTTCAACTTAACAACAGAAAAATCTAAATAAGGAATTTCGGCTTGTACTTTCTGTTGACGTAATTTGGAATATATCGATGTTCGTGTGACATCATGAATTGGGGTTCACCATTTTGGCCTAATTGGGGCTCGATTCATCTGTTTTAATTTGAAACCCGACAGACTTTTAGTAGTTAGCCGGTACGGCCCCAGCTCGCTTCGCTCAACCATATTAGGCGTGAAATACACAGAAGCGACGCGGCTCGGATACGGCAGCGATACGGGGCAAATATCATTGTGAGACAGTCGGGTCGGCAAAGGAAATACACGTATCGCCACCGTGTCTGCGCCTTATCTACGCCGCATCTCTTCTGTGTATTTCACGCCTTAGAGGGAACGTAACCAAGGGCGTCGCCAGCCCATGGCCCAGGGGGGGGGCAAGTTAATATTAAAGAGTATAAGAAAAATATGAATTGTAGGTACAGTCAAGAGCACCTAGTGAATTTATTCAAGTTTTGAGATGCGGCAGGATTTAACAGAAAAGCAAGTCAATTGCACGGCCCTAGGACTTTGGTTATTTGCAGTTGGCTACATTTTTAACCTCTAGGGGGGGGGGGGGGGGCAGCGGGCCCCCCCTGCTCCCCCCTGGCGACGCCCTTGAACGTAACGACCCGCCCCATTCGACATCCTTTCCCCACACGACCACGTCTTTCACCCAAGGCGCAGTACAGCACTTGCGATCAAACTATTATAACGATATTTAGAAATCGAACGGAGATAACAGCTCGTAAAGAAAGGCATTTTCTGGGCAAGCACCCGCTACCTCATCAGCTACTGTTTTAACTTTAGCTCCTTTTAAAAAACACACCCCAGTTTCGGTCTTGTTTTAGTAATGATACATAGAATTTACATGGGTTCATTCAACCACAGAACATAGAAAAAATCACAGATCTCGTGCATTTCATGAACTTTTGGTACATTGAAAATGAATTTAATGAATTTAACAATTTTTTTTATTGCTTTGTTATAGACATTAATATTTTTTTTTGAAAGGTAACCTAAGTACTATGTATAACTAAAACATATTTTTCTACTTAAAAATAACCTAATAAAAAATCCCAGTATGAAGCCCAGGGTGTGCCCAAAGCAAATTGGTTGGTGAGTGACTTACTTATCGCAATATCTTCTGAAACTGTTCTCTGCAGGATTGCTGCCGGTGGGAATAGCCTTATCACTTCTTTGAAGACCATATCCAGGTATGTCATCTGCTTCATGTCATCTTCAGTGATGTCTCGGTCCTCATCACCGATCACGCTGATAAGTTCATTGTAGAGTTTCTCCTTGAATTTTTGTACAAACAGTTATAGAAATAACGCAAAACTTAAAAAATATTAGGATAATCACATGCCGAAGAAATGCTTTGTATAATATACTAGCGGCCCGCCCCGGCTTCGCACGGGTGCAATGTAGTTACTAAATGTAAAACTGTGCTAATGTGGTGTAAGTGTAAAGTTATTAGATTATTATACTACAGGATACATATACCTAGGAGGACGACATATACCTATACCACGTACATACGCAAGGGGTGTTATAATATAATTGACGTGTGTGTGTCTGTCTATCTGAGGCAACCTAGCTCCCAAACTTATGGATCGATTTTAATGCAGTTTTTATGCATAGTTTAAGAGAAGCGTACAGAAGGCGGGAAGCGACTTTGTTTTATACTATGTAGGTATAGCTTTTGCCCGTGGCTCTGCCCGCGTGGGAGTCGGTAATCGTTGTAAGTCTTCCCTTGGAAACCAATGATCGGGATGAAAAGAATAAGTAAAGTATTCCAGACTTTAATCTAAATCTGTGCCAAATTTCTCCTAAATCCGTTCAGACGTGATTGAGTATGATATGATTGAGTAGGTAACAAATCATGAACAACATCCAAACATCAAAACTTTCACATTTATACAATTTTGAGATTATATAGGTAATAGCTGCACCCCGCGGTTTTACCCGCGCAATCTGTCGATTCTGTAACCAAACTCGCATCTCACTTTACTTCGCGTGAATTTGTTATTAGACATTTGTTTACTAAATGAGCTATTTTACTGATTGCAAAAAATTTTGGTAGCCTGCGTAGCTATCTAAAATCTTTTGTGATAGAAAAAAAAATTATCATTATCTTATTTATGATTTGAAATTCCCGTGCAGTGAGATTCGAAGTGGGGTTCGAGTTTGGTTACAGAATCGACGCCCTGTTAACGATTCTGTATTAGGTAGGTAGGTAGGTATTCTTAATAAAATTTCTTACCGGTAAGTAATTTAACAAAATAAGTATAATTATATTGTTACATTTAATACCTTATAGTTAAAAATTCTAATATCTTCGCTTATAGTTATCTTCTTTATAAATAAAAATGGATGTATGTTTATTTGTTTCCTTTGCACTCCTAAACCATTCATCCACATCTGATTATGATGTCTGCTTACTACTAAAAAGATTCCTGGCTAAAAAAACGTGTCATTGCAACGCATGCCGGGCAAAGATTTATGCCGGGTGCAACTCGGTGCAACTAATGTTGTGCATTATTATCAGGCTCTCCATCGAAACACTTCTTCTCTATATACCACATTCCTTGTCAGATATTTGCCAGATTTTGCCACGTTTTATTTGACTAATATTTCGTAAAGTAGTGCAAATAGGGATAAAATCTTATACAACATAAAACGTCAGCTCGTGCGATGACAACTTTTTGCTTTCTCCGTGGTGAAACAACGCACATAATAATTATACTCTCAGAGGAGGTGACAACCTGACAACTGACATTTATTTTTCTTAATCGTACAAATGCACTAAGAAGTTTTGATTCCGATATCGAAGTCAACCACCCTAAAAATAGCTTCCTACCCTTTTTCAACCCTGTTAGGGGATACATTTCAAGAAAATACGAAAAACGTATTCAATTAATATTGTGAAAGAATGTCTATGGCAAATTTCAAGTCAATCGGGCCAAGGAATCGCTTTCTCCCATACAAACTTTGCCACCCTGTTTTACCCCCTTAGGGGTTGAATTTAGCAAAATCCCGTCTTAATGAGCACTTACACCCTAAAAGGAACCCCCATGCAAAATTTGAGACTCCTAGCACTTGTAGTTTCTGAGATTTCATGATGAGTCAGTGAGTGATTTTCTCTTTTATATATATAGATTAAGTCTATGTTTGTAGGCTGTTTTGGCAAATATCTAAGTTTTTGATGTTGTACGATATGCAATATTAACTAAAATTTACTTGATATAAAAATTTACATTTAGCAAAACAAACGCAATTCAATATACTTACGTTAAGATAGGTAAACAGAAAAAGACCCATTCTCACTGTCAGCACCCGTTCGCATATAAGCAAAATCTAACTCTCGAGTTTTGATGGTGATCTCTGATTGGTCAAGAAACTCAGTAGTTAGGTTTTGCGCGCAAACTCTAACTCCCCAGTTTCGCGCTAGTTCGATAGTGATCTCCGATTGGTGAAAAAACTCAGTAGTTAGGTTTTGCCCGCAAACTCTACCTACTGAGTTCCCATCCACCAATGAGCGGGCTTCAAAATTCAGTTGTCAACTGTCTGAACACGACTGTGGTAGCGTATTTTTTCTTCTACTCTTCCAAGTGTTTACGAATATAATCCAGTAAACCCAGATCTGTACGCAAAAGTTCATTTTTCTGTTAAACTAAATAGTTCGGAGGACTGTGGTGTGTAGATACAAATTGATAGATATTCATCTCTAATTGGACAGACAAAAAAATTATTTTATACAAAACTTGATCAGGTGCTCGCAGTGTTCGCACATTTGTATGACAAAACTTTTTTTTTCTGTTTTCGGAAAAGTTGTCAAACAAAATGTTGTTATTTATGATGTTAGTTATCTAATCTTTCGAGGTTGTCGTCAACAATTTTTTATTTAACAGGTCGGCGAACAATAAACTTCCTTTACAAATATAATACCAAAATTATTTGCAATTTTAACATAATTAACTCTTGTGATGTTATTCGAATTATGACAGTAGGTCTTAGTAGAGGGTTCTATTTAATAAAAAATCCAATACCTTTACAAACCAAATAAAAATTAACGCGATTTACAGTTTTGTCTGAAGAAAATGTAGTTGGCATTTATTTTGAATTGAGTAGGTAAGTATTTTGGATTTAAAGTTCATAAATTACGGAGTTCTACGGTAACAGATATAATAAAAATACGTTTTTACCTACCCACAAGCCACAATTAAGAATCGTTATTTGATATTACTCCACTTTTATGGCTTTCTGCTTTCCAACGGACAAATATTCTTAACCGTTTTCAAAAAGGGAGAGGTTTTCATTTTGGTTGTATGTTTGTTACCGGAAGTAGAAGAGTCTACCTTTTATGGCAGAACTTTTTATGTCATAATTTTATTATGCATAACAACTAATGGCATAAACTTCATGTCGCAGAAAATCGTTTGGCATACACTCATTTATCATACACTTAAAAAGCATAATTTTGTAAGCCAGAATCACCTTTTGGCATACATTTCATATCCATAATAATTAAATAGTAGAACCATCATATCGCAAAAAGTTCACAGTCAGAACCATCATATCGCAGACAGTTTATAGTCAGAATCATCTTTTGGCATACATTTAACAGAAAGTTCATATCTAGAATAATTTTGTATTTCTTACACGCATGTTTCATACTGCATGCATCCTTACATGCAGACAAATAAACATGCATGCAAGCAAGCATGCAACATGCAAGCAAGCATGCAGCATGCAAGCAAGCATGCAGCATGCAGCATGCAAGCAAGCATGCAGCATGCAAGAAGCAAGCATGCAGCATGCAAGCAAGCATGCAGCATGCAAGCAAGAATGCAGCATGCTAGCAAGCATGCAGCATGCATGCAAGCATTGTGGAGCTCCGCTCGCTTCGCTCGCTCCGCTGCGAGTGGTCAAAACACTAACCTAACCTAACCTACTGGTAGGTGCATTAAAAGTTTTTTTTTATAGCGGGGGGCCTCCGGCCCCCCGACCCCCCCGAGCAGGGGGGCCAGCCCCCCTGCACCCCCCGGCAAGCATGCAAGCAGCATAAACAAGCATTCAAGCATGCATGCATGTAAGCAAGCAGCATGCATATCGGTTTTGCAGCGATTCGTTCTGTTGTTGACTTTTGTAGCACAACATTTACAAAAATTCAACATATTGACTTTTTAAGACCAATTTTTAATTCAATTTTTTAGAGATTACAATATGCCTGATGACATTATTCTTAATGAAATTCTGCCATATTCGTAGTATACCATGTGAAAATTATTGTAGACTATACACTACAAATAATTGTCGACTAAATAAACGTTATGCCAAACGAAATTCTGCGAATAAAAATTTTGCCAAAGGTATTTATGCCTAATGAAATTCTGCCATCTGAATAGTATGCCATTGTAAATTCGGACATGTAAACATTCTGCCAAACAATAATTATATTAAACAATTTTTATGCCTTAAAAATATTCGTTTAAAGAAGATTCTGCCAAGTGTGTTCTGCCAAATAAATTTCGGAGCATCAAGTTTCTGCCATATAGAGGTAACCCGAAGTAGAACTGGGTCATTTTTATGAACCGATTTGGAAAACTTTTTTGCATTGGATTCGGAATAGTTGTCGTGTCGTGTGGTCCTATAGATATTAATTTCATATTTTTTGACGTTTATTTGTAATAATAAAATAAATAAATAAATATAAAACTGGATTATATTCGCAAAATCTTGTAAGATTAGAAGTCATTTTAAATAATAAAACATTCTACCACAGCCGTGTTCAAAGACGATTGACAACTGAATTTTGAAGCGCGCTCATTGGCAAACTCAGTAGTTAGAGTTTGCGGGCAAAACCTAACTACTGAGTTTTTTTAACAATCAGAGATCACTATCGAACTAGCGCGAAACTGGGGAGTTAGAGTTAGCGCGCAAAACCTAACTACTGAGTTTCTTGACCAATCAGAGATCACCATCAAAACTCGAGAGTTAGATTTTGCTTATATGCGGCCGGGACGAGGACGAGACGAGGCCGACACGGGGCCGGGACGGGGACGAGACGGTGCCGACACGGGGCCGGGACGGGGACGAGACGAGGCCGACACGGGCCGGGACGGGGACGAGACGAGGCCGACACGGGGCCGTGACGGGGACGAGACGATGCCGACACGGGGCCGGGACGGGGACGAGACGAGGCCGACACGGGGCCGGGACGAGGACGAGACGAGGCCGACACGGAGACGAGGCCGATACGGAGACGAGGCCGACACGGGGCCAGGACGAGGACGAGACGAGGCCGACACGGGGCCGGGACGAGGACGAGACGAGGCCGACACGGAGACGAGGCCGACACGGGGCCGGGACGAGGACGAGACGAGGCCGACACGGGGCCGGGACGGGGACGGGACGAGGCCGGGACGAGGACGAGACGAGGCCGACACGGGGCTGGGACGAGGACGAGACGAGGCCGACACGGAGACGAGGCCGACACGGGGCCGGGACGAGGACGAGACGAGGCCGACACGGGGCCGGGACGAGGACGAGACGAGGCCGACACGGAGACGAGGCCGACACGGGGCCGGGACGAGGACGAGACGAGGCCGACACGGAGACGAGGCCGACACGGGGCCGGGACGAGGACGAGACGAGGCCGACACAGGGCCGGGACGGGGACGGGACGAGGCCGACACGGGGCCGGGACGGGGACGAGGCGAGGCCGGGACAGGGACGAGACGAGGCCGACACGGAGACGAGGCCGACACGGGGCCGGGACGGGGACGAGACGAGGCCGACACAGGGCCTGGACGGGGACGAGACGAGGTCGACACGGGGCCGTGACGAGGCCGACACGGGGCCGGGACGAGGCCGACACGGGGCCGGGACGAGGCCGACACGGGGCCGGGACGGGGACGAGACGAGGCCGACACGGGGCCGGGACGAGGACGTGACGAGGCCGACACGGAGACGAGGGCGACACGGGGCCGGGACGGGGACGAGACGAGGCCGACACGGGGCCGGGACGAGGCCGACACGAGGCCAACACAGGGCCGGGACGGGGACGGGACGAGGCCGACACGGGGCCGGGACGGGGACGAGGCGAGGCCGGGACAGGGACGAGACGAGGCCGACACGGAGACGAGGCCGACACGGGGCCGGGACGGGGACGAGACGAGGCCGACACAGGGCCTGGACGGGGACGAGACGAGGCCGACACGGGGCCGTGACGAGGCCGACACGGGGCCGGGACGAGGCCGACACGGGGCCGGGACGAGGCCGACACGGGGCCGGGACGGGGACGAGACGAGGCCGACACGGGGCCGGGACGAGGACGTGACGAGGCCGACACGGAGACGAGGCCGACACGGGGCCGGGACGAGGACGAGACGAGGCCGACACGGGGCCGGGACGGGGACGGGACGAGGCCGACACGGGGCCGGGACGGGGACGAGGCGAGGCCGGGACAGGGACGAGACGAGGCCGACACGGGGCCTGGACGGGGACGAGACGAGGCCGACACGGGGCCGAGACGGGGACGAGACGAGGCCGACATGGGGCCGACACGGGGCCGACACGGGGCCGGGACGGGGACGAGACGCGGCCGACACGGGGCCGGGACGAGGACGAGACGAGACCAACACGGGGCCGGGACGGGAACGAGACGAGGCCGACACGGGGCCGTGACGAGGACGAGACGAGGCCGACACGGGGCCGGGACGGGGACGAGGCGAGGCCGGGACAGGGACGAGACGAGGCCGACACGGGGCCTGGACGGGGACGAGACGAGGCCGACACGGGGCCGTGACGAGGCCGACACGGGGCCGGGACGAGGCCGACACGGGGCCGGGACGAGGCCGACACGGGGCCGGGACGGGGACGAGACGAGGCCGACACGGGGCCGGGACGAGGACGTGACGAGGCCGACACGGAGACGAGGCCGACACGGGGCCGGGACGAGGACGAGACGAGGCCGACACAGGGCCGGGACGGGGACGGGACGAGGCCGACACGGGGCCGGGACGGGGACGAGGCGAGGCCGGGACAGGGACGAGACGAGGCCGACACGGGGCCTGGACGGGGACGAGACGAGGCCGACACGGGGCCGTGACGAGGCCGACACGGGGCCGGGACGAGGCCGACACGGGGCCGGGACGGAGACGGGACGAGGCCGACACGGGGCCGGGACGGGGACGAGACGAGGCCGACACGGGGCCGGGACGAGGACGAGACGAGGCCGACACGGGGCCGGGACGGGGATGAGACGAGGCCGACACGGGGCCGGGACGAGGACGAAACGAGGCCGACACGGGGCCGAGACGGGGACGAGACGAGGCCGACACGGGGCCGACACGGGGCCGGGACGGGGACGAGACGAGGCCGACACAGGGCCGGGACGGGACGAGGCCGACACGGGGCCGGGACGGGGACGGGACGAGGCCGACACGGGGCCGGGACGGGGACGGGACGAGGCCGACACGGGGACGGGGACGAGGACGAGACGAGGCCGACACGGAGACGAGGCCGACACGGGGCCGGCCCCGTGAAATCCCCCCCTCTCGTCCCCTGACGAGACGGGGCCGGGACGGGGACGAGACGATGCCGACACGGGGCAAAGTCATCTAAAAATACATTGAAAGTGACTTCTTTTTTTTGGCAAAAATCTGTTGTAATTTAGCTTAGTTGTAACTTAGCCTAAACTTATTTTTTTCGAGTAAGTTATGTTGTAGGCAACATAACTAAATTATCTTAATGTTCAAACTAAATTATCTTAATATTGAATAGCGTTCACAGATGTTAGATTGTGAAAAATGTTAAAATAGAAAATGCAACTTGTTAAAAATTCTCCATACAAAACGTAAATTTCATAGGCAAGGAATATTTAGTTTAGCAGAAAAAAAGCTTTTGCGTTCAGATCTGGGTATACTGGATTATATTCGCAAAAACTTGGAAGATTAGAAATCATTTTTAAAAAATAAAATATTTTACCACAGTTGTGTTCAAAGACAATTGACAACTGAATTTTGAAGCTCGCTCATTGGTGGATGCGCACTCAGTAGTTAGAGTTTGCGGGCAAAACCTAACTACTGAGTTTTTTGACCAATCAGAGATCACTATCGAACTAGCGCGAAACTGGGGAGTTAGAGTTTGCGCGCAAAACCTAACTACTGAGTTTCTTGACCAATCAGAGATCACCATCAAAACTCGAGAGTTAGATTTTGCTTATATGCCACCCGTTCATGAGCATGACACATGAATAAACCATTGCTTCGCTCAACCATTGAGTGATATTTGACCGAAAGTGAAGGATTTTCTCAAGCTTCTGGCCAATTTTATTTGCGATAATCTTCTGCCCCCCTACTCAAATGGCCAACATTCTATTCGTTTGAACGCTACGCTTACTTTTAAACTTTAAAATAAGCAGTAAACTCATAGACTTATTATATTGTAAACTACAAAATTACGTGCCGTAAGCTTGACAATTCCATACAATACATCGAAGTCTGTGATTTACATAAGTTAACGACATGTGATTTAATCATCTATAGTGCGCTGTACACATTGGCCCAACGCGTTGGCCCAGCGCGTTGGGCCAACGTGTAAAGACCTACTTGGCGGTATGTTGGGAGTTGGCGCCAACGTGTAAACAGTGACATGCCCTGGCCGCGCGCGTTGGCCCAACGCGCGCGGCCAAGCGTTGGCCCAATGTGTACTTCGGGCTTTATTGCTCATATTTAAGCTTTAAAAGTAAGCGTAGCATTCAAACGAATAGAAAGTTCGCCATTTGAGTAGGGGGGCTGATGCTCGCATAACTTTTCCGACCGTGTCAAAGTCAAAGTCAAAAATAGCTTTATTCAAATAAACTTAATTATTAAGTACTTTTGAATCGTCTATATTTTCCTACCACCCGTTCAAGACTTTTTTAACTGACAAGAAGAACGGGCGCAAGAAACTTATCAGCTTTAATAGGAATAAGTAACGATATTTACAAACTTAAATATATCGTTACCAGATAATCACAACGTGTGCCATGCATTTAATCGTGATGTCATATGACGTAGGCAATATTGTCGCGGGCTTACGGACTATTCGCTCAACCATATTTGCGACTCGCCCCATACGACATCGATCACCGACCGCAGAGTGAGCATGACATACTAAATCTACCGGTGATTGAACGAAACCTCTTGTGTGTGAAGTACTTTAATTATTTACCTGACAATCAGGGTGATACGCCATCATTAGTAGAACATAGCATGTAATTTTCGCTGCAGTTTCTTGACTCTACAATAAAGTTTTGTATAATTGGGTATTTGGCTTGAGGAAGGACTCTACTTTTAAGGATACTTACAGAATAGTGATGGGATTCGAATCAAAAAATGTACTCGAATCGATTCGAATTTAACGATGTTTCGAATCGATATGATGATTCGAATCAATGTGATGTTTTGAATCGATACGATTACTCGAATTAATAACAATAGGTACAGATGCCGGCATATAAGTTGGCAAGAAAAAGATGAGAAAAAGATGCGCCGAGCTACTGCGCATCTTTTGTCTCGTTTTTATCTTGCCAAGTTACGTGCCGGGCAGTATACGCTAATTTCGTTGCAGTCGTAGAACAGAGACGGTTCTGAATTTTTTTACATTTTTTGTTTATTGCATAAATCAACATATAATTATGTGTTTTGTCGATTGAAGACACTTTTTTGAAAAAAAAGGTATTAAATGCCTGAGATATAGTCTAGAATAACGACGGATTTGCTTCTATGAGCGTAGTACAACGCCCGATTAATGAATGCGAAAGGCTCTCCTGTAAAATTGCTAAATTGCAGATCCGTCTTTGTTCTACGACTGCAACGATTTATTAAATACTAGCGGCCGCCCGCTTCACCCGCGTGATTACTTTTCCCTTGGGAATATCGAGATAAAAATATTCCACGTTGTGTGCTAAATTTCAATCAAATCCGTTCAGTAGTTTTTGCGTGATTGAGGAACAAACATCCAAACACACAAACTTTCACATTTATAATATTAGTAGGATGGTAAAAATAATAGGTACTTGAATATGGATAAAGAAATTAAAAACTTTAAAAGAATATTAAACTGCCTTCTCAGTATCTTAGTTCTCAGCCCATGAGGGCTGAGAACTAAGGTAAGCTTACTACGCCATCAAAGATTCAAATAAGTAAAAAAAAAAACTGATTCGAATTCGAACAGTGATTCGAATCAACTGACCAATTCGAAGCAGGTGATGATGATTTATGGCCTTTTAATGTATACTTACAGATATAAAAACAGTAAATGTTTCCTGTATCAATTTCTTTTCGCTGAGTTCGCCTGACAGCAAAAATCTGTCTATAACGCTCAGTGAATCATCTTCTTTCATCTCGAAATATCCTAACTTGCTATCGATCCCTTTCTTCCTAAGAACACCTTGCCTATGCTTTAAGATTTCAGTGCAAAATTCTTGGATTATGCCAGTAAAATGTCTTTGTTGTTTATAGTAGTCAGTCATCCAATATACTGGTTCTATCTGAAGATACCATCTAACCATCCTGCTGAAAGCTATACTCATCATCCTGAAATGGGGTAGTTAAAGTTTGACAATTTAAGTTTCACTTAAATAACTAGTAGTTGCCCGCGACTTTGACTGTGTGCACGTTGTTCCAAGTCTTGATACTGATTACTACCATTCCTATTTGACTCCCTTCGATGTTAGTATTAATGAAAAAATTGCCTTTATACCCTTCCGTACGGTTCTACCCTATCTTTAAATTAAAATTAATCAAAATTAGTTAGGATTAGGCGTGAAAAGGTATGACATCTGTATATTAAAGTAACTTTAGTTAGATTACCTATATGCAGTGCCTGCCCCCCTAGCATGACCACCAAAACACGCGTGTATCGCGTGACATAGCGTTTTAACGACTCAACTGTCAAAACCCATTGTCTTTTGACAGTCAAACGTGATAAATTGATAGATAGATAAATTGTTTATTTGTTGCAACACACATAGAAACATCTGGTAGGTACAAGAATAACATTATACGAAGAGAAAAAAAAACTTAACTAACAGTAGTGCGGATGTGCCTATGTGCAGCAGCAAACAGGGTCTCTAGGCTCGGTGTAATATTTTCGCCCGTGGGGTAGGCGAAACACCGATTTTCAGCCTTCACCCTAACTAACCTAAAAGGTGGACGGGAAATATAAACGAAAAACACAAGGACACATATGAAAAGTTTGAATAAATAAAGTCAAAATAGTAATGGAAGGGAAAAGGAATGCATTATAATATATATAAGTACCTTAATGAAATCAGAAACAAAATATATAAATGAAAAAGGGGGATGTCGTAATCAGCATTGTCCTAACTTTTGGAGCTCTAGCAAATGAGAACGTAATTTACTTTTAAAGGTAACTATGGACTTTAGAGCTCTAAACGGTGGCGGTAAATCGTTCCAGCATTTCTGTATCACATCGCGTTTCAATGGTTATGCTAGTGGGGCTGTATTATGAGTCTGCACAGTTACGCAAGTATACTAAACCCAACTAGCAAAATATGTCGTAAAAAAATCAGCAGCACGTTTCTATTTCAGCTATTAGTAGTGAGATGGATTTACAAAATGTTGAGTAAACGATCTGTGAACGTTCTCTCAACGCGATTTGGGCGCACTTCTCTCTGCTTTAAATGCTGTAAATATCGTAAGATTATCGTCTGAATTGCGTTTTAATTGAAAGAATGTAGAGTAATCGCAACTCAAGTGCTACTGGTGCTATAATAGTCAGTGCCGGTTTTAGCACTACCAGCGCCCCTGGGCGACATTTCTACGGGACGCCCCCTATCTGCGATTCCAAAAATTTCAATTTTGCCTGTCAGTTAAAAAACGGCCACGCAGCGTGATTTTTAGTCAGTTTCATCTACTAATCTTCTAATTATGCTTATTACAGTAAAAAAACGGCCGCGCATCGCGATTTTTAGTCAGTTTCATTTACTAATATTGTAACCTTGCTTGTTTATAGCAAAAAGCGGCCGCGCAGCGCGATTTTTGGTCAATTTCATCTACTAATCTTCTAATTATGCTTATTACAGTAAAAAAACGGCCGCGCATCGCGATTTTTAGTCAGTTTCATTTACTAATATTGTAACCTTGCTTTTTATGGAAAAAATAAATCGCCGCGCAGCGAGATTTTTAGTCAGTTTCATCTACTAATCTTGTAATTTTGCTTGTTTATAGTAAAAAAAAAACGGCCGCGCAGCGCGATTTTTAGTTAGTTAATCCACTAATCTTGTTGTCCTGAATTTTACAATAGCTAAATCTTAAATGGCACAAGGCAGCGAGCGATGAAATTTCGGCGAGATATTACCAAGTTGTTCTGATTATGTCTTGCCACCATAACGATTTTGTCGCTAAAAGGGAATTTCCGATAGTAATAGGACTCGCTCAATGAGCGAGTGTGTATAAAGGGACACCTGCAGCTGCGAATATAAAGAATATAAAGCCCCTTCATATCCGGCGCCCTGGGCGGTTGCCCGTGCTCGCCCCCCCTAACGCCGGTACTGATAATAGTCAGTAGAACCTCTTTCATTCGACTTATTAGTGGTAATAATAGGAGTGCGGTTACAATTACTCGACACTTTGATCGTGTGAATGCAACCAAGCAGCACTCATACACAGTGCGTGTTGTCACTGTTGTGTTCGCGTAAACGAAGGAAATAAAAATAAATGTATGTTGCAATATTATGGCCATGCTAAAGTAAAATCGTAAATAAAGGCCATAATAAAGGTAAGCTATTAAAGTTAGCTCATAAGTCTTACTTTCATATGCGGAATTATTTTTTTCGTCTATAATCCTTACATTTGTATTTAATATTTTCATGGGCCACAAGATTTCTAGTAAATAATGGATCGCAAATAATATTAGTATAATAGATAAAATAAATTCGCCATTAATAGCATTTCAATTATCATCACAAAGCATTCACTCAGCTCTTAGCCATAAAATAGACATGAGGTTTCCATTTTACGACTTCTAAGAGCGCCATTGCAGTTAGTTTAGGGTTCCTTAGCGCAATGTTAAACCGTCAATCTACCATACGGTTTACAATCTGTAGTAGCGTAATATTTCCTACTGAATCCGCACTAATAATAAGTATTTGTTCTTCATCCGTTGGTTGATGTTGATTGTTTTAATTGTTTCAATATCTTATTAACTTTCCGTCGGAACCCTCACTTCTTTTAAGTTTTTTTCCACCGGTTATTGTCCATTTTCCACACTGCTGTAAAAGATTTTATTTAACTTTCATACCACTATTATGCTGCATGATGGCTTCCAAAATTATCTTTGTGCACCTTTGGACCTGTAGTAAATCATTTGATAGCGTTTTCTCAACTTTAATAGTAAAGTCGAATTAAAGCCTTGCCAAAAGCTGTGATATGACATTAGATGCTGTAATAGTAACTGAGAAGCTAATTTGTTGAATGAACAGCTTTTACTCCACAATATTGCTGTAAAAATTAGGTGACGAAAGACGGTGCTATAAAAGTTAGTTTTACGACAAATTAGCAATTTGGTTGCTTTTAAAGACCCGTCATAAGACTAAAGGTTGTCTGAATGCGATTGAGAGATATCTTTATACAATTGTTGAGTAAATGCGATATGAATTCGTCGAGTCCACGTTTACTAGACATATTTATAGAGCCAAAAAGCATTGAATGCTGAAAGATCTAGAAAGCTGCTTTTATACTGCTTTTTGAAATGATAGCATCTTTCATACGAGTGTTTTACGATCCATAGTCGTGAGAGTAATTGCTTAAACGATCTTTTTGCTAGTTGGGAACTATGTCATACAAAATGTCAACTACAATAAAATTGCTATCGAGTACGCACATCTAGTTCTTTAAAGTCATAAATGTCATTTTCTTAATTTAACAGTAGAGCACATTAAAGTTTTTTTTTGTTATAACTGTGGCGTGATCCTCAGTGGCCGGACCACATTTTAGTACTCAGATGGTTTAGTTCCACATAGTTGCTACCTGAAGTCTACCTTCACAGGAATACCGCACAGTTGTTGAATTAAAAAATGAACTTTAAGCACTCAATAGATTCGTATAAAAGGAAATTTGTGGCATAGTAACCTCAATTTTAGATTTTTTGACATTTATTACTTTAAAGAACTAGATGTGCGATAAATAAGCGTAAACTCATCCTACTTACCTACAGGTTCCTTCCACATTTATAATTTGTAATGGGTATTCTAACATAAAAGTTTGCCAAACAGAAACACTTGGCTGGTTTTTGAAATTATCATAAGTTTACTCACTCGTTTACTCCGTCAATAATTTTGTGCAGGTGTGGCAAACTCATGGTTTCTTCTTTGCTTAAACCCATTAATGTTTCTGAAATAAAATTATTCACATTGATTGCCTATAACTACTAGAAGAAAGCCAATTTATGGAAGCAAATGGGGAATGTCCAAAAAAATCAAATTGGCTGAATATTTTTTTATAGGTAGGAATAGGCTCATAGTAATATAAAAAAGGTTTCAGAATGTTCGATAGCGTGAAAAAAATTTAAGTCTCTTCGACTTCACAAATGTATAAAAGTAACAGCATAATGGAGATTATACCTTTGCCACCACCTGCCACAGCCACAACATGATATCAAAAATTTATGTTTCAACACAAAATGTCATAACTTAAAATTAGACTGGCGAGAATGGTGGGCAAGGATTTAACTGCATACTTTTTCTTATAGACGGGTCGTATCTAAAATAGCCTACTTGAGTATCTCAACACCCCAAATCAAGGCTCTCAATCACGATTGTTTTAAGATTTTTAGGACTCTATCTATTGTAGTTAGGTACTTTAACCAGGCGACCAGCCCCCCCCCCCCCCCCCCATGGGGGAGGAAGTGATGCCCCACCAACTTAAAAACCTAATCGAGATTTTCCAGACACGTACTATCCGCATCACATTGTGGTTAGGGAATGCAAAACCGGAGTGAAATGAAAACCAGTTTTTTTCGGTTTTCAATCCAAAACCGGTTAAAACCGGTTAGACCGGTTTTAAAGAAAAGTATTGGAACATGGGTAATAATACATTTTTATTGATTTGGTGAACATTTTTAAATTTTAAGAGTATTCCCATTCACAATTTATCAAAAAAATGTACAATCAACAAGAAAATGGTCAAAAAAACCTTTTCCGATACATTTCGTAGAAAATCATTGCAGGTTTAGGTTATTAGGAAAGAATTTGTGAAACTGAAATACAAAAAATAATATAATAGATAAATGATCACGTAGACGTAATAAGCTTCTAACTAGCAAGTCTTAACGTTTTATATCAAATCTCATTCTTTTTTTAGAAGTAAAACAAAAACAAAACGTATCTTTTATAACTGAACAATTCGCTATCTGAAGTATCTATTAAAAATGTTATCAAAATCTAACAAAAATTAAACTTCTTATTTGAAAAGAAACATTTGGCCAAGGAGGTCTCTAGGAGTAATCACCATTAATAGGTATCTTAAAAATTGACACCATACGCTTGATTTATTTTGAAAATACTTAATATTTTCAGTATATTCCAAGGTTAACTGTAAAAGAAATCTTTTTAATTAAATAAGTAACGCGATAAATACTCCATTTTATATGAATATTTATAAAAATCCTTCAAAATACCTATACTATCTAATAAATAACGCCAAGTGAAGAATAAAATGGCTCCTAATTAATTTCATGAGTTTCTTGAGAGATTGTACCAATCTGAAATATTATTATGTTATTTTGTTTTAAGTTAGTTATTTAAATCAATAAATGTTTTTCTTTTATTTACGTATTATAAAATTTTATTTAACAAATATCTATCTATAAATATAAAATAAGAACTTTTTCGCTTTATTAATAATAAATATCCATATTTTATTTACTTTCTCGCTATATAAACCAAAAAAAACTTCGATCCGTTCAGCCGCTCAAAAGTAGGTCTCTGAACTGAACTATTTAAAGCATTCAATCAAAATGTGGCGGTGCATTTTTGATTTGTACGTATTCTTCTTCTTCTTATTTTTGGCTTGGCAATCTACTCATTTCCTTAGGGAGTAATTTTTGCTAGAGTCAAGTGAATAGTTCAGTAGTAGGTATTGTTCCAGTTTACATTAAAATGCGAGTGCATCGCATTCCAATTCAAAATTCAAAAATAATTTATTCAGTCTAGGCTGTTACAAGCACTTGTGAATGTCATAGAAGCTACGCCATCGGTTCGCAAACCCTAAGCGGGAGACCTTGTAACGAGAAGAACCGGCAAGAAACTCGTCAAGGGCTGCTTTTTCCTCCCTGTATATTTCATACAGAGTCGTTAACATTGAAAAATGAGCTCCACGTTTAAAGTGAGGTCATTTTCCATCACAATAATTAATAAAAGTTTGAACACAATGGGTAGGTAGGTTAATGCTGCTTGGAGCAATTGGCACCAAATATATCAAGACACTTTACCCGGTAAGTTCTGCCGAGGTAGCCAGTGTAGCCACCACTACAATAAAAGTCTCAAGAACCAAGATCGCGCCTATTTCGTAGACACTTGTATGTACGACAAAACTAAACCAATTTTAAGACACAAATTCACTATTAATCAATTTGCAAATAATTAAATATTTACAAAACTCCCTTTGTAATGTATTGCAGAGCATGAAATTTTAATTAAAAAAACCGGTTTTATTTTGCTAGTGAAATCTACCGAAAAACCGGTTTTTTCGGTTTCGGTGAAACCGGTTTGCATTCCCTAATTGTGGTACTCGATCCTGACTGGACATACCTCCACTGGAATAATACATACAATTAGATGAAAATTAATAAAATTAATTTTATTAAAAGAGGAATAACAAAGAAAGGGACTGTCACCATAATGGTCTCTCTTATGCCAATCCAACAACCAAATATGTGTCTGTGTATAGTCTGTGTGATGAATATGAAAATGTTTGTTTCCAAACATAGGTGTTATTTGGGGTCTACCTAAACTAATTCCCAGAATGAACGATAAATATCATTCCATATACTTCAAGTGAAAGAAAAGAAAGCCATTCGATACAAGAGTTTCTGTTACTTAATAACACAGATTACATAATACTATAGTACAGATACCTCATCCCATACTAAAGAAATGGCCATCGTAAGGCGACTATCTGGGCGATTAAAAATATTTTTCTTGTAGAATTCTAGATGGCGCTGCTATCGTCGCAGCATGCTTAGCACAGACAGCAACAAACATTACCGAATTTTCAAAGAAAGTACAAATTATTGCCTATAGGCAATAGGTGTCGCTCAATTTTTATTGAAATTTGTTAAAAAAAAACCTTCATTTTACTGTTTCACTGCAATTTTGCATTTGGTGATTTTTTAGGAAGCAATTTAAAAGTTTCATGACTTTTTTATCTGTATTTGAATATAAAAAAACAAATCGAAGCAGGCCCAACTAGTGAAGTAAATTTAAACTAATTCCAACGTTAGTTTAAATTCACCTTACTAGATGGCGGTACCTGCTAACTAAGCCACATCTGATGTACTAAATGAGACCCCATGCTTAATAAATATTTAAGGCACGGTAATAGGATACTTACTACCAGTATTCTAACTTAGTACTAACGGTCGAAATGCGAGCCACACCTATCCGCCTCGAGTTCGGTCTGCACTCGGTCTGCAACAGTCGCGAATGCGCCGCAGTGACGAACGAACGGTGGTGTCGTATTTTGTGATCACGATGGCGAATTGCAACTATAGAGCACGAGTATGTTGTGCTGTTTATGGTTGCCTCAGTTCTACAAAAACGCACCCTAGGATAACATATTTTAAATTACCTGGAGAGTCTGAAAGGTGAATATAATACTTTTTTAAACCTACTAGTACGTAATTTGTTTCTTCTTTGAATAGAAAGGTAGAATAGGTATAGCTTTTTCCACCGAGTAAAATACCTGGATTAATAAGTAATCCAATCAAATTAGACATGAAAAGGGCATGAATGACAGCTTTTTCATCAAGATTGTGTAAAAAAAAAGTTGGTTAAATTTGCCACAATTTGAGGGTACAACGCTTTTGATACGAGTGATAGTTTCGGAGACACAAGCATACCATATTTAATACCACTATAATATTTCGTTTGCAAAACTAACTTTGTATTTCATAGTGTTTGTAGAAATAACAAAGTTATTGTTTGCGGTTTTGGAAAATGTGTTTTATCTCTAAAACGGCTCACTATATCTCATTCAAACTAATTTTCTTTGAAAATGTTTACTAAAATTTACAGCATAATATATTTTTTTAATATTTCACTCTCTTATTTTAAAAATTAGACGTGGGGAAACACACAGGGGAAATTTTGTTGAAAATCATGTAACTTAAAAATTGGCCAAATTTTTAAGTGTCTCCGAAACTAGCGCTTGTATCAAAACCGTTCTACCCTCAAATTTAACCAACTTTAAAAACTTTTTACACAATCTTAATGACCAAAACCATTTCTTCCGGGTCAACATGGAGAAAAACTGAAAAAAGTTGTCAAAGGTACAGAAAAGAATATAGGGTACCTTTCATCCCGAAAAAAAAATTGTTCCCGAGGGATAGCAAAAAAACTTACCACGCAGACGAAGTCGCGGGCGGCCGCTATAGTCCTTACTAATATTATAAATGCGGAAGTCCGTTTGTTTGTTTGTTACGCCTTCACGTCTTAACTACTGAACCGATCATCATGAAATTTTGCATACATGTTGTCAGGGGTCCAGAGAAGGACATAGGGTATCATTTCATCCCGAAAAAACAGTACTGTTCCCGAGGGAAAGCAAAAAAACTTTCCACGCAGACGAAGTCGCGGGCAGCCGCTAGTGTTTTATACAATTCATGAATTAAAAACTAAAAATAAATTAACAATAAGAAAAACGTTTGTAGAAAATTTCAGATTTCATATACAAATCAAAAAAGGTTAGAACTTTCTTTGGGGAAAATAAAATTATAAAATAATTTTTAAGCGTAAGTCACCGGTGATCTACGCGACGGCTTAAGTGTTTATAATTACAGATCACTCTTTCTATTTGCTTATTACCAAAATATCAAACCATATTACATATTATAAATTGTATATGACAAAATATAATTTAAAAGCAAAATCATAACCTTTTGAATTATTAGGCAACCTAACACGCTATCACCGTTTTTATTAAAATATAACATACAATCACGTATTTAGAAACAAATTCAAATAGGTGAAAATAGCTACTGTTAACTTTATTTCATCTACCTACTTGAGTTAGTTTCTAGTTTTGTACATAGATGCAGGCAGCCCTTTCGTATGTTGACGTACCGCGCGGCTAAAGTTACGTATTTCAAGGACAGGCTCGAGTTAGAATACTGGTAGTATCCTATTACCGTGTTTAAGGAGAGTCATTAATATCACAATCACAAATGTGTTATTTATTAACATTTTTAATACAATTTCCAATATTTTCTGCATAAGTTCACAAGTTGTGTCAATGATTAATAATTTATAAAACCCTTAGAATATCTAGTTGGTTTGAACCATAGTCAACAAATACGTACAGTATGTGTAGAGTTAACAGTAAATTCAGCTAAGTAAAGTTGAAATATTTCCATTATTTTTCCTTTATGGCGTCACAATATAATAAGAAATTTTACATTTGTAGGCCCAGAGAAAGCTGTATGAAAATGCCCTCAATGATGCTCATGTTAAAAATAATAATAGTTTGAACGAATTAAAAACGTCGACGTATAAGTCTATGATTTCACCGAAGAGATTGCTGCTATTAGTTCCATTTTCAAAATTAGCGCGTGGCTGGGGTGACCACTGACCGTGACCCGTTGGCCCGTAGAAAGAGAGGGGGATACTTCCGCCGAGAGTTGTCTTCTCTCCATCCGTCACATCCGTCTTACGCATTTTCGATCAGCCACGTGATTCCTGACGCGAGTTTAGCATTTTTTCCTCATACAAAAATCGGACAACGCCGCTAAAGAAGTTTTCACTTCAAAAACTATTTTGTTTTTACCATACTAATCGAAAGGGTTACTCATAAGGATTAATTTATCTTAAGACGATACCTCGTAAAAAATTTTTTTAACAGGCCCCGCCCACTCACCCCCCCTTGCCCCGCAGTGACATTCGGCCTTCAATCGTAAAGTTTGATATTCGCGCCAAACGCCTGTGATGTGAGGTTTCATCGAAAGTTTAAAAAAGAAGAATAGAGAAACGATGGAGTCGCAATACATTGTATAAATTTAGAACATTTTCTTTGATAATTTAGGTATCTTCAAATTGAATGAAAATGAATACAAATACGTAACAATAGTTTATTAATTGTAAAAACTACAATTATTATTTATAAAGGTGTACCATTCGACGTTTTTCAATACATTTGCGAAAAACAGATTTGTAACTTTTGCGACAGAGGTCCATTTGGGGCCATCCATAAATTACGTCACACGTTAAGGGGGTCGACGACGTGTGGAGGGGTCCTAAATTCGTCAGTTCCAATTCAATAATTATTACTAGATTATGTCCGGTCGTGCATGGAATATTGCTGCCACCTATGGGATGGGTCCGCAAAGTACCAGCTAGCCGCACTCGACTCGGTTGAACGCAGAGCCAGAAAACTCATAGGGGATAGTGCGCTATTAAAAACCAAGCTTCACAGTCTTTCCCACCGCCGTGAAGTAGCTTGTCTGGCGGTGTTCTACAGACTATATTTCGGAGAGTGTGCTCTTGAGCTGCATGAGCTCATTCCGCCATCCTCGTTCTACCATCGGACATCCAGACGCACGGCGGGGTTTCACCCCTATTTGGTTGACATTCCATGCATGCGCACGAAGCGTTTTTCATCTTCCTTCTTAATGCGCACAGCCAAGGAGTGGAATTCCCTGCCTGCGTCTGTATTCCCGAAAGAATATAACCCAGCGATATTTAAGGCACGAGTGAATAGGCTTCTTCTGGGCAAGCTCGCTTCATCTTCGGCCTCTTCTTAGCCTTATGGTTCTCGAATGTGGCCAAGAGTAAGCCCATTTAATGTAAAAAAAAAAAAACTAGATATAAAATCAAAAAATATGTGACGTCATCGTTTCTAGTTTTGCCCTTCAGAAGTGCGAGAAAAATAGTTTTAGAATTTTTAAAGCAATATTTATGGAGAGAATAAATGAAATGTAAAAAAACCCTCAGTGACGTCACAGCTCGGCGGGGCGAAACAATACACCTTTGTTCACATTTTTTTATCTGGCCTACCCACATAAAAGAAATAGGCCATTAAAAATGTCACATAAAGAGAAATGGGCAAAAGACGCGTTTAAGCCCGACCATTGGGTTTAAACCCATAATTCCCCTCCCTCCCCCCCTCCCGTAGGAGCTAAATTTAATTAAACAGATTTTATGCAATATGTTGTGTTTAAAATGAAGATTATTGAATTTACTCAAAAAAGCTTGTAATATGGTAATTATTTTGAAAACCTTCTTTGAACAAAGTCGAGGTTGCCGTGCTCCTCCGATGGTGACGCAGCAAAGTTGTATGGGATATCATTATTGTCGAGTTTTAGCCACCAGCAATTTCTTTTGAGAATCCATTATTGTCGAGTTTTGTTTCAAATATAGTTGGATGAAAAATACAACACTTTCTACAACGCACTTGACGTCGTTCATAAACACATCCCGCTCGCACACTATACGCCACACCTATCGCTCTCTCAGTCACACTTGTTGTTGTAAGCGTGGTGAGCTGCCATTTTCAATCTCATTCTTTTTCTGCGCGTGTGTTGTATTATTGTAGATGATGTTTTCCAGCTCAACATTTGTTAATAGTACAGTCGCCCATGGTACCACAAAACAGTCAACAGAACGGTTTTCATCATGTCAGCCAATCTTTATCAGGACTTGTAACTCCCATGATTCATTTATATGGAGATTCATACCTCTTCAGGTTACTTCATTCCATCGGTTGCAGTGGCAGCTAGTCAAAGATGGGCATTTTTTTCGAAAGTGCAAATTCTTTTTTCGCTATTTATTGTCAGAGGTAGACCATAGAATCTCATAAAACGGAAGTAAAATTATTTTTTTCACTAAAAACACGTAGTTGTTGTTAAAAGAATTCATTAGTTACTTTTATTTTTACACGACTGCCCAAAAAAGAATGTATCTTTTCCTATTTTTTACGAATTTTAACGAAACTCTTTTTTTTTTCTTGTTACAGAAACTCTTCGATTAGAACCTTATCAGACAGTATCGCATCGCTATTGTGATAATAATAAAAAACCGTAAAAAAAAATCACGGCGTGCGGTTAAATCAACTTACGAGGCCTATGCATGTACTGACATAAGAATAAATAAAACTTATACTTATGGTAGGTACTGGCTTCAAAAGCATACTTTTTCGAGCAACAGTATTGAAAATATGATTTGATTTTTGAAAATCTACAACTACTACCACTTTGTGGACCGTTTAATTAGGGATGGAGTAGGGGAGGGGGAGGAGCAGCCCCCTTCGAAGGGAAATTTGCGGAGCCTATTAGGTCTTTGAGAAAATAAAAATGAAATATTGAGGCTAGGTATTCTAAAATGACATGATTTCAAAAGATTAGGTCATTTAACGGGGGGCGTACGAGGGAAAAAGAGGAGAGTAGAGAAGGTGCCCTCGCCCCATATCCACCACATTTTCTGTTAAAAAAATTATGGTGTGAAATTTTTTCTGTTGTCTGTTAAAAAAAATAACCTCCTTTGCGCTCTCCCTAAACTTTTAAGCTATACTCGGGACCTACAGGGGTAAAGCAGGTTCGATTCCTAACTACATTGGGGTCAAAACAAAATGGCGTCGCAATTTGCTTTTAGTTTCATCTTTTTTTTCTTAAACTCCAATTTTACTGCTGTAAAACTGTGTACAACAGCCTTTCTAATCTGTGGATAGCAATGAAACAAAACGTTACTGACAGCTATATTAAAAAAGGCAATTAGTCAATACAAAATACGAAAAAAACTGAAATTTTAGATTCTTTTTCTCAAAAACTACAAGATTCTGCAAGTTGAAACTTTGGGAAGACTTGTTCTAATAGGGATCCCTTGTTTTCGCATAATTGTTTTATACCTAATTTGATTTGGCATAACGGATTTGGCATAATCTTTTTTGTCATAATAATACTTTCGCATAATTGTTTTTTGGCATACTATTTATATTAGCATAATTACCATTTAGACTAATTTATTTTTGCATAATGTTATTAGGCATATTGTCTATTCGCCTAATATTATTTAGACATAAAAATGAAAAACAATAAGAATAAATATTTTTACGCACTCATTTATTTTCCTGCAAAAGGGGTAAGTATTGTATTAAAATGCTAAAAACTCATAACACATACGACCTAAATATCGACTCATAAAACACCTATTTTTAAAATACCGAAAATCCTTAATGTCGATATCCAATAGACCGAAACTTGAAAGATCGATTATTAAATGACAGATGATAGTTCGAAACCCTGAAAGTTAAAATGCCGATGGTTAAAAATCCCGAAAATCTGTTTAGGTCTATTAGGTGCGACGACGAGCGAGCGTAGCGAGCGAGGAGGAGGTAAGGTTCCATTGCGACCAACAACGCACGAGCCGAGCGAAGCGAAGCGAGCGTGCCGCGGCAGCGGCCGGCGAAGTGCCAGAACCGACCTGCTGGCATGTAACCCTCAATTAACCTTCGGTTTTTTAAGCTTCGGGACTTTGTATTTTAGGTAAAATGTTCTTTCGTGATTTTAAACGTCGTGATTTTTTTGTTTATAAAAATATGCGTAAATAACATTATGCATGTTTAAATTTATGCCAAAAAATATTATGCTTAAAAAAATTATGCATAAGCTGTTATGACTAAATAATATTATGCGAAAACATCATTCGGCGAAATCATATTATGCTATGACATATTATGCCTTAAAATTTTATGCAAATACATAGGGAACCGTTCTAATAAGACATTTCTTCTGTAAATTTGTCATTATCCAAAGCAACGGTCCAGGGTTTGAATATCCTAGTATGAAGGGTGGCATACCTAATTTCCGACATTTTGATTTTTTTTCAAAATAGCGGACACGCATATAACCTGTGTAAATCAATAGCTAGTACCAATACGAACAAGAATTGTTAACGACATAATCGCCTAAAACGTCACGTTTTCGAGTTGTAAGCTATTAAAGTTGAACTGGTGGTGACACCAGTAGGGTAGATTTGAAGCTAAAATAAAACGTAGGTATGGGCTCTAGAATATTGTTTTACGGCCATCCAAGTCTATTAAGTGTCAAGGCCAAAAATATAACCCTTTCCTTACTTGTTGACTAATCGCGCCATTTATTTGCGGTGACACGCACACGATAGGTGAGTTATATTATCACAAAACTGAGTTGAACCGGTAACACATATTAAAATCTCTATAATACTTACTAAAGCCTATTAAAATTTCTATTTTTTTAAACTTGTTGCAACCCTTTCCCTACCGCTTGTTGACTTATACACCTGTCTAGACCTAGATGACCATAAAATAATATTTTAGAGCCCACCATACGTTTTATTTAAGCTTCAAATATACCCATTGGTGTTTCCACCAGTTCAACTTTAATAGCTTACAACTCGAAAACGTGACGTTTTAGGCGATTATGTTTTTAACAATTCTTGTTCGTATTGTTACTAGCTATCGAGTGACACAGGTTTCATGCGTGTCCGCTATTTTGAAAAAAATCAAAATGGCGGACCGTAGATTTGCCAAAATATTCAAACCCTTTTATCATTTATGCCAGGCAACATTAAAATAAGTAAAAAAGTTTTAATCAGTGGCAACACTGTCTTTTTCAATATTGTACGCTACGCTGGCAGATTGTAATTATAATAGAAATGCAGTTTTTTCGAAGTGAATTTGGCGTTAATAAAATTTGCAACACCATCAATTCCTCACCCAACCAGCCCAGCCAAGATCACGGGCGTAGGTGCTGCATGACTCGATATACCAGTAATCAACAGCCAGTTCTTGCATCCTCCAACAATAAAATAATACGATTTCGCAGATTTCTAGCGATTGTTGTTTGTGTAGTAGGTATCTAACAAGATACCTACTTATTATAGCGTGCGCATGATGCGTGCCTAAATAAATAACGTAATAATGCGAGACATAAGTACTCGTTTTGAGATTTTCTTATTATTATTGTTCTCTTTTTAGGGTTCCGTAGCCTAAATGGCAAAAAACGGAACCCTTATAGTTTCGTCATGTCTGTCTGTCTGTCTGTCTGTCTGTCTGTCTGTCTGTCTGTCTGTCTGTCTGTCTGTCCGTATGTCACAGCCACTTTATTCCGAAAGTATTAAGACTACACAGTTGAAACTTGGTAGGTAGATGTATTCTGTTAACCGCTTAATGAATTTAATACAAAAATAAGAAAAATTAAAGATTAAGGGGGGGCTCCCCATACATGGAACTGAAACTGGAAAAATTTTTTTTCTTCAAACCAACACGTGTTGGGTGTCTATAGATAGGTCTTTAAAAATGACATTAAGGTTCCTAAGACAACTTTTTCTCAAAGTCAACCGTTTGAAAGATATTCACCGCCAAAGTGGTAAAATGTGTGTCCCCCCCCTTTAACTTTTGAAATAAGAGAGTGAAAAATCAAAAAAAAATATATGCTGTAGATCTTAATAAACACTTTCAACCAAAATTGGTTTGAATGAGATATAGTTATTAGTTTTTGAGAGATAGCACATTTTCCAAAACCGCAAATATAACTTTGTCATTCATACCAACACTGTGAAAAACAAAGTTATTTTTACAGACGAAAAATTATAGGTGGTATTAAATATGGTATGGTATAAGGTAACTACGGAACCCTATGGCGCGTGGCTCGACACGCACTTGGCCGGTTTTTTGCTTTGCCGTTGTCGCGTAAAGAGACTAATGATTCTGCAAAATAATAATATTTGTTCACGATCGAAACTTGTAAAAGTTAAAAGTTGTACCGCGGGTCGGGAAAGAAATTTTATTTTACAATATTTATTATTTTATTGTTTTGTTACGCAATGGCGACTCTTGGAAGTTTTGTTCTGTTGATAATTTTCATCTCCTAAAAATAGGTTGGATAAGTATTAGAGACTCTTTGTCTTTGAAATGTGGGAGAGATTAAAACTGTCATTGCCAGTATACTGTCATTTTACGTGTTTTGGCTGGTAAATTTTTGGAGCGCTCAAGCACTGGTCTGTCCTCAAGGAAGGCTCGTCGGAAATTTCGGTGCAAAGAGGTAAAGTAATATAGCTTCCCAGCGCAAAGAAAGGGACAACAATAGCGCACGCATTCCGAAATAAAATAACGTAAG
Organism: Agriphila geniculea; assembly: GCA_943789525.1. Taxonomy (NCBI): domain Eukaryota; kingdom Metazoa; phylum Arthropoda; class Insecta; order Lepidoptera; family Crambidae; genus Agriphila; species Agriphila geniculea. The sequence goes on along the minus strand of OX038889.1, from coordinate 7,931,338 downwards.
CGCCATTATGAAAATAGTTGATTTATTAAAAAACTAAATCATTTTTGAAAAAAATTGGTTTTATCAAAAGTTGGAACTATTTATTACTTATCTTATAAACCTAATTTCAGTTCAAACTATGAGCTTTTCTGTCGCATTTTTTAAATTGGCGCGAAATTAAAAAAAATGGAAGGATTTATGCAAGTGAGGTCGGGAATTCGGGATATTCTTTTATAACGGAGAAAAACGAATTTTGCGTATTGATAAAATACTACTTTTACGTGGTAAAACCATTAAGCAGACGGAGGATAAACTGAAAAAATATTATGGGGACTCTGCTCCATCTCATGGAATGGTTCATAAGTGGTTTACTGAATTTCGTTGTGGTCGTACCACCACAACTGTCGCCGACGGCCCAGGAAGGCCGATTGAGGTCACCACTGAAGATATTGTTAGCAAATCCACGACATTGTTATGGCAGACCGTCAAGTGAAGATACGCGAGATAGTTGATGCTATTCACATCTCTACCGAACGAATTTTTCATATTTTGCTCGATATTCTCGGCATGAAAAAACCTTTTTGCAAGATGGGTGCCGCGTTTGCTGACAGTCGGCCAAAAACGAACTCGTGTAACAACTTCTAAACAATGCTAGGTTTGTATAACCCATAGACATAGAAAAATTTCGCTAGTGGAATATTAACTTTATGGTATAACCGCAATCCAAGTGATTTTTTTCGTCGGTACGTAACACACTTGACGAAACGTGGGTCCACCATATACGCCAAAGACGAAGCAACAGTCAAAACAGTGGACTTCTACCGGTGAACGTGCCAGGGAGGAAGCAAAAACTGTTTGTTCGGCTGGTAAAGAGACGGCCACTGTCTTTTAGGACAGCAAAGGTGTTATTTACATCGATTTTTTGGAGAAAGGCAAGACAATTACTGGAGCTTACCATGTTGCTTTGTTGGATAGATTCAATATAGAGCTGTTCAAGAAAAGACCGCATCTAGCAAAGAAAAAAGTTTTATTTCATCACGACAATGCTCCGGCCTACTCGTCGGCAACCGCAACATCAAAACTTGTGGAATTGCGATACGACCTATTGCCACACCCCCCGTTTTCACCAGAATTGGCCCCGTGTGACTTTTTCCTCTTCCCAAACATGAAGAAATGGCTTGGTGGATAAAGATTTTCATCCAATGAAGAAGTGATAGCTAAAACAGGAGCCTATTTTTCAGGGTTTGATAAAAACTATTTTTTGGATGGGTTGAAGAAGTTGGAACATCGTTGGTCGAAGTGTATAGAGCTGAAAGGAGATTGTGTAGAAAAATAAAACAAAATATTCTTTAAAAAATTTTTTCTTCTTTACAAAGTCACGGACTTATCAAACCACCCTCGTAAGTGATTCGGTAACTCAGTGGTCAGAGCATTGGACCGGATTTCCAAAGGTCGCGGGTTCGATTCCCGTCCGAGAATTGATCTGGTGCGAGTCGTATTGTTTCTAGTACATATATTATTTAGTATTGTATAAAAATAGCATTGTGAATGCAAAAATCTCAAATTTAAAAATATAGTACTGGTTGAACTGTGGTTAAGATTCTTTCTCAATTTGTGCCATTTTTAAGTTACTTTTTTTCCTATAGTCTTTAAAAATAACTTATTTTTAAAGACTATAGGAAAAAAAGTAACTTATAAATGGCATATTGAAAGGTAGGTAAAGTTGACTACGTCACTATTAGTTATTCTGTGACTACGTTTCGTCAAAATTTTCATACAAAACGTAGGGTTATCAAAAAATAAATCGTAGGGCGAAACAATAAAACAATACTTATCACAATAACGCATTTTAATTTTTAATTAAAAGCACAGGTTACCTTACCTACATATGAAAGTTTGAAAATATTCAAAATAAAAAATAAAACAGAAACAAAAAATCTAAACACTAGGAAAAGGTTTTGAGGAAAAATTTTGTGACAAATTTTTCATACAAAATAAAGGTTTCGTAGTCCCCGATTTTCTCCTTGGCCCCATCACGCTTTTATATTTTACCAGCTATTTAAAGTATATGTATATTATATAGGTACACAACCCTTTTTTTTAATTATAGGTACTTACCACCTTTTTACTCTGATCTAAAAATGTAGTTTAAACAACATATTTCAACAATAATGACCAAACCTACCTATTTACATAGCCTAAGGTAATTAATTAAAACTATGTTTGACTGTGACAGACCTAACCACAGGTAAAGATACCACCACCGACAACTTTGGCGACTTTACCTAACCTCACATAACGTTAAAAGCAAATATTTCAGGAAAGGAATCAGCTTTTCTATTGTCTAATTTAAAAATCTATCGCAATCGCTTTCAGGATGTAACACATTGAAGCTTCTTCTTGTCACAAATTAAAACTTACCAAAGAAATGCAGCAATGTGCCAAACGAAAGCAATTGCGATAGATTTTTAAAATTAGACAATCAGCCCCCAGATAAGCAGTTGGGATCAATCTAGCTGTAATCTTTACATGTTTTTATATTATATATTCAAATTCCACTTATTTCTCTCTAGTATTTTTCAAGTTACAAGCACGAATTTACCTCGAAATTTGAAGCGGCTGTTTTGTGACCTTGCTTTACAATACAATGGTATATTTTGACAATTCACAGTATTTCCACATTGGAAAAACTTTAGTGCTACCATTATTTATCTAAGCTTCCCACCAGATTATTGTTATAATTCTATTTGTTGCAGTTTTGGTGAAATTGTGATTCTTTTGCTAAAATTCGATTTAGGTAAAGATGACACAAGAAGGTATCAAGGTATAGATGCCAAATTTGACGGTATCGGTTGAGAAATTCGACCTGTAGTGTTTACATCTAATAGGGATGTTGACTTATGAATAAAATAACGAAATACTAATAAAAATCGTAAACATATCAAACTTTTGGAGTAGCTTGTATACCTCTTGGTTGTATATATTGCGTATTATTTGTTTTATGACCCTTCAAAGTTGGGTGGACAAGTCCATTTAAAAAGTATAAAATTTGTTAAAATAAATAATACATTTAATTAGTCCGTAAAATTTATAGCAAATTTGTCAAAGAAACCATTTTATGTGACGTCATAACTTGGTAGCCGTTAGTATGGAGCGTTTTCGGGTGAGTCCAATTTTGTGCATTTCAAACTGTGATATCTCGGGCAGTTTTCATGCTAGCGTAATAATTCTTATACAAATGTTTCTTTTTTATTAGGGGTAATTTATGTAACATAAAATAAAAAAAATAGTCAACATGCCTATTACCTTTTTTGCCTTTTACTTTTAATTTATTTAATTTTGGGTACTTAAAATATTTTTTTAATAATTTATTTACTTAACTTAATTTAATTTTTATTTATAAATTATTCTTCTCTTGGTAAATGGCAATGTCGTAGTATTGTGCCGTTCTGTACATTTATAATCAGACATTTTTAGGATAATATTTACTGACATTTTGTATTTCTAATCTACAAATATGAACGAAAATCAATTTAAATATAAAACAAATCCATTTGTAAAATAATACTTACGACAGACGGCATAACTGGTAGTTCTGACGACATCATCGTACATGTTAAATTCCTCGCCTGCTGGTCTTTTTCTTAATTCGTCAATCAGCTGGTCTACGTCTTTGTTGAAGATGTGGGTGTAGTTCTTGATGGCGCGTTTGCCATAGTTCGGGTTTGCGATTTTACGGTGCTTCCTCCATGTTGAGCCTGTTTTGGAACAACCAAGAAGGTTGGAAAGACAAAGTAAAAGATAAGGTAGCTTTTATGGGCAGGACTCGTAAAATGTTTATCTAGCCAGACCGTAAGGCCACGTACGCACCGAGAGGTGCGTGCGTACGCGGACTATATCGGGTCATTTTGAACTTACCATCCAAATTTTAAGGATGTGTCCAGTCCATGAAACTAAACAACTTTCTCTAAGAAACATGTGTCAAATTTCGCCAAAAAATGTTGGTCATCCCATACTAAATTGATCACGTGATCTCTTTGATTTGTATGGAAAGTTGATTTTTATTTTACATATTTGACCATGTGTTCCTTAGAGAAAGATGTTAAGTTTCATGGACTGACCACATCCTCAAAATTTGGATGGTGAATACAAAATGACCCTGTATCTATCTAGGAAGCCACCTGTTGCTGCATACGTGACCTAAGCTTCAATTGCACGCGTAAACGATCAATTTTTCCGTCAATGGGTGTCAATTGCGGAAAAATTGACAATCGCAATTGATCGTTACCAGTGGGCTTTATGGCGGCAATAGTTGTATGGAAATACGTAACATCGTGGCGATTATCTCGCTCGTGGAGACAGCCCCTAAGGGTTGAACCACAGAATACATGTATGCAAATACAGAAGGGACACTCCGCAAGAGCGGCTTTTGCTCCTATACAATAAAGTGCCAGGTAGGTACAATAAAGGTCACACAACGCCTCCTTCTCTACAGACTACAGTTATATTTACCTACATACAACCCGCGCAAATAAAGAATGGGATTGAAAATGGCGGCTTACCGCACTTACCGCAACGAGTGTATAATAGATGTGGCATTTGGTGTGCGAGCAAGAAACCTCTCTTTTTTAGGGTTCCGTACCCAAAGGGTAAAAACGGGACCCTATTACTAAGACTCCGCTGTCCGTCTGTCTGTCTGTCTGTCACCAGGCTGTATCTCATGTCATGAACCGTGATAGCTAGAAAGTTGAAATTTTCACAGATGATGTACTTCTGTTGCCGCTATAATAACAAATACAAAAAACAGAATAAAATTAATATTTAAGGGGGGCTCCCATACAACAAACGTGATTTTTTTGCCGTTTTTAACCGACTTCAAAAAAAGGAGGAGGTTCTCAGTTCGTCGGAATCTTTTTTTTTTATGTAGTTACTCGATTACGATCGACGTCACGGACGCTGATACGATCAGTCACTGTGTCACATTTTTTCTCATTTAAAATACATTCAAGCAGTTTTTCTAAACAAAGTTCTGTTTAATTAGCTCCTGAAGTGTTGTTGAAGTTGTGGAAGTGTGGGTGATCTCGTCACTGTGCATTTGGTGCGATTATTCAATAATTAAACAAGTGATTATAATTTTATTTATGTGTGAGGGTAACTTCTTTTTGAAGTTTTGATTTCTGCCTCCAAATTGATCTGATCTTTCACGCCATCTAGTGTATCAGTAGTAGCACTATCCTTTGAATGTTGGCACGCCATCTGACGATCAATTGCTGCATTACACACATACCTTTTGCTACCGTTCTGCTTTCGCAGCGACATCCAGGGCTGTGCTTTCAATACAAACATGGTCAATTGCGGAACTTGTGGCAAATTCTTGTCGGCGACAGGTGGCGTTACCTGTTCAACATGTTCAAGTAAATACCATAGGGGATGTGTGGCACTGCCGGATAAGGTTCAGATAAATAAGGATTGGGCCTGCCCTAACTGTAAAAAGAATGTTAGGAAGGGCGAAAATTATCATACGCCGCAAAAAGGTTTATATGGTACGCCACCTCAGGAGAGAGATTGCATCCCGGTATCACCTCAGCGGGAGGTTCCCCTCCCCCCCTTACATCTTGTCATGGGAAGCACGATCGTGACCCAGAGCTCGTCACCTTCATGGCTGAGATGCGCGATTTTCGTAAGGAGGTGAATGCGCTGCACGGGACACTCATGGCTCGTATGGACGATTTTGAGCGAAGGCTGGATATATTGGAGAGGCGAGTCCCTGAGGGAGTGACCGGGGCGACTGCCGAGCTTGAGCGTACCATTGAAGGTCTGAAGCGCGAGCTCAACGACCGCGACCAGGATGCCCTCCTGGCCGACCTTGACATCGGGCAGCTGCCGGAGGAGAAGGGCGTAAGCGTCGTCCAGTCGGTGACCGTGCTGGCCGCACGGTTGGGCGTCCAACTGGAGGAGCGCGACGTAGTGTTTGCGGAGCGCGTGGGCGCGCCGCCGGCTGAGGCGGGGGGCCGCCCGCGCCGCGTCGTGGTGCGCCTACAGCGCCGCCACCTGCGCGACGAGCTGCTTCAGGCTGCACGCGTGCGCCGCGCTGGCCTGGCGTCAGCTGGGGGCCCACGTGTTTTCATTAACGAGCGCCTGACCCGCACAAACCGCCAGCTTTTTCAGCGTGTCCGCGAAGAGTGTCGCAGGTTGCAGTGGCGCTACGCGTGGACGCGACGCGGCCGTATTTTCGCTCGTCACGGTGACGGAAAGCCAGCTTTTCAGTTGCATTCGGAGGAGGACATTATTCGAGTTTTCGGCGGTCAGTCCACTGAACCTACAAAGTAATTTGTTACTATTAATATTATATTGCTGTTTTTGTTTGGCTCATAGCTATCTTTTGTCATCGCTCGGTGAGTTTGAGTTATCTGTAGTGTTGCAAGTGACATTTGGAATGTTTTTAATTGGGCTATTAGTTCATAGCTTTTCAGCAATTTTATATACTTTAAAGTGCTGCCTGTCCATTATTATTATTTATACCAATATCCTATACAGCCTTTTCTATACATGCATCATATATTTACTCTTATTTATGTATTATTACAAATCTAATAATGTTACAAATTTAATACATACTATTAAAATAACCAAATGCTAAATGGTAAATGTTTCAAAGTTGGATTGTTTAATGCAGGCTCCCTTGGCACAGGGCACGATGAATTCGTTTCGATGATGAGTAGATTATCGGTAGATATTATGGCCATCAATGAGACCTGCACGCGTAGCATGAGCACACGGGACTCTTGTCTACGAAGACTTGTCGTCTCGACCTTCTCGATTGCTGAGCACAGTTTGACAGACAGGTGGGACTCGTTCTCAGAATTTCGAAACCTTTTAATGTCTTTTAATAAAAAAAGTGAATTTTAAAGGTAATATTCTTATTTCAACACCAATAAACGTCAAAATTATCTAAAATGATCCGAAATAATTTAGTTTAAACATGATTCTCATTTTTTTTATATGTTCTAACCCCCTTACTAATAAAGATTGTATAGCAGCTGCATAGTTACACAGTGTTTTGTCACTTTCTTTTTAATGTCAAATTCAAATAGTTTGACAGAGAGTAACCATTGTGTAACTATACATCTGCTATTCAATCTTTATTAGTAAGGGGGTAAGATAAAGAGGCACTCAAGAAAGCGTTCTCTTCCGTAGACAAGCTCTCTCGAGCTCGAGAAGAATAATATTGCCAGTAGAAAAAAATTACTTTATTTCTCATAAAGCACCGTTCCTTTCTATAGATTTCACAACGCTAAACTCTTAAAACTAATTAAATATAGCTGTATGGATATAAATTCGTTTGCCTTTCTTTTATTGAGAGTATTTTGAAAAGATAACACAGACTACTAACGAAATTGTTAATTTAGTAATCTGTGTAAAATGACGAGAAAATTACGAAATATTGAAATCAACGTATGAAAATAATTTTAATTTTAAGTTTTTAAGGAATAAGATATAAGCACGGATAATTTAGATTTATTTTTATTGCGAAATTTAGTTTCATATAAAATAAAATACGTGGAAAACTATTTCGAATCTTCTTATTAGTCTGTGATTCTCTCTCGACCTTCTCGACTACTCAAACGGTGGTAGACAAGTTTCTCTGATTCAACTGTCAAATTAATGTCAGTTGAAGAGAAAAGCTCATGTTTGTCGACTTTTGACATTAGGCCACGACAAAGAACAATACGAGTCTACTAGTTGTAAATGCGAGCATGAGTATCTCGATCTCAACCCGACAAAAGTGACATTTCGGTGTAGACAAGCCATTGTTCTCTGAGTCGAATCCTATCTCGATGTTGGTCATGCTACGCGTGCTGGATGAGAGATGGTGAGGAAGGACGCGCCCCCTGCGTGCCAGGCTACCGCCTGCGGCATTGCCCGCGTCCAGTGGCGATATGTGGCGGTCGTGGCGGTGGGGTAGGATTTTATATTAGAAAGGGGATCTATGCTCGTACCTGCGCTCATCCTGACTCCCCAAATGTTGAGCAGATGTGGCTGAGTATTAAATTAAACTCCTTACGAGTTGCTGTAGGCACAGCTTATAGGCCACCCTGGATGGACCTCAATGTATTCATTGATGCTCTGTCTCAGTCGTTATGTGCACTTGCTCACCATGATCACATTATTCTGTTGGGAGATTTCAATGTTGACATAAGTAAGCCAAATGAAAATAAGACAAGACTGCTGCTTAGTTGCTTAGAAACTTTTAAACTTACCCAGCTGGTGGAGTCACCTACTCATTTCACAGAGAGCAGTGAAACATTAATAGATCTGGTATGCACGGACATCGGGGCGCTTAAGGTAAATGTTTTCCATATCCCTGAACTTGGCAGGCACGCTGTTGTTGCTGTTGAGCTGTGCATCAGAAAACCTAAACCTAGTCCCTTGTATGTAACATATAGGCCTTTAAAAGACATAATGGTTGATTTATTTGACAAGGACCTGGATGACATAGATTGGAACTTTATTCAGAGTCAAACTGATCTCGACGCAATGATATCTGCATTTAATTTTAGTATAGAACTTTTGTTTGATTTGCATGCGCCATTTAAAACAGTTCGTGTTAGGGAACATTCATACCCTTGGATTACTGATACAGTAAAGCAGATGATGCACATTAGGGATGAGGCTCACACCAAGTGGAAAAAAACCAAATGTGAATCCCACAAAATGTATTATAAGGAAATGAAATCCTTAGTTTCCAACGCAGTAATTCAGGAAACAAAATGCTACTTCCAACACAATGTTAACAAGCAAATCAACAATCCCAAAATTTTATGGAAAAATCTAAAGGATAATATTAATATAAAAAGCAAAACTGAACATATAATTCAATATTCTGATCCTGACTCCATTAACTCACATTTTTTAAATGTCCCTGGTACTGATTCAATTTCTCTATCTGAGCTTACATTTTTTGAACATCATCGATATGGCAATCAAACTTTTTCCCTTACTCCTGTGTCTGAAGAAACTGTGGCGAATGTTATAAAGAGCCTGCACTCTAATGCTGTAGGTGTTGATGGCATATCTCTTCAAATGTTACTTATGACTTTGCCTCAGTCACTCTCTACTATTACAGCCATTGTGAACAAGTCTATAGGCGACTCTGATTTTCCTACTTTGTGGAAGTCAGCTCTTATTAAACCGATCCCTAAAAAGTCAAACCCGAGCGATGTTAGCGATCTTCGTCCCATCAGCATCTTGCCATGTGTGTCCAAGATAGTTGAGAGAGTAGTCTATGATCAGATAGTAAAATATCTTGAACACAACTCTGTGCTACCCCAGCTTCAATCGGGCTTTCGCAAAAAGCATAGCACTTCTACCGCACTTCTTAATATTGTGGATGATGTTTTATCAGCTCAGGATGAGGGTATGGGTACTTTGCTGGTGCTCCTTGATTTTTCACGTGCCTTCGATTCTTTAAATGTACCACTATTACTGTCTAAACTGGCTTATTATGGCTTTGATATAGCTGCTGTGCGCTGGTTCCATAATTACTTGCTTGGTCGTTCACAGATGGTTGAGCTTAAGAGAGAGGATGGTACTCTGTCTCGTTCCCTACCCATGGCCTTGTCAAGAGGAGTGCCTCAAGGATCTATTTTGGGCCCACTCCTCTTCATCCTCTACAGTTCCGACATAACTCAACGTATAAAGCACTGTCAGTATCATATTTACGCAGACGATATTCAACTTTATCTCAGTTTTCACCCAAGTGATACCATTGATGCAGTGAAAAAGATAAACGAGGATCTTGACAGTATTTCGGGATGGTCTCACTCCAACTGTTTGATCCTGAATCCTGCTAAGTCCAAGTACATGTTATTGGGATCAAGGAAGCAAGTCGCTACTATAGGAGAGTATTGCCCTCAAATTCAGATAACTAACAATCCTATTGAGTCAGTCTCAGAGGCCCGTAGCTTGGGGGTAATACTTGACTCAAACCTGCACTTCGAGAGGCACATATCTGAAGCAGTTCGTAACTGCTTCTATCGCCTCAAGGTCTTATATAGAATACGCCCCTTTTTAAGTGAAGAAATCAGAATCAGACTCTGTGAAACTCTAGTCCTGTCCAAATTAAACTACGCAGATACAGTCATTGGTCCATGTTTGCTTGCTCGCACTGAGCGTTTAATCCAACGCGTGCAGAATGCCTGTGCACGTTTCTGCTTCTCAGTTCCCCCAAGGGCTCATATTACACCTTATTTAAACAACTCAAATCTAATGAAGATGGAGGCTCGTCGTGGGCTGCACTTTGCTTCTTTGCTATTCGATATAATCCACACCAAAGTACCACAATATCTCTTCAACAAGCTCAAATGGGCTAGAGACAATAGCGCATGCCGGTCGCGAGCCTCCTCCTACATGATACTTACGCCTTTACACAAAACAGCCGCTTTTCGAGGTTCCTTTAAATATTCGGCTTCCAAGTGTTGGAACAATCTGCCGCCTCCCATCCGCGCTGCAAAAACCCGTGGCACATTTGTTAAACACTATAAGTGTTACTTGTTAGCACTACAGATAAAATAACTACATAACTGTTTAATAACATAACTGTATATACTTACTTTGTCTTTGTGCTGTTTTTGAGGTCGGCTTTTTGTTTAAGCCATAGCTTTAGTAATTGTGCTTCATTCAGTGATATTTTAGTTTCATATTATGTGTTTTAACACGAGGAATGATTTTATGGCTTATAAAGTGCTTCCTGCTTTTAATTTTTTATTCTTCTGTATATGTGTATTTTATAACATTTTTTTACTATAAGTTAGGTTAGTTTAGCGCATGAAAATTATGTGTGTGTGTGTGTGTCAGTGAGCCAAAGAGTTCTTTTTTTTTATTTATTATTTGCGTACCAAGTTTTCTGTAAGGCAAAGGAATGCTGTGCTGTCCCCACTGCTAGCCATTTTATGCTTGGATTTTATTTTATTTTTATTCTGTTTCTTTGTTTCAATATCTTGGTTTGTTTTGTAATGTTAGTATTGTTTTCGTCTCTGTTTCCGTGATGTCACTACTGGTCTCAGCAGAATACCAGTGTAGTAGACGTTGTCTGCTGCTTATACTGAGCTGAGGTCAGTATTGGCATCACATAGCACGTTGTTTATTAGGTATAAGTATTTCATTGTTTTTATTTTTATTATTATTATTATTGCGCCTATTGTATATGTGCTGTGTGTTGCCAATAATAAAGTATATTCTATTCTATTCTATTCTATTCTATTCTATTCTATTACTCGAAGACGGCTAGACCGATTTGAAAAATTATTTTTTTGTTTGAAAGTATGCTATACTTTCAAGTTGGTCCCATTGTCATGAAATCAAGATCTGATGATGGGATCCTGGAGAAATCGAGGGAACTATTCAAATATTATAGGCACATCTATGGCGATTTTAGTATTTTCTTAAGTAACTTGTGCATTTGCTTTCACCAGCATAGATGATCATCGGAACTATTCAATACTAAGTAGTTCACTGGTACGCTACGATTACTTTAATATGGTTGCTAGGCTATTTATGCTCATCATAATTCATATGTTGAAGTAGAGCTGATAGTGAAGTACCAGGAGAACTCCTCAACAATAAACGCCCCTGCGTCGGGAAAAGCAGTACTATGTAAAAGGTGATAAGCCGTTGACATAAGGCTATTGTAACTTAGATAATATCATCACCAAATATACTTACCACAAAAAAGTTTAAAATAAAAAAGTTTTTAATAAAAACAAAACCTCCATCAAAAACCTTGAAAATAATGTAACAAAAAACAGCTTCAAAAATAAATTAATGGCTCTTAAAAGCAAGAAATAAAATATTGAAATCTGCATAATAACTAACTTGAAAGTTTGTATGCATATCTTATATTAAACAACGTCTTATGAAGTCGGGTGGGGTTTAAACCCATGATTAAAATTGAGAAGTTTAGATATATTAGTTTAGATAAAAAATATCCTTTATAACATATTTGCTCGTAAAGGGTCTCTTATTACACCAATTTCAATATCGTATTGTATCTCATTACGAACTTGTGCGGTATGTAAAGTAAAACGCACGGTTTCCTTGATAAACCGTGCGTTTTACTTTACATTACCGCACGGTTTATCAAGATACTTCGTCTAAAACGAACGGTACTTTTTTAAATCTTAGCAAAGAGTTTTTATGTCAGAAAAAGAGGTCAACATTTTATGGATAAAATTAACTTTGGGTGATAAAATATAATAAATAAACATTAAATTATTCAATTTAATTAATTTTGACAATAAATTACAACCATTTATCTGTAACAAAAACACAAAAATATTAATTTACTTTATTAGTAATACTGGCTGTTTTTATGCCTTTGCCTTAAAAAAAGCGCTGATGCGCGCGCATTGCTAATTTAATTTTTTTTTGCTGTATTGTTTTTATTTGAAAATGTCGTCAAGTAGTGATGAATTTATTAATTCAACACCGCCAAAAGTCTCAGAGGCAGCGAAAAAGGCTACTCTAAGCCTCTTGCCCGAAAAATTTACCGATAAGATACTTACAAGCGTATCAAAATTTAATCATATGGAAAACAAGCAAAGTTGCAAAGTCCGAGTTTTATTTATTTCCTCGCAAATATGTTATAAAACGTCGTATGACATACGTGCGCTTTCATAATTACAGCCTCTGCTTTCTTGTAGCCCTCGCCTACGGCTCGGGCTAGCAATATCGCCTCGGCTGTAATTTTCAACGTACCGCACTTATATCATAATGTACTATTGTCGCCCCCCCTTTGTTTTTCTCTTCTGACGATGTCAAAGTTAGGGTTGTCTTGCTTTAAATGAACTGCGTAGCATATCACTAAAGGCTGGTTTACATTATCTTAGTCTTTAGTAGAGTGCTTTAGGAGAGTAGAAGTTCATTACGTGGTGTGTTTGACGTTCTTTTAAAATCGACGAACATGCCAAGCAATGTATTTCTACTCGCTACTCGACTCGGTCGTCTACTTGACTAATGTAAACCAGGCCTAAAGGAAAGCGATGGCACGTACTATGGCGTAAGACAAGCAATCAACAATATTGGGACATTTTTGTTAAATATGCGACAAAACGTACTTGGCGCGTGATCATATCCGACATGGCGCGGCCAGCGTGTGAGTATCGACTACCTTGTTTGCGGTTATTGGTGCGCGGCAGCCCTCTGCATTTGTCCGGTTGAGCCCACCGTGTACTTAGAGCTTCATACCTAAAGTGCAGAGTGTCACTGGCCAGGTTAAATTTAATTAGTACCTGAACCACTCAAAAGCCCTTCTCCAAGCAAAATACTAATATACTTGTACAATGGTCCTTTATTGCTCAGTTTGGAGTTTGTAAGAAGAATCTGAAATCAAAATTTAATCTTTTACTTAAGTTTTTGAAGTGAAAACTTCTTTAGCGGCGTTGTACACTTTTTTTGTAATGGGTAAAAAATGTTAAACTCGCGTCAGTCAGGGTCACGTGACCCTGATCGAAAATTCGTAAGAAGGATGTAGCGTAGACAGCCGGCGGCGGAAGTATACCCCTCTGTTCTACGGCGCGGAGAAAATGGCGGCGCGTCATTTTGGCGTTCGGCGGGTCGATTTTTCTGAGAGATAAACTTTTTAATTTAATGTAATATAAATTGTTATGTTTGTGTACGATAGTGCAATAAATAAAAATTGTGTGTAAAACCCAGTTCCGACAAGACACTTCTCCGACAGGACGGAGCTCCGACAAGACAAGACGCACCGCCCACTCCGACAGGATATAATTACATAAACACGACTTCAATAGACGTGTTGTTTTAATTAATCGATTTGAACATTATTTCTTGCTTTTTATAGAGCTGTTTTTTAAGGTTTTTGAAGAAGATCTTGCTTTTTTAAAAGCTTTTTTATTTTTATTTTTTTGTGGTAGGTACGTAAACGATGATTTTATAAAATAAAACGTTTTAATGTTTCACTTTTTTCGATGGTATAATACCCCTAGTAACTCAATTTCCACAGGAGTTCCGTTGGGCCTTCACAGTTCAACTCTAGTCCAGAATGTCCTTGACAATAGATAGTTACATAACTTGTTTTTGATTGTCATAAACCTACCAATATTTCAATTACTGCCCAACTAGCACATTAGTAATAATTACAGCTAATCTTATTACTCAAAGGTCTATATAGGCGTTATAAAGGTGGAAAATGCAGCCTTCGGCTGCTTTAGAGTGGAAGATATGAGTTAGACCTACAAAATGAACTTTAGGTTGCATATTTGTAATTAAAACCACTCAAAGAAGTGCAGTAGCGGCACATAATACATAATAGTACAAGTGTAGCGGATCTTGCAACCTTTTAACTACTCAAGAAGTCAAGAAGTACAGTAGTGGACCTTGTTACCTTTTTACTACCTTAAGAAGTACAGTAGCCGTTCTTGCAACCTTTTTACTACCTCAAGAAGTATAGTAGCGAATCTTGCAACCTTTTACTACTCAAGATGTACAGTAGCGGATCTTGCAACCTTTTTACAACTCAAAGCTGCATTAGAGTCTGAGATGTAACTTCAAGTCGTAAATGATATCTAGATATACCTGCTATATATCTCACAGTTGCAAAAGAGAAGCAGTTATCACCCTATACAATTGGTAGCATAAAGGAAGCAACAGCAACTATTAGATCGCTGAAGTATATACAGGGGTAATAAATTTCACTCATTAGGCCCTTGTTTGGATCACGTAGTAATAAAAGGGTAATTTTAAGAACTTGGATCTGTAAATATGAAGCAGAGAGGTGAAAATTGGAACCAATAAGCACAATATTGACTGCCATTTTTTTCGGCAAGGTTAATACATAGAATGCTTCTTTTCACATATTTTCGTTAACTACGTTTCATTTATTAACCTAATACTTATTTTTAAACTTCCCTCATTCAATTATGAATAAATACTAATTATAATCTCTCCCCATTATGTCAAAACTATCTCGACAATTTTTTATTTGTCGAGTGCCATATAAGGGCTACAAGAGCTGCCATTTCCACCCTGAGGCACAATTGAATACGCTCTGGACCTCTTATGCGCTGTGCCCACTTTGGTAACTAAAGGGGTCTAGAGCACGCTCTAGACCTATATTTCTAGATCTCTTATGCAACCCGTAGTTACAATTGGATACGCTCCAAAGCCGATATGCAACTAGTGCGTGCTAGTTGGGTGTACAGGTCATATTTGATTTTGAGGAGTTCCCGCGTGTATCTTTATAATCCAAAGTCTAATACCAATAAAATTAATAAAGTATCATCACTAAGGTGTATTCTTTCAAACAAAAAAGAATCATCTAAATCGGTTCATAAACAAATAAAACCGGTCAAGAGCGAGTCGGACTCGCGCACCGAGGGTTCCGTACAATCATAAATATATTTGGATATGTTACTTTAGTACAGTCTTTAAAAAAGTAGGATAAACGGCAGACAGGTGGAAGGGCGAACAGGCGGACAGTTAATTTACAAATCTTAACCACAGTTGCTTATGGTGACTGAAAAACGTTTCAGCCGCTCCACATTGCAAACTGTTTATATTACTAAGTAGGAACTTATTCTTCGTTTATTCGTACGGCAAATAGTAGGTAATTTATATAAGAACCAGTCACCAATTATTACTGTAGTATTAGGTTGCGCCATCTCTTGACCGATAGTGGAACTATTTTAATTCGCAAGTCAGCATTCTTAGGTCACCGCCATCTGTTGACGGGTAGTGAAACTAAAGAATTCTTGTTTGTTTTTTGAATTTCTAAAAAAGTGTGTTATATTGAGACCTCTTTTTATTTTTCCTGTAATCTTTACGTAAACTACTATCACATAGAATTATTTCAGATTTTTCTCTTTGCAAACTTCGGAGATAAGGGGGGGGGAACGGTATTTTTTTTTACATTTTTCATCATAAGTCGAAAACTATGCGGCCTAAGAAAAAAGAAAAAAATGTTTTAAAATGTGCAAACAGCGCTCTTTCATATGATACCCCACACGCCCTAGTCACCTCACTTCAAATTTTTAAGACCCCTTTTCAGTCCCTGTTGTAAAAAAAAATATTATTTTTTTTATTTCTTTCTTATTTGCAAAATAGTTGGGCAAATGTCATCTTAAACTATTCCAAATTTCAAGTTGATACCATTAGTAGTTCTCGAGATATCCAGCTGTGACAGACAGACAGACAGACTGAGTCACACCATAAGGGTTCCTTTTTTACCATTTTGGTACGGAACCCTAAAAAGTAATGGTTGAACATCCGTCTGAATTCGTTTAAAATGGTAACGAAAACGACAGTATTTTCAAGATTACTTGAAAACTACTGAACCGATTTTAAAATTTCAAAAAATGGGACCAATTTGGGAAGAAACCTGATGTTATAACGTTTGAATCATTTCAATCGGTTTAGCCGTCTTCGAGTAATCGGTGTACATACATATAAAAAAAATATACGCGACGAATAGATAACCTCCTCATTTTCAATTTTTGAAGTCGGTCAAAAAGCAAAGTTATTTTTTTAACAGCCAATAAAAACATGGATATTACGTTCCGTTTTAGTTGCGGTAGTTACCGGCTTTCTCTTAATTTTGCGTGGAACAGATAAAATCCGACATTTCGTTTATATTGGCAGCACTGGAAACGAACAATTCAAAAATACGGAAAATCGGCATCCTGCGATTTGGAAGATGAGTGTGACTTAAGTCGCATGCGACAACACAATGTCATACGAGCGATTCAAAAATAGAGCCCCTGTCCTGTCGGAGCTCGGGCTTGTCGGAGCTCGGGAAGTCGGAGCTCGAGCTGTCGGAGCTCCGTCCTGTCGGAGAAGTGTCTTGTCGGAACAAAGTTAGACTCATAAAAATTGTATTCTACGTCATAAATATTAGTACTTATATACTGATAATTAATTAAAGCAATTCGTTCAAAATTATTCCCTAACCATTCCAAAATATAAAAGTGCACAACGTTAATATTCAAGTTTTCACTTCTGCCCGCACTCCCGGAGTGCAACTCGATTTTTTTTTGGTTCACGTCTTACCGATTTTCATGAAATTCGTAGTGAAGGGTACAGAAAAGGACAAAGCGTACTTTTCATCCCGAATTGGAAGAGAGTTCAGTTCAGTCAGAGCAGAGCCATCACGCCTAATATTAAAAGTACAAATTAATATGGTGGAGAAAATAACATAAGATTAGAATAATTAACACTTTTTTTGGTATTTTATTTTTATTAATTATACCAATTTGAATCCAATATTCATAACTAATACAGGACAACATCTGTCGAGTCAGCTAGTAGAATATAAACATAAATGAAGACATGCATATTGCTCATCATAATAATATAAACGTATTACTCGTATGTCCCAAGATTCGAACGCGGGACCTTTGGCTCATAAGGAAAGATGCTGATAATTTTACCTTCACTTCATCCGGATTAGCGACTAAAATATTGAGATCAGGACCCAGCCAGAACCTTATGACGTCACCATAGTTTGCCAACCAGTTTTCGAGTGTAGCGATAAATTCTACAAAAAACGACTTCTTTATTTGATTTTTTTTGCGTGTGAAAAAACTATAAAATATGAAATGATTGACTCAGGTTAAGTTCTATGACCGCGTGGTGCCCCGCGGGACTACTAGGGGAAGTACGTTCAAAATGACATGCTATTTTTATTTGTCGCTATATTTTTCTAAATAAAGTCATTACAATCATTATTTAATTTTAAAATCATCTTTAGTTATTTGACTTACAGTAATTAAAACTTAAAATGAATTGAAATAATAACATATGAATTCTAGAGCTCAATCAACAAAAAGTCGAAAAACCATTTTGTCCATATAGTACGGACAAAATGACATATAGTTATGCACAAAATGACAAAATAAAAAAGTTGCACAAAGGTCACAAATAAAATTTTGGGTCTTCCTATAAATATCAGCACGTGATGCATGAGTCCAATGAGCACATTACATGTATTTTAACCAGTCTTGTCTAGCTAGGAAACGCAAAAAGTTAAATTTAGTTACAGTTACAATAAATACGAGCACAAACATCGTCGTTCGCTTTTTGCATAGATTCAGAACTACGTTTGACGTTCAGATTTCCTTTTTTAGTTGCGCAGCATATAATTTCTAAACGAAAATTTAATCTTCCTAAATCTGTATGGACAACCTATATGTCATTTTGTCCGGAGTAAACGTATGTCATTTTGTCCAATAATACGTGACATGAATAAAGAGTTAAGAATTAACTGAGAACAACTATTATTGCATATTAATTTAATACACATCTTAATATATAAAATCGTAAACTGAATGACTGACTGATCTATCAACGCACAGCCCAAACCACTGGACTTAGAGACTTGAAATTTTGCACACAGATACCTCATACAGTGTAGGCATCCACTAAGGAAGGATTTTTGAAAATTCCATCCCTAAGGGGGTGAAATAAGGGATGAAAGTTTGTATGAAAGTCCCTCAGTTTTGAAGCTAGGATCTTCAAATTTTGTGTTTAGGCTGAAAATTGAAAATTAATAAATACGGGTCTCAGCTTTTTTCAAAATTCTACCCCCGAAGGGGTGGAAAGGGGTATTTAGTTGTGTATAGAAAAAATCCTTCATTTTCGAAGTAAAAATCACTTAATTTATAGTATAGGCTTATGGAAGAAAATCTAACGCAACGTATATTGATATTGTTAGTACTTCAACCCCTATGGCGAAAATAAGGGTGAAATGTGTAAATTAACCTAAAAATAAATATGGATGTCGTTATTGGGGTTTTCTGGTATGACGATTGCAAAAATGACATTTATTTTGAAGTCCAACACGGTGGACATGATTTAACCCCCTAAAGGGGTGAAAATGAGTTTCAAATTTTGTATGGAAAAAGAATATAAAATAAACATTTAAACTTCGTAGGAGCACGTCTAAAAATAAATAGGCAAACATATATTTGGTGATTTTGAAAATCAACCCCTTCGAGGGTAAATGGGGTATGTAAACATAAAAATCGATATGAATATCGTTCTTGAGGTTTTATGGGATGGTGATTGCGAAAATTACATTTATTTTAAAGTCCAACACGATGTACATGATTTAACCCCTAAAAGGGTGAAAATGGGGTTCAAATTTTGTATGGAAAAAGAATATAAAAAAGACATTACAACTTTAAACTTCGTAGGAGTACGTCTAAAAATATATAGTCAAACATATATTTTGTGGTTTTGAAAATCAACCCCTTAAGGGGGTAAATGGGGTAAGTAAACAGAAAAATCGATATGGTGGTCGTTCTTGAGGTTTTATGGGATGGTGATGGCGAAAATTACATTTATTTTAAAGTCCAACACGATGTACATGATTTAACCCCTAAAAGGGTGAAAATGGGGTTCAAATTTTGTATGGAAAACTTATGGAAAAAGAATATAAATTGACATTATAACTTTAACATTCGTAGGAGCACGTCTTAAAATAAATAGGCAAACATATATTTTGTGATTTTGAAAATCAACCCCTTAAGTGGTAAATGGGGTAAGTAATCATAAAATACTATATATGGATGACGTTTTTGAGGTTTTATGGGATGGTGATTGCGAAAATGACATTCATTTTGAAGTCCAACTCGGTGGACATGTATGATTCAGCCCCAGGGGACGGGGAGAAAGGGAACGGGAACGGGAACTGGATGGAGCGGAAGAAAACGAGAACGGGAACGGGACGGGGCGGGAACGGGAACGGGAACGGGAACCGGACGAGACAAGAACGAGAGCGGGAACGGGATGGGATGTGACGGGAACGGGACGGGACGGGACGGGAACAGGACGGGACAAAACGGGACGGGACGGGAACGGGACAGGACGGGAAAGGGAACCGGATGGGACGGGAACGGGAGCGAAAACGAAAGCGGGAACGGGAACGGAATGGGATGGGATGTGACGGGAACGGAATGAGAGCGGGGACGAGAACAAAACGGAATGGGTCGGGAACGGAACGGGAATGGGACGGGACGGGGATGGGAACGAGAACGGGAACGGGAACGGAACGGGAACGGAACGGGAATGGGACGGGACGGGGATGGGAACGAGAACGGGAACGGGAACGGGGATGAGTCGGGACGGGAACAGGACGGAACGAGACGGCAAAGGGAGCGAGAACGAGAGCGGGAACGGGAACAGAACGGGATGGGATGGGATGGGACGGGAACGGAATGAGAGTGGGGACGAGAACGAAACGGAATGGGACGGGATGGGAACGGAACGGGACGGGGACGGGAACGGGACGGGTCGGGACGGGAACAGGACGGGACGGCAACGGGACGGGACGGCAAAGGGATGGGACGGCAACGGAACGGGACGGTAACGGGAACGGGAGCGGGACGAAACGGGAACGGGAACGACCAGTCGTTTTTACGCGATTAGGCGGGTCCCCACCAAGCGAGCGAGCCTCGTGAGACAAACGCCTTGCGTCTTGCGTCTTGGCAAACGTCTTGCCTTGCGAGGCAGCGCGCTTGGTGGTGACCCGCCTAATCGCGTAAAAACGGCTCCTGGTTGAAGGTTCCCTAAGGATTTTCTCTAATATCCACGCGGACGAAGTCGCGGGCGGAAGCTAGTCGTAACATAAAGCTACAACGCATCGATTTAAGTTACAATATTCAAAGAAAACAACGTAAAACCTATCAAAATTCTGAAAATAGTAAGGAGAATAAAAAGTTGTAATAGGCAAAAAACACATCTGTACTGTACCAGTCACTCCGGCGCGACTGAGCCGAGGGCGATAAAATTTTGACAGGATTGCTAAAACGGCTAACTTTACGTGATACGAAACTGCACTGTGTCATTTTACCCATGTATGTCATTTTGTACGTACTTCCCCTAACTGTAACCGCGCGGACGGTACACGATTAAACTGTACTAGGCACGTATCTTGAAATTTTTTCGTCGGAGTGGGGATAAGTTCGCGCATGTGCCTTTGTGAGCGATCAATAGCGCGCGCCCCTCTCCCGCCGCCCGCGCCCCTCACCGCTACGCATACCCAAAATACGCGTTTCGCGCAATCCCCACCCGATTTCAAGTTATATGCCTCGTACTGTACTAAACGTCTA
This sequence comes from Agriphila geniculea, assembly GCA_943789525.1. NCBI lineage: Eukaryota > Metazoa > Arthropoda > Insecta > Lepidoptera > Crambidae > Agriphila > Agriphila geniculea. The sequence goes on along the minus strand of OX038889.1, from coordinate 7,910,234 downwards.
CATTACCGCGCGGTGCCTCACGGTGCCTGCATCGACCCGTTCAGTTGTGCCGCGCGGTTTGCGGAAAAAATTGCCTCCTCGACGTCAATGTTGATGCCAGACTGCCGCGCGTGCATGCGCTATCACGTGTTCCGCGCGCGCTATCACGTGCTCCGCGCGCGCTATCACGTGCTCCGCGCGCGCTACAGCGTGACGTCACGCGTCACCGTGCGATTATTATGAACTTAGCCGTATACAGGGTGGATATTTTTATTTTATTGTTTTTATTAATTCTATACGTACACACTCGCACACACACACTCTCTCACACACACACACACACACACACACACACACACACACACACACACACACACACAGACACACACACACACACACACACACACACACACACAATACTCGCAATTCACCGTACTAAATTACAAAACTGTAATGTTTATGAAATAGGCCCCCCCTATGCAATGCAATGTATCACATACATCTGTCAAAATTACAATTTACATTAATAAATAATGAATCGAACCGGCTAAAATTCGAAAAAACAAAACACTGTACTAAACAAAATTCTTTACAAAGATCTACCTGCAGGCGAGCAGATGAACGTCAAAGCATTTCCAAAAACTGGTAAAGGCTTGGGTCCTGGGAAGTGCTCGCCAGCCTTCAACAGCGCTCGGTTTTGATACCTCCAGAAGAGCCACAGCGCGGCTGTTACGCCCGCCACTAGTAGGAGAGTCGCGAACATTTCTTAGTCCTTGAAAGAATAAAATATACCTTGACTTCAGCCATTTATTACGTCCCCACTGCTGGGGGTTGAGGCGTCGAGGAGGCATAGGCCTCCTTTATTGGTGGATAGGGAAGATGGGCCATGACCTAGACCCCGGATTTGCGGTAGCACGAATAAAATGACGTTTAATAGTGCGTGGACAACTTGATTATCTATTTGTGTAATTTATCGATAAAAAAATATAATTATGTAACGTGATATAAATAGACTTACTGTCGGAAATAGTAGAAATTACCTACCTACATTAATAAAAGTGAAAATCGTCAAATGTATAAATAATAAAATTCACTGCAGTTTTTCTTGATGCAAAGATAGCAAAGTCAAAGTGAGTGATGTAGAATGTCAAATTTTTAAGAAATACATCCTCGGTGGTGGTAAATGGTGCTCATCTTCGCATCATAACTCATGAAGAAAAGACTTAAGACAAAATATTATTTCATGTATAATATTATATAATCTATATGTTTAAGAAATATTATTTTGTCATAAGTCTTTTCTTCATGAGTTATGTATGATGCGAAGATGAGCACCATTTGTTGTCATCTTTCATAATTCGCATTATACGTTATAGTTTTTTTTGTACAGTATAGTTACTATACCCCAATAGGTAGGTACCAAAGGACATCATCCATTTTGGTCCAAATGTGAAAGTGCCGGCCAAAAAGCAAAAGTGCTTTATTCTGATAGATTTTGTCCACCTTAGCATTTCTTATTATGGCACCGAAGCTGTAGCACCGCTATATTTGATTTTAAATAAGTTCAAAAATTCTGACTTTTCATACATTTTGGCACAAATTTAAAAAAGTCGGCCAAAAAGCAAATTCTGATAGATTTTGTCCACCTAAGCATTTCTTATTATGGCACTGAACCTGTAGCAGCGCTGCACTTGATTTTAATTGAGTTCAAAAAATCTGTCTTTTCATACATTTTGACTCAAATGTAAAGTGGTGCTACAGCTTCGGTGCCATAATAAAAAAATGCTTAGGTGGACAAAATCTATTAGAATAAAGCACTTTTGTCTTTTGGCCGGCACTTTCATATTTGGACCAAAAATGTATGAAACATGGATGATGTCCTTTAATTCAATTAAACCAAGATTAAACCACTATGAAATCAATCAGAGAAGTTAACAACTCAAAAATATCCTCCTGATTGTTGAAGGTCAATGCGGCCGCATTTTATTACGTTTTTATTAGGCCGCTTTCTTATTTGTCCACAAAGTTAGCAAATGATTTTATGTTAGCTTTCCGATGAGTTAGAAACTTGAAACTTTGAACAAAGGTCAGATCTGGAAGACAATGCAATAATATGATGTAATTGTGCTGATTTGACGATGGAACTGGAAGAAAGCCACAGGAACTGAATATAAAAACCATACAGCCATCGAGTTGGGCTCGCTTGATTCATTTTAACAAGTCTCTGATAGGAGATAGTGTCTAGGTTCTGATAATGGAACCGGAAGAAAGCCACAGGAACTCTGTAATAAAATCATGCAACCCCATCAAATTTGGGCACGTTTGATTCGTTTTGACTAGAACTCTGTTGGGAGCTAGTGTCCAGGGTCTGATGATAGAGCTCAAAGAAGGCCACAGGAACTCTGTAATAAAATCATGCAACCCCGTCAAGTTTGAGCTCGTTTGATTCGTCGTGACTAGTACTTTGTTGGGAGTTAGTGTCCAGGGTCTGGTGATGTAACCCCAAAAAAGGCCACAGAAACTCTGTAATATTAAAAACCATACAACTCCATCGAGTTTGGGCTTGCTTGATTCGACTTGACAAGTACTCTGTTGGAAGACAGTGTCCAGGTTCTGATGATAGAGCCGGAAGAAGGCCACTGAAACTCTATAATAAAACCATACAACTCAAGACAAGTAGTCTGATGGAAGACGGGGTCCATTCCATGGTCTGGTGATGGAGCTGGAAGAAGGCCACAAGAACTCTGTAATAAAACTACAACTCCATCGAGTTCTTTTGATGAAATCAGGGAGACCAACCAGAGACCAACAAAGACAGAAATTGGATTAAAAGAAAAAGTTAAAACGTTAAAATACATTTCAAACATTATAGGTATTAAGTAAAACATCATTGTAATGTCATACCTGTTTATGCGATGTGTTCTTCAAATAAACTGACAACTGATTACGGCTTATTAGGGTTCCGTACCTCAAAAGGAAAAAACGGAACCCTTATAGGATCACTTTGTTGTCCGTCTGTCTGTCTGTCCGTCCGTCTGTCTGTCAAGACCCTTTATCTCGGAAACGCGTGGAGGTATCGAATTGAAATTTAAACCATATACTAAGGTCTACGGGCCCTTGAAGCTGTAAAAAAATCAAACATCTAAATTAACGTAAAAAAAAGATACTGCCGTTTAGGGCGCAAAAAACGCATTTTCGATACTCTCAAAGGAATCAAAATTCATAGGGTACTTCCCGTTGACCTAGAACTATGAAATTTGGCAGATAATAGCGTCTTATACTACACTTACAGGAATAAATCTGAAAACTGTATATTTGTAATTAAATCATAATAAAATATGGTCATTAAAATACGTAATTATTAATCATCTTGGTGAAACAACGGTATGCGCGGCATTGCGCGGTCATAGTTTAACTTCTAATTACTTTTGGATTAATCGCGCCACTAATTCTTTTAAAAATATCAATATTTATTATTATTAATTATTCAGATCCTTTCAAATATTGTTATAGTTAATTACTTTTAAAAATAAAATTAAAAAGTAATAAATTTGGCTCTAAATATTTTCGCAACATGGCGGTGTGTCACGCTGTATGACAGGGGGTCTTCTTCTTCTTATTTTTGTTTTGGCAATCTACTTTCTTCTTGGAAGTAATTTTTGCCAGTGTCAAGTGTTGAATAGTTCAGTGGTAGATTGTTTCAGTTTACATTAAAATGCGGGTGCATCGCATTCCAATGTTGCTTGGAGCATTTGGCACCAAGTATAATCAAGACAGTTTACTCGGTAAGGTCAGCCGAGGTAGCCACCACTACAATAAAAGTCTCGGCTTCACACAACCAAAGGGTCCTGTTGGAATACACCCATTTTCTCTAATAACATTGCGATAGATAAAACCATTTCACAGAACATTATACAGTGTACTATTGATATACAGCGCCATCTGTTGACAATCAACAGTACTTGTATTTTATACAGGTGCGGTGGGTTTGTAATTATTTTATTTTTTCTCAAAAATGCTTGGAAATTCGAACATTATTTTGACAACCTTCTTCGTGCTAAATCAGAGTTTACGGACAGACCTAAACCGCGCCGTCAATATTTGTATGAGAATCCATTACTAACGTGTTATAATGGATTTTCATACAAAATTGCCGGCGTCTGTCCAGCAATGTTTCTATTAAAATTCATTACACACGTGTAATTCAGAAATGGAGCGAACTTTTCAATTAAACACAAATATAGGTATCAAATGTCGCCTTGATGAGCGAGCACATTCCAAATTTTTTTTTTTTTTATATTCGTTATACTGGTATCACGTGAAAGGCATTGATGAGCACATTCCAAAAAATTGAAAAAAAAAAAACTGTTTTGGTGCAATATGGGTATCAAATGAAAGGCCTTGATGAGCGCATTCCAAAAAGATAAAAAAAAATAAAAACGAAAAAAAATTTTTTTTCAATACCTATGGGTATCAAATGAAAGTTTTTTGAAAAGTTTTTTGGAATATGCTCATCAAGGAGCATATTCCAAAAAACTAAAAAAAAATTTAAAAAAGAAAGGTTTTTTTTTTGCAATATGGGTATCAAATGAAAGGCCTTGATGAGCACATTCCAAAAAAACTGAAAAAAAAATAAACAAAAAATTTTTTTTTTTGCAATATGGGTATCAAATGAAAGGTCTTGATGAGCACTTTCCAAAAAAACTGGAAAAAAAAATGAAAAACTGGAAATAAATGAAAAAAACCGGATTTTTTTTCAATATGTGTATCAAATGAAAGGCCTTTATGTGAACATTCCACTTTCCATTTTCTTTTTTCAATTACTGTAAGTATTTTAAAATTAAAATAAAAAGCTTAAAACTTTTAAAACTAAAAAGTTAAAAGTTTAAAAGTACTACACAAGCCTTGGCCGCAACTAGGCATTGATGGACTAACGTATGTTCTTCAATGCCTGTCTTGAGTGCCGCTGCAGTAATGTACTATTCCATTTCAAACTTCGCCCGTGGTCAATTCTTTGTCGTAATCCCTGGAAGGGTTATTTTCTACGTGGCGACAAAGGATTTCAAATGGTTATCTATATATAGCAGGCTGCTGAACGGATTTTGATGGTATTTTTTTACAGTTTGGTAGCTTGGAGTACAACTTATAAACTAAGCAATTTTTCACATAATTCCGGTAGGTAGAACCTGGGATAAAGCTTGAACTCTCCGTAGTACAGTTTTCATATAAAAAACTAATAACTACCAACCACTTTTTTTCAAAATATTTCCTTTGTACCGACACAACTTTTCTATAGCTTTATTTTATGTATAGATGTAGGTCTGTACGGAACCCTCGGTGGGCGAGCCCGACTCGCACTTGTCCGGTTTTTTTTTATCATTAATTTAGAAAAAATAAACCCTTGAAGGTTTTGATGCTCTGAGAGAGGTAAAATAACTATTATAGTATACCAAGGTAAAATATTATAACCTTCTTATGATTAAAAAAAGTTACTACAGTCATTTTGTTTGTCACTCAAAACGAACTTTAGCGATAGGAAGTAGTACTCAAACTGAGCTAGATTTTTCTTCACAATTTGAATAAGGCTTGCCTCGGCTAGGTATGCTAGGTGACTTTTTGGTCTGTAATACTAATTAGTACCTATGTCGTTTCCGAGGCCAGTTCACGATTTGACGAAAAGATTGATGTTTGCAGTGTGAAGAAATGATATAAGTAACTACAATTCTACTTCATAAAAAATTCTGTAGACCAGTCTAGACATAAAAAACACAACAAAAATAATGTTTGCTAAAGTTAGGGCTTCCTAGGATGACGGTGCCGTCATATTACGGTTGTAATTTAGCGGCGTAGAACGTTGTCTATGTAAACAGTACGGCGCGCAGTATTATTTACATAGACAACGTTCTACGCCGCTAAATTACGGCTGTAATATGACGGCACCGTCATCCTAGGAAACCCTAGCTTAACTCTGTACAAAAATCTAATCTCTTATCATATCAACGCTCAGCCCAAAGCCCCAAACCACTAAACCTAGGGACTCGAAATTCTGTACATAGATATTTTATAAAATAGTACATTATGATACAAGTTAGCTTAGGTTACTTATTGCACACAAGGCTGTGGGTTGCAGCCCGAGCCGCAGGCGAGGGCGTAACTCAGCCGAGTGTGCAATAAGTAAGAGCTCACGAGTTTCATACGACGTTTTTCAACACATTTGCGAGGAAAAAACAAAGTAATTTACCACACAGCAACAAATACGACAAAAACAAAATGATAATCATGATGAGAAAAGGCGCGCAGGTTTTTTTTTTGTTTTTTTCACACGCCCAATGCAAGAATATTTTGCGAACAAAGGGGTTAGTGAGCATACAGCCTACTTCAAAATTATAAATTTAGGTGATAAAATGCTAATATTTTAATATGTTTGAACAAAATATTGTAAATAAGAAATAATTTGATAATAATAAATATTTGATTGACTTAATTAAGGACCTACACATTTATTTATATTAAATTTAAAAAATAACTGTATTACCCGGTTAAATTGAAAATGCTCTGTTTACACGCAGGGAACTTGCAGTAAGGTACCTATTTAACTTTGTAGGGATAATTCTATAACCAACTAGTGTTTTATATATTATTGCACGCGTTTGTTATAGTTCGGTTTATGGCCCTAAAAGCGATGTATTAGGGCTCACTTTACGAGCAAGTGTGTTGAAAAACAATTTTGTAAATTCCATTCTCAGAGGGATGAAATGGGGGTTCAAAGTTTGTATAGAAAAAATATAATTAAAATACACACTCGACTTGAAACTTCGTAGGAGTGCTTCTAAAAACAAATAAGCAAACACATGTTTCGTAATTTACCGAAAATTAACCCTTCAGGGGGTAAATGGGGGTAAATTATCCAAAAAATCGATAGGGATGTCGTTATTGTAGGTAGATTATAGGGAGTTTTCCTCATTACGAGAGCGGGAACAAAGAGTCGAAAAGGTATGTTTTGAAAAATATACAAAATTAATAGAAGAGTCTATCTTAGCTCAAGCAAAAACTTTCTGGTCATACGTCAAGTCATTGCGCGGCACATCAAGTTACCCTAAGATGCTTACCTACGGTGACAAAGAATTTACAGAGGGTAAAGAGATATGCAATGCTTTTAATAATTTTTTCAAAAGTGTCTTCGGAGTGCCTTCCACAGAATCAACTGAAACATATGACTGTAATACATCTATTGACTCCATATCCAAAATATGCATATCAGTTGACACAGTTAAAAAACATTTGAAACTTTTAGACCCAAGTAAAGGATCTGGAAGTGATGACATTCCGCCGTTTTTCTGGCGAAACTGTGCGGAATCTCTTAGCCTCCCAATTGCTTTATTGTTCAATATTTCTTTAAGCAACGGTGAGTTTCCTAGCATCTGGAAAAAAGCACATATTGTGCCAATACATAAAAAGGGAACCAAAACAAAAATTGAAAATTATAGGGGTATATCAATACTAAATACAATAGGTAAAGTGTTTGAAAAAATTGTATTTGACACTTTATATCCTATAATTAATAGAGAACTGCCAGCCAGCCAACATGGATTTCTTAAGCGCCGTTCCACAGTTACAAATCTTGCATGCTTTTCCAACTACGTTCTGCAAAATATGGAGAGAGGAGGACAGATTGACGTGGTCTACACAGATTTCGAAAAAGCTTTCGATCGTGTAGACCACAGCATTCTGATACGTAAGCTCAGCGGGATGGGAATACATGGGGATTTGCTCAGATGGATTAAATCCTACCTCAAAAATCGTTCCCAGGCTGTGGTTTTAGGAGGATATATGTAACAGTTCAAAATTGAACATGTTTCTTTTATCTCAAATATTGATCCGGAAGCGGGCAAAATACAACCTTTGAGTATCCCAGTAATGCAGGGGTCAGGTTTCATGATTTCTGTAGGTCTTATTCTTTGTCGGTTACCTTCTTTATCACATTCCAGAGGGTCCACAAATTATGGCTAGTTAGAGGTCTGTAAAAATAAAAAAAAATCCAGGGTTGGAAAAATAGTTGTAAACACAAATAAGTAAAGTCATGCGATTAATCAAATAATAAATTCATTGAATAACTTACCATGAAGAGGGTGGTTATTCTCATTTTACTAAAAGAATGATTGTTTATGCAATTTGTGAGGTTTTATTGCATTTCATTCTGCATTCAAAATATCATAGTTATACTAACGATAGAATAATGTTCTTGTAACACAAATCCATTGTTCATATGCACTTTATAAGTTATGATTGCAATATGCAAATACAACATTGACAAAATATCCGTATTTCTATATAAAAAACAGATAATTTTATGGTAATTCAATAACTTGAAAATATGTTTCAACAATAATAAACAGATCGTCTGACACTTGGTATAGACAAATGTATTTGACATTTGGTGGACGGTTTTGGAACTAAAAACTGACATTCCATCGAGAAAGACTACTCTATAAAAAAAAGTTAGGAGACGAAATAATCTTTGGAAATTTATATCATTAATAAATTATAAAGAGAAAAGGGACGAATGATTATAAAATAAATAAATGATAATTAAAGATAATCACTGTTTAGGTAGAATAACATTTAAATTTGGAAAAATCGAAGTTTTATAAGCATACTTGCTAGAGCAAATAAATGTGTCACATACTAGTGGGAAACGGAACGCAACGCACGGAACTGTAATTTAAGTTCTGGATTATAGATAAAGTAAAATCAGTTTAATATTAAAAGTAAAGAAAGAATATGAATGATTATATTTGTAATAAGAAAATAATTAAATAAAAACAATAACTAGTAAAAAGTTGTAAGAAAATTGGACAAAAAAATATATATATGGTGAAACGGAATGTTCTACATTCTCTTTGTCCATAAACAAGAAGGGAGAGGTTCGTGGTAGCCAATCGTAAGCTTGCAAAGCGTTTTGTGACCATAAAAGGAGATGAATTGAGTTGGTGTTTAGCCAATCGTAACGCGTGAATCTGGGGGGAGTTAACTTTAGAGTCAGCAAATAATAGCTCAGAATGGTGGCGCCAAGATTTAAAAAAATGATACCAGTATAAAATCATAAAATACCCATAGTAATGAAATTATATGAAAAAAAAAAATAAGTTGGCCAGTAACGAAACGTTCTTTGGCAAATAGAATAAATAAATGGGTGGCGCAAAGAGTAATTAATATTATGAATAGAGTCATGCATCAATCGTAAATAATAAAGTAGTATGATAGCGGATTTATTGATTATAAGGGGTCTTCTTTGAAGGTTAGCGAAATTGATTAGACCAAAAGATTTATTCGAACACACAGGAAAGATTAAATTGCTTGTGTCATATAATATATATTTACTTGAGGATCTTTGTAAATTCTAGATTAACCAAAATTAGTTATTGGATACGGAGGTAATTACTAATCTTTGTATTCGTAAAATGTTCACGTAATTTAAATATTTGAGGGTGATTGTCAAAAAAGAACATATATATTTATTTATTTATTTATTTATTTAAAGTATCTTACAGGTACTTAGGGGGACTAAATGCACTAGGCAATTTTTGTAAGTCAATTAGTGGAAAATTTCCCAGCATTTTGGGGAAATAGATTGTGACAGGGCACATTAAGGATACAAACAATAGAATACTAGGAATTATGTGTAGCCAGGGGACGCTTTGAAAAATAATGGGTGGGGGTTAGGTTATAAAAGCTTCGACGAGCTTATTCTCGCTCTCATTTTTCCACCTGCCGAGAAGAAGACGAATCTCTGCCTCCCCTCTGTAAGAAGCGCCATAGAACAAGTTCTTTTTATACTCAAGCACATATGAAGAAGTCAGCAAATTAGTGAATTTAGGAAAGTCCATTGTTTAGGCCTTGCAATCGGGGCAAGTTTTTCTTTGGGGAAATATTTCAAGCAGGGTTTTAAAATGGTAAAAATTAAGCCTTGACTGAAATATATAATTCTATTTGCAAAGGTTACATCAAAATTAACGCTAGCTGTTCCAAGTAAATTCCAGAATTAGTAAAATCAGATTAAATTAATATCAATTTAAATGAAATAAAATGTGGGAAGGGAGATTCTATTTAGAATAATTACTAGAAAATTTGTGTCATATTGGGGCGATCCGTAATGGACTTTCTGGGGGGGCAATGAGGTAACTGAGAGCTTATGAATGTGACTTCATAAGCGGGCATCAACTCGTTGATTGCCTAGTTAAGTCACATAGTGTAATCATGTGTGACGTGGCTGATGACAGACGTCGTAGAAGTGAGGTCGTTAGAATGTAATTCTGGTCCTTGGTCAAGTCCTTAAGTACATGATTATGCTATACCTCATGCTAGGGACCGAAGATGGCTCCTTCCCATCCATCTTCGGCACGGTCAAGCACTAGGTGGTCAGGGAGTATTGCTTGCTCAAACTGTCCAGGTAACGGGGCTTCGGATGACGAGGTAAGCGTCACACAATTTGCATAGGAAGTTCTCATTTAGTCTGGGTTAGGCAGGTAAAATCTTGTAGGATAGATGAAGGTTAGTATCGCGAAGGTTAAGTAGGCATCACAAAAATTGGGTGGGTTTTTGTGATGAAAGGTGGTTCGAGTTGACTGTTAATAGAGCGAAATAGGTGTGCAAACGGTTAGGCGACCATGTTGAAGAAACGATAATATGATTAGGTAGGTCAAAACCTAGGCAAGATCATATTTTATATAGGAGAACGACTTTTGGAAATTTCTAAACAGAAAAGTGTAGCATATAGGGTTTCGACGACAAAAGGCTGGTTTAGACGTCGCGAGCTGGATAGGGGTAACGATTAGGCGTGATTCGACAAAATGGCCGAAATATTTTGTAGTTAGGAAAAATGCAATTCGGAGCGCACAAAATGGCTGCCGTAACTTGAGCTAGAAATAGGTATTTTTATGTAAGAATTAAATGTTAAATTTGTCATGGACGAAATGGACGCTTGGTTTTCAAAATGGCGGATCAAAGATAATCACCTAAATAAAGAAAATCATGATTTTAGATCTCTCAGATAGGGATATTATCGGCAGATCAATAGATCTACTAAGATATTTTAGCAAATCCATGATACTATTTAATTCTCAGTAAACCTTTTAAAATATCTGCAGTGTTGTGTTGAGTTTTGGTTGTACAAAATGGCGTCGATTGTGAAAATCAAGTGAGTGTTAATTAATTATTTTTATGCTAAAGCCAGCCAAGTAAACGATTTAATAAATCAGTAAATTACTAAAGTATGATAATAGTAAAATTTCTGAATTGGGTTGGTCATATGAACCACCAGATTTGAAATCAAATAATCACAAGTGTCGTGTGAAGCCGCATTAATAGTGATTTATTTTGTCTTTGTGATAACTCAGCTATTTAATAATTTGTGAAGTGAAATAAATCTTTGGTCGTTAGGAAGGGCCGGTATGTATGATTTCTCCCAGGTTGATTCGTGGAGATCATATAAAAATGTGATAACTCAGCTATTTAATAATTTGTGAAGTGAAATAAATCTTTGGTCGTTAGGAAGGGCCGGTATGTATGATTTCTCCCAGGTTGATTCGTGGAGATCATATAAAAACCACTAAGATGAAATTTTATTTTACAAGTGACAAAGTGGCTGAAGGAAAATGTCATTAAATTCTTACCACTAACAGTACCGTTATAATATAGTGAATACAGGCGAAAATACTTGTTTTTGGTGCTCAGTTGATGCGTCGACACAGGTGCGATCTGGAGGTTTTCTGATCATTTCAATTTGGAAGAAACTAACATCAAATTGTTTCCATCTTAAAACAAATCCTTCGATGCCATTTTAACAACACAGCGTCGAAGTATTTTAGCTAAACTTAGAATTTGCGAAAGTAAAGTGTAGGAGGGTTATTTATTGCTTAGTACATACATCTTGTCCCTTTTTCTAATAAATCTTTCCTTCAGAACAAAAAAGATTTACCAATTCCCATAATTTTGTCATGGATTGTAAGATTGAATTCGTGAGACATAAAGTAAGTCAACTTTAGAATTGGTTCAATATATGAAAAAAAATAACTTAAATTTAATTTTATATCAGCCATCACATTGAAAAAGAGATATTTCAATTGTGAAAATTTGGTAAATCGCTTGAAAGCATTTTGCTTTGTCCTCTTTTTAGTTGGAAATATTACAAACTAACATGGACTATGGACTTTAATATATTTAATACATAATAAAGCTTGTAAGAAAGTAACTGGCTGATCTGGGAGAAGGTTGTCCTAGTCTGGAGTCGAAGCCTATCATGGCAGCGGGGAGGTGCTGTCGTCATTAGCCAGAAAAACACACTGGTTACTTTCTTTCTTGCATTCAACCACATATTTAACTTAAAGATAGATAATGAACTGATATACTTTCCGATGGCAATAAATGATTTTCCGCAACTGATTAATTATTCAACTGATATAACGTTTGATAGGTACTGACTTATACTCACAATGAAACTGTAGTGTCGTTCTCATATCTCCTGCTTAACTCTTATAACATCCGCATATCAAGTTAAGGTTTAGCAATAATATTATCTCATAAAAATAAGAAATTAAGTTCCATAATAGAAAATCCAGTACTGGGTTTTACGCCATAATAGGAAATCATGAGTGGAATTCTGTCGGAATAAACCACTAGTATTAACTATTTATTGATAATCTTATTCTGAAGCTAGGTAAATGACTATTCTTTTTAGGGGTCGTTCAATCCAGCGTATAATGTAGTAATGAATAATAGTACAAGTTAAGCATAACCACAGAAATGAAAGCAATTAATATTCGGCATCGGTAAAAGGTCCTTTATAGCTAAATCTTTAGAAATCACGCAGTTCACATCGCACTTTCCCTTTATCACTTATAGCAACCAATTGCATATCTCAATTTAGTTCCTAATTAATTATTAACTATCATATTGGTAGTAGGTTTAGCATAGTTCACACTTTTACTAGCAGTAGGTATAGAGCTGGTAGGCATAGCGCTCCTTATAATGGAATAGGCATTTATTTCAGCTGATAAGCAAACAAAGATACTTCACAAAGTTAAGAGAATTGTATAGGGTTCGGGTTAGTTAATGTAGAAAAATAATTTTATAACATTCTATTTTATTTAAAATCAAGCGAAGTAATTTTCATTATTTTGTAATAGATTCCTAGGTTATTAATTAACAGAGCATAGATAATTTAAATTCAGCGTGTAGAGTTAGTATTTATTAGCAATCAGACAGCAGTACTCAAGAACATGGGCCTACGCTTACAACCGGGTCCTATCGCTAGAAGTCACGAGCCCTTTCACACATACAAAAGCCAAATCAGTAGCATATTCGGTCACACCATTAGATTAGGGTTATAGGAAGTAAAACCAAACAGAACTTAGGTCAAACATTTAATCAATTCATAAATAGGCATTGTTAGGTTTAAAGCCGACGAGCGGTTAATCACCATAAGTAGAGATTATAGTTAGGTATGTGCTAGGTTATATAAAAGCTAGGATTAAATGATTATCAAACAGCTTAGCAAATTGGTAGTAGGGTAGCGAGTCTTCAACTCTTCAATCATATCATATCATCATAACTTAGGGTAGTTACATATAGATCTGATTTCACTGAAGTTCCCACGGGTATTCCCCAGGGATCCCATTTGGGGCCATTATTCTATAATGTTTACGTAGCAGATATCACTAGCTGTTTTAAATCGGCTCTTCACTTAATGTATGCTGATGACAAAAAAATTTATTTGAAAATTGAAAATGAACAAGATTGCTTAAAAATACAGGCCGATTTGGATAGACTATCTGAATATTACACTAGAAATAACATAACAGTTAATATAAGCAAATGTGAATGTATAACTTTTAGCCGCAAACCAAGACCCTTTATACACACTTATCACTTTAATAGTACCCCAATTCAAAGATCGTCGCAAGTAAGAGATCTCGGCGTGCATTTTGATGAAAAAATGCTTCTTAGAGATCATATAGACAAAATAGCGGATAAGGGGTACAAAAATCTTGGTTTTGTAATTAGGACCTGTAAACCTTTTACAAATTTAAATGCAATCAAAGCAGTGTATTTCGCTTATGTTCGAAGTATTGTTGAATATGTCTCAGTACGCCGTTTACTCGGACCGCCTGGAGCGACTACAAAAAATTTTTTTAAAACATTTAAATTTTCGTTTTCGTAATTATGGTTTAAAGGAGTACAAAGATAATTGTAAGCAATATAAATTATTAACCTTGGCTGACAGACGAAAACTTCTGGATTTGTGTTTTTTGTACGATCTAGTTAAAAGTAACATAGATTGCTCCGAGTTAGTATCAGGTGTAGCGTACAATGCACAGCCCCGCCGCGCTCGCCGTCAGCAACCCCCACCACTTTTACTGGCTCCTAAGACGAGAACTAATTATGCGGGTAACGCGCCCATCTCCCGATTGCCTCGGACTTATAGTGATGTGTTTAGGGATATTGACGTCTTCATTGACAGCAAAGCGACATTAAAAACAAAGGCGATCGAAATACTTAACGGTTAAAGTATCATTATATCTACTTATATATTAATATTTATATCTTTCTTTATGTATGGGCAAATAATATATTAAAGTTATCTTATTTATTTATTTATTTTATTTTACATTATTATTAACTACTTAGGCATCCTTCTTTTTTATTTTTATTTTTTAATCTTCTTTTAATGTTATTTCTAACTTTGATTTTTTATTATTTTGTTTTTGTTCCTAATTTAAATCACATGCTTATTACAATGTTCATGTTAGCAAACATTCTTAACTTTAAAATATAAAGTGACTGTAATTTTTCCAAAATACTCGTTAAATGTCCAATATTATTTGTAACTTCAAGGGAAACCTATAATTAGCCTTACTAGATTTATTTACTGATATGATTATTTTTTTCTGTAACGCTGTTGGTTTTCTTACAAATAAATAAAAAAAAAAAAAAAATTGTCGTTATCTGCTTAATGGATGTTTATTGCGAAAATGACATTTATTTTAAAGTCCAACACTGTGGACATGATTCAACCCCTAACTAATGGGCTGAAATGGGTGTTAATATTTTGTATGGAATGATAATACCGGAACGAGAACGGGTAGGTAAGTATAGGAACGGGGCAGGACAGGGATATGAATATCCTACGAATACTATAAATTGATATAAAGGTTTGATTTAGAATTTTAGATGTATGGATGCTTGTTACTCAATCACGCAAAAACGGCATTACTTTTAATCCCGATCAAAGGTTCCCTAGGGAATTTCCGAATGTCCAAGCGGACGAAGTAGCGGGCGAAAGCTAGTTATCACCATAAAAATAAAGTTCCATGATGACAATTTCGTAATTTTGAATGACAGTGGATATTTTTTACAAAAAAAAGACTGCCCTCCCGAAAACGAACTTAAAAGTTAAATAACAAGTGTCATTGGCGTCATTGCAGTCAGGGGGCCTCTTTGATTAAAAATTGAGCCACAAAATGGTCGTCCGACTCTAATGATGACAATGAAGGCTTTTCACAATGACAAAAAACTGTTGGCTTGATAGATGGCGTTGAAAAAAATGGGTGTCAATTTGATCGTGTTTTTAAACTTTAATCTATTTATTTTTATTTCACACATTTTATTGACAAATTTGTTTTGGAATGTGCTCATTAAGGCCTTTCATATGATGCCCATATTGTAATAATTAAGATGGGATATTGATAAATAGGAGAAAAACACCGTTGTGTTTTACGGTTTTATACCACAGAATATAATAATAGTGTTATACGTTTAAGATAAAACAATTCTTCCCAGTGTTTCTTTCAGACAACATTCTCCGGGGGGGCAATTAAGAGGTTCGGGGGAGCTCGTCCGTCGATCACTACACTAGTTAGCCCGTCTACCTACACACAACACATTTTTCTCCGGGGGGGCACCAAGGCTGCTCCGGGGGGGCACTGCCCCCCCGAATTAGTACCTGAAAGAAACACTGATTCTTCCGACGTCGGGAATTTACTCCTTTTTTTTCCAGCATAAGTTTGATCGAACTATTTTTGTGATTTGTATTACAATAAATGAGTGCGTCCAGCGATGAAGATAGTTGTCTAACTTCAGCGCTGGACAAATAGAGTTGAGAGAACAAGTTTCTAATGCTGATTTTTTTTTACCAGAGGAAAGTCACGTAAAAATATATGTATTTTTCTCGCTGGTAGAGGTGAAAAGTTGTATGTTTAACACGACACGAGACCAAATTTTTGTTCTGCCTTGAGCTTCTCGCAACACGAATTGACTTTGGTCTCTTGTATAACAAATAACTACTGTTCACCTTAAGATGGGATAGAAATTTTCAGAAGATAACATAAGTACTTAGTTTTAAAATTTTCTTCCCATTTCGTCATAAGGTCAATTTTAGAAATGTTATTCTAGTGGATCTTTTATGGTTTTTCAAGTCTTTCTAACAAATTCGAGTTAGGATTTCACAGAAAAGCTTGTGATGGGGGAAGTGTCACACACATACACACACACAAAACATCACACACTTTTACACGTTTTAGTCGAAACACACCTTAGCAGTGTTAGTGCCCCCCCGGAGAAAAATGTGTTGTGTGTAGGTAGACGGGCAAACTAGCGTAGTGATCGACGGACGAGCTCCCCCGAACCTCTTAATTGCCCCCCCGGAGAATTTTGTCTGAAAGAAACACTGCACCTTAGTATCATTGTTCCCTCCGCATAGTCAGACCGACCGATACTTTGGAGTTATAAGTGACAATTAATGAGTAATATTAAGAATCTTGATTAGGTACCTAAGTACCTATTACGTATCCAGTTCTAGGTAAAGGGCATATATTAAGGAACGTTAGGTACCGAAGAAAAAATAATCACAGTTAAGTAGGTAAATAGTTAAGTATGTGATCATTTTAATTTTTTGAAATGAGTTCCGCATCTGTACTTAGTTCATTTAGTAAAGTTTTTTTCTGTGCCAACTGTCAGTGAGCTGTTGTTAGTTGGCCAGTTGTCAGTAGTTAAGATTTTCTTTCCATTGTATTTTTATGCTAGAATCGGGGAAAAAATTTTTCTTTGTTCTGTGCTAGAATCTGCGTCACGTAATTTATTAAGTAATTACTTGGTTTAGGTATTTACAAATTCAAAAATATTTTTTTCAAGTTCTGTGCCACCTGTCAGCCAATTGTTGATAGTCAGGTAAGATTTTGTTAATTTTCATAATAAGTATTTTTATGCTAGAATTTTTGATAATTTTTTTCTTATCAAAACTTTTTTAACTTATCGAAGAACATTGGTTGTATATTGAAATTGCTTTAAACAGGTAGCAGGTTAATTACAGTTTCATTGTTACTTTACTCTCGCACTGAAGGATCAAGGATGCGAAGTGTTGACCTGTGTATCTGTGTACCTAGGCCTTGCTTGGCAGTCTCGGCACACATCTTGAGGGGCTGGGATCGCTTAGAATTTGGCGTTTGGATATCTATTTTAGTGTGTTGCGTATCATAATATATGATAGGTATCGTAAAAGTGATTGACACAGTTTATTACTTATTTTACTTGTGTTTACTACTCTTTACTCATAATAAGCAGGCCGTATGCTTGTTTATTGAAGCAGATGTAACAGCAACATTTTCCATTCAGCCAGCCCAAGGGTGAGTAAACTCGAAAAAGATTGTCCAAAGATTCAACTAACACAACCCATTCTAACCTAGCTTATGCCGCCTTTCCACTCGCAAGAAAACTTAGAAGTGTTCATGTCCAAAGCCTGTCAGACAGTGTGTCAAACTGTCTAACACTTGACGACAGTATTATTTGCTGTTAGTTAACTCTTGTAAGCTACTGCCTGACAGGCTGTGGGATATTTCTGCAGAAGTTTCTTGCAGGTGGAAACGTGGACTTAGGGTAAACTTAGACTAGTATGGCCACGAGGAAACAGGG
This sequence comes from Agriphila geniculea, assembly GCA_943789525.1. Taxonomy (NCBI): domain Eukaryota; kingdom Metazoa; phylum Arthropoda; class Insecta; order Lepidoptera; family Crambidae; genus Agriphila; species Agriphila geniculea. The sequence continues at coordinate 7,892,291 of OX038889.1, read as the reverse complement.
AACTTTTGGACACATTGTTCGTCACCCTAAGTAAGACCATACAACAATACTGTGGTGGAAATAAACATTAATGTAGATTTTTTGGGATAGATGGCATACCGCAGTGAATGTCCTTGTTTTGAGTGCACTTTTTGCAACCAATGGGAGAAGATTTTTTATTTATTTGTTTTTTGTTGTCAGTTTCACAACTCAATATTAGGGAGTGTAATAGCAGAGAAGCCAGATGATTCAGTCAAGATAAGTTCAGGTTTCCTCAGAACATTCGACAATCGATTTGTCGAAGTTTCCTTTGCCGAAGGTTCTGAGGCGGTCTGTACAAACAACACAACCCCTCGACAAGAAGATGGAACAAGGCCAAAGATTCGGATTCTAGCGACCGCCTGCGACTTCGCCTGCATGGACCGTTATTGTTCTATCCCTCGGATCAGGAACAATACTTCTGGATGAAGTATCCTATGTCCTATTCTTTACTCCTGACAAAGTGTGTGTCATGTATCATGATCGGTTGAGTAGTTTTTTTTGTTTATTAAAATAAACTATATTTTTTTTATAATTATTAAGTTACTATTTATGTTTTTTTGTTTTATATCTGATCTGAGGTGCGATTGCGTAAGTTAATCGTATTCATTTGACAGTTCATATTGTATTCCATTGGCTGAACTGACGTCCATTTTATAAGTACCTACGCTGGACAGGCGAACGTCACCAGTCGTTTGTTCTGACTTGAAAATCGCCAATCGTCGACAGGCATGAAATGACAGCAATTTTTTATGCTGATTTGAAAATCGCCATATTGGCGCTAAGAGCCATAGATTTTACTATGGCAGTGTGAGTGTACTTGGAACTAATTAGTTCCTAGTACACTGTCCAGCGTACTTTGTATAATGGACGTCAGTGATCGGCTGCAATTTGTAAGGGGTAATATCACTGACGTCCATTATACAAGTACGCTGGACAGGCGAACGTCACCTGTCGTTTGTTCCGATTTGAAAATCGCCATATTGGCGCTGAGAACAGTAGATTCTATACTATGGCAGTAGTGAGTGTACTTGGAATTATACCTAATTAGTTCCAAGTACCTACACTCACTACTGCCACCGTAGAATCTACTGCTCTCAGCGCCAATATGGCGATTTTCAACTCTGCACAAAATATTGCTGGCATTTCATGACATTAGCCTGTCCAGCGTACTTTGTATAATGGACGTCAGTGGATAATATATATTATGATTTATGATACAATATGAACAGTCAAATGAATACGATTGACTCACTGACCTGCAAATATTTACACTGGACAGGCTTACGTCAAACTGTTTTTGTGCCTATTTGATTTCCGCCATTTTGGCGCTGTAGGACATAGCGTGAGCATAGCGTGAGGGACATGGTACTAAAGTTTGAAGTCTGGAGAGACCATCACGGAAACCATTTTCATATTGTACGTCAAAATTAGTTCTTTAGACACACGCTAGTGGCGTTTCAAATAGGCACAAAAACTTAGCTGTCAAATCATACAGACAGCCAGTCCAGTTAAATAAAAAAAAAATTCACGTCAGTGGATTGACTTTACGCTACTAGCTGATCTATGATCTGATGTAAATTGAAAAAAAAAGAGTCTTGTTAAGCATTTTGAACCTCTTTGCCATAAATAACGTATTTGTTATAATGTTTTCTTACTTAAGTAGGTATATTTACCCAAAATCTGTGGGTTTGTCAGTAAACCTACATACCAAGTTACATAAACAGGGTTATTTATTTTGTAAAACACCAACAACCTTACAGAAGTAGATTAGGTACTAGAAGCATAATTAACAACATTAGAATATGATCTAAGAATTTTCCAAAAACAGACAAAACAAATCGTCTTTCCATGCAAATCTCCGAACAGCTAATTGAGTGTTATATGAATAGGCGTTTTTTTGTCTGTTTTCGGAAAAGTCGTCGAGCAAAATGTTGTTGTTTATTACGTTATTACTAACCTCCTTTGACGTTGTTGGTGTTTTATAAATAACCCTGTATATCAACACCCTTTACTTAAAGCAACATGGCTTCCATGACGGAAGCCATGTTGCTATAAGTCATAACCTAATAGGTATTATTAGGTATTAATTTCAGCCTATAGATTCTCCCATCTCTATACCTAAATTCATCAAAGTTTATTCAGTGGTCTGTGGTTCGGTCGTGAAAAGGTACAGGTAGACAGACTTTCCAAAATATTTGTATGTAAGTGTAATAAGCAGGTAATGAATATGCATAGTAGGTATGTGAATTAGGTAGAAATAGTAAGTATCGAAAGAATAAACTAACTTTCAGGAACAAAACATGTAAAATGGCAAATACATTTCATTGTTCACTGTAGTGTCCTTTGACTTAACACGACATTATGCAAAAGTTTTGATGTTTGTTATTGACACAGTTTGGTACATAAATAAAACATTTTTTTATTCTATTGTTTGTGTTTTTTACTAACTTCTTTCAACTTCCAATGATTTAATTTACGTAGACAAAAAATATAATGTGTAAATTTAGATTTTAAACTACTTGTACTACATATCTGTGTTAAAGTAGGTAGGTACTATTATATACCAGCGACAACACTTATCCGATCCGATTGAATCCCAAAACCTAATACCAATTAGCCCAGGACTTTTAGCAAACAATTCAAAGAAACCTAGGACTAATTCCGGCGGAAGTTTTTTTGTTTTTAAAGTGTTCCTTAGGTCTCCCTGAATATATCTGGAAAGTTCCCCGTGAATCCCATGTACGCTCCCCCCTCCCCCCCTCAAACGTCTCCCTGATTTAAGTTTTTCCCATTTATCTCAGAAATGGTTTAAGATAGAAGAAAGCTATTGAGGTATGATATAATTGTTATAAAATATCCGACCCGTCAACACTTCAATCGTTTAGATGTAAGCTAGTCTCTGAAATATACCTACAGACATTTCACCAAAAAAATGTTTTGCCCATAAATCATTATTTGTACTCATTTTTAAGAAAATATTTTATTTGAGGAGTTGTGGCAAAATAAGCATGACTTCATATGAACTGTGATACATTGAGGAATAAAACGAGGTTACATTGTTTTAGCAGCATTGGTTCCCGATTTATAGCAAGTGGTGTCAAACGCCAAATAAATTTATTGTAGTATTAGCTTTAGTAATTTCTGAGTTAATTCGTTCAAACATACATACATACAAATCTTTCATATGTAAGACGCGGGTGAGTGAGGGAGCATGATCAGTGTATAATTAATGATTAAACGAACTTACCTGTAAGTGAAGTTCTATCATAATTACACGAAGGATTCGTCCAAAGATATTAGTACTATTAATTACATGTAGTATCGCTTGATACCTACCGTTTGACACGTCATGTATTAAAATCGGAGCAACCATTTTGATGATGATGGATGATGATGATAAAGTGGCGCAATATAGTTACTAAAAGCATAAATCTTGAGTGTTCCAGTAGAATAATTTTCAATTTAATTTCGTTTATTAAACTCATAAGTGTTATAACTTAATCCTAAAAGGCAACGTCATTTCTGTAAATCGAGAACCAATGCTGCTAAAACAATTTTTTATACCTCGTTTTATTCGTCAATGTATCGAAATTCAAATGAATTCAGATTATTTTGCAACAACTCCACTAATTTTTCTTAAATCTAGTACAAATGATGATTTTTGGGCAAAACAATTTTTTTGGTGAAATGTCTTTAGGTATATTTCAGAGACTATATAGCTCACATCGAAACAATTGAAATGTCGACAAGTCGTATAATATGTCATACTTCAATAGATTTCTTCTATCTTCAACCATTTCTGAGATAAATGGGAAAAACTTAAATCAGGGAGATCGTTTGAGGAGGACGAGGGAGCGGACATGGGATCCACGAGGAAGTTTCCAGATATGTTCAAAGGGACCTAAGGAACACTTTAAAAGACAAAAAGTTACCACCGGAATTAGTCCTAGGTATCGCGAAATTTTTATCTAAAGGTATTGGGCTAAAAATTACATCGTGGCGTTGACACCATCCGGTGTAAATGTAGAACCGATGCTGATATGACAATGTATTATACCTCGTTTTTTTCCTCAATCAGGGAATGTTAACGTTATTTTTAAATATAACGTTAATTTTTACTCTTTTTACCGTTAATTTTAACATTAACGTTATGTCAATAAATAACGTTAATTTGAGAAATAACGTTAAACGTTATTTACTGAAATAACGTTAATTTTACCGTTAATTTAACGTTAATTTTAAAATTAACGTTATTCCAGTTAATAACGTTAATTTTTTACCGATAATTTTACCGGTACTAAATTTAACGCTATATTTAACATTAATTTTACCGGTAAAATATTTTTAACGTTATTTTTACCGGTAAATTTACCGATAAAATGTTTTAACGGTATTTTTAACGTTTTTTTTATATTGTTGTTTTTTTTAACGGTATTTCAATCCCTGTCCTCAATGTATCTAGACTCAAATGACTTTATATAATTTTACCACAACTCCACTCATTATTCTTAAAAACTAGTACAAAGAATGATTTCCGGGCATAAAAAAAAATTTTGGTGAAATGTCTGTAGGTATATTTCAGAGACTACAGCTCACACCGAAATGGTTGAAGCGTCGACGGGTTGGATATTTTATAACAATTATATCATACGTTGACAACTTTCTTCTATCTTCAACCGTTTCTGAGATAAATAGAAAAAAACTAAAATCAGGGAGACGTTTGAGGGGGGGGGGGGGAGGGGGGGAGCGTTCATGGGATCCACGGGGAACTTTCCAAATATATTCAGGGGGACCTAAGGAACATATTAAAAACAAAAAACCTTCCGCCGGAATTAGTCCTTGGTTTTTTTGCTAAAAGGCTACAATGGTATTAGTTTATTGCCGTAATAAACTTCTATACTTCTATTCCCAACGAATATTATTATATCATAAAATACACTCCTAAACCTTTCTAAATTCACTTCATTCCGGCATTTTTAGTTTAATTCCACATTCTTCCGGCGAATTTTTCTACCGGTGAATAATTATGTTAGTAATTATAAAAGATTCAAATCAAAAAATAAGAAAAGTTTTTTCTTCTTCTTGGCAGGTACGTTACTAAAGTACCAGCCTCACATAAATTATGGATTTAATATATTTTTTCTTTTCTTCTTAGTACCTACCTACGTGACCGAAGTACCAGGATCAGATAAATATGGAGAAAGAAACTTCCATATTTTCAATCACTTTTTTCCTTTTCCTCGTAATACGTCACCAAAGTATTACGTACGGAGAAAATAAAAAATAATAATTAAGCATTGTAAATTTTTCTTAACCTTCTCCATATTTATTTAAAAAAACACTGCTTAAAATCACATATATAAGCATTTTTATTACTGACTGTACCTCGTAGCATTTAACTTGTTTTAGGATTCGTTTATGAATGGTATTCATTGGGAATAGAAACTTTAGTTCGTGTAGGGGCAATCGATACCTATTATGCCAGTACTACATATTCGCCAAGCATAGGCACAATTTATCGTACGTTGATGCTTTTGAAAGAACTTCTTTGAAGCATTTGTTACAAAACCGGCACCATACGATGAATAGTGCCGATGCTTGGCGAAAATGTAGTGCCGGTATTATACCTACGCGAGCACACGATTTTTTCTGCAAAGTGGTGTGTCGAATTCCGTTCAGCCGTCATCCAACAAAATCGATGAGATTACTTTGTATACCTATTTTAAGACGATTCTGAATCTGAACAGAAATTAATAAAACATTTTTTTCACGGAATGTCCTTTTTGTAGTATCACAAATATCATTCAATTTTAATTGCGTAGCACAGAACCTGTAGGTAGTAGCACGCGCAGCAGGCAGTCATTATGTACCTATTCTGTAACGCAGTCGGAGCGTACTATCCCCGCAAATTGGTAATACGATGGAACCTTAAATGGAACCTTGTCACATTAACATCCACATTGACGTCATACGCAACAAAAAATGACATGTAACAATAAAATTCTAATGGTTAATTTAATATTATATTGTATTATTATTTTCTTGAAGATAGGGTATAATAGGTATAAGAAAATTTTACATTTTTTTTTAGATTTTGAGGTTAAAATAATGGCTGCCGGTTCCATTCCGGGGATAGTAGCACTGGCATCGCCCGCCTGCCCGTTGATTACGTAAGTCTGTTGCTAACAATTCTCGACTGAAATCGATTGAAAGCGCAGTTAAATTGCTGTTTTTAGTAAGATAGTCGTGTAACACTTTTTTTTCACCTCCCTATGGGGTAGCGAACACTTGATCTTTCAGGTACTTTTTATAGCGGGATTCTCGCTATAGTCATGTAGGTTGGACAAGCAACATTAGGTATAAGGTCTAGATAGGAGCTTTAGATAGGTATTACAAAGCACATCCAGTGTTTTCATGAAGTTTTTTTGATATGTTTAGTGTTAGTTTATTGCATGCAGATTACTACCTTTGTTTGCGTTAATTTCCAATGGCTTGGCGAATGTCGGCGATTGTACCACACATTCCGGCAACAGGGCATTCACTTAAATTCATTTTAAAACATCCTTCACTAAGAATTTTAGTACTTTTTGATAATTAAAATAAATAAATTTTCCCGTTTACACATCTCACAGTTGACAGCCACTTTGACAAGTGACAACTGTCAGATGTGACGTTTGGCGCTTCATTCGCTATGCCAGTCCCACAGACCAATAAACTTATACCTTGTCGATAAAATAAAATAAATAAATATGTCTTATTTGTTATTTTAAATAATTAAAGAAGATGTAATGTCTGGCATGCTAGTTAAAGATTTTAATAATTGTTTTGCTATGAAGGGTAAATATGTTCATAGAAGGTAGTTTGTCTATGGTGTAGGCTTTTTGTCGATGGTGTTCGAGAGGCTTCTAGTTTTTTCAACAATGACGTGTTTCGCCGGAAGTTTTCTGCTGTCATTCTTTTGTCTGCACCTTTATCGAACATTTGCAGTGTTTTAGTAATGAGAAACCCCAGGTTTTTGTATCTCCTTGTGGGTTTTTGTCATTAATTTCATGATGCGTTGAGCATCCTTTCAAGTGGTGAGTGTGGTGATTAAAATGTGAATTTAATTATTTGTCTGCTTTATAAGTGGTGTCAAAATTGTAATTCTGTGTCTTGTTCTAGGGCACGAGGCTCATTAATTTATCTTTCAACATGTCTCTTATGAGATAAAAACCTGTAGTAATTCAAGCCCAATTTGGTAAGCAAATCAACTTGGTTATAATATTTGTTGTAGAAAAACCTTGTGTTCAATGTGACGACAATTGGGTGATTTTATCTTTTAATTGCAGGGCTCCCATAGTTTACCTTAAAATTTACGTCAAGACTATGGCTTAGCGTCGCTATAAAGCCCGCCGCATGTCGCAGAACGTGGTATACATTACGTCTGCAATGAGTATTTCATCATAACCGAGGTATTCTGCAATAATCTTTCATTATTACCGTAGCAACAGTGTTCCGTAACATGTATCCAGGTAATCAATCCACGCTCAGATAAACATTTTTCACCCTAAGTACCTATAAATTACTTACTTACCTTACTTTAACCTGTTAAGGGTCCCTGTTATGCCATTTTGACTTCGTGCGGTTTTAACATTAGTATGGGTCCCCAAGGTAATATGTATTGTAATATAATGTGTGACCTCACTTTAACCCTTCGGATTGTCCGTTAAACCCCGTATAACCCATGTGGTTTTAAATATTTTTATGACACGTTTCTTAACGAATAGTTGTTAACTTTGTGTTAGTTATTCGATACGTTATATAAATGATTGTTTCAACATAAATCTTGGTTTGATTTATTAAACTCACTTTGTTTCGATCTGTGGACACTTTAATCTTTTTAATCTTTTACTTTCATTGATATTAACGGCGCCCAAAATTATAGTTAGTCCATAGATGACTGAGCCACGCGAATCCACATGACCCCTTTGCTCTACCGACTAAAATTTTCAGTGGGGTAAATACCATCAATACCCCGGGGGTAAAAAATTTTCATTACAGTCGTCACATTGGTTCTTAACTAAAGCAGCAATGTAACTGCGATTTTTGTCAGAGTTGATTGCAACAAAGTTACATAATCAGCCCCCTGGATGTACCCCCTGGTTTTAAGCGTAGTGGTGCCCTCTGTGCTACGAGGCTACGAGCCAACGACCGCGCTGTGTCCAGCCAGTCCATTCTAAATCAGCCGGTCTATTTATGGACTCAAGTCTGTTCGAAATCGATTGAAGCGCAGTTACATTGCTGTTTTAAGTAATATTGTCGTCACATTGGTTATTAAGTAAAGCAGCAATATAACTGCGATTTCTGTCAGAGTCGATTGCAACAAAGTTACATAATCAGCTCCCTGGATGTAGCGCGCTACGTCGTAGTGCGTAGTGGTGCCCTCTGTGCTACGAGGCTACGAGCCTACGACCGCGCTGTGTCCAGTCCATTCCAAATCGGCCGGTCGGTCCATTTATGAACTCTTGCTTTTTGTGATAATACCATACCTACACTACACGGGAACTTTAAGATAACCTTATTTTTGAATGTAACGTTATTTCTGACTTATTTACCGTTAATTTTAACATTAACGTTATGTCAATAAATAACGTTAATTTTAACATTATTTCTTACTTTTTGCTACCGTTACTATAAAATTAACGTTATTCCAATTAATAACGTTAATTTTAAACCGATAATTTTACCGGTAAATTTACCGATAAAATGTTTTAACGGTATTTTAACGTATTTTTTTATATATCGTTATTTGTTTAACGGTATTTCAATCCCTGCTTTAATTCAGTTAATTAATTTTTTATCACATAACTGACGTGGTCCGTCCATCAATTATCAAGCCGAGATTTTCAGGCAAGCAAGCGTGCTGCATGGAAGCAAGCATGCAGCATGCAAGCAAGCATGCAGCATGCATGCAAGCATTGTAGAGCTCCGCTCGCTTCGCTCGCTCCGCTGCGAGGTCAAAATACTAACCTAACCTAACCTACTGCTAGGTGCATTTAAAGTTTTTCTTTATAGCGGGGACCTCAGGCCCCCCGGCAAGAATGAAATAGAAATAGAAATATTTTTATTTAAATAGACTTATTTAAAAGTACTTTTAAATCGTCCAGTTTTTTTTTGCCCTACCACCCATTCGGGACGTCTTTTTGCTGACAAGAAGAATGGGCGCAAGAAACTTATCAGCCTCATCAGCCTCATCATGTCGACATGCATGCAATCAAGCAGCATGCATGTCGGTTTTGCAGCGATTCGTTCTGTTGTTGACTTTTGTAGCACAAAATTTACAAAAACTCAACAAATTGACTTTTTAAGACAAATATTTAATTCAATTTAAGGTTAAAATGCAATTTTTTAGAAATTGAATATGCCAAATGACGTTATTCTTAATGAAATTCTGCCATATTCGTAGTTTACCATGTGTATACCAAATAATTTTCGACTAAATAAACGTTATGCCAAACGAAATTATGCGAATAAAAATTTTGCCAAAGGTATTTATGCCAAATGAAATTCTGTATGTGCCATTGTAAATTCGGACATATAAACATTCGGCCAAAGAGTAATTATATTAAACAATTTTTATGCCTTAAAATATTCGTTTAAAGAAAATTATGCCAAGTGTGTTATGCCAAATAAATTTCGGAGCATCAAGCCAGATAAAGGTAACCCTTTTGAATCGTTTGTTAACAAATCCTAATTACACTTCAATGTCAAAATAGTATTATTTTGTGTTTGTCCTTCTCGGCTTCAACATGACAGGGTATCCGTCGACAGAAGCCACTGAGATATAAATAGCCAAACGTAGATCCTTATAAGCATACGTAGAAGACAGCTCGAACTCTCGCAACACTCGGGAGCTTATTATCTTCACGATTTGATAGGCGTAATATCTTCCTGTAAAGAAAATTATTTGTATTAATAAGATTACATTTATCTGTTGGAGTTTCTGTAACTTAAACCAAGCCCATGTTTAGTTTATTTCGATAGAATTTGTCGACAAAGGTTAAAACTATTTTAGCTGTTATTTATGCAACTGTTCTATAATTATTGTTATTAAAACGCGAATATGAGTTTATGACATGAGGCTTTGTTGGTATAATTAGATGTATTTCACGCCCTTAGAATTTAGAATTCGCGTGAACTTAGAATTCTAAGTTCACGCCTTTAAATTATCGCGATTACAAGACCAAAGACATTGTATACAGTGCACTGACCTCCATTAAGGTTAACGCACATTTAGGCGGGCCGCAGCGGGGCGGGCCGCATCGCAAAAATCCGCTCAAATCGCTCCCATACATTTTATATGAACTATCGCACACTATGCCGGGGCGGAGCGGGCCGCATAATCCGTCGCGCATTTTGTTGCGATGCGATGCGGCCCGCCCCGCCCCGCTGCGCCCCGACTCAGTGTGCTATAACAGGCGGATTTATCGATCGGGAGTCATCCGAAAATACCCCAAAACTTTTTTATCGTATAAAATATTGAGAAAAAGATATCTATATCTTTTTCTCAATCTTTTATATTGATATCTATAGATATCCTATACATATAATTTTGTAAAAATACTCTTAATTAAAATTCCTTACTTGTTTTTTCCTTTAGAAATAAAAAAATACTTAAGAATATTTTTCAATATTATTATGGCAAATAACAATGAAAGTATCCTCTGCACTGACGTCCTTGTATAATGGACGTCGTCAGTGATCCTTTGCATCACTATATTTTTGTTATACATTTATTAGAAGAAAAAAAATACTTAACTTGTATACAATTAAATTAAATTTGGTCTTAAAATAAAGCCACTATTTTCCTTTTTTGAAATTAAAAAACGCAGTGTTTATTTGACTTCTGATTTGGCATTGATCTGTCATTTGGTTGACAGATACCACAGCCAGAAATAAAAAACCGGCCAAGTGCGTGTCGGGCCACGCGCAGTAGGGTTCCGTGGTTACCATATAGCATACCTTATTTAATACCACTATCATTTTTCATCTGCAAAAATAACTTCTTGTAGGAGTACAAACTTTTTCATAGTGTTTGTATAAATGACAAAAAATATATTTGCGGTTTTGGAAAATTTGCTATATCCCTAAAACTACTAAATATATATGTCATTGAAACCAATTTTTGTTAAAAGTGTTTATTAAGTTCTACAGCATATATTAGTTTTTAGATTTTTCACTCTCTTATTTTAAAAGTTAGAGGGGGGGGAGACACACATTTGACCACTTTTGAAGTGTATATCTTTCAAACGGTTGACTTTGAGAAAAAATGGTTTGAGAAACCTCAATGTCATTTTTAAAGTCCTATCTATAGACACCCCGCACGTATAGGTTTGATGAATTGATCAGTTTTAGTTCCATGTATGGGTTAATCTCTTTAGGGTTCCGTACCCAAAGGGTAAAAACAGGACCCTATTACTAAGACTGCGCTGTCCGTCTGTCTGTCTGTCTGTCACCAGCTGTATCTTATGAACCGTGATAGCTAGACAGTTGAAATTTTCACATATGATGTATTTTTGTTGCCGCTACTAAAAACAGAATAAAATTAATATTTAAGGAGGGCTCCCATACAACAAACTTGATTTTTTAGCCGTTTTTTGGTACAGAACCCTTCGTGCATGAGTCCGACTCGCACTTGGCCGGTTTTTTTTATTTTTGTCTAAAAAGCGTAAAGCAGTTCACAGAATACATTTACCTACCAAGTTTCAACTGTGTAATCCTAATACTTTTAGAATAAAGTGGCTGTGACATACGGACGGTCAGACAGACAGACATGACGATTCTATAAGGTCTCCGTTTTTTGCTATTGGGCTACGTAACCCTAAAAAGTACGGTAGATTATGAATCACAGATCAAATATTTTAAAAGGTATACAACTTTAGCATTAAAGGCCGGCGGGCTGATTATCTAATTAGAAACCACCTAGCAACCGGTCTCATTTGACAAATGAATGTGATACATTGCTACTTCTTTTTGGGGTAAAAAAAACATACCAAAGAAAAGTAGCAATGTATATCAAATGAAACCGGTCGCTAAATAGTTTCTATTTAGATAATAAGCCTGCGGGTCTCTTTTGTCAAACATTGTTTTTGTAAGAGTAAAGTTAACACAAGAGAGACAGTAGGAAAATCTATACCCTAATAATTATAAGGGTAATTACCCTGCCGGATAATTTTTACCCTAAATCTAGGGTAAATTATCCTAAGCTGGCACCACTGTACTCAAAATCCGTCGATGCGATGCGGCCCGGCCCGTCACAGTGTGCTATAGGAGCGTTTTGCGATGCGCTGCGACCCGGCCCGCCCCGTTGCGGCCCGCCTAAATGTGCGTTAACCTTTAAACTAGTACGCTGGACAGGCGAACGTTATCAATCGTTTGATCCGATTTGAAAATCGCCATATTGGCGCTGAGAGCAGTAGATTCTATTATGGCAGTAGTGAGTGAACTTGGAACTTGGAACTCCGCATGGCGATTAAACCGATTATAGCGCGAATCCGACCAAATTAAGTAAGTCTCAAAATATTACAAATTAATAGGGTTTTTGTACCTACTGCATTTAAACGGATTCGCGATAATATCGATATTATCGCCATGTGGACCGTAGCCTTAGTTAACTTATTAGTTCCATGTTCACTAACTACTGCCATACAGTAGAGTCTACTGCTCTCAGCGCCAATATGGCAATTTTCAAATCGGCACAAAAAATTTCTGTCTTTTCATGACAATAGCCTGTCCAGCTTACTTGTTTAATGGTGGTCAGTGATACAGTGTAAGATCGTTTAACTTTTTGTTGTGAAACGAAGTAAAGAGTATGAAGCATGGGCACTATTCTTCTTTGCCGAACCTCAGACGGCTAGTGGAATATAAGTTTGACACTTTGATAAATATTTACCTATGCAATCCATTGGTCCTAAACTAAAGGGGAAGTAGGCAGTGGGCAGTCCTTTCTCAATGTTTTCTGGGCTGAACCTCTCCGGGTCGAAAACATTAGGATTCTCCCAGAACCGCGGGTCACGTTGCATAAAGTATATTGGGACCGTCAATGAACTCCCAGCTGGAATGCATCCTGATTCTGCAAAAAAAGTTAAATCTTCACTACATAGTATAAAACAAAGTCGCTTTCTCTGTCCCTACATCCCTATGTATGCTTAAATCTTTAAAACTACGCAACGGATTTTGATGCGGTTTTATTTAATAGATAGAGTAATTCAAGAGGAAGGTTTATATGTATGTATAATACATGGTATCAAATTCCACACTACACCGCTACTACAAAAGTTAAAAAGGCTGATGGGGTAGCGAGTGCTTGCCCATAATAAGCTTTTCTTTAGCAATCTGTTGACTCCGTTCCATTTCAACAATTAATAGGTACAGTACGAGGCATATAACTTGAAATCGGGTGGGGATTGCGCAAAACACGTATTTTGGGTATGCGTAGCGGTGAGGGGCGTGGGCGGCGGGAGAAGGGCGCGCGCTAATGGTCGCTCACTCTAAGAGCACATGCGCGAACCTATCCCCACTCCGTCGAAAAAATTTCAAGATACGTGCCTAGTACTGTAGCTATATTTTTAGAGAATCGACACGCTGTAGGCTGTAGAGGAGAACAGACCGACAGCCTGGCGGTAATACCATGACATACGAAAGCATTTTTGCCCAAGCTGAAATGGTCCGCTGCCTGTGTGAAGGGCATAGAAATAATGAAATTGGCGTTCATTCTATAAAAGTATAAAATAAAATATGAATGAAAATTAAATGCAAATAAACAGTAGTTATTAAGACTGCGCTTTTTTGTCGGCCGATTTATCGGACCGGAGAGTTTTTCTAAAACCGACTTTACTTCGCTTGTGTCACCGACAAAACTCAGTCACAGATTGTCGGTCGTGGATACGCAGCCTTGATTGACTACAAGGACTTAGCACATCAGCCATTAATATTGTTCCCACTAATGGGGCAAAGGCACAGAGGCCTAATTAGAAAAAAGCATCGCTTACAATGTTCGTCCTACTCCGTGGTACCTACTAATCCTAGTATAAACTCACGAATAAGGTTCAATATAAAGTAAATTGAATGACAAATTGCGTCCGACTATCGTAATTCTTTTTTGTGATAGGCGCTTCCTTGTGGATGGATAAGAAGAAATGGGCCAAAATGAATTGGTTGGTGAATGACTTACTTATCGCAATATCTTCTGAAACTGTTCTCTGCAGGATTGCTCCCGGTGGGAATAGCCTTATCACTTCTTTGAAGACCATATCCAGGTATGTCATCTGCTTCATGTCATCTTCTGTGATGTCCCGGTCCTCATCACCGATCACGCTGATAATTTCATTGTAGAGTTTCTCCTTGAATTGTTGAAGGTTTTTATACAAAAAGTTATAGAAATACCGCAAAACCTAAAAACAGGGTAACATGCCGAAGATATGCTTCGCAGGCTGCTTCGGCATATTCAATCTAGGCTGCAAGCACTTGTGAATGTCAAAAATACTACGCCATCGGTTCGCAAACCCTAAGCGAGAGACATTGTAACCGAACAGGCAAGAAACTCGTCAAGGAATGCTAATTTCATGCAAAGTCGTCAAAAATTGAAAAATGACATGTTAGGTCATTTTCCATCACATTAATTCTAACAAAAGTTTGTATATAAAATGGATAGGTATTGAAATTGTTATGTAAATAAAAAATTAATGTAAAGCAAACATTTTAAGAAGTCCTTTAAAGGTTGGTACTGTTAAGTATCTGATTATCGTGGGAAAAAAGAGGTAAGTAGTACGGTCACAGAATAACTAATAGTGGTACGGTTAAGAGCAATAAGATTTAGGTACACTATTGAATGAAGTGTATTAGAACTATGTCACATCAACTCTCAGTGTGAAAATGTCATAGGTTATTCAATAACTTACTATACAATGTGTCCCGACACCAGTGTCGGAGACTTTAACAGTATAAAATATAGCATTTTTTATCGACAAATTGCTGTTTGAAATCGTTTTTCTCTCACGGTTGTAAATTGATTTTTTAGTTACCAAGAATCCGGCTCTCGTACTAATTCGACCACCACTAGTCGTGTTATGCGGGAATTACATTAGGCCGACGTGGGCCACGTACGCCGAACTGGGTGCCTTCGATAATGTACTCTATGGACGTGTCTTCATAAGACATATTATTCGTTGCGTCGAGTAACGTGGTATCGCGTCGCAAGGCGTGGATTGTAGTGTAGCTTTAGACGACTTTCCTCTATATAAAATGCATGGGGACCGACGCGCCCAGATCGGCGTACGTGGCCCACGTCGGCCTAATATAATTTCCGCTTTAATGTCGTATGTTCATAAAAAAGGTCTCATTTGATAGCTTAACACGTAGACAATAATAACACATCCATTATGTTTTAATTATTATGAAAAGAAAATTAGAAAAATCATTTAAGACTAAGATAAATCGATTTTTTGTCTAATTTTTTAGAGAGTAAAAACGATTTCAAACAGCAATTTGTCGATAAAAAATGCCATAATTTATACCATTAAAGTCTCCGAAACTGGTGTCGGGACACATTGTATATGAAATAATTTCTAAAGTATGTACATCTTATTGCTTGTGACTGTACATGAATTATGATGCTAAAGACAACAGCAGGCTGATTATCTAATTAGAAACCACCTAGCGACCGGTCTCATTTGACAGATGAATGTGATACATTGCTTCTTTTTGAAATGAAAAGAAAACATACCGAAGAAAACTAAAGATTTCTGTTGTCTGTTAAAAAAATACTACGAAACTTAAAACTAAATAAAATAAAATAAAATTTTAAAATTCTAACCTATCACGTAATAGTTTAGTAGTCAAAGCATCTGTTTCGTACACAATCGAAATACACAATTCGAATACAGAATCTGTAGGTATCGTGACCTACAGGAGTAAGGCAGCGTTGACTAAACTTAACTTCAAGATTATTAATATTATTGAAAAATATTAGAAAAAATCGAATCACCCGTAGAAGACGGGACTCGAACCCGCACCCTTACGATTCCGGCCCAATGCACTAACCAATTATGCTACCGAGTCGCTAGCGAGATTGGCGAAATCCTTACTAATATTAAAATTTGTTTGTTTGTTTGTTTGTTACGCCTTCACGTCTGAACTACTGAACCGATCATCTTGAAATTTTGCATACACGTTGTCATGGGTATAGAGAAGGACATAGGCTACATTTTGTCCCGAAAAAATTATTGTTCCTGAGGGATAGCAAAAAAGTTTCCACGCAGACGAAGTCGCGGGCGGCCGCTAGTTTTATAATACTTTTCACGTTTCCGCTGTAGGCGTACGGGTGAGTCGATTTTTTCTAATATTTTTCTATAATATTAATAATCTTAATGTAATATAATATAATATAATATAATATAATATAATATAATATAATATAATATAATATAATATAATATAATATAATATAATATAATATAATATAATATAATATAATATAATATAATATAATATAATATAATATAATATAATTCTTACTAATATTATAAATGCGAAAGTCCGTTTGTTTCTTTATTTGTTTGTTTGTTTGTTTGTTACGCCTTCACGTCTTAACTACTGAACCGATCATCATGAAATTTTGCATACACGTTGTCAGGGGTACAGAGAAGGACATAGGGTACCTTTCATCCCGAAAAAAAGTATTGTTCCCGAGGGAGAGCAAAAAACCTTTCCACGCAGACGAAGTCGCGGGCGGCCGCTAGTATAATATAATATAATATAAATTAAGGATAAATAGTAAAGATTGTTCAAAAGGTTAAGAAACATTGAAATAAGAAGAAAAGAATTGTAAAAAGTATAACAAGATATGTGCACCTTCATTTTCCTTAGTGTTTTAAATAAAGTAAAGAAAAGTAGAATAGAAAATAGTCAGGCGGGCAATCCCACCCGTTAAGAGTAAGAAAGAGATGAATGAAAGAAAGAAAAAGTATGAGGAATAAAAGTACGAGAGGAATAAATGCGAGAACTAGAATGAAAGAGAAAATCAATGTACAAAGGCCTGGACCCATGTCCGGGGAGCAGTATATAAAAAAAAATTTAATATAAAAAACGTGTTTTGAAAAAATATTATTTTTTCAGTAAATTATTATTTTCTGATTTTTAGTTAACGAGCTAAGACTAAAAGCAATATACCATCTCCTATCGGAGCACTCGTCAAGACGATTCAAACGAGCCCAAACTCGATGGGGTAGCGTGGTTTTGTTAAGAGTTCCTATGGCCTATTTCCGGCTCCATCATCAAACCCTGGAAACTATTTCCCAACAAAGAACTCATCAACACAATTCAAACGAGCCTAAACTCGAAGGGGTTACATGGTCTTATTACATAGTCCCAGTGCCCTTCTTCCTGCTTCATCATCAGACCCTGGAAACTATTTCCCAACAAAGAACTCGTCAAGATGATTCAAATGAGCCCAAACTCGATGGGGTTGCATGGTTTTATTATAGAGTTCCTACGGCCTTCTTCCAGCTCCATCATCAGACCCTGAACACTATTTCACAACAAAGTACTCATCAAGACGATTCAAACGAGCCCAAACTCGATGGGGTTGCATGGTTTTATTACCGAGTTCCAGTGGCCTTCTTCCGGCTCCATCATCAGATCCTCGGTCACTATTTCCCAACAAAGTACTCGTCAAGACGATTCAAACGAGCCTAAACTCGATGGGGTAGTGTGGTTTTGTTATAGAGTTACTATGGCCTTCTTCCGGCTCCATCATCAGATCCTCGGACACTATTTCTCAATAAGGTACTCGTCAAGACAATTCAAACGAGCCCAAACTCGATGGGGTTGCATGGTTTTATTATAGAGTTCCTATGGCCTTCTTCCGGCTCCATCATCAGACCCTAGACACTTTTTCCCAACAAAGTACTCATCAAGACGATTTAAACGAGCCCAAACTCGATGGGGTTTCATGGTTTTATTACCGAGTTCCATTGGCCTTCTTCCGGCTCCATCATCAGACCCTGGAAACTATTTCCCAACAAAGTACTTGTCAAGACGATTCAAACGAGTCCAAACTCGATGGGGTAGCTTGGTTTTATTATAGAGTTCCTATGGCCATCTACCGGCTCCATCATCAGATCCTCGGACACTATTTCCCAACAAAGTACTCGTCAAGACGATTCAAACGAGCCGAAACTCGATGGGGTAGCGTGGTTTTGTTATAGAGTTCCTATGGCCTTCTTCCGGCTCCATCATCAGATCCTCGGACACTATTTCCCAACAAAGTTCTCGTCAAGACGATTCAAATGAGCCCAAACTCGATGGGATTGCACGGTTTCAATATTGAGTTCCTTTGGCATGACCTTCCAGCTTCATCATCAGACCCTAAATCTTATCTCCCCTTAGAGTACTCGTCAAGACAATTCTAACAAGCCTAATCACAATGGGGTTGTATGGTTTCATCATTAAGTTCCTGTGGCCTTCCAGTTCCATCATGAGATCAGCTCAATGATACAATAATATTGCATTGCCTTCCAGTTCTGACCTATGTTCATAGTTTCAAGTTTCTAGCTCATTGGGAAGCTAGTACAAAATTTACGAGTTTGGGCTCGTTCACAAACTTTGCGGAGAAACAAACGAACGAACACACAAACACTCAAACGAGAAAGCAACCTAATAAAAACGTGTTAAAAATAGCATTGTGAATGCATAAAAATCTAAAAGTTTAAAATTAACTTCAAGATGTATGAAGAACATCATACATTTCCGATATTAAATTAAGACAAAGCTACCTTACTCCCTTTGACCGGCAAATATTTACAAAAAAAAATTTCAGGTCAGTGCTTAGGTACTCCTGTAGGTAGGGTTGCCAACCATACTTTATAATAACGTATCCTACTTTATTTTTGGTAATTATACTTTATACTTTTACATACAAATAAAGTATGCAAAAATACTTTATTTTCATCCTTTACTGTGATGCGTAAAACATACTCATAGATTTATAATTGCTGAACGAAATGTTACCTATCTTTCCGATTCACACCAACAGCGCCAACAGTGATTACGCTCGCGACCATGGGCAGCGTTAGCGTTGTCATCAGCGCGCTTACGGTTGATTCGGAACGGATTATTGGCGCTGACAGCGCTGTTGGCGTGAATCGGAAAGGCCTATTAGGAACAGTAGAAAAATGGCAATATGTGGTACTTAAAAATGCATCTGATAGCTTACTAAATATAAAAAAAAAAATTTATTACCTACTCTCCATTCCTGCCACTTCAGCTTTCACTGAAAGAGTTTTTTCTATAATTAAGCTAAAGTGGCGAAAAGAGAGAAATAGAGCATCAATAAATTTAATTAAAAACGAATTGTTTTTATTTAAATTTAAACGTTGATCAAACAAGCTTTGTAACATTTAAAGACAACAAAAAAATGTTAGCATGTGCTAAAAGCACACAAAAATACGTGTTTAAAGCAATAAAAACATAAAATTTGAAAAATACTTTTTTTTCTTCCTAATACTTTATTTTTTTCCAATCCAAACCACTTTATACGTTTTTTTTGTCAAAAAAAGTTGGCAACCCTACCTGTAGGTCACGTGACAAGTTAGAGAGAAATTGAAAAAAAAGACCAAAACACGCTCTTGGTTTTGGACTTTGACTAAGACTTCATGTTAAATCTGGTCTCCTAGGCTCCTATTCAAGCCTAGGAGCTCGGGAGCAATGTTAATTGAAGTACTTTAATAAGTTACCTGACAATCAGGATGAAACGCCATCATTAGTAGAAGATAGCAAGTCATCTTTGCTACTGTTTCTTCACTCTGTAATAAAGATACATTTTATATAATTGGGCGGTCTCTAGATGTAGTGGATTGTAGCTTAAATATAGTTTGTATATGTTTTATATTTCTACTCTATCTTGTCTATTTACTGGTTTAGTAAAAAAAACTAAATTGATTTCGATAAAAATATTGTCAGTGAACCCTATTTTAAATAAGTACCTACCTAGGTACATTGTTTTCGTCGTTATAAAAACATTATAAAATATATCTACTTAAAGTATTGCAGAATTTTTTAAAATAAAATTATAAATCCAAATATCACACTCAATTCTCAAGAAAGCGTTGTCAATGTGAGTTTCTCTCATTGCATCAGATATTAATTTAAATTAAATTATTAATGTTAATTATTTTACAAGAATGCTTTTATCCGAGTTAAGAGAAGCTCGATGGCGCAGTGGCTAAGGGTATTTGGCCTGCGATTGCGGTGGTTAAACAACTTTCGCTATGGCCGGTCATGGGATGGGTGACCAGAAATGTATTTATCACGAATTCCTCCACGCTTCGAAAGGTGCGTTAAGTCATCGGTCCCAGCTGAATTTTGCTGCAATTATGATTCACTTATCCGCGTGGGCCCATGTGGCGGATTCAATTATGGGCTATCCTCCTTCCATCCATAAGGAAGACAATGCCAACATTTTGGGACATCATAAAAGGCTGATGATGACCAGCTTTCTAAGCATAGAATAAAATGAATACTTACAGATACGAAAACAGTAAATGTTTCTTGTATTAATTTCATATTGCTGAGTTCACCTGACAGCAAAAATCTGTCTATAACACTCAGTGAATCATCTTCTTGCAACTCCAAATGTTCTAACTTCCTATCCATCCCTTTTTTCGTAAGAACGTGTTTCCTTAGCTTTAAGATTTCACTGCAAAAATCTTGGATCATACCAATATAATTTCTTTGTTGTTTATAGTAGTCAGTCATCCAATATACTGGTTCTATCTGGAGATACCATCTAGTCATCCTGCTGAAAGCTATACCCATGATCCTGAAATGGGGAAATTTATGTTTTACTTTAATGGACACTTTTAAATAACTAGTCCTCTTCTTATCGAATGAGGAATAGTGGCCACCTCTGGTGTTAGAGTTTGTCAAGCCACCTGTAAGGCCTCTAACTTGGCTTAACGACTGCTATCAGATGACAACAGCCGGGACCGATGGTTTAACGTGCCCTCCGAAGCACGGAAGCGCTCAGTTGTAATGTAATGTCACTTAACGGTCACCCATCCGGCACCAAGCCGGATCGAGCGTTGCTTAACAAACGTGATCGAGTACGATCAGTCTGTCAGGTTCCGCCATGAGCGCTTCGCGAAATAACTAGTAGCTGCCCGCGACTTTGACTGCGCAACGTTTTTCCAAGTCTAGTCAGTACTGCAATGTGCATTGTGTTATCGATGTTTTATTAGTAAACACCAAAGATTTAAATCGAAAGATGCGCCCTTGCCATACTATAGCGGCCGAAAATGTGGCATCGTTGGGAAGAGTGAGCTCACTCTTCTCGTGTCAGTCGCTTGTAGAAAGCAGTGAGCGGTGCACGTTACGTAAACATCTTTGATTTAGCTAATTAGGTTCGTTAACCTACAAAAATGCCTTCAGAAAGTGTTCTAATAACTCAAGAAACACAAACAAATCCAAGGGAATCACATTTCATGCGTAATTACATGATTTTTTTTTTTTTATATTTTCACTGTTTCTAATTAAATAAACAAATTAAAATGGAGTCCGTCACGTGTTTGTATGACAGACATTTCTTTACCGTGACAGAGAGCGAATGGTTACAATTTGCAGTATGAGTGAGCGAGATGACACTGTGTCTCTTTTTTCGTCGTTATAGCATTGGTTAACTGCCAGATAAGATTGAGCTCTTGAATAACTGACCGTTGTCCGTACTAGGGGTCAAGTTTATGTAGACGTACCTACCAGTGAAGCGGCGCGCGCCCATGTGTCGTGCGTGTGAGACGTTAGTCACACAAGACAATTATTACGTGGACACTTTTCAGACGCACAGGGCGCATCTTTCGATTGAAATCTTTGGTAAACACCTCTACTTAGTACAATAAATAAAATGACAAATGATGCTAAATGCACTTTAGACATCAAAACTAGAAAGTCAATAGCAAAACAAGCCTTCCACATGAAAGGATGTTTATTCAAGGCAAAAATCGCTAAAAAACATAAACCTAAAAACGTGGGGCGCGTTTTGTAAAATTTATCATCCATATTGTCTATAGCATGCGCCCCACGTTTTTAGGTTTAAAATGTTTTGGTTTAAAATTTCTGAAGGTATAGGGTATTAGGGTTATAAATATTTACAGAAGAATTTATTTTTTACTATTTTGTTTGTTTTAACTAGTCCGTTTTAATGATTTAGTCCAATTTTTATTGTAATAATTTAGTCCGTTTTAAAAACGTGTCTTTAAAAAGATTTTTTTTCAGTAAATTTTGGGTAATTAGATTCAGCGCGTTAAGATTTGGATTAAGATCAAAATAGTTTAGGCTTAGATTTAATGGCCTCTTGTATACTTTTTAAATGATGTTTATAAAATTTGTTCGAACTCGAAATTGACGTTTACGTAACAGTGCAAATTCATCATAAACTACATAGTTCGTTTTTATACTTCTTACATCGTGCATAAAATATAAACAAAAAACTTTGCCACTTGGCTATTTTTTGTAAATGCTAAGTTTACTCACCGGTCTACTCCGAAAATAATTTTGTGCAGGTGTGGCAAACTCATGGTTTCTTTTTTGCTTAAACCCATCAGTGCTTCTGAAATAAAATATTCACGTTGATTGCTTAAAACTACTAAAAGGAAGCCGATTTTAGATTTTTTCTAATTAAACCACGATTTGTGAAGATTTAAGTAATATACAATCATAGGAATCATATTCGCTCATTGACAAAAAGTGGGCACTTTAGTGCCGTTTCTTAGAATGAAAGGTACCTAGCTACCTAAAAGTTATTTTATAAATATTAGAGACATAAAGAGAAGTAGGTAATTAATTGTTTCCTTTTAAGACTTATTGGCAGTACTGGTTGGTAGGTCTTACATAGCATTTGAAGTAATTACTTATTTAGGGTGTCGGAGCCAATAGTGGACCACTTAAGCGGATTTCGGCTTTACTGCGGTCATTATGCACGCAGTTTTCATTTGAGCGATGCTGCCTTTGTCACCATGATTCTTAGATACATACTTATACAAATGAGGCAAACATTTATTTATATAATATTACAATAGATTTTCTGTAAGGCTAGTCCAAAGTCAAACATTTTAAAGTTTGACTTTTATCTATTGGTCATACTACCATTCACCAATAGATGACCATCTATTTTACCCAATACCTGACCAGTGACCACCTCAAATAGTCAATTAATTTGCAAATCTACCCTTCATAGTTCAAATTGTTTCGTATCATAGCATGTTAAACGAAACACTTTAATATAATTAGTATGAAATTATAATTAACTATGTTAATCTTTAGTTTTTTTTCTTACCTTAAATAAAAACAAAAAAGCCATCACAGCTGTGCCGAACGGTAAAAAAATGCAAATGAAACAGCTTGGAGTTAGTTTACTTAAAGGCGTTGCTTAAATTTGATGATTCAAGTTAAACAAAACCTTTACTGGTCATCTTTTGGATACAACTAACACCTATACAATAAACCCTAAAGCCTGACCACTCAAGTTTAATCCAAAATATGACCCAGGGGGGGTATTACAACCTGTTTAAACTTGTCAGTTTTCTGAATGGCTATCAACGTGTCTCGGTGTGCAACAAAAGTAACGCATAGATGGACATTTAGAAAACTGACAAGTTTTAAGAGGTTGTAATACCCCCCTGGTCATTCTTTGGATACGCGTCACTTATATTGAAGAGAGTTAACAGAAATAACAATATTATTACTATATTACTAGCCTAGTATCTATTCAAAACCAATGAGAAAGTTGGACTTTTTACAAAACATGTTTGCCCATTACTTGATCAATCTGGTCAGCTTAAGGAAAATTGTAATTTTGGTGCTCCAAAACGTAACCCCATAACAACCCGAGGGCTATAAAAACCACATTATGTAGTAAGCACAAATATTGTTAAACATGTCTAAAAACATAGCTCCTTATTAACTTTGATGGGTAGTAAATCCATAAAATATAAACTTAAAAATGATTCAAGATGGATCACGATTTCCAAAGTAATACAAAATTTTTAGTCTTAGTAAAAATCTTGACCACTCATGCGGTGCCATCCATTGTTACAGCAAGAGAACGTCACATTTTTCCAGAAATAAAAAGGAAATTAACGGGTATATGAGGCTTGCGAGATGTAGTGCTGCCGTTATTGGAAACCCAAAATTACCAACTTTGCATGCTATGTTTTTTAATATTGCAGAAAAACCCCGTTTTGGTCAGCTTAGGGTGACTGGTCTGCTATTAGTTCCAAGTAGTTCCAACACCCTACCTACTTGAGTTTCTCGTAGGTACCTATAATTTCCAAATTTCAAATCCTTTATGAAAAAAATTACCAACCCCTTGATATAGGCAATTCCATTTCGTAAAATGATACTTACGACAAACGGAATAACTGGCAGTTCTGACGACATCATCGTATATGTTAAATTCCTCGCCTGCTGGTCTTTTTCTTAATTCTTCAATCAGCTGGTCTACGTCTTTGTTAAAGATGTGGGTGTAGTTATTAACGGCGCGTTTTCTATAGTTCGGGTTGGCGATTTTACGGTGCTTCCTCCATGTTGAGCCTGTTTTGGAACAACCAAGAAGGTTAGAGACAAAGTAAAAAGATTAGGTAGCGTTTTTGGGTAGGACTTGTAAAATATTGACCTAGCTAGACCGTAAGGCCACGTACGCACCGACAGGTGCTTAGCGTGCGCTAAGCACCGGGATAGTTACATGGCGTGTAACGACAAGCGATAAGGCGCCAGTGCGACTGGTCTTCGCTACTCGTCTAACTACTTTTACATGATAGATAGGCAAGCGCTTGCCCGCTATCACGCCTGATAGTAAGCGATGATGCGATCTACGATGAAACGCGCTTGCCTAGAAGAGACCTATTCACTCGCGACTTGAGGTTCCCCAAATTGTATCTATCGGGAACCACAGATGATAATATTTGAAGCAAAACGCTTAGTGGGAGTCTTTGGAATATCCACTAAAAAAACGGCGGCGTTGATTCGTACGTCTGCTTGTCCGATGGAAGAATGAGGGCGTAATTAGGTTGTGAATGTGCAGTTCTACTGCACACACGCGCTAAATGTATCCGATAAAAAACTGATAAGCTTGCAACCTTTCGTCTATGCTCCAGGCTTTTGAGTTTATTACAAAAAAGATTATTGTTGCCGATGAGCTTCTTGGCTCTCCGCTTAAAGGATTTAAGCGTCTGGAGCTGATATTTGGCAGAGTCATCCGAAAATGAGAACAATACTCCATACACGATCAGGCGCGGTCGCAGCCTGAAATGCCTGCTTTATTCTCAATGAAAGAGCCAAAATTGAGTGTTGGAGTCAATGACTTGCCGAGAGAAGCTCTAGTTGTTTGGTAATCGGCATGGATACTCCTCGGAAAGTAGAAGTCAGATCAAAACTAGTGAGAAACATAGTTGCGAACTAGTGAACGTTCTTTTAGTTTCGCTATACGCTAGGTGGCTATCTAGGCGCTAAGCAAGCCACCTATCGCTGTGTACGTGGCCTAAGCAGGTTACTAAGTTGGTATTTTTTTTTATACAGTTTTGGGTTTTCAATGAAAACATATTAATGAAAAAAAAACGTGATTGTCCAAGGGTTGAACATAACAAGTACCTGAACCACTCAAAAGCCCTTCTCCAAGGAAAGGTCCGATATACTTGTACAATGGTCCTTTATTGTTCAGTTTGGAGTTTGTTAGAAGAATCTGAAATCAAATTTAAAACTTTTATTTTTTATTTTATTTATTTATTGTTCAAGACATACATAAATACAGATTATATTATACGTTACTCATTAGCAAAAACCACTAGGGTTTGTGTGCCCATTAGAGTTCGCAAGTTTTGAGCATACTGTACTTTATTTAGAACATAACATGAAAATGGAAAGGTTAACATGCTTAACTAACATTAATTGCACGAACATTAGTCCTTATTTAGATTTTATTGATTTATTTAAAATTTGATTTATTTTTAAGGTAAGTATTTTTTGTTTTTTTATTATTATTTTGGAATAGGCTAAATGACCAATGTTGGTGCAAGCACCCTGTTTCTATTATTACATTTGACTCACCCTGTTTCGTTTGTGTTTATAAGATATTTTTTTAAATGATTTTTAAAATTTGGATTATTTAAGTAAATATTGAGTACTTCGCTTGGTAGGCTATTCAAAATTTTAGGTAGTATATAATTATAATTTCTTGCACCATACAGGTTTTTATATCTACACATTTTAAAATTATCACATTGTTTTCTCAATCTTTCGTCTCGTATATAAATTTCTAAGTTCTTCACATTACTGTATTCTTCCTTTAAAATAGCTAATCTTACTTTATTTTGTACGGTCAACAGATTACCATACTTAAAAAGTTCGGAATAATCTTGACTATATTTATTTTTAACATGTTTCGGTACAATGGCTTTTAATAATCTTATTTGTAGATTATATATTTGTTCCAAATAGCTTTTAAAGGTTCTACCATAGCTACATAGTCCATAATCAATAACAGAGTCCGCTAAGGCAAGATAAAGCAATCTTAAGGTACTATATGGTAGTTTATATTTTAAGACACATATTTTACTTAGAATAGATCTAAGTTTATCGCATACAGAGTTCACATGTGGACGCCAATTAAATCTGTTATCTATTATTAAACCTAAATACTTATGTTCCCCGACCACTTCGATTTGCCGACAAGTACAAGCATGGTCCGGCTGATGTAAACAATCATGTTAGTGAGCGGTAATGACTATTTGGTGTTCGGTTTTGTTCTGTGCGGAATGTATATGCATTGCTTTTGTTTTATTGGCATTTATTACCAATCCTACGTCGTGCGCCCATTTACATAAACTGTCGAAATTTTCCTGCATTATTCGCTCAGCTTTAGTTATGTCATGGTCAGCCGTGACAATGCACGTATCGTCTGCAAATTGGTACTTAAGGGTGCATAGTAGGAAAACATGGTTTGTGCGGGCTATATTTTTTTATAGAAAACGTAAAGCTGCAGCCACAAAAAAAAACATACGACCAGCTAAGATATTATTCTAGTAGCTACAAGTATTAAATTGCGTTTAAACCTCGTAGATAATTGTAAAAAAAATACAGATTTTTTTACAATCATCTGCGAGGTTTATACGGGACGACTGAAGTAAAAAGCTGCTCATATTGTTACGGACGCGGGGTACGGGATTGGAAGGAAAACACTCGGTTGCAGAGACGATGCTTTATTACCAAAAAAAAAACATTCACAAACTCTGAATGTCGTAGTCCGCTCTTCTGTGTGTTGTAGTCTTCTCGCGAACGACGTAGCCACCCAGCGCTGTTACACGATGACATTCCCACTACTCCTCTTCCGATGTCGCAGTCCGCCCTTCTAAGTAGCGTCACGTCCGAACGACGTAGCCTCTCGGCGCTGAACCCGACAACATCCACTTCTACACTCCTCCATGCTAGCACCAACATTTGCTAGACCTCACCTCCAAACTTCTCTTCTTCTTGTTCCTTTCCCTTCTTCTTTATCCGACTACTCCTTCTATTGAACTCCCACTATTGAACTACTTACTACTTGTTCAACTACCACTGGAACTACTACATCGATTGTGCGTTTCGCCGCTGCTTATATACCCATTAGAACCTTCTAGTAACTCGAATTTCGATAGTCATTTCGTTATTCTTTTCGTTTGTCTTTTGTAACCATTTCCTGTCCTTTTTCATCTTTTCTATTATTTCCCGACGATACTAGAATGTTCTATTTCTCTATCAAATATGTAAATAAACTCTGTATAAACATGTAAACATTCTAGAAATATCGTAAAAACCATCAAAATGCTTTGGTCCGACAGAGGATCGAACCGCGGGCTCTCGTGTATAAAGCGAGACGCCACACCACTATGCCACTGCGACTTGACAGCTAGCGGCAGAATTGGTGATCGCTTGATGCTCTATGTCTCCTCTACGTAATGTGACGTCACGGCCGTCACAATATTTTTATGAAATTACCCGCTCGGAACTTTATAAAACTGCATTCAAGTTTATTAGAATTAGCAGATTATTAAAATCAGAACGCAGCTTTAAAATAATGTAATAAACTTGAATGCATTTTTATAAAGTTCCGAGCGGGTAATTTCATAAAAATATGAGCAGCTTTTTACTTCAGTCGACCCGTGACCACGGCCCCAGGAAAGGTCAATCATAACTAAATAATTCTAAAATAACATCTGAATTAATCAATATACTTACGCGCTGAAATCCGTAAAATGTGTTTTATTTCTACATGCCTAATCTTAGCTTCAATCTGTGTATGTGAATTTTCGATACATTATGTAAAGTCTGTCCATCCTTATTTGTCTTATATGGTAAACAATCTTTACCCAACTCTTTATTGAAATAATCCTTACTATCCTTACTATATAAAATATTATAAATGCGAAAGTCCGTTTGTTTGTTTATTTGTTTGTTTGTTTGTTACGCCTTCACGTTTTAACTACTGAACCGATCATCATGAAATTTTGCATACACGTTGTCAAGGGTACAGAGAAGGACATAGGCTACCTTTCATCCCGAAAAAAATATTGTTCCCGAGGGATAGCAAAAAAACTTTCCACGCAGACGAAGTCGCGGGCGGCCGCTAGTCATTTATAAAATAAAATAAATGGTTTTCCACACATAGATTACGAAATAAATTGTTAATAAATTAACAATAATTTCATAAACTTAATAACATATTTTTAAATAACGATTTAAGTTTAAAAGACGCATGACAACTGTCAAAAACTGTTTACTAAATAAGACAAGTAAGGATGAACAGACTTTACTTAGCAAGCAATAAATTTAATTAATGATGAGGGGTGCCACTTGAGAGCCAATGATAGTCAATGATAACTTTTTAATATCATTGATGATAGTCACCTTATCCGCTGTATCGTTCAAAGGGCTTATTAGCTTTACGTTCGATAAGTTTCTCAACTATGCTTGGGCAAATAGAAAGCATAGAATAAAATTTTTGAACTGCGTGCGTTGTATTTGCGTGACGTGCATAAAAATTATGTAACTGACGCCCTTAATTACTTGGAAAATATATATTTTTCCAATTAACTAATTATTATTGCTTTTATAATCATTAGTTTTCGATGTTTTGTGATGCCACCATCTTTATCGCACTTAAACACGTAGCTGACAGAGCGAAAACAGCGCTACCAGCGCGTCGGGTAACGTAATAACTTTACAATGCGCCCAGCCATATCTCGTCTCGATATATAGCCAAGTAGGTAGTTGGACAAATCGACGAATAGCTTTCTAAGGCTTCCGCGCGTATAGTTCATTAGAAATAAAACACTTTTTACGGATTACAGCGCGTATATTGGTTAATTCAGATGTTATTTTAGAATTATTTAGTTTTGATTTGTTGGTTTTTGGGTTTCCCGACGTTTTGACACCTTTCCAGGGGCCATGGTCATACAGGATCACTGAAGTAAAAAGCTCATATTTTTATGATAAAAAACACACAAACGTCGGAAAACCAAAAAACCCAACAAATCAAAACGCTGTAATTCGTAAAAAGTATTAAAACATACTTAAAGTTGGACAGATCGATGAAAGTAACCTATTTGTCATTTCATTAGATATTTTGGATATTTCCAATGAAATGACAAATAGGTTGCTTTCATCGATCTGTCCAACTTTAAGTATGACATTTATAATCATGAAAAATTGGGGTAGGTAGTTATATTATCACGAAATGTCAGCAAAATATAGATATCGGCCCAGTTCAACGATTGGCCCACGACCTAAACAATTGAATAGAAGAGTAAGGGGAAAGAAGGACCATAGTCAAGGTTTTTCAAATCGAGTCAATAACGCCATCGGCTAAAAAAATAAATTTGCCATGACTTGACTTGATATGTTTAGAAAAAGGCAAAAAAGCCATTGTCAACACTAGCAGCAAATTATTTTTCACCTCTCCAGCACGAAAAGGGTGCTTTTGGCGCGTAAAAACTCGCAGCAAAATCGACTTTTGCTGCGAGCGTGAGGCAAAGTGCTTTTTTACCAAAAACTCGCAGCAAAATCGACTTTTGCTGCGAGCGTGAGGCAAAGTGCTTTTTTAATTTCTAACACCTTTTCTCGCTGGTAGAGGTGAAAAGTTGTATGTTTAACACGAGAGCAAATTTTTTGATGTCTCGTGCCTTTAAATCACTCACTGTGCTCAGTAGTCTATATTAGAATCACTCGCTACGCTCGTGATTCAATTCTAGACTACTTCGCTAGTTCGTGATTTAAAAGTCAGCACTCGCAGCAAAAAATGACTTTGCTCTCTTGTGTAACAAATAACTATTCTACCGAACCTAGCTAAAAGATCTTTTTCAAGGGCATAGTGTGAAAAAAGGAGAGAAGTTTTTCTCACTGACTCTGATCCTCCTTTCCCTTACCCCTCCTTTGAAAGACAATGCTTGTCGCTCGTCAAAAAAAACAATTATTATGTCCCTAACAAGATTTGAACCCGGGAATGGTCATGAGGCAAAATTGCTGCCATTGGCTCAAGCAGTTGTCAAATTAATCATTTTATACCTTAACTTCATCCGGATTAGCGACTAAAATATTGAGATCAGGCCCCAGCCAGAACCTCATGACGTCTCCGTAGGTTGCCATCCAGTTTTCGAGTGTAGCGATAAATTCTATAAAAAAACATCGAAATGTCAGAAAAGACACAGACGGAATCCCGATTCGGAATCCCGAACGGATTATCGATAATGTATGAAAATTCCGTACGGAAAAATCACGCATGTGAGTGGTAGGTCAGTTAGATTTTTAATGTTGTATGTATGGGCACAACGCCTCTGGCGGTAACTAAACTAAATTAAAAGTTGTCATACAAATGTCTACTATTGACATAACATTGCATAGAAATAAGAGGTCCATAGATTTGTAATGTTGTATGTATTGGCACAGCGCCTCTGGCGGTAACTAAACTAAATTAAAAGTTGTCATACAAATGTCTAGTAATGACATAACAATGCATAGAAATAAGGGTTTTTCGAAGTGACATTTAAAAAATAAAAATAGTAACTATTTGCCTCACTAGATGGCGTTGATGAATAGACAAGTGTCAAAATTGGCTTTTAAAAATAAACGGCCTGTACTAAAGAGGAAGTAAGCGCTCGCTGGCTGACATCTGCCCAAAGAATAACATTTACACATAAACATAATATTCAAAAATGTTCTATGTCTATGGGGTTACATCTGCCTGCCTACCTGAGTACTCTTCGAAGCTTAGTAAAAAAACACATTGACACATAGGTACCTACATTTTTATCAACGTCTTCTATTGAGCCTACAGTTTCTTATCATTTTCAAAAGCCCTCATTGCATTTCAATGAATTTGGTAGTGTCATAATGTATTCTGTGGTAGTGTAGTGGTTGAAGTGAAGGTAGGTATTGTCTTGTTCACTCAAAGACCTACCTTCAGGCGAGCAAATGAACGTCAAAGCATTCCCAAGAATTGGCAAAGGCTTGGGTCCAGGGAAGTGTTCGCCAGCGTTCAACAGCACTCGGTTTTGATACCTCCAGAAGAGCCATAGTGTGGCTGTTACGCCCGCCACAAGTAGAAGAGTCACGAACATTTCTTAGTCCTTGAAAGAATAAAATATACCTTGACTAAAGCCTCAGTCGATGAAACTTAACAGGATGTAATATAGTATGAACCAAAACCTATACAAATATAAAAAAAACATTTTTTTTTAATTGGAGATTTTTGCATTTACAATGCTATTTTTAAACAATACTAAATAATATACTAGAAAAAATACGACTCGCACCAGATCAATACTCAGACGGGAATCGAACCCGCGACCTTTGGATATCCGGTCCAATGCTCTGACCGCTGAGCTACCGAGTCACTAGTGACATCGTCGAATTTTTCCTAGTATATCCTAAACTCTTACGCTGTAAGCCAGCGTTATTTCACCAATGTGAGGAATTACCTCGACATTCAATTGAAATATCTTTCCAGATATTTTAACAACTGATTAAGATGAAATAGCTATATAATTTTTAAATTGGAGATTTTTGCATTTACAATGCTATTTTTAAACAATACTAAATAATATACTAGAAAAAATACGACTCGCACCAGATCAATACTCAGACGGGAATCGAACCCGCGACCTTTGGATATCCGGTCCAATGCTCTGACCGCTGAGCTACCGAGTCACTAGTGACATCGTCGAATTTTTCCTAGTATATCCTAAACTCTTACGCTGTAAGCCAGCGTTATTTCACCAATGTGAGGAATTACCTCGACATTCAATTGAAATATCTTTCCAGATATTTTAACAACTGATTAAGATGAAATAGCTATATAATTTTTAAATTGGAGATTTTTGCATTTACAATGCTATTTTTAAACAATACTAAATAATATACTAGAAAAAATACGACTCGCACCAGATCAATACTCAGACGGGAATCGAACCCGCGACCTTTGGATATCCGGTCCAATGCTCTGACCGCTGAGCTACCGAGTCACTAGTGACATCGTCGAATTTTTCCTAGTATATCCTAAACTCTTACGCTGTAAGCCAGCGTTATTTCACCAATGTGAGGAATTACCTCGACATTCAATTGAAATATCTTTCCAGATATTTTAACAACTGATTAAGATGAAATAGCTATATAATTTTTAAATTGGAGATTTTTGCATTTACAATGCTATTTTTAAACAATACTAAATAATATACTAGAAAAAATACGACTCGCACCAGATCAATACTCAGACGGGAATCGAACCCGCGACCTTTGGATATCCGGTCCAATGCTCTGACCGCTGAGCTACCGAGTCACTAGTGACATCGTCGAATTTTTCCTAGTATATCCTAAACTCTTACGCTGTAAGCCAGCGTTATTTCACCAATGTGAGGAATTACCTCGACATTCAATTGAAATATCTTTCCAGATATTTTAACAACTGATTAAGATGAAATAGCTATATAATTTTTAAATTGGAGATTTTTGCATTTACAATGCTATTTTTAAACAATACTAAATAATATACTAGAAAAAATACGACTCGCACCAGATCAATACTCAGACGGGAATCGAACCCGCGACCTTTGGATATCCGGTCCAATGCTCTGACCGCTGAGCTACCGAGTCACTAGTGACATCGTCGAATTTTTCCTAGTATATCCTAAACTCTTACGCTGTAAGCCAGCGTTATTTCACCAATGTGAGGAATTACCTCGACATTCAATTGAAATATCTTTCCAGATATTTTAACAACTGATTAAGATGAAATAGCTATATAATTTTTAAATTGGAGATTTTTGCATTTACAATGCTATTTTTAAACAATACTAAATAATATACTAGAAAAAATACGACTCGCACCAGATCGTGCGAGGTAATTCCTCACATTGGTGAAATAACGCTGGCTTACAGCGTAAGAGTTTAGGATATACTAGGAAAAATTCGACGATGTCACTAGTGACTCGGTAGCTCAGCGGTCAGAGCATTGGACCGGATATCCAAAGGTCGCGGGTTCGATTCCCGTCTGAGTATTGATCTGGTGCGAGTCGTATTTTTTCTAGTATATTATTTAGTATTATAAAAAAAACAATTAGTATAATTTAAAAAAAAATTTCATTTATGATTCTTTATCACACGTACAGTTCTTTATCACACGTACTGTACAGTTTCGCCTACTGAGGATTTACTGTGGGGGTCACTGACATGAAAATTTTTTTTTATGGTGGGGGTCCACTGCCTTTCATTTTCTACACTACTATTTATAGTAGTTTTAGAGCCGTAACCACAGAATACATAATAGTACAAGTCCGTAACAGTTATGCAGTGTCGGTGAGAGGTGTCAATGTGTGCGTTGCTTAAGCGCACGAGTGCTAAGTAGGGAATTCGATCCCAGCCCTTATTTTTGATCCCGGGATTTCGAGATTATACTTAGAAAATTCCGAGAACCCGGGATTATTTCGGGATTGAAGATTAAAAATAAAAATGAGGAAATCTTATAAAATTCGGCTCTATAATCAACAAATAAAAATAGACAAAAATAAACGTTGTTGGGATTTGGTTAAAATCGGCGTACTTAATCAAAATTTTAACAAAATCCAACATATTTTACGTTATAATACACACCTAGCCAGTCTAATCAAAAACGCTAGTTCTTTTACATTCTCTTTGCTGTACTCTTTCATACACGCTGAAATTTGTATCAGTTGGTTCCCGCATTGGGTGGTTCCACTCACGATTACAAGCAACTTTTACTATGGGGCCAACTCTGATATCGCGAAAAAAAATCAATCGATACGCTTACGCGGCATATTTTGATTTCCAAAAACGTATTGAATTCGTAGCGAAGAAGGGACTAAATAAATACACAAAATAGACTAACAGAAGTTTAGCTTAGTACTACAGGCGCTCGAGCATCGCACACACACAAAGACAGCTCTTGCCGCTGCGTCACGTACTCGAACTGTTTTGAGAGTGGTAAGAGATTGCAGTTATACAGTGTCGGTGAGAGATGTCTGTGTGTGCGTTGCTCGAGCGCGCAAGTGCTAAGCTCAACTACTGGGCCTCGATTCCGCTAAATGTAATGTAGTCCAATTGCACGTCGTCAGCATGGCAATTGCCTAAAATGTCACTTTTGGTATTCTGCTCCTGTTATGAGAGTTGAATAGCGGCTACCCAGCCGCTATTGATACAATTCGGGATTCTATTAACCAATGGCGTTGCGATAGCACCAGCATGGCCACATAAATGTGTATTCTACTCTTATTTGACGTTTGTGCCGATAGCGTTGGCATCGTCAAATTGGCCATTGAGAAGCAATTGTGCAGCCATACCTTTTCTCTTACATTCTGCAGATAAAAGTGATATGAAACAACAATGCTGCATCACATTTTAAGATGGGAGGTATTTAGAATTGGCATACAGGGAGGAACAGCGTCGGTTCGAGTACGAGAGGCTACAACGCTGTCGAGCGCGAGCTTTACTGAGACGGAATATCGAACCTATGGTTGTTTTACCGGACACAGAGTTTATAAAAATGTTCCGCCTCAGTAAAACCGTACTCAAAGATATCGTGGAAATTATATCTCCGTTTATTCCCAACGAGCGTAGATGTGATGTTCATTTAAGGCACTTTCCTGACCGAAAGTGGCGCCGGCGCGCGCCACGGAGTTTATTTAATATTGAAAGTCTAATACACAATTTTAATAATTAAAAACTCATGGAATTTTTAGGTCCTATAGTTTAGTATTTTTAGACGGATCATTAAACTCCCTCATAGTCACTGGTAGAATCAGGTAGATAGCAAAACTGCTAAAACGGCCGTTTTTGACATATTTGCTATCTACTTCTACAAATGACTGCAAGGGAATGAAGTGATAACTTCTAAAAATACTAGACTATGAGCCCTAAAAACTCCACGAAAAGTTTTATCATAATCCTTTACTATTAACAACTTATTAAATAAAAACCTCTGAGGGCGCCACTTTCGGTCAGGGAATCGCCTTAATATTGGCGCATACCACCCATAGCTGTTTCAACAAACTGCGTCCTTCTTTGGTCCAGCTGGATCTCCTTGTTCTCTGTGACGCTCTGAGAACTCTATTAGAGCCTCTTGCTGCTCCAGCGTCCCTGTTTCCGCTGACATGTTTTCAAACTTAGTCAGGGTGTACAGTCACGAGCAATAAGAGTACACACCATCGAACTTTATCACATTAAGTTTTGCATATCCTAGGTATAACATTATCACACTGAGATATATTGATGGAATGTGACATAGTTCTAAAGTGTATACATATTATTGCTCGTGACTGTACCAAAACTTTGCCACACAAAGGGAAAATAACTTAAATATTGACAATAGGAAAATTTTACTGAAAGCAGACTTCATTTAGATTTACTAAAACTATACTATTTGTAGAGGAGCTATTTTAGTACCTATAAGGAAATAAAATCTCAATGATAAATTAATTGTTTATTTTATTTAAGTTAGTAACAAAATTTATAAAACCATTTAGCTAATAGGCACCACTCAGACTGTCTCACTTCTTGGTTACGACTCTCTGATCAAAAATATCCTAGACAACGCTTCACGAACTAAAACAGCACGCAAAAACAGCACCTCGAAATAGCTTTCCACGTTCCAGCATCCAGCGGGAGCTTATTTTGTGCATATTTACTTATTATTTTGTAAAAACTTAGATCTTATATCACTTATTTTGTACAAAATCACATCTTTTATCACTTACTTTGTACAAAATAAGATTCCAGTTTGGAAGTGAGACCACACCTAGGGTTGCCAGATGGTCGGGATTCGCCTGGATTCTCCCGGAATTTCAATTGATCTCCCGACTCCCGAAAATTCTGAAAATCTCCCGAAAAAGCAACTGTTCCGAAAGTTCTCTAGAAAACAATAATTTTCGCGTATGAAACCACAGATTACAAGGTTAGTGGATGAAACTGACTAAAAATCATGCTGCGCGGCCGTTTTTCTACAATAGACAGGCAATAGTATAAGATTAGTGGATGAAATTAACTAAAAATCGCGCTGCGCGGCCCTTTTTCTTACTTTATACAGGCATTTAAGTTACATATTTATTTTTCCCGACAACAACCGCGAAATCCCGACATTTTCAAATTTTCTCCAGATAATTTGGACTTCCGATCTGGCAACCCTAACCACACCCCAGGCACTCCATACAATCGTCGCAATTCAACTACCTATTACACAGACGCTACACAGTGACATTTTTACACATGTGCAATTGTGTGCGAGCTATTGAATGAGCACACGGATCGGCACATGGAACTCGCGCGGTGGGCGCCGGTGGGGTGAGGTAATTGACTGTGAGGCGGGGCGGAGAGTTTTCTTTCTGTATGGTAGTACTTATATCTATTCTGTGGTGAGACGCTATTTTGAGGTGACATTTTTGAGACTCTGCCGGACAAAATTATGGTATTCTTGATTAAAGTTCTGACTGTGTTCAGTCTCTGCATTGGACACCGTTGCATTTTGAGTTCCAATTTCAATTTTATCAGCAATTTCATCTTCCATTAATCGTCAGGAACATTCACTGAAACACCGTATAAATCACCATGCTTGGCCCTCAGTCTTCTTTGCCTCACATCACTTTCTCAAGTCCAAGCAAACACTGAGGGCACAACTTTCTTATCGCTTGACTGTGTATGGTAATCCTGTAAATAGAACAAGAATGTTGAAGCGACTGTATTGTATGATTGTGGTTAAGTAATTATCGGTCCGGGTGTCGCAAAGGGGGCGCACCAAAAATGCACTCTAACTTTTTTTTTACAAAATGACGAAAAACTCTGTTATCAAAAAGAAATAGATGATTCCAAAAAATTTTTGGAAAAAAAGTATAAAAAAAAGACTTAGAAAAATTTTGAGTAATTTTGTATGGAGCTGGGACTTGCAAAATTTTTCACTTTTTTCCACCTTGTGTAGCAAAGGGGGCACAAGACTCAGAAAAATTTCGGCTGATTTTGTATGGAGCTGGGACTTGTAAAATTTTTCATTTTTTTACCTAGATTTTTTTAAAAAATGCTGATATACAAAATAGGTACCTAGGTATATCCTGCGATCGTTGAGGTCAAGCATCTTTCGCAAGGGTCAGTAACGGGATGGGTGACCAAAATTTTATGATATCGGAATTTATATAGGTACATATATTTTCAACGATCACAATCGTTGAGGTTAAGCAACTTTCGCAAAGGTTAGTCATGGGATGGGTAACCAAAAAATTATATCGGAATTTGTTTATATAGGAAGCACATAGGCATGGCAAAGTAAAGACTTCTGAACGTCTCCGGCGCTGCGGGAAGTGCAGCCCCTCCGCCCTTGCGCAACAAATCGCAGGCGCTTCATGCTCGCCTACGCAGCTTCGGCTTTTTGGTCGCCTTCGGCGACCAGCCTCAGCCGCTTCGGCTCACATGGTGCCTGCGGTTTGTTGCAGCGGGCGGGGGCTGCTCTCCCTCCGCGCCTCCGGGCTTTTATATACACTCTAGGGGTAGGGCAGACCAGTACCACGTGGGGTCGGGGTTGACTAATTCGGTTCTGTCACGGCGATCGCGAAGCGCAGCGACTAGTACCTCTGGCGCTCGGCGGCCGCTGCCGCGGCACGCTGCCGCGGCACGCTGTCACAAGGTCGTATTATTAAAATTATCTATTAACTTTAAACGAATTTTTTCTAAGAATTTACAATGTTTACGAAAAAAAGGTCATGAGTAAAAGTTCTGTAGTTTTGCCTAATCTAACCGACAAAATCATAAAAAGTGCACAATATCATAAAATAAAAACCTCTCGAAATTACGACTATCTCTTTTTTACAGTGAAATCTTCAATTTTCTAAGAAACTATATTCTTTACGAAAAAAAAGTCATGAGTAAAAGTTCCTTAGTTTTGTCTAATCTAATCGACAAAATCATAAAAGTACACAATATCATAAAATGTAAACCTCTCGAAATTACGACTATCTCTTTTTTACAGTGAAATCTTCAAGTTTTTAAGAAACTATAATGTTTACGAAAAAAAAGTCATGAGTAAAAGTTCCTTAATTTTGTCTTATCTAATCGACAAAATCATAAAAAGTACACAATATCATAAAATATAAACCTCTCCAAATTAAGACTATCTCTTTTTTACAGTTAAATCTTCAAGTTTCTAAGAAACTATAATGTTTACGAAAAAAAAGTCATGAGTAAAAGTTCTTAAGGTTTGTTCTATCTAACCGAATCAATAATAAAACGTACAGAATATCATAAAACGAAAACATCTCAAAATTATTCTAAGTGTTTTTTCCTGCACCCCCTTTGCTACACCCTAACCTAATTATCACATTTTTTAGGATTTCACAGAAAGAAAAGGGGCACTTGAACGCATTACAAAAGCACAGCACTTAGATTGACAAAAGCAATCTAATATCTTTGAACAAAAGGTGTCTACAAAATTCCATTATCCAATCATAAAAATATTAAGATTATGTGAAACAAACCTATTAAAATTGATTCCGTCGTGGAATCTCTTGGTTTGAAGCAAACACTTCTATGTTGTTTGAAGTTATCAAAACCAAAATTAGCCCTGAAGATTGCCATGCAATTTTCGTGAGGTTATTGCATCCATAGCTTCTTGACATTGTCTTTGTTCACGGTTCACCTTTTGGGATACAATAATTTTCTATATTTTTACAGCCCAAGACGTACTTCTATACTTTTTTAGCAGATTGATTAACAGAATTGAAAAATGCAAATAATTATTCCCAAAACTGCCCAAGAGATTTTTTACAAAGAGTAGAATAGAATTAGAAACATCGTTTTGAAAGGCCACTAGCGCCACTGGAAATCGATGCGGAACTACTCACATGAAATTAAAATCAATGAAAACGTGTTTTTTTTCTTATTATATGTATTTATATGTCTTTTTTGAAATATTCTTTGTATAAACAAAAATATTAATAAAAAAGAATAAATCGAAACAAAATACACCAAAAACCATTTATCTTACCTTTTTTAAAATATTGACTTGATTGACGAATAATAAAAATCAATGTATTGGCGGCGCTAGTAGTGAGTAGTAGGACGCCTTAAGTTACTAGCTATGAAGGCGATTTTTATTGTATTTGACCTATTGTACCTTTCACCAACTTAAATCTATTTTGTGCTTTTACTTCTTTCTTACTTTATTTTGAGATATTTATTTTATAAGTCCGACTGCAAAAGACATCTTTTGGCAAACTTGAAGACTTTGTTGTGGAAGTTAGAGTGGTGGATTAAACACGTAGGTATATAGCAAGAGCAGCAAATGCTACGGGCCCCGCGCACCAATGCTTCTGATGGTAAAACAGTACCAATTTAGATGCATTTCTAAAAGTGAGCGCTGGTAACATCACTGAATATATTTTACACTTACACTGAGCGCAAGTTGGCAACACTGCAAACGGGGGAATTTCCTGATATTGTCATCTAGCTAGTCACAAGGGTTACCATCTGACAGGCATTTTCCGCATTTGACAGTCATTTTTGGTTTAGACAGGCGTGCGGCCGGCGCTAAGCTGAGAAAGGCATTTTTGCATTTCGTGGGTCTCGCTGAAAGCCTACATACATGCCTCCAACTCCAATCACGCAAGCCCCCCGGCCTGCCCGCCCACCCGGATAAAACACACACATTACTTAAATTAATAGTGAGATAGTAAACCAAACTGACTAAAAATCACGCTGCCCGGCTGTTTTTTTACGACTACTCTCTAGTAATATAGTAATAATGATATAGTAATATCCTTTCACTGAAGGAGAAATTAAAACTGTAGATAGTGTATGAAATTGACTAAAAACTGAGCTGTGCGGCCAATTTTTTTTATAAAGAAATAGGCAAATAACAGCATTATTGAATGAAATTGACAAAAACTGCGAAGCGCGGATGTTTTTTTTACTATAGACAGGCAAAATTACAAGAGTAGTAGATGGAACTGACTGAAAATCGCACTGCACCGCTGATTTTTTTTACTAAAGCTAGGCAAAATTACAAGATTATTGGATGACGCTGACTAAAAATCGCGCTGCGCGGCCTTTTTTTACAAGAGACGGGCATTTTGCTGAAAAATCTGGCATTTTGAGCATCCTAGACAGGCATCCTCCCTTACGAAGATGGTCTAGTCGTAATACCACCATAAACTTGATAACTTTTATTGATATTGATAATTGATATTAACAAAAAATTGCTTCCAACATCCAAAAATTGATAGAAACACATAGAAAACAACAAAATGACAGATCTACATCTACACTAGCGCCATATTAGTGGTAGTGCGCCGACTGGTGGAGGATTTGTGAATCAGCAAAATTATCCTGCCATTACTTATGAACGGAATTCCGAAACGGAAATCCGTCCGTGTGTTGCCACTTTAATACAATCTACTCTGTGTAGTTATTGTTTTCTTTATGGTCTAAAGCCAAGCTGATGCGATGCTGACGACATGCCAGCGATATGCTTGACGACGTTCTTCTCAAAATAGGAGAATACCGTTTTTAGATCAATGGCGTTAGCAAATCAATGGCGTGTCTGCGACATAGCAATTTGTTGTAAAATAGCGGAATTGAGGCCCTGTACTCTCTCTATATTGTGATAAATACGTCTTCCGTTCCGGCACGGAAGCCGCGTTGCTCTAAATAATAAGCATTATTAGAGCAATGCAGATTATGATTATAATATAACATAAGTTGAGATTATTATTTAATCAACTATCCTCAGAATAATAACACCTAGAAGTCGAGTCCTTGTATGTAAACTGAGGCAACTAAAACCGAGTCAAAATGGCTCAGTTTTCTCAGATGAAATCCTTTATACGTTACCTAATCGTAACTAAAATCCAATAAAATAGTATCTTATCCCCTATAAGCAGAGAAATTGAAACTCTTTTGTTCTTATAGGTACGATTAGGTAACTTAATCAATAGTTTTCTTTATCCTTCATAATATTATGAAGATTAGGTATTCATCATATCATCATAATATCATCATATTCAGCCCACATCAACCCACTGCTGGGTATAGGCCTTTTCTCTATAGCACCATTCCTCACGGTCCTGTGCCAGCCTCATCCAGTGAGATCCCGTCAACTTGACGATATTGTCTGACCATCGGTATTAGCTCATTTTTATTTGGCTCACTTTTGACAGTGCGTTTTGTAGAGAACTATTATTCTACATTGTTCCTACTAACGTACGTTGTTTTGTTATCTACAACTTTTCTGTGATCAACTGGAAAATATAAAGAATGAAATCGGTGAAAATTAAAAATGATCTTAATTTTAAATGGGATAGTATTGTATCCTATAGCCCATATATATCCTATATCCCAAATAGACTACTTCTTCTTCTTCTTATTTTAGTTTAGCAATCTACTCTCCTCTTTAGAGTAATTTTTGCTACTGTCAAGTGTTGAATAGTTCGGTGGTAGATAGTTTCAGTTTACATTAGAATGCGGGTGCATCGCATTTCAATGCTGCTTGGAGCATTTGGCACCAAATATATCAAGACAGTTTACTCGATAGTTCTGCCGAGGTAGCCACCACTACGACAAAAGTCTCAGCTTCACACAACCAAGATCGCGCCTATTTCCATTATCCCACGTATTGTTTAGGTGCGTAGACACTTGTACCACAAAACTTCACCAATTTTAAGAAACAATATCCACTATGAATCAATTTGCGAATAATTAAAATAGTCATCGAATCGAACTCGACAAAATAGCGCCAAAAACTCTTTCTTTCTTTTGCGCAGCGAACTTTTGCGGGAACCAAGCCATCATCACAGAAGATAATAATTAGTACTAACGACCATCATCACCATATTGGCCAATAAGTTACTTTTTTCATCCAAAAAGTATTTACGTATGTTCAACTAAAATTACTCTAAAACTTCCAAACGACAACGAAAATAATACAACGTTAGTTCTTCTTTGTTTTTTTTCTCGTTGGTTGCAAGTTATAGAGTTTTTTTACAATTTATAACTTTACAAGTCTAATCTGTTCTCCAGCTCCTATTTTAACAAAAATATTAAAGGTTAAATACGTATCATGTAAACAAAAAATTCTATAGTGAATAATTATTGTTCCCCCTGATCATGAACTTTGTTTCGTGGGAGGTTTCATTCTCACTAGTTCCAGTGGATATAGTTCCATGGAACTACTGATACTGACTATTGTCACTAGTTTCATTGGCAATGGAACTAGTGAGAATGAATATATGGAACTACAGAATAAAAAGTATCAGTAGTAGTGGATATAGTTCCATGGAACTAGTGAGAATGATTGCGTGGGAGATCTTCTGATGGGCTCCTTTTGATCTAATTTGGCCTGTGCCTTTGGAACGGTCTCCAAAGGCACAGGCTAAATTAGATCAAAAGGCGAAAACAAAAAAACTAACACAAGCACTTAAAATATCATTGTATTTTCATACCTGTTTATGCGATGTGTTCTTCAAACAAACTGTCAACACGCACTTCTAACTCATATAAATACAAAGTTTTTTATATAAATACGATGTTTTCCCTTAAAGTTGAAAATTACAACGGTATCTTCAAAAACTGACTATGGTTATTTTTGAGCTTGTTGCTCTGAGAGAGGTAAAAAAATATATATTACAGATAAGATATTATAACCTTCTTAGGAATTTAAAAAAAGCTAACTACTACAGTCATTTCGTTTGTCACTCAAAACAACCTTTTGCGATATGAAGTTGTACTTAAACTGAGCTTGTGTTTCCTTAACAATTTGACGAAGGTTTGCCTCGGCTATGCGAGGTGACTTTTTATCTATTATAATAATTTGTATGTCGCTTCCTGAATAAGGCGAGGCCGCAGTTCATAATCTGACGATATGATCGATGCTTGAGCTTTCAGTGTGAAGAAATGACGATGACTTCACAAAAAATACTGTAAGCTACTCTGTACAAAAGACTAATCACATATCACTATAAAAATAAAGTTCCAAAATGAGGATGATTAAAAAAAACACGCATAAATGAGAACAATAATACTTAATTTATTTATAATCATAAACATATTGTCCATTTTCCGGAACAAATCTATCTACAAAACAAAATTATTTTTACTCAATCAAAAAAAAAATCTTAACTTTTTTGATCATAGTACGAATATTTATTGAGAAGAAAAAACTTGATAACTAAATGTATATGTCGCAGGCAAATCGTATGATTCCGCGTTTTACAAACAGCGTCGTTCGTTTACAAACACTCGCTGTTCTGCAAAATGCCGAAGGCAAATTGTAAATTGCCTTGTTATAATATAAAATGCCATAACCTTTGATAGAAAATTCAATAACCATTTACAAAATGACGCGGCAAATTGAAGAATTTAGTTCTTTTTCTTACTACGCGCAGCGCTGTTAGTCAGACCAATAAAAATGGCGTCTAGTAGTAGTTTTGTGACACAGAAAAATATTGAAAGCAATGCAAATTCTACGAGTTCAAATGACATTTTACAAAAAAAAGC
The DNA here is from genome assembly GCA_943789525.1 of Agriphila geniculea. Lineage (NCBI taxonomy): Eukaryota > Metazoa > Arthropoda > Insecta > Lepidoptera > Crambidae > Agriphila > Agriphila geniculea. The sequence goes on along the minus strand of OX038889.1, from coordinate 7,848,173 downwards.
ACTGTTTTAAAGACATTTATTAAAGTGAATTAAGAAAATTTTACGATTCACAAGTACGAGCAGTAAAAAAACCCTGGACAAATGATAAGATTTTTAAGGTACATAAAAAACGCTAAGGTGTCTATGGAATCTGTTACTCGGAGGACTCCAAAGGAATATTATTGGTACAAATGGTATGATGTGTGATGAGTATTGGAGATATGGTCTATCTTATTTTGAAAAAAGACAGCCCTGAGACCTGAGAGTCCAGCAGTCCATGTAATACCTTTAGAAGAATATTATGATATTATGTTGTTAGATATTCATAAAAACTGTGGACATGGTGGTCGAGACAAAATTCAGTACAAACTTAAAGACCGATTTATTATTGTAAGAAAAGCAATAGACTTATTCGTGTCATTATGTCCTATCTGCGAATTAAATAGAAAGGGATACCAAAGAAAGGCATTTTAACTAAACTAATTATATCTCGAGATTTTAATGAGCGAGTGTGAGCTAAGTTTTATGATTGTCACCCTACTAAAACAATCAATTAAAATTTTAACAATTGATCGAGTCGTCAATTTGCCTTCGGCATTTTGCAAGACAGCCAACGTTTGTAAACGGACGACGCCGTTTGTAAAACGCGGAATCATACAATTTGCCTGCGACATATATATTGTATATTTAGATAGGTACCTTTCGTTATTTTACCACAAATAAATAAAAAAAGTGTTTAAAAAGATTTTAATAACACTGAAATCTTTATTAATTTGTGCGTTCTAAATAATACAATCTGACTAAATTATATTGTTTTAGCATGCAAGTTTTTGTAGCTTGATTACAAATTATCAGGGTTTATTTATACATATTATATTGATGTGATTATTTTTAAGATTCCAACTTTACATAGCACAAGAAGAAGAAGGTAACATTACGTTCTTTACTTAGATGAGTGATTTTTATTGAATAGGGAACATGCATGCATAAGTCACCGATTTTGATAAATTTGAGCTTGATCGCTGCGGACACTTATAAAAACATGATGGAACAGAAAAATAAAAAATAAAATGTATTACTTTAGTTTTATCACACAAGGGAAAATAACGATTTTTTTTTTCGTTTTCGGATATAATGCACTTAACAGTCGGATAGAACATCAAATAAGAAATAATATTTTGTATGACACATATGTACTTAAACGCAATATTTAGGGAGATATTTGAAAATTCTTGGCTAACTCCATACTAATGCACTGAAACGTGACATGAGTGACGTCACAAATGTTGACCTTTTTGTATAGAGCGTTTTCGGCGGGTGCTGCTGCGTGCCAACTTCAAGTAACTATATCACGAGAAAAAAACACAAAAGTTTTAATATTACAGTTGATTTTCTCACGCATTATACTTTTAATTTTGATACAAAAAAAAATTGATGCATGTTCCCTATTATTATTATTATTATTATTCGTTTACCATGAAATAAGCCTAAAATCGACTTGGGTAACCATTTAGTGTACCCATTTTCTACTAATTTAATCTAATCTGGGTCTTTCGTCGATTCATACCATGAGTGTTTCATCCCACGGTATGAATCGCACAGGGGCGCTTTTTGAATTCGCTGTTTCATAGCAAGCAAAGCAACCTTTTGAATGTAGGTATTTACTTTGAATTTTTTGGTAACATTGATTTTATTTTCATACCATGGTATGAAACAACGAATTCAAAAAGCGTCCTTGTGCGATTCATACCGTGGGATGAACCAGCCCTGGTATGAATCGACGAAAGACCCACTAATTTAAATTGCTTAGTCATTATTCGTGTTCGTTCTACGTTTCATCATGACGTGGTACCCGTCGACAGAAACTACCGATATGCTGATGACCACGCGCAGATCCTTGTAGGAGTTGAGAGAGGTCAGCTCGAATTCACGAATCACCCTTGTGCATATCGTTTTCACGAGTTTGGTGCCGAAATACCGCCCTGAAAGCAAAGGTATATCCAATTTGAAAAAATTGGAAAAGGTTTATTAAAAAAAAAAAATACATTGAGAAACATTATTTGAAGGTCCACAGGTCAAAGGGCTAGTTTCCAATCCGTATTTAAGGTCCTTCTTAAATAGTGCACATAATTTTAAGGGGTCAATGTACTCATGCATACAAACAACTTTTATTATGGTACCAACATTGAAATCGCGAAAAAAAATCAGCTGTTCCATAGAAAATTTAAAATCGTATAGATCAAAATGTATGGAACAGCTGATTTTTTTTCGCGATTTCATTGTTGGTCCCATAGTAAAAGTTGTTTGTATGCATGAGTACATTGACGCCTTAAAATTTTGTGCACTATAAATATTTGTTATAACTACAACCAGCGAACTGTGGACGATTATCGTGGCCAAGTGACTGCGTTACGCAATTGCGTAGGGTGAATATACCTATTACCAGCCCCCCTAAGATTTTTCAACTTTATATCTCTGTTACTGCCACAATTACGGTCTTAAAAAAATAAATTAATTTAAAAAATATTAAAAACACGACAAAACCAAAATCGAACTAAAAAGTTAAACAACAAGTGTCATTGCAGTCGGGGGACCTTATTATGGAACAATTTGTGATCAAAGAGGTCCGCCAACTGCAATGACACTTGTTGTTTAACTTTTTAGTTCGTTTTTGGCAGGGCAGTCGTGTTTTTAATATTTTTTTTAATTTATTTATTTTTATTTCACACATTTTTGACATATTATATAGTTTTAGAATGTCTGATAATAGAAAGTTATGGAAAATCACCCAGTCAAACTATTCTATTGTCAATAATTTTAATAAAACTAATGCGAGTATTAAAAGAAACTGAAACGTTAACGATTTAGTTTTGGTTTTATCGTTTTAATTTAGCGCGATTGGGCCCCTGACAGGTGCTATCGGAATTAAGATATAATGTATCTGTGAAACAGGCTCTAAATCTCAAGTAATTAAAGAGAAAGGTAGGGTTTTTATGGTGTTGTTTTGAGTATAAAATAAGTACCTACTTACTTATTTTATTCTCAAACCGTGTGATGTGACCGGGGGGGCTAATTGTCTAATATTAAAAATCTATCGCTATCGCTTTCGTTTGACAGATGGAAGTGACACATTGCTGCATTTCTTTGGTAAGTTTTTATTTGTGCCAAAAAGAAACTTCAATGGATTACATCCTGAAAGCGATTGCGATAGATTTTGAAGTTAGACAATAGAAAGGCAGGTACTTACATGTGGCGGTCACATAATTAAAGACACTAGTCGATTTTCATACAAACGAGGTAACTTTGAAGCTTTAGTTCACCGCCAAGGATTAACCTAGCTGTGATCTGATGATGGCCATCCAGGCACTGAATGGAGCAGATTCAGATCGCTATACACACCCAACTGACCTGATTAGCATTCTGAGAGATATAAGGATCAGAGTTTTCATTTCCATACAATTTTATGCCAATTTCGCGTATTTTATAATCATAGCCTTATATCTCTTAGAATGCTGATCAAATCAGTTGGGTAAGTATAGCGATCCGAATCTCCTTTATTCACCCCTTGAATGGCCATCAACAGATCACAGCTAGGTCAATCCCTGGCGGAGAACCAAGGTTTCAAAGTGACCTTGTTTGTATACCTACTTATAACGTGACCGCCACTGTATGTCAGTAAGAATATATTATGATGTTACAGATCTTTTTACCCAAACAATCCATTGGTCCTAAGCTGAAGGGGATGTAGGCGTCGGGGCGCCGTCGCTCCATGTTCTCAGGGTTGAACCGCTCAGGGTCGAAGGCATCTGGGTTCTCCCAAAAGCGAGGGTCTCGCTGGAGGTGGTAGATTGGGATCACCAACGAGCAGCCGGCTGGGAGGTACCCTGATCCTAATTAATATGGAATAGTATTAAACAGGGTGTTTGGTAATTCCGAATATGGTATACAGGGTGTCCCAAAACTTTGTCACACGGAGGGAAAGTACCTTTATCTGAAGATATTCTTCTTGTCAGTTAAAAAAGTCTTGAACGGGTGGTAGGAAAATATAGACGATTCAAAAGTACTTAATAATTAAGTTTATTTGAATAAAGCTAATTTTGACTTGACTTTTGACTTGACTTGATAGGAAGTTTTGCCAAAAGAAGACTTCATTTTGTTTTTAAAATAATTGGAACTGCATTCAAAGATTTTTAAAAAATCGCGTGCCTTAACCAGATATCGAACCTACCAAAAATGTTTTTTTTTACGATACCAATCGAAAAGGTTACTCAAAGGAATTAGTTTTTGTTAAGTGACACATCACACATCTTAAACTAAAGGAAGAACGTGAAAGGACATCAGGCAGAGTCCCATAGAAAAAAACCAAAGAATGTATAACGTTTCTGTTTTTTTCAAAATGTAGGCATGTAATTAGTAAGTCATTGAAAATATTCAGATTTTTACGAAGATATATGTTCTAAGAGTTATTTACGTTTGAAAGATTTTTTTTTTTGGTAACCCCGACACTAAATAGCAACACTAGTTTCACGACAATACGTTTCGTTAGCAGCATTAGTGATACAGATTAGCACCACAATGTACGAGTTGGAACCAGGGGGCTAATTGTCTAATTCAAAAAATCTATCGCAATCGCTTTCGTTTGACAAATGGATGTGTCACATTGCTGCATTTCTTTGGTTAGTTTTTATTTGTGCCAAAAAAAGCTTCAATGTGTTACATCCTGAAAGCGATTGCGATAGATTTTCAAATTAGACAATAGAAAGGCTGATCAAACAGAAAATCTGTGCATATGTCGCACGTAACAAAACGCTTTTGACAGTTGAGTTGACTGACATCCGGCAGACTTTTTTTAAATGCGCAATCACTTGTGCCACAGATCAAATATACTCAGGGGAGACTTGTGAAATCGCTAACAAAAATGTCCGTTTCATTGATATGCTTTTTTTACCGACTTCAAAAGGAGGGAGGTACTCAATTCGACCCGTCTTTTTTTTTCTTTTTTTTTTTGGTTTTTTGTATGTACACCGATTACTCGAAGACGGCTGGACCGATTGAAATGATTCAAACGTTATTACATTAGGTAAACTCCCAAGTTGGTCCCATTTTTTAAAATTTTGAAATCGGTTCAGTACTTTTCAAGTAATCTTGAAAAAAGCGCGAAAATAGTATGATTTTGTGTGAACTACCTCGATGATCAGTCGTATAACTTCTTTGTTTATGAACTGAATAAGATAATTATTTTTTTGTTGGAAAAGGGATATCTTAAGTGTAGTTCTTTAACCGACTTAAAAAAGGAGGTTCTCAGTTTGACCCGCATGTATGTATGTTTCTCCGCGATTAACTCACGTTTGGCTGAGCCGATTTTAATTTCTACCTAAATAATATACCTACACTACCTAATACAAAAGGTACCTACACTAAAAATAAAAAAATAAAAAATTGTTTAAAAAAACAAAAAACCGACTTAAAAAAACCTACCTCTAAAAAGCAAGAAATAATATTCGTAATAATAAAACACGTCTATTGAAGTCGGGTGGGGCTTTTAGAATAAAAAAAGGGATTTGTACTCCAGCCCCACCCGACTTCACTAGACGTGTTTTATTATTACGAATATTATTTCTTGCTTTTTAGAGGTAGGTTTTTTGAAGTCGGTTTTGTTTTTTTCAATAATTAATTTAAGCTAAATGAAGGAGTTCAAAAATAATGTTGCTACTGTTTTATGATTCTTGTAACATAAAGTGTTTATAGATAACAGAATTATGTTTATACACTTTTGGTCTCATGTGCCTGATGTCCTTTAACATTTAAATTTTAATTATTACGGATTATATCAATTTGAATCGAATCGTATGCTATTAATAAAAATTTTGAATGCAGTTCCGTTTCTTTTTAACCGACTTCAAAAAAAGGAGGAGGTTTTCAATTCGATTGTATGTTTTTTTTATCGTTGTTCGCGCATATCTTCGTTATTTATAGATAGATTTTGATTATTGAGATTGAGATCTGAGATATGGTCTGTTTGTTACGTTCTGGAAACTTGGACCAAGAAGGCACAACGGAACTCCTTTGGAAATTGAGTTATGGGCATTTTGAAAACATATAAAGTTAAATAATATTATACACTTACATATTACCACAAAAAAGTTGAAAATAAAAAAGCTTTTTAAAAAAAGAAAAACCGCCTTCAAAAACCTAAAAATAAAAACAAAAATAGCTTCAAAATTAAAAAGCACTAAAAAGCAATAAATAATATTCAAACCACCAATACGCATATCAATTTTAATAAAAAAACGTCTTTTGAAGTCGGGTGTAACGGAAGTCGGATAAAAGGCATGTAACGTTTTAGTATGGAGAAGCTTTAAGTATAATGAAAAATTTAATACCATAATAAAATTCAAAACAGCGGTCAGAGCATTGGACCGGATATCCAAAGGTCGCGGGTTCGATTCCCGTCTGAGTATTGATCTGGTGCGAGTCGTATTTTTTCTAGTATATTATTTAGTATTGTTTAAAAATAGCATTGTAAATGCAAAAATCTCAAATTTAAAAATTATAAAGCTATTTCATCTTAATCAATTGTTAAAATATCTGGAAAGATATTTCAATTGAATGTCGAGGTAATTCCTCACATTGGTGAAATAACGCTGGCTTACAGCGTAAGAGTTTAGGATATACTAGGAAAAATTCGACGATGTCACTAGTGACTCGGTAGCTCAGCGGTCAGAGCATTGGACCGGATATCCAAAGGTCGCGGGTTCGATTCCCGTCTGAGTATTGATCTGGTGCGAGTCGTATTTTTTCTAGTATATTATTTAGTATTGTTTAAAAATAGCATTGTAAATGCAAAAATCTCAAATTTAAAAATTATATAGCTATTTCATCTTAATCAATTGTTAAAATATCTGGAAAGATATTTCAATTGAATGTCGAGGTAATTCCTCACATTGGTGAAATAACGCTGGCTTACAGCGTAAGAGTTTAGGATATACTAGGAAAAATTCGACGATGTCACTAGTGACTCGGTAGCTCAGCGGTCAGAGCATTGGACCGGATATCCAAAGGTCGCGGGTTCGATTCCCGTCTGAGTATTGATCTGGTGCGAGTCGTATTTTTTCTAGTATATTATTTAGTATTGTTTAAAAATAGCATTGTAAATGCAAAAATCTCAAATTTAAAAAAAAACATAATAAAATTGTCAATATCATAGTAAAATTACTAGGCTCTAAAAATAATAATCTTCGTAATCTCTGAAAGTATCAAGGAAATTGTAAGTACTTCGCACCAAATGGCGGGTACCTATGCCAAAAAGGTTACATGGTCTTTAAGAAAAAAATATACAGTAACAAGGCCGCAACTTTTTTTTTCATTATCCCATATACATTATTTTCAACTTAGTAAATTTTTTCGTTGCCGAAAACGTAACTTTGTGCACAGAATAAACTAATAGTACGCTTTGTTGCCGACTACCTAATCAAAGGCTTACGCCCATCTACGGCCCAACTTTAAAATACCGTGTACAAACTTTCGATAAAATTTAAAAATCATTATTTAATTTAATATTAATAATACAATTGGAATTTTTATGTAATAAAGTCGCCATCACCAAAACCATTTTAATAACAATTCAAAGATTTTTATCCGAGTGACGTTGCTCTAGGTACGGAAAATCTCGTGAACAATCGATTCGATATAAAAATCGATAGCAACAAAATATATTATTAATTACTAACATTATTTGTAACGGTAATTCTTGTTTGACTGAGTATAACTTCAAAAAATATAGTTTTTATTAAAACCAGTAATATGATAAAATATTTTTTAGATTACAACAGTATTAAACAAGACTAAAATCGATTTAGTAATCGATTCCAATAGAAAAGGCTGGTCTACTGTCAGTTTGACATTATAGTGACAGTACGACGATGGCGACGTCACAACGTTTTATTGTCGTTTGTTTGTATTTTGTTGTTTTATTTTGTATTGGAAGTGTTTGTGTGCAGTGAGGTGAGTGTGTGTTTTCTGTGCTTTCTTTACTTTTTGACCCATTTTACGCTACTGGACTCCGAGTCTCCGACCCTATTCCGAACTTTGGAGTCAGGCCCCGCTATTTTATATGACGATAATCTGGAATTAAAACTGCCTACTTGACTCTCGCATGCATTGGATTCTGGAAGCAGCTCTGGTTAGTTTATTCAGAGTTCATTTCATTACACATTTCATTTAGTTAAATTGACTTTGAGTGACTAAAACGATTAAACAAATGCCTCTGATATTAAAATTGTTGAAATAAATTGTGCCCATACTGAAGAAAAAAAAGTCGTTATATCTAAAAAAGGCGACTTATTTTCTTAACCAACATTCAGTTTATTGAGTTTTTGACATGCCATGTTTTCATTTAATGCACAATTCGTCTGTGTACACCGCAGTGTACCGTGGGCCGAAACTTCTATAGACCCATGGGCATGGACCTTTAGTTCTATTTTTTTATTATTTTCCACACTAGGGTGGAAAGCAGTGTTTTCCACCCACTGTTTGGTTTATTTTCCACCTGTCGCTTAGTATAAGATTACATAAGTCACTTTCTGTGAATGAAAAACGAAATTAATATTTAATTGGTTTACTGATAGCGATATCCTCTGTCACCGTCCTCTGGAGGATTGCTCCGATGGGGAACAGCCGCAACACCTCCTTGAACGCCATCTCCAGGTACGGCATCCGCTTCAGATCGTCATCTGTGACGTCACGGTCCGCATCCCCCATCACGCCCCTCACTTCGTTGTATAGTTTCTCCTTTGAAAAAACAATTTGCGATGTTACTTAAAGCACATAAAGGGAAAATCTATATGTAGGCGAGTGACTTGCAGGTATATCGCCGGTTTTCATAGTGTCACTGGCTATGGCTAGATTAAACTGGAAAACGAACTTTTCTATATCGGATGCTCGATAACAATATTTAGCCACAGAATAGATATAAGTACTACCGTACAGAAAGGTCACTCTCCGCCCCAGAATCAATTACTTCACCCCACCCCGCGAGTTCGTGTGCCGAACCGTGTCCTCGTTTAGCCATGTTTGTCAATGTCAACTTATTTTGAAATTCAAAGCAATGCGTCGTAACTTTTTAGTCGTGTTTGTCAACTGTCAACTTATTTTGATATTCAAAGCAATGCGTCTTTATTTACCCAAAAGTTCGAATTATGAATTAAACGCTGCTTATACAGCACAAGCTGCACGGAAGCCCTAGACTTACACACACAGTTGGGTACAAAAACGTCATCTGACGTCATCTGTTTATAATGACGCGGTTGTATGAGTGGGTGTGATTTAGCGATAACTTCCACAAAAACATTGTCTCAGGTCTGGATATTTGTGGTCGTCGTTGTTTCTGACTTCCTAAACATAAAGTCTGTCCATCCTTACAGTTTTTGACAGTTGTCATACGTCTTTTATACTTAAATCGTTATTTAAAAATATGTTAGTAGCTTTATGAAATTGTTATTAATTTATTAACAATTTATTTCGTTTAATCTATGAGTGGAAAACCATTTGTTGTATTTTATATATTATTATTTCAATAAAGAGTTGGGTGAAGATTGTTTACCATATAAGACAAGTTAGGATGGACAGACTTTAAGCGCTTTAGGCACCTGATCCACCGTCGCCGAGGAACCAACGCTAGTCGTCTATTTTTTTGTTCAAGAACTGACACAGGAGAGAGAGCTTTTGCCTAGATCTAGATCTAAGATCTAGGCTCTCTTTCCTCTCTTTGTTGCAACGAAAAGATTAATAAAGAACCTTGCACCAATTTGGATCTAGACGAATTGCATAGACTTATTATATTACTAGCGTAAGGACCCGGTCAAAGTCACTATGAAATGACGCCAGTTGGTTGGCCCTAAAAATACAGTTTTAGGGCCAACGCATTTCAGTCATACGCGGGAGACTATGGCAGACAGATGGTGATTGACGTGACGTAAAAATGCCGAATTGTGCATTTGAAGATTGCAAAAAACATGATGCAAAGGTTAAAAAGTTTCATGGAATATCGTATCATCGGTTAGTAGCTTTACATTATTTTTATTACGTGTCTAACAATTTTAATAAAGTATAAAAGATTTTACTATTACTAGTTATTGTTCGAGGCACTAGAGATGGGTCATCATGACTCAAATGAACTAATTCACTTGAGTCCATATTAAGATCTTTAGCTCATTTAGTTCCATAGCTAACTCCAAGAACGAGAGTAAACGGTAAGGATAGATTACGAACACTACGTACAGAAATGTCTCCTATGAAACATATTCGCTGCAAAAATATTTTTATAAAGTATCTACACTACATTACATTTCAATTCAAATAATTACAGATTGCCTTATGATCTAGTGTGTAAAGAAGTATGGAGTCGCATTACTCCAAAATAACGAAAACAGCCCTATTTCAAGCCTCCTAAAAACGCAAGAATATGCTCTGCTAATTTTTATGACACAGATGTCAAAAGCTGGACTACGAAAGCTGAAAGCAATGGCAATACCGCGAAATCAGATTGAAATATTTACTGCATTCACGCGTATAACAAAATAACTAAACTCAGAAAACGAAACTCCTGCCTCCCATAATTATGTAGTACTAGCAGCCGCCCGCGAATCCGTCTGCGTGGAAAGTTTTTTTGCTTTCCCTCGGGAAAAATACTTTTTTTGGAAGACCGTCTTTCTCTATACCCCTGACAATGTGTATGTAAAATTTGATGATGATCGGTTCAGTAGTTAAGGCGTGGAGGCGAACAACAAACAAACAGACTTTCACATTTATCATATTATAGTAAGGATATGCAGTATAGTGACCGGCCGCAGCTTTGCTTTAAGATTTATTCCTTGTGTAAAAACCTAGGATAAAATAATCACTGTTGTATCTCTGACATATTAAACAGACTATATTTATATAATCAACTGGCGACCTGCCCTCGCTTCGCTTCGGTGTAAGTTATAGATTTTATACATAAAGATTAATCAATAAAAAGTTTTTTATACATACCTTTAAAAAAACCTTAGGTAGGTACCTATATTGATGCTTAAATTTTAAGAGCAATTTGCATGTAAATAATCAATTTTGACAATGTAATTATTTAGTTGGATAAGGATTGTGATACGAATGTCACCATCATCTTCCAATCAATAATTATTACTTTTATAGAAAAAAAATATACTGTGGGTTCGTTTCATTATTCCAATTTTCATAGGGATCTCTATTTTTTTTTTAAATAAAATACTGCTAATGTTACTCGCTAATAAAAGCTTTCAATATGTGAAAGAATTTTAAAATCTGATCAGTTTTAAGTTTATGCATTACAAAGAATCAAAATAACAGACAAATCTTTCCTCTTTATATTTTATAATAAATCTCTTTATATTCAATAATTTATAGTTTATAATATTAGTTTAGTATAGCTGAGAAAAATCACAAAAACATCTAATTTGAAATAAACATGATTGAGATTTTGTTATGTTTACTTTTTATTTATGGCCTTAATACCATCGAAAAACTGATATAATTACCAAAATAAAAATAATTAAAAAATAGTTAAAAGTTCTAGCGACCTAAAGATAAGTGATCTAGTTCTTAACTCTAATTGAACTAAATCGTTCACTTCAGTAATCTTTTTTGCCCACCTCTAATACCGCAGTAGTTCGAGTAGGTTCTAAAAGATGTCGCTGATTTTGCTGGTATGAAGGAATTATAAAGCAAAACATTCGGATGGGCGCATCCTTCCTTTTGAAATCAATGACGAATTGTCTGTTTTTTGAGCAAGATAAGACAGTTGACAACTAGTCAATACAACGTTTTAAAATGTTTTATTGAAAACCTCTCGGAAATGGTTTTCCTTTAATGTTGTTTTAATTGATTGAACATTTTGATCGTCTGATATTTTTGATCACTTTAGAATCTTTAGATGTCTGGGCGTGTTTGTTGTCGTACACTATCTTCGAGTATAGTCCCATCTACTATCCCGACAACGCGTATTTATGTAACTCGACTTGCACCGCAGCAAGAAACTTGATAATATTGGGGAGTACATCAGAGTGAAGACTAAATTCAGTTTGACGGTCGAGTGGTTGGAGTCCTGCCACAATGTGAACTTCAACTCATTCGTGGTGAGGATACCAACCTGGAAATACCGTTCTGTTGACCTTCATGAAAGAAGATGTTTGCCCGAAGAGTGTCCTGTTCCGACGGTTTTGTGTCCTGTTCCGACGGTTTTGTGTTCGGATACCGGACACTACATTGCGCCTTTGATACGTAACGACAAATAGTTTAATCAAATATATTTTTCACTTCTTAATGTTAGTCTACTGTTGTAATATGGGCCTCGAAGCCTGAAATATTACATTTAATAAACAATATTGAGTAGACACCTGACATTCTGGATGATAAGCCATCATCAGCAGTAGGAATGAAGCCATCTTAGCCGATGCTTCTTGACTCTGGAAAAATAACATTGTGTTATTAATATTAAAATAGGTAGTGATGTCACCTATATTGATACTGGCGTCTTTTTTTTGCTGCTACTTATCGTGTAATCAGTGTAATGATTAATCATTCATTAGAATCCAATGGATAACATAGAAAATTTTTCATATGCAATGCACAAAAAAGTAAAATATAACAACGAATTAACCTAATAATGGTGAAGCCGTTTCTTCGGACTATCAAACTGAACAAATTTAACTATAAGACCAACTCTGAAATCGCGAAAAAAAACAGCTATTTCATTCAAAAACTAATTACGAAAATATCAAAAGGATGAAACAGCTGACTTTTTTTTCGCTGGTCCGAAGAAACGGCTTTCCCATTTTGGGTTGTACATATATTGTACTCTTTTGTTCATTGCATGTGATTTGTTATTCCGTTTTGGGTTCCCTTCATTTAGACGTCGTATAGGTGAGAAGCAGCGTATCGATTTCTTTATTGTACATACTTAGTATTTAAAAATATTGTAGAATAGAATACAATATGAATTGCTTACAGATGTGAAAATAGTAAACGTTTCTTTCTCCAATTCCTCTTGGTCCAACTCTTCTGACAACAAAAACCTATCTATAACGCTAAGCGTAGCATCTTCTTTCATGTCCATATGTTCAATCTTAAAGTCTTCTTCTATACTCTTGAGATATTCGGCCCTGTGCTTCAAGATATCTTTGCTAAATTCAGAAATTTTGTGATTGAAATCTTTTAGTACTTTGTAGTTATCTGATATCCAAAATACTGGATCAATCTGAAGGTACCACTTCGTCATTCGGCTAAATACTATGTCATACATGCTGAAAAGTAATAACATAACATTATAACTCTATACAACGATATTTTAACCGACTTGACAAAAGGAGGAGGTTCTCTGTTCGTCTGTATGTTTGTGTTATCGTTACTTATTACTGTAAAAGCTGATAAGTTTCTTGCGCCTGTTCTTCTTGTCAGTTAAAAAGTCTTGAACTGTTCTTGGGTGGTAGGAAAATATGGACGATTCATAAGTTTTTTTTATAAATTAAGTTTACTTGAATAAAGCTATTTTTGACGTTTGACTTAGGCTTTGTATGGACTATGGACATACGTCCATCGATTACTCGAAGAGAGCTGAACCGATTGAAATGATTCAAACGTTATTACATCAGGTTTTTTCCTAAGTTGGTTTAATTTTTTAAATCGGTTCAGTAGTTTTAAGATTTGTTTTGGGGTCCAAAAATTAATCTGTATTATGAGATTACGCTCCTTATACATCCATAAGGAAGGCCTGTGCTCCAACAGTGGGGACATAAAAAATGGCTGATGGTCAAGTCATGAGATTACGCTGAAAGCTGAACTATAGTAAACTTACGATGGACTTTTGTCAATAATTTCTTGTAGATATGGCAAATTCAAGGTTTGCTTCCTAGTCAATCCCATCAGTGTCCCTGAAAAAGTTGAAAACTTATTAATTACTTACCTAAAAACTAACAGGCTTGAAGGCTGGCTTGTAAAATCCAACAATACGGGGTGTGATCCCTATATAATCTAGGATTTTCTTTTTCTTGGTAAAATGGTATTGACATATAAGATTTAATTCTTCGTTTTGATTAAAACATTTCGTACTCACGGCATACAGAGTAACTAGTAGTTCTGACGATGTCCACGTACATATCAAACTGTTTATTTGGAGGCATTTTCTTGAACTTCTCAATCAGTATATCCACCTCCTCATTGAAGATCTGACTGTAGAACTCTATGGCACGTTTCCCGTAGTTAGGGTTGGCGATTTTACGGTGCCTTCTCCATGCTGGACCTTATTTTAAACAAAAAGAAACTTTAATCACTATACTAAATCTAAAGAATTGGTGCTAATGATGTAACAATAACAGGATTTTATCGAAAATTGCCACTTTTGGCTTAAATCCATTTTATAACTAATACGAAGATGGAAAAGTACCTAATCAGGAGAGTATTAGTATTAAGTATTCAATAAAATAACTTTACTATTCCTATTATTACTTCCGTATTTACGTGTCCATCGTTCTGGCAGCGCCACGGTCTCCGATTTGCGTGAAAAAAATTCACCATGTAGGCCGATTTTTTTCCAGTCGGGAAAAAATAGGTTTGATTTTTTCCCTCCACTGGATCCGAAGATATACGAGGTTTATTGTGGCGCTGCCAGAACGACGTCGTCCTGGCAGCGCCACGGCTATATCTCATTAATTACAAAAGCTAGAATAAATCTAATTACACACAGATTTTTGGCTTTTTTTTCCATTTCACACAAGCTGACATCCATCCGTGAACGTCAACAGATTCAGGAGTAATCGTGGGTCATTCGTGGCGCTGCCAGAACGACGTCGTTCTGGCAGCACCACGGCTGAATCTCAGCAATTTGATTTTTTTCCTGGAAACGGTGTGGGTATATATTTAATACCTTCGTCATAAGGCACGGAAAAAAATGAGTTTCTACATTTTATCGTGGATTAAGGATTTTATAGGCATCGAGAAATTATAACCTCAAAAAAATTTTTTTTCGCTCTAACGCCTTTAATTGATGTATTAAATAACATTCGCGCATTCCCTTATCTTCCTATAAAGGGAAAAAAATAAACCACCATCGCAGCATTAGCCGTTCCAGAGAAATCATAGGTTTTGATTTGGTTCATACATTAGGCATCGTTCTGGCAGCGCCACACCCAGTGCAGCATGATCCAGAGCACCTGTCGCCAAACTGAGTATGCCAATATTTAGTACCACCATAGCGAACACGGAAAAAATCTGATAACGTGTAAAACACAGCTACTTTCCGAGAAATAAGCCTTTGATTCAATATGCCATACAATTGGTACATTCGAGTAGAAAAGTTTTAAATTGCTTTTTATTTTAGCATATTAAGTATCCGATCCGGTGCCCAAAAGCAGTTTTAACTATACAGGGTGTTTAGTAATAGCCTCATAAAGCCGAATATGGTAGATAGGGACCATTATAGGGATATTTTGATTATTAATTTTTGTATGAAACAGCTGGTTTTTTTTTCGCAATTTCAGAGTTAGTTCCATAGTAAAAGTTGTTCAGTTTGATGGTCTCTATATCTACAACATGCGGCTTTATAAGGCTACCAAATACCAACAAATATGAAAAGTAAAAAATAAAAATAAAAATGCATTTGTGATGAAAGCGGCAGGCATGCTTGAAAGCGGGCTACAGCTGGCTAGTCAAGCGGGAAAGTGTGAATGAGGCGTTAACTTAGTAAGCTGTGAAGCTGTCAATTAAATGTCATACATAAGTCACGCACGTCTGGGGCCCTATTTTTGAATCGCTCGGCAGGCATCGAACTCTCTTTTCGACTGATTTTCGTTCGACATATGACTCAAAACAAGAGATGTCGAACGAAAAACAGTAGAAACGAGCGCTCGACTAAAGTCGAGCGATTCAAAAATAGGGCCCCTGATGCTGTTTGGTTTACCTCACGACCGAAATTACGACTAGTTTTTCGTATTTTGAGACAGTCTCAAATTGAGCGACTTCATTGCGCAATATTTGGGCTACTTCACTTCGCTGGCAATGGCAACATCCAATTAAGAAAAATAAAAATTGTATGATAAAGTTGATTTTTTTAGTTTTAATTTTGTTTTCATGTGTGCGTTTGTAAAACTCTATTAAAAATAAATATTTCTGATCGATAAACTATGTCTTTTCATTATTACTAGGAATATTTTTAATTTCCAAGAAAATAAAACAAAAAAAATCAATGTGTTTTTTTTATTTGTAACATTGGGTTGCCGTACTGGATAAATAAAACTACCATACTTAAAAAAAAATGTATTAATATGGCCTAGAGTGAGGAAATTTGGTGGTTTTTGCACGTTTTCTTAATTGGATGTTGCCATTGCTAGCGAAGTAAAGTAGCCCAAAAATCGCGCAAAAATTTGCGAAGTCGCCCAATTGAGACACTATCGCAAAATACGAAAAACTAGTCGCAATTTCGGTCGTGAGGTAGCGCAAACAGCATCAGACGTGCGTGACTTATGTATGACATTTAATTGACAGCTTCACAGCTTACTAAGTTAACGCCTCATTCACACTTTCCCGCTTGACTAGCCAGCTGTAGCCCGCTTTCAAGCATGCTTGCCGCTTTCATCACAAATGCATTATTATTTTTATTTTTTACTTTTCATATTTGTTGGTATTTGGTAGCCTTATAAAGCCGCATATTGTAGATATAGAGACCATCAAACTGAACAACTTTTACTATGGAACTAACTCTGAAATTGCGAAAAAAAACAGCTGTTTCATACAAAAATTAATAAACAAAATATCCCTATAATGGTCCCTATCTACCATATTCGGCTTTATGAGGGTATTACTAAACACCCTGTATAGTTAAAACTGCTTTTGGGCACCGGATCGGATACTTAAAATGCTAAAATAAAAAGCAATTTAAAACTTTTCTACTCGAATGTACCAATTGTATGGCATATTGAATCAAAGGCTTATTTCTCGGAAAGTAGCTGTGTTTTACACGTTATCAGATTTTTTTCCGTGTTCGCTATGGTGGTACTAAATATTGGCATACTCAGTTTGGCGACAGGTGCTCTGGATCATGCTGCACTGGGTGTGGCGCTGCCAGAACGATGCCTAATGTATGAACCAAATCAAAACCTATGATTTCTCTGGAACGGCTAATGCTGCGATGGTGGTTTATTTTTTTCCCTTTATAGGAAGATAAGGGAATGCGCGAATGTTATTTAATACATCAATTAAAGGCGTTAGAGCGAAAAAATTTTTTTTTGAGGTTATAATTTCTCGATGGCTATAAAATCCTTAATTCACGATAAAATGTAGAAACTCATTTTTTTCCGTGCCTTATGACGAAGGTATTAAATATATACCCACACCGTTTCCAGGAAAAAAATCAAATTGCTGAGATTCAGCCGTGGCGCTGCCAGAACGACGTCGTTCTGGCAGCGCCACGAATGACCCACGATTACTCCTGAATCTGTTGACGTTCACGGATGGATGTTAGCTTGTGTGAAATGGAAAAAAAAGCCAAAAATCTGTGTGTAATTAGATTTATTCTAGCTTTTGTAATTAATGAGATTTAGCCGTGGCGCTGCCAGGACGACGTCGTTCTGGCAGCGCCACAATAAACCTCGTATATCTTCGGATCCAGTGGAGGGAAAAAATCAAACCTATTTTTTCCCGACTGGCAAAAAATCGGCCTACATGGTTAATTTTTTTCACGCAAATCGGAGACCGTGGCGCTGCCAGAACGATGGACACCGTATTTACCTGTTTTAAGTTTTAACTAACGGCTTTATTTATAATCACCTAATAATTCAATTCTATTGCACCGTTAAATATGTTTTAAGTATCTTTTTCATTTGTCAAAAGAGTAAAAAAAAACAAAACATTTTATAAGCCTCTTATAACTGTACTTTGCTTGTTTTTATGAATAATTTAATATAACCAACCTGACCCGCTCAGTATCCCGCCGCCTAATACATCACTCATATACTTGTACACAGGTCCTTTAAAGTTCAGTTTAGAATTAGAGAGGAGTATCTGAAAATTAGAAATATTCAAATTGTTTGGTAAACTTATAAAGCAATGAATACAACCCCGGAAAATTATTACGAACCCTGAAAATCACCACATGGCTGAGAAAAGTATTTTAATTGTATGGAAAACTGCAAAGTGACAACCCTAGACGCAAATAGACTATTGTTTTTGATAATCAATCTCGTTTAGAGATGGGCAAAGGACCCGGTTTAAACCCGACCACTGGGTTTGAACCCAATAATAACCCGCATTGTATGTTATAAAAACTTTTACAGTTTTTTTATTCCTATTGATATGTCAAATGTGATGTTGCTATAGAAACAATTTCTTGTTAAATCAATACAGAAAAATTAAAAGGACAAAACATCTCTTATCTCTAAAAGTGCCTACTCACGATACAATTTATTTCTCAATTTGCTGAACCAATCTGCTGAGAGTTGACAGATTGAATCGTGACTAGTCGAGTTGGGGGCGTGGCTCAACTTGCTGTGTGTTGAATCGCGTCCGCTAGCAATCTGCAAATTGTCTCAGCAGATTGCGTGCGAGTTGAAACGTGCGTAGTGCGATTGAAGCAATCTGAGCTTCAGTCGCACTCGTGGCGTTGCTTAGACTGCATCTTTATGGTGATTGCTAAATAGTGCTACTTTAAAAAAATAATAAAGAATAAAGGATGTCGGCCCAAATATTTGTCTCAACTATGGGAAAAAAAAATATTTAAATAATTTTAAAGAAATTGTCCCTGAAAGCAACAAAAGAAGTTTTGGAAACAATACTAAATAATCTACTAGAAAAAATACGACTCGCACCAGATCAATACTCAGACGGGAATCGAACCCGCGACCTTTGGATATCCGGTCCAATGCTCTGACCGCTGAGCTACCGAGTCACTAGTGACATCGTCGAATTTTTCCTAGTATATCCTAAACTCTTACGCTGTAAGCCAGCGTTATTTCACCAATGTGAGGAATTACCTCGACATTCAATTGAAATATCTTTCCAGATATTTTAACAATTGATTAAGATGAAATAGCTATATAATTTTCAAATTTGAGATTTTTGCATTTACAATGCTATTTTTAAACAATACTAAATAATATACTAGAAAAAATACGACTCGCACCAGATCAATACTCAGACGGGAATCGAACCCGCGACCTTTGGATATCCGGTCCAATGCTCTGACCGCTGAGCTACCGAGTCACTAGTGACATCGTCGAATTTTTCCTAGTATATCCTAAACTCTTACGCTGTAAGCCAGCGTTATTTCACCAATGTGAGGAATTACCTCGACATTCAATTGAAATATCTTTCCAGATATTTTAACAATTGATTAAGATGAAATAGCTATATAATTTTCAAATTTGAGATTTTGATCTGGTGCGAGTCGTATTTTTTCTAGTATATTATTTAGTATTGTTTAAAAATAGCATTGTAAATGCAAAAATCTCAAATTTGAAAATTATATAGCTATTTCATCTTAATCAATTGTTAAAATATCTGGAAAGATATTTCAATTGAATGTCGAGGTAATTCCTCACATTGGTGAAATAACGCTGGCTTACAGCGTAAGAGTTTAGGATATACTAGGAAAAATTCGACGATGTCACTAGTGACTCGGTAGCTCAGCGGTCAGAGCATTGGACCGGATATCCAAAGGTCGCGGGTTCGATTCCCGTCTGAGTATTGATCTGGTGCGAGTCGTATTTTTTCTAGTATATTATTTAGTATTGTTTAAAAATAGCATTGTAAATGCAAAAATCTCAAATTTGAAAATTATATAGCTATTTCATCTTAATCAATTGTTAAAATATCTGGAAAGATATTTCAATTGAATGTCGAGGTAATTCCTCACATTGCTGAAATAACGCTGGCTTACAGCGTAAGAGTTTAGGATATACTAGGAAAAATTCGACGATGTCACTAGTGACTCGGTAGCTCAGCGGTCAGAGCATTGGACCGGATATCCAAAGGTCGCGGGTTCGATTCCCGTCTGAGTATTGATCTGGTGCGAGTCGTATTTTTTCTAGTATATTATTTAGTATTGTTTAAAAATAGCATTGTAAATGCAAAAATCTCAAATTTGAAAATTATATAGCTATTTCATCTTAATCAATTGTTAAAATATCTGGAAAGATATTTCAATTGAATGTCGAGGTAATTCCTCACATTGGTGAAATAACGCTGGCTTACAGCGTAAGAGTTTAGGATATACTAGGAAAAATTCGACGATGTCACTAGTGACTCGGTAGCTCAGCGGTCAGAGCATTGGACCGGATATCCAAAGGTCGCGGGTTCGATTCCCGTCTGAGTATTGATCTGGTGCGAGTCGTATTTTTTCTAGTATATTATTTAGTATTGTTTAAAAATAGCATTGTAAATGCAAAAATCTCAAATTTGAAAGTTTTGGAAAACAAAATTACTCATATGAGGACCTCTTTTATAGGGAAATAAAAAGTAAGCGGGACAGACCTATTTAAATACCTATATCTAGACCTATATCTATACTAATATAATAAAGAGAAAAGATTTGTATGTATGTATGTAACGAATAAACTCAAAAACTACAACACCGTCAAAAATTCATTCACCATTAGAATGTTACATTATTTCTGAGTACCATAGGCTATATTTTATTTATTTCTTATTATTAATTTGAAATTTTGAAAGTTTCGGCAAACCCATTACGTACAACAACGAACATGTACACGTTTTGTGGCGGACAATCGCAGAATGAAATTGTGAGCGCTGCTGCATCGTGAGTAGAGCACAGCCAACCGCGACTTCAACAAATTATGTCAGCAGATTGTGGTTGAGTTGAGTCGTGAGTATAGGCGCTAAGATTGTATTTAGTTCAACAAAATGGTCTATGGGCATTTGGGTTTAAACCCAGCAGTCGGGTCAAAACCGGGTCTTTTGCTTATCTCTAATCCCATTAATGGGCAAAAGCAAAACACAATTTCGTTCTGGGGTTGCCACGATGCAGATTATCATAAGAAGAAAAAAAGTGTTTTTACACAGTTTACTTATAATAATTTTCAACGTTTGTATATGCGTATATTATTTTACCCTTTTTATGGTTATTTATTATAAAACACAACGTAGATACAAACAAATACAATTTATTTTACTTTTATTTTCAAATGTTTTATTTTTTTCTAACATTCAATTAATTGCGAGTTCGAGTCCCGCCTGACGAGCTTAGTCGCTTTTTTCTACATAATAATTTCTCATCACTTTACCTTAAGTTCATCCGGACTGCTGACGATTATGTTGAGATCAGGACCCAGCCAAAACCTCACGATTTCTCCGTAGTGAGCCATCATTTTTTTAAGGACAACGATCATTTCTAAGAAAATAAGAAAAGTTAATAAGATTTTAAATTCCCTTACGCATTACACTCCTTTCAGTCCACAATGTCAAATTCCCAAAATGTCAAGCGGTTTCAAAATGTCAGTTCCCAAAACGTCAGATTCCCAAAATGTCAAGTTCCCTTAATGTCAAGTTCCCTAAATGTCAAGTTCCCGAAATGTCAAATTCCCGAAATGACAAGTTCCCTGTTATAATAGGGGAGCAAATGATGATGAAAAGGGTATTTGACTGATTTTTTTATTGACTTTAAATTAAAGCTGGCTTGGATGATAGCCAGTCCTCAGTAATGAGGATTCCGGGTGTAGTGCGCTTCCACCTTCGGCCTTATCGTCACTTAACATCAGGTGATAGGTGAATGCCAAATAAGCACTACACTACCCCATTGTGCATAAAAATATGTTAATGTTAAATGTTAAGGTCACTATTCCTTCACTTATCTACTTGACCGAAAAATCTATGACAAATCTACCTTACTTACTTTATATTATAAATGCGAAAGTCCGTTTGTTTGTTTGTTACGCCTTCACGTCTTACTGAACCGATTATCATGAAATTTGACATACCTACATGTTGTCAGGGGTACAGAGAAGGACATAAGGTATCTTTCATCATGATAAAAAGTATTGTGTGTATAGCAAAAACACTTTCCACGTAGACGAAGTCGCGGGCGGCCGCTAGTTTTATCATAAATTACAAATATAATATCAAATAAAACTGGGCCAATAGCCAATCGCTCAGTCAAAAGACTTTAATAAAGCTGTCTTTAAAAAAATCGGGCTGCACGCCGGGAGTCCCGGCAGAAGTGAAAACTTGAATATTAACGTTGTGCATTTTTGCTATTTTGGAATAGTTAGGGAATAATTTTGCACGAATTGCCGTCTTACGAATTTACTCTGCATTTGAATTTATGAATACAGAACAGTATTGTTTGAAAGTCTTTTTTTTTTTTTTTTTTTTTATTTTTTTATTTACATTAAATGGGCTTACTCTTGGCCACATTCGAGAACCATAAGGCTAAGAAGAGGCCGAAGATGAAGCGAGCTTGCCCAGAAGAAGCCTATTCACTCGTGCCTTAAATATCGCTGGGTTATATTCTTTCGGGAATACAGACGCAGGCAGGGAATTCCACTCCTTGGCTGTGCGCATTAAGAAGGAAGATGAAAAACGCTTCGTGCGCATGCATGGAATGTCAACCAAATAGGGGTGAAACCCCGCCGTGCGTCTGGATGTCCGATGGTAGAACGGGGATGGCGGAATGAGCTCATGCAGCTCAAGAGCACACTCTCCGAAATATAGTCTGTAGAACACCGCCAGACAAGCTACTTCACGGCGGTGGGAAAGACTGTGAAGCTTGGTTTTTAATAGCGCACTATCCCCTATGAGTTTTCTGGCTCTGCGTTCAACCGAGTCGAGTGCGGCTAGCTGGTTCTTTGCGGACCCATCCCACAGGTGGCAGCAATATTCCATGCACGACCGGACTTGCGCTTTGTAAAGAGTTAGAAGCTGTCCCGGCGTGAAATATCGCTTAACCTTGTTCAAGATGCCTAGTTTTTTGGCCGCAGTTTGAGCCTTCGACTCGATTGTGTCACCAAAGTTGAGATCGGAAGTCAACTTTATGCCAAGGAGATCGAGATTGTCGGTGACAGGTATAGTTACACCTCGGAAAGTAGGAGTCAAGTTCAGAGGACTCTTCTTTGCAGTGAATAGACATGCCTGCGTTTTGGTGGCGTTAAAAGTGACTAAATTGTTGTCGCCCCATTGGGAGACAAGACTCAAAGTCGTATTCGTCCGCTCCACCATGGCCTCTCTCAAGGAACCAATTTCTTCCTTGCTGGCCTTTGCATTGGACAAATACCTCTCCGCAACCGTGCTGTCGTCTGCATACCCAACAATTCCGGGCATGAGCAGATCGTTGATGTGCAGCAAAAAAAGCGTTGCGGAAAGAACGGATCCTTGAGGAACTCCAGCTTCTATAGCCATGAGGTCAGAGGAGCAGCCGTCAATAACCACTCTTATCGACCGTTTGCTCAAGAAATCCGAAATCCAGCTGCAAAAGTCAGCAGGTAAACCATACGCTGGAAGCTTGCTCAGCAAACTAGCGTGCCAGACCCGGTCAAAGGCTTTCGAGATATCAAGCGACACTGCAAGTGCTTCGCCATGATTCTCGATTGCTTCACCCCAGCAATGCGTAACGTACACTAGGAGATCCCCAGTTGAGCGTCCCCGGCGAAAACCAAATTGATGATCTTATCCATAGCTTGACAGAAAATCTAGAGTTTTGACATTGAATTAAAAACTTAGCGCGTTGCTATTGTGACACAAGTGTTTACTTCTCGAAATGACGCGCCGCCATTTTCACCGCGCCCCGTAGAAAGAGTGGGGGATACTTCCGCCGCCGGCTGTCTACTCTCCATCCGTCACATCCGTCTTACGAATTTTCGATCAGGGTCACGTGATTCTTACTGACGCGAGTTTAGCATTTTTGCCCCATTACAAAAAAGCGTACAACACCGCTAAAGAAGTTTTCACTTCAAAAATCTTTAAATAATATATGTCGCAAACGCAACCCTTTATTATGAAACTTCTTCGATTGCTTTGCTTACAAATTACAATAGTTGTATAATAAAAACAAGTCAGAACAAAGGAAACTAGACCAAAAGTCAATCTCGAAGTTGTCTAGAACAGGTTTCACGGTTGTCAGTTATTACGACCATTAAATTGAACCGGTGACCCCCGGGTCTTGCGGAAACCGATATAATTGTTGGCTCCCTTACGCGGAATAATGTTAGTTGACACTATAATTAAATGTTTATGCCGTAGTCGTGTTTGTCTGCATTTTCCTTTATACGATCATGAAGATCTTTATTCTATCTAACTACACCGAATTTGAACTCGGTAGAATAAGACATTTTTCTCTTAAAATTGTGGACGAGTCGCCTTCTGGCTTGGTTTGCAAGAAGGTGCAGATACTTATTTGGTTCAGAATTTAGATGAGAATATATTTAAACTGATTTATTGCTGACATTAAAGGTTTACGACATATCGTTGTAAAAAACTCAAGTCTTTTGGTCTTCATTTCGAGACTTGAGTAGATTTTCAAGACTAGGACTCGTTAGTCACAATGAGTCCGAGTCCTTTGAGTGTTTTAAGTCCTTTGGAGTCTTTTAAGTTCTTTGAAGTAGACTAAGTCATGAACTTGAGTTGTGGTAGGTATTATACTATAGGTAAATGTAGTACTAGGAGGTTCGCAAACCTAAGTGGGTCTATCCTAAAGGTACCGCCTCCTGAGTTTAATTCCCAGGAGGAGGGTAGGTACTTCTTTGTACTCGGTGTTGTTGTTGGTAGAACTTGTTTGAAACCCGCCTGGCTAGCTACCACCATCTTACCTGTCTGACACCATAACAACAATTTAACCTGTAAACCCCTATAAAAATAGAAATTTTGCGCTATAAATTCTGTAATGTTCTTGTTTAATCGTAAATAGAGCATTCTAGTTACAAAATAATGTTCAGAATAATGGCACGGAACACTTGACATGCATTTTTTATATTCCACATCACATATTTACGTCTATAATAATTGTTATTTATGTTGAAGTTAATTACCCAGTTACACTGCGCCGTACAGCCTCGACCGTATAATTTCGCGCAATTATTGATTAATTTAGTTCCATCAAATTGCGTTGTGAGGTGACGACTTTATAAGTATGTAATTAAGCAGTTTGTGTAATTATTTCAGATTCACCTCACACGCTAAATTATGCATGACGGTTTTACCTGAGCTGTAAAACCTTCATGCAAAGCCGAGTTTAATAGAGGACACACGCTAGGTTATGACGGTTTTGACCACAGGCATAACCGATGGGTATGCATGAGCAGCTTGCATGCATGAACAGGCATGCAGTTTTATTGCATACACGCTAGGTTATGCATGACGGTTTTGACTTTGCAGGTAAGTCTGCCCTAGCGTGTATGGCCGGCTTTACGCGCCCGGTGCGGATACTAGGCCGGTTTTATTAGGGTTCCGTAGCCTAATGGCAAAAAACGGAACCCTTATAGTTTCGTCATGTCTGTCTGTCTGTCCGTATGTCACAGCCACTTTATTCCGAAACTATTAAGATTACACAGTTGAAACTCGGTAGATAGATGTATTCTGTGAACCGCTTTAAGGTTTTTACATAAAAAATATAAAAAATAAAAGATTAAGGGGGGCTCCCCATACATGGAACTGAAACTGAAAAAAAAAATGTTTTCATCAAACCTATACGTGCGGGGTGTCTTTAAAAATGACAATGAGGTTTCTAAGACAATTTTTTCTCAAAGTCAACCGTTTGAAAGATATACACTGCCAAAGTGGTAAAATGAGTGTCCCCCCCTCTTTAACTTTTAAAATAAGAGCATGAAAAATCTAAAAAAATAAATGCTGTAGATCCTCATAAATACTTAAAAAAAAAATTGTTTTGAACGAGATATAGTGATAATTTTTAGAGATATATCACTTTTTCCAAAACCGCATATATAACTTTGTCATTCATACAAACACTATGAAAAACAAAGTTATTTTTGCAGACGAAAAATTATAGTGGTATTCAATATGCAGCGGTTCCCGAATAGGGTTCCGCGGAACCCTGGGGTTCCGTGAGAGGCTCTCAGGGGTTCCGCGAAAATTCAAGAGTTTATAAATTCAAGATCCTACTTATCTTTTTGTTCTAACTAAATTAATATATTATATCTTAAAAGTCCTTCTTTTAAAGTCAAACTATATAATACCAACTAATTACCAAAGAACTTTTAATAAAACCGCGCTAGTATCCGTTAAAAATTGTTTTATTTCATGTCTAGTGAGCGCGTAAGCTTGAGAAGTGAATATATCGTATATAATAAATTAAAATTAAAATGACGCTTAAATGTTATAATGTCAGAAACTGTTGCTCTGTAGATTTTATAAAAGCAGAATTGCAAAAGACATGTCTTGTTCGGAATTCATTAATATAAAAATGACGTGGAATTAACGAGATAGGCCCGTTGCAATACACAATATGCATGGAATGGAAACAGTAAAAAAAACCTACAACATTAAATCAAAAGTATATTTTTTCCCTTTACCTAGGTACCTAGTTATCTTTTTTTTTATTACACTCTTACTTTGTGACCCGCCCGTTTGTTTTCATTGATTTTGAGTATTTTAATTACAAACATTCACATTCATTCAACATGTCTGGGTAACTGGTAAATGAAGGATTTACCAGTTACCAGACTCTACAGTAGTTTTACTGCTAGTTTTAATGATTTCAACGTACATTTACCCCCTTACTAATAAAGATTGAATAGCAGATGTTTAGTTACACAATGGTTACTCTCTGTCAAATTATTTGAATTTGACATTAAAAAGAAAGTGACAAAACACTGTGTAACTATGCAGCTGCTATACAATCTTTATTAGTAAGGGGGTTAGAAAATAGACCCAAAAATTTTTTGCGGTTCGCACTTCGC
Organism: Agriphila geniculea; assembly: GCA_943789525.1. Classification (NCBI taxonomy): domain Eukaryota; kingdom Metazoa; phylum Arthropoda; class Insecta; order Lepidoptera; family Crambidae; genus Agriphila; species Agriphila geniculea. Next base: position 7,821,270 of record OX038889.1, on the reverse strand, counting down.
GCTCGCCGCGCACCCTTGTATTTGTACTATTTTCTGTTGCTAAAAGTGCCAACCCTAGTTAGTTTACTTCTTACTAGAACTAGGGTTCCGCCGAAAATCGGTTAACCAAAAAAGGGTTCCGAAGCCAAAAGAATTCGTTACATTACATTTACGGGAAGTTATTACAAAACCCCTAAATCCGAATATAGTAGATGAGTACCATGCTTAAAACCCCGGAAAAATACTATTGACTCTGAAAACCGCCACTTAAAAAATACGTTTCATGATAAACTTCATAGTGGCAACCTTAGGCCTAAATGTGTTATGCTTTTGCCCATTATTGGAATTGATTATCGAAAACAATAGTATATTTTTATCTAGAGTTGCGACTTTGCAGTTTTCCATACAAAAAAAAAACCAAAATTTTACGGGTTATTATAAAACAGCCTGTACAGTGCTTTTGTAATTCTGTATTTTTGGGAAATTTTTATTTTTCTGTATTTGCAAAATAATTATTATTGATAAATTAAAATCCTACTTATTTATACAAGGTGTTTGGCAACAGCCTTATAAATCCGAATATGGTAGATAGGGACCATCCCACGGGATATTCCCACGGGAACGGGAACCACGCGGGTGAAACCGCGGGCGACCACTAGTAGCCTTATAAAGCCGAGTATGGTAGATAATGTACCATCAAACTGAACAAATTTTACTAGGGGACCAACTCTGAAATCGCGAAAAAAAATCTGCTGTTTCATACATTTTGATATTTTCGTTATTAATTTTTCACCCGCGTGGTTCTCGTTCCCGTGGGAATATCGGGATAAAAAATATAATATGTTTAAATCTGGGCTATCTCATAACTGTGTGCCAAATTCCAATCAAATCCGTTCAGTAGTTTTTGCGTGATTGAGGAACAAACACCCAAAGCCACAAACTTCCACATTTATAATATTAATAGGATTACCAAACATACTGTATATTATTTTCTTAATGGACCTTCACATAAACTCCTTTGGCTAATAGGTGGTAGGTAATAAGTAGTGCGGTTGTGAGAATTGTATAACAGCATGGCGTTTCACTAAAAGCTACTTCTAAAAACTTACGGAAAAGTATAAAAAACAATACAGGAAAAGACTGATAACATACCTTCAGGCGAGCAGATGAACTGCATAGCATTTCCAAGGATGGGCACTGCTTTCGGTCCAGGGAACTGGTCTGCCGCCTTCAGCATTCCCCTGTGCTGGTATCTCCATCGCAGCCATATGGAGGCTACCACGCCGGCCACCAGCAGAACAGTCATAAACATCTCTGTGGATTTAGAAGTCTTAGTAAACTTATCTTGAAAAATTAAGCAAATTCTAACGGCATTTCTATTTTAGCAGAAAGCCCGCGTTGCTCTAAGATTTTAGCTATTGCAATACGTTCAATTAAGTTTTTATATCTTATCATTTTGTTAAAAGAGTAAAAGAGACAAAACACTTTATAATCCTCCTAGGTATTTAGCTTTGCTTGTTTATGAATTAAGGCGATAAGCTTGACTGTTTTAAAAACTAGGATTACGATACAACGTGTTACAAAATAACCCTAATGCCGAATATGGTAAATAGGGACCATCAAACTGAACAACTTTTACTATGGGACCAACTCTAAAATCGCAAAAAAAAACGCTGTTTCATACATTTTGATATTTTCGTTATTAATTTTTGTATGAAACAGCTGATTTTTTTTGCGATTTCAGAGTTGGTCAGTTTTAAGGTTGGTTTGGTTGTTAAGTTTGTTGGTCCCTATTTATTTACCATATTTATTATTACCATATATATTATTTACCATAGTTATTTTGTAACATGTTGTATACCTATGTATACTCGTATGTACCTATTTAAAAATAACGCTAGAAACATACTATTGTGTTGTGTCGTGTCGCGATCAGTCGCGTATCGGTTTCATACATTTAGTATAATTGACCTCTATATTATTACACTGGACTGGCTGCTGTCAAACTGCTCTTGTGCCTATTTGATTTACTCCATTTTGGCGCTGTAGGACGTAGCGTGAGCATAGCGTGATGGACATGGTACTAAAGTCTGAAGTCTGGAGAGACCATCACGGCAACCATTTTCACTGTACACGTCAAAATTAGTTCTTTAGACTCACGCTAGTGGCGTTTCAAATAGGCACAAGAACTTTGCTGTCAAATCATACAGACAGCCAGTCCAGTTAATAAGAAAAAAATTTTTTTATGTCAGTGATAGCTGTTCGTGCTAGGGGTAGGATAAATAGGTAAAATTCCGATTCTATATATATCTAGCTTAGATTATTGATAATCTAAGAGCTCTAGTACCTACTTACTTGAAAATTAACAGTGTATTTTTAATTTACTTCACGCATACCATGAGCTTTTTTTTTTTTTTCAATTTATTTGGGTTAAAAAACAGTGTAACAATAAAGTATTCTTACAGTGTTATGATAAATGGCCTTTGTCATTGTGACACCAACATCATTAACCACGACAGTATTTTAGACAAAAATAGGTTAACTAAGAAGCGATGCCATAAAGTACGCAGAAAGAGAAAATAAAAAAACTGGTAGCTACATCAAAGCTAAAAAGCTTTAAAAGTAAAGCAATTTATTGTGCTATATAGGTACTTGCATTATCTCAAGTTGTACAAAATCACTGACTCATTTACGAGATCATAAAAATTATTGTGTGAATTGACTGCATGTATGAAATAACTGTCGCAGCATAAGATAAACAACTATAAAAACTGGCCAAGTGCGAGTTGGACTCGCACACGAAGGGTTCCGTACCAAAAAACGGCAAAAAAAAAAACTCGTTTGTTGTATGGGAGCCCCCTTTAAATATGAATTTTATTCTGTTTTTTAGTATTTGTTGTTATAGCGGCAACAGAAATACATCATCTGTGAAAATTTCAACTTTCTAGCTATCGCGGTTCATGAGATACAGCCTGGTGACAGACAGACAGACGGACAGCGGAGTCTTAGTAATAGGGTCCCGTTTTTACGCTTTGGGGACGGAACCCTAAAAACTAACGGCTTTGTGGCCTGGCGTTTGTGACATTTTTGAACATTTTTCGAAATGGCTGAAATATGTTTTATTTTTGTGTTTTTTCGAAAACTTTCGAACAATTGAAAACACATAGAGCTTTTCTCATCTACCAGCGAGAAAACGCGCAGCAAAATTGCTGTTATCTGCGAGTGTTAGGGGAAAAACGTCGTAGACTTAATTCACCTGAGCCAAGTCACCTGGGTGAATTAAGTATACTAATTAATTAATGGCTGAAATATGATTTATGTTTTGTTTTTCGAAAACTTTCGAATTTGAAACACATAGAGCTTTTCTCATCTACCAGCGAGAAAAATCGCAGAAAAATTGCTGTTATCTGCTAGCGTGAGGGGAAAACCCGTCGTTGACTTAATTCACTTGAGCTAAGTCACCTGGGTGAATTAAGTATACAAATTGGTACACTTTATTCACCCAGGGGAATAGGTGAATTAAGTATACTGATGCAAATATGATTCGAAAGTCACTCTCATAGCAAAAAGAGATTTTGCTGCGAGTTTTTACGCACCAAAAGCTTTCGTACTGGAGAACTAAAAATTATATTTTACAATGTCTAAATACAATTTTCTACTTTGAACCTGGGGGTCTATTACGAAAAGTTTAATGCGATACACGCAGCTGCGTCCGTGCTTCGTTATGATTGTTTCCTATTACAAAGCACAAGCAAAGCACGTATGCGATATCGCAAAGTGATTGCGTAAGTTTGACAGTTTCTCTCTAGCGTATCCGACTTCATTCGTTCAATAGTCTTTGGGCTACGATAGCCAAATTTAAAATGCCTTTAATAGCCACAACCGACGAACTGCGGACGACAATCGTGACCCAAGTGACTGCGTTACGCAATTGCGTACGTTATTTTCGTAATAGGCCCCTGTTTCTAATTCCTCTACGTAGATACTGTTTTATTGGAATCCTAGAGTGTGTAATTATCGATCGAACCGGAATACGAACCACGTTCGTGAAAAATTACGATTCGGATTCACGTTCGTGCAAAAAATCGATTGTGCGACGAACAGTTGGTCGAAAAGTGAAGAGTAAAATAATGTTAAAAAAAGTTGTTTATTTCTGATAAAAAATATTTTAGGAGTTCTAATTTGATTTTACTGTTCTGTTTAGTTGATACCTACTCGTATTTATGAATTTTCACTGCACAAAATATCAGATATCTAAGATCAAAGTCGCTCTTTTATATGAAAATAAACCCTACAGATTAATTCATTTAATACTTATAATGAAATAATCATATTGCAATAAAATTGTGTTCAAATTTTGAAAAATCTGACCGCAGCTTTCATAGGCGGGAATAATAAACCTGAAATAAAACAATTTTTAACGGATACTTGCGCGGTTTTATTAAAAGTTCTTTGGTAATTAGTTGGTATTTGGTTTGATTTTTGGTTTTCCCGACGTTTCGGCAACTTTGCATTGCAGCTGCCGTGGTCACGGGGACTGAAGCTGCAAAGTTGCCGAAACGTCGGGAAAACCAAAAATCAAACCAAATACCAAGTAATTACCAAAGTGAGACCAGCTGCCGTGGTCACAGGGGACTGAAGCTGCAAAGTTGCCGAAACGTCGGGAAAACCAAAAATCAAACCAAATACCAACGAATTACCAAAGTGAGACCAGCTGCCGTGGTCACGGGGGACTGAAGCTGCAAAGTTGCCGAAACGTCGGGAAAACCAAAAATCAAACCAAATACCAACTAATTACCAAAGTACTTTTAATAAAACCGCGCTAGTATCCGTTAAAAATTGTTTTATTTCATGTCTAGTGAGCGCGTAAGCTTGAGAAGTGAATATTAAACCTTTCAAAATATTAAACTTTTTAAAAGTTAGGTAGGTACTTACCTCAGGTATGCCAATGAGTACAACACGCACACGACTGGAGTCCAAGGGTGCACTGCATTGTTTCAACTGTATTACAATTCTAATAAAATGATGTGTAATTGTACTTTAACCGAGACCTTTTGAAGCGTGTGCACACTGGTGACAAATCATTTAAGGCGAATGCCGTGTGTGGCGCCGCGGTGAATTTTATTTAATATTGCAATTATAATATGTACATAATTTTATTTTATTTTAAGATATTAGGGTTGACAACAGCTTAAAACTACTTAAATTACTACATGAAATTTACTAAGAGTAAAGCCAAAAACGTCATGCTTGAATTACAAAAAAGCATTAACAAAATTATTAACTAAACCAAAAGATAAAATTTTAAACAAATTTACAAACGAACACAAGTAATACGTTTAAAGATTATTATTAAAACAATAATTATTATTAAATATTATTATTAAATATATTTAGGGAGAATATAAGAAAAAATAGGTATATAAAGTTAAGTAACATAATAATATATGTTATATAAAATATATATAATTAAAATATATATATACATATGTAACAAACCATAGTCAGACCCACAATAAGTTTAGTCCTGCCGCCGCATTCTAGATGGCGCTGTAGCCTTCTGACTCGCGGTAGCGTTTCGTTTTGTCAATAGTATAAGGACTGTTCTTATTTTTGCTACGGTATCGAATCAACGATCAGCACTGAGGTTGCTTCCAAGCATATTGGGACTTTCTCGGTCACACCTTCAATATGATGACGACACCAAGTTTGGCTTCCACGCTGGTGGGACCTCGCGGGGTTCGTCTCATGTGTTTGTAATCATCAGCACATAATAAACCACTATTGGTTCAATATCATCAAGTCTTGTCAATCGGCGATGACGCTGTTCATCCTCATCACGCGAACTTCGTCTTATTACATTGGCGCCCAACGTGGGGTAATGTAAAGGTAAAATGTAATAAGACGAAGTTCGCGTGATGAGGATGAACAGCGTCATCGCCGATTGACAAGACTTGATGATATTGAACCAATAGTGGTTTATTATGTGCTGATGATTACAAACACATGAGACGAACCCCGCGAGGTCCCACCAGCGTGGAAGCCAAACTTGGTGTCGTCATCATATTGAAGGTGTGACCGAGAAAGTCCCAATATGCTTGGAAGCAACCTCAGTGCTGATCGTTGATTCGATACAGAAGCAAAAATAAGAACAGTCCTTATACTATTGACAAAACAAAACGCTACCGCGAGTCAGGAGGCTACAGCGCCATCTAGTATGCGGCGGCAGGACTAAACTTATTGTGGGTCTGACTATGGTTTGTTACAGTCTCCCCTTCTGGCTCCGATAGACGTCCCGACGAGGAGCCAGGATCAGGGTAGCGTTATTGGGTGGGTCTTCCTTGGTTGGCCGCGCCCGCGCCTCGGTTGGACATCCAGGGTTTCCTTCTTGTTCTTGAATTTCCTTATGTTGCATGGTACTACCTCCGTTGCGTTTGGACCCCGGTGGTCGACTTAGGGCGCAGGGGCCCTGGAGCTACGTACAGGCTACAGGGAGCGCTGCACGGACTCGCAGACGGGGATAGGTCCCGTTGGAATCGAATTGACGTCGTGGCGTCTAGATTATCCTCAATAGCTAAGTCGGGCATATCGCTTCAAAGGAGTGGGGCAGAATTAGAATAGCTCTTATCCCGAGTCACTACTTCACTGTGTATAATTGGACTCCCCCTGGACTAAAACTGCTCCAAGCAAGAACGGTGTTCTTCATTGTCACAAGACGATGCAATGCGTCAACGTCGTCGTCATCTCTGGTGCAAAATCCATGACTACAATATTTGGTTTCGATGGTATGGGATACACGCTGGTTTGGGCCGCCACCTTGTTGGGATGTGTGGCGGAGTTGGGTGAACCTCTTGGACATGAAGATTGGCTTCCAGGTCTTCCAGCTGTTCGTCCAAATTCTCCAGGTCAAGTTAGAAGAAGCGCCGGATGTTGCAGGATTTCCCAGAAAACCGTCCGGATCCACCAGTTATGCGTCCACCGTCCAGATCTTCCAGGTGTGCGCGTTGGCCCTCCAGGTGGCCACTAGTTGGGCGCCAATGTAATAAGACAAAGTTCGCGTGATGAGGATGAACAGCGTCATCGCCGATCGACAAGACTTGATGATAACCAATAGTGGTTTATTATGTGCTGATGATTTCAAACACATGAGACGAACCCCGCGAGGTCCCACCAGCGTGGAAGCCAAACTTGGTGTCGTCATCATATTGAAGGTGTGACCGAGAAAGTCCCAATATGCTTGGAAGCAACCTCAGTGCTGATCGTTGATTCGATACCGTAGCAAAAATAAGAACAGTCCTTATCAGTACTATTGACAAAACGAAACGCTACCGCGAGTCAGAAGGCTACAGCGCCATCTAGAATGCGGCGGCAGGACTAAACTTATTGTGGGTCTGACTATGGTTTGTTACAGTCTCCCCCTCTGGCTCCGATAGACGTCCCGACGAGGAGCCAGGATCAAAATAGGGTTATTGGGTGGTCTTCCTAGGTCGGCCGCGCTCGCGCTTGGGTTTGACATCCAGGTTTCCACGTTTCGTCTTCTGAGACGTCACCTTTTCTTGAGAGGCTGAGCTGGCTTAGACGGGCGAATTCCACAGGTTGCCAATTTTCTCTCTCCCCCTGGACTAAAACTGCTTCAATAACATTGTTGCTAACATGGCATTGTGATGATGCTTCACTTCTTCAATTCAGGGTTGTGCTGTGATATTTCATCTCCCCCTGGACTTAACTGCTCCAAGCAAGAACGGTGTTCCTCGTTGTCACAAGATGATGCTTTTACGCGTCAAAGTCGTCTTCTCTGGTGCAAACTTCTTGACTACAATATTTGGTTTTGATTGTGTGGGATACACGCTGGTTTGGGCCGCCACCTTGTTCGGAATGTGTGGCACAGATCGGTGAATATCTTGGACACGAAGATTGACTTTACAGGTCTTCCAGCTGTACATCCAGATCCTCCAGGTTAATCTCGAAGGAGCGCCGGAAGTTGCAGGTTTTCCCAGAAAACCGTCCGGATCCACCTCGTATGCGTCCAGGTCTTCCAGGTGTGTGCGTTGGCCCTCCAGGTGGCCACTAGTTGGGCGCCAATGTAATAAGACGAAGTTCGCGTGATGAGGATGAACAGCGTCATCGCCGATTGACAAGACTTGATGATATTGAACCAATAGTGGTTTATTATGTGCTGATGATTACAAACACATGAGACGAACCCCGCGAGGTCCCACCAGCGTGGAAGCCAAACTTGGTGTCGTCATCATATTGAAGGTGTGACCGAGAAAGTCCCAATATGCTTGGAAGCAACCTCAGTGCTGATCATTGATTCGATACAGAAGCAAAAATAAGAACAGTCCTTATACTATTGACAAAACAAAACGCTACCGCGAGTCAGGAGGCTACAGCGCCATCTAGTATGCGGCGGCAGGACTAAACTTATTGTGGGTCTGAAAACTGGTTTGTTACACATATCGTCGGCTTATTGCAAGAACTCATTAACTACAAATAATCATTAAGTACACTTGAAAGCACCAACGAATTCACCTGGATGAGTTTTCTATAATGCAAAAACTCATTATCTTCTAACTTTTCAAATTTAGACGTTATGTCCTATGCATTAGGTCATTAACTATCCTTTTAATACTTTTGGGTTTTCCGAAACTCACTAGCCAGCAATAGTCATTTTTAGGGATATGAAAAAAATGTGTTGATATTCCTTTTCCTTTCTGGTAAATGCAAGAAATCATTAAAATAATTTAATGACTTTTTAAGCAAATGCTTAATTTACATTACTTTCAGTAACCGTTGGCTAAAACTGTTTATCATTTAGTTTAAAACAATATTTTTAATTTTTGCCTTAACTTAAAATGATGTTCTTTAAGAAAATATTCCTTACTTAATTTTTATGTTTAATTTAGAAAATGGATAATTAAAGATTAATGTATAATATTTTTGGCAGAAGTCATTAACTCTGTTTATTAACTTTTAACTAGCGGCCTCTCCCGACTTCATCCGCGTGGACCCTAGGGAACCTTTGACCAGGATAAAAAAGTATCCTATGTTTTAATCCAGGTTATAAGTTATCTGTGTACCAAATTTCATATAAATCCGTCCAGCCGTTTAGGCGTGAAGAAGTAACAAACACAATACACACACAAACGCAAACTTTCGCATCTAGAATATTATAAGATAGTAGGATTGGTAGGAAAGGACATGTTTAGTGTTAAGAATTAAATACTTGTTGATTTATATACTAAAATAATACTATAGTAATAACACTATATTATTTAGTTTTTTCCATAACTTTATATTTACCATGATTATGGCACAGTTTTGGCATGTTCAAGATGCACAATTTTATTTCTCAAAATCTGATTTTGTCTTTTTAATTTTTGCCATTACTTAAAAGAATATCCTTTCAGAAAATAGAGACTTACTTAATTTAAATTTAATTTAAGAAATCATAAATTGAAAATTTCTATAAAATGTTTATGGCAAGAAGTCATCAACTTTGTTTTATAGCTTTAAAAAATACGTTTTATGCTAAGAAATTAATTCTTGTTGATTTGAATACATAGTGAAAATAAAACACTATTATACTGCATTTAGTTTTTTTCATATTTATTGTATTTACCACGATTATGCCACGTTCAAGACTGAAAAGTTATTTGATAGATTTTTCATAATTTGATTTTGGTCACTTAATGAGTTCTTGCAATAAGCCGACGATATTTATATCTGCTATGCATAATGACATAGATAGAGTATGATAATTACCTAGGATGAAGGGTAAAGTACTAAAGTATTAAATTAGATAGTAGGGCTTAGCAGCTTAAAAAAAACGGTCAAGAGCGAGTCGGACTCGCGCACCGAGGGTTCCGTACAATCATAAATATACTTGGATGTGTTATTTTAGGACAGTCTTTAAAAAAGTAGGATAAACGGCAGACAGGTGGAAGGGCGAACAGGCGGACAGTTAATTTACAAATGCTGCTTATGGTGACTGAAAAACGTTTCAGCCACTCCACATTGCAAAATGTTTATATTACTAGTCCATCAGCCATTTTAATGTCCCCACTGCTGGGGCACAGGCCTTCCTTATGGGTGGATAAGGAGGACGGGCCATAACCCACCACGCGGGCCCAATGCGGATTGGTGGGTGTTAACGACTGCAAATGCAGCCGGGACCAACGGCTTAACGTACCTTCCGAAGCACGGAGGAGCTCGAGATAATAAATTTTTGGTCACCCATCCCATGACCGAACCTTGCGAACGTTGCTTAACATCCGCAATCGCTGGTCCAGGCGCTAAACCACTGCGCCACCGAGCTCCTCGTTATTATTATATTACTATATAGTAATATATATAATTACTTAGTAAAGTATGAACTTATTCTTAGTTTATTCGTACGGCAAATAGTAGGTAATTATATTTGAACCAGCCACCAATTTATTATTGTAGTGTTAGGTTGCGCCATCTCTTGACCCATAGTGGAACTACTTTTTGCCCTTAGGTTAGTATGCTTAGGACAGCGCCATCTGTTGACCGGTAGTGAAACTAAAAAAAATTTGTTTGTTTTTTGAATTTCTAAAAAAGTGTGTTATATTGAGACATCGTTTTATTTTTCCTGTAATCTTTACATAAACTACTATCACATAGAATTATTTCAGATTTTTCTCTTTGCAAACTTCGGAGATAACACATCATCAGATAAACATCTCACTTAAAATTTTTAAGACCCCTATTCAGTCCCTGTTGTAAAAAAAATATTAATTTTTTTATTTCTTTCTTATTTGCAAAATAGTTGGGCAAATGTCATCTAAAACTATTCCAAATTTCAAGTTGATACCATTAGTAGTTCTCGAGATATCCAGCTGTGACAGACAGACAGACAGACAGACAGACAGACAGACAGACAGACTGAGTCACACCATAAGGGTTCCTTTTTTACCATTTTGGTACGGAACCCTAAAAATGATTTTTAAAAGAGGCTTTGGAGCCCACAAATGGATCAACAGTACTAAATTCACCATTATACAATCGTGCAATATGTGTAAGGACACAGTTCTTGCCATATTTAGTATGATGGAAAGGTATATTAAAAGTGTCTGAGTTGCGCGTGCGGCGGGATGATGCATTTAGCGCAAAACCGCGAGCAGCTCAGGGCAATCGAGGCGACCGCCACTAGGGGATGCGTTACGTTACGAAACTTCCAATTCAGGTGCGATAAAAAATTTCTTTGCATTCGTTCCAGAGTCCAGTCTGTCAACATGTATAGAATAGCAAGGGATCCATATTAAACTTTACGTGGAATTTTTAAGACCTATAGTCTAGTATTTTTAAAAGGTATCGTTAGGCGTGAAATATACAGAAGCGACGCGGCGTGGATACGGCGGCGATACGGTGCAGATGTGAGACTTTCGGATGCTTTCGGCCAATCAAATACACGTATCGCCGGCATCGCCGCCGTATCTGCGCCTTATCTCCGCCGCATCTCTTCTGTGTATTTCACTCTTTACATTCCCTCGTAGTCATTAATTGTAGAAATAGATAGCAATTGTGTTAAAAACGGCCACCTTTAGCAGTATTGCTATCCACATGGCAGTGACTACTTACGAGGGAATGTAATGATACCGTCTAAAAATACTAGACTATGATCCCTTAAAATTCCACGTACTTACGTACGTTTAACGAGTTTTATTAAAATTGAGTATTAGAATTACAATATTATATAAAATTCACCGCGGTGGTGCCACTTACGATCAGGTAGCGCCTTAAAATAAACATGTAAAACACCGCACAAATGTCAAAAAAATACTCTTCTTGGCAGTCACGTAGAAAAACAAAAAAACGGCTATCTTGCTACATAAGAATATATTCCAGGAAACTTTAGATATAATAAACTCTTTAGGGATTATTCACACAGCTCAGTCACGTCTACGGTCAGTCAATTTTCAATACAAGTTTTGACTTGCCGCTGCTGCGCATGCGCTTCTGTTTCCTCTAAGCAAAGCAGAAGCTAAGTCCATTTCTAATACTTTTGCGAATCACTGAGCAAAGTGTAGAACCATCCCCTGTAGAATTTTTATTATATCTTGGTAAATTAAAATTTCTTGTTTTATTTACCACCTTCTGTGCACTAGTCGTGCTTCACACGGGCAGATGTGTCAACTGACACGTCACGTGACTGTTAAAACTTGTACTGAAAGACTGACCATTGACGTGATCATGTGACTGAGAATTGACTGAGCTGTGTGAATGATCCATTATTGTTATCAGATGTCAAAGGAGGCTTTATATGGATATAAATGGATGGACTTTATATGGATTATTTTTATTTGGAAATAAAAATAATTCGTAAAAAACGACGCATTATGGATCATTCACACAGCTCAGTCACTTTAACGGTCAGTCTTTAAAAACAAGTTTGATAATCACGTGACGCGTCAGTCACCGGCAAGTCAAAACATGCACTTTGACTGGCCATTGACGTGACTGAGCAGTGTGAATTATCCCTTACACGCATGTTGGGTCTCACATGCGCAAGGAAATTGTAAGTACTTCGTACAAGAGGAAGGTGCTCTGCACAGAAATACGGCGTGCACTTTCCTGTTGTACGAAGTACTTACAATTTCCTTGCACATGCGTCTCACTAGGCAGTTTTGACAGCCGGTATTTCATCTTGTTATTTTTTTACACATAATAACCTCGTTGTTCTTGGAAGTAAGTAATCGAGCGAGAAAAGGATTACTCAGGTGAAGTGGCAGTGGGCGGGACACATAGCGAGAAGAACCGATGGCCGCTGGGGTGGAAAGGCTTTGGAATGGCGACCGCGCACCGGACCACGCTCCGTGGGTAGGCCCCCGACAAGGTGGACCGACGATCTGGTAAAGGTCGCGGTGCGCCGCTGGATGTGGGCAGCGCAGGACCGATCGTCGTGGAGATCGTTGGGGGAGGCCTATATCCAGCAGTGGGGGTCGTGCGGCTGATATTATGATGATGATGATGATGCTTCTTAGAAAATAAGAAGGTTGATACCACAGAATTATTATATGCCCTGAAAACCGCCACATGGCTGAGAAATTGCTATTTTATTTGGATGGAAAAATGCAAAATGACAACCCTAAACGCAAATTGACTATTGTATTCGATAATCAATCCCATTAACAGGCAAAAGTAAAATTCTATTCCGGCCTAGGGTTGCCACTATGCAGTTTATCATAAAAAAGTTTTTTTTAGTATTAGTTTTCAGGGTTCTTTTTCGATTGTTGTTCGTGCTACGGATTCAGTTTACGTTTTTTTACTCATGTGCTACGGACCACTACGTTTTTTTACTCATGTGCTACGGATGCCTGATACCACATGAGTAAAAAAACGTCCTGATACTAAAAGGTATTCTGGGGCAATATAGGTACCTAAATTAAACAAAAAAAACTTGCTGTAATGTAAACACACGATTATAAGATAAACAATCACGCGCATTAAATACATTTAAGACGGCCCATTTCGTTCGTGTCGAGAATAACATATAGCTTGGCATAAGAAATTTTAAACTTAAATCTACTTGAAAACATTTTTAACCACAACACGTAACAATTACTTACGTACTTACTTACTTACCTTCATCTTAACTGATGTTAAGTGACGATAAAGCCTATGTTGGAAGCACATTTCACCCGGAATTCTCAACCAGCCGGAGCAATTTGTTGTTATTTAGACTATTTAGACTATCTATTATATTAATTTATTATATTACCGTGCCGTTATCACCGTTGTAAGCTAGTTACTTAAAAGGAACATCACGGTCGAGAGAATTAAAAATTCCTACAGAAAGCAGACAAATTCAACGTTTCGTAGTCCCCTGTTTCCTCCTCCAAAACTAGACCAATTTGAATACTTTTTTCATAATAAAAAAAAAGGATTTGGCTGTGTTCTTATGTTCTCCTTTTTTAGGGTTCCGTAGCCAAAATTGCAAAAAACGGAACCCTTATAGATTCGTCATGTCTGTCTGTCTGTCTGTCTGTCCGTCCGTATGCCACAGCCACTTTATTCCAAAAGTATTAGGACTACATAGTTAAAACTTAGTAGATAGGTGTATTATGTGAACCGCTTTACGATTTTTACACAAAAATAAAAGGTTAAGGGGGGGCTCCCCATACATGGAACTGAAACTGAAAATATAAGCTGTAGATCTTAATAAACACTTTAAACGAAAATTGGTTTGAACGAGATAAAGTAATTAGTTTTCGAGATATAGTACATTTTCCAAAACCGCAAATATAACTTTGTCATTCATACAAACACTGTGAAATCCAAAGTTATTTTTTCAGACGAAAAATGATAGCGGTATTAAAATATGGTATGGTATAATGTACCTACGGAACCCTACTGCGCGTGGCCCGACACGCACTTGGCCGGTTTTTTTATAAATTAATTATTAAATGAAATAAGTATTAATCTTCAAAAACCTAAAAAAAAATGCCATGGTTTAGTTAGACATCCAGCAATCAAAGACGAGATTTTATAAAGTAAAACATAGGAAAACAGCCAAAGCATTACTTTATTTTTTTAATGCTAGTTTTGGAGGAGGGGACACAAAATGTTGATTATGTCAACTTTCTATAGATTTTTTTCAATTCTCGCGACCGTGGTGATTTCTCTTATAGTCAAGCTCTACCATCAACAAAACTGACCACAAATCCTGGGAAATACCTGGGACCTCTGCCCACAAGATTACAGAATGCACTTACAGTACTGCATGATAAAGAATGGGCACTGCGTGTTTTTGCTTTTCTAAGAAATGACGTTGACATTTAATTCATTGCAATAAAGTTGAAATTGTAAATGACTTTTAGGCCTAAATCACTTTTTGTTCATTGTGCTATGTTGGACGATTGTTGTTTTCGATGTTTTCCGATGCCCATTCTTTGTCTTGAACTACTTATTGCAAAATTCTTCAATATCTCAGCTTGATATGTCCTCTAATTTCCTAACAAGTTATAAACATTCTTAAAAAACAAATTGCAAAACAAGTTTAAGTTTTTAAGTATAAGTATGGTAAGTATGTGACAAAATTGTAAATATTTTGGTTGTTATGAAGTAAACAGTAATAATTTATTCTGTGCATAAACGCCTGTTTCTTTCATGTTTTTATGACAGAGAAAACCTTGTTTTGTTTAAAATTCTCGCATCTGTCGTGGTACTTGATACAACGAGGCCTAGAATAATATAATAAAGCTAATAAATAAAAACATGGTTAATTATCTTCTTTTATTCTTTAAATCTAGAAATCTAAGAATAATTCTGGACGTCAGAAGCATATCCTCGGATGTATAAATCCGACGAAAATTACTTTTTATATCTATGATACTCGGCTCGTCGAGCTCTTTCTACCCGTCTAAGAATCATATTTCTATCTCACTCCGTTGCTAGAATAACACAGGTGCATAATGCCGTATGTGATTTTTTTATCCTAATACCTTAGATGCATTTGGAAATAACATTAATAACGCTTTTATCTACTCTCATATCGTAAAATTCGAATAATGAATTTCGAAACGAATTTATATTGACATACTTAAACTATAAAAATTAAAAAGTTATTTCTTCTTCTTCTTATTTTTGTTTTGGCAATCTACTTTCCACTTGGAAGTAATTTTTGCCAGTGTCAAGTGTTGAATATTTCAGTGTTAGATTGTTTCAGTTTACATTAAAATGCGGGTGCATCGCATTCCAATGCTGCTTGGAGCATTTGGCACCAAGTACCTATATCAAGACAGTTTACTTGGTAAGTAGTTCTGCCGAGGTAGCCACAACTACAGTAAAAGTCTCGGCTTCACACAACCAAGATCGCGCCTATTTCAATTATCCCACATATTGTTCAGTTGCGTAGACACTTGTACCACAAAACTGCACCAATTTTAAGAAACAATATCCACTATGAATCAATTTGCAAATAATTAAAATAGACACCAAACCGAACTTGACAAATTGCGCAAAAAAACTCAAAAGTTATTTTATAAGATACCTTCGCTATACATACTAGACAATGTTATAAAATAACTTTTTTCTCATTACGATACAGGGCAAATCCAAGAAGAAGGCAGTGCCGTGATATTAAAAAAAACAACGATATTCCCACATACTTTCCAAGACTTTCCCTTGCTTTCCATGATTAAATAGTAGATTGTACCATAAGGGAGCAAAATAATATTTTTACGGCGAGGGCGTTTTTTTGAATCTAGAGCGAAGTGAGGGATTCTAGAGTAGAATCCTAAACGTAGCGAGGGATTCAAAGTACATCGCCCGAGCCAAAAATATATTTGCGCCCGAGTGATACACTCTACTTTTCATCACCCTCTATGAGAAAATAAAAGGCACCTCATATTTTATTTTAATATTATTATTTAATAAAACATAGAGTAACAACTAAATTGAAATTAAAAAGTATCTAATAATAAACCTACTTAAAACTTATATAGGTATACATTTGAGACATTTTCGCAATTATGAAAGCACTAGTGGCCGCCCGCGACTTCGTCTGCGTGGAAAGTTTTTTTGCTTTCCCTCGGGTACAATATTTTTTCTGGATGAAAGGTACCCTATGTCCTTCTCTGTACCCCTGACAACGTGTATGCAAAATTTCATGATGATCGGTTCAGTAGTTAAGACGTGAAGGCGTAACAAACAAACAAACAAACAAACGGACTTTTGCATTTATAATATTAGTAAGGATTGCATTTCTCCATTCAATAAAAATTACCATAGGCTTTCATATTTCTCCCGCGATTTTGCAGGTAATAAATTATTCATCACATTTCTTGCGTCAGTTGATCAGTTTTAATAGGTACTTTCAGGAGTTAATTCTATACTTTCACTATCACTTGAAGAACCAACTCATTTTTCTAAACAACCAATAATTTCTAACAATCCGTGAAAATTGACGAAAACGCGGGCCGTAGTTCGCGCGTTTTTAATTTGATTTTTTTTTATTCGGCTCATGTGACTATGGGGCCGTCGTACCAGCCAGTCTTTAATCAAACAATATTTGCGTCCGATTCTTTGACGCTGTGCTAAGATGTTCCAAATTCAAAAAGTGCGCGGCAAAGATCTTTGCGGCGCACTTATAAAGAGGAATAAAAACTCATTACTGCCCGCTAAAAGTTTCTTATAGAAAACACCACCTTTGGGTGCACTTTGGGTGTAATTATGGTTACAGCATTAAGGCCTACTCAAACCTGACCGGTATCCTGGACCGGTGGCGGTAAAGATTACCCGACCGATATCCCGACCGGTATTTAGTATGGCATCACCGCAGCTGTTTACTTATTCTTATGCCCGAACTACCAAAACGACGCTGATACGGAAGCTGTATTTGTTTATATAAGACGTTATGCTACCAATTTTTGTATTTATAACATTTGTCTTTACTGATATGATTTTATGCTTCAACAAGAAAAAATGAATCTAGGACGTAAAGTCAAATACGATATTGTGCTTCAAATTATAATATTTTGCATTCCGCAATTTTCTTTTTGCTCTTCTGAAAAGTTGAGTTTAGGTATATCCGAGGAAATGCTTCTGAAGTCCAGAATGGTAACAGGTACTAACTAAATATAAGCAAAATAATTGCTTAAGTACGGTTCAAAGTAAACCTAAAAAAATACTTTAAATTGAATTTAATAAACACATACATTATCAATAAAATTAAATATTTTTAAAAGATCTCACTTGTAATACTTAAACTCATAATTTTTTTGAATTATTTTTTGACACGATTGATTTTAAGTTATTATGATTTCGAAAGCGACCCTTATCATTGAGTACCCTATCGATTGGTAGCTTAGTACAGTATGTTATTTTTTCGGATTTTAGCCCTTTCGATTCAGTGAGATCTTTAAATGCAGTTTTACTTACTTCAAAATAAAGGAATGTTTCCATTCCGTACCTATATTCTCTCCAACTATAGTTTTCCACCCTGTGGGTATAATAATTAGGGGTCTATCTTAAATATCTAAAAGAATATACTGATTGGTGACTGACATATCAACGCACAGCTCATTCTGTTGTGTCCATGACGATCGGACGGTCCATGACGGTCTATAACTTAACTGTACTCAACAATCTGATCGTCTTGCGATAATCGCCCGCCAAGCTTGCGGGTGATTATCGCAACCGCGGCGGCTGCGTAACCGCACAGAACTGCGGTCTCGTAGTTTTGAAATAAAACCGCGCGGGAGAAAATCGCTACGTGAGTTCCTAGCCAAAAGATTTTTGAAAAATCGCCTGCCTTAACCAGAAATCGAACCCACCAAAAACTTTCTTTTTTTATTATTTTTTACGATACCAATCGAAAGGGTTACTTATTTACAAGGATTATTTTTTCGTAAGTAACACAGCATCTTAAACAGATGGAAGACTATGAAATTTAACATTTAAATTTTAATTGTTACGGATTGTATAAATTTTTATCGAATCGTATGAAATTTAAAAAAAAATCCATCCATTTAAAAAACAAGTTTTAAAAAACCTTAACAACCGTGTGCCATACTACGTTTTTCAATACATCTGCGCGAAATCATTATAGGTACCGTAAAAGAAGTGCGGTAAAATCAACTTACCGCAAGCTGTGCTAAACCGTAAACAAAAACGCACGGCGTGCGGTAAAATCAACTTACCGCACGCTGCACTGCCATAGTAAGCTCACATTTTCGAGCAACTGTATTGAAAAGATAATTTCAGTAGTACCTATAATGTTTTTTCGCAAATGTATTGAAAAACGTAGTATGGCACACGGTTATTAAGGTTTTTTAAAACTCGTGACGATTATAAACCTTCGCCTGTGGCTCGGGCTTATAAAACGTCAACTCGTATATATGGACTTAACCAAAGCATTTGACTATGTTGATCACAAAATATTAAAAACAAAATTATCGCGCTATGGCATTAGGGGCAATGTGCTAGATTTAATAATGTCGTACTTGAGCAACAGAGAACAATCAACGCTAATCTCTAAAATATGTCCTAAATCAAAATCAGAAATTAAATACATGTCAAATTATAGACAGGTATACTATGGTGTACCTCAAGGTAGTGTTCTAGGGCCTATTCTATTCTTGATATATATCAATGACTTTCCCTCAGTAGTAGCTGCACCAATGATTTTATTCGCTGACGACAGCACAGTCATATTTTCAAATAAATGTTTATCCCTACTTGCAACTGACATAAATAATGCACTTTGTGAAATTGTTGATTGGTTAAGAATGAATAATTTATTAATAAATATAGACAAAACTAATATTATGACATTTAGAAATAGTTCTAGAAATACTGTATCGATTGAAATCAAACATTCTGACAATACGATAAAAGAAGTAGAAGTTACTAAATTTTTGGGACTAAACGTTGACTGTAACCTCAATTGGAAAGAGCATATTGAGAGTGTTTGTGCTAAATTAAGTAGATTCTCTTATGTTCTTTACATGCTTGCTAAAGTTGTTAACGCTAAGACTGTCTTAACCGCATATCACGCGAACGTAGCATCTACTCTTCTGTATGGGCTAATATTTTGGGGGAATTCAGTTCACAAAGAGTATGCATTTAAAGCTCAAAAGAAATGTGTAAGGGCTTTTTGTAATCTAAAACAAACTGACAGTTGTAAACCGCATTTTATATCCTTAAAACTTTTGACATTGCCTGGTATGTACATTTATGAAATAGCTGTATTTGTTAAAAGAAATTGAAATTTATATATGACATTTAATAGTGCTAGGCTTCGTGATAGACTTTGTATGCCACGTAATAAGACTGCGCTTATGAATAAGAGTGTCCTGTGTATGGCACCTAAAGTGTACAATAAAATTCCATCCAATATTAGAGAAATTGATAATTTTAATAAATTTCGATGTAATAGGCTTTGTCAACTTACTAGTTGACAAAGCCTATTATAGTGTTAAAGAATTTTTAGAGGATAAACATTTGTAACTTTTAAAATTATTTGTTAATTTGCATGCCATATGGTGAAAAACGGATTAAGCTACATACAATATATTATATTAAATACCTCTGTACTACCTGTATTTGCAAATAAATTGAATTGAATTGAATCGTTTTAAAAACCTCCTTACCAACCTTGTATCATACATAACTACTAACGTATCACACAATTCATCGCTCAGGATATAGCTTATAAATGTAAAAGGATATAATATAATCTACAAACTTGTTTTCAATATGTTTTAGTACCTAACTATACAGGGTGTCCAAAAACTTTGCCACGTGGAGGGAAAGTACCTTAAGTATTGAAGATATGAAATTTTACTGAAAAAAGACTTCATTTTGTCTTTAAGAAAAAACGGAAGTGCATTCAATGTTTTTAGGGTTCCGTACCAAAATGGTAAAAAAGGAACCGTTATGGTGTGTGTGACTCAGTCTGTCTGTCTGTCGCAGCTGGATATCTCGAGAACTACTAATGGTATCAACTTGAAATTTGGAATAGTTTAAGATGACATTTGCCCAACTATTTTGCAAATAAGAAAAAAAAATTTTTTTTACAACAGGGACTGAAAAGGGGTCTTAAAAATTTGAAGTGACGTGACTAGGGCATATGGGGTATCATATGAAAGAACGCTGTTTGCACATTTTAAAACATTTTTTCTTTGGCCGCATAGTTTTCGACTTATGATGAAAAATGTAAAAAAAATACCGTCCCCCCCCCCCCCCTTATCTTCGAAGTTTGCAAAGAGAACAATTTGAAATAATTCTAAGTGATAGTAGTTTATCTAAAGATTACAGGAAAAATAAAACGATGTCTCGATATAACACACTTTTTTAGAAATTCGAAAAACAAACAAAAATTCTTTAGTTTCACTAACAGTCAACAGATGGCGCAGTCCTAGGAATGCTGACCTAAGAAAAAAAATTCACAGATCTCGTGCCTTTCACGACCTTCTGGTACATTGAAAATGAATTTAATGAATTAACTAAAACGAAATTTATTCGTAAACATTTTTTATTATTATTAAATATACCTATGTAAGTACTATAACTAAAAACATCTTAGAATTTCTACAAAAAAATACCTTATAAAAAATTCTAATCAAAATCAAATGCAGTCGCGCGCTGATTTCATTATTATTTGAATTTGTGCGATAACAAACTATGTTTATCTAGGCATCATCTTCATATTCTCATTTAGAGACCGTTGTAAAAAATCATTGGGAATCGTAGCGTACTAAGAAAAACATGAGACATGCCCGATCAAGTAATTTTAAATCTCAAAATTGAAATAACAGCAACCCACGAATATACAGCAACATCTTTAACATTAACATAGGTACCTATTTATTTCACTTTTTACACGTTTTGAGTGTAATTTATCTTAAAAATTCTAACCAATTAGTGCAAATGCTTTTCTGTATCTACTACTAAGTATGGAAACTACAAACTCTCTTGTATTCAACCTTCGCTCAAGATTCGTTTATTCGTTTGCCTATACAAAAAAGTGCCGGGTATCACGAAATCCCACGGTGCGGTGCAGGCAATGGTGAGGAAATATAGCCAAAACAATAGAAACAGATGCGCCGAAATAGTTTTTTCGATGCTCACGTGCAACTGCAAGGCAAAGCCCGGCCTTTTGCATAAGTATAATAGGGTTAATAAATAAATGATATCTTGTTCTTCGTATGGGTAATACTAATGGTGTTTATTTAACTTAGTTGTTTTACGTTAGATTTGACACCTAACCATTAAAAGTCAAAAATACTTAAATAATTATTAAAAAATCACATTAACAAAATTTAATACATACATAATCTCATTTAATCTAATTTTACTTGATTAAAGAATTTTACATAAGTATCAATAAATCAAATAGCGGACGAGGCGCACTTGACTTTGTCCGCGATGTTTATTTTATCAGCTGTTGAGCACACAGACAGAACACAGATTTTTAATATTGTTCTGGGGTTGGGCACATTACTTACAATTACAAATTAGATAAAATGTAGCGCGGGAGGAGTTTGTGTAAATGTAAGTAAAAGTACAACGTGTTACAAAATAACCCCTAAAGCCGAATATGGTAGATAGGGACCATCAAACTGAACAACTTTTACTATTGGACCAACTTTGAAATCGCGAAAAAAAATCAGCTGTTTCATACAAAAATTAATAACGAAAATATCAAAATGTATAAAACACCAGTTTTTTTTTTACGATTACAGAGTTGGTTGGTCCTATAGTAAAAGTTGTTCAGTTTGATGGTCCCTATCTTAATCTACTTTGAAATAAAACAATTTTAACGGATACTAGCGCGGTTTTATTGAAAGTAATTTGGTAATTAGTTGGTATTTGGTTTAATATTTGGTTTTCCCGACGTTTCGGCAACTTTGCAGCTGCCGTGGTCACGGGGGACTGAAGCTACCCGTGAGTCTACCCTCAAGCGATGAATTTTTTTTAGACGTTCAGAAATTGAAATTTAACAAAAAATTTTAATTGTTTTATGTTGCTTTATAATTTAATTTTATGAATTATTTAGTGCTAAAAAGAGAGAGAATCTACTGAAACTACCACCTGTTTTGCTTTTAAAAACACTTTCATTAGGTACCTATCCGATCCGATTTTTTTATAATAAGAAAATAACATTTTATTACATTTACAACTCAAAATATAACTATAAACAAACATTTGTCTTTCAGACCATTAGCGTTGATACGACTAGGTACGTAGGGGAGGTCAGCTCAATGCGGCCATAGCAGGCAAAGCGGCCACGCCTCATTTTTCGGCAACTTATAACGATAGCACGATATTGTATGTTGTGATATGCAGCAAGCCCTCCAGCCCACACCGAGCAGCTATTTGGTTGTGGTTGGAGCGAGCGCGTGGCCGCGGCGAGACGCCAAATGTTTCTGTTCATTTTGATAAAAAAACCCAGGTTAAATTCAACCTGTTTTCGTCAAACCTCTATAAAACTCAATGTTTTTATTACACGTCTATTATTACTTATCCATTTAGCTTTGATTGTGTAATATTTGTTCCGACATGGGATAAATATTATAAGCGGAGTTCCTTTTTTTGAACAAAATGGTGAGAAAAGGCAAAGCGGTTCGGGCAAAGTGGCCAAGTGCTTTGCCGCAGCTGTTGCTTTTTTTAATTTATTTAAAAGAATTGTTGGTAAGTGAAAATTGTCGCGTACCTCTAACAGATATAAAATATTTTTTAGTTTATAAAATTAAAAATAAATCTAGGAATATTCGATGATTTAAAGACTGAAGTGTTAATTTTCTCATTTGAAACTTTATAACAGTTTTTTTTTATAAATTAAGTTTTTTTAATCTACTTAAGTCTTCTTGTTTTTAAGCACCATGTTTTTCAACTAAATCTGCATTTATTGATATTTTTTTGGAATGGCCACTTTGCCCTTACCCACATGGCCGCTTTAGGCCACTCACTTGGGCAAAGCGGTTTTTCGACAAGTTTTTGTAATTTACAAATTATAAGAAATCATTTGAGTTTTTGCAAAATGTGATTACATGTTATAAAAGTACGATAAATTCTCTATCTATTGATGTAAAATAACTTTCAAATAACTTTTCTTTAACGGTATTTTTTTAAAGTCAAAGTTAAGGTGGCCGCGCTGAGCTGACCTCCCCTACGTATGTACACTACTGCGCTCAGCGCTCACTCACACGCTTCGCGCAAACTTTACTTCATAAAGGTTAAGCTACAGAATTATCCTTTTATATTATTTACCTCAAATATTTTTTTAAAGTAGACCAAAGTCATTCAGGTGTTTTTAAAATCGACCCGATATCGCGTTTTGTTTAAGATATGACTTTTTTCTCGCCGAAACCGGTAGAAAATCGACCATATTTTTCACATTTTTGCGATTTTCAAAAAAAGATTTTGAGAGTTTTGAAAAATTTTTTTTTTCAGTTTATAGCCCTTGATTAGACGCGTCATTTGATATCTCAATTATTTACGTAGCTTTAATATCTACGACACCAGGGTGAAATCTCACTTTGGCTGAAAATCGGGCCTATACAGATGCCTCAAAAAAAACATTTTCAATGTTAAAAATAGTTCCACTATCGGTTAAGAGATGGCGCAACCTAATACTCACCATAAGCAGCTGTGGTTAAGATTTGTAAATTAACTGTCTGCCTGTTCGCCATTCCACCTGTCTGCCGTTTATCCTACTTTTTTAAAGACTTTTTTAAAGAAGATTATCCAAATATATTTATGATTGTACGGAACCCTCGGTGCGCGAGTCCGACTCGCTCTTGACCGGTTTTTTAAATCTCATACGATTCGATACAAATTGATATAATCCGTAATAATTAAAATTTAAATGTTAAATTTCATACTTTTCCATCTGTTTAAGATGGTGTGTTCTGCCGCGCGGTTTTATTTCAAAACTCACGAGACCGCAGTTTTGTGCGGTTACGCAGCCGCCGCGGTTGCGATAATAGCCCGCAAGCTTGGCGGGCGATTATCGCAAGACGGTCAGATTGTTGAGTACAGTTGAGTTCTAGACCGTCATGGACCGTCTGACCGTCATGGACACACAACAGAATGAGCTGTGCTTTGATATGTCAGTCACCAATCAGTATCTTCTTTTAGATATTTAAGATAGACCCCTAATTATTATACCTACAGGGTGGAAAACTATAGTTGGAGAGAATGTTGATACAGAATGGAAACATTCCTTCATTTTGAAAGTAAGTAAAACGGCATTTAAAGACCTTTGATTAAACGGACGACGCTCCGTGGGTAGGCCCCCGACAAGGTGGACCGACGATCTGGTGAAGGTCGCGGGAAGCCACTGGATGCGGGTAGCGCAGGACCGATCGTCGTGGAGATCCTTAGGGGAGGCCTATACCCAGCAGTGGGTGTCGTGCGGCTGATATGATGATGATGATGATGATGATTAATCGCTAGGGCTAAAATCCGAAAAAATAAAATACTGTACTAAGTTACCAATCGGTAGTAGATCTATCGTTGGTTGATAAAAACGAATGATAAAATAATCAAATTGACAGGCGTCGATATAGACGTCACGATTGACTTGACCACTTAACTTTTCTAGGAACTAGATTAGATATAACCGCAACTTAAAAGATTTTACTTGCCCTCTACTCCAATGGCCGACATTATATTCGATCGCTAATCTAATCTAATAATTAAAATTAATTAACCCTAAAACTTGTCGTAGGCTTGTTAATTGATTTAATAATCTAATTGCTTATATATTTTAAGCTTTAAATTAGCGAACGAATCGAGGAGTCTGCTGTTCCAATAATGACGATGATGATTTCTATTGATTAGAAACAAGAGTGGTCTTAGTATTGAGCCTTGTGAAACACGTACTGTAATTGATCAATCTATTAAGTTAAAACACCAGGAATGACTGGGAATTATGGGCTACAAGGTATTTTAAAAAGAAAACAAATTTTGTGTCTAATTATCTTTAATATAAATGACCCTTAAAAACCATTTTCGTGTCAAATTGTTAAGGTTGTACCTTGAGCAAAAGTGGCGCCGCGGTGAATTTTATTTAATATTATAATTTTAATACACAATTTTAATAATGTTTATCGTGGAGATTTTAGGGTTTACAGTCTAGTATTTTTAGACGGTATCATTACATTCCCTAGTAGTCACTGCTAGAAGTAGATAGAAAAAAACCGGCCAAGTGCGAGTCGGACTCGCGCACGAAGGGTTCCGTACCAAAAAACGGCAAAAAAATTACGTTTGTTGTATGGGAGCCCCCTTAAATATTAATTTTATTCTGTTTTTAGTATTTGTTGTTATAGCGGCAACAGAAATACATAATCTGTGAAAATTTCAACTGTCTACCTGTTGTTATTTTTACTATAGAGCAAAAAACAGCAAAAAAATCACGTTTGTTGTATGGGAGCCCCCCTTAAATTTTAATTTTATTCTGTTTTTAGTATTTGTTGTTATAGCGGCAACAGAAATACATCATATGTGAAAATTTCAACTTTCTAGCTATCACGGTTCATGAGATACAGCCTGGTGACAGACAGACAGACAGACAGACAGACAGACAGACGGACAGCGGAGGCTTAGTAATAGGGTCCCGTTTTTACCCTTTGGGTACGGAACCCTAAAAACTGCTAAAAGTGGCCGTTTTTGACACATTTGCTATCTACTTCTACGAATGACTACGAGGGCATGTAGTGATACCTTCTAAAAATACTAGACCATGGGCCCTAAAATCTCCACGATAAACATTATTAAAATCTTTTTCTATTAATAACTTACTAAATAAAAACCTCTGAGGGCGCCACTTTCGCTCATACAACCGCCTTAATAATAAAGTGCCTACGTTAAAAATTAAAACATCATATCAGGGGGTCTATTACGAAAAGTTTAATGCGATACACGCAGCTGCGTCCGTGCTTCGTTTTGTTTGTTTCCTATTACAAATCACTTTCGTATGCGATATTGCGAAGAGATTGCGTGAGTTTGGCAGTTTCTCTCTAGCGTATCCGACATCATTCGTTTAGTAGTCCATAAACTACGATAGCCAACTTCAAAATATTTGTTATAACTACAACCAACGAACTGCGGACGATTATCGTGGCCAAGTGACTGCGTTACGCAATTGCGTACGTTATTTTCGTAATAGGCCCCCAGATGCTTTTAGCAATCTTGACATTGGTATCAGGCATCACACATATATTTTTCAGACATGTTTGATGTGCCCCTAAACTTAATTTTAGGTAATTTATCTAAGTATTCATTACAGTAAACGCTCTTTGAATAAAAATAAAAATAACAGAAGCAATCAATGCAATCAACAGTGCATAAAAAAAAGATCCGTTTTGGCCCTTAGGTTTAAAAATAAAAACTAATTTGTACATGGAAAACTATCCCAAATAGAAGGAAAAAAGCCCTATTAATTCAATTGAATCCAAATTCATTTATGGCAGGCAACAAAGATTAAGAATAAGATACTTATAAAAGGATTTGACTTAGGTACAAATACAATAGAAATTAATAATAAATTATGAATTAATGTACCTCGGAGGCCATTCGCGTGGATAATACCTAGAGCAGTATCCCATCATCAGATCCTAACTTGATGAATATTGTTTTATTCGAAAGCGTACTTCCTAGGTGGTCACCTAGGAATTACGCTTTCAAACAAAAAAATAAATCTCCAAATCAGTCCAGTCGTCTTCGAGTAATCAAGTGACATAATATTACATGAAAAAATTCCGACGAACTGAGAACTTCCTCCTTTTTTGAAGTCGGTTAAAAAACTTTAAAATCCAATTCAAAATTGGCGTTCCAAAGTTCGCGCAGAACTTTAAGAACCTTTTAGTACAAACTCGTTCTTTGTGAGTAAGATCTGTATTTTTAATGATTGTTGTTCACTCCATTTGCCTTCACGTATCCATTGCTGATAGTACCACTGGTGGTGGCACGAGGTATCGTCCTGATGTTGTACCCATTAGCGGCTCGAACAGAGATGGCAATCTCCAAGTCCAGGTCGTCTGTGGGCTCGTCAGATTCAAGATGCAGTTTCCTGACGATGTGGACGATCATCGTCTTGATCAAAGCAGTGGCGTATACTCGTCCTGTGAAGACACACAAGTATTTAATTTAAGTTTTCTGCAAGACGGACTGGCTAATCTTAATAGTGATCTTCAGTGGCTGTTCTCAGTTTTCCACGTGACGGTGCATATGTGAATCGGGATAGCGAGCGACATGCCTTAAAAACTCAATGTAGTACCTACATATAACAACTCAGTGAACAAGAGAATTGGTAACAGCGTTTTCTGATCAAATTGTTCCAACACTGCGATCTCCAAATCAACTGCCAAGCGTTAAAATTACGACAACATCCTCGAACGGGAGGGCTATAATGGGCTTTAAATAATAAATCTCAATCGGGCCCAAGCTGAAAGACACGAAGGCATAAGGAGGCTGTTACACAAGGAGAGCCTCGCACGTGAGACTCGCACGCGAGTGGCGATTTCTAGAAGAAAACTTCCACTCGCGTGCGAGACTCTCCTTGTGTAACAGCCTCCTTAGGGTCTCGCTTCGCAACATTCTCCGGTAAGAATCTGCCCGATACAACATTCTTCTACGGGAGAGACCTACGTCTTTTAACATTGTATCGGGTCACTCTGAATTTACCATCCTCAAGGATGTGTCATGTCCCTGAAACTAAACAACTTTCTTCAAGAAACATGTGTCGAATTTTGTCACAAAATTTTGGTCATCCCATACTAAATTAGTCACGTGATGATGGCTTTGATTGGTATGGATAGTCGTTTATTTTTAACTTATTTGACCATGTGTTCCTTAGAGAAAGTTGTTTAGTTTCATAGACTGAACACATCCTCAAAATTTGGATAGTGAATACAAAATGACCCTGTTTAATTGGCTGTTTTAAATATCTTTACCTAAACAATCCATAGGTCCCAAGCTGAAAGGCACGAAGGCATTAGGGTCCCGTTTGGCGACATTCTCCGGTAAGAACCTGTCCGGGTTGATCTTCAGCGGCTCTTCCCAGTGGTCCACGTGGCGGTGCACCTCGTGGATGGGGATGATGAGTGACGTGCCAGCAGGGAGGGTTACTTTACCTGGAAAGAAAGAGAGGCATGCCTTGGTTCAAGATATACCTACTCTTTTTTGAGCGGAACATGAAAAACGCATTATCTGACTGCACAGCAATTCTTTTTTCGAGGGGATTACGAAATGATTGTATGGTTGAACTTAAAAGTAGCTCAACACCTAGGTACCATGACTCTAGCAGTCTAGCACCATCTGCATATAGCGTCACAAAATATTAAGTCTAGAATAGAAGCGACGTTATATTTTATAATACGTAAAATACCGTTTATATTTTTGCTCTAATTTTAATAACTAATAGTATTTTTAAACTTTTAGATTTTATGCATTCACAATGCTATTTTAAGGGTTCCGTACCTCAAAAGGAAAAAACGGAACCCTTATAGGATCACTTTGTTGTCCGTCTGTCTGTCCGTCCGTCCGTGCGTCTGTCTGTCAAGACCCTTTATCTCAGGAACGCGTGGAGGTATCGAATTGAAATTTAAACCATATACTAAGGTCCACGGGCCCTTAAAACTGCGAAAAAATCAAGCTTCTAAGTTAACGTAAAGAAAAGATACTGCCGTTTATGCCTCAAAAAACGCATTTTTGATACTCTCAAAGGAATCAAATTCATAGGGTACTTCCCGTTGACCTAGAACTATAAAATTTGGCAAGTAATAGCGTCTTATACTACAGTTACAGGGAAAAATCTCAAAACTCTACATTTGTAATTAAATCATAAAAAATAGCAATTAAAGTACGTAATCAATCATCGAGGTTAAACAATGGTATGCGCGGTTATAGTTTCAACTTCTATTTGACTTATAAACTTGAAATTTGGTGATAATGTTTATTATAAAACGTATATTTTACCAACAAAGCAGGTTTATGAATATAATTTGTCAAAGTTTTGTGTAAATTGGTTGAAATATAACGATTTGTTGGATTGGAAGTGTCTGAAAAAGTCAAGCCGCCTTACCTGAGAGCTTCCATCGAAAACACTGCAAAATCCCTTTGAGATATAACAAAACCAATTGTTAGGGTACTGTATAAATAACTTTCATTATTTTGATTACATTATGATTACAAAATTATTTAATTTACCAAACGAGTTACTTATTAAAATAAAAAGTAATTTTGGTCACATTAATAAATGAAGTTCTTTAAATCTGCCATGGCGCTAATCACAAATATTTATTTATCTTTGAGGTAATCGCTCAACTAAATATTTTTAAAATATCAATATTTATTATTATTAATTAATCGGTTCCCTATGTATTTGCATAAAATTTTAAGGCATAATAAGTCATAGCATAATATGATTTCGCCGAATGATGTTTACGCATAATATTAGTTAGTCATAACAGCTTATGCATAATTTTTTTAAGCATAACTACTTTAAGCATAATCATGTTTAAGCATAATATTCTTTGGCATAAATTTAAACACGCATAATGTTATTTACGCATATTTTTATAAACAAAAAAATCACGACGTTTAAAATCACGAAAGAACATTTTAACTAAATACAAAATCCCGAAGCTCAAAAAACCGAAGGTTAATTGAGGGTTACATGCCAGCAGGTCGGTTCTGGCACTTCGCCGGCCGCTACCGCGGCACGCTCGCTTTGCTCGCTCGGCTCGTGCGTTGTTGGTCGCAATGGAACCTTACCTCCTCCTTGCTCGCTACGCTCGCTCGTCGTCGCACCTAATAGACCTAAACAGATTTTCGGGATTTTTAACTATCGGCATTTTAACTTTCAGGGTTTCGAACTATCATCTGTCATTTAATAATCGATCTTTTAAGTTTCGGTCTATTGGATATCGACATTAAGGATTTTCGGTATTTTAAAAATAGGTGTTTTATGGGTCGATATTTAGGTCGTATGTGTTATGAGTTTTTGGCATTTTGTTACAATACCTACCCCTTTTGCATGAAAATAAATGAGTGCGTAAAAATATTTATTCTTATTGTTTTTGAGTTTTATGTCTTAATAATATTAGGCGAATAGACAATATGCCTAATAACATTTTGCGAAAATAAATTAGTCTAAATGGTTATTATGCTAATATAAATAGTATGCCAAAAAACAATTATGCGAAAGCATTATTATGACAAAAAAGATTATGCCAAATTCGTTATGCCAAATCAAATTAGGTATAAAACATTTATGCGAAAACAAGGGATCCCTAATTAATCAGATCCTTTCAAATATTTTTATAGATAATTACTTTAAAAATAATTAAAAAGGAATAAATTTGGCTCTAAATATTTCCGCAACATCGGCGAGGGTCATAGAGTAAAACAAGCACGGAGTGCATTCCAGCAGACCAATCGCTAATCGATCATTTAAGGCTGTATATTTGCATTTCAACAAAATTAGTGATTTTCCAATGAAGTTATGTAAAGAATGAAAGCATTATTATTGATGTAAACTTTAGTTTTAGGAAGCAAAATTCTTAAATTAGTGCCGTATAGAGAGAAAAATATAATAAATTATCAGGTATTTTAAAACGAAGACAATCTGTTCAAGTGGAATTTCAAATTTACTTGTCAGAGGTATTTTTCAAAAACGTTTCAGCTGTAACAAATAAGAATACGACTCATATTTAATTTTCCACTTATTGTTTGTATTGTCAAGGAGTTCCCTATAGAGAGAAATTTAAAAAAAAATGCTTTTAATCACAGAGAAATAAAATATTAAAAAAATGCTCAAATTGGTACACTTTTACATGTTTTTTTACTGGTATTTACAGAATCTAAAGTAATTTTTAATTTTTCTTAGGAATAATGAGGTATTTGTCTAATGTATTGCATGTTTTGTTTACTTATATCTATTTAATAATTTAATAGGAATTTTCAAAGTTCGCCCTTATTACGGCTCGCGCAGAGTTGTTTTGATCATTTGTATTGAAAATTTAAAAATGGAACGTGATGCAACTCTACAGCCTTAAGAGTAAATTTTAACCATTAGCGCGTTTCTCACACCGATGACGGGACTCGAACGGGATGGAAACAGACTTTCGGACCAAGGGAGAACGACTGGAAGGCATTTGTTTTCTTTTCGGGTGATGTTGGAAGGACGGGGACGGGGGGATGGCGATGGATAGATAAATCAAAAGACTGACGGTGATGGTAAGTGTGAGTGGACGAGGAAGCGGAAGCTGAAGCGGAAGCGAAAGTCAAATACATCAAGAATATAAACAGTTTGCAATGTGCGTGGAGTGTCAGCCACTCGTTTTTCAGTCACCATAAGCAGCTGTGGTTAAGATTTGAAAACTAACTGTCCGCCTATTCGCCCTTCCACCTGTCCGCCTGTTCGCCCATCCACCGTTTCGCCTGTCCGCCGTCTATCCTACTTTTGAAAGACTGTAGTAAAGTATCTAAATATTTATATTTATGATGGTACGGAACCCTCGGTGCGCGAGTCCGACTCGCTCTTGACCGGTTTTTTTTTATATTAAGATTATTAATATAATTGAAAATATTAGAAAAATCGACTCATCCGTAGCAGACCCGTCTGAGCTGCTACGGGTGAGTCGATTTTTTCTAATATTTTTCAATTATGTTAATAATCTTAACTAATAGCACAGTAGTATATTACTTTTCTCCATTACCTATGTACTTACCGTTGTTTATACTGATTTCCTCTTCCACTCTCCTTTGTATCATACCAGCGATGGAGAAGTACCGCATAGTCTCTTTGTACACCATGTCCAGGTATGGCAGCTGCTTTAGGTGTCCAGGCGTAACCAGCTGATCGGGGCCTATCACATCCATCACTTCATTGTAAACTCTTTTCTGCAATAAAATTTAATACCATAATAAACCATACCTAATCATTTGATTGAATCAGGCGTCACTTGGCGGAAGTCCCAAACCATTTTGAAAAAAGAAATATATGTAGCTTATTTCCGCAAACAATATATGCAAGATGCACTGCCCGCCCGCCCGCAAAAAAAATGCACATGCACACCACAAAATATTAGTGCACAAAGCTGCATTTAGCAAGACAGCGACACACCTTGCACCTTCACCAATAAGACTACTTTACACGTGTTTCGCCCCAACCCGGAGCATCCTCAGGAGTTAGATCGTGCGTAAACCAACACCGAATGAGTAATATGAATGAGTAATATAATACGCTTCCCGACACCGTATTTTATTTATCGCTTCTTCTTCCCCACACACTACGCAAATACGGCAGGCGGAGCATCGCTATGTCTTTTGTGGGTATTCTTCCGGGCACCCACTGACATCAAGTGAGTTCGATGATGGGTACACGGAAGTCAACCCCGCCATCCGAAGTGGAGGGAATGCGTAATTGGCTTTGATAACTTTTTGAACATGACTGGAAATCTCAAAACCATTTCGAGGAATAAGCTTTCGGTACAGTGTCTACTAATTAAATTTAAAAATAATTCTATATTTTTAAAGATATTTATAATATTCAATAAAAAGCTTTAACCTTCAAATGACCTTCATATGACGTCATCACATACAGATCCCCCAGCCATAATAAAAAAAAGAAAAAAGGGCAAAGACAATTTTGACAATGAACTTAGCATTAGGGATGGTGGAAGTGAAAAAATATCGATATAGGTAATATTTCTCAGAAAAAAATGAGATAAAATGGGATGATGACTAAGTAATGTATTCTAATTTTAAGGTATTGTAAAACATTAAAAATAGCAAAATAAACCCCTACGCGAAATTTTGGCTCGATTTGATGAATTTTACAATGATTTTTAAGACTCAAAAGTAGGAAAAAATCAAAATGCTCCAGTGACAAAATAGTGTCGACTATTATAATCCATACGTAATTACAAAAAAAAAGCTTTTGGAAAAATTATTGTAAAAACATCTATCGATATATCAGAGTATTTCGATGAACTGATCTCGTAATTTTTTCGACATCCCCACTATTAAATGTTTGTAAACAGAAATAAAGTATGCACATATTTTCACAATGTTTATTATGTTATCCTGCAAATTTATCAGTCCACAAGCAATCGTTACAATTTCATCCATGTAGCCTACATCCAAAATAGAACCAATACATACAATCTTGGACGAATTAACCACTGGCTGCCATATCTTCTACAGTTATAAATAGTTTTAATACTTCTACTTTTTCTCTGTCGAGTAAGCGCCATCGCACACGGGGGACTTTTGTCTCCGCAACTATTTTGTCTCTCACATGGTTTGTATGAAAAGTTGCAGACGACCGCGTCGCTTCGTGTGCGCGCTTCCATATAAACCCGTGGACTTGAGACAGAGACAAAACAGTTGCAGGGCGACTAAGTTGCCCGTGTGCGATAGCGCTAACCTGAAATTCGTTATTGGTTATATTCGTGAGTTTCGTCCAAGCATACAATACATTTCGCAATTTAGGTAGCTTAGGCGTGTCAGTTTTTACAAAGTTTTTCAGCTGAGTTTCCACTGGTAAGCATTTTTATTATAATTTTACCACCTCAAAAATTATTGCGGCAAATTAAGAAGGTAGGTTAGAACCGTCACAACTGGATTAAATGAATAAAATAGAAGAAATATTAACTATAAGCGCTATCGCACACAGGCAACTTAGTCTCCCAGCAACTGTTTTGTCTCTCACATCAAGTCCACGGGTTTATATGGAAGCGCGCACACGAAGCGACACGGTCGTCTGCAACTTTTCATACAAATCACGTGAGAGACAAAAAAGTTGCGGAGACAAAAGTTGCCCGTGTGCGATAGCGCTAACTTATTAACAACCATAAAGTCATTATGACAGGTAATGACACTTGGCCGTTCTTTTTCTATTAGTAGATGGCAAAGGTTTTCCTTCTTAAACTTTCATGCCACTAATGACGTCATTAAAATATTCAAATTAGTTTCTTAAATTGGCCTAATCTGTAGTAAAAAAATATTAAAAAAATACCTTTTATTTTTTAACCAAAGCCAATTGTCAGCTAGGAATATAAATAGGTTTTTTATGCCTTTTTTTCTTAAGAAATAGCCCTGGACATAGCGTTTCAATTCCATAATAAATTTTCCTCGTATATTTTAGGTAGTTAGTTAGCAAAAAGTGGCCACTTTAGGCACTTTTACCTACTACTACCAACGAACTGCATTTTACTAAGGTTATTGTTTGTAAATAAAATATCGAACCTTAGCTTCCATCTGTATATGTGAATTTCGATACATATAGCGAGCAATAAAAATTGGGACGAGGGCGCCGCTCTGAGGTATACAGGGTGGAATTTTTTAATGCCACCTGGAGGGAAAGTACTCTAAATAATAGAGATAGCAAATTTCTTTCAAAGGAAACATTCCTTTATTTTTGAAAACAAAACAAACTGCATTCAAAGATTTTTAAACATATGCTTCCCACACCCAGGAATCGAACCAGCTAAAATTCGAAAAAACAACACCCTATGCTTTTATGTTATCAATCGTTAGGGTCAAACATAAGGTTCAAATCTCTCTAACAAACATGGTAAATTAAATGAAAGGAAAATCATTAAATCTAAACTTATTTTAATTGAACGAGAAAAAAGCTTAACTAATTAGTTGTTCGAAATTGACCTCACGTTGCTGAATATATAAATTTATTATTTTAAGGAAGTCATTTGCATGCAATGGATGCGTAATAGTCTGCATTATGAACATCTTATCGAAATAGTTCTACATAGATAATTTATTGTGAACTAACTAACATAATGGAGCCTTAAGTAAAAGTGTTTTATCTTGTCTTTCATGGTTTTCCTTTCATTTAATATACCATGTTTGTTAGAGAGATTTGATCCTTATGTTTGACCCTAACGATTGATATCATAAAAGTACAGGGTATTGTTTTTTCGAATTTTAGCCGGTTCGATTCCTGGGTGTGGGAAGCGTATTTTAAAAAAACTTTGAATGCAGTTTTGTTTCTTTTTAAAAATAAAGGAATGTTTCCTTTGAGTGAAATTAGCTATCTCCATTGTTTAGAGTACTTTCCCTCCAGGTGGCATTAAGAAATTCCACCCTGTATATTATGAGCCTTAAATGAAACAAAAACAGGTATAATTATTTCTAGACATTAGGCTACACGCTCATAAAATTTCAAGTAATTTAATAGACCTTCAGTGCTGCAGGTCAATGTTATGTAAGATTATTCATAAACTTGTTTTCATTCAGTAAAATTTACAACTACGAATATAACCGTTAAATTAAATGCAAAACTATGCATTTTTTTGGGACCTTAAGTGGAAATACCAACAAAAAAATGTTGCATCTTAATGGCTTCCGTTCTACTTTTAACACGTTTTTATAAGGTTGCTTTCTTGTTTATTTGTTTCTTTATCCGTTTGTTTCTTTGACCACAAAAGTGCAAACGATTTTAATCTATCTTCCCGATGTGCTAAAGACTTAAAACTTTAAACGTAGGTCAGAACTGAAAGACAATGCAATAATAAGGTGTCATTGAGCTGATCTAATGATTTAGCCGGAAGAAGGTCATAGGAACTCTGTAATAAAACCATGCAACCCCATCGAGTTAGGATTTATTTTATTCGCCTTGACAAGTTCTCTGATGGGAGATGAGGTCCAGGGTCTGATGATGGAGCTGGAAAAAGGAATTATGTACTAAAACCATGCAACCCCATCGAGTTGGGCATGTTTAAATCATCTAGACGAGTACTCTGTTGGGAAATAGTGTCCAGTGTCTGCTGATGGAGCCGGAAGAAGGCCACTGTAATTCTGTATTAAAACCATGCAACCCCATCAAGTTTGGGTACGTTTGATTTGACTTGACTAGTAGGTACTCTGATGGAAGACGGTTTCCAGAGTCTGATGATGAAACCAGATAAAGGCCACGAGTCTACCTTTTATGGCAGAACTTTTTATGTCATAATTTTATTATGCATAACAACTAATGGCATAAACTTCATGTCGCAGAAAATCGTTTCGCATACACTCATTTATCATACACTTAAAACGCATAATTTTGTAAGCCAGAATCATCTTTTGGCATACATTTCATATCCATAATAATTAAATAGTAGAACCATCATATCGCAGACAGTTTATAGTCAGAATCATCTTTTGGCATACATTTAATAGAAAATTCATATCTAGAATAATTTTGTATTACTTACACGCATGTTTCATGCTGCATGCATCCTTACATGCAGCAAGCAAGCAAGCAAGCAAGCATGCAGCATGCAAGCAAGCATGCAGCATGCAAGCAAACATGCAGCATGCAGCATCCATGCAAGCATTGTGGAGCTCCGCTGCGAGTGGTCAAAACACTAACCTAACCTAACCTACTGGTAGGTGCATTAAAAGTTTATCTTTATAGCGGGGGGCCTCAGGCCCCCCGACCCCCCCACCCCCAAGCAGGGGGGCCAGCCCCCCTGCACCCCCCGGCAAGCATGCAAGCAGCATAAACAAGCATGCATGCATGCAAGCAAGCAGCATGCATATCGGTTTTGCAGCGATTCGTTCTGTTTTTGACTTTTGTAGCACAACATTTAGAAAAATTCAACATATTGACTATTTAAGACAAATTTTTAATTCAATTTGAAAAAAATGCATTTTTTTAGAGATTACAATATGCTTGATGACATTATTCTTAATGAAATTCTGCCATATTCGTAGTATACCATGTGAAAATTATACCAAATAATTGTCGACTAAATAAACGTTATGCCAAACGAAATTCTGCGAATAAAAATTTTGCCAAAGGTATTTATGCCTAATGAATTGTAAATTCAGACATGTTAACATTCTGCCAAACAATAATTATATTATACAATTTTTTTGCCTTAAAAATATTCGTTTAAAGAAGATTCTGCCAAGTGTGTTCTGCCAAATAAATTTCGGAGCATCAAGTTTCTGCCAGATAGAGGTAACCCAAAGGCCACATGCACCATAAAACCATACAACTCAATAAAGTTTGGGCTCGTTTGATTTGTTTTGGCAAGTACTCTATAGGAAAATAGTGTCTTGGGTCTGGTGATGGAGCCGGAGGAAGACCTCACGAACTCTAGCTGTCTTTACAGGAGAAATTATTTTATACTTTTTCTTCTTGTTTATATGTACGTTTTTAGTCCGATTTTTTACTTTTTAGTTCGTTTTAAAAACGTATTTATAATTTATTATTTTTATTATGGAGAAACAATAACCAAAGCATATCTGTTGACTTTCGTTATTGATGTTAAATGTGAGTAATAAAAGCATGGTAGGTATACCGCCCGGCACGTAATTTGGCAAGATAATAAAACCCGGCCAAGTGCGAGTCGTACTCGCGCACGAAGGGTTCCGTACCAAAAAACGGCAAAAAATTACGTTTGTTTTATGGGAGCCCCCCTTAAATATTAAATTTATTAGATTTTTAGTACTTTTTTGTTGTAGCGGCAACAAAAATACATCATCTGTGAAAATTTCAACTTTCTAGCTATCACGGTTCATGAGATACAGCCTGGTGACAGACAGACAGACAGACAGGCAGACGGACAGCGGAGTCTTAGTAATAGGGTCCCGTTTTTACCCTTTGGGTATGGAACCCTAAAAACGATAAAAATGCGCAGTAGCTACGATCACTAAACTCGGCGCATGTTTTATCTCATCTTTGTCTTGCCAAGGTTTATGCCGGCACCTATAAGATGCTTTAATGACGTTAGTCTCGACGTAAAAGGTGGTCAACCATCCTATAACAGCTATTAACTAAAACCATAGGTTAGGCGATTCTCACACTGCCGGCGCGCGTCGTCGCGGGGCGCGGTTGGGCGTTTCACGCGCGCGGCGACGGCGCAGCGCACCGCCTATTCGGGCGGTTTTCTCCGCGCCGGTCGGCGTCAGACGACGGCCCCGCGCTTACGTACAAAAACCGGCACGATACTATGGAGCTCAGTGTGTTGTACCCCGCGATTTTCGCGCCTACTGGCGCGCATCGCCGCGTGCCGCCGGCGGCACGTGGCGTCGCGCGCTCCCGCGCCTCGGCGCGGCCTCGGTGTGTTGGACCAAGCGGTTTTCTATCTATTTGTTGTACTTGCAATTAAAGTAAAAGACGCGCGCGGGAGCCCCGCAACCGCGCGCGGTGCCAGTGTGAGAACCGTCTAAGGTAAGAACTGAAAGCTGTTGAACGTGTAAGCCTCGTTAAAAAGTGTTTAACGATACTCTCGTTAAACGATATTGATTATTGTCGATTATTTCTTACTCACCTGCCAATCTGGTAATTGTCCAAGAATCATGAGGACACCTGATGCAATTTTAGCTGCCGCTTCTTGACTCTACGAAATGATAATAAAATGAGAATAATTGTGTATGTACGTATGTAAACATTATCAAATCACTGATTATCAGATTTTTTAAATATCGCACACATTGATAAATACATAAATAAGGATGAATGAAAGTTTGATTCTTTTGCTTTTATGGATTAAAGCAAAGGTGGCATACCCGCGGCTCTCCGCGGGCCACATGCGACCCGCCGCGCCGACTGTCAACTTGTGGTACGCGGAACTAAGTTTTTTTTTTTAATTTAATAAAATATTCACGATATTAAAATTACATTATAATAATATTTGTCAAAAAAATAGTGTTTAAAAAAAACACAAATTTCTTCTCTTTTACGATAAAAAGGTCTTCAAAAATTATGTTTTATTGTGCGTTAGTTAGCTACACAAAATTCGGTAGTGCGGCTCGGTGCCAAATTTTGACCCAGCTGCCGAAAAGGTTGGCCACCCCGCGTGCGTGTGGTTTGAGGGCCACTTCATCGAAAGTCAATAAAAATATACTGATGATTTAGTAAACATTATAAAAGAAATGTGCAACTTGGAATCGATTTTGTGAAAGTCATCTTCACCGAGTTATTAGCTGAAGAGTCGGGCCCTCAGTTCTCACATGGAGGATTGAGGGCCCAGCTGTTGCGAACAAACTATTAACATTATAGTAAAAGTTTTAATGCCAAAATCTAAGTTAATCCCGAATAAAAATTGTGGAAGTAAGATTTAATCGCAAAACGCTTTCCTACTTTATATAATCTTAGTTCAAAATGGGCCCTTAAT
Source organism: Agriphila geniculea (assembly GCA_943789525.1). Lineage (NCBI taxonomy): Eukaryota > Metazoa > Arthropoda > Insecta > Lepidoptera > Crambidae > Agriphila > Agriphila geniculea. The sequence continues at coordinate 7,781,683 of OX038889.1, read as the reverse complement.
TCTCCAACTTCCAAAATTTCATTACGCATTTTATTTTAAACTATGGATTTACGGCTGTTGTAAGGTGTCCAGTTTTCGGTACTTGGACCGATATGGCGGCATTTTCATATGAGTATCTCAGCACCATCTCGATATACCTCCACTTGGCACCTCTGGAGAGACTGCAGCACCGCCCAGGTCTCTCGGATCGAATCGAAACAAAAGCTTTTTCATAGTTTCGGAACTCAAATGAATTTATGTATTTATTTATTTATTTATTTTCGGACGACCAACAGCTATATTAAACAGATAAAATAACTTACATAGTATCAGAAAGCCAATTATAGGTCATCACAAATAGTGAATTAAAATATTTCTAAGAAAAAGGACCGCTTCGCTGGGAAAAACTGCAATTTCCCTAGTAAAATCACAATAGATTTTCCGGATTTTCTTACAAACGTAAAATCAAATTTTCTCTTTGCGTTAAAGCAGGGATTCCCAAAGTGGTCGATATCGACCCCCTGGGGTCGAAATCGGTTTCTCAAGGGTCGACATAAACGAAAGCTAGTGTCCGGCCGAAACTGGAATTCCAGCCAAAACCGAACTTTCGGCCCCGAAACCAACAATTTGATGAAAAAAGAATTACGTTAAACTTACTTTTGCAAGTCAACTTTTTTATTAATCAACATTATTTAATGTACATAACAATAGTCGTATGATCAGTTATTTGTTGTGTTATAACGTACGTACTACCCGTCCATTGGCATAAAAAGGGTCTCTTGTCTAAAATAGTTTGGGAGCCCCTGCGTTCATCTCGGGTACGGCATTTTTTTTAATCCTCTATGACACACACGACACGGCAGCGAGTACCACGCGTATCCCACAGTACAAGTTAGTAAAAGCTAATATATACTTACCTATATTGTGTGTGCTTACGTTGAGTAAATGTCATATTTGATCAGGCGACTTTCATGACATGTAATGTGGTGTGGCTGTGATCAGGACTTTATATTACTAGTGAGCTACGAAAATTTTGCAAACGGCAAGAACAGCCAGTTATTAAAACATCACACAACAAAAAGCAAGGGTCAAAAGAGAGCAATTTTCATGCGAGATATTTTTCTAGTACGGTTAGCAACGAAAGTAGCTTTACACTTTGTCAAAGCAATATTTTTGATTAATATTTCAAACTGTGGCATTCGTGTCGAAAAAGTACTTCAATGTTAAACGACATTCGTTGCTGACTGTACATATCTCATTTATTTTAATTATTATTTTCCGCCCTAGGGTGTAAAGCAGTGATTTCCATCGACTTTCCGAGTATGAGAAATAAAAAAAATAATGGTTACCCTACGTACGTACAAGGTGAAAAAACTAGTCGATTTCGGTTTTTTTTTAATTTATACTTTTATTCCAATTCTTATTAATAATAAATAATACCAACTTGTTGCACATTTTTTTTCACATAAACAGATAACTTCATGTTAATTTTACATTCCATACTTTGTGCGTAATAAATCAAGAAGTAGAAAATGTGGAGGATTGAGGGCCCGAATATTCAGAAGGTAATAACTGTAAAACTAGGAGGAGTTGAAGCCAGCTATTTGTTTCACATTTTTTCGCATTTTATTACGTACCCCACTGGACAACTTACAACAGCCGTAATCCCATAATTAAAAAAAAAATGCGTAATGAATTTTTGTAAGTTGGAGGATTGAGGGCCCATTTTGAACTAAGATTACACAAAGTAGAAAAGCGTTTTGCGATAAATCTTACTTCCACAATTTTTGTTCGGGATTAACTTAGACTTTGGCATTAAAACTTTTACTATAATGTTAATAGTTTGTTCGCAACAGCTGGGCCCTCAATCCTCCATGTGAGAACTGAGGGCCCGACTCTTCAGCTAATAACTCGGTGAAGATGACTTTCACAAAATCGATTCCAAGTTTCACATTTCTTTTATAATGTTTACTAAATCATCAGTATATTTTTATTGACTTTCGATGAAGTGGCCCTCAAACCACACGCATGTGCCACCCCACCCCTGGATTAAAGGAACCAATGCAAACCATAAACGTACTATCAGTAGGTACTAGCTTTTCTAGCTTTTTCAAGGCGATCCGGTTCACAATCTCCATACTCTCCTGGTGGGCAGAGATGACACAGAATACCTATGGATGGAGATGTTTCTACAGACCTTTTTTCTCATTCACTCATTTGTTAAAACAAAAACAAAATAAATTTAGCGTGAAGCTATCCCACTTGGTAGCTCATCTCCCCACTCACTATGTACTGTACACAATCCCCATACTCTCCTCTGGCCTCACATACTTCTCCAAAGCTTTCTTATTCACCCATCTGTTAAAATCAAAACAAAAGAAACTCACCGTAGTGAACAGCGTGAAGCTATCTCTTTGTAGCTCATCTCCCCACTCACTATGTACCGTACACAATCCCCATACTCTCCTCTGGCCTCACATACTTCTCCAAAGCTTTCTTATTCACCCATCTGTTAAAATCAAAACAAAAGAAACCCACCGTAGTGAACAGCGTGAAGCTATCCCACTTAATCTCTTGGTAGCTCATCTCCCCACTCAGGATAAACCGGTCCACAATCCCCATACTCTCTTCTGGCCCCACATGCTTCTCTAAGGCTTTCTTCCTCCTATCCACCACGTCAGTACTGAATTCGTCAACCATTCTGACGTATTTTTTCTGAAGCGCTAAGTTGCCCGATAGCCAGAAAATTAAAGGGATTTGTAGCCACCAATGAGTCATCTTTCTGAAGATGAAATCGTATATCCTAGACAAAATTAAAAACATTATAGCTGATTTTGAACGACAAAACATATAAAGTTCATACAGTAATAAAATTTAATTCGTTTAAATAAGAATATTAAGAATGGGTACCCACTTAGGCTGGCCCCAGACCTACCGATTTCATTTCTTTGCTTTGCTGTTCTACTAAAGAGGGCTACGTTCCGAGGTTCAGAGTGCGGTTGTTTGGTTATTTTTGTTGTTTAACTTTAGATGCCATTAGTAAATACAAAATCTTCGTTTTCCATTTAGAATACGGATAATTTAAACTTTCTTATACACTAAATCAAATCAAATCTTTTTTTTTTATGAGCAACCATGAACTTTTTGAAACTGACACATAAACATCAAAATACAAAATAATGTCAATTTTTATATAGATAAACCTCAGAGCGTTTTTCAACGACCGATTTTGATCGTTAAAAAGTTGCAACGTACTAATGTTTGGAACGCCATTAGAGCGTAAAGTTGCAGTCGGAGCGTAGGTTCTGAATTCTGAACACGCCTCAAGCAAAGCAAAGAAATGAAACCGGTAGGTATGGGGCCAGCCTTAGGCGAGAAATACACAGAAACGACGCGGCGCGGATACGGCGGCGATACGGTGCAGATGTGAGACTTTCGGATGCTTTCGGCCAATCAAATACACGTATCGCCGGCATCGCCGCCGTATCTGCGCCTTATCTCCGCCGCATCTATTTCACGCCTTAGGTTCGCGAACCTACGCGAACTTGCACCATACATTGTTTACCATGTGCTGCAACAGTGCGCCATTGTGTGGACGTGTGCGGTTCGCACACATACAATAAGTAGCTAAAGTTTTTTTTTTGTTTGTTTTTGTCAAATCACAAATCCTTTTCTGGGGGCCTATTACGAAAATAACGTACGCAATTACGTAACGCAGTCACTTGGCCACGATAGTCATCCGCAGTTCGTTATTTGTAGTTATAACAAAAATTTTGAATTTGGCTATCGTAGTCCATAGACTACTAAACGAACGATGTCGGATACGCTAGAGAAAAACTGTCAAACTCACGCAATCACTTCGCAATATCGCATACGAAAGTGATTTGTAATAGGAAACAATCAAAACGAAGCACGGACGCAGCTGCGTGTATCGCATTAAACTTTTCGTAATAGACCCCCACCTCTGGCACTGACATGAAAATTTTTTTACATGCAGGTCAGTGACCTCTGGCAACGTATATGCAAATCTCATAATGATTGGTTGAGACATTAGTAAAAAGTATTTAAGACTTGAAAGCGTAACAAACAAACTCACTTTCTCAATTAATTAACTAGCGGCTGGCAGAAACTTCGTATTATCACCGTCAATGGGGAATGTCCGATAAAAATCAAATCGGCTGAATATTTTTTTATAGGTAGGAATAAGCTTCCTTAGTAATAGAAAAAAGTTTCAGAATTTTCGGTTCCGTAAAAAAATTAAAAAAATGAAAGTTTCTTCGACTTCACAAATGTACGAAAGTAACAGCAGAATGGAATTTATACCTTTGCCACCACCTGCCACAACCACAACACGATATTAAAAAAAAGAAATGTCAAAACTTTTTTCTTAATACTTGTTGTGGTTGTGGCAGGTGGTGGCAAAGGTATAATCTCCATTCTGCTGTTACTTTCGTACATTTGTGAAGTCGAAGAGACTTTAATTATTTAAAAAAATTTTACGCTACCAAAAATTCTGAAACTTTTTTCTTTTACTAAGAGAGCTTATTCCTACCTATAAAAAAATATTCAGCTAATTTGATTTTTTTCGGACATTCCCCATTGGTAATGCACCTGGCGGCCATGACTTTAACCTCAAAAACGAAAAACAATTGTAATTTTTTTTATATTCTTACCTAGACCCTATCTTATTGAAAATAATAATTCAGTATTTAATATATTAGATTACCTATTAGAATTTTCTTGTTTCATGACATTTTTAGTTGCGGATCACGTCAACGTGGATGTTATGTGACAAGGTTCCAGCGCATTACCAATTGACGGGGACAATATTCGTGGATAGTTCTTTCTCTGTCCCTCGGGAACAGTATTTTCTTCTGAGTAAAATAAGCACATGAGTAAAAAAACGTAAATACTCATGTGATACAGTACTCTATGCCATTTGCTGTACCTCAGACAACTTTCATAATGATTGGTTGAGTTATATGAACTTACGTTGGCGTCAATCTTATAATGTCTTGTAAATGCACCAAATCTTTTGCATCTTCCTTTGGTATACCCATTAATGTTTCTGTAAATAAGTTTAAAAACAATTCTCAGTCTCAATAAATTTTAATAGAGATACCTCGGTATGTTTAGAGCTATTCAAAGTGAACTCAGAATAGTGAATTTTTTTGACGTTTTCAAGTAGTGAAAATGTTATAGTTATTTTTAATATACTTACTCATAAAACTCTTTCATTTGATAAACAAAATACCTATAGTACGAGTATGTTAATTAATTACATAAAAAAATCTTTGTACCATTGATACCACATTTGCCTATATCATGACTTGTGCGAAAACCATAGAAATAGAATGTCAAAGAACAACAATGTCAATAAACAGGTGATCCGAAAACGAATGCAAACATTTTATATGAGATACGTAAAATATGACTTAGATTCATTAAATATGACTATATACGGCAAAGGAAATTAATAAACTATGTTCCATACTGTTTTCTTCGTCGATAAACGAATAAATGTAGAGAAATATGGTTTAAGAGAAATGTGTAGCAATATCTTATTTACCTGTGAAAAGTGTGATTACTTGGATTATTTCTTTTTGTCATATCACAATTACTTAGAGCACAAGACACCATGGCTCCACGATACCTTAATTTTAAATTATAATTAAGATTAACAAATATTTTAAACAAACTGTGATTGCTCATTTGCTAGGCGGGACGCTAGGGGCTCTTACTGTAAAAAATGTTGGCACATGTCACTTGATCCTTTGTCTCTTTTTTACATAGACCGTGTCCGTATGATTTTAACTTCTCTTTTCCACGCTTTGTTGGTCTTGTTGAGCACAGCGAAAATGTTTGCATGTCTATGGCGAAAACTGATGACAACCTCCGTGGTCGAGTGGTTTGCGCGCCGGTTTTCAAGTCCCCAAGTCAATGTAGAAATGAACTTTTCTATATATATTGTCTCAGGTCTGGGTGTTTATGATACCACCGTTGTCTCTGATTTCCATAACACAAGTGCATTAGCTAAGCTACTTACTTTGGAATCGGATCGGACCAATGTATGTGATGTTGTCAAATATTTATTTATTTATTAAAACTAACCTAACACCTCATTTTTCCCACCTACTATTGCGACCAGACGTCAACCGCTGCGGTTGGTTGAGGCTGCGGCCAACCGCGTGCGGCGTTGCGTGGCGCATCCCTCACTGTGCGGCTGCGTACTACTATACAGGTTATCCCAAAACTTTGCCACACGGAGAAGGAAAAGTACCTTAAATATTGATGATAGGAAATTTTACTGAAACAAGGTTTCATTTTATTAAAAATAAAACCGGTCAAGAGCGAGTCGGACTCGCGAACCGAGGGTTCCGTACAATCATAAATATATTTGGAAATGTTACTTTAGTACAGTCTTTAAAAAAACAATAAAACCGACTTCAAAAACCTGAAAATAAAAACAAAATTATTGAAATCACTAGATACGCATATCATTGTAATAAAACACGTCTATTGAAGTCGGGTGGGGCTGGAGGACAACTTCTTTTTTTATTCTAAGAGCCCCACCCGACTTCATTAGACGTGTTTTATTACAATGATATGCGTATCTAGTGATTTGAAAATTATTTCTTGCTTTTTAGAGGTATTTAATTTTGAAGCTAATTTTGTTTTTATTTTCAGGTTTTTGAAGTCGGTTTTTTGTTTTTAAACAATTTTTTATTTTTTTCTTTTTAGTGTAAGTACCTTCTGTATTAGGTAGTTTTACGTTTTTTTGGGTATGTATATTATGTAAATGTAAGCGATGATGTTATGTATTTTTTTTATATTTGACACTTTTCCGTGGTATAATACCACTAAAAACTCAATTTCCACTGTTCGTGCTGTTTGTTTTGTTAAGGAATTCCGTTGTTCCTTCGCAGTTCAAGTCTAGTCCAAAACGTCCTTGACCATAGTTAGATACCTAATTTGTTTAAGATTGTCATAATATTGTCAGTATTTTAATCACTATACATTTTCTATTTGATTTTGAGGAGTTCCCTTGTGTATCTTTAAAATCCAAGGTCAAATAACAATGAGATCAAAATGGTATCATCACTAAAGTATCTTCTTTTAAACAAAAAAAGAATCATCTAAATCGTTACATAAACAAAGTAGATATGGTCGATCATCCGTATAAGTTCATTAAATGGTAACGAAAACGACAGTATTTTCAGGTTTTCCTGAAAAATACTTAACCGATTTCAAAATTTCAAAAAATAGTACCAACTTGGGAACAAACCTGATCTAATAACGTTTGAATTATTACAATCAGTTCAGCCGTCTTCGAATAATCGGCGGACATTCATACATAAAAAAAAACAAACATACAGCCGATCAGAGAACCTCCTCCTTTTTGGAAGTCGGTAAAAAAAGTAGGATAAACGGCAGGCAGGTGAAAGGACGAACAGGCGGACAGTTAATTTACAAATCTTAACCACAGCTGCTTATGGTGACTGAAAAACGTTTCAGCCACTCCACATTGCAACCTGTTTATATTACTACTAGCGGCCCGCCCCGGCTTCGCACGGGTGCAGTGCAATGTAGTTACTAATGTAAAACTGTGCTAATGTGGTGTCAGTGTGAAGTTATTTGATTATACTACAGGATATAGAATAGAATAGAATAGAATATCGTTTTATTGGCAGCACATATCACATACACAAAGCATAACAATAATTTATATATTTATATATACATAAGTTACTAAAAATTAACAGAGTTACTATGTTACACTGTGCAGCGCTATGTGATGCCAAGAGTGACCTCAACTCAGTGTAAGCAGTAGACGTTAAAACATATCTACATATATACGACGTACGCAAGGGGTGTTAAAATATAATTGAAGTGTGTGTGTCTGTCTGAGGACTCTGAGGCAACCTAGCTCCCAAACTTAAAGATCGATTTTATTGCGATTTTTATGTATAGTTTAAGAGAAGCGTACAGACGGCGGGAAGCGACTTTGTTTTATACTATGTTTAGCTATTACCCGTGGCTCCACCCGCGTGGGAGTCGGTAATCGTTGTAAGTCTTCCCTTGGAAACCAATGATCGGCATGAAAAGAAGCCTGTGTTAAGTATTCCAGACTATAATCTATCCCTGTGCCAAATTTCGTCAAAATCCGTTCACCCGGGTAAGACGTGATTGAGTAACAAAATGAACAACATCCAAACATCAAAAATTTCACATTTTTACAACTTTGTGATATGTAGGTAATAGCTGCACCCCGCGGTTTTACCTGCGCAATCTGTTGATTCTGTAACCAAACTCGCATCTCACTTCGAACCTCACTTCACTTCGCGTGAATTGTTATTAGAAATTAGCTAACTAAATAAGCAATTTTACCGATTACAATAAATTTAGGTAGCTATCTAAAATATTTTGTGATGAAAAAAAAATCTTATCATTATCTTATTTATGATTTAAAGTTCCCGTCCCGTGCAGTGAAGTGAGATTCGAAGTGGGGTTCGAGTTTGGTTATAGAACCGACGCCCTACTGTTCACGATTTTGTATTAGGTAGGTAGGTACTTAATAAAATTTCTTAGCAGTAATATAACAAAATAAGTATAATAATATTATGTAACATTTAATACTCATACTTAATAGTTTGGTAGGTATCTTCTTTTTAAATAAAATCTATGTATGCTTATTTGTTCCTGGTTCCTGGCTAAAATAACGTGACATTGCAAATTATGTCGGGTGCAACTTATGTTGTGCATTATTATCCGGCTCTCAATTTTAACACTTTACACCACATTCCTTGCCACGTTAGATATCTGATAGAGTTTGCCACGTTTTATAAGTAGACTACCTAATATTCCGTAAAATAGGTAGTGAAAATCAGGATAAAATCTTATACAACATGAAATGTCAGCTCGTGCGGTGACATAATTACAATCTCAGAACCTGACAACTGACATTTATTTTTCTTAATCGTACAAATGCACTAAGAAGTTTTGATTCCGATATCGAAGTCAACTACCCTAAAAATAGCTTTCTACCCCTTTTCAACCCTGTTAGGGGATACATTTCAAGAAAATACGAAACACACATTCAATTAATTTTGTTAAAGAATGTCTATGCCAAATTTCAAGTCAATCGGGCCAAGGAATCGCTTTCTCCCATACAAACTTTGCCACCCTGTTTTACCCCCTTAGGGGTAGTGAGCACCTTCATCCTAAAAGGAACCCCCATGCAAAATTTGAGACTCCTAGCACTTGTAGTTTCTGAGATTTCGTGATGAGTCAGTGAGTGATTTTCTCTTTTATATATATAGATTTAAGTAGGAACTTATTCTTCGTTTATTCGTACAGCAAATAGTAGGTATAGTAGTATATTAGAACGCCACCAATAATTATTGTAGTATTAGGTTGCGCCATCTCTTGACCGATAGTGGAACTATTTTTTTTCATAGGTCAGCATTCCTAGGATAGCGCCATCTGTTGACTGGTAGTGAAACTAAAGAATTTTTGTTTATTTTTTGAATTTCTTAGAAAGTGTGTTATATTGAGACATTGTTTTATTTTTCCTGTAATCTTTACATAAGCTACTATCACATAGAATTATTTCAGATTTTTCTCTTTGCAAACTTCGGAGATAAGGGGGGAACGGTATTTTTTTACATTTTTCATCATAAGTCGAAAACTATGCGGCCTAAGAAAAAAGAAAAAAATGTTTTAAAATGTGAAAACAGCGCTCTTTCATATGATACTCCACATGCCCTAGTCACCTCACTTCAAATTTTTAAGACCTCTTTTCAGTCCCTGTTGTAAAAAAAATATTTTTTTTTATTTCTTTCTTATTTGCAAAATAGTTGGGCAAATATCATCTTAAACTATTCCAAATTTCAAGTTGATACCATTAGTAGTTGTCGAGATATCCAGCTGTGTCAGACAGACAGACAGGCAGACAGACTGAGTCACACCATAAGGGTTCCTTACCATTTTGGTACGTAACCCTAAAAATGACAAAATCGCACACGATACCTTAAAGTAGGTCATTTTTGTTTGAAATGCTGTGTTATTCAACAATAAACAATTCTAATGAGTATCGGTATCGTAAAAATTAAAGATTGTTTTTTTTAATATTTGGTGTGTTCGATATTTTACAAAAATCTTTGAATACGGACCCATATTATTTTTAAAATTAAAATGAAGTTTTCTTCCAGTAAAATTTCCTACCTCCAATATATAAGGTAGTTTCCCTTTATGTGGCAAAGTTTTGGGACATCCTGTATTTATAGCTAGCCATTGTGTGGCATATCGTTGCGGCAGACCGCAAGTAGTGCATTGCAGGCCCTTATTTTGTGGTAGATACTCACGACAAACTGCGCTGGTCGTCCGTTGCACCACGTCACAGTACACGTCGAATGTTTTCGGCCCTTTCTTAGCCAAGATATTAGTGAGCTCTTCCGCCTCCGCGTTAAAGACCGGCATGAACATTTCTATGGCTTTCTTGCTATATGAGGGGGTTGCTATTTTTCTATGAGGACGCCATGTTGGTCCTGTGCGTTTAGAAAAAAATATTAATCATTGACATTTTGACAAAAATGCATAAAGGGGGCTGTCACTTGAATTACCTCCAGACAAGATCCCAGGTCCAACAAAAGGTCTCATGAAATTATATAAGGGACCCTTTTCGTTTACTTTGTTACTGGTCAACAGCAACTGAAAAAAATACCAATGCATGTATTAATTTTAAAAGAACATGTACCTAAGATAAAACTGAGATGTCACCTGAAAACTTTAGATTACAGCTGCATAAATCGCAATATTAAAATCGGAAAATTGTAAAACTACAAAGCAATTTTGCAATACCGATTACAATATTTCCGCGGTTACATTAAATACTTATTAAGAAAACACAAACCGATTTGCCATAATTCTTCTTCTTCTTCTTCTTATTTTTGTTTTGGCAATCTACTTTCCTCTTGGAAGTAATTTTTGCCATTGTCAAGTGTTGAATAGTTCAGTGATAGATTGTTTCAGTATACATTAAAATGCGGGTGCATCGCATTCCAATACTGCTTGGAGCATTTGGCACCAAGTATATCAAGATAGTTTACTCGGTAAGGTCAGCCGAGGTAGCTACCACTACAGTAAAAGTCTCGGCTTCACATAACCAAAATCGCGCCTATTTCAATTATTCCACATATTGTTCAGTTGCGTAGACACTTGTACCACAAAACTGCACCAATTTTAAGACACAATATCCAATATGAATCAATTTGCGAATAATTAAAATAGTCACCAAACCGAACCCGACAAAATGGCGCCAAAAACTCTCTTGCCATAATTCAGAAAAAAAATTATCCTTTCGAAACGTTCTGTCCGTTTCCCAAAACACACTATTGGTCAAAAAGAGTCGAAATCAAATAAAACGGAACTAAAAATTTTCAGTACAAAATAAAATAGTGCTGCCAAGTTATTCGTGATTTTGACGTGTTTGCATAAAAAGTTAAAATTTCTGTATTTAGTGTGTACTGACTGTTTCTACAAAATTGAAAGAAAGAAAGAAAATTATTCATTAATTTGTTCTTACTCTTATGTCTGCAGGATTTTTCACGGCGATGATCAAGTCTGGGCCCAACCAAACCCTCACATATTCTCCATAATTGTCAAACCAAGAAGCAACGACTTTTATTTGATCTGTAAATAAAGAATACTGAAATAAATATCAAATTATATTCTCTCCATTTCAATTAGGTAAATCATAGACATAGAAAAATTTTCGCTGGGTAAATAGAGGTAAGTAGTTTTTTTATAGGTTTTTATAACATTTTTTTCAGAACGTCAGATAACGAATTACGAGCTAATTAGCGTATGTTTCATAAAAAATAATTTAATGATCATTCAAATCATAATGATATTGTATACAGGGTTATTTGTAAAACACCAACAACCTCGCAGGAGAAGATTACTAACATCATGAACAACAACATTTGTTCCACGACTTTTCCGAAAACAGCCTAAAAAAATTCGACTTTCCATAGAAAATGTCGAACAGCTGATCGAGTTTTGTATGAAAAGTCGATTTTGTTGTCTGTTTTTGGAAAAGTTGTAGAACAAATGTTGTTGTTTATGTTAGTAATCTACTCCTACGAGGTTGTTGGTGTTTTACAAATAACCCTGTATAACGTACCTTTAGGGTTAGCAATGAAGTCTAGGGCATTTCCGATGAGGGGAATCGTGGGTGGCCCAGGGATCTGGGTGGCCAGCTCTAACGTCCTCCTCTTTGATTGTCGCCAGTACACCCAGTACAAGACTGTTGGCACGAGCACCAGCAAAGCCAATGCGATGTACATTGTTAGTTACTGAAATTCAAAAGTATTTTTATTTCGCTTTTTATTTTCGTCCATATTGGCCTTTACCTCATGTTAATTAAGTGACGATAAGGCCGAAAGTGTAGGCGCACTACACCCGAAAAATATTATAATACTAGCAGCCGCCAGCGGTTTCACCCGCGTGGTCCCCGTTCCCGTGGGAATATCGGGATAAAAAGTATTCTATGTTTTAATCTAGGCTATCGTCTATCTGTGTGCCAAATTTCAACCAAATTTGTTCACTAGTTTTTGCGTGATTGAGGAACAAACATCCAAACATCCAAACCCACAAACTTTCACATTTATAATATTAAGTAGGATTAGAAAAATATTAGAAATAATCGACTCACCCGTAGCAGCTCAGACGGGACTCGAACCCATTGGGCCGGAATCCGGTGCGGGTTCGAGTCCCGTCTGAGTCGATATTTTCTAATATTTTTCTAATTATACTAGTGGCTCCGTGAGCTGTAGACCTCGCGTTAAAAAGTAGTTCAAATTGTATGTTTTTAGAAATAGAAATAGAAATAGAAATCATTTATTTGCGAATACCGAGTATACATGTTGTTATAAAAATAAAATATTTTGGCAGTTCTACAGTATTTGCCTTATTAATGTAGGCATGCAAATATTTGTAAAAAAAGAACTCAATAAAAGGCTGATTATACGCAATTTAAGGCTGGCACATTGATTAAAATTAATAAAAATTAGGTATGTCATAATTGCAGTAAAATGACAATAATAATAATAATAAGTATAAAAAATCAATAGCTAAAATAATAATTATAGAAAAATAGTACTTATAAGATATTAAAATGTCATCAGTAGTCATCACTATTCACCAGCTTATTACGCTACAAGTTACGGTCAGAAAACAACAATTTGACAATAATTAAAAAAAAAAAAAGTTATACAATGTCAAGAACTTTTCTGGTCTAAGTACTCTTTAGTCGAGTAAAATCCCTGTTCAGAAAGCCAGGAAAATAAAGATCTCTTAAAAATATTTTTCTCTACGGGTAGTTCCCTCAAGTTTAGTGGTAATTTGTTATGTATTTTTATAGCCATGCAGTAAACATTTTTTCTGAAGAAGGCTAAATTGCTTTTTGGTATACATAATTTATTTTGTCTACATTTTCGTACATTTGCATTTCTTTCAAATTGGGTGACAAAAAGTTCGGGATATCGCTTTACAAAGAGACATAACTCAGCTATATACATACATGGCAAGGTTAATATTTTATATTTTTTGAACCACGGTTGACAAGATTCCCAACTTTGTATACCAGAGAGTGCTCTAATACAACGTTTTTGAGCTTTAAATGCCCTTTCAAAATCTACACTATTTCCCCAGATTACTAAGCCATAGCGGAGTGCGGAGGAGACATATCCATGATATGCTTGCAATGCACTTTGCATTGATGCAACTCTTTTGATTCTATTCAAGGCGAATACAAATTTATTAATTTTCTTACATACATTATCAACTTGATCCTTCCAACTTAAGTTTTCGTCAATAATGATACCTAAAAATTGAGTGGAGTTTACTATGTCAACGTTTTCATTTTCATGCTTTATGTCAAGATTTAGTTTTTTACCCTTATATGTACGAAATTGTATAGCCTTAGTTTTATTGATATTTATTTGTAAGTTATTTCTTTTCATCCAGTCGTGAATATCATTAATTGTATTGTTTATGTCCGTTTCTAGCATATCTACGTTATTGTTTTTAAATAGTAAAGTACAGTCGTCAGCGAATAAAAAGCAGTCATTTTTTGTAACATCTGGCAAGTCATTAATGTATATTAGGAATAACAGCGGACCTAATATGCTCCCTTGTGGAACGCCATTTTTTGTGTGCCTAAAGTCAGATCTAGCTGTGATTTTTACATTATTTTCCACTCTTACTATCTCTGTACATTGTTGACGGTTTTCAAGATAACTAGAAAGCCAACTATTTGCGTTTCCTCTCAGACCATAATCAAAAGCTTTTTTTAACAGAATACTGTGTTTTACACTGTCAAAAGCCTTTGACATATCTAGAAAAAGAGCCAGATTAAGAATTCCATCATTTATAGCTTCAGATATTTTTTTAATAAGATTAAAACATGCTAGCGTAGTAGATTTACGTTCTTGAAACCCAAATTGTTCATTTTTAATTATATTATTTTGTTTTATAAATGTCAGCATAATTTTAGCAAAAACCTTTTCAAATATCTTTGCAAATACAGAGTTAAGTGTAATAGGTCTGTATTTGTTCATATCACACTCATCTCCTTTTTTATGTAATGGTTTTACTACAGACAGTTTTAACCTGTCCGGAAATATGCCATTTTCCAGTGATAAATTTATAATATGTGCCAATGGTACTGAATTTTTTTTAGAACAAGATTTTAATGCGTCTATACCTATATCGTCATATCCTACCGATCTTGTATTTTTAAGGCATAATATTATACGATGGACGTCGTCATGAGACGTCGGAAACAGATAAATGCTATCTCTGTTTACAACTGAGTTTGATGTTTTAGTGTTATTAGTTAGATCTTTGTTGCCAGTTTCAATGAAAAAGTTATTAAAAGCCATCGCAATTTCTTTCAAATTATATAATGTTTCATTGTTATTTCTTATTTGCTTAATTTCATTTTGTGTTATTTTATTATTAACATTGTTATTTATTATTTTCATCTTAACATTGTTATTTATTATTTTCATCATTTTAATTGTTGTATAGTCTGTAGTTTTTAAAAACAATTAACACAGAATAGATATTAGTTTTTCCAACTTATTAAGTAAGTACTTATCTATACTGTGCAAATAATATACGCAGTCATAGTATTCGGTTTTAGTATACAATATTGCAAAATATATAACAATATCACAATGACAAACGGTAACCTTTTTGGTGATTTAGATGTCCGGGTTCTGTCACAAAGTCACAACCAAATTTCAAATATTGACCAGAAATGTTTTGATTGGTGAACTTTTGAATCTTCTAAAAATAAAAAACAAAATTTAAAATTAAAAAAAAGTTTTGTTACATTTTTAATCATTTTTGAATTCTATATGATCGGTTGAGAAATGCGACGTAGAGAAGAACAGCCAGCGCGAGAACAAACGGTCAGCCGCCGGAAGGACATAATACGAAAGAATTTTTGCCGAAGCTGAAGCAGAGACGCTTAGCTCGCACTTCGTGCTTAATCTTAATTTTATAGTATATTTATGAAGATATTAGTATTTCCAAAAGACAGTAAGTATTTCAAGAGTTAGTATTTTTTGCAATGTCTTAACACCGTAGTTTGAATTATAGTGTTTTGGCTAAACTAATTCCGCGAGAAAAATAGTTACCGTGTTATGATGTTAGCCAATTATGTCGGACTTATCGTGTTGTAGCATTTGCCTTGGAGAAGTAACGCTACGATAAGTAGTCTCGCCAGTGTAAAATGCGTGCGAGTAGACGCACTAAATAAATGCATCCTATGATTTAATTTTAATGAATCATGAACAGGATTCCACCAGTATATTCATTTAAAAGGAAAATACTAAAGAAATAAAGATAATCTTGGCGCTAATAAACCATACGAACGTCAAGTTTTATAACACATACAAGTACCTACTCCAAGTTTTATTTGATGATTCATGCAATATAAGTGCCTTAATATATCATACCTCTTGGAAAACTCAAGTACTTATTTAAGTACTTAGAAATACTGTGTTTTGGTTTAAAAAGAGGAGAGTTTCTTACCGCTTTGTTACGACAATACACGTTTATGAGTATTAATGCAAGTACATTTACAGTATTGCCCTAAAACTTACATGACTAGATTGATCATAAAAATATTATTTCGATTGATACCTAAACCTACATATTTACTTTGGTGAAAATTATAGCTTTTAAATCGACAAAAATATAACAAAATAAACGCCGTTTTCTGGTGTTTCAAAGATGAAAGTGAATTTATACAGCACATAAAGTAAGTAAAAACTACAGTGTCTCACGATTCTCACGAATTACAATATGTTTACTAATATACAACAACAACATTCTCCATTGAACATAGGTGGAAAAAAATTAAAAAAAATTAAAAACACGACTGCCCTGCTAAAAACAAACTAAAAAGTTAAATAACAAGTGTCATTGCAGTCGGGGGTCCGTATTGTGGAAAAATTTTAATCGAAGAGGTCCCCTGACTGCAAATAACACTTGTTATTTAACTTTTTAGTTTGTTTTTAGCAGGGCAGTCGTGTTTTTTTTTAATTAATTAATTTTTATTTCACTCATTTTAGTGACAAATTATATATTTTTGAAATGCCTTTCATTTGATGACCATATTGTAATAATTGAAGATTTTTTTTTCACATTTCAAAATGGCGTCATACAGTCGCCATATAAAAATATAACCAGTGTCACTCGGAATAATGTAAGGATTATAATAATACCCCATACATCCAAATCTGTTGAGCCATTTGGAAGTTATGATGGAATAAAGAAACTCACATACCCACAAACATACATGAACCCTGAACACATATACACTCATTTTGCTTTAGGCAGTCATGTAAAAAAAGAAAATAAATTTTCATACTCCAATACAAAATGATACAAACAAACCGACTTACTATGGAAAAGCGAAAGAAAAAATAGTTTTTGACAGGGTTTTTGTTTCATATTGTATAATAATATTTCAAAAAATATTGAAAATTGTATGTACATCTTATGAAAACGATGTACCTACTTACTTCTTTTCTAAGTATACATCTGAACTTGTTAACATTAAACTAATTTTCCTGTTATCAAAGTAATTACCTGAAGGTCAATTGTTGTTTTTTCAAGCACAAAATCTGAGGCACTAACACAATTCCACAGGCCCACTGAATGTCAGTAAGTATTATTTTAAAAGAGTTGGTAAGTACATACGTCTTACGAGAAGCCTACGTTTATATCAAGTGGAGAGTTAAGTAAACATACTTAGTTATGTTCCAAGTTGTTATGTTACATTTATAGTACAGTTGCGATATAATTTATTGTTTACCTGTTACGGCAATTTTGCCCTTAATACGTTTCTGTGGGAAAAATATGTAGTTTTCTGCTTGCTGGTTGTATAAAACAACTGTACGTATAACTTTCTAAATAGGTGTGTAAAATAGGTTTTGAGTACTTACACGAACGTAGAGCTGCAATATGATAATCTGTTGAAACAATTTTGATGGTTCTGTTAGTAGCTTGATTAAATGTTTACTTACTTAAAAGCACTTTTTGCAAATTTGTGCAAAAAATATTTAGCAAACAATCTCCACCCAACTCTTTATTGAAATATTCATTTATTTACAACATAAACTATAGATTTCCACTCAAGGAATACCTACCAATTTTTTTTTGTACTGCCATCTTTATGACGTCACAGTTTCTACTCCCACCATTTGCGCACTCGTAATCATATACAGGGTGTTTAGATAGGGTACCATGCATACAAACCCGGATTAATTAAAAAACTCTGAAAACCACCACTTTTTCTAATTTTCTTTTTATATTAAACTCCATAGTGGCAACCCTAGACCAAAATTGTTTTGCTTTTCAAGATAAAGAATGGGCATCGGATAACATCGGAAACAATCGTAACAAAGACAATTAACAAATGTGGCTTTTAGAATAAAAAAAAGGAATTTGTACTCCAGCCTCACCCGACTTCAATAGACGTGTTTTTATTATTACGAATATTATTTCTTGCTTTTTAGAGGTAGGTTTTTGAAGTCGGTTTTTTGTTTTTTTAATCAGTTTTTGTTTTTTTTATTTTTAGTGTAGGTACCTTTTGTATTAGGTAGTGTAGGTATATTATTTAGGTAGAAAAATCGGCTCAGCCAAACGTGAGTTAATCGCGGAGAAACATACATACATGCGGGTAAAACTGAGAACCTCCTTTTTTAAGTCGGTTAAAGAACTACACTTAAGATATCCCCTTTTCAACATAAAAATAATTATCTTATTCAGCTCATAAACAAGAAGTTATACGACTGATCATCGAGGTAGTTCACACAAAATCACACTATTTTCGTGCTTTCTTCAAGATTACTTGAAAAGTACTGAACCGATTTCAAAATTTAAAAAAATGGGACTGTCTTGGAAGTTTACCTAATGTAATAACGTTTGAATCATTTCAATCGGTTCAGCCGTCTTCGAGTAATCGGTGTACGTACATATAAATAAAAAAAATATACGCGACGAATATATGACCTCCTCCTTTTCAAATTTTTGAAGTCGGTTAAAAAGTAGTTTTGCCCCAAAAGACATCACTCACAATTTCAACTTTATTGCAATGACATAAATGTCAACGTTATTTCTAAGAAAAGCAAAAAGACTAAGTTAGCCGATGCCCATTCTTCATCTTAAAGTACTGTACAATAGTTTATTGGCGTCTAGGGTTGTCATTTTGCATTCTTCCGCACAAATAAAAAACCCAGCCATGTGGCGGATTTCAGGGTTTTATAATAATTTTCCGGGGTTGTAGTTTAATTTTAGATGTAGGTAGTATAATATTAACTGTTAACATATTCTGTGAATTTAATTGAGTTTAATTTGCCCTGTAGTTTATTTTGTATGTTCTAATGATTAGTGGAAACAAGGTGGAAACTTTGCTTATCTATTACTGTTTTTACACGACTGCCCAAAAAGAAGTGTATATGTGTTCAGGATTCATGTATGTTTGTGGGTATGTGAGTTTCTTTATTCCACCACAACTTCTAAATGGCTTAACAGATTTGGATGTATGGGGTATCGTTAGAATCCTTACATCATTCCAAGTGACACTGGCTATATATTTTTTTGAGAAAATTCAATATGGAGACTGTACAACACCACTTTCAAATGTGAAAAAAAAATTTTTTCTTTAATTACATATTGCAATATGGGCATCAGATGAAAGGCCTTAATGATCACATTCCAAAACTATATAATTTGTCACTAAAATGTGTAAAATAAAAATAAATAAATTTTAAAAATATTAAAAACACGACTGCCCTGCCAAAAACGAATCTAAAAAGTTAAATAACAAGTGTTATTTGCAGTCAGGGGACCTCTTTGATTAAAAATTGTTCCACAAAACGATAACAAAACTGCAAATAACACTTGTTATTTGCAGTCGGGGGACTTTTTAGTTCGTTTTTGGCAGGGCAGTCGTGTTTTTAATATTTTTATACATTATTTGATAAAACTAAATGTATTGTGAAATTGTTTGGTTCCCAAATAAACTAAAGTAAAATATTGACTGTTCTTTTATGCAGTTAGAGAAATGGACCTAGATGCTTGTTAGACACAAGTCTAGCGCAGATTATAAGAATCGCAAATTTAATTTACGATTAGAATCGAAATTGTCCAATTCGTTAGAAGGCACTCTCGGCGTCAACACTGAAATCGAACTTGGATTAAATTGTAATTCAAGAACTTGCATGTGACGGGCAGTTACGTCAAGTCACTGACGTCTTGTATAATGGACGTCAGTGCGTCAAGTGATG
This sequence comes from Agriphila geniculea, assembly GCA_943789525.1. Lineage (NCBI taxonomy): Eukaryota > Metazoa > Arthropoda > Insecta > Lepidoptera > Crambidae > Agriphila > Agriphila geniculea. The sequence continues at coordinate 7,761,836 of OX038889.1, read as the reverse complement.
TAGCGGGGCAGTTCTCAAAGTTTCCTAATTTATTTCCCTGATTTGAAGAACTTCCGGGAATTTCAAATATGTTTAAATACGTAAGTTTCTTCCCATAAAACTTATTTCAGATTATAGGAACATTTAAAAAAAAATACCAAACCTGTCAACATTCAGTATCTCAAGCGATTTCAATTTTACTTATAATGATGGAATAATAATATAGACATGACACTCAATGATAAAATGGTTACAATTTTCTATCGTAAGTAATTGGTTTACATGGTTAAAACTTAAATATGAATTATTAAATGTAATTTTCTTTAAACCATTCTCCAATTGATTTTGAACTTTACTTCGTAGTTTTTAAAGTTTAAAAACTTTTGTGTAAGTATAGGTTGTGGTAGGCTAGCGTGCTGCTATCTGTACCTACTGTGTTTTTTTTTCTTTAAGGGTGTCCTTGATGTTATCAACACGCAGGCCTTTTTATTTCTCAAACGACAATTACACATTCCACATAATAATTAGTTCATAATCTTTTTATTCACTTATTAAGAGCGTGCAGTCTGCACACTAGCGCCGCCATTGGAAATAAAATCATAGTGCTTAAATAAAAAAGAAATTATGAATTATCTCTCTGGAGTGCACTCCGAACAAGCTTTGCGGTACTTTTTATCACTTAAGCAATATTTTCTAGCCTGTTGTTTAGTTATATGGACTTTTATTGCGAAAAGTGGCCACTTTTAACAATAAAAGTCAAATTTATCACGCACTTGGCCGGTTTTTTTAACACGATAGTTACACGGTAAAAATAATTACCGTGTCAATACACAATTTAAGTATTGAAAATCCAAGCTGATGGTCCCCTCGGAAAATAAGTATAAATGAATGATATTTATAAACATACAAACTTAATGACAGAAAATTTACAGTGGTTTTTCTCGCCGAAAGACAAAATTTAGCCTTTTCACCACCAAAACTGCAAACAATTTATTCACTGGGTTTGTGTGTTTAGAAATTTATAACAAAAGGCATTTTGCGAGGGGTCCATCTGCTTAGATTTTTAATAAATTGTGTCTATTTACATGGCAACTCTTTTTTTGCGGGAGTGGCGCTTAGTGTTGAATTAATAATGTCGCCTAAAAAGTTGTTTTTTTTCTTTCGTATCATGAATTGTGTTTGAAAATCATTGGTTTAAACGAAGAATAAGTTAAAACATATTTTAACTAGGTAGGTACCTAGGTATTGGTCTGTCTTCACCGAATCGCTTCAACTTTCAAGTCATCTTGGTCAGACCAGCCCCCCTACTCAAATGGCCAACTTTCTATTCGTTTGAACGCTACGCTTACTTTTAAAGCTTAAATATGAGAAATAGATGATTAAATCACATGTCGCAAACTTATATGAGTCACAAATTTCGATGTATTGTATGGAATTGTCAAGCTTACGGCACGTTATTTTATAGTTTACTGCTTATTTTAAAGTTTTAATAGTAAGCGTAGCATTCAAACGAATAGAATGTTGGCCATTTGAGTAGGGGGGCTGGGCCCTATTACACCAAGTCGACATTTGTCAGTGACATATTTTGGTTAATTTTACAATTGTCATTACTTTAATTAGGGACAAGTATGTTGTGAAACAGGGATATTTTTTACAAATCGACATATTTGTAGATTTGACAGTAATTCTTGATATGAGATTAGAGTTGAGTCAAGTTTGCGTAACAATAATTTGTCGACTTTTAAAAAATATCCCCTGTTTCACAACATAAAATGTCCCGTATATAATAGTACAGTCAGTAGAACAGTTAAATCACCAAAAAGGTTACCGTTTGCCGTTGTGATATAGTTATTTATTACGAAATTACAGATACTTTAACCTAAGTTTTACAGATCGCAACCCGCCGTAACCCATATTTGTATATCTCCAAAATTGATATTTTTTTATTTTTCGAGGTTTACCACATAGTTTGGCTATTGTCGTGTTCTACAGCTTGGTTTGATTGCCACAGATAAAAGTATGATTATAAAAAGTAGCCATACACAGATTTAAGACCTGATGAAAATGGTTGGACTTTATCTGGTCTTAAATCTGTGTACGATCACTTTCCATAGTCTTACTATTATCAGTGGCAATCAAACAAAGCTGTAGAACACGACAATAGCTAAACCATGTGGTAAACCTTGAAATATCATCATCATATAAACTCCGCATTGCCTTCATGCTTCAAATCGTGCGCTTTCCCTTTCTATGGGGAATGTCTGAAAAAATCAAATGGGCTGAATATTTTTATAGGTAGGAATAAGCTCCCTTAGTAATATAATAAAGTTTTAGAATTTTAGGTTTCCTGAAAAAATTTAAAAAATTAAAGTCATTTCGACTTCACAAATGTACGAAGAAAGTAACAGCAGAATGGAAATTTTACCTTGCCGTCACCAGCCACAACCACAGCATGGTATCTATTAAAAAAAAAGTTTCAATACACAATGTCAAACCTTTTTTTTATACGTGTTATGGTTGTGGCCTGTGGTGGCAAAGCAAGGTATAATTTCCATTCTGCGGTTACTTTCGTACATATATTATGTGAAGTCGAAGTGACTTTAATTTTTTTTTAATTTTTTACGTAACCGAAAATTCTGAACCTTTTTTTCTATTACTAAAGGAGCTTCCTACCTATAAAAAAATGTTGTCCTTTCAACTTGCGTCATATTGCCTCCAAACCGTACGCTTTCACGTTCAAGTTTCTCTCCGTAATTTTGGTGACATGCAATTTTGGCATTTTTTGAGAAGATAGGGCATGCGCTATTGCATTCCCTGAGGCATGCCTCTATTGAAAGCGCAAGAAGAAAGTGAAAGCGCATGATCAGCAGGCGCTATTGAATGCCTTGAGGTTGTAACGACAATGTTATTACTTCAACGCACGCCCAACCAAACTAGCGATGTATGTTAAAGATACGGTGATCTGATACGCCAAAATGATACAAGTCTGGACAAAGCTTTACACCTCCTTCAAAATCCTTAAAAACGGCTCTAAAAAAAGCAAGAAATAATTTTCCAATAAAAAATTACAGGACCTACTTCAGAAAACGACACTATTATAAAAATAACAAATTACCTCCAGTCCCACCCGACTTCAATAGACGTTTTGAATTAATTGATTGGATAATTTTTTCATGCTTTTTATAGATGCTGTTTTTTAAGGTTTTTGAAGGAGGTTTTTAAATTAGGTACCTACTTATTATTTTCAGAAAACTACAATCTTGGGGGTATATTCCCTGCAAGCCAAATATTTACGTAACAGCTGATTTATTACTTGATGCACATAGTTAGATACCTAAAACTTTTTATAGAAAGTTGGTAGACCTCTACCAACATAATATTATACAAAGTATACTTAATTACTGTCCATGTACAGGTGGCGATATTGACTCTTTTTGATCTCATAAAAAAATCACAGATTTCGCAGTCCCCGCAATAATCTGAGCATTAAAATGAATACAAAAATTTACGAAAAAAAATGCAAAATACTATTATTTTTCGAGTATTATTTAATCAAAAAACAATAAATTCCCATTTTGGGTGTCAAAAATACTGAATAATGCGTAATGAAATACTTACTAAGTGGGCGACGGACTGACGGCGACCACAAATATTGAAAATGGGTAACTTTAAAATACTAATTGAGTAACTAGTTATTCAGAACGGGCTATTTATTTTTACGATTGCGAATAGCGCTCGCTGACTGCCCGAAAAATTTATTAACCGATTTCAAAATTCCAACAAATGCACTTCTCGCCTACTTCCGCGTCTTTTAATATCATTACCGTGACAATCGGTCAATAATCACACCAGCTTTTGTTGATTCATAAAAAAAATAAAATCTCTTCTTCAAAATTGTTCAAAAACGTATAAACCCGTTTTCAAAATTTTAACTCGAATGCGCTTCTCGCTTGCATCCGCATCTTTTAACACCAACCATGATATGACGATCGGTCAATAAAATCATAGAAGTACATCACTTTTTATATACAGAAATACCCTTTTTTTTACAATTCCAAATCTTAAGGGACAATCCAGTTCACAATAATTAACCGATTTTCAAAAATGTTTTTGCTATTTTGTAGCTGAACCCTAGGACCTTTTTAAATTTTTTCTTAAGTCGGTTATTTCCAAAATATTTTCAATTTAGTAAGTGTTTGTTTACTATTATTACGAGTATTTACTCGTAACCCCCAAAAAACCAACTTTTTTCCATTTTTCAAAATTCCAAAAAAAAAAGTACTTAACTAATCGATTTTCAAAATTCAAACGTTCACACGTGTCTAAATAAATTTCTCAACTCTTGGTACTATTTCCACCTCAATCCTCCCAAAATCCTCGGAGCTATAGCCAAAAATACGTCTCAGGCGATTTGCATTTGATAACCAGTTTCATGCTCATAAAAATTACCTAACAAGCAAGACAGCTCATTTTCATAAGTAGTAAGTACAATTTTCACGCACGAACACGTAATGTTTCGTCGTGCAAACCGATGCGATGCAGGTTCACGAACACGATGCAAGGTTTTAATTGTTAATTTGATTACCTTTAAAGCTTAAATAGATACATATAATAAATTAAATAAGTCCTAATTATAAATTAAGAATGTTTTGTTTCATGATTTTTAGAAAATAACCTAACGTTAATTACGCACTAATTTTATTCATTTCTTGGGTATTTCTTCGAAATTTCATTCTTCGACTGATTCATCTGGCCAAAATTTAATTTCACTTTCAGCTCTGTAACACATGTTCATATGAAAATAGGTGTATCAAAGAACATATATTTGAATGAGGGACTCGTTTTTATAAAGTAGTTTTCAACATATCGACGTTCAAATATTTTGTGCCCATATGAATCAGAATTTGTTACAGATTTATCAGGAACAGAAATCAAAATCAAAAACTTTATGTAGATGGGCTCTGTATTAAGAAAATAATAATATTTTAACAACTACAATAATCTGTTTTTATGAAAACAATTATCAGTGATCATATCACGGAACAAACAATAATTCTTGTACAACATTTCTGCGTTCTGCGAGTTTCTTTTTCTTCTTCTTTTTATTTTCGGTTTGTGGCATTGTTGTGAACTGCAATGCCTGCAATATTAAAATAACAGAAATTATAGAGAGAATAAATTAGTTAAGTAATAAAGAATGATTAATTGATTAGTGTCAAAAATGCCATTTAATAAATACCGATCTTAGTTTAACTACATTATTGTTACTAATGAATAGACTGATATGATTGATAATTTTAACTATTCATTATTAATTCTTAACTAAGACTAGGATATATCAAACGTATTGTAAATGAGTAAATAAGTACGTAGAACAAGTTTATACTCCTGTGATTTTTAAATTATTTAAAAAGTTATAGCTAAGTGAATTAATAAATAAGATAAAAACTTCTGACTTATACACGGTTAAAAATGCTCTTTTTGTGATGTAAGGAGCTAGAACTAATTTATTTTATGATTCATATGATGTTTTGACCATATGAATCAGACACAGATAAATCAGGCTTTTGCTTACAATCTTGCTTAACTCATCATACATTTAGACTTCAGTATTGCCATTTTTCTATATGAATCTCTAACTCAAAAGCATCACACGAAAGGTAAATTGAAGTTGTAAAACAATAAAATAAATGTTATAAAGTAGGCATTGTAATCAGAATGCCACCTGAACCAAGCACAGATGAATCAGATATTTACCTTCGTAACACCAGGATCTAAGCCAACCAGCCCTACGTACACCTTCCAGGTCTTCCGTTGCACAACTGGCTTCCCCCTGCACGAAAAGCCAGACTCCCATTATTATTACCCGACCAAGTACGGTCAAGTGAAGCTGACGCCACATTAATCAGTATTATACGCCGGACACTTCTTATTTATTTATTTATAAATACACTAAGGTAGTTATGAATGCCTATTTTTTTTTGTAAGAGGACAATTCATTTCTTTTCGATGAGATTATAATTTATACTGATTTATCATAGAGAAAATGCGACATCGACCATTTTGTTGCGGAAAATGGCAAACGGACGCATCATATGAATCAGGAGAACAAACTTCAAATATTTTTATTTTATACCTAAATTGCAATTATTTGAAAAATATAATTTGTTCCAGTTAGGGATAAAGCTAAACTGTACAAATAAAAAAATACAGGCCGTTTTGTTTTTCTTTCTGTGTATGTTCAAAGTTGACTCTAAGAAATCGTTCACCAACTTTAATTTTCCTTTCTAACCCTTTAACTTTCCAGTGTATCATCATATTACTTTTTGTCGCGAACACATATAAATGTTTTTAGTAGACCCAAAGGTTTCTCTAAGTTGTAGCGCTAAAATCCGTCAAAATCGAAATTTCGACGAAAAAATGTGATAGGGCCCTTAAGGGTGGGTACCCACTTAGGTTCGCGAACCTTAGGACAGTGATCCATGGCAAAAACAAATATTTTTACTTTGGCTACAGTGTGTGCCTGTGCGAACCAGCTTCGCATACGAGTTCCCTTACGTACACACCTCGGCGCACTGTTCCAGCAGAGGATAAACGATATTTTCGCGGAGCGCGGAGGTTCGCGAACCTAAGTGGGTACCCACCCTTAGACAAAATATTATTTCATAAAATATAATATAATAAATATATCTTTATGTTTAAGAAATATTATTTAGTCTTAAGTCTTTTCTTCATAAGTTATGAATATGATGCGAAGATGAGCGCCATTTATGGTCATCTTTCGTGATTCGCACGTGATTAGATTTTAGTTCGCTGAACTTAGGTATAGACCTAAGTTCAGCGAACTAAAATCTAATGGAAGTGTAATTACAAACAAATATTGCTTAAAAATGAGGAGCTCGGTGGCGCATTGGTTTAGCGCCTGGCCCAGCGATTGCGGAGGTTAAGCAACGTTCGCAAGGGTCGGTCATGGGATGGGTGACCAAAAATTTATTATCTCGGGCTCCTCCGTGCTTCGGAAGGCACGTTAAGCCGTTGGTCCCGGCTGCATTTGCAGTCGTTAACATCCACCAATCCGTATTGGGCCCGCGTGGTGGGTTATGGCTCGTCCTCCTTATTCACCCATAAGGAAGGCCTGTGCCCCAGCAATGGGGACATTAAAATGGCTGATGGACATTGCTTAAAAAATGTCACCACGGGACCGAAAAAGTACAACCCGCTCAGCTTTAGTCGGGCCAGCCACGCACCCGGTGACTGACGTCAGTGTTCTTTTCAATAAATTGCAGTTTGTATTGTAGAGAACAGATAGAAAAAGAGAGTTTTTTAGAAATGACGTCCTTTATAGTCAAATGGTGCAAAAGATGCAAAGAAGGCAGTTAAAAGATGCAGAAAAAACGTATCTTTTTTTTTTTTCGTTTCAGTATAGAAAATATTTACGAGTATACAAATTATGGTCGCTATTAAGCAACTAGTGTTCAGATGCTTTGTGCTGCATAATTAAATGCCATTTTTAGCTCTATCTACTTAGTTGCTTTTCGTGTGGTGTTATTTTTTGAGCAGAATGTTTATTCCATAGATTTTAGTTCGTGGCTATAGTTACTGTAAAATTACTTTGGCTATGAACTCAATTTAACTTGCGGGTGTACGCCGCACGCGGTATCCTTTGTTTATGCGATGCGGCGGCATCCTTTGACAAGAAGCGGCACCTGCAAAAGCGGAAGACATACATACGAATGGTACTGTTTGATGGTTGCAAGCTCTTTCTCAATGCTTTTGGATACTGTGGACTAAGTCCTACCCTCCAAACCCGCTCCAAATGGCTCTCACCCTCCTCACCACCTCAACTCGGCAAACTCGTGCTCATCAAAGAAGACGACCCGCCACCGCTTCTATATGGAGACCGGCAGGCTGATTATCTAATTAAAAACCACCTAGCGACTGGTTGCAGTTCATAGATGATAGTGATCCATTGCTACTTTGAAATGTGCCGGTCGAATTACCCGCACAATACCTGGAAAATATGGATTGGTTGTGGATCTGGACACAGCCCATGGACATCTGCGTAGACCTCAGTACTCAAGATAGCCAGGTTGCCGCTGGATTCAGCTCAAGAAGAGGGTCTTCCCCGGGCCCCCCAGGATGTTCGCGCCCAACGCGACGACTGTCTCATTCCCGCTCATTCATTCATTTCACTCACTCGCTTGGACCCGCGAACGAACGCTCGCGCCGATCCCGGCGCCAGTTCCATATTGACCCGTGACGTGACGCGCAAGCAGTCCAGTTGTAAATAGGGTATTTGACAACATTGAAAATATACTACAAATTGTGGTCATCCTAACAGATATTGGCTTAAAAAAAACATATTTAACTATTATATAGACTAAATTAAGTCTATTAATTGATTAATTTCACCTAGAAAAATGCAATAATTTTTGAATTTTTTTCTGTGGCGAAAACACTCTAAGATCACTGATGACGTCACTTGCCTGTAAATAAATATGGCTTCAGGCGTTTGACACGACCATAGACTAAGGACCCGCTTTTGATGGCTGTCAAATGGCTAAGGATATTACAATGTTTACAGGCTAGTGACGTCAACAAGTCACGTGTCCAGCGCCATAGCGTTTTTGGCGCGGTTTTAAAATTTTAAACTTTAACACTGTTTTTTTTAATGAAATACATTGATTTTTCCTGACATATCAATGTGGTGCGCTTATTACGTAATAAGGAATAATTTAAAATGGTTTTCCAAAATTAGTCAAATAGCCTATTGGTGAGGCGCGCGTGATGAGAAATCGAAAGTAGGTAATGGCTCAATTCTTCTCATTTCGAGAGTTTACCGGCCGGTACCAAGAAACAGTTTTCTTTAGTGATCAGCTCAGACATTTAGTGATACCTATCACGCGAGTGAAAGTGTCCACTCGAAGAAACTCAACGAGACCTTGGGGAGCGTTCAAACCAAGGACTGCCATCAGCTCGACTACATCCACGACCCTGCACGTGACTCCGTCGCCGCTGCCAGCTCGAGTTTCACTGCCAAGTAAGTCCCTATTCCCACCTTCTCATCGCATTCCCACTCACAGAGCTGCGTGTGATCTGCCCCTCAGCAGACATACTGGCCTTCGTACAGCTAGTCTGTTGGTCTAGACTAGATTAAAAAACCGGTCAAGTGTGAGTCGAACTTGCGCACCGAGGGTTCCGTAAGTAGGTACCATATAATAATAGGTCTTTACCTTAGAGCATCTAAGTCTTTACCTATGAAATTGCCGATATTTTGTCACATACAGAGAAAATAATAACTTCTATAATTTAAATTTTTAACAAAATCGCGAATATTACATCGAATTATGATCATGATAGTTAACTATCAGTAAAAATAAAGTCCATATTTTAGCTTTCGTGACATTAAAAAAAAGATCTTGAAAGTGACTCTTTTTTTGTGAGCAAAAAAAAGGGTGACCGAAGGGGTTGTAACTTAACCAAAACTTATTTTTTCGCTTATCTTAAATGGAAATAAGTTAGCATAGTGTTCAAACATTAGTACATAAAAGTTTTGTTACATGAGTGTTCATGGTTGTTAAATGAACAAAGAAAATGCTATTATGAAAAATGCAACTTCTTGAAAAATCTCCATACAAATCGGCAATTTCATAGGTAAAGACCTATTATGATGATATACCATACAGGATTATTTTTTGTCGTCTAGGAAAATTTGTGGCTTGCTTGTCTAGAGCCTAGCGAGTCACCTAGCGTCTAGGTAAAAAACAAAAAACCGACTTCAAAAAACCTACCTCTAAAAAGCAAGAAATAATATTCGTAATAATAAAAACACGTCTATTGAAGTCGGGTGGGGCTGGAGTACAAATTCCTTTTTTTTATTCTAAAAGCCCCACCCGACTTCAATAGACGTGTTTTTATTATTACGAATATTATTTCTTGCTTTTTAGAGGTAGGTTTTTTGAAGTCGGTTTTTTGTTTTTTTAAACAATTTTTATTTTTTAATTTTTAGTGTAGGTACCTTTTGTATTAGGTAGTGTAGGTATATTATTTGGGTAGAAAAATCGGCTTAGCCAAACGTGAGTTAATCGCGGAGAAACATACATACATGCGGGTCAAACTACGAACCTCCTTTTTTAAGTCGGTTAAAGAACTACACTTAAGATATCCCTTTTCAAACAAAAAAATAATTATCTTATTCAGTTCATAAACAAAGAAGTTATACGACTGATCATCGAGGTAGTTCACACAAAAATCATACTATTTTCGTGCTTTTTTCAAGATTACTTGAAAAGTACTGAACCGATTTCAAAATTAAAAAAAATGGGACCAACTTGGAAGTTTACCTAATCTAATAACGTTTGAATCATTTCAATCGGATCAGCCGTCTTTGAGTAATCGGTGTACATACAAAAAACAAAAAAAAAACCCCCTCCTTTTGAAGTCGGTATAAAAGTTCACGAATGTTCGCAGCAGGGATTGAAATACCGTTAAAAAAATAACGATACAAAAAAATAACATTAAAAATACCGTTAAAACATTTTATCGGTAAATTTACCGGTAAAAATATTGTTCCGGTAAAATTACCGTTAAATATAACGTTATACTTTAGTACCGGTAAAATTATCGGTAAAAAATTAACGTTATTAATTGGAATAACTTTAATTTTAAAGAAACGGTAACAAAAAGTAAGAATTAACCTTGAAATTAACGTTATTTACTGAAATAACGTTAATTTTGTTGAAATAACTTTAAAATTTGCGTTATTTATTGACATAACGTTAATGTTAAAATTAACGGTAAAAAAGTAAGAAATACCGTTACATTTAAAAATAACGTTATCATTCCCTGGTTCGCAGCCGGCCGCACTACTCGCTTGGCGCCTTCGCTAGTTGCCTATCGAAAGCGCCAAGCGCGCAGTGGTCCCTTGATCAAGTACAGTACAATACAGTATGCTCAAAACTTGCGAACTCTAATAGGCATTGGGCACACAAACCCTAGTGGTTTTCGCTAATAAGAAATGTATAATATAATTATTTTTTTATTTATGTATCTCTTGAACAATAAATAAAATAAAAAAACCACGAGAACGAGAACGCCTTTACGTTCTGAACTAGATTAGAGCTGCGAAGCCACAATGGAACTCTTTAACAACAAATAGCGCGAATGTGGAAATTAAGTTATTAGGGGTATTGTACGATTGAAAAATGTGAAATAATTTTATTTTTTTATTACAAAGTCATCGCTTTACATGCTACAAAAAAAATCTTTGAAAAAGTAACACCTCCTTCAAAAACCCTTAAAAACAACTCTTATATCCAAGAAATAATATTTATTTATTTATAACACACTTATATTATAACTAGACATCGGATTATATGCACTAAGTGCCAAAATATGCATGCAAATTTGTAGGTACTAAAAAGGCTGAAATATGCACTAAAAACTGCTTAAATGTCCAAAATATGCACAATGCAAAATCAAAAAATCATTTTTATTTTTATATATTTTAATTAAAGACGTTACAAAAACAGCGAACTGTTCTTGAAATTATGCATATTTTTTGTGACAATATCACAGAATAGATATAAGTACTACCGTACAGGAAGGACACTCTCCGCCCCGCCCCACAATCAATTACCTCACCCCACCGGCGCCCACCGCGCGAGTTCATGCGCCGATCCGTGTGCTCATTCAATGTGCGCTTTTATAATTCTCGACGGCCCGGCCCGGCACGGCACGGCCCGGCACGGCACGGCTCGGCACGGCAGCGGTGACACCGAAAGACGCTTTTATAATTGCTGCCGTTGCCGGCCGTTGGATGTTCAACACAGAACACTCATAGCGAAGAAGTTACTATTTGTACATTGTACAGTAGTGTCGTGGTACCTACTTTTTACTTTAGAATAATATAAAGAATAAAAGTTGACCTTCTCTGTCTAGATATTTATTATCTTTATAATTATTTCATAAAATAATAGTTTACCAATTATACAACGTGTAACAGAAAAGAGGTATCAACTCGAAAGGAAGTCAATGTACTCGTGAATCTGAACACTTCCAACAGAAAAAGATTTCAAATCGAAAATACAATTTTGGACTCTCCATAAAAAATTTGAATTTGCCGCCAACATTTTATATAGGGAGGGACATTCAAAAAAATTTTTTTTCTGTTGGAAGTTTCACGAGTACATTGACCTTCTCTCGGGTTGATACCCCCTTTTTTGTTACACGTTGTTTAATGATTATATTACAATGTAGGTAGGTAGTAGGTACTTACTTAAATGATAAATAAATCTTTTAAAAATCAAAGAATATATTATATGTAGCTGGTTTTCATTACGTACCTACTTACCAAGATAGGTAGGTATCTACACAACACATTATTTACCTACTTAAGTAATATCTAGGTAATTATTTTTTGAGATAGGTAACAATATTTAACTTTGGTTAGTCCCCTATTAACGGTGTTCCCACCGCTGTAAGTACCTAGATATCTTTCCGATCAGTATCGAAATAACTGTTTGTCGGAATATTACCTATTTGTTGATTTTGATGTTGTTTGTTTCCACAATCAACATAGGTACATGGCATACCAACAACAACACATTAACGATATTACGTATACTGGTTGTGCCCTTTATACACGCTGTATATTCTTTGCTCTGGACTCACACTCACACATATGAATCCTTGTAGCTACGCACTACATCGTAAAAGTTAGACGGCAGCGTAGGATTTGGCCGGCACGGCCCGGCCCGGCACGGTTTGCCGGTGCCGTTGAGGAAATATAAAAGCGTCTCCATATGATTCCATACATTTCACTTCCCTGTTGTGCCGTTGGACGGCCGCCGGGCGGTGCCGTGCCGGGCCGTTGAGAATTATAAAAGCGCACAATTAAGCTTCGTACAGACTGAGGCGAGCGAATCGCGCGCGTCGCTCATTTTGACAGATTTTGATCGCGTAACTCAAAGCAATAGCCATGGCCATAGCCATTGCCATAGCAATTTCTTTGACAATGGCTATGGCTATGGCTATCGCTTTGAGTTACGTGGTCGCACACGCGAATTTCGCGCGGAATTCGCCTCAGTCTGTACGAAGCTTTAGCTCGCACTGTTGAAAAACGTCACTGTGTAGCGTCTGTGTAATAGGTAGTTGAAACGAGACGCTTGTATGGAGTGCCCGGAGTGTGACAATATACAATAAAGGTATGTTTCCAAATTTTGAAGCGCAGTGACTTTGTCACCCATTATCGATTTGTATTGTACACCGCAAACAACCTCTCTACACCAACCGACTGCCGGATTTTGGGCCATGATGCGTCTTAACAATACATACCTCAAAAAAAGGAAATAAAAAATGGTTTCATAATAAACAAGAAATTATGAAAACAAATGTGGCGTTAAAAAGTTACAAAGAAAATAGTTTCTCAATGTAAAATATTTTGTAAATATTCTGTCTCGATGTCTATGATACTCACTCACTTGACAGTACTATCTCATTCTGTGACGCTGTGTCCTAATCTGTGCTTATTCTTCTGAGCTATGGTCAGACAGGGTCAGACAGGCTGAAGCAATTTTACTCTTTGGTCAGAGGCTGTTGTTGCCTCAGACCAAATAAAAAAGTAAAGACGTAGTCTTCCGACAAAGCGGTGAAGCCAGAAAAACTAAGCCTTGGCTGTGTACATACACAGTTTACGCACGCATATGTAACGAAACTATGCCTTGGCTTTCGTTCGTCATTGGACGAACCCTGCCGCCCGGCCCCCGCCCGCCCTCTAGTACGCACACATGTGCCATCAAAAACCGGCTTCACTTAGTTGTTCGCAACAACTGCGCAACGCACCATCTTCCTTTTTTATTTGATCTGAGGTTGTTGCTTTGAAATTAGTTTACTCTCTCTTTGTTTTTTGACGTCATGAACTTTGATAATATTAATTTACCAACTACGCTTCTTGCCAACTACTAACTAGTTAATTGTGTCAAACTCATGTCATGTCGAAGGGGGTAGATAACAAAATGTCATATAATAAGAAAATGTTAAACAATAGTAACTTCAAAACAGCTCCTTGAGATTAAATTTTTCTTTTCTTCCGCATTATATTTTAATGTTATTCTTCCCACATAATCAAAAGGAAAGTACTACATATAGTATATCGGTAATTTCATCAAAGCGCATCATGGCCTAGCTTGTATAGTAAAATCGGCTTCATCCTAAGATTTGACGCCATTTCTGGAGATATCTGTTTTGTTTGGGCAGGGTGCGACCTGTGCCCTTGAATGTTTTCACAACTCTGGTTTTTACTACGCAAAATTGCGTCTAATTTTTCACAAATCTGTCCTGATAGGTATTTAATTAGGAAGGGCTTTGGCGAGTTCGATCATTTTTTCCAGTATTTCTATTTATTTAAATAGAAGCTAGCTTAAAAAGATAGGGAGTATAGGGATACATACCTCCCGCTACTAAACGAAATATGCACGATTGGGAAAAAAGGGCTAAAATATGCGTTTACGTGGTATTTAGTGAGTTTTATGCATTTGCATAATGCATAAAATCCGATGTCTAATTATTATAACATATTTAAATCTGCATTAATATTTTCAAAGAATGTCAAATGAAGTCGATCGAGGCGGGGGCTTTATAAAAAAAGTAGATAAGTATTGAGAAAACGAAACAAAGTTTAAATAAAAATAAAAATAAATATTCAAGCCCCGCCCGACTTCAATACAATTCTTTAAATTTAGATATACGTAGGTACAGCTCGGCCAGAAAGAGTAGAAATTAAATGAAATGGAACTTAAATTTTTCAGTACAACATTATTATCAGTTATTATTACATTTATAGTCAGTGTTGCCAAGTTATTTGTGATTTTGACGCGATTACATTGAAAGTGGCGCCCGTAATTTTTGTCAACTCTTTATGGTCAAGCTCTAGGTTACCTACCTTAGGAAGTTTACACCAATTTTCACTAAACTTAAGAATCGCCTAAGTCTTTTCCTAACCAACTTAAGACATTCTTAGCAAAAAAATTGCTTTGCACTAACCTTAGGACGTTCCTAACTTACGGGCCCAATATCGAGCGCCTAACTTAAGAAATTCCTGTAACAGTGGTTATAGTCTGTGGCATTGTGAGCAAAGAGTAAATAGTTATTTATGTTCTTTACCAGTTGACTGATTTGACTTTTTCTTTTCTCGGTGAATTTACCCTACCAAATAAAATAGACTACGCTTTAGCTTTTGTCTCCTTTTTACTCACAAATGAATCAATAAGAAGTTTCAATTAAAATAATATCCTATGACCTACTTTACTTCGCCAGTTTAAAATCCATAAACAATTAATATTTACATTCATTCATTCATCCTCTTAGCAAGGCGATGCCCAAGTTACGACGTAGTCTGTTAGTGCAAACAAAAATTTCAGCTCGGCTGTTCTAGGCTGTTCCTAAGCTAATTCTTAACTAGGACACGCTTAACTTGAGTTTAGTGCAAACGGCTGTTAAACTAGGGTATAATCACAGTTAGGGTTGCCAACCCTACTATATAATATAGTATCCTACTACATTGAGGGCTCGCCTTCTATATTTTTTGAAAAAATATATAGTAGGCAAAACTACTATATTTTTTCAAGTGAAAAAAATAAACAATAGCTACAAAAAATAGTAAGTACTATTTTTAATATATAATATAAGTATATGCACATAAGTAATTGCATAGGTAATTATTTTTGTGATTAAACACTTGTGTGTTTAAGGTTATTGAATAAATTATGAAAATGTTAGTACCTACTTGAGTATGAAAAATGCAATTTCTTTTAAATCCTCCATACAAAACGGCAACCTACTATATAGGCCGCCTTTTGTATGTTTTCTCTTGACTTTTTTCTGTTTTTTTCTGTTTTTGTGTTTCGTGTGCAATGAAGCTATTATTATTATTATATTTATTTGGACTTTTTCGCCATCTACTATATTTTTACATTAATAATCTTGAAAATACTATATTTGATGCAAAAAAAGTTGGCAACCCTAATCACAGTACCTATAGATAAGTATTAGTTTTTCAAACTGTGGTATAATATACCGTTTTCAGTTCTTCCACAGTAATGTGATGTGAAAACTGTGAAAACTTACGTAAACTTTACAATAATAAGCTGATCTTTTTTCTACATTTTTCCCAATTCATTTATTACTCGATCTATGCTTTATCATCACGCGGAACCCGTTGACCGGAAACACTGATATGCTCATGAACACGCGCAGATCCTTGTAGTAGTCGAGAGAGCTCAGCTCAAACTCGCGAATCACCCTTGCGCATATCATTTTCACGAGTTTGATGGCGTAATATCGTCCTGAAAGCAAAATATACTTACAATTTAAAATATTGAAAATGGTTCAAAAATAGCTAGGGTTGCCAACCGTCCCGCAATACGTCTCGTTTCTGAGACTCTCAACGAGACGTCCGCGCTACTCCCGCTCAGGGGGTCAAGTCTACTAATGTTTAAGTCAAAATCGTAGTTCAATGGTGTTTGAATAGTAATGCTTTTTGACACAGTTCTTGTTTCTTAAACCCAAAACTGAAACACATTGTGTTTCTTAAACCCAAAACGGAAACATATTGTGTCTTGATTTTGTGTTTAAGTAACAAGAACTGTATCAAAAAGCTTTACCATTATTAGAACACCATTGAACTACGATTTTGACGAAAACATTAGCAGACTTGACCCCCTGGATGTGTGCGGGACGCTATATATCCCGCTTTTAGGAACTAGCTACACACGCACATACCATGGGCAACAGCGTCGCTTAACCACCGCTAAGGTTAAAATCACTTGCACGCCGCGCCCGCTGTCACATACGTTTAGTTCGTGCAGGGGCGATACGCGCGCACACGAATTTTGTTGCAAACTGGTTAAGCGACGCTGTTGCCCATAGTACATCGACCGCGCATAAAAATTGCGTTGCGCGGTCGTATTTTATAACATAGGTAGACAAGAGTACAAGATTAGTGGATGAAACATACTAAAAATCGCGCTGCGTGGCTGTTTTTTACTATAGACAGACAAGATTACAAGATTTGCGGATGAAACTGACTAAAAATCGCGAAGCGCGGTCGTTTTTTTACGGTTTCTTCTCGTTTCTGTACATTTGTAGGTCCCGCTTCTTTTGGCTAAGTCCCGCATAAATTTTAATGTCCCGGATATCTGTGGATAAGAGTTGGCAAACCCAATGGACATGAACATTATGCAGCTCTACTATGTGTCAAAGATCCAGTTTCCTTTTCTACTTTTCGGATATGTTCCAGATTAAGCGGGTATTAGACCTTCCTGAATAACGGATCCGATATTCAGAGTCCGATTAGCCGGGTCCACACCGGACGATCCGACGCGGCGCGGATACGGCGGCGATACGGTGCAGATGCCAGATGTAAGACTTTCTGATGCTTTCGGCCAATCAAATACACGTATCGTCGGCAACGCCGCCGTATCTGCGCCTTATCTCCGCCGCATCTCTTCTGTGTGTTTCACGCCTAAAAGTGCGGTCGGTGTGGACGTGCCGCGTCGCGCCGTTCACGCGATCCAGCCAGCATGAATAACTCGGAAAATTGCCGATTAATATTCCTTTTTCAAGGAATATAAATGTTTACGGGACCCAAAAGATGGCTGTTACACTAATAGTAATAGGATGTAAGAGACGATGCTTAGCGTCAGATTTCAACTTCATTGCCAATTAACTCTGTGTATATAGTTCTCACCCTTTTTGTTTCTGTGATCTTTAAGCAAAATAAAGGTTGCTGCTGCCACGGCAATTCAACGCCGCCGCCGCTGTATGTATGACTCCATCTCCAGCAAGAGTTCTACTAAATCACGGATCACGGATCACTTATGGATCGCTTGGAGCGTAGTTCAGGATCGCAGTTTCAACAAACTGGATCGGCCTAGTACGATCCACGCTCCACGCATCACGATCTTGGATCTTGGATCGCGGGATCGCCGATCCAATTTGGATCGTCTGGTGTAGACCCAGCTATTTAGCATCCGTTTCGTCGGAGATCATTTCATCCTGAAAACGGATGCGAAATCGGATTCTACCTTCCTGAATGCAATTAAACTTCTCTGAATTTAAAAGCGACTGAATATCGGATCCTTTATTCAGGAAGGTCTAATAAACCTCTTTAGATCTGATAGATTCATAGGTACCATTTAGGCGGGGGGTAAATTCTGCTAATGTTAACGTCCAAATCGTGGTTCAATGGTGTTTGAATGGTAATGCTTTTTGACACAGTTCTTGTTTAGTTGGTAAATGGGTATTGGTATTTGAGAAAAGAATAACCTTTAAGTTGGATAAAAGAATAATTATAACCGTTGAGCATAAAAGAAGTTTTGGGAAACAGACAGAACGTTCCGAAAGGTTATGTATGTAAGAAAATAAGTACCTAATATTAGGTATAGGTAGTTGTTCTATCTCACGAAGAATGTTTTGCTATGAATGTTGTTAGGCGTGCACATGCAAATTTTATTTTAGTATACGTAATACGAGAGCGTGCAGACGCACACTGAACCATAATTTTGCATGTGCACTCCTAACACATTCATATCAAAATGGTCTTCGTGAGATAGAAGACAATAGATCTTTTTACCCAAACAATCCATTGGTCCCAAGCTGAAGGGAAGGTAGGCGTCGGGGCGCCGTCGCTCCATGTTCTCAGGGTTGAACCGCTCAGGGTCGAAGGCATCTGGGTTCTCCCAGAAGCGAGGGTCTCGCTGGAGGTAGAAGATCGGGATCACTAACGAGCAGCCGGCTGGGAGGTACCCCGAACCTAAAAATATCGGAATAATATAGGTAACTAAGGGTGCATTTTTCAGCATTGTAAACTGCCCGGCACGTAACTTGGCAAGATAAAAATGAGACAAAAGATGCGCAGTAGCTACAAACACTAAACTCGGCGCATGTTTTATCTCATCTTTGTCTTGCCAAGTTATATGCCGGCACCTATACGTTAGTGCGTATCGGATCGAAAGGATTTTAGTATTATTTTGTGTAGGAAGGTCTACTTATTGATTCGCATCGTACGAAACGCAGAATCACAGTTGTTCGATGCGATATGCGTCAATTGCGTGCGATGCGATCAGTGGGCGATGGGCTGAAAGTTGTATGTATATGTTGTTGTATGATAAGTGTTAATAGCATCTGAAGAATACGATGTAGGTAATTTGATAAGTACCTGTGATGTAGCGACATCACTGACATGAAAAAATTTTTTTCTTATTAACTGGACTGGCTGTCTGTATGATTTGACTATGCCTTTTTGAAACGCCACTAGCGTGAGTCTAAAGAACTAATTTTGACGTATACAATGAAAATGGTTGCCGTGATGGTCTCTCCAGACTTCAGACTTTAGTACCATGTCCAGGGCATGCTATTCGAGTATTCGAGTATTCGTTTAATTCGAGTATTCGCCCTATTTTACTATTCGAATATTACCAGACTAAGTATTCGAGTTTTACGAGTTTTTCGAATAACATTATTTTGTTTCCTTATTGGTATGGCAAGCCTTAAATATGAAAGGCAACACTGTTCCTCAGTAATTTTATAACTTTGGGGTTAATTTGGCACACTTATTGCCACACTTATCTGCCTAGGTCATGCGATGGTTTATATTCTCCACGGGGCAGTTGGACGCTCGCCGAAGCTGCCCTTCTTGGGATGTAGAAACTACTTCTACCATCCCACGGGATTTTTCCCAATCGCCAGAAAGCGATCTACACAGGTGCGCAACAACAAGCTTGAAGTCCATCGACCTCAGTCAGAGCAGGGTCTCCAAACTATCCGAATTGGGTTTCAGCGTCTCATAGCTCAGAATTTCGTTATACACGCTGAAATTTTAATCATTTGGTTCCCGCCGTGGGGTGATTCCACTCATGATTACAAGCAACTTTTACTATGGGGCCAACTCTCCTGCTCGCAATAAAAAACAGCTGTTCCATACATTAAGGTCGAGTAGGTACTGCACTTTTGTATGGAACAGCTGTTTTTTTAGTAGGCAGAGCAGGAGAGTTGGCCCCATAGTAAATGTTGCTTATAATCATGAGTGGAACCACCCCACCACGGCGGGAACCAAATGATTAAAATATCAGCGTGTATATCCGTCTGTCTATCACTTAGGCGGTCGCGATCGTCCTCTGCCTGCGGGTGTTAGCGCGCAGTATCCTCATTCCAGTAGCCTTCTCACCCACCACCGGCTTTGCCAATATGACAATGTCATCTCCGATTATTGCGTTCTATTTCTTCAACCACGCCAACCACTAAGTCTGCCGGATCTACTCGCGCAGTGTCTCCATTCCAGCAGCTTTCTCACCCACCGGCTTTGGTCTTTTTGCCAATATGACAATGTCGATCGCAACGACGCCGACGCCTAATCTCGTCTTCGCATCCGCTTCTTCAAAACCGAGCCTAGTTCTCGCCAAAGCCATCTGTGTGACACGGAAATTGACGGCTGACTTCCCCGTCAAGGTCTCCATACCAATTGTGAAAACTGGCAAGATATACTGATTGAAGCTTACCAAAATCATTGAGATGAGATGTTAGACTATTTTTTTGGATCTTATTATTTAACTATTAGCTGCAAAGGCTGCTGCTTGATTTTATTACCGAGATAGACATTGTGTTTATCTACTCTACTTTGTCGAAAAATGTGTGGTTTTTCACATCTGGCATGATCGCAGGCTTAGGTCAGTTCATTTGCCACAGTCCTACTTTAGCTAATCCACTTTGAAATTGTTCGTCTAGCTAGACGACAGTCAAGGTTTTTGTTGTGTCAGTAGTTTCCAATTTCCGGGCTGTCAGCCTGTATCCTCTTAAGTTAAGACCTATTTGCGAACGACCATCCCTTGTGAGACATTTGCACACGTCACGCACTATCTGAAAGATTTTTTTAAAATTTATTTTGAATTAGCTACTTACCTTCATAAGTATCTATTTTTGGCAACTCTCAAAAGTCAGTCATATATGTTTAGTCGCTGATTTCGATATATTAAAAACCGTTCTCTAGCTTCTCTAATAATTATTCGAAAAACTCGTTTAACTCGAATTATTCGAATAGTAAGGCTAATGGTATTCGAAGTATATATACTTTATTATTTAAAAACAAAAACTTAGCCATGCTAGAAACTGATATAAATAATACTATAAATGACATTCACGATTGGATGAACAGAAATAACCTACAAATAAATATCAATAAAACTAAGGCTATACAATTTCGTACATATAAGGCTAAAAAACTAAATCTTGACATAAAGCATGAAAATGAAAATATTGACATAGTAAATTCCACACAATTTTTAGGTATCATCATTGACGAAAACTTAAGTTGGAAAGATCAAGTTGATAATGTATGTAAAAAAATTAATAAATTTGTCTTCGCCTTGAATAGAATCAAAAGAGTTGCATCAATGCAAAGTGCATTGCAAGCATATCATGGATATGTCTCCTCCGTACTCCGCTATGGCTTAGTAATCTGGGGAAACAGTGTAGATTTTGAAAGGGCTTTCAAAGCTCAAAAACGTTGTATAAGAGCACTCTCTGGCGTAAAAAGCTGGGAATCTTGTCAACCATGGTTCAAAAAATATAAAATATTAACCTTGCCATGTATGTATATAGCTGAGTTATGTCTTTTTGTAAAGCGATATCCCGAACTTTTTGTCACTCAATATCAAAGAAATGTAAATGCACGTAAATGTAGACAAAACAAATTATGTATACCAACAAGCAATTTAGCCTTCTTCAGAAAAAATGTTTACTGCATGGCTATAAAAGTATATAATAAATTACCACTGAAGTTGAGGGACCTACCCGTGGAGAAAAATATTTTTAAGAAATCATTATTTTCCTGGCTTTCAGAACAGGGTTTTTACTCGATCAAAGAGTACTTAGATCAGAAAAGTTCTTGACATTGTATTGTTTCTTTATTTTTATTATGGCACATTGTTGTTTTTCTGACCGTACTTTTAAGCATAATAAGCTGATGAATAGTGATGACATTTTAATACCTAATACAATTTTTCTAGAATGATCATTAATTTAACGATTGACATTTTATATTATTATTATTGACATTCTACTGTAATTATGACAGACCTAAATTTTATTAATTTTAATCAATGTGACTGCTTTAAATTATCTATAATCAGCCTTTTTTTCCTGTTCTTTTTTTTTACAAAATATTTGCATGCCTACATTAATAAGGCAAATACTGTAGAACTGACAAAATAGTATTATTTTTGTACTTATGTAACAACTTGTATACTCAGTATTCGCAAATAAATGATTCTATGATTCTATGAAAAACTCGAATACTGAATTGGGACGAATATTACATGCCCATGTCCCTCACGCTATGCTCACGCTACGTCCTACAGCGCCGAAATGACGGAAATCAAATAGGCACAAGAGCAGTTTGACAGCAGCCAGTCCAGTGTAATAATATGATATAGAGGTCAATGAGCGACATCATACTCGGCTTTTAGTGCAGTATTTAGTGGCATCATTTGTATGGGGACCTTGCAAATCGTCAACAAAGGAAGCCGCTTGGCACAGGCGTACTTTGTGGTCATCTGAGCTGATTTAGCCCTGTACCCACGTGGTACCACCATGGTGGTAGCCAGGGGTGGGGGGAGAGGTGCCTTCTACCACGCTGCACTTTTACATCCATATCTCCATAAGTTTAGCAAATAGGTCGTGTTTGGTATCGTTTACATATAATTCAAGGACGAGGAATTCATTTCTGAAACAATTTTTACACTCGTTCATATAAAAAATTAAAGTTCTGCGCAAAAACAGAAAAATAAGAAAACAAAAATCTTACAAAATCTATGCCTACAAATAAACCACGAGATTGTGCTTTATAAAAAAAATATGATTAAACAGCCCTGTTTACATAAAATATATAAATATCAACTTTCTCATACAAATTATATTTATAAATGTGTCAAAAAAAAACATTTGCGCCGCGCGGCGGTATTTGGGCGCAGTATATTTGGATAGGATTGATCACTTATTGTTTAATAATGACACAAAATTGATCGTGTTTGTAATCGTTTCTGTATAATTCAAGGACGGGGAATTTATTTCTACTACAACATTTTTACTCGTTTAAAAAAAAAATATTCAGTGCAATAAAAGAAAAATAAGAAAAAAACTTACAAAATCTAAGCCTTCAATTAAACCACGAGATTATGCATTATAAAAAAATATATATTTTCCGGGTGTGGATACCGTATCGACTTTTGCTGGTAAAGGGAAAAAAGCGCTTTTGAAGCTTGGGGCGCTTATCCAATTGCAACGGAAGGATTTAAATACCCTAAAGAAGTAAATGTGGAACAGGCTTCACCAATAAGTATTAGAAACAATTGTCATTGCTTTGTATGACAATTAAGTTACTGGTGATTGACTTTTGTCATAGTAGAACCAAATAAGTAAGTCATCTTACTCTTTATACGCATGAACGCGGTTTGTATGTGAGCGGGCCCGTACGTATGCGTCGTCGCACGCACACACTGACAAAATTTAAAGGTGATAAAGGTGCAACAGTCATGGCTGCACCGTACGTAATCCCGCCCGCGCTCACGCACGCTTCACGCCGCCGCGCCGTTCGTAATAATTTCAACGTGTACCTACCTACAGTACATACCATGCTTTCCAAAGATATTATTGCAAAAAGATTTGTGAGAATGAGGATATATTATACATTAACTTTAAATAATAAGGCATTTCGTACTTGTCGAAACAGACGAATTTTTTTTTATATCAATTGTGTAATATTGTTATAAAATCACAAATTCCTATAGAAAAAAGCCTATTATGCATGCCTATTATGGAAAGTAAACAATTTCCGAATTTAAAGATTATTATTTTAATAAGTGTAGGTAAATGAAAAAGTAAGAAACAGTTAATAGTGTAAAAAATAAAATTTCATAATCATTTTATTTTATTTGAATAAATACATTATTTAGTAAAGCCACGTTTTAATTAATCCTATTTCGTTTGTAAGTTTTCAAATCACATAACATGACGTAGGTAATGAAAACATTGTAGTCAGTTCCTGAAAACAATGAATTTAATGTAAATTGTAATTTGACAGATAAATGTGATACATTGCTACTTTTCTTTAGTAAGTTTTTATTGGTGTCAAAACGAAAGAGCCAATGTATCACATACATCTGTCAAATTACAATTAACATTAACTTCATTATTTTAGTCGATAGACCCGCTGGTCTACGTACAAAAAATATAAAAAAAAAACTTTGAATTATAGATCCCTGATGCTTACCCTATAAGAAAAAAATATTTTGTATAGAGATTGACTATGCATTTTTTGACGACTGAATAAACTAGCGATGTGACAGCCCTACGTGTTTAAGCTGTATCGCTCGCTCGAGGCTCGAGTTGGCCTACTTATTTGGTTCTACTATGCTTTTGTGATTTAAGTTATTGTTGGAAATGTTGGAATGCATCTCCTTGATATTAATCAATGCAGAAAAGTGCTATTCACGAAAAAGGACAGGCAGCTGGAGAATCTCCACTAACCAGAGACGCCCTGTGGAACCAAATTTTGCGAGCGATTTATCAGGGAGGAATGTATGGGGTCAACTTTTAAAACCAATCCAAAACCTGTCATGTTCTACAGACTGGGGTTGGGCTAAAAATAATGGCTTATGGGAGCCTATGTGGACCGCCCTATCGCCAGCAGCCACAGCTTGCATGGAGTAAATAAGGTGTAAGTGTAAGCAAAAATTCGCAGGAAGGTGCAATTGTTTAAAAAGATAAATAAAGTGCACCGAACTATGTGCACAGATGTGGATACAGCGGAAACTGCCAATAAAATTTGTTATAAAAAGGTATAAAAATTTCTTTTGTTAAATATTACTACAACTCTCTTTTAAAGTAAAATTATGGGACTACCAATACTCATCCTTGTAATTATAAAACAATAAGTGATGATAAGTCCAAATAAAAAAATACTGCACCAAAATGCGGTGCTACCGATTTTTTTGACACATTTATAAATATAATTTCTATAGAAAAGTTTATGTGTATAAATATATAATGTCCTTCTTAAATAGTGGACAAAATTTTAAGGGGTCAATGTACTCATGCATACAGACAACTTTTACTACGGTACCCACATTGAAATCGCGAAAAAAAAAATCTGCTGTTCCATAGAACATTTAAAACCGAATAAATGTATGGAACAGCTGATTTTTTTTTTCGAGATTTCAATGTTGGTACCAATGATATTAAAAAAGTACTTTTAATATCATTGGTTGGTACCGTATTAAAAGTTGTTTGTATGCATGAGTACATTGACCCCTTAAAATTATGTGCACTATTTAAGAAGGACCTTATATTTAAGATAAATAAGGCTGCTTAAACATATTTTTTTATAAAGCATAATCTCGTGGTTTAATTGTAGGCATAGATTTTGTAAGTTTTTTTTCTTATTTTTCTTTTTTCGCACTGAACTTAATTTTTTTCATGTACGAGTAAAAATGTTGTTGCAGAAATGAATTTTCCGTCCTTGAATTATACGGAAACGATACCAAACACGACCAATTTGTGTCATTATTAAACAATAAGTGATCAATCCTATCCAAATATACTGCGCTAAAATACCGTCGCGCGTCACAAATGTTTTTTTTTGACACATTTATAAAATATAATTTGTATGAGAAAGTTGATGTTTATATATTCTATATAAATAGGGCTGTTTAATCATATTTTTTTTATAAAGCACAATCTCGTGGTTTATTTGTAGGCATAGATTTTGTAAGAGTTTTGTTTTCTTATTTTTCTGTTTTTGCGCAGAACTTTTATTTTTCATATGAACGAGCGTAAAAGTTTTTTCAGAAATGAATTCCTCGTCCTTGAATTATATGAAAACGATACCAAACACGACCTATTTGCTAAACTTATGGAGATATGGATGTGAAAGTGCAGCGTGGTAGAAGGCACCTCTCCCCCCCACCCCTGGCTACCACCATGGTGGTACCACGTGGGTACAGGGCTAAATCAGCTCAGATGACCACAAAGTACGCCTGTGCCAAACGACTTCCTTTGTTGACGATCTGCAAGGTTGATGCCACTAAATACTGCACTATTTTAAAGTAGCTCTATGATCAAAGGTCGTAAAAAAAACCGGGGGAATGCGATGTACCGACATCATATTTGGCTTTTTCGGTAGCTCTATGGTCAAGAGTCAATATTTTGTTTCGAACGCAAAACAGTTCCCAGCTGTAGCGGCAACTCCGCTACCATAATCGCTCCGCTTATGAAGTTACTCCAAACACACAGATCGTACGATAGTCATACGACATGACGTCACAGCGGCAATATTATTAACAATATTATGGGCAATACGAGTATTGACAATAATATTGTGTGTTTGCGGGCGGTATTGAGGATTATGCCAGTATTAAATTATATTGTCAATATTATTGCCTCCATTGGATGACGGACAACCGGAGCATCGGCGCGGGCGCGGCGGGCGCGACCGACCGATATAAAAGAAGATACCGGAGCAAAGGAGCAAACAACGCTCTCGTCGGCCTTTGTACTATTTAATTTCACTTTGCATATAATTATTTTATGTCCATATGGATTGAGGAGCCGCTTCAGATTTTAAAAGGAAATTTAACCCCTTATTTAGTAGGAAATCAAATAATTTTGTAGCCCAAATCCTGAAATTTGTAGTCAAATATACCCAAAATTGTATTAATGTAATGCTATTTCGTACTATGACCTTCTTATAATAAGATTATTATAATAATGTTTCTGTTAGAAGTTTTGTGACGTCATCGTTCAATCATTCACAAAACCCGTACCACGACATTAGCGTATAGTTGGCAGCCTCACCATGGAATTAGAAGGTTTTGACTAGGTCAAAAAATTGTTTGTAAATAGTGATAAATAGTGAACTATAGCATATAAATAGTGATACTATGGTTCAAAAGATATTTGAGTATCTTGGTGAGGCTGCTAACTTGACGTCAAGCTAGCAGACACCTTAAGAAATACAGTTCGTATCAATGTGATTTATATGCCAAAAAATTGTTAGGAAATAGTGAATCGTATACGCAAAATTTCAATAATGTTGTTTCAGTACAAGCCGAGATATTACGGTCTCAAAGTGGGCTGCTAACTTGACGTTTCTGGCAATGGCGATTCCAGAGAAACGGGTACAAGTTATAAACAAATAAATATATCAAAAAATTGTTAGTGAAATTGTGATTCTTACGATATAAATAAGAAAAGAATTCTTCATTGCTATTTTATAAAAATCGAATGTTAGCTTCTACATAATACTCTGAATATATGCTGTCGATCAATATTGAACTTTGCTCCACAGTAATAAGGTTTAAATTTGATTGCAATCATGAGGTGAGTACTATCAAGCAAAAAAGTGAAATTTATATTTTTTGACTGTGTCAATAGTCATATCCTCGGTTCAAGGCTATTGATTTGGTATAAGTAAACAAATATTTTTCTACCCACTTTTTTATTTTTTAGAGTACTTATTGACACAATCAAAAATTTTTTTATTAAATCTCATCAAAAAAATTTGGTCGTTTAATACTCTACTCTCAGTTCATTTATTTAGTTTAGGAAAAACTACTAATATTTAACTACCAATTAGGTACCTAAAGTTAAAACTATAACTTAAAGGGAGGAGTCTAATGAAAATACCCTAATCTGTAATTTTAAAACGAATATTTTGTATTTTTTTTAGTAACTGAAACTTTAATGTTAGGTACCTATTTGGTGAGATTTATAATAAAATTAGTAATCAGAAGGTAGGTAAGTAGGTAGGAAGTAGATGATATAAGAAGAAAATATTTCTAGTTTTTCCCGGATAAATAAGTAAATAAATGAACTGAGAGTAGAATTACTGATGATTAGAGTAGATGTATAGTAGTATAGTAGTAGATGTATATATATATATATGGTTAGAGTAGTAGTATTAATTATTATTAGAGTAGTATTACACAATCAATTTTTTTTTGATGAGATTTAATAAAAAATAAAATAAAAAAGTAAGTAGAAAAATATTTGTTTACTTATACCAAATCAATAGCCTTGAACCGAGGATATGACTATTGACACAGTCAAAAAATATAAATTTCACTTTTTTGCTTGATAGAATTCACCTCATGATTGCAATCAAGTTTAAACCTTATTACTGTGGAGCAAAGTTCAATATTGATCGACAGCCTATATTCAGAGTATTATGTAGAAGTTAACATTCGATTTTTAGAAAATAGCAATGTAGAATTATTTTTTTATTTATATCGTAAGAATCACAATTTCACTACCAATTTTTTGATATAATTATTTGTTTATAACTTGTACCCGTTTCTCTGGAACCGCCATCGCCAGAAACGTCAAGTTAGCAACCCACTTTGAGACCGTAATATCTCGGCTTGTACTGAAGTAATATTATTGAAATGATGTCACCAAAAATGGCCCAAATGATGTACCGAGGTACACTCTGCGGAAGAAAATACCCTATAATACCCTGAGTAATATACTTACCAGTAATAATTTTTTTCCGGTTATTTACAGGTGAGAAAAAAATATGAAAAATTCACTCGATATAGAACCTATTCCACATATTATATCATAACATTCAGCTCTTTGATACTTGAATAAACTATCAAGTTGACATTTGTCATTTTCAGTTGAAGTTGATTTTATTAAACTCGGAAGTCGGAATGACGTCTCTCATGACGTTTGGTTTGACAGTTCTTTATAGTGAATATCCAGTATTGCCATATAATTTAATTGTGTTACAAGTAGGTAGTTCACACTTTTAATGATATATTTCTAAGTTTTGAGTAAATATTGAACTAAAATAAGATTATTTTCGGAATCCTCGTATTTTTCCCTACATTTTGGTATACATGTACCTAAGGTACATAAAATGGGCTAAAATGTATGAGCGATTGGCGACCTCCTTTTGCGTATACGATTCACTATTTCCTAACAATTTTTTGGCATATAAATCACATTGATACAAACTGTATTTCTTAAGGTGTCTGCCAGCTTGACGTCAAGTTAGCAGCCTCACCAAGATACTCAAATATCTTTTGAACCATAGTATCACTATTTATATGCTATAGTTCACTATTTATCACTATTTACTAACAATTTTTTGACCTAGTCAAAACCTTCTAATTCCATGGTGAGGCTGCCAACTATACGCTAATACCACGACGTGTCTTTAGCTATATTACAGCTAGCATTATTGTTTTAGTGTCAAATTATGAGGAATTTAGCAGTTTTAAAAAAGTTGCTTTTTATCAACGGAATCAAAACTATTTGTAGTTATTCTATTTAGATATTAGAAATTGCGTCATAAACAGTAAGTGAAACGTTTTTATATATATTGTTCTTCATTGTGAATGTTAAATTAGTTGGGATTATTTGATTTATTATTTGATAACATGTACTTGCTTTCAGATGGATAGCTAATATGAAACAATCGAGTTTTAGAAGCCGATAACGCTGAAACAAATAAGTACCTACTTTGTTTAATGAATTTATTTTGCACAAAATAATAGTAATATCAGGCAAATTAGTGTTATTTTTCGCCAGTAAAAGTTTGGGCAGAAAGGGAAGAGGGGGGAACCCCCATAGGGGAAGTTAATTTATGTAGTATTAAAAAAGTTGTTTTTGTTGTCTGATAAAAAAATAACCTTCAATTTCTAACCTATAATCGGGACCTACAGGGGTAAATAAGATTCTATTCCATACTAAATATGGGTTTAATAAGTTGTTGTCGTCAAAATTATTGTAGAATAGACATTTTTACCTAAAAATTCTCAATTTTCAGAAATTTATTGCTCGCGTAGGTATTATTTGGTTCCTAAACATAAAATTTCTTTAAGTTCGACATTTTAGTTTAAAATATAAAATTTTATAAGGCGCTAAGAAGGGTTAAATCCCAATATTCAATTCAAATTATTGAAAGATTACGCGCGTAAAGCTATCATGGAAAAAATATATAATGTACTTGAATTAATACACAATAGATTTAATTGAAAGCATTTGTAAAAATGTTACCACTTTTGATGTAAAAAAATATTCCGTAGACCCTGTTTCTGGTCCTATTTGCAAAATTTCTCGGAAACAGAACATTCGTTTATCGTAAATCGGCGATGGTAATACCTTCAATCTTAATTGAACAGATTTTTTTTAACTAACTTGAAAGCGAAGAAATTTAATAAAAACATGTAAAAATTGAGAATTCGGTGCTAGTTCTCAACGCAACCGCCACGTTGGAACGCGCACTGATTTGAACCCAAAGTGAGTAGAGTTACGTTCGATTTCACACCATCACGGATCGACCCGCTCGGATTGAGGCATGTTAAAGCCTAAGCAAATACGTAACTTACCAAAATTCTCCTAATGGCGCATTCTTGGCCGTTGTTTATGTTAACAACATTAGTTTCGAGATTTTGAGTGGCACACAACAAGTGTTCTTGTTTGAAGCATAGAAAATGATTCAAACTAAAAACGAAAATGAATACTTTCCTTTGGTGCACTGAGATAAAACATGTTTCCTATCCGAGCATAGCAAATAAACTGAAGTGATGGCTAGCAGGGAATAGACGATTTCGCAATATCATTCGTTCCTTAGCGGGAATAAAGAAATATTACTTTGTACAGGTCATGGTACAAATTTGAATAATCTTATTATAAGCTTAAAACAAAACGTTCATAAAACATGATGTTTTTCTAAAAGATGATGGGAGGCACCCAGTACCATTAATATTCAAGAATATACAATATTTTTAATGTGGCTCCTCAATCTATACATAAGAGCGTGAATTTTCATGAAAGTAATTAGTTAATTTATATTCCTCTCCAAAAAACATTCAGTAGTAAGTCTGTTTAAATTTGTAGCATATGGACAAAGTAATAAAACAGAGTGAATTTAGTAAATGAACGCATTTTATTTGGCTCCTCAATCCTAACGTTTTGCATAATACATGATTGACTGTACCTCCTGAGATCACATAGTATAAACAAAAACCAAAGACACTAACATTTAGTATAAATGTTCACTCAATACATAATGTACAGATCAACATTGTGTATGTTCGGTATTTGAAAAAAATTACTTTTCGATATTCCTTGACAAATCGCTCTTAAGGGTGACCATGACATATGAATGAAACCAGGATAACTAGTTTTTGAACTATTCTGTGTTTTTTTTTTTAATAAACATACAATTTAAGCTACTTATTAACGCGAGATCTACAGCTCACGGAGCCACTAGTTATATAGTGTAGACGCGCATCACGTTCCATTTTTAAATTTTCAATACAAATGATCAAAACAACTCTGCGCGAGCCGTAATGAGGGCAAACTTTGAAAATTCCTATTAAATTATTAAATAGATATAAGTATATATAAAACGCGCAAATCAATAGACAAATACCTCATTATTCCTAAGAAAAATAAAAAATGACATGACACAATGACACAAAAAAATAAAGCAAATAATGTATATAAGGTCCTTCTTAAATAGTGCACATAATTTTAAGGGGTCAATGTACTCATGTATACAAACAACTTTTACTATGGGATTAACATTGAAATCGCGAAAAAAAAATCAGCTGTTCCATAGAAAATTTAAAATCGAATAGATCAAAGACTGTTTGGAACAGCTGATTTTTTTTCGCGATTTCAATGTTGGTCTCATAGTAAAAGTTGTTTGTATGCATGAGTACATTGACCTCTTAAAATTATGTGCACTATTTAAGAAGGACCTTATATTTGTTTTTAAAGCCATGAAACGATTTTTAACCGACTTCAAAACAAACAATAGAAGGTGGTTCTCAGTTTGGCCTGTATGTATGTATGTTTATTCGCGATTATCTCGCGTTTGGCAGAATTGATTTTGATGCGGTTTTTTTAGAAAAGTATTTGTTACACTTAGGAGAAGGTTTCTTAACCGACTTCAAAACAAACAAAAAAAAAGGGGTTTCTCAGTAAGTTGACCTGTATGTATGTATGTTTGTTCGCGATTATCCCGCGTTTGGCTGAACCGATTTTGATGCGGTTTTCAGAAAAGTATTTGTTACACTTAGGAGAAGGTTTTAGTATTTTCACAGACTTAAAAAAAAAGGTTCTTAGTTTGACCCGTATGTATGTTTGTCCGCGATTATCTCGCGTTTAGCTGTATCAATTTTGATGCGGTTTTCAGAAAAGTATTTATTATATTTAGGTGATAGTTTTGGTGTTTTAACAGACTTCAAAAGAGGAGGTTCCCTTTTCAGTTTGTTCCATATGCATGTATGTCCGCGATTATCTCACGTTTGGTCAAACCGACTATACCTATATTTTTCTACCTAGATAATATATCTAACACAGAACGTTACACTAAAAAGAAAGAAACGTTTAATAAAATAAAAAACTGTCTTGAAAAGCCTACGCTACCTCTAAAAAGCAAGAAATAATATTCAAATCACTAGATACGCATTATTAAAACACGTCTATTGAAGTCAGGTGGAGCTTTTAGAATTAAAAAAAAAATGTCCTCCAGCCTCTTTTGAAGTCAGTTTTTTGTTTTTTAAAACAATTTTTTTAGTATAATTCATGGACACCCTTCAAAACAATTTGTAAGAAAATTAAAGGAAAGCTAATATCTTCGTAGATATGTACTTTTTTAATGGTAGGGTTTTAAGTACAATTAGTATACATTTATACAAAATATAGATATATTTGTTCTAAATTTTGTCACATGTACCAGTACATTAGAGGCAAATCTATACACCGAAGCATCTCAATTGAGGAGCCAGTTAAAATTTGCCATATCTTCCTACTCACTCATTTTTAATTACGGACTTTTGTCCTACAATATTATTATACTTATTACTAAATGATGTGGAAATTGCGCTTCAATGGAACAATTGCTTCTTTGAAAAATGACGAGTTGTATCTGTATGGTCTGAGGAGCCACTTATGATGTATGGTAACTTTTTTAATTTTAATATTACCGAGCTTAGATTTTGTCTACAAACTACTCTCAAATGCTACAAAATTAT
Organism: Agriphila geniculea; assembly: GCA_943789525.1. Lineage (NCBI taxonomy): Eukaryota > Metazoa > Arthropoda > Insecta > Lepidoptera > Crambidae > Agriphila > Agriphila geniculea. Next base: position 7,728,756 of record OX038889.1, on the reverse strand, counting down.
ATCAAATTATGATAAACATTAATCCATGATGTGCCTAGGTCTGACGTGGCTCCTCAATCCAAACATTTAGATTGAGGAGCCACCTTTATGTTCAAATAATTTTTTAAGTATTATACTATAAAATCGAGGATAGATCCAACAAAATAATTTAACTTACTACTAAATAAATATATTAATTTCATTAATATACGAAAAGTGGCTCCTCAATCCATACGGACATATTATTTTTAGTATCATTTATTACTTTGTTATTAAATTACTTCATTGTAAAGTGGCCTAAGTTGTTTTAAGTTTCTGTTTCCTGTCTAAAATAAAGCTTGTAATTAGTTTGAAATACAGCCGACTCGTCAAGGGTTCGATTCCCAGAGAGCGCTTTGTAAGGAGGTTCCTATAGGAGTCAGGGGACCCCCTTCACCAGCCGTGTTTCTTTTGTTGAGGCATTCAAAGAGAATGTAAAAAAAACTAGCGTTTGAGGCATTCTTGCTTCTGCGCCGGAGTCCGCCGGACCCTTTTGGTAGTGTGTCGGATTTGTATTAGTACTTACTGAAAATATAAAAGAATTTAAAGTTTCTTCATAGTTTCATTGATATTCAAGTAAATAGGGCGTCGTCCTTATAATACCTTTTCCTAAGAATAAAATGTGGAAATAGTAATCTTCATTATAGTGACTTTATCACAACTAATAACTGCCTATAGAAGGCAAGTTGATGAATGCAGTGTTCATCGGACAATTCTATTCTGTTCTACTGTCACCACATGGCTATATTGACTTACTGATAGCGACATCTTCTGACACCGTCCTCTGCAATATGGCTCCGATGGGGAACAGCCGACACACCTCTTTGAACGCCATATCCAGGTACGGCATCTGCTTCAGATCGTCATCTGTGACGTTACGTTTCTCATCGCCCATCACGCCTCTCATTTCATTGTAGAGTTTCTCCTTTTGGAAAATAATTTGACAGGGTTAAGACGATTGTATAGTACTATGACCGAAAGTGGCGCCGCGGCGAATTTTATATGATACTAGCGGCCCGCCCCGGCTTCGCACGGGTGCAGTGCAATGTAGTTACTAATGTAAAACTGTGCTAATGTGGTGTCAGTGTGAAGTTATTTGATTATACTACAGGATATCTATACATATATACGATGTACGCAAGGGGTGTTAAAATATAATTGAATGTGTGTGTCTGTCTGAGGCCACCTAGCTCCCAAACTTAAAGATCGATTTTATTGCGATTTTTATGTATAGTTTAAGAGAAGCGTACAGACGGCGGGAAGCGACTTTGTTTTATACTATGTTTAGCTTTTGCCCGTGGCTCCGCCCGCGTGGGAGTCGGTAATCGTTGTAAGTCTTCCCTTGGAAACCAATGATCGGCATGAAAAGAAGCCTGTGTTAAGTATTCCAGACTATAATCTATCCCTGTGCCAAATTTCGTCTAAATCCGTTCACCCGTTCAGACTTGATTGACTAACAAAATGAATAACATCAAAACATCAAAAATTTCACATTTTTACAATTTTGTGATATGTGGGTAATAGCTGCACCCCGCGGTTTTACCTGCGCAATCTGTTGATTCTGTAACCAAACTCGCATCTCACTTCGAACCTCACTTCACTTCGCGTGAATTGTTATTAGAAATTAGCTAACTAAATGAGCAATTTTACCGATTAAAATAAATTTAGGTAGCTATCTAAAATATTTTGTGATGAAAAAAAAATCTTATCATTATCTTATTTATAATTTAAAGTTCCCGTCCCGTGCAGTGAAGTGAGATTCGAAGTGGGGTTCGAGTTTGGTTACAGAACTGACGCCCTACTGTTCACGATTTTATATTAGGTAGGTAGGTACTTAATAAAATTTCTTAGCAGTAATATAACAAAATAAGTATAATAATATTATGTAACATTTAATACTCATACTTAATAGTTTGGTAGGTATCTTCTTTTTAAATAAAAATCTATGTAAGTTTATTTGTTCCTGGTTCCTGGCTAAAATAAATAACGTGACATTGCAAATTATGTCGGGTGCAAGTTATGTTGTGCATTATTATCCGGTTCTCAATTTCAACACTTTACACCACATTCCTTGTCACGTTAGATATCTGATATTTGCTAGATTTTGCCACGTTTTATGAGTAGACTAATATTTCGTAAAATAGGTACTGAAAATCAGGATAAAATCTTATACAACATGAAATGTCAGCTCGTGCGGTGACATAATTACCATTTACAATCTCAGGGGAGGTGACATCCTGACAACTGACATTTATTTTTCTCAATCGTACAAATGCACTAAAAAGTTTTGATTCCGATATCGAAGTCTACCCCTTTTCAACCCTGTTAGGGGATACATTTCAAGAAAATACGAAACACGTATTCAATTAATTTTGTTAAAGAATGTCTATGCCAAATTTCAAGTCAATCGGGCCAAGGAATCGCTTTCGCCCATACAAACTTTGCCACCCTGTTTTACCCCCTTAAGGGTTGAATTTAGCAAAATCCCGTCTTAGTGAGCACCTTCACCCTAAAAGGAACTCCCATGCAAAATTTGAGACTCCTAGCACTTGTAGTTTCTGAGATTTCGTGATGAGTCAGTGAGTGATTTACTCTTTTATACAGGGTCACTGGAAATATGACGTATTCCTGCTAAGGAGTTATAGATGAGGTCAAAACAAATATTTTTTGTCATATAACTTTTTCTCAAAAAATTAATAGTTTTGGAGTTAATTGAAATTAAGTACATTTTTACCAAAAGTACGTTTTCAGACACAAAAATTTAAAATAAAAGATAACTACTCATACGATTCCGGATTTTTTACTATTTTGGGATAGAAAACAATCTGAGTGTTGATAATAAATAAAAAAAAATTCATAAAATACAGGTGTTTGTAAAAAAATCAATCCTTAAATGCATTTATTTTTTATATTTTTTTCAGATTTTTTAGAAATATCATCAAATATCTTTAAAAAAATCCTAGTAACTAAGCATGCAGAATATTTTAAAAACATCACCATCTATTCAGCTTTCAGTTAAGGTATAAAACTTAATAATAACTTAAATAAAAAATGAGAAATTAAGACTTAACTAAATAGCAGTCCCATTTTATGTAGCAAAAATTTCCTACTTCAAGCGCTTCGAAGGTGGCCGTATTATTCTACTTATATCATAAATGTGAAAGTTTGCTTGTTTGGATGATTGTTAATCAATCACGTAAAACGACTGAACGGATTTGGATGAAATTTGGCACACAGACAGTTTATAAACAGGATTTAAACATAGGAGGATACTATTATCTTGGTTAAGGGTTCCCTAGGGATTTTCTCGAAGGTAATTGCGGACAAAGTCGCGGGCGGAAGCTAGTTTGCCATAAATGATCGTGCTTACTAAAAATACTTTCGTCCGAGTGAGTTTGAAACAGAATTATTTTCCGCCGATGAGTCAAAATTTTAAACAGACAGCATCAAAAATGCATATCAGCAATTTTTAATGACCCGCTGCTGGAGAACAGGCCTTCCTTTCCTTTTGGGATGAAGCGGACGGGCCATAACCCACCACGTGGGCCCAATGCGGATTGGTCGGTGTTAACTCAATGTACCTTACATTGAGCCCTTGGTTCTGGCTGCATTTACAGTCGTTAACACTGACCAATCCACATTGGGTCCACGTGGTGGGTATGGCCCGTCCGCTTTATCCATCCACAAGCCAAAAGGTAGTCCAGTTCCCCAGCAGCGGGGCATTAAGAATAGCTGATATGCATGGTTATTTGTGACACAATTTGTATAAAATTTTGACTCATCGGCGGAAAATAATCCTGTCTCAAACTCACTCGGACGAAAGTATTTTAGCAAGTACGACCATTTATGGCAAACTAGTTTCCGCCGGCGACTGCATTCGCATTTACATTCGACAAAAATCTCTAGGGAACCCTTAACCAAGATAATAGTATCCTCATATGTTTTAATCCGGCTTATAAACTATCTGTGTGCCAAATTTTATCCAAATCCGTTCAGCCGTTTTGCGTGATTGATTAACAATCATCCAAACAAGCAAACTTTCACATTTATGGAATAAGTGGGATAATACGGCCACCTCCGAAGCGCTTGAAGTTGGAAATTTTTGCTACATGAAATGGGACTGCTATTTAGTTAAGTCTTAATTTCTCATTTTTTATTTAAGTTATTATTAAGTTTTATACCTCAACTGAAAGCTGAATAGATGGTGATGTTTTTAAAATATTATGCACGCTTAGTTACTAGGATTTTTTTAAAGATATTTGATGCTATTTCTAAAAAATCTGAAAAAAAAATAAAAAATAAATGCATTTAAGGATTGATTTTTTTACAAACACCTGTATTTTATGATTTTTTTTTATTTATTATCAACACTCAGATTGTTTTCTATCCCAAAATAGTAAAAAATCCGGAATCGAATGAGTAGTTATCTTTTATTTTAAATTTTTGTGTCTGAAAACGTACTTTTGGTAAAAATGTACTTAATTTCAATTAACTCAAAAACTATTAATTTTTTGAGAAAAAGTTATATGACAAAAAATATTTGTTTTGACCTCATCTATAACCCCTTAGCAGGAATACGTCATATTTCCAGTGACCCTGTATATATAGATTTTAATTCTAATACACAATTTCAATAAAACTTTACGTGGAATTTTTAAGGGCTCTAGTATTTATGAACGGTATCGTTACATTCCCTCGTAGACACTCCGAGAAGTAAATAGCAAAACTGCCAAGAGTGGCCGTTTTTTACACATTTGCTATCTACTTCTACGAATGACTATGGAATATAGTGATACCTTCTAAAAATACTAGACCATGGCACAGAATACATAATAGTACAAGTATCATGGGCCCTAAAAATTCCACGAAAAGTTTTATTAAAATAGTTTTCTACTAAACAAAAACCTCTGAGGGCGCCACTAATCACTATCGCTGATATAACCACCTCAACACAGACACTACATAACCATAAAAGATTAGTGGCTTGTATGTACAATGATTTTCAATGTGTCACATCTCTGAGGTACCGGGTTCTATCTCTGGCTGGTTCAATTAAGAAAACGGACTTTTCTATAGTTGCTTCTGGTTTCCATAACACAAGTGCTATAGGCACTTGACCCACCGCCGCGCCGCCGACGGTTGACTATTCTACCTGACTATTATCTTGCCCAAAAAATTATATAGGACCTAAATTAGATCTAAGTTTAGATTAAATATCACTCGCTTCTATTTATTGCAAGGTTAGTCACTTCCTCGTTCGCTGTGCGTGACACGTGCTAAAAGAGAGTTTTTGACATTTTGGAATAGGCAAAGTCAAACGGTTGCAGAAATGTCAAACTCAATTACATTGACTATTTTATAAGCAAATAAAAGAGACGCATTGATAAAAATCTGACAAGTTTTAAGAGGTTGTAATTGTAATACTTGGCCACGCGAAACAGTGGTTGTAGAATATTGATAAATACCTGACATTCTGGATGATAAGCCATCATCAGCAATAGGTATGAAGCGATCTTACCCGCTGCTTCTTGGCCCTGAAAGAATAACAATGTTAGAATTAAAACGTATGTTGTAGTTTCTTGTAAAAGTAAGTTTTTTAGTAAAACATCAAGTTATTTCTCATGTTTATCCCAAGATCATCAAAATATAAGTAAGTATTTGTGTAATGGCGGTGATCTTCCCCGGGTTTATTTTAACAGTTGATAGAATTAATTTTTTTCATTATAAAATCGCATCAAATCTAGCTTCGTCTAAGGGGCCATCCATAAATTACGTCACACGAATTTCATGATTTTTGACCCCCTCCCCCGTCCTTGTCACAGCTGGTCACATTTGTGAGACCTCCCTAGTGTGACGTCACATATTTTACAATTTACATCCAGAAATAATTACAGCAGTTCCGAAATTTGTTTTATTTCAATTTTAATGAATTTGAAGTGTGACGTCACGAAATTTAAGCCCTCTCCCTCCCCCTTGTCACACAATGTCACACTTCGTTGACCCCCTCCCTCCCCCTTAACGTGTGACGTAATTTATGGATGGCCCCTAATGAACACGAGGCGATCCATAATTTTACACTGTACGGAAAATACACTCTTCGTATGCGCGAACCAACGTCAGAGCAAGCTAGAAGTTTAGGCAAGTCTAAACCCCACTACTCAAAGCCCTTCATGCAGACTGCAGGGCCGATATTGGGCCCTGCATGCAGACTGCAGGGCCGATATTGGGCCCTGCTTGCAGTGCCACTGCACTGCGTATGTGCGAACCAACAACGTCAGAGCAAGCTAGAAGTTTGGGCGAGTCTAAACCGCACTACTCAAAGCCCTTCATGTAGACTGCAGGGCTGATATTGGGCCCTGCTTGCAGTGCTACTGCACTGCGTATGCGCGAATCAACGTCAGAGCAAGCTAGAAGTTTGGCACGAGGCTAAACCGCACTACTCAAAGCCCTGCATGCAGACTGCAGGGCCGATATTGGGCCCTGCTTACAGTGCCACTGCATCCACATATAATGGCTTTGGGTACAAAGCCATTATATGTGGATTGTGGATGCAGTGCAGATGCAGCCCACTTTATTTTTCAAGGTAAAATAAATCATGGTACCTACTTATCACTATTTCTAAATTCCAGATTAGACTCCTTGATGTCTTTGTAGAAAAAAAACTTGGATTAAGTACTTTTTATGGTCTGATTTTCATAATATACTTTCTACGCGTATGGTGAATTACCATGCCATCGCCTTTTGCGTTGCCCTCCCGCGTTCCTTCCCTCCCCAGGGTACATAGGAGGCGCGGTATGAAAGGGCGGGCCGGGAGATAGTGGCAATAATGAAATTAACGCATAGTAATAAACGTTTAGTACTAATACGCCTGTAGCACACTTCCGCCGCGAAACACCGCAACGCAATAGGTTCCGCCATCGAAACAAATGCGAACAGTCTGTTATGCATAGATTTGTCACGCGCGATTCCGCCTGATCGGCTCAGACCGTTAGCACACGCGAAAGTATTTACGCAAAACCGGTTGATGTGATCGTCAATATCGTCGTCAATAAAGACAATAATAATTCATGACGGAATTATGATGGAACTACCCCGGTTTCGATGGTATTGTTCCGCGGCGGAGTTGTGCCACAGGCGTTGTGCATATATTCTGTGGTAATAGGGCATGAGCTTTTTATCATGTTAATCAGAGTAATAATATTTTCTTGCTTACAGCTGTGAAAGTAGTAAACGTTTCTTTCTCCAATTCATCTTGGTCCAACTCTTCTGTCAATAAAAATCTATCTACAACGCTAAGCGTAGCATCTTCTTTCATGTTCATATGTTCAGTCTTAAAGTCTTCTCCTAAACTCTTGAGATATTCGGTTCTGTGCTTTGTGACAGCTTTGCCAAATTCGGAAATTTTGTAACTGAAACCTTTTAGTTCTTTGTGATCATCTGATAGCCAAAATACTGGATCAATCTGAAGGTACCAAGTCATCATTCGGCGGTATACTCGATGATACATGCTGAAAAGTAAGTTATAATTAGAACATTCATAGAGCTTCTGCCCGCGACTTATTCGAGAAAATCCTTAGGGAACCTTTAACCAGAATAGATAGTATTCTATGTTTTAATCTCATCAAAATCAGATCGGCCATTTTTACATGATCAGGCGAGTCCCTACCAAGCGCACTGCCTTCCCCTTTTCATTTTCAGTAATTGAATTTTTACACGACTGACCAAAACAGGAGTGTATTGTGTTTTGTTTAGGTCATCGTTACAATCCTTACTTCAACCGAGTGACACTGAATATATATATAGATTAAAAAAAAACAATATGCCAGCTGTGCAGAACGCCGACGATTGTAATTTGAAAAAATATTTTTTTCGTCAAATGAGCTGTAGTCCTTGCCTTTATGACATATTGAATATTTTTGATTTATTTTGAAGTGGCTAAAATATGATATTTACCCATATCACCGATTTTTTTATAATAATTCTAAAAATCTTAAGTGACAAAAAAACCAGGAAAATATTGAAAACGCTCACGAAATTTCACGAGAATTGGTTGAGAAGTGCGACCAGCCCCCGTATTAAGCACCTCTTAAAACCACTTAAAACTTGCCAGTTTTCTGAATGGCTATCAATGCGTCTCTTTTATTTGCTACTAGCGGCCGCCCACGGTTTCACCCGCGTGGTTCCCGTTCCCGTGGGAATATCGGGATAAAAAGTATTCTATGTTTTAATCCAGGCTATCTACTATCTGTGTGCCAAATTTCTACTAAATCCGTTCAGTAGTTTTTGCGTGATTGAGGAACAAACATCCAAACATCCAAACCCACAAACTTTCACATTTATAATATTAGTAGGATACAGCGAGAAAGAGATGTAACTATAGCAATTCATAAAACTGGCAAGTTTTAAGAGGTTGTAATTAGGGCGTGCATTCCGAGATTCCGGAATCTCGTAACTCCGGAATCTCGGACAGATTTTTCCGATATTTCAATACCGGAATTGAGAGACCCAATATCGTAATTCCGATATTGATAAATATCACAAAATGTATTTTTTTAATATAATTTTGCTTAGCGAACGCGTCCATTTACACTTATTCGTTTACACACACTTATTTACACGTCGCCGCATCGGCACAGAGTCAGATAGTTACAGATTTATGTACGATTTACATCAACTGGCGAACATCGGTGCGCATTTTACCTCTGCCAAAGAAAATTAAAGCTAAAGCTACAGTTAGTTAATTTCATATTTGCATGAAAAATGAACCCACCCAGTGCGAAGAACGACATTACAGTACCTTGCTGCCAGATTAAGCTAGTTCGTTGGCACCTACTTGTCATTTATTTATCATCCTTGTCGAGGGCTGAGCCGACCCATGAAGACATCCAGACTTTTCCTGCCCCATTGCCGTCGGTTCTTCCCGCTATGTGTGATATGTGTCCTGCCCACTGCCACTTTAGCTGAGCAATCCTTCGAGAAATGTCGGTAAATATAGTTCTCCTACAGACCTTTTCTTTTTTTATTCGATCACGCAGGGAAACACTGAGCGTGGCTCCCTCCGTTGCACGCTGGGTACCTGGGTGATCTAGAGCCTTCTAGACCCATAGTTAGCGCCCACGTTTCACTGCCGCAAGTCATCACTGGCAACACACTGGTCAAAGACTTTCGTTTTAAGAGACAGGTAAGTTGGACGCGAATATTTTTCGAAGCTTCCCGAGTGCTGCAAATCTGAGTTGTAGTCAACGACGATTGCGAAAAATCTCTTCCATGAACCGGGATGTCGCTGTCTACGGTTAGATCCACGTAATGGTCAACAACTTCGAGTGTAAGTAGTATTTTACCACCCATCCATCTTTGGAGTGAGGCCATTGAGAATCATGGTGAAGCCCTTGCCGTCTCTCTAGACATCTCCAAAGCCTTCGACAGGATCTGGCATGATAGCCTTTTAAGTAAGCTTCCAGCATATGGAATCTCTGAGGACTTTGCATTTGGATCTCTGATTTTCTTAAGGAACGGTCTATCCGTGATGTGCTAGAAGGATGCACGTCCGATCATCATCCGAACTGCTAACGCCCGTAACCTTTGCAGACGATAGCACAATAACGGACAGATATCTTTCAAATGCAAGGGCCAACAGAGAAGAGATAGAGTCTTGTCGAGAGAATTTAGTCAAATGTTTGAACCTAGCACTTCAGGATGTCTCAGACTGGAGCGATGCCAATCTTGATAAGATCAATGCGACAAAAACACAAGCGTGTCTCTTCTCTGCAAAACGGAGTGCATTCCATCATTCTCCGACTTTCCGTGGAGGATTCATACCAGTGAACGATCAGCTACAACTCTTTGGCATGACGATTTCATCTGATTTGAACTTCGGCGAATTATGAATATATAGAGTCCATAGCTGGAACCGCTGCGAAAAAGCTTGGAATCCTCTCAAAGGTTAAGCGTTACTTCTCCCCACATCAGCTGCTTCAACTTTACAAAGCGCAAATCAGAGCGGTCATGGAGTACTGCAGTTACCTTTGGGACGGATCAGCCAAATACCAGCTTGCCGCTCTGGACTCGGTCGAAAAACGGGCTAGGCAACTTATTGGAGACCCCGAACTCACGAATGACAAACTAAGTAGCCTCGACCACCGCCGTAGAATAGCTTGTTTGTCGGTATTTTACAAGATGCACTTCGGAGAGTGTGCGAAGGAGTTACACGAATTAATTCCTCCAGTCCCATTCCACCATCGAAGCACTAGACGCAGATTAGCGTACCACCCTTATGTTGTTAATATTCCAACCATCCGCACAAATCATTTTGCTAACACTTTTATAATGCGAACAGCTAAGGAGTGGAACAGCCTGCCTACCGATGTGTTTCCTAATACTTAGTTATAACTTGGGCCTTTTCAAGGCTAGAGTGAATAATAGGCTTTATCTAAGTGAGCATGCTCCGTCGTAGTCCGCATCATCACTTAACACCAGGTGTGATTGGACAAATGCTCACTTATTTTCAATAAAAAAGTTAGTATTCCTAGCATGAACTGGAATGGTCATTCAACATGATTTTCGTCTTATATATATTCATCCTAAGTCCCACTGTTTAGGAAGCACTACAAAGATTTTCAACTCGGATATTGTGTTCAGGTCTTCCAAGGTCTCAACCATAAGAACTACATCATTGGCAAAACGCAGGTGTATCGGCTAAACTTAACGTACATGCGTCATTTGCGACCTACTAAGCGTGCGTGTGCATATTTTACAGTTAGGCACTCGCCATTAATGTTAATGCTGAATCCTTTGTCAGTTTTATGAATTGCTATCAGTGCTTCTCGATTATTTGCTATAAGAACGAGAAAGGGACGCATTGATAGTCATTCAGAAAACTGACAAAAGATTTAAACGTCAAATTTTCCCAGAAATAAAACATTAATAAAAAAAATGCAAATACCGGAACTAGTATCGGAATTCCGATATTGGGTCTTAATATCGGAACTCAGTTCCGGAATTGATAACCTTCCGATATTGCATGCCCTAGTTGTAATATCCCCCCCGGCCGTACTCTGAGCTATTATAGCAACATCAAAGTGATGTTGTTATAGAGGCAGAGCTTATTATACATCGCGTATAGCGCCACCTCAATCATAAGAACAAGAAAATATTACTTTTAAGGCTGCGCAGTCTGCACACTAGCGCCGCCATTAGAAAAAAAATCATAGTGCCTAAATAAAGACAAATTTGTAAATTATCTCTCTGGAGTGCACTCCGAACAAGCTTTGTGGTACTTTTTATCACTTAAGCAATATTTTCTAGCCTGTCGTTTAGTTTAATGGACTTTTATTGTTAAAAGTGGCCACTTTTCGCAATAAAAGTCCATATAACAAAACGACAGGCTAGAAAATATTGTTTAAAGGATAAAAAGTACCGCAAAGCTTGTTCGCAGTGCACTCCAGAGAGATAATTCATAATTTCTTTGTTATTTAAACACTATGATTTTATTTCCAATGGCGGCGCTAATGTGCAAACTGCACGCTCTTAACAGTCATTGTAGGGGGGCTGTAGAGCAGAACAGATGGACAGCCGGATGGACATACGAAAGCATTTTTGCCCAATCGCGAACAGACAGACGCGGCGTGGGACATTGTTTCATAATATGTAGTGATAACATTATTAAATTACTTTCTATGGTGTGGTGTTCAAAGACTTAGCGAATTTTGAATTTCAGGGATTACGCTTGTAGTGTATGCACAGCATACTGTCAATGTCAATGCCAGATGACACACACTGTCTCGTGCTCACGGGCGCACGTCACTGCAGCGAGAGCCATGGGCCAGAGCGGACGTGTTGCCTGCGCAGACCGGGAGTTGCCGAGCCAGTGACACCTGTTACAGGGAGTACACTACCTAAATTTTATTTAACTTACGATGGAGATTCCTCGATTAGTTCTTTTAGATGTGGCAAATTCATAGTTTGCTTCTTAGTCAATCCCATCAGTGTTCCTGAAATTGAAAGTATACTAGTGTAATTAAAAAGTTATACTACGGTATTCGCTCTATTCTTCCATAACTTTGATAAAGTTAACGTAGCCGTAGGTACATCCGTATATCTAAGTAAACCTAAGTTTTTATTATATCTGCCATAATCGAGATTATACGGGTACCTATTACCAAAAAGTACCTATAAATGAACTAAATTCGCCCGCGACTTCGTCTGCGTTGACATTCGAAAAATCAATAGGGAACTTTTGACCAGCATTTGTGTGCCATTTCAAATCCGTTCAGCTGTTTTTACGTTATTGAGTAACAAACATCTACTTATCTAAGTCTGACGCCATAACAACAATTTAAACATTGTTGTGTTCCGGCAGTTAGAGGTAAGATAGCCAGTATTCCGGGTGTAGTGCGCTTCCACCTTCGGCCTTATCGTCATTTAACATTAGGTGAGATGAAGGCGAAGCACTATCCCGTTGTGTATAAAAAAAACCAAACTGTCATATTTATAAAATACAACGTGTTTTTTATATCCCAAAACTTTAGGGTATTAATGAGACCATAATTAAAAAAAAACCGGTCAAGAGCGAGTCGGACTCGCGCACCGAGGGTTCCGTACCATCATAAATATAAATATTTGGATATGTTACTGTAGAACAGTCTTTCAAAAGTAGGATAGACGGGGGACAGGCAAAAAGGTGGATGGGCGACCAGGCGGACAGGTGGAAGGGCGAATAGGCGGACAGTTAATTTACAAATTTTAACCACAGCTGCTTGTGGTGACTGAAAAACGAGTGGCTGACACTCCACATTGCAAACTGTTTATATTCATTATTGATGTACTATGGGCAACAGCGTCGCTTAACCAGTTTGCAACAAAATTCGTGTGGGCGCGTATCACCCCTGCACGAACTAAACGTATGTTGTGACGGCGCGGCGTGCAAGCGATTTTAACCTTAGCAGTGGTTAAGCGACGCTGTTGCCCATGGTACGTTTGACTTTCGCTTCCACTTCAGCTTCCGCTTCCTCGTCCACTTACCCGTAACCGTCCATCTTTTTATTTATCTATACATCGCCATCCTCCGTCCCAGTCTGTCCTCCCCTCCCCTTTCCCCTTATTATTTTTAATCGTCATCGCCAGGCTAAACACAAAATTTGAACATCCTACCTTTGAAACTAAGAGACTTCCATACAAACTTTCATCCCTTATTTCATCTCCTTAGGAGGTGAAATTTCCAAAATCCTTTCTTAGTGCTCACCTACACTATGAAAGGTATCTACACTCCGGTGTCTTTAATTTCAGCCGTTAGAGCTCTAGGCATATCCCAACAATCAATCACCAATCAATCTCCAATCAATCACCAATCAATCAATCAATTTAGAGTTTTATATGTATAGATTTTATTTATTACTAGCGAACCGCTTTCGCTTCGCTTCGGTTCCTTCCTTTTTTTGCCAATTTCGACCTTCCAACAACACCCGAAAAGAAAACAAATGCCTTCCAGTCATCACCTCTCTTGGTCCGAAAGTCTGTTTCCATCCCGTTCGAGTCCCGTCATCGGTGTGATAAACGCGCTGATGGTTAAAATTTACTCTTAGGTGATCGATTAACGATTGGTCTGCTGGAATGCACTCTGTGCTTGTTTTACTCTTTGACCCCCTGTCACGCGGCGTGACATACCTTGTGACATACCGCCATGTTGCGGAAATATTTAAAGCCAAATTTATTCCTTTTTAATTATTTTTGAAAGTAATTAACTGTAACAATATTTGAAAAGGTCTAAATAATTAAAAATAATAAATATTGATATTTTAAAAATTATTAGTGGCTCTATTATCACAAAAGTCTATTATCAAAAAATAAGAAGTTAAGCTATGACCGCGCATACAGTTGTTTCACTCGATGATAAAATTACGTATTTTAATGACTATATTTTTTATGATTTAATTACAAATGTACAGTTTTCAGATTTTTTCCTGTAAGTGTAGTTTATGACGCTATTACTTGCCAAATTTCATAGTTCTAGGTCAACGGGAAGTACCCTATGAATTTTGATTCCTTTGAGAGTATCGAAAATGCGTTTTTTGCGCCCTAAACGCAAATATCTTTTTTTCACGTTAATTTAGAAGTTTGATTTTTTTACAGCTTCAAGGGACCGTAGACCTTAGTATATAGTTTAAATTTCAACTCGAAACCTCCACGCGTTCCCGAGATAAAGGGTCTTGACAGACAGACCGACGGACGGACAGACAGACGGACAACAAAGTGATCCTATAAGGGTTCCGTTTTTTCCTTTTGAGGTACGGAACCCTAAAAATGGTCTCATTAATACCCTAGGGTTAAAAAATTTCAAAATATTTTTTCTTTGTTAATCGACTCTATTTAGAAATATACGACTGCCCAAAAAGGAGTGTATATGTGTTCAGTTTTCATGTACGTTTGTGGGTATGTGAGTTTCTTTATTCCACCATATCTTCTAAATGCCTAAACTGATTTGGATGTATAGGGTATCGTTAGAATCCTTACAGCATCCCGAGTGACATATTTTTTTTTTTTTTTTGAAATATCCAATATGGCGACTGTACGATGAAAGAAATTTAAAAAATTAAAAAAGAAATTAAAAGAAATATAAATGAGGGATAACTGTGACTGACCTATCAACGTCCAGCCCAAAGCAATGGACAAAGAAAGCTGAAATTTTTCACAAGCGTTTAGTTTGTGGTATTTAGAACTACTAAGAAAGGATATTTTGGAATTAAATCCCTGAAGGGGTGAAATGAGGAAAAATTAAATAAAAAGATTATTGTTTTCGTTGAAAAAAAAAACAATTGTACTTACGGCACACAGTGTAGCTAGTAGTTCTAATGACGTTGTCGTTGATGTCAAACTGTTTAGAAGAAGGAATTTTCCTTAACTCCTCTATCAGCAGATTCACCTCCTCATTGAAGACCTGACCGTAGGACTCTATTGCGCGTTTGCTGTAGTTTGGGTTGGCGATTTTCCGATGCCTTCTCCATGTTGGACCTGAATTATAAGTACATTACTGCAGCGGCCTGCAAGACAGGCATTGAAGGACGAACGTGAAAATGTGGGCCGAGACGAAGCCGAGGCACACATACGTGAGTCCATCAATGCTTAGTTGCGGCTAAGGCTTGTATAGTACTTTTCTCAAATAATGCGCGGAAATTCAAACCAAGTAGTAACTTCTCTAACATTTTATTTTTATTTAAAATTACAGTAGGTAATTAAAAGTACCAAATCACACCGTCTTGAGTTTCTTCGTCTTTTACGTAAATACTGTATATTATGTCGTTGCATCTTCGTGCACAGAAAATGCCAAAAATCAAACCTGCAACAAAAATAAAGTACGTGTAAAGTTGTGATGTTAGCTAACTAAAACATAGTGGTAATTTAGTACCTAGGTACTTATCAATACGAATACTTACTTTAAGATCCAAATACACACTGTCTGATGCTTCTGTCAAGAAAATTTGCACAGACTTCCTAAATTTATACCCTTGTAAATGTCTTTTGAGCATTACAGTTAGGTTTACATCTGGTTTACTTAATGTTTTTTTTTATTTTGGAGACAACATGTTTTCTATTGCGGTTCTTGCCGCTTCTTGAATTTCAGGTGGCGTCAAAATATCACTTTCGTCGCTTTAACTCATTTTTATAATAAATTAATTACTTAATTTAAATCGGAGATAAAATATTTGATTGACAAAACAAAAACAATTTCAGCAATAATTCTTCGCGCGCCAACAAGATCCATAGATAATACAACTTTATTTTATGCCGCCTGTCCGAATCGTATGTTACACGTAAGTTTTGTAACCAGGAATACGGATTAATGGGCGGGCGTTAGTGCGCTCATGACATTCTGTTACCGTGATTCGGAACTTTCCATTTGCAAAGCCAGTTCTAATTTTAAATATTGATGCTGATCACAGACCTCATTGGCTGTCGTGTTTCATTGAAAATTTCGTTCCATCTTTGAAATACACGTGTATAATGAGTTTCAATACTAACATTGCCGGCACAATTGCCGGTCAGACGCCGGCAATTTTGTATGAAAATCCATTATTACACGTTAGTAATGGATTCTCATAGATAGAAACATTGCCGGCGCGGTTTAGGTCTGTCCGGCAACTCCGATTTAACACGAAGAAGGTTGTCAAAATAATGTTCGAATTTCCAAGCATGTTTGAGAAATATATGAATCGGTTATTTGACTAACCCCTCATGTCCATTGAAGCAAATTTTACAGGAGAAACATTTTTTTAATTTCTGGATATATTATGTTGAATTGGATATCGTTTAGAATCAAATTATAAAAATATACACGTAGGTAATAAAAAAATATATCAGACACAAAAATACGAATAGACTATAGTATAAAAAAATAACAATAAACTTCAAGGACATGAGGGGTTAGTCAAATACAAGTAATTAATAGAAGAAAGACCTAACTTTAAATGATATTTTACTGAAATAAAGTATTATTTTTCATTTCAAAATGTGCCTCATCATCATCACTGCCAGTACATGGAGGCCCCTTGAATATTTTTTGATAAAAATCTTAAATTTCCTGATTTTGTGGTTGGTGAGGTTCAAATTTATTTAAATCGTATTTTTTTATAATTAATTGTAATTTAATCACTCCTGTGGGTTGATGTTGTCGAAAAAGTAGCAATAGTGCTGGGTGAGACTCAGTGACAAGCTAAATGTAGGTATGTTTTGAAAGGCATTAAAAATTCTATCAAGTCTCACCTTACACAACCAGCAGCCCCCCTAGCATGAACACCGAAACGCAATATAATATAGGCATATAGCAATTTATCACGTTTAACTGTCAAAAGACAATGGTATTTGACAGTTGAGTGTCAATCAAATGCTATATTCACGCGATATATATCGTGTTTTGGTGGTCATGCTAGGGTGGCCGGAACTCTTTTGAATAGTGAAATAGCATTATTTTCTTATGTTAAAATTTCGTTTTTATTTACGAGGAACTCCCCTATCTTGAATTAAAAAAGAAACAATTTTTGAAGTATAGATTAGGCCACCATGATGTTTCATATTTATTACAGTCTTAGAAGATTACAGTAACCCCTCATGTCCCTGGACTTGAGGGCTTATTCAAATAAAGTCAAATTATGACACTCGAAATTTTAATGGAAGGAGATGGATTTAAAGAATTTCCTTTAATACCATGATGTGTCTTGGGTCAAAGGTTGCAATAAGCAAAAAAAACGAAATCACCCAAAAAGTGGACTTGAGGGGTTAGTCAAACCGATTCATATATTTTTTACCACCAGTGAATTAACAAAAGTTTTATTAACACGATTATTTTTATGGATTATTCCACTTTGCCCCACCAAGTCTCTCCACTAGCGCCCTTGTTATTAGCTTTACGACAGATTCGATTTAAAACAGAAATTGTACAGTCGATTGAAAATGTTACTTTTATATTATCACTTTTTATATATTCACCAGTGGGGACACTGGGTGGGGCAAAGGGGAATAATTTAGGTTGCTTTCTCGTTTATCTACAAATTTTGCAAACGATTTTATAATAGCTTCCCGATGAGCTAGAGACTTGAAAATTTGAACATAGGTCAGATGGAAGACAATGCATTATCATGATGTGATTGAGCTGATTTGATGATGGAGCTGGAAGCAGGCCACGGGAACTCTATGATGAAACCATACAACCCCATCATCCTCGTTAGAAATGTCTCATTTGAATCGTCTTGTCGAGTACTCTGAAGGGAGACGAGGTCCAGGGTATGATGATGAAGCCGGAAAGTTATGCCATATTAACTCAATATTGAAACCACACAACCCCATCGAGTTTGGGCTGACGTTAGAGAGTCCGTACGTGATGAGGCCTAGCCTTCGGGGTTAGGGCGGACAGGTATTCGTAAAAAGGTATCTTACCTTATACCTAATATTTTATTAAAATAATTGAGGCATACTCATAAAAAATTGTAATATTAAAAAACCAGCTAAGTGCGTGTCGGGCCACGCGCAGTAGGGTTATGTAGTTACCATATACAATACCTTATTTAATACCACTATCATTTTTCATCTCAAAAAATAACTTTGTTTTTCATAGTTTGTTTAAATGACAATGTCAAAATTTGCGGTTTTGGAAAATGTGCTATATCTCTGAAACTACTAAATATTATCTCGTTGAAACTAATTTTTGTTGAAAGTGTTTATTAAGATCTACACATTATATATTTTTTAGAATTTTCACTTTCTTATTGTAAAAGTTATAGTGGGGACACACATTTTACCACTTTGGAAGTCTATATGTTTCAAACGATTGACTTTGTGAAAAAATAGTCTCAGAAACCTCATTGTAATTTTTAATGGGTATGATTTTATCAATTACCTATTAATGGCATTTTCAGTGACCTAATAATAGTAGTTTGTTACACAAGGGATGTAAGTGAGCTATTACAGAACAAGATCTAATTTGGCAAAAGGGCGCTAATAGATCGAGTGCACCCGAGATATTTAGACGCCCTAGCGAGCGTAGCGAGCGATGGCGAATATAGTTCGAGGGTGTAATAGCTACTTACAACCGAGGTAAGCATACTATTTTACATCATTCATGCGAGGTAGATTTAATAAAAATAAAAATAAAAACTAAAACTTTAAAACAAAAAAAATAAAACTTTAAAGGGTTATTTCATTGAAAACTCGTGGGGTTGATCAGACCATTAAACTGAACAACTTTTATTATGGGACCAACCTCGAAATCGCGAAAAAAAATCAGCTGTTTTTGCATTGCAGAATTTTGCATACCTAGCTTGAACTGAAATGAAATGCCGCCATTTTCATTGTTTTTTTTTTCTGTAAAAAGTTTCGTCAGTTTATAATAAAAGAAAAGAGATTGGTTCACTAAGGAGTTTTAAATGCTTGAATTTTAAAACTCCTTAGTTAAAGTTAACCTTACAGTTAAAGCATTCACCATCCTTGAATTGTAAAGTGATTTGAAAATGGAACGTTCTATCTAAACAATGCACTGTGTAATAAGGTATTGCTGTGTTGCACATGCCAACTGACACAGCCTCATACTATATAAATAAATCCTAATTACCGAGCAGTATGATGTAAATAATATTTGTTCCTAAAATAGTAGATCTGTCACCTAAATTGAATCACCATCTAATATTAAAACGCTTACCTAAATATTAATAAAGAATTACTTGGAAATTATATCAATCATCAAATAATTATATTGGGTTTCAAAATAATAAAAGTGTCACTAAAATTGAATCGCCAAACAATATAAACATGTTTACCAAAAAAATATTTTGTTTTACCAAAAAAAATATGTTTACCAAAAAAATATTTTTAATCTTTAAATAATTTTATTACTGCACTATTAGTGCTGGTTTTGATTAGTGATGGGACTCGAATCAAAAAAATGTATTCGAATCCACATATTTTGACTAAGGTGAAGAGTTTTTGAAGTTAGGGCTTGTAGAGTTAGGGCGCATAGAGTTAGAAGCTTGGATCTACATGAGGTCTGATAACTTTTTGACAGTGCAAGCCATATGGAGTCTTGGCAACACTATACATGAAAATGTGTTTGGCGGAATTTATATTTTTTTGGCAATGAGCATGAGGCCCTTTTGGCATACCTACCTGCCCGCCATTTTGAAAAAAGTTGATTATGGCAGCCTCTGATATAAGTAATGTCAATCGATAGAGTGAGTCCTTACAAACAAAAAGTAATAAGAAAAGAATCTCGTAAGTGATATACTTACTGAGATATTTGAGTTTGAAGTTGAATAAAGGCAATATAAAATTATGTATTATTGCATTGATTTATATACATTTATTTGTAAAATACCAACCATCTCGCAGGGATGCATTACTAACATCATAAATAACAATGTTTGTTCTACAACTTTTCGAAAAATCGCTTTCCATACAACTGTCTCTTTAAACAAGTGAATTTCATTCTCTCAACTGGAGCACACTTTGTCAGCTGAGCCATGGACGCTTCCTACATACATAAATAGCCTAACAACAATATTTATTTACATAATATTTGATCCACTAAATCCAGCAATACTGATTTTGTATGTCAACTTCAAACTCAAATATCTCAGTAAGTATATCACTTACGCGATTTTTTTTATCACTTTTTGTTTGTAAGGACTTACTCTATCGATTGATATCACTTTTATCAGAGGCTGCCATATTCTACTTTTTTAAAATGGCGGACAGGTAGGTATGCCAGTCTTCATACATTAATGACTGAACCCTAGTGATTTTCACTAGTTTGTAATGCTATAAAACATCATCAAACATCTTTTATGCTGGGTACACACCGGGCCAACGAAGGCTAACATACGTCATTCCCTCTCTTTCTCTTTTATGATTTTTATTGAAACAGAGATAATAATCGTTGGCCGGGTGTGTACCCAGCATTAACAAAATGACAATGGGTGCATTCTGCCAGACAAATCTCCGAGTCATCGACAGTCATAGAGTAAATTTTAACCATGGAAAGTAATTTCTATGAAGTGTTAATTATTTTACTTTCCATGGTTAAAAAGGACTCTATGGCGCTCGATGACAGAGAGATTTGTCTGGCAGAATGCACCCAATCGCAGTACAAACACTGACCTGCATATATTTACACTAGACAGGCTTATGTCAAACTGTTTTTGTGCCTATTTGATTTTCGCCATTTTGGCGCTGTAGGACGTAGCGTGAGCATAGCGTGCGTACGTGGTACTAAAGTTTGAAGTCTGGAGAGACCATCACGGCAACTATTTTCATATTGTACGTCAAAATTTGTTCTTTAGACGCACGCTAGTGGCGTTTCAAATAGGCACAAAAACTAGCTGTCAAATCATACAGACAGCGAGTCCAGTTAAATAAAAAAAAAAATTCATGTCAGTGAGTACAAATCATAACTAACCTGACCCGGTCAGTATCCCGCCGCCTAACATATCACTCATATACTTGTACAAAGGCCCTTTGAAGCTCAGTTTAGAATTAGTGAGGAGTATCTGAAAAAAAAATGTCATGTATATAGGTAATAAATAGTAGGTACTAAGTACATTAAAAATTAAAATAATAATAAATATGATTTTAATTTTAATTTCAAACTCGCTATAAGTACTATACTTACATATACACTGGCTTATTTGTAAAACACCAACGACCTCGCAAGAGTAGATATTATACAAACATAATAAACAACATTTGTTACGTTAGGGTTCTACGACTTTTCCGAAAACAGACAAAAAAACTACTTTATCTACATACGAAATATCCAAACAACCGATCGAGTTTTTTTATGTCTGTTTTCAGAAAAGTCGTAGAACAAATGATTTTCTTTATGATTTTACTAAGATGGTTGCTAACGATTGTCAAAAAAAATATAGTACCAACCATCTAGTTCAGCCCTCAGACCAAATAAAAAAGTAAAGACGGAGTCTTCCGACAAAACGGTGAGGCCAGTAAAACTACGCTTTGGCTGTGTACATACACAGTTTGCGCACACACATGTAACGAAACTACGCCTTGGCTTTCATTTGTCATTGGCCGTTCCATATCGAACCCTGCCGCCCGGCCCCCTCCCGCCCCCTAGTACGCACACACACATGTACCGTCAAAAACTGGCCTCACTTCGTTGAGCCTACCACTGCGCAACGCTCCATCTTCCTTTTTTATATGATCTGAGGTTCAGCCATCTGCTCGTCCATTGAAATCAGAGAGAGAGTGAGATTTGTTTTTAAGGTTTCGTACCCAAAGTGTATAAAACGGGACCCTATTAGTAAGACTCCGCTGTCCAGCTGTCTGTCTATCTGTCACCACACCAGGCTGTATCTCATGAACCGTGATAGTTAGACAATTGAAATTTTCACAGATGATGTTTTTCTGTTGCCGCTATAACAACAAATACTAAAAACAAAATGAAATAAATATTTAAGGGGGCTCCCATACAACAAACGTGATTTTTTTGCCATTTTTTTGGTACGGAACCCTTCGTGCGCGAGTACTTGGCCGGGTTTTATTAATTGATTTAGTACAATACTTTGGAATCACAGCAAACCCATGAACTTTATTGAATAACCTATAAATACTAAAAATTTCTAAGACTCTCCTCTTTATCTTTCGTGCTATCTCAAGTGGTTTTTTTATCTGGTACTTATTCAATGAAAAAGGCAACTGCTCACATGAGTTGTTTCCGAGATATTGCTGTTTTAAATTTGACAGCTGTCATCTGAAATAAAGATCTCACTCAAGAGGGGTCAACACTCGCGCCGCGAACCGCGAGTGTGGAGGGTTTCCGGGCATCGCGTATGGGCTTCGCGGCTTCGCGTTCGCCTTTCGCGGCGTTCCCCGTCCGGTGGCGGTTTAAGACCTTTCATTTCTTCAAAAGCAGTCTAGGACGGGGACGGCAAACCAATGGCACGCGATGACGCGACACAATATTTTGGGACGTCACCGATCATAAATTTTGAAGAAAAGTGTGAAGTAGGTATTATATGACGAGCGAACGCGACGCGAGTGATCCTTACGATACGGAATGTTCGGCACCCTGATTATCTAAAAAGAAACTATTTAGCGACCGGTTTCATTCCACATACATTGCTACTTTTCTTTGGTATGTTTTTTTTTTAATCCAAAAAGAAGTAGCAATGGATCACTATCATCTATGAACTGCAACCGGTCGCTAGGTGGTTTCTAATTAGATAATCAGCCCGCCGGTTTCCCAATAACCACAGAGTCAAAATTATATGATGGTACGTCTATGAACTCGTCAAACATTTCTTAGACACCATCAGTAGGTATAAGATGAGTATTTTTCAAGATTTTAAGTCATTTTACGAAATGTCTGAAATATGATTTTCCCCATATCTCTATTTTGAAAAATTTCGCACAACTGAATCGACAAAAAATATTAGGCCTGCTCACAAAATTTCACTAGAAATGTGTCCTGCAGAGGAGAACAGACAGACAGAAGGACATACGAAAGTATTTTTGGCCAAGCTGATTCGGAGACTCTTCGCGCTCGCTTGGTCATTAAAATATTATGAATTTGGTGTTGAATAGTTTTGTTTTTTTTTATTGTTTCTAAATTATGATTTTCTAACGCTTTTTTTTTACATGCACTACAAAAAAATATTGTGTTATGTTACTTATACATAATTATATCCCTTTTTGTAATTTCACATGTGGCCTACTCCCACATTTTTTAAAAGTGAGCTTAAATCCAGCAAGTTTCTTGCAAGCTATAAATGATATCGTCGCGTGTCGGCGCTGTGGTATCCCTCGTGCGCTGGCTAGACTGAGTGAGCCGCGAGCAGTAGGCTAATATAAAAGTTTAAGCGCGGAGTGAGACCCCCTGTTTTACCTTAATTTCATCCGGACTGCTGACCATAATGTTTAGATCTGGACCCAGCCAAAACTTTACGACTTCTCCGTATTCGTCCATCATTTTTTTAAAGACAAGGACCTGTTCTAAGAAAACAACAAAAGTTAATATTAAAGTGAATTAAAAAAACTCTATTGCGTGGCAAATCAACTATTTTGATGCGCAAGGGCAACGCACGTCCATCACCAAAGTTTATATTTGCCACCAATCAAGTACGTACGTGGGGAACTCAAAATGTTCTCTCTAAATTAAAAAATAGGTGTAAACTTATATATTTATAATACCGCCGGCACGTAACTTGGCAAGATAAAAACGAGACAAAAGATGCGCAGTAGCTACAAACACTAAATTCGGCGCATGTTTTGTCTCATCTTTGTCTTGCTAAGTTATATGCCGGCCCTTTATACGTGTTACAGTATTCTCTATTAAGTACATTTTAAAAAGTTTTGAATTCTATCAAACTATTTTTTTAACATAAGCACCAATTTCATCATGGGAGAGACATGAGAAACGATTACTTTCTGCATACTAGTAATGCTTTAAGATACTTAACTTATTTAAGTATCTTTTCTAAAAGCATTTAGAAGTGAAGCAGTGCTAACTTGCGGAGAGAGCGAAGTTTCAAAATCATTGAAAATCGTCACCCTGAAATGACACAGTGAAAAAAAAGAAATGACTCGCGACTTCCGCGGCGGGACCGCCTCTATCGCTTTGACTCTGGCTTTGGTTTATGACGTCAGTGCACTGTCCGTTCTTGTCATCGTGTTATGATATGACAAGGACGGACAGAGCATTGCTATCGCTCTGGCTAAAGCTTTGAGTTAGGCGGTAGGGCCCCCGGTCATTCATGAATGAGTTCATAAATTTATAAAAATATAATTATTACTTAGTGTCCGACCGAAACTGGAATTCCAGTTTGGCCGAAACCAAAACCGAAACTTATTTCGACACATTAAGTGGACGTTGGTTTTTACATATTCATGGTTGGTGGTATGGTTTGTTTCAAGCCCGCGAACTGTGGACGGATACTAAAATTAGAAACATCAGTCGATTTTCATACAAATGAGGTAACTTTGAAGCTTTGAACTTGGCTCTCCGGATCTCTTAGGGATTGATCGAGCTGTGATCTGATGATGGCTATCCAGGTAGTGAATGGAGGGGATCCGGATCGCTATGCACACCCAACAGATCTGATCAGCATGTTAAGAGCCATTTGTAGAAGTTTAAAATAGCTTTTTTATTCATTCCCTGGATAGCAATCATTGGATCACAGCTCGGTCAATCCTCGGCGGGCGGAGAATCAAGGCTACAAAGTTATATCGTTTGTGTGTAGAACGGCTGGTGTTTCTAATTATCCGTCCAATCTAACAATTAAATAAAATAGAAAACAATCATTAAAGTAGGGCGGTAGGTACTAGGTAGTAGGTATGTAACAAAAATAGTTATTTTTACGTTTAATTAACAATAAAAAAACATTATTACAAAATAGTCAGTATATTAAACTTACTTTTGTAAGTCAACTTTTTAAATAATCAACATCATTTCTTGTTTAACAATAGTCGTATGATTAGTTATTTGATGTGTTTTATTGACTAAGCTTTTGACGCTCTCGCGCAGTAAGAGGAATAGTTTCGTGATGACTAGTAACTGTTATAGTTGGTTCATAATTCATATGCATGAGTTATAAATACTTTAATGTTTTTTCACAACTAAATTCAATCAAGTTACTGAAGGCATACACATTAAACCACGTAAGACATCAACTCAACACGATCGCGCCGATTCACGCTGGCTTGCGAACTCCGAAGTTAGCTAATTGACTCGCGACAGTTCACGAACAACGAGTTTCGGCAAAGCCGAAAGTTTCGGCCAATATTTGGCCGAAACCGAAACTGTGGCCGAAACTAGATTTTTTGACCGAAACGGGCCGAAACCGAAACTTCGGTTGGTCACTAATTATTACACTCTATAATTCAAATATTTCCCTCTCTACCAGAATGACCTTTTCGCTGAAAGACCCTTCACGTTGGATTGTGAGTTGCCAGATACACAAAACTTAGAGTGCCCCTAGTTACAAATTATTTCTTCCCAAAAAATACAACAATATTTTTTGGGAAAAAATATTATTATTCATTTTATACACTCAAAAGAAAATAGTCCGACACTATAAGGTTTTCTATACAAATTACAAACGAGCTAAATTCAGAAAGGTTTTTTTAATACCTATAACATTCTGATTCTATTTGAATTTTATGATGTTCAAAAGCAGTAATAATAAACTAGATGACTTTAAGTTCAAATTTACTGTATAATTTCTCCTATTCACCGCGTGTCAGTTAAAATAAAAATTGGAATTTGATAAAAAATACGCGAAATTTATTATTTTTCAATTCTTATTGGCACACGGCACGGTGGATAGGAAAAATTATACAGTAAATTCGTCAATAGATATCCTAAGCTTTATAATTAAGTATTTCAGTAGACTAGTATAACTATCTTATCACATAGCTATATCCCTAGTGATATAACTATATTACGGCTTTAACTATCTTACTGCGACATATAGGTACAAATTATACAAGGTGTTTGGTAATGGCCTTATAAAGCCGAATAATATCGTAAATAGTACCATGCATACAACGCCGGAATAGTTACATTATGAGACAAGATAGCTTAGGTTGCTCATTGCACACAAGGCTGTGGGTTACAGCCCGAGCCGCAGGCGAGGGCGTAACTCAGCCAGTGTGCAATGAGCAAGAGCTAACGAGTTTCATACGACGTTTTTCAACACATTTGCGAGAAAACAAAGTAATTTACCACACAGCATCAAATACGACAAGAACAAAATATGACAATTATGGGAAAAGGCGCGTAGGTTTTTTGTTTTATTTTCACACGCCAAATGCAAGAATATTTTGCGAACAAAGGGATGAGTGAACATACAGCCTACTTCAAAATTATAATTTAAGGGATAAAATGCAAATATTTTAATATTTTATGACAAAATATTGTAAATTATGAATAATTTTATAATAATAAATATTTGTTTGACTTAATTAAGAACTTACACATTTATTTATTTCAAAAATGAATATGAAATTTCAGCGGCATAAAACCTCTTTGTTGTTACTAAAAAAAATAACTGAATTACCCGGTTAAATTGGGAATGCTCTGTTTACTCGCATAGAACTTGCAGTTACCTTACTGCAAGTTCTATGCGAGTAATATAACTTTGTAGGGATAATAGGGATGTTGACTTATGAATAAAAAACGAAATACTAATAAAATCGTAAACATATCAAACTTTTGGAGAAGCTTGTATACCTCTTGGTTTTATATATTGCGTATTATTTGTTTTATGACCCTTCAAAGTTGGGGGGACAAGTCCATTTAAAAAGTATACAATTTGTTAAAATAAATCATAAATTTAATTAGTCCGTAAAATTTATAGCAAATTTGTCAAAGAAACCATTTTGATAAACACAATATTTAATATAGCTGCCGAACAAATTTCCTACGTGTTGCATACAACGTAGGAAGGCGTGACGTCATAACTTGGTAGCCGTTAGTATGGAGCGTTTTCGGGTGAGTCCAATTTTGTGCATTTCAAACTGTGATATCTCGGGCGGTTTTCATGCTAGCGTAATAATTCTTATACAAATGTTTCTTTTTTTTTGGGGTAATTTATGTAACATAAAATAAAAAAAATAGTCAACATGCCTATTCTATGACAACCTAGTGTTTTATATATTATTGCACGCGTTTGTTATAGCTCGGTTTATGGCCCTAAAAGCGATGTATTAGGGCTCACTTTACAAGCAAGTGTGTTGAAAAACCGGCCAAGTGCGAGTTGGACTCGCGCACGATGGGTTCCCTACCAAAAAACGGCAAAAAAAAATACGTTTGTTGTATGGGAGCCCCCCTTAAATATTAATTTGATTCTGTTTTTAGTATTTGTTGTTATAGCGGCAACAGAAATACATCATCTGTGAAAATTTCAACTTTCTAGCTATCACGGTTCATGAGATACAGCCTGGTGACAGACAGACAGACAGACGGACAGCGGAGTCTTAGTAATAGGGTCCCGTTTTTACCCTTTGGGTACGGAACCCTAAAAATTATTAAAAATCCTAAAAACCACCACTTTCTTATTTTGTTTCTTTTGGCAACACTAGAACGAAATTGACTATCGTCAACAATTGTCTATTTGCGTTTAGGGTTGTCTGTCACTTTGCAGTTTTCCATACAAACAAAAAACAATTATTCCTCAGATAAGTATAATTTTCCGGGTTTGTATGCATGTACCCTATCTACCATATTCGGCTTTATAAGGGTGTCCAATCAGCCTGTACCTATACTGTGGATATACCTTCTGGCGAGCAAATGAACTGCATAGCGTTTCCAAGGAGGGGAATTGCTTTCGGTCCAGGGAACTGGTCTGCCGCCTTCAGCATTCTCCTGTGCTGGTATCTCCATCGCAGCCATATGGAGGCTACCACTCCGGTCACCAGCAGTACAGTCATAAACATATCTGAGGATTTAAAAGTGTTCTTAGTCACCTAGAAAAACTAACAAAATCAAGAATTCGTTTTTTTTACATTATTGCACTAAATTTGAAAACGTTTTAAACAAGCACGACTAATGGCATAAACATTTAATTACAGTGTCAACTAGGGTTGCCAACCCTACCATATAATATAGTATCCTACTATATTGCGGGCTCGTCTACTATATTTTTTGAAAAATTTATAGTAGGCAAAACTACTATATTTTTTCAAGTGAACTTAAAACAAATGCAGCAAAAAAATTATTACTTAAGAGAGTAGGTAATTGCATAATATTTTTTGTGTTATGAAAATGTTTAGTGAGTATGGAAAATACAACTTCTTTAAAATCCTCCATATAAAAAGGGGAACCTACTATATTTTTTTTGGACTTTTTCGCCATCTACTATATTTTTACACGTAATAATCTTGAAAATACTATATTTGACGCAAAAAAAGTTGGCAACCCTAGTATCAACTAACATTATTCTGTGTAAGGCTGCCTGTCCATTAACGCGGAGCGAAGCAGCGCAGCGGAGAAATGAAGAAATATTAACCAAAACGATGGCATTAAATCTGTGCTCCGCCTCCGCTATGCTTGTGGTTAGTTAATGTTTCTTCGTTTCTCCGCTCCGCTGCCTTGCTCCGCGTCAATGAACAGGCAGCCTAAAGGCATAAGAATAAATAAAACTTTATTTATCCTTATGATCGGTTTCCGCAAAGACCCGGGGGTCACCAAATATTTAAATTTGGGGGTCACCGGTTCAATTTAAGGTGTAGGTGATAACTGGACAACCATGAAACCTGTTCTTGGCAACTTTGAATTGCGCAAGATTATTTTGTTCAGACTTGTTTGATACACCTATTATTGTAATAGTTGATAGAAAAAAGGTTGTCAGGCAGCCGCTAGCCGCTTGAAAATAAATTAGCATGCTTGTTGTTCATCAACACTGGAAACAAATTGCCATCCGTCCCGGTTAATCCAATCAAATTAACCTTGAACCTTGTATCAAATCAGGTATTTATAGTTTTTGGACCTAGATATTGTTTGTAAGTGAAGGCAATGTTAAATCCAAGTTTTCGACCTTGGCAGAAGACCGGCGGGCTGATTATCTAATTAGAAACCACCTAGCGACCGGTTGCAGTTCATAGATGATAGTGATCCATTGCTACTTCTTTTTGGATTAAAAAAAAACATACCAAAGAATAGTAGCGATGTATGTGGAATGAAACAGGTCGCTAAATAGTTTCATATATAGATTCTATAATAGGGTGCGGGTCGCATATAAGCAAAATCTAACTAGTTTGCGCGCAAAGTCTAACTAGGTCTACCGAGTTTTTTGGCCAACCTGCCTTTGAGTTATTTGGTGTCTTTGGGATAATAATTTGATTTGAGCATCTATTATATTTCATTTCCCTGTATTTCATGATTACTTAGATGACGAATTCGAATATAAAAGAGCAATTTTTTATTCATTCATATTTTTCCCTACAAAACTTTCCTTTCTTCTTTTTTCTTCCTTCCTTAATCCTTTTTAGGGTTCCGTACCCGAAGGGTAAAAACGGCACCCTATTACTAAGACTTCGCTGTCCGTCTGTCTGTCTGTATCTCGTGAACCGTGATAGCTAGACAGCTGAAATTTTCACAGATGATGTATTTCTGTTGCCGCTATAACAACAAATACTAAAAATAGCATAAAATAAATATTTAAGGGGGGCTCCCATACAACAAACGTGATTTTTTGCCGTTTTTTGCTTCATATTAATAATGACAACAGGTAGACAGTTGAAATTTTCTCAAATGATGTATTTTTGTTGCCGCTATAATAAAAAATACTAAAAACAGAATAAAATAAATATTTAAGGGGGGCTCCCATACAACAAACGTGATTTTTTGCCATTTTTTGGTACGGAACCCTTCGTGCGCGAGTCCGACTCGCACCTGGCCGGTTTTTTTATTATCTACTAGCTGACCCGACACTCAACAGACGTTGTCATGTCTTAGTTATGAATATTTAATAATAAATTAATTGTTTTACATGTGTTTTATCAATAACATAACTCCAAGGAAATTATAGCGAAGTACTTATAATTTCCTTGCATTACTCCGACCGAAGCATCTGTTTAAAACGACATTTCGTTTTTTTACATCCTCTTTGACGATATTTGCAGCACGCATTCTGTCAATTCTATGTCAATCGTCATCATTAAAAAAGTTTATAGTGTACAAAATAATTTTATAGGAGTTCGGCTAGACTACGGCTCGTTCTGCAATCCACAACCTAGAGTGCAATGAGCAACTAACTTAAGCTAACTTGTCTCATAATGTACGACTTCGATGTTTCCCTAAATGTTGTGATTTGGTTGCATAAATTACAATAAATAAAATAAAAATACTCGTTATCATTACCTGTTTAATAAGATGCAGCTTTCAATAACTGACTACGGTTGTACTGCTAGCACAGTTGCCTAGAACACATGTTATTTTGAGCACTAATTTAGAAAAAAAATTAACCCCTTGAAACTATCGTTACTTTGAGAAAGGTAAATAAATTTTAAAATAATACCTTCTCACGTTTAAAAAAATTAAAAAGCCACTACAGGCGTTATGTTCGACACTCAAAACGACCTTTTGCGACACAAGGTAGTTCAAACTGAGCTTGATTTTTCTTCACAATTTGATGAAGGCCTGCCCCAACGTGACTATTTGATTTGTAATCATGTTAGTAGGATTATTATTACGTATATTGATGGGCTGACTAAAAACCAGCCGAGTGCGTGTCGGACTATATGATGCAATTTTAAATATACTTAGGTAGGTACCTACGTAATTATTAACAATAAATATTATCACCAAATTTCAAATGCAAAAGTAAAATGGGAAGTTAAAAATACTGTGGAACACATTTTTGAAAGCTTTGGTGGCCATTGTTTTCTAAAAAAATTTTAACAAAAAAGAAATAAGTGATATTACCTATTTATTGAGTACGTGTGGCAAGTAATAAGTATTATTATCACTATTTATTCACTTCTAAGGTTTACGCGCTTTTAACGGATACTCAGTTCAGTTTTATTGAAAGTACCTACCTACTTTGGTATTTATGATATTTGCCACAGATAATAATAGTACTATAGAATAGAATAGAATAATTATTTATTTTCAAAAATACAGTTTTATACAATCATTTACAAAGTTTACTTAAGTAAAATAATATAACATTTGCCTAAACTAGGAGAAACCTGTGTTTCAGGCGAGAATAGCCAACATTAATATGAATCAAATAATCACTAACTAACTTATAAATATTTTATTACAGTAAAAATTATTTCTATACAAGTAAAAATATGGGTAAAAGCACTTTTCAAATAAACTTGAGAAACGGTAATTTTTATACATTTCAAATTACGCTTATAATAATATAATAATAATAATAATAATAATAATAATAATAATAATAATAAGCCCCCTAAAACCCAACCACACGTCCAGATCGACCATCAGATCACGTAGGGGGCGGACACACGATTTATAAAGTTACTGGCGTGGCTAACGTGGCAATGGTAACCCATTTAAAATGGAGACTCGTAGTAAAAGAAAACTGAGAGGGCCGCTACCCGGGGGCGATCGCCGGGGCGCACCTGGAGCTGACGCTGGGTGTTTCAGCATGCGAACCGTCAGTGGTGAGGAGTTGAGCAGGCGGGCTCCCACCGGGGATTTACAACCCGAAACTACAACAGCCGACAACACCGACAACATAATGGACATACAGACTGACTTGACTCCAGAACCTTACAGTCCGAGTACCGCCTCATATAACCCATCGGTACAATCATCTCCGACCTCATCGGGCTCTAGAAACACACCACCTGTCGTGGATGTTGCGCGGGCGGCGAATGCCTTTTTACCCGCGTCCACCAAGGCAGGCAAACCCAGGAAGCGCATGACATGGAGTAATGATGTAAACATATTTATCATGCGCACCTACTACTACATTACAAAATTAGAAACAGACATGACGATATATCGGCAAAAGCTGCATGAACTATTCTCATTACAATACCCGGACGTTAAAGTCTCACAACAAAGAATCTCGGACCAAAAAAGAGCAATAGAAAGAAACAACTTGCTAACTACAGATACACTCAACGAACTCAAAGAAGAAGTAAGAAAACAAATTGAAGAAGAAGAATCTAATAGTAATACTGGCGCTAATTCACAAGTAAATGAAAATAATCCAACACAGCCACTCTCACCAATCACACCTTCTCCATACGCATCCAGGACAAACACACAAACCTCTCATACATCCACCCAAACAGAAACAGTGACGACACTATTAGTAAATGAAATAGACGTACTCGATCATCCTGTTTCTGTAAACGAAGCATATACTCAAGAAATAAAGGACAAGTTTCGAACTGCACTGTTACTGTACTCCGGGATGGATCCTACCACCCGACCAAAATTACCTAAACTAATATATAGCTCCAAACTCTTCGAATTAGTTAACATATTTAACCAAAACATATTGAATGAATTTATCTCCACAGATGCACAACTAACAGACATACACACACTTATTTACTGTACAGCATTAGTGATCTCAGAGGAACTAAACTACAAAATAACAGACAACACAGGAAGAACAAGAAGAAAACAAGAAAATAAGCCAGCATGGCAGATCAGACTAGAGAAAGATATAGAAAAATTAAGAGTGGATATAGGACAGTTGACACAATACATTAATAACAACAGATCCAGAAAAATAGTTAAAAGAGTTGAAATTATATTCAAAAACGCTAACATACACACTAGACATGAAAACTACAATAAAAAACCGGAAGAATACTTAGATACACTTAAACAGAAATTAGCTCTTAAAGCTCATAGACTTAAACGATATAAGAAATCAGAACAACGGAAAAATGATAATAGTGTTTTTGCAACAAATGAGAAATTATTCTATAGAAAACTAGGGAAGCCATCAACAACGCAACACAACACAACAGAAAATATGCCAACGAAGGAACAAATAGAAGAATACTGGGCTGGTATCTGGGAACAGCAGTTGCCTCACAAAAGTAATGCTGACTGGATAGTGGAAGAAGAGGATAGGTGGCGTACAATAGAAGAAATGGAATTCACTGAAATATCAGCAGAAGAAATCAGTCACATCACAGCTAAATTACATAATTGGAAATCACCGGGCATAGATAGAGTACACAACTTCTGGTATAAAAAATTAACTATACTACATAATCCTATAGCAAACATTTTATCTGAAATTATTGCAGGTCGTCAGAGTATCCCCGAATTTATTGCTACAGGAATAACGTATATGCTTCCAAAAACAAAATGCTCCTCACAACCATCACAATATCGACCAATTACTTGTTTGCCAACAATTTACAAAATATTAACATCGATAATAACTAAACGAATTAACACTCATATAGAACATAATAATATATTAGCTGAAGAACAAAAAGGGTGTAGGCGGGGGCACATGGGATGCAAGGAACAACTCATTATTGACTCGACTATTTTAAAACATGCCACTACGAAAAACCGCAACCTACATTGTACATATATAGATTATAAAAAAGCTTTTGATAGTATACCGCACTCTTGGTTAATAAAGATATTAGAAATATATAAGATTAGCCCAACAATAGTAAATTTCCTCAAAAATATAATGCCACATTGGAAAACCACACTACATTTGAACAATAAAGATAACAGCATTGTAACGAGACAAATTTCTATCAAAAAAGGTATCTATCAAGGGGATTCCTTGAGTCCCTTGTGGTTCTGCCTCGCCTTAAACCCACTCTCCCACCAATTGCAGGGAAACCGAGCCGGATATCGCCTTAAAAACGACACTACAGAAACTATCATATCGCATCTAATTTACATGGATGACATAAAATTATACGCCAAAAATGAGAAAGAGATGAAACAACTTATCAAAACTACAGCAGATTTTAGTACAGATATTAATATGCAGTTTGGTCTAGATAAATGTAAGACAGTACACATAATAAAAGGAAAAATCCGGCCCGGTGACTATGCACTTGATGACACAAATAATATAGAAGCACTCGACCATACTGACCTATACAAATACTTAGGATTTCAACAACTAAAAGGACTAGACCACACATCTATAAAACACACTCTTACAACAGAATACAAGAGAAGAATCAATGCCATCTGTAAATCACAGTTATCTGGAAGACATTTAATCAAAGCACTAAACGCATATGCCATCCCGATTTTAACTTACTCATTTGGAATAATTAAATGGTCAAAAACAGATTTAGAAAAAATTGAAAGAACAACACGTACACTTCTAACCAAACATAACAATTTGCACCCCAAATCTGCAATAGAAAGACTAACAATCAAAAGAGAAAATGGAGGCAGAGGTCTGATAGATGTGCAGCATTTATGGCAGAAGCAGGTCTACAGTTTGAAAAAGTTTTTCTACAATAAATCACAGACCAGTAATATCCACAAAGCAATAGTACAAAACGATAAAAACTACACTCCGCTTAACTTAGAAATAGACATAGGTAGCCCAATAACCACAGACCAACAGAAAGCGAAAACAGAGAACTGGAAGAAGAAAGTTTTACACGGCCGTCACCCACATGACTTAAGTCAACCCCACATAGACAACAAAGCCTCGAATATGTGGCTTAAAACCGGTAGCTTATTCCCAGAAACAGAAGGGTTTATGATAGCAATACAGGACCAAGTTATTAACACAAGAAATTATAGAAAATTCATAATTAAAGACCCCACACTTACTAATGATAAATGCCGCAAATGCCACACTCAATCAGAAACCATTCAACACATAACAGGTGCATGCATAAATCTCACACAAACAGACTACACACACAGACACAATCAACTGGCACACATAATACACCAAAAACTAGCATTCAAACACAAACTCATACCACAAGAAACAAACACTCCATATTACAAATATAAACCCGAAACAGTTCTAGAAAACACAACTCACAAACTATACTACGATCGCGCCATCCTCACGGATAGAACTATACACCACAATAGGCCGGATATCACCCTACAAGACAAAACAAATAAAACTACATATTTAATTGACATCGCAGTACCCAATACGCATAACCTACAGAAGACAATAACCGAGAAAATTAGTAAATATATAGACCTAAAAGACGAAATAATCCGATTGTGGAAGCAAGAAAAAGTTTATGTTGTACCGATAGTTATCTCTACAACAGGTATAGTACCGACTAATCTCCGTCAAAGCTTAAACATCATAAACCTCAAACCCAGCCTCATTAATACTCTTCAAAAAGCTGCCATACTAAATACTTGCCGAATAGTGAGAAAGTTCATGCAGATTGACGAAAATAACATAACCCCACACTTTTCAGCAAACATAGCATCAAATCACCACACCCTGTAGTATACTTGGCTTAGGCCCGTTATTGCAGGTAAAACCAGCTTTAGGCTGTGAAAAGTTAGACTTAAAACAATAATAATAATAATAATAATAATAATCTTTATTGCAGACAAACGTCCATATCACACAAAAACATACATACAGTCAAATACAAAAATAACAGAAAAATACAAAGACAAAGAAGACTTAACTAAATACATTTTACATTGTACCCTTTAGGTAGCTATTTTAAGCCATTGAGCGTATGTCGACGTCTGCATAAGTCTATCTGACAGGCTTTTAACAATAGTATTTTTAGACGAGCCAACTCTGGACATAAAAGATGCGACACGCTTCCTCTGGATGGCATTAAACGTGTTGACTCGGGCCTCCATGAACATTTCAGAGGCGCTGCACCACCGCTTTAGCCCCATTAGATAGCGAAAGACGTTATTATACGCTACTCTAATGCCGTTATGTGCTTTCTTCGTGTAATTCGTCCAAAGTTGGCACGTGTAAAACACCTGACAGAACGTCTGAAATAAGGTAACCCTCACGTCAAACGAAGCCTTGCAAAATTTGCGCGCAAGCATATTCCCCACCACATACAGAGCTCTTCGTTGCCTTTCGATATCGGCATCATCTTTCAACTCCGATGTGACGATGTGTCCAAGGTACCTGAACGAGCTAACCGTTTTCACCGCTAACCCGTTAAGCTCAAGACTGGGAACATTACATTATAACATTACATTATAAAATAACACTAAAATAAAATACGATATACTATTTTATAACTACTAATAGCTTCTCTGTATCGTCATACGACATGCTTTGCAGAGTATTTTTTAATGTTATTTTACAATTCCTATAGTTAAGTGGATAGATGTTAGCTATCCGATTTATTCTGTTGTAGAGAAATGGGCCCAAGAACAGATAAAACTTTGCCGTATTATACTATATGACTTATCAAAATACCAGTTCAGGATAAAGCGGGAATTACATTAGGCCGACGTGGGCCACGTACGCCGATCTGGGTGCGTTCGATAATGTACTCTATGGACGTGTCATAAGACATATTTTTGGTTGCGTCGAGTAACGTGGTATCACGTCGCAAGGCGTGGATGTAGTGTAGCTCTAAACGACTATCCCCTATGTAAAATGCATGGGGACCGACACGCCCAGGGACCCTATTTTTGAATCGCTCGGCAGGCGTCGAGCGCTCTTTTCGACTGATTTTCATTCGACATATGACTCAAAACAATGAGATGTCGAACGAAAATCAGTAGAAACGAGCGCTCGACGCCAGTCGAGTGATTCAAAAATAGGGCCCCAGATCGGCGTACGTGGCCCACGTCGGCCTATGTAATTCCCGCTTTAAACTTGTTGGCAGTTGACCTCTACCTACCCTACCACAGAATATAATAATAAGTAGTAGACTAGCCAATCCTCCTATTTTAAAAATTTCCTATATTTATTATTGATTAATCCATTCAGAAAAATAATGAGTAATTATTACATACAATATTATTTTTCCAGTATTTTCAAACACCACGGTCTATCTAGAGAATTGAAAAATTCCTATAGAAAGTTAACATAATCAACATTTCGTAGTCCCCCGTTTCCTCCTCCTAAACTAGACCGATTTCTTCTTCTTATTTTTGTTTTGGCAATCTACTTTCTTCTTGGAAGTAATTTTTCCCAGTGTCAAGTGTTGAATAGTTCAGTGGTAGATTGTTTCAGTTTACATTAAAATGCGGGTGCATCGCATTCTAATGCTACTTGGAGCATTTGGCACCAAGTATAATCAAGACAGTTTACTCGGTATTCTCGGTAAGGTCGGCCGAGGTAGCCACCACTACAATAAAAGTCTCAGCTTCACACAACCAAGATCGCGCCTATTTCAATTATCCCACATATTGTTCAGTTGCGTAGACACTTGTACCACAAAACTGCACCAATTTTAAGCCACAATATCCACTACAAATCAATTAGCGAATAATTAAAATAGTCACCAAACCAAACCTGACAAAATGGCGCCAAAAACTCCCCTAGACCTATTTAAATACTTTTTCATCACAAAGTAAAGAAATGTTTTGGCTGTGTTCCTATGCTTTGCTTTTTATATATAATCTCGTCAAATTTGATTGCTGGATGTCTAAACAATGGCAATATTTTCAAGCTTTTGAAGATGAATATCTCTTTTAATAATTAATTTATGAAAAAAGGGAAAACATAGGAACACAGTCAAATTCTTTTTTTATAATTTATTTAAAAAAGTACTTAAATCGGTCTAGTTTTGGAGGAGGAAACAGGATAGTGCAAAACGTTAATTTTGTCAACGTTATGGGATTTTTTAATTATCTCGACCGTGGTATTATCTCTTGAACTCATTTTTACAAAATAGACCCATAGTCCAATTTTTTATTGGCTATATTTACCATGTATCGTGCAGAACAATCAAATCTTTATTTCATCGAAATCGGTTCACTCAATCAAAACTTATAATTTTAAGTTCTTAAGAAAAGTTTACGATGAATTCGTTTCGTAACAATTATCTTCAGGGAATTATAATGTTCCAGATATGGCACAGTGTAATGGTCAATGGCCTTTTTTTTTTTTTTTTTTTTTTTTTTTTATACTGAACAGAAACGCCTTTACGCGCTTCCCCCCCCCACAGGTGAGCGGGAGAGGGGTATGTGGGACTCGCCAGGAGGGGACCGCAACATTCAACGTTGCGGCTCCCTCCACGACTGCCTCCCGTAATTCCACCAAGTCAAAGCTCGGTGGAATCCCAGGAGGAGGGAATACCCACTAAAAAACTTCAGTACCTGCCCACTCGCCGCCGTCTGGCCATGGGGGGTCCTTGTGGGAATCGCCCCAATGCGACCTGGCGGCTGCCCGGCAACCCAGGCCTCTTCACTTCTGGGAGATGGCCGGGCAAGTTTGGCCATCTCCCCACACCATCAGGGCCGTGAATGGTCAATGGCCTAAAAGTAAACAATAACGTGTCGAGTTTTGGGTCTTTCTTTTGTAATTTCTCAGAAACAAAATGCACGCGCATACAGTAAAATCTAAGCCCGCCTTCTATTATATTATTTTCTACTACTAGCCTCCGCCCGCGACTTTTTCCGCGTGGACATTCAAGAAAATCCTTAGGGAACCTTTAATCAGAATAAAATGTGTTTTATGTTTTAATGTCCTGCC
Organism: Agriphila geniculea; assembly: GCA_943789525.1. Lineage (NCBI taxonomy): Eukaryota > Metazoa > Arthropoda > Insecta > Lepidoptera > Crambidae > Agriphila > Agriphila geniculea. The sequence goes on along the minus strand of OX038889.1, from coordinate 7,690,147 downwards.
GCGCTAGGTAGCGCTCTTGGCACAGAATTTTCCCGAATGTCCTCGCGAACGAAGTCGCGGGTGGAAGATAGTTTATAATATTAGTAGGATATTGCATATCCCGTTCCTGTTTGTTATCGTTTCCATCGTTCTAGTTTCCGTTCTCATATTTTAGGTAATTCCATACAAAATTTGGATTCCCATTTTGGCCATTTAAAAATTGAATCATGCTTATCCACCGTGTTGGATTTCAAAATAAAAACCAATTTCGCAATCAAAACATCCCATAAACCCTACTAACATTATCCATATTGATTTTTAGGCGTTTTTTACCCCTAGGGTACTCAGTACTTTATCTATTCTGTGCCTTAGGGTTGATCTTCGGACACTCACGAAATACGTGTTTGCTTATTTTGTTTTTAGAAATAGGTAATTGCGCCAACCTTAAAAAAACACTAATACTGATCAAATACCTAGCTAGGCACTCATAGACACCGTGGATGTTATTTCTACAGGTCTGTCCGGTTTGCTCGATCGAAATATAAAATTGATATTTCGCAATAATACAAACCGGATAATCGTGTCTAGAATCAGGCCTTTGGTTAGCAAAAACTTTGTCAAACCCATCCTTACATATTTTGATGTTAGCAAATTTCATGAATGTCTGTTGGTATATTTCAGAGACTACAGCACAGCTCACATCTAAATGATTAAAGTGTCAACGGGCCAGATATTTTATTACAAATTATATCATATGTTGACAGCTATCTTCTATATTCAACCCTTTCTGAGATAAATGGGAAGAACTTAAATCAGGGAGACGTTTGAGGGGAAGGGGGAGCGGTCACGGGATCCACGGGGAACTTTCCAGATATGTTCAGTCAGGGGGACTTAAGGAACATCTCACCTATTAGGTAGATTTATTTTATTTTATAAGTAGTTATTAGTACAGATGCCGGCATATATATTTGCAAGAGAAAGAAAGAGACAAAAGATGCGCAGTAGCCATAAACACTAAGTTTATGGCTACTGCGCATCTTTTGTCTCTTTCATTCTCTTGCCAATATATATGCCGGGCAGTATAATTTCATTGTATATTCATAAGTAAGTAATATCACTGACTGACCTTTATTTATACGATAGAGGTCATTGAGTAATATTAATTTATCATAATACAAGTATAGGATTAAACTTGTTGGCAGTATGGCAGTCGACATTAACCTCTACCCGATTGTGGATTAAAGACGCAGCAGAAATGTCCTTCGCTGCGAGGGGAGCGCCTGCCAGGAGTTCCCAGAGAAAGCTCAATGATGAAAGCATAATCTTTCCTGGTATTTCACTTAATGTAATTGTTATTATTTGAGGCAACAGATGGCGTTGCCTTTGTTGACGTATATTGTTGTAACTGTCGGTGTTAAAATTTGTCTATAACCTATATTAGCTCCGATGAATATCCAAATACAACCTTCGCCAAATGTCACGTTGTTTTATTTATTCTTCCACAAAACTCCTTGAGGACTTGTTCATGGTCCTTCGATTTTGCCGGGAAATTCCGAGTCAGTTTGACGACTTTGACGTGTGCTGGTGACTGGTGCTGTGTTGATGCTGCAGAGATGGATTGTGGATTAAAGACGCAGCAGAAATGTCCTTCGCTGCGAGGGGAGCGCCTGCCAGGAGTTCCCAGAGAAAGCTCAATGAGGCGGCATGCGGCCAAAGATTTAAATCTTTGCATGCGACCGCGTGTGTGTTACGTCAGCTCACCCACCAGCCAGTGGGACCGTGGACCCCCTATGAACAGCGAGTTCTTTAACGGTTTTCTTCTAGTTTAAGCTTAGGTTTTAGTTCAATTTTATTTGTAGGAAACGGTTGCCGGAACCGCACTCATATTTCCGGCTGGTAGCAGAAGTGCTACCTGTGCTACATACAGACACAAGTTTCCGGGTTTAGGAAGTTGTGCTTGTATGTCCCTAGTCTACCAAACAGCAGGGTTTTCAGCATCACTGTCGTCACAATTTCCATCACTGGGCTCACACATTGCAAATAATTACCTACACTCAATATTGGAATACACTCAATTATTTTGCAAACACAAATAAGCTTAAAACTGTTTAAATTCAAAACTAAGTTAATTAAATACAAAATCTACGCTTCATCGTTTTACACATCAAAAATGGCGCGAACCTGAAATGGTAATTTTAAATTGAAATAACTTAAAACATAGACTTTTCAAAGTAATTAAATAAATTTGTAAATTCATCTATCAAGTTTCAAAAGCGAATTTTGTCTTTAATTAATTTTTAATTGATAACTATCCTAAACTATAGCCTAAACCAGCGGTTCCCGAATTCTTTTGGCTACGGAACCCTTTTTGGTTCACCGTTTTTGGGCGGAACCCTAGCTCAAGTAAGAAGTTAACTATCCAGGGTAGTTACATTCAGGTAAAGAAAAGCTAGGACAAGGCTGCGTCCAGGCCCAGGGTTCCGCGGAACCCCATTCGGGAACCGCTGGCCTAAACAAGCTGAACTAACTTTGCCGGTGGCGGCAAAGTGCCAGCGGATGTGACTACATAGTGAACTTAAAATGGAAATAACTTTACGCATTAATTTTTCAAAGTAATTAAATAAATCTGTAAATTCGTCTATCAATTCTTAAAAGTTAATTAGTCTTTAATTATTTTTTTATCGATAACTAGCCAAAACATCCGGGGCGGCGAAATGCCGGCGGATGTGACGACAGGCCAACTGTTCCATATAACTTTTTAATTTTAGATTAATTATAAAACAATGCACAAAGTTTATTCCCTGCTCATTATAAATCAAGAATTTAGAAGCTTTAAACAATACATTTTAAGAAGAAATTAATAATAGTAATATTATAAAACAATCAATGTTATTATTTCTTAATATAGGGATGTTGACTTATGAATAAAATAACGAAATACTAATAAAAGTCGTAAACATATCAAACTTTTGGAGTAGCTTGTATACCTCTTAGTTTTATATATTGCGTATTATTTGTTTTATGACCCTTCAAAGTCCATTTAAAAAGTATAAAATTTGTTAAATAAATAATACATTCAATTAGTCCGTAAAATTTATAGCAAATTTGTCCAAATTTGTCAAAGAAACCATTTTGATAAAAACACAATCCTACTAATATTATAAATGTGAAAGTTTGTGGGTTTGGATGTTTGGATGTTTGTTCCTCAATCACGCAAAAACTACTACGAATTTGGCACCCAGATAGTAAATAGCCTAGATTAAAACATAGAATACTTTTTATTCCGATATTCCCACGGAAACGGGAACCAAGCGTGTGAAACCGCGGGCTGCCGCTAGTATTTAATATAGCTGCCGAACAAATTTCCTACGCGTTGCATACAACGTAGGTAGGCGTGACGTCATAACTTGGTAGCCGTTAGTATGCAGCGTTTTCGGGTGAGTCCAATTTTGTGCATTTCAAACTGTGATATCTCGGGCAGTTTTCATGCTAGCGTAATAATTCTTATACAAATGTTTCTTTTTTTTTAGGGGTAATTTATGTATCATAAAATAAAAAAATAGTCAACATGCTTATTATGGTGTTGCGGCGACATAAAATATAACAAGTGTATATAAACTAGCAGACAAAATTCTTATCAATAGGCATGTTGACTATTTTTTTATTTTATGTTACATAAATTACCCCTAAAAAAAGAAACATTTGTATAAGAATTATTACGCTAGCATGAAAACTGCCCGAGATATCACAGTTTGAAATGCACAAAATTGGACTCACCCGAAAACGCTCCATACTAACGGTTACCAAGTTATGACGTCACGCTTTCCTACGTTGTATGCAACGCGTAGGAAATTTGTTCGGCAGCTATATTAAATATTATGTTTATTAAAATGGTTTCTTTGACAAATTTGCTATCAATTTTATGGACTAATTAAATGTATTATTTATTTTAACAAATTTTATACTTTTTAAATGGACTTGTCCACCCAACTTTGAAGGGTCATAAAACAAATAATACGCAATATATAAAACCAAGAGGTATACAAGCTACTCCAACAGTTTGATATCTTTACGATTTTTATTAGTATTTCGTTATTTTATTCATAAGTCAACATCCCTATTTGTGAAGAAATGTATCTTTCACGGTATGGTCCGTCATTTTCGTGGACAAATTGCTACGAAAATTATGCCACACAAATTACGATAATTTACTTTTTCTTAATTTCAAAGTTATTTTATGGACAAATTATAAAAATAAATAGTTATAAATAATCTCGAGGACCTATTTTATTCTAAAATATAGCAAAATTCGATAATGGTGTCGATTCGGTTGGCAACGACTTAACTAAATTGACAGGACTAAACTAAATGTAGTTTTCCATCCTTTTCTTTCTGTATCAAAAAGACAAGAACAGAATGCTAAAATTAAGTTTAGTCCTGTCAATTTCGACACCACCGTATGCATAATTCTATTATATTCTGTCCATGAAAGTTGCTTGACTAAGGCTAGGTGCGCATGAAACCAATGGTTCCTCGGCCGATACATTTGAGCGCGCAAGGAAGCTTAAAGAATCGTACGATTGAAAAATATGGATTTCACTGAAGTAGCATTCGTGTTTGTGGTCTTGCTTTCAAAATGCGTATAAAGAAACACCAAAAAAAGTACTGGGTGCATTCACTAATAAGTGCTAGATTAGTAAAAAGGCTTCCTTTTATTAAAATTTTGCTGATCTAACCAGAACTTTTGCATAATTCCGGCATTTGCATTGTGGAATAATAGTGTTTTATAACCATTTTGGGTCAATGAGTCTTTTTAGGTAAAAAAAAAACACAAAATACTTAAATACCTATTTTCCCATACATTTTATTCTGAACGTCTACTGATTAGCGTATAGTTGGCAGCCTCACCATGGAATTAGAAGGTTTTGACTAGGTCAAAAAATTGTTAGTAAATAGTTATAAATAGTGAACTATAGCATATAAATAGTGATACTATGGTTCAAAAGATATTTGAGTATCTTGGTGAGGCTGCTATCTTGACGTCAAGCTAGCAGACACCTTAAGAAATACAGTTCGTATCAATGTGATTTATATGCCAAAAATTGTTAGGAAATAGTGAATCGTATACGCAAAATTTCAATAATATTGCTTCAGTACAAGCCGAGATATTACGATCTCAAAGTGGGCTGCTAACTTGACGTTTCTGGCAATGACGATTCCAGAGAAACGGGTACAAGTTATAAACAAATAAATATATCAAAAAATTGTTAGTGAAATTGTGATTCTTACGATATAAATAAAAAAAGAATTCTTCATTGCTATTTTCTAAAAATCGAATGTTAACTTCTACATAGTACTCTGAATATAGGCTGTCGATCAATATTGAACTTTGCTCCACAGTAATAAGGTTTAAACTTGATTGCAATCATGAGGTGAGTACTATCAAGCAAAAAAGTGAAATTTATATCTTTTGACTGTGTCAATAGTCATATCCTCGGTGCAAGGCTATTGATTTGGTATAAGTAAACAAATATTTTTCTACTTACTTTTTTAATTTATTTTTTATTAAATCTCATCAAAAAAAATTTGATTGTGTAATACTACTCTAATAATAATTAATACTACTACTCTAATCATCGGTAATACCACAGCCTAGAGAGTATTCTTCTTACAGTCGGACATCGCCCTTTGTGTTGGCGCAAAAGCCGCCGTTCGTCTAGACAGTTGACGCAACGACTAAAAGTGTAAGGGTTGGCACGATGTAATTTGCCTTTTCGAATTTTAAAAATATATAGGAAAAATAAGATAGACACTTCAAAATTCTTGTTTTATTCGTTGAATTATTTATTGTCATTTTTTTCTAGAAGGTAAGAATATTTTTTTCAAATTTGTCTCTTTTCTTTCTTTTAATGCTCTTAAAATAAGGAAAAGAAAAAGTTTTTCTTAGTATTTTCTCTTTTTTTCTTCTTCTTGCATCATAAGTGCGAGGAATTATAGGAATTATGGAAAGGATATGGAAAGGATGTATGATAATCATAATTTTAATTGTAAATCATTACTAATTTAGGGCTAAATAAGTATAAAATAAATCTTAAATTAGTACTCAATTAGGAAATAATAATGAAAAAATAAGTTCCAAGATGGCGGCTGACAACTTTTTTGTTTATGGGCCGATATCGATGAAACTCGGTTTTTGGTACCATTTTGACACAAAAATAACAACGCAAGGTAACGCAATGTGAAAATATTAAAAAATTCAAGATGACGGCCAACTTTTTTGTTTGCGGGCCGATTTCGATGAAACTCGGTTTTTGGTAGTATTTTGACAAGAAAACAGCAAAGCAATGTTAAAAATGTAAAAAATTCAAGATGGCGGCCAACTTTTTTGTTTGCGGACCAATTTCGATGAAACTCGGTTTTTGGTAGTATTTTGACAAGAAAACAGCAACGCATTGTTAAAATGTAAAAAAAATTAAAGATGGCGGCCAACTTTTTTGTTTGCGGGCCGATTTCGATGAAACTCTGTTTTTGGTAGTATTTTGACAAGAAAACAGCAACGCAATGTTAAAAAAAATAAAAATTCAAGATGGCGGCCAACTTTTTTGTTTGCGGACCGATTTCGATGAAACTCGGTTTTTGGTCGTATTTTGGCAAAAAAACAGCAACGCAATGTTAAAAAAAATAAAAATTCAAGATAGCGGCCAACTTTTTTGTTTGCGGACCAATTTCGATGAAACTCGGTTTTTGGTAGTATTTTGACAAGAAAACAGCAACGCAATGTTAAAATGTAAAAAAATTCAAGATGACGGCCAACTTTTTTGTTTGCGGACCGATTTCGATGAAACTCGGTTTTCGGTAGTATTTTGACAAGAAAACAGCAACGCAATGTTAAAATGTAAAAAAATTCAAGATGGCGGCCAACTTTTTTGTTTGCGGGCCGATTTCGATGAAACTCGGTTTTTGGTAGTATTTTGGCAAGAAAACAGCAACGCAATGTTAAAAACCGGCCAAGTACGAGTCGGGCTCGCGCACGAAGGGTTACGTACCAAAAAACGGCAAAAAAAAATACATTTGTTGTATGAGAGCCCCCCTTAAATATTAATTTTATTCTGATTTTAGTATTTGTTGTTATAGCGGCAACAAAAATACATCATCTGTGAAAATTTCAACTGTCTACCTGTTGCTGTTATAAATATCGAGCAAAAAAACAGCAAAAAAATTACGTTTGTTGTATAGGAGCCCCCCTTAAATGTTAATTTTATTCTGTTTTTAGTATTTGTTGTTAAAGCGGCAACAGAAATACATCATCTGTGAAAATTTCAACTTTCTAGCTATCACGGTTCATGAGATACAGCCTGGTGACAGACAGACAGACTGACAGACGGACAGAATAGGGTCCCGTATTTACCCTTTGGGTACGGAACCCTAAAATGAATAAAATTCAAGGTGGCGGCCAACTTTTTTGTTTGCGGACCGATTTCGATGAAACTCGGTTTTTGGTAATATTTTGACAAGAAAACAGCAACGCAATGTTAAAAAAAAATAAAAATTCAAGATGGCGGCCAACTTTTTTGTTTGCGGACTGATTTCGATGAAACTCGGTTTTTCGTAGTATTTTGGTAAGAAAACAGCAACGCAATGTTAAAAATGTAAAAAATTCAAGATGGCGGCCAACTTTTTTGTTTGCGGGCCGATTTCGATGAAACGCGGCTTTTCGTAGTATTTTGGCAAGAAAACAGCAACGCAATGTTAAAAATAAAAAATACAAGACGGCGGCCAACTTTTTTGTTTGCGGGCCGATTTCGATGAAACTCGGTTTTTCGTAGTTTTTGGCAAGAAAACAGCAACGCAATGTTAAAAATGTAAAAAACTCAAGATGGCAGCCAACTTTTTTGTTTGCGGACCGATTTCGATGAAACTCGGTTTTTGGTAGTATTTTGGCAAGAAAACAGCAACGCAATGTTAAAAAAATCAAAATTCAAGATGGCGGCCAACTTTTTTGTTCGCGGGCTGATTTCGATGAAACTCGGTTTTTGGTAGTATTTTAGCAAGAAAACAGCAACGCAATGTTAAAAATGAAAAAAAATTCAAGGTGGCGGCCAACTTTTTGTTTGCGGGCCGATTTCGATGAAACTCGGTTTTTCGTAGTATTTTGGTAAGAAAACAGCAACGCAATGTTAAAAATGAAAAAAAAATCAAGATGGCGGCCAACTTTTTTGTTTGCGGGCCGATTTCGATGAAACTCGGTTTTTCGTAGTATTTCGGCAAGAAAACAGCAAAGCAATGTTAAAAATGTAAAAAATTCAAGATGGCAGCCAACTTTTTTGTTTGCGGACCGATTTCGATGAAACTCGGTTTTTGGTACCTAGTATTTTGGCAAGAAAACAGCAACGCAATTAGGGCATGCAATATCGGAAGGTTATCAATTCCGGAATTGTGTTCCGATATTGAGACCCAATATCGGAATTCCGATACTAGTTCCGGTATTGGCGAAATTTTTATTAATGTTTTATTTCTGGGAAATATGACGTTTAAATCTCTTGTCAGTCTTCTGAATGACTATCAATGCGTCCCTTTCTCGTTTTTATAGCAAATCAAAATCAAATAAGCGAGAAGCACTGATAGCAATTCATAAAACTGACAAAGGATTCAGCATTAACATTAAGAGGGCGCTTGTAAAAATTTTACGTGCGTTCGCTGCCCTTCGCCCGCTTATTTTACTCGCAACTGTCTCGCTCCCGCACGCTATCGCGCGGCTATCAGCGCGAGCGCTTTGTGTTCATCGTTCTGGCAGCGCCCCGGTTTCTGATGTTAACGTGCAAAAATTTTCAATCGATTTAAAAAATATATATTTTATATGATTGTTTTGTTTCTTTAAGATTTCGCCAAGCAAACAAGGCTTGATCTGTTCTAAAAACACTCATTAGAATTATAAAGCTAATAATTATAGATAAGTATTTATATTTTTGTGGTAAGCTATGTAGGTTATAAAGAAGAAAGAAAGAAATTAAAGAAAATGCTTTTTACTATTCCCCATTACGCTTACGCATACGCGTAACCCCAGCAAAATGTTGCGTCTTAGAGAAAATGAGAGTATTACAGATAATAGTTCATAGTAAGATGCAATTTGTTCAAATATAGCAAAATTTTTTCAAGTTGTATTTTCGAAGTTATTCGAGAAAAACTGATTTTGCTAAGGTACCGTTTCCCCGGCAAAATGTTTTAACATTGAAAATATTTTTTTTTTGAGGCATCTGTATAGGCCCGATTTCCAGCCAAAGTGCGATATCACCCTGGTGTCGTAGATATTAAAGCTAAATTTTTTCAAAAATCTCAACATCTTTTTTTTTAAATCGCAAAAATGTGAAAAATGTGGTCGATTTTCGCCCAGTTTCGGCGAGAAAAAAATCATATCTCGTAAACAAAACGCGAAATCGGGTCGATTTAAAAACACCTCGAGTTATGACATTGGTCTCCTTTAAAAAAAATATTTGAGGTAAATAACACAAAACGATAATTCTGTAGCTTAACCTTTATGAAGTAAAGTTTGCGCGGAGCGTGTGAGTGAGCACTGAGCGCAGTAGTGTACTAGTACGTACCAGTCGTATCAACGCTAATGGTCTGAAAGACAAATGTTTGTTTATAGTTATATTTTGAGTTGTAAATGTAATAAAATGTTATTTTCTTTTTATAAAAAAATCGGACAGGTACCTTATGAAAGTGTTTTTAAAAGCAAAACAAAAATATATTTTTTTATTTATTGATACTTCTGTAAAATTCTTAAATCAAGTAAAATTAGATTAAATGAGTTTATGTTTGTATTAAGTTTTGTTAATGTAATTTTTTAATAATTATTTATTTATGACTTTTTAATGGTTAGGTGTCAAATCTAACGTAAAACAACTAAGTTAAATAAACACCATTAGTATTACCCATACGAAGAACAAGATATCATTTATTTATTAACCCTATTTTGGTTAATAACGCGTTTCTATACTTATGCAAAAGGCCGGGCTTTGCCTTGCAATTGCACGTGAGCATCGAAAAAAACTATTTCGGCGCATCTGTTTCTATTGTTTTGTCTATATTTCCTGACCATTGCCTGCACCGTGGGATTTCATAATACACGGCACAAACGAATAAACGAATCTTGAGCGAATGTTGAATAGAGGAGAGTTTGTAGTTTGAGCCTCCATACTTAGGAGTAAATACAGAAAAGCATTTGCACTAATTGGTTAGAATTTTTAAGATAAATTACCGTATTTATAACGTGTAAAAAGGAAATAAATAGGTACCTATGTTAACGTTAAAGATGTTGCTGTATATTCGTGGGTTGCTGTTATTTCAATTTCGAGATTTAAAATTACTCGATAGCGCATGTCTCATGTTTTTCTTAGTACGCTAGGATTCCAAATCAATTTTTACAACGGTCTCTAAATGAGAATGTGAAGATGATGCCTAGATAAACATTGTTATCGCACATATTATTATTCAAATGATGATGAAGTCAGCGCGAGACTGCATTTGATTTTGATTAGAATTTTTTATTAGGTATTTTTTTGTAGAAATTCTAAGATGTTTTAGTTATAGTATGTACATAGGTATATTTAATAATAATAAAAAATGTTTACGAATAAATTTTGGTTTAGGTAATTAATTAAATTCATTTTCAATGTACCAGAAGGTCGTGAAAGGCACGAGATCTGAGATTTTTTTTTAAAAAGGCGTTTAGCCTGGAACCAAGTACATAGAAAGATAGCTTTTGATGAGTTGTAAATGAATACCAATAGCAAAATTTGTTCAACTTATAGTTTTTGAGATATTCAAGATTTTGCTGGGGTAATGTTTTGGGATTTCCCATATCTCGAAAACTGTTTGTCGCAGAAGTTTGAAAAAAATACCAGTTATAGGCCTTAATTTGTTCAAATATGAGTATTTCGATTCATCGACAAATGTCGATTTAATTAATTGTTTTTTATAAAACTGGAAAAAATTTATTTACTCCTAAACTAGTGCATTTAAAAAAAAATAAAAACAATTAAATATACTATGATATACCCTTTTAAGGTGTACAAATCTGGATTAACAAACTTTACGCGATATGAAGATATAAAGAGATTTTCATTCAAATTTCAAGCTTCTTGTCAAATTTTCCACTTTGGCGATCGAATACGCAGCTCCTTCTGAATGGAAAACAATAAACTATAGTGAACAAATTTGTTCATTTTGTTAAAAAAAGATCCCTAAAAGTTTCAGCTTTAAATCTCAGATGGATTAAAAGTATTTCAAAAGACAATAAAGTGCCAGAAACTCTCCTATAAACCGACTAAATTACGGAGGCTACGAAAAAGCGATCGCGCCATACTTGCGGGTGTTCTATATATCGGTTATTAGGCTGCTAATTTGAGTAGAATCTCAACAGAACTCAAATTAGCAGCCTAATATATATATATATATATATATATATATATATATATATATATATATATATAGTACAGTCAAGCAGAAAAATATTAATGTAGCCAAAATCTGAAATGTTTTAAGTATAAGTTACATTATCTAGTGTGAAATTATTACTTTAGCTATTTTCGACTAAATTCGTTTTTAGCAATACCTAATTGCTACCAGATTTTTAGATCAGTACTAAAAAGAATCATGGTTCAACCTATCTAATAGTATTATGGATGAATGCGTTGAACGAGTACTTTTGTAAAATTAAGTACATTAAGTAAAATTATTAAAATAATAATAAATATTTATAATTTGAAATTTTCGCATTCATTATGTTTTGCTAATAAATATTTAAGTATCACACGTCACTTCACGGCGTCCAACATGAGATTTCCACATTTCTGTTTTCAAAGTTTGTTAATCCAAATTTGTACACTTTAAAAAGGTATATCATAGGTATATTTGTTTTTTATTTGTTTTCAAATGTACTGCTTTAGGTTTTTCCAGTTTTGAAAAACAATTAATTATATCAATATTTGTTGATGAATCGAAATACGTATGTTTGAACAAATTTAAACAAATTACGGCCTATAACTGGTATTTTTTTCAAACTTTTGCAACAAACCGTTTTCGAGATATGGGAAATCCCACAACGTTACACTGCAAAATCTTAAATATCTCAAAAACTATAAGTTGAACAAATTTCGCTATTGGTATATTTATATACAACTCATAAAGTGCTATGTTTTCATGAACTTGGTTCCAGGCTAAACGCCTTTTTAAAAAAAATAAAGCGTCGTGTATACTGTTTGCTTATTAGCGACCTTAATTTGTATACTTACAGATCTATTTTGTACATAAACGAAAAAATAAGATACGTTATTTCTGCATCCTTTTACTGCCTTCTTTGCATCTTTTACACCATTTGACTATAAAGGACGTCATTTCTAATAAACTCTCCCTTTCTATCTTTTCTCTACAATATAAACTGTAATTTATTGAAAAGAACACTATCGTCAGTCACCGGGTGCGTGGCTGGCCCGACTAAAGCTGAGCGGGTTGTACTTTTTCGGCCCCATCGATTTTAGTCCACTGCTATGAACTAATTATCTGTAATACTCTCATTTCTCTAAAGAGCTCATTAGATCATCCTAAATATCGAATACGATATGAAGTCGCTCCTAAATTCAGAGAAGTGTAATTGCATTCAGGAAGGTAGTGTCCGATTTTTAAGTTGGCGAAATAAAAGCCACCGTTCGTCTAGACAGCTGTTGGCGCAACGACTAAAAATGTAAGGGCTGAGATAGTGTCGGTACACCCGCAAGCACTTGTGTTCAGAGACAGGAATACCGGTAAGTTTTTGGTAACGTTATACAAATAACATACACATATGTAACGAAACTACGCCTTGGCTTTCGTTCGTCATTGGGCGTTCTATATCGGACCCTAAAATACACATGTTTTACAAAACACCCGTATTTTTTTGTGGGTTCATTTAAAGTTTCATCTTGAAGCACTTAACTGTCCTCCCAAGGATGAAAATATATTTTCAGTATACGTAGCAGAGTCAACAAACACAAGCTTTCACTACGGCGGCGCTTCGATGCAAACTGCCAAAATACAAATTGACTTGCGGGTGTACGCCGCACGCGGTATCCTTTGTTTATGCGGCGGCATCCTTTGACAAGAAGCGGCACGTGCAAAGGCGGCGCGATTAAAGGGCGACACTATCTAAGTGAATGCGCTTTACGGGATTTGCTTTTTTGAATTTCAAAAAAATAAAGATACATACATAATTGGATATCTACTTGAAAATTATATTTTGATTTTGTTACCATGACAGGGGCTTAAAGTGTGCTAAGCACAATTTTATGTTAGTTTTGGAATTCAAAATGGCGGCCGCATTTTGTATGTATTTTTTGCCAGTTGTCTATAGCTCGGAAAGTACTCATCCTAAGATTGATGGTGACCTTGAAGAAATGATGGGTCTTAGTGACATCTTCATTTTAAATGATAAACTTAAATTTGACAGCTGTCACCTAAAATGAAGATCTCACCAAGACCCTTCATTTCTTCAAAGACACCACTAGTCTAGGATGATTACTTTTCGAGATATTGCTTTTAAGTTGGACAGTTGTCATCTGTTGGTATTTTTTTTTTAATTGATGTTAGGTATGATCTTAGATGAGTTATTCGCCAATTCACGCACTTACTAGTACCTACATCAATAAACCTAGTTCAGATTAGTGTTGAAAATGACAAGTACTTACTAGCTACTTAGCTACATATACCTCCTAAAGTCTGTCTATCCTAAGGTTGCCAACTTTTTTTGCATAGAATATAAAGATTATTACTTGTAAAAATATAGTAGATGGAGAAAAAGTAAAAAAAAATATTACGGTTGCCGTTTTATATGGAGGATATTAAAGAAGTTGCATTTTTCATACTAACATTTTCATAATTTATTTAACAACCATAAATACAAGTGTTTAAACACAAAAATTATTACGCAATTACCTACTTATGTTATGTGCATATAAGTAATACAATTTATAAAGTGTGTTCAGGTTCCAAGTATAAACATTTATGGAAAGAATCTACACGTAGGTAATTTTATAGTTACATATCATAATAACTAAACCTATTCCAATTATTCTCGAGATAACTATGGCCAAAAGATCTATTGTTTAGAATAATTAAAGATCGTTTCACATATTTTTGTTATAACCAATGAACAAAATACATAAAAGCAAAAATCGGAGACCGTGGCGCGCTGCCAGAATGATGGACACGCGCGCTTTGCTGTTTGTTACCCATACCAAGTTTTACAATCCATACAGTTGTTAAACGCCTTTGATGACATGACGGCCGACGCCGTGGGATAAATTTGATGATTATATAATACATAATTTATTTACAAGTACCTATGTGCCTAATTACATGTACTTGTGTTGCACTGCCAGATGTTACGTGTCACTTTATTTTTGGGTTTTTTTCAGTTTTCTATCATTTTTAATCATGTAATGTATTTGCATTTGGATAAACAATCTTAATCATAAAAATTTGACCCCTACCTACCTACCCTTCGCGAGATCCCCTGCGTTGCTCTGCGCAAGTACATTCGTTTAACAACTGTATGGATTGTAAAACTGTGCCAAAATTCGATGCGCGAGCGGCACACGTCCTTCCTCGACAGCGCACTGCGCGGTACTAACGAAGGCAGCTCCCGTAGCGCGCTGGTATTATAATCTTTTTTTGGTAATAACATAAGTAATAATTATTATATACGATTTTGGTGCCGTCAGTCACTGGAATATGTAATTTGCTAATGATTTACATTAATTTTGCTCAGAAACGATGTATAATTAAAGAGATATTTCAAAAATTCCCCTAAAAAGGACATGTTTTCAGAAAATTAAAGTATCGAGCCAAACTCAATAATTTCTGAAATCCTGCCGTCATCCACTTAATGAAGGTCCATAAAAGCATATATCTGAATTTGACATTCATTGAGATTGTAGAGACGTCACTATTTGAGTTCAAATATTGAGAAATTCTGGGAGCCCCCTCTTAATGGCGAGTGCCTAACTGTAGAATGTGCACACGCACGCTTATTAGGTCGCAAATGACGCATGTACGTTAAGTTTAGCCGATACACCTGCGTTTTGCCAATGATGTATTTCTTATTGTTGAGACCTTGGAAGACCCGAACACAATACCCGATTTGAAATCTTTGTAGTGCTTGCTAAAGAGTGGGACTTAGGATGAACATGGATAAGACGAAAATCATGTCGAATGCCCTTGTTCTACCCGTTCCAGTTCATGCTAAGAATACTATTTTTTTATTGAAAATAAATGAGCATTTGTCCAATCACACCTGGTGTTAAGTGATGATGCGGACTACAATGGAGCATGCTCACTTAGATAAAGTCTATTATTCTCACTCTAGCCTTGAAAAGGCCCAAGTTATAACTAAGTATTAGGAAACACATCGGCAGGCAGGCTGTTCCACTCCTTAGCAGTTCACATTATAAAAGTGTTAGCAAAATGATTTGTGCGGATGGTTGGAATATCAACAACATAAGGGTGGTACGCTAATCTGCGTCTAGTGCTTCGATGGTGGAATGGGACTGGAGGAATTAATTCGTGTAACTCCTTCGCACACTCTCCGAAGTCCATCTTGTAAAATACCGACAAACAAGCTATTCTACGGCGGTGATCGAGGCTACTTAGTTTGGCATTCGTGAGTTCGGGTCTCCAATAAGTCGCCTAGCCCGTTTTTCGACCGAGTTCAGAGCGACAAGCTGGTATTTGGCTGATCCGTCCCAAAGGTAACTGCAGTACTGGCGTAAATCGCCTGCTGATCGGACGTGCACCCTTCTAACACGACACGGATAGATCGTTCCTTAAGAAAATCAGAGATCCAAATGCAAAGGTCCTCAGAGATTCCAAATGCTGGAAGCTTACTTAAAAGGCTATCATGCCAGACCCTGTCGAAGGCTTTGGAGATGTTTAGAGAGACGGCAAGGGCTTCACCATGATTCTCAATGGCCTCACTCCAAAGGTGGATGGGTGGTAAAATACTACTTACACTCGAAGTTGTTGACCATTACGTGTATCTAACCTTAGACAGCGACATCCCGGTTCATGGAAGAGATCTTTCGCAATCGTCGTTGACTACAACTCGGATTTGCAGCACTCGGGAAGCTTCGAAAAAGTCTTTGAACAGTGTGTGTTGCTTGCCAGTGATGACTTGCGGCAGTGAAACGTGGGCGCTAACTATGGGTCTAAAAGGCTCAAGATCACCCAGGTACCCAGCGTGCGTGCAACGGAGGGAGCCACGCTCAGTGTTTCCCTGCGTGATCGAATAAAAAAAGAAAAGGTCTGTAGGAGAACTAAATTAACCGACATCTCTCGAAGGATTGCTTAGCTAAAGTGGCAGTGGGCGGGACATATATCACACATAGCGGGAAGAACCGACGGCAATGGGGCAGGAAAAGTTCTGGAATGGCGACCCAGCGCAGGGTGAGTCTTCATAGGTCGGCTCGGCCCTCGACAAGGTGGCCATATAAGGATGATAAATAAATGACAAGTAGGTGACAACAAACTAGCTTAATCTGGCAGCAAGGTACTGTAATGTCGTGATTCGCACTGGGTGGGTTCATTTTTCATGCAAATATGAAATTACACCGATGTTTGCCAGTTGATGTAAAGGCGGGTCCATAGCTCGTGTTTTGCTCTACACAATCAACAAAAACATCTACACAAAACATTGTTTCGCGAAACATTTTTGTGTAGAGAAACCATGTTTTTGCTTTCCATGCCCGATGGAAAACACATACACAAAACATCAGTGTGACCAGATTAAATTTTACGAAAATACCGAAGCACCTCAAAAAATACTGAAATATACCAACTTGCACATGCAAAATATACCGGTAAAAATATTGATTCTCAAAACAGGTTTTATTAATTTATCATCACAATAAATGTAAAATTGTACCTATTTTATTAACATTCTATTCGAAGGCAAAACTAGACATGTCTTCCCGATGGATGCGTCAAGTAAAATAAACCAAATAAAACACGCTTTACCTAATTCTCCTAGCAAAAATGGAAACAACAAAATGTCACTGTCAAACTGACCTTGACAGTTACATTTTCGGATATACCTAAGCCTTTGGTCACTTATTTTATTTCATACATTTTCGAGTCATGATAAGTACTATCCCCGTCAATTGGTAATGCGCCTGGTGGCCATGATTTTAACCTTAAAAACAAAAAACTATTGTAAATTTTTTATATACCTAGACTAGACCCTATCTTATTGAAAATAATAATTCAATAATTAAAATATTAGATTACCTATTAGAATTTTCTTGTTTCATGACTTTTTAGTTGCGGATCACGTCAACGTGGATGTTAATGTGACAAGGTTCCAGCGCATTACCAATTGACGGGGATGATAATAAGAGGCTAACATAAAATGCTGAATTGGCAACACTGAAGTTTTGTCTACACAAACCACGCAATCGCTGTGGACGGGGTGTGTAGAGAACAGTGGCGAGGGGTCGAAATATGGTGAAGGTAATCCGGACCAAAAAATACCACCGCGTGATGCAAGCTTCAAGCGTTTCTTCAGAAGTTAGGGCCTCAATTTCACCATGCAAAAAAGCACTGATAAAATAGTGACAGTCTAGCCCGCTTTACTCTATACTGAGTTGGAATCAGAAATAATAATCATGGAAAAAAAAAACATTTTATTGAGTTTGTAACTGCTTGTCATCCATATCGTAGAAGATGTATTATATTGAAAATGTTTAAAAAACCCATCTTGCTAACGTAACCATAACTTCGTAACTAAGTTTGGAAAACAATGTTTCGCCGCGCTAGTCAGTTAAACGACAATCCATATTAATTAAAGCCATTATGGCAAATAAAACTTACCGCAATAAACAAATACATGAGATAAACACATTAAAATAAACAAAAACCGGGAAAAAGTATCGATTCTCACTCACTAATTCACTATTTTGATAAAAACTAATCACGTTCCAAACACTCACATAAACAATGATAATGGCGGAAACGTACTATTATACTTCTAAATAAAAATATCTAATTTTGGCGGCCGGCTTGCCTTTCACCATTTTCAACCGAAAGGCACGCGACTGTGGTGCGTTGGTGAGAAAGAGACAGATTAATAACAATCAACCGTTGCCCGTGGCAACCGCGCCAAGACACAGTGCAAAAAGGAAGCTAAAGGACGTCGGCTTGCCTCAAGGAGATTTTGTACGAAAATTGATTTGATATTCCTTGCACGCGGGGCGCGGCGCGCGCGCGAGCGTTTTTAGAGTAGACAATTAAGTAAATACTTAGAAATTCATAAAAAAAATTGTAGCCGTTATTAATTAATCTTACCGAAATGGCGAAACAAATTAAGTAATGACATGTTATAATGGATCGATGGGGATGGGATTTTAAAAGGTAAGCCGATGGGAATCGGCTTGTATGGACCCTTCGCCACTGGTAGAGAAACATGTTTCGGAAACAATGTTTTGTGTACCTAGATGTTTTCGTTGATTTTGTAGAGCAAAACATCTGCTATGGACCCGCTCTTAATCGTATATAAATCTGTAACTATCTGACTCTGTACCGATGCGGGGACGGGAGGCAACGGCTACACGCATGGTAAATACTGTAATCCATCGCCATATAGTAAATTTTAACTATGGCAAGTAATTTATATGGAATGTTTAATATTTTACTTTCCATGATTTAAATGTACTCTGTGGCGATGGATCACAGTATTTACCATGCGTGTAACCGTCGCCGTTGACGCGGATGAAGGAGTACCAGTGTGGAATAAGTGTAAATGAAACGCGTTTGCTAAGCGAAATTATATTAAAAGATAACATTTTGTGATATTTATCAATATCGGAATTACGATATTGGGTCTCTCAATTCCGGTATTGAAATATCGGAAAAATCTGTCCGAGATTCCGGAGTTACGAGATTCCGGAATCTCGGAATGCATGCCCTAAACGCAATGTTAAAAAAAATTAAAATTCAAGATGGCGGTAATTTCTTTTTGTTTGCGGGCCGATTTCGATGAAACTCAGATTTTGGTAGTATTTTGACAAGCAAACAGCAACTCAATGTTAAAAATGTAAAAAATTCAAGATGGCGGCCAACTTTTTTGTTTGCGGACCGATTTCGATGAAACTCGGTTTTTGGTAGTATTAAAGCAAGAAAACAGCAACGATTTCGATGAAACTCAGTTTTGGGAGCTATTTCGACCACAAAACAGCAACGCAATATTAAAAATATAAAAATCCAAGATGGCGGCCCAACTTTTTGTTTGTGGGCCAATTTAGATAAAACTCGATTTTGGATACTATTTTAACAACAAAACAGCAACGCAATGTTAAAAATATGAAAAATCCATGATGGCGGCCAACTTTTTTGTTTGTGGGCTGATTTAGAAGAAATTCGGTTTTGGGTACTATTTCGACAACAAAACAGCAACGCAATGTTGAAAATATGAACTATCCAAGATGGCGGCCAACTTTTTTGTTTGTGGGCCGATTTAGAAGAAACTCGGTTTTGGGTACTATTTTGACAACAAAACAGCAACGCAATGTTAAAAATAGGAAAAATCCAAGATGGATTTAGATGAAACTCGGTTTTGGGTAGGGTGTAGTGTCGTACAATGAAACACCAAAAGTTCTGAGTCTCATATTTCTCTCATTTTTGTAGATATGAATTCCATTTTTTACAGGAACGGAGTCTACTCAATTAGGTATAGTATGGCATTTATAGTTTTATTAATAAATAGATACATAACCAATAACAAGACTTTTAAAAGAAAATGGGAATCGTTTCATTGTGTACACCTAGGTGGAAGAAACACCCCGTGTCCAACAATGAAACGCTGTTATTAATTTTGCCTTTTTATATAAAGTGGAACAAGTAAATTACAAAATCTGTTGAATTACAATCAATGAAGGTTTTTTCAGAGTATTCCACAATTATTCAGACTTTAAAAGTACCTCTAGGTTTGTCTCCGGTACAATTATTTAGTGACTTAAAGATTAACGAGTCCTAATTTTTTAAATCTTAGTAAGGCACCTTTTTTTATGCAAAAACTATTTAAAATCAACAGTTACTCATAATAGGCATTAATATCTTAAGTAAAGTTTGAGCGTGGGCGGGGACTTTTATTGTCCATTTTAGCAAGTCTAGCGCTAAAATGAATGTTGCCTTCGTTGATTGATAGGACACTTTATAACCTTAGAAAGCTGCAGAACTGTATTAACCAAATTTTTCTGCTTGTTTTCTGGGACGCATTGTATTTCAATATTTGTTGAACGTGTCTGTAACTCAAGCTGTGCCAGTCTAGAAGAAAGGTTTTGATTAGCTGAACGTAGCGACTCATTTTCCTTGCGGACCTCATTCAAAGTGGCCAACTGGGCGGCGTGTTGCGTTTTTATGCTATCCAGATCCTGGCTGAATGCCGAGAGAGATGATTCAAAGCCAACTATCATATTTTGCAAGGCAACAATTTTTGGATTAATAACATCCTCGAAAGCATTGTAAATCTCCTCTCTAATAATGTCCCTTAAATCATTGGCCGAAGGGCAGGAACAACTCGTTGGCGCAGGAAAACTTGACTTCAAGCGCTGGGTAACGAAGCTATCATTAGAGGCAGTGGGTAATTTAGCTCTCGTTGGTGTAATCGTGTTATTACCCTTTTTGGGTTCGCGAATGTGGCAGAAATCACAAATTCAGGCGTTTTTAGTATCAGCTGTCATCGCATTCTAATCAGCGAGTAAATATGCAGTGCACTGCAAATGATAATTGTCTTTGCAACGTTTACATTGCATGAATATTGCTCCATCCATGATATTAGGACATCCCGCGCACTCAGATGATCCTTTAGTCGACATTTTTTATTCTTATACAATTTCAATAATCTTATACCTTACTACGGCTTTGGTGAATGAAGATGTTTTAGTAAATCAAAATTAATTAAAAAGTAATGTCCAAAAATATCTTCAATACAAATTAAAAAAAAAAATATCTTTAAAAATAAATAAAATGTCTCTAAAAAAAATTTGGGAGAAAAAGTCTTTATAAACGAGGATCGATCTTCGGGCCACTCACAGCTGAATTCAGTATGCAGCACTCAGTGTGCTAACGTATGCGCCAAAGCGACTTAAAGCGTTCAAAGTATTGATCAGTTAAGTAGGGTTTGAAACTTGATGTATGAGTTGGTTTGAGTATGAGGTCAAGACGAAATTCAAAATTCAATTCAAAATTCAAAATAATTTATTCAGTCTAGGCTGTTACAAGCACTTGTGAATGTCATAGAAGCTACGCCATCGGTTCGCAAACCCTAAGCGGGAGACCTTGTAACGAGAAGAACCGGCAAGAAACTCGTCAAGGGCTGCTTTTTTCTCCCTGTATATTTCATACAGAGTCGTCAAGATTGAAAAATGAGCTCCACATTTAAAGTGAGGTCATTTTCCATCACAATAATTATCAAAAGGTTACACACAATGGGTAGGTAGGTTAAAATTTAATATCTACTACATTCAGATAGGTAATCGGGAGAGTAAATAACTTTCAACTAGTTTAGAAATCACTCCGTCTGCTACTCTAACCAAAAAACACTTGATACAAGACCTAAAAATAAAAACGCAATTCTTACAATTCAATATGCGTTAAGATAGGTACTCAGAAGCAAACCCATTCCCACTGGCAGCACCCGTTCACGAGCATGACGCATGGACCAGCCATCGCTTCGCTCAACCATATTAGAGGGAACGTAACGACCCGCCCCACACGACACCACCGCAGAAATGATTAAAGAGAGCATGACATACTTAGGCTACCCATCCTAAGGCACTGAATTGAAAACTAATATCCAAAAGCTTTTCATAGGCCTTTACTTACAAAACTATAGACAAAAAAAATACGAAAACATCGTGATAACGAAAGCCAAATAATCATTTTGGTCATTAGCAATAAAAAAGTGAGAAATCAAAACAAGGATTAGTTATTAATTCTATGTTTTGAGTAAGAAGTGCCATACTGATTGATAATCTTAAACAGAAAAAAAATATATATGCGACGCCCTTAGTACAAGCAGACAGAAGCAGACCCATTCCCACAGGCAGCACCCGTTCACGAGCATGACGCATGAACATGAACATGAAAATAATAATTATTGTACTACCTCAACACTGATAATATCACTGATGATAATATTTAGTTTTAACACTGGAGATGAGATTTATTACGCAAATTAAAGCGCAGTTTTATCACTTTTCTGAGGATAATGCTCAGACTATATTCAGCAGTTTTTAATAATCCACTGATTAAAAAAGGCACTGAATATTTTTTGAGCACAAATACACACTTTTAAACCATAGGTATAGTTCTACAAACGATATCACTGGTGAATCACTAGACAAATTATTGATTTAACTTGATTCCAAATGTTAGAATTGTGATTTAAAATTATTCGGCAATATTTAACGTAGTGACTATGTTTACTACAAAGCGCCATCTGGCGGATTTAGATGAAACTCCGTACTATTTCTAACATTGCGTTGCTGTTTTGTTGTCAAAATAGTACCGAAAACCGAGTTTCATCTAAATCGGCCCACAAACAAAAAAGTTGGCCGCCATCTTGGGTTTTTTATATTTTAAACATTGTGTTGCTGTTTTATTGTCAAAATAGTACCCAAAACCGAGTTTTATCTAAATCGGCCCATAAACAAAAAAGATGGCCGCCATCTTGGATTTTTTATATTTTTAACATTGCGTTGCTGTTTTGTTGTCGAAATAGTACCCAAAACCAAGTTTTATCTGAATCGGCCCACAAACAAAAAAGTTGGTAGCATCTTGGGATTTTTTTATTTTTAACATTGCGTTGCTGTTTTGTTGTCAAAATAGTACTCAAAACCGAGTTTCATTTAAATTGGCCCACAAACAAAAAAGTTGGCCGCCATCTTGGATTTTTTTATATTTTTAACATTACTTTGCTGTTTTGTTGTCGAAATAGTACCCAAAACAAAGTTTCATCTAAATCGGCCCACAAACAAAAAAGTTGGTCGCCATCTTGGATTTTTTATATTTTTAACATTGCGTTGCTGTTTTGTTGTCAAAATAGTACCTAAAACCGAGTTTCATCTAAATCGGCCCACAAACAAAAAAGTTGGCCGCCATCTTAGATTTTTTATATTTTTAACTTTGCCTTGCTGTTTTGTTGTCGAAATAGTACCCAAAACCGAGTTTCATCGAAATCGGCCCCCAAACATAAAATTTGGCTGCTATCTTTTAGATTTATTTATTTATTATTAGTTTAGATTTATTACTAAAATTGTAATAATAGGCACGATCTGGCAACATTACCATGTGGTAAATACTGAGCCTGTAGGCGTGCGTTTTCATTCCATCGTTGGAATTGGAATTATCAGTATTTACCACACAGTTGGACCACAGTAAATACTGTGTGTGTAGCCGTCGCCTTATACGTAATTATAGTGCGACTATCTTGAATTAATATTTATCTTGTTAATACAGTCGCACTAAAACGTAACAGTACCATCAACATTTCAAAAACGGTAATCAAGCATAAATCCCAAGTTTGTTCTTTTTCAAAACAGACTCTACTGATCTTTGCTTCTGAATGAAATATAGACTTAATCCGGGAAATTCCTTGAACATCAATGTTTGCGGGGACTTAACACCGTAGTTACCATAACTTTATAACCAAAATATACCGAAAATACTTACTTCCGCTAATATACCTACAAAAATACTGATGTTCGGTAAAGTCGATAAAATATACTGAAAAAGTATTAAAATACTGAATCTGGTCACACTGGCGCTCCGCGCTCCGTGTTCGCGTGTTCGCATCGGATCCCAAATTAAATATGGAGCGCGCTCCGAGGTTCGCAAACCTGAGTGGGGACACACCCCGTTAAAGTTTCAGTTACTAAAAAAAAATACAAAATATTCATTTTCAAAAAATTACAGGTTAGGGTATTTTCATTAGACTCCTCCCTTTAAGTTATAGTTTTAACGTTAGGTACCTAATTGGTAGTAAAATATTTGTAGTTTTTCCTAAACTAAATAAATGAACTGAGAGTAGAGTATTAAAAGACCAAATTTTTTTTGATGAGATTAATTCAAAAATTTTTTGATTGTGTCAATACTCTAAAAAATAAAAAAAGTGGGTAGAAAAATATTTGTTTACTAATACCAAATCAATAGCCTTGAACCGAGGACATGACTATTAACACAGTCAAAAAATTTAAATTTCACTTTTTTGCTTGATAGTACTCACCTCATGATTGCAATCAAGTTTAAACCTTATTACAGTGGAGCAAAGTTCAATATTGATCGACAGCCTATATTCAGAGTACTATGTAGAAGTTAACATTCGATTTTTAGAAAATAGCAATGAAGAATTCTTTTTTTATTTATATCGTAAGAATCACAATTTCACTAACAATTTTTTGATATATTTATTTGTTTATAACTTGTACCCGTTTCTCTGGAATCGCCATTGCCAGAAACGTCAAGTTAGCAGCCCACTTTGAGATCGTAATATCTCGGCTTGTACTGAAGCAATATTATTGAAATTTTGCGTATACGATTCACTATTTCCTAACAATTTTTTAAGCATATAAATCACATTGATACGAACTGTATTTCTTAAGGTGTCTGCTAGCTTGACGTCAAGATAGCAGCCTCACCAAGATACTCAAATATCTTTTGAACCATAGTATCACTATTTATATGCTATAGTTCACTATTTATAACTATTTACTAACAATTTTTTGACCTAGTCAAAACCTTCTAATTCCATGGTGAGGCTGCCAACTATACGCTAATGTCTACTGTCTTAGGAACAAACGTACGCAGCGACATCTACAATTAGCTTTGCGTTGCCAACCCGACAAGCTCATGCTCGGCCGTTTAATTATCTGGCGCATGCGCGGCCTGTCGTAGAATAGTAAAGGTGCTCCCTCACCGGGAGCATTCACGTGTACTATAACATTATAGATTCATCTTTGAGCATTACATTACAATAATACCTCCCTGACTGACGAGCATTCGCGTGTTTCTCCTTCTTCACTAATGTGAATCATTACAAGGTGCGCATTGTAATGCTCGGTTCTCCTATCCTTCACTGATGTAATGCTCAAATCTGTAACGTTACATTACACGTGAATGCTCCCGGTGAGGGAGCATCTTTAAGTAAGTACACGATATCGCCTGATCGCTATCGGCCGGCATTTTTGTGTCTCGTCACAGATTTTAAAATCGGCCGATTTAGTTAGCCATCATGCGCGCTTCTACACATAATGCTATATGTTGTTTGTAGCTAACCGATAATTCGATCGGCCGATGCAGTAAGCCTCCATGCGCGCCTAGCTTAAGGGTCATCATCATCATCATCATCATCATCATATCAGCCGCACGACACCCACTGCTGTGCTGGGTATAGGCCTCCCCCAAGGATCTCCACGACGATTGGTCCTGCGCTGCCCGCAACCAGTGGCTTCCCGCGACTTTCACCAGATCGTCGGTCCACCTTGTCGGGGGCCTACCCACGGAGCGTCGTCTGGTGCGCGGTCGCCATTCAAGAACCTTTCCGCCCCAACGGCCATCGATTCTTCTCGCTATGTGTCCAGCCCACTGCCACCTTAGCTGAGAAATCCTTCGAGCGATGTCGGTTACTTTAGATCGCCTGCGGATCTCCTCATTTCTGATTCGATCACGCAGGGAAACGCCGAGCATGACTCTCTGCATTGCGCGCTGGGTGACCTTGAGCCTCTTTATGAGACCCATAGTTAGCGACTACGTTTCACTGCCGTAAGTCATCACTGTCAACACACACTGGTCATAGACTTTCGTCTTGAGACACTGAGGGAAATCGGACTAGCCTGCCTAGCATGACCGATTTATATCGCGTGATATAGCGTTTTATCACGTTTAAAGGTCATGGCACATTATAACGGCACCGCAACTGCACAGCAACAGCACGGCTTCACCTCGAATTTAGGCTACGGCTAGCCGCATGCGCGCCGTAAGCACGTGGACAGCTTGCCGACCGCGCGCCGCCGCCGGCCACGAGTGCAAGCTATTTTCCATTGCATACGATGTTGTTTTGCTGGTGACTCGGAGTCAGCGCGCGGTTAGCACGCGGTCGGCGCGCGGTAAGCACGCGGTCGGCACGCGGCAAGCGCGATGGTAGCGGTAAGCGCGTTGACCGCCCGCCGTTGGCTCGCAGTTGGCTTTTTCTTATTGACATTATGAAATATATTTTTCAACACACTTGCTCGTAAAGTAAGCCCTAATACATCGCTTTTAGGGCCATAAACCGAACTATAACAAACGCGTGCAATAATATATAAAGCACTAGTTGGTTATAGAATTATCCCTACAAAGTTAAATAGGTACCTTACTGCAAGTTCTATGCGAGTAAACAGAGCATTTTCAATTTAATCGGGTAATACAGTTATTTTTTTAGTAACAACAAAGAGGTTTTATGCCGCTGAAAATTCATTTGCATTTTTGGAATAAATAAATGTGTATAGGTCCTTAATTAAGTCAAACAAATATTTATTATTATCAAATTATTCCTAATTTGCAATATTTTGTTATAAAATATTAAAATGTTAGGATTTTATCACCTAAATTTATAATTTTGAAGTAGGCTGTATGCTCACTAACCCCTTTGTTCGCAAAATACTCTTGCATTGGGCGTGTGAAAAAAACAAAAAAAAACCTGCGCGCCTTTTCTCATCACGATTATCATTTTGTTTTTGTCGTATTTTTTGCTGTGTGGTAAATTACTTTGTTTTTTCCTCGCAAATGTGTTGAAAAACGTCGTATGAAACTCGTGAGCTCTTACTTATTGCACACTCGGCTGAGTTACGCCCTCGCCTGCGGCTCGGGCTGCAACCCACAGCCTTGTGTGCAATAAGCAACCTAAGCTAACTTGTATCATAATGTACTATTACGACACATGATTTAAAGCTCTAATTTGAATGACAAGTTAATTGCTGGGTTGGAGCGGTGCTGTTGCGGTGCCGTTATATGTGTCATGACCTTTACTGTCAAAAAGACAAAGGAATTTGACAGTTGAGTGTCGATAAAATGCTATATCACGCGATATAAATCGGTCATGCTAGGCAGGCAGAAGAGCCTAAGGGTATCAAACATTTATTGGAGAGTTACGGACCGATATATTTTTTCAGCTAGCAATGAACAATATGTGTACCATCAAGTGCTAGTATGATCACCAGAGCAGCAGTGCAGCTATTAAAACTATTATGTAGTACAGGCAATAACATAGAAATAGAATGTCAAAGAACAACAATGTCAATAAAC
Organism: Agriphila geniculea; assembly: GCA_943789525.1. NCBI lineage: Eukaryota > Metazoa > Arthropoda > Insecta > Lepidoptera > Crambidae > Agriphila > Agriphila geniculea. Next base: position 7,662,802 of record OX038889.1, on the reverse strand, counting down.
AGGTGATCCGAAAACGAATGCATACATTTTATATGAGCTACGTAAAATATGACTTAGATTCATAAAATATGACTATATACGGCAAAGGAAATTAATAAACTATGTTTCATACTGTTTTCTTCGTCGATAAACGAATAAATGTAGAGAAATTTGGTTTTAGAGAAATGTGTGGCAATATCTTATTTACCTCTGAAAAGTGTGATTACTTGAATTATTTCTTTTTACCCCATCACAATTACTTAGAGCACAAGACACCATGGCTCCACAATACCTTTATTTTAAATTATAATTAAGATTTACAAATATTTTAAACAAACTCTGATTGCTCATTTGCTAGGCGGGACGCTAGGGGCTCTTACTGTAAAAAATGTTGGCACATGTCACTTGATCCTTTGTCTCTTTTTTACATAGACCGTGTCCGTATGATGATAACTTCTCTTTTCCACGCTTTGTTGGTCTTCTTGAGCGCAGCGAAAATTTTTCTATGTCTATGGGCAATAATAATCTTTATAGATATGATTTTTTTTACTGCGCGCTCGAAAAAATGCCAAATCGTGTGACAGAGACAAAATACCTTGTAATTTTTTTATATTCAAGAAAAAGAAATAGTTTTTGGGATTATTAAACATGAGTTAAATACAATTATGTTGACAAACAAGTAATTAAAGGACGTCCTAAGTGCGGATAGAGTGTGACACCCGAAGAACAGCGTTTTTACTCCAGATTTTGATCTTTGAAAATTATTTTAAAAATGTAGTATCAAAATACCATGCAGTTTTTATTATAATTGTATAGAAATATAAATGAAAAATTATTAATTATTTTTCCTGAAGCTATATTTACAATATGTAAGGAATAACAAGCGTGTGACCGCCAAAAAAAGGTCCTCGAAGAAATACCCAACTAAATATAATATACCGTTTTCATTTGTTCCACAGTTATGTCATCACAATAACAAGCTGGGGCCCAAGTCTGTTATAGTTAAGGTTTTATTCGAGTTTCGGTTTTGGATATAAGAAACAAGAAACGTGTCTAAAAGTATTACAACTAAAACACGATTATGACGTTAGCAATAGCAGACTTGGACCCTAGGTCTAGTTTTTTCTACATTTTTCCCAATTCATTTATTATTCGATCTACGCTTCCTCATCACGCGGAACCCGTTGACCGGAAACACTGATATGCTCATGAACACGCGCAGATCCTTGTAGGAGTCGAGAGAGCTCAGCTCGAATTCATGAATCACCCTTGCGCATATTATTTTCACGAGTTTGATAGCGTAATATCGCCCTGAAAGCAAAAGTATAAAATATTGAAAAAGGTTCAAAAATAGGTGTATGTATGTACCTATATTAAATTAACCGCCTTTGTGGTCTAGTGGTTCGCCCACCCGTGTAAAACGCAGGGGTTCGATTCCCAGGGGGCTAAAATTTGTACTCGGTTAGGTTGGTCGTAGAGTTTATTTCAAGTCTGCCTGGCTAGGTACCACCATCTTACCTAAGTTTGACGCCATAACAACAATTTAGAAATTGGTGTTCCGGCAGTTAGAGGTAAGATAGCCAGTTCCTCAGTGATGAGGATTCCGGGTGTTGTGCGCTTCCACCTTATCGCTCACTTAACATCAGGCGAGGTGAAGGCCAAGCACTACCCCATTGTGCATCAAAAAAAATTGACCATGGACATAAACATTATTGCAGCTCAATATCAGTTCCTTTTTCTTAGGAAAAATAAGGTATTTTGAAATAAAACACTTTTTAACGGATACTAGCGCGGTTTTATTGAATGTACTTTGGTATTTAGTTGGTATTTGGTTTGATTTTTGGTTTTCCCGACGTTTCGGCACCTTTGCAGCTGCCGTGATCACGGGGGACTGAAGCTACCCGTGAGCCTACCCTCAAGCGATGAATTTTTTTAGACGTTCAGAAATTAAAATTTAACAAAATTTTTAATTATTTTATGTTGATTTATAATTTAATTTTAGAGAGAGAATCTACTGAAACTGCCACCATTTCATAAGATTGGGAGGCCCCTCCAAGAAAGAAATGGCGAAAGAAAACTTGGAGAGGAAGCCAACCTCCGTCTTTTGTATTAATTTATTTATTTGCGAAAGGAACTAACCGTATCATTAGATCTTACAGTGTGTTCAAGGGGCTTTAGCTTGTGAATGATGGGGTCCCAAGCTGGTGGAATTTTCCAACCATCATCTCTATTGAAATTAGGATATTTATTTATTTCGATAGCCTCGCGGAGCATTCTAGGGATAAATCTACGTTCCCTAGCAAGGATTTGGGGTTTGTCAAATCTAATATAATGGTTGGGCCCCTCAAAGGCGTTTTCACTCACTGCAGACTTGTTATCGCGCCTATGTTTCATGTCAGCTACATGCTCTTTGACGCGGGTCCCTATGCTTCTCTTTGTTTGCCCGATGTAGGAGAGTCCACAGTCACAATCTAGTTTGTAGACGCCTGCAGCTTGAAGGGGGATATTACACTTGACAGGTCGTAAGAATTGGTTGATCTTCTTCGGCGGCTTGAAGTAAGTTTTGATTGACGCTCGCTTCAGAATGTTTCCAATCTTGTCAGTGACACCCTTCAAGTATGGTAGGAGGTCGGCTTCCTCTCCAAGTTTTCTTTCACCATTTCTTTCTTGGAGGGGCCTCCCAATCTCATGAAATGGTGGTAGTTTCAGTAGATTCTCTCTCTCTTTTTAGCATTAAATAATTCATAAAATTAAATTATAAATCAACATAAAATAATAAAAAATTTTGTTAAATTTTAATTTCTGAACGTCTAAAAAAAATCATTGCTTGAGGGTAGGCTGACGGGTAGCTTCAGTCCCCCGTGACCACGGCAGCTGCAAAGGTGCCGAAACGTCGGGAAAACCAAAAAATACCAAATAAACCAATCAAACCAAATACCAACTAAATACCAAAGTACATTCAATAAAACCGCGCTAGTATCCGTTAAAAAGTGTTTTATTGGGTACGTATCAGAATGTCTAAAGTTAAAATGTCTAAAGTTAAAATGGCAAAGTTCAAAATGTCAAAAATCAAAATGCAAATGGTTTAAAATGTCAAAAATCATTATGTATAAATTCATAATAGCAAAATTCAAAATGTCAAACGGTTCAAACATCAAACTAGTTAAAATATCAATGGTCCATAAGTCAAAGGTTTACAATGATTTGAAAACAACAATTCGCCTTTTTTTTCAATTATCGCCTTGCAAAATTTTGTGAGCAATTCTTTGTAGTTTCTAGTAATTGCGTTACAATTTTTAAATTGTAACATGGAAGAGGGTATACTTACGTTTTCGAAATTTGTGATTATTTACCTAAGATGTAACATTATTACACTATTGTGTAAAAAAATAATGTTTTTTTACTATTATAATATACTTACTTTGATTATTTAGATACTTAGATGTAAAGCTTTTATATTATGATGTAAATATAAATGATGATTTTCTTACCTATTTATCATATTTATTTTCTATTATTTTTAGGGCATGATTTCATCAATTACCTAATAAATACGTTTTCAGTGACCTAGTTAATAATATTTGTTCCTAAAATAGTAGATCTCTCACCTAAATCGAATCACCAAATAATGTTAAAACGATTACCTAAATATTAATTAAAAATTACTTGGAAATAATATCAATTATCAAAATAATAAAAGTGTCACTGAAATTGAATCACCAAACAATATCAAAATGCCGCCCCTATTAGGAATTTTTCTATTAATTAGGTAACAGATCTATAATTTCGATAATTGAACGAATTAATCCATGCTAATAGTTAGATGATTAGATTTATAGTGACAGGTTTATTATTTTAGGTAGGTGTATTATTCCTGCCCGTAACTTAATGCATAGATCCGAGCATAGATCTTAGGTATATTCAGGCTATAGAAAAAAGTGATCAAACTATAATTTAAGATTCATATTTACATTAATCCGATGATTTATACTTTAGAGACAGTTTTGGTAAATATGATAACTAATATATTTCTTGGAGATAGATATTATTATTAGGGTATTGCAGATTAGTGACACATCTAAACTTAGGTGACAGAAAATTTTGTTCCCTTTTATTTTCACTTTTGCTATAGTATGTACCTGTGCGAATTAAGTTCGCATACGTACACACTATGGCAAACTATTTTCAGCACAGGATAATATATTTTTTTTGCTGCAGGTTCGCGAACCTAAGTGAGTACCCACCTTAACGTGCGCCTATTGTCCTCCAGTTTTTTGTGTGCATTTCTTTGATTCATTGCAATATATCAAATGGATGCACTCGCCGAGATCACCAGTCAAGACTAAGCCACCACGAGACGCGGAGCGCACGCCGCTCGACCAATGCACCGCGCCCGTGTTGTGCACGCGCTGACGTTGTCGTAATCAAGTTGTTATTATTTCTTAACTTATTCAAATCACACTTTCTCAACTTCAATTTTGGTAGACTGCTACACTTATCACCAAACATTAAAGCAGGAGAATAAGCGATCCCCTCCATGAAAAAAGACTCCGGCAAACAGTGAGCTTTCCATACAAACGTAATACATAATTATCTGTGGTAGGTAATACCAAAATGATTTGCGATTGGAACATATTTAATCCTCACCACTGAGGTACTGGCTTACCTCTTACTGCCGGAACACAACAATTTTCAAAGTCCCTTTAGACTATGGCTATGCTGAAACGTCAAGAAAATCCAAAATCAAACCAAGTACTAACTAATTATCAAACTACTTTTAATAAAACCGCAAGAAAACCGCGCTAGTATCCGTTACTCCGGCCGAACCGTGAGCTTCCCATACAAAGTATTAATATAACACCAAAATGATTCGCAATTTAACCATATTTAACTTTTTTTGTGATGTTATTAATTGGATAAAGAAAGACATTATTTATCTAGTAATAATAAAAAATCCAAAATATCAAACCAAACTAAAATTATTGCGATTTACAGATTTGTATGAAAAAAATTAATTGGAATTTATTATGAATTGGTAATTTGAATATTAGACATTTTAAGTTTTGATCATTTGAACTTAGACATTTTAATTTAGGACTATCTGACCGTTTGACATTTTCGTTTTTGACATTTTGAACGTTTTACATTTTAATCGTTAGACATTCAAATTTTTGACATTTTGAACTTTGCCATTTTAAGTTCAGACATTCTAACTTTAGACATTCTGATACGTACCCGTTTTATTTCATGTCTAGTGAGCGCGTAAGCTTGAGAAGTGAATATAAGGTATTTTCTTTGGTATTTGTCTAATGTATTGCGTGTTTTATATATACCTACTTGTATCTATTTAATAATTTAATAGGAATTTCCAAAGTTCGCTCTCATTACGGCTCGCGCAGAGTTATTTTGATCATTTGTATTAAAATTTAAAAATGGAACGTGATGCGCGTCTACAGCCTTAAGAGTTTCAACCTGGATAATAATATGCCAGTCCAGCCTATCGTCAAGGTGAATGCCTAAATACTTTACACTACTTACAGATTTCAATGGCTTACAGGAACACGAATGAAAGTCAGTTTCCTGGCAATTATGCAGTATTACATTTGAGTCTGAAGTTGGTAATTCAGCCTTAGGAGACCTGTCGATGTTGAATTTTAGAACCTGTGATTTTTCTAAATTAAGTGTCAATAGATTTGTGGAATATAACCGTTGCTTGAGTATAAAAGAAGTTAGTATGTAGGTAAGAAAATAAGTAATGTACAAATCTTATTACCCATACAATCCATCGGTCCCAAGCTGAAGGGCATGTAGGCGTCGGGGCGCCCTCGCTTCATGTTCTCAGGGTTGAACCGCTCAGGGTCGAAGGCATCTGGATTCTCCCAGAAGCGAGGGTCTCGCTGGATGTAGAAGATCGGGACCACTAACGAGCAGCCGGCTGGGAGGTACCCCGAACCTAAAAATATCGGAGTAATATAGGTAACTAACAGTGATAAAGGTAAGCCGTTCTACAAAAATGTTCTACAAAATGTGTTCTGCATACTGGATCGGTGGGGTGGGATTTCTAAAAGGTAGGCCGATGGGAATCGGCTTGTACGGACCCTTTGCCACTAGTAACTAAGGAGCCATTTTTACACGACTGCCCAAAAAGGAGTGTATATGTGTTCAGGGTTCATGTATGTTTGTGGGTATGTGAGTTTCTTTATTCCACCATATCTTCTAAATGGCTTAACGGATTTGGATGTATGGGCTATGTTTTTTTTTAAAAAGTCAATATGGAGACTGTACGATGCCACTTTTAAATATGAAAAAAAAAATTTTTCTTTTATTATTACAATATGGGCATCAAATGAAAGGCCATGCTGAGCACACTCCAAAACTATATTATTTGTCCCTAAAATGTTCAAAATAAAATAAATTAAAAATAATAAAAACACGACTGCCCTGCCAAAAACGAACTAAAAAGTTAAATAACAAGATGTCATTGCAGTCAGGTGACCTCTTTGATCAAAAATTGTTCCACAAAACGGTCCCCTTGTGCGGCAACGGCAATGACACCTTGTTATTTAACTTTTTAGTTCTATTTTGGCAGGGCTGTCGTGTTTTTAATATTTTTTAATTTATTTATTTTAGCATTATACATTAGTGCGTATCGGATCAAAAGTATTTTAGCAGGCCTCGAAGATCTACTTATTGATTCGCATCGTACAAAACGTAGAATCACGTTGTTCGATGCGATCAGTGGACGAACATCGGCTGAAAGTTGTAATGTGATAAGTCTAATTGCATATTTGCAACTGAAGAATATAATGATAAGTACCTTTACAAAGAATAAAATGTAGAAATATCAATCTCTAAAGGCTGGTTTACATTATCTTAGTCTTTAGTGAGTGCTTTAGGAGAGTGCTTTAGTGGAAGCATGTAAACGGTCGTCTTATGACTAAAGAGAGTAACGTTCTAGTAGCCTTTCTACTCGCTTTCCAGTAGCACCCCCTGCGCGCCCGCTCACCCCCCGCGCGATATTTTACTCGCACTCGCACTGGAAGCATGTAAATCGACATTTTAGTAGCGTCTTTAGTAGAGTGCATTTGCCGGTGAACGCGTGACGTGTAATTGATTTAAATAATAGGTATTAGGTATGGCGAAAATGACACTCTACTGGAAGCGTGTAAACGGTCACTGGAAAGGCACCAAAACTACTAAAGCACTCGCATTCGAATCTACTCGCACGCTACTAAGCACTCTACTAAATACTAAGATAATGTAAACCAGCCTTTACACTGTGTTTATCACAAAATAACTGCCTATTATAAGGCAGGCAAGTTGGTGAAATGCCGTGTTGGACCATTAATTTTCATCGGATAATTCTATTCTGTTCTACAGACGCTTGTTGCCACATGGCTATATTGACTCACTGATCGCGACATCTTCTGACACCGTCCTCTGCAACATGGCTCCGACAGGGAACAGCCGACACACCTCCTTGAACACCATCTCCAGGTACGGCATCTGCTTCAGATCGTCATCTGTGACGTGACGGTCCGTATCGCCCATCACGCCTCTGATTTCGTTGTAGAGTTTCTCCTTTTAGAAAATAATTGGCAGTGTTAATGCGCTTGTATGACCGAAAGTGGCGCCGCAGTGAATTTTATTAATTATTGTAATTCCATTATACACAATTTTATTTCAATAAAACTTTACGTGAAATTTTTAGGGCCTATAGTCTAATATTTTTAGACGGTATCATTACATTCCCTCATACCTTATCACTCCTAAAAGTAAATAGCAAAACTACTAAAAGTGGCCGTTTTTGAAACATTTGCTATCTACTTCTACGAATGACTACAAGGGAATGTAGAATAGACTAGAATAGAATATTGTTTATTGGCAACACATAGCACATAGGTACACAATAGGCACAAATAAAAAATATAATAAAACAAAACAAAAAAAACAACAACAAGAAATACCTACAATAAACTATATGCCATGTAATGCCAATACTGACCTCAGCTCAGTATGAGCAGCAGACAAAATCTACTGCACTGGTAATACTTGTATTCTGCTGAGACCAGTCGTGCGTGACAGACATCACGGAACAGAGACGAAAACAATACAAACATTACAAAATTAACTAATTAATTTTAAAACAAATAAAAAATAAAAAACAAGCACAAAATCGTGCAAAACATCTTGCCTTTGCCTCCCAGAATAACAAAGAAAGAAAAATATTTTACTTTTTGGAGCAAGTCATGTCTGTCTGCCTGCCACATTACTGCCACGTCTACTGTTTTAACTAACCTAAAATCTAACGTATCATAAAATATAATATAAATTAATTATAAAATGCAGATAGGGATAAAAAACAAACTACATACCTATATAGGCACTAAACTAAGTTATAAGCTGAACAGTATTATAATATAAGTCATAAGCACGGCATAACACAAACAAAAAGCCGACCATAAAAACAGCATAAAAGACTAAATAAGTCTTACAATGTATAAAAGTTATTCTATTTGTAGTACGCTAGCACTACATATAGATAGCACTTAAAATGCTTAACAAATGTTCCACGGATTTTCAAAGAGCGGATGGGAGGCGGCAAATTGTTCCAACACTAAGTCCAACACGGAAGCCGAATATTTAAATGAACCTCGAAAAGCGGCTGTATTTAACATATAGGCTTAAGTATCATGTAGGAGGAGGCTCGCGACCGGCATGTCTTATTGTCGCTGGCCCAATTAAGCTTGTTAAAAAGATACTGTGGAAAACTGTAAAACGTGTGTGCTGTGTATCACTCGGGTGAAAACTGAGATAAAGTTGAATGTCGTCTGTGTAAATGTAATACTGACAATGCTTTATACATTCAGTTATATTGGAACTATAGAGGATGAAGAGTAGTGGGCCCAAAATAGACCCTTGAGGAACTTCTCTTGACAAAGCCATGGGTAGGGAACGAGACATCGAACCATCCTCCCTCTTAAGCTCAACCATCTGTGTACGACCAAGCAAGTAATTATGGAACCAGCGCACAGCAGCAATGTCAAAACCATAATAAGTCAGTTTGGATAGTAATAGTGGTATACTCAAATAATCGAAGGCACGTGAAAAATCAAGGAGTACCAGCAATGTAGTGATACCTTCTAAAAATACTAGATCATGGGCCCTAAAAATTTCACGTAAAACATTATTAAATTTGTGTATTAGAATGATAATATTAAATAAAATTCTACTGCACTTTTGCTCAGGGTGCCACCTTAACACACACAACATAACCACAAAAGATTAGTGGCTTGTACAAAGATTTTCAATGTGTCACATCTCTGAGGACCGGCCTTTCTATTGTCTAATTTAAAAATCTATCGCAATCGCTTACAGGATGAAACACATTGAAGCTTATTTTTTGCACAAATAAAAACTTACCAAAGAAATGCAGCAATGTGACACATCCATCTGTCAAACGAAAGCGATTGCGATAGATTTTTTGAATTAGACAATTAGCCCCGGGTCTAATCTCTGGCTGGGTCAATTTAGAAAACGGACTCTTCTATAGTTGCTTCTGGTTTCCATAACACAAGTGCTTTAGGCACCTGACCCACCGCCGCCGATGGTTGACTATTCTACCTGACTATTATCTTGCCCAAAAAATTATATAGGACCTACATTAGATCTAAGTTTAGATCAAATATCACTCGCTTCTATTTATTGCAAGGTTAGTCACTTCCTCGTTCGCTGTGCGTGACACGTGCTAAAAGAGAGTTTTTGACATTTTGTAATAGGCAAAGTCAAAGGGTTGCAGAAATGTCAAACTCAATTTCACTGACTAATTTATAACTTATATACAAATAAAAGAGACGCATTGATAGAAATCTGACAAGTTTTAAGAGGTTATAATCACTGACGTCCATTATACATACGTACTTTGTATAATGTACGTCAGTGGGTTATAATTGTGATCCCCCCCCCCCCCCTAGCCATGCGAAACGTGGTGGTTATAGAATATTGATAGATACCTGACATTCTGGATGATAAGCCATCATCAGCAATATGTATGAAGCGACCTTACCCGATGCTTCTTGGCCCTGAAAGAATAACAATGTTATAATTAAAACCCACCAATCCGCATTGGGTCCGCATGGTGGGTTATGGCCCGTACTCCTTATCCACCCATAAGGAAGGCCTGTGCCCCAGCAGTGGGGACATCAAAAATGGCTGATGGACAATTAAAACGCATGTTCTTGTAAAAGTAAGTTTGTTAGTAACACATCAAGTAATTATTTCTCATATTTTTATTCCAATGTCATCAAAATAATTTCACCAAATTTAATCAAAGTCATCAAATTGTATTGTAGGTAGGTGTGTAATGGCATGGCGGTGATCTTTAAATGGATCGACTTAGAATTTTTACAGATATGATAAAGTTTCGCTTTCCTACTATAAAATCGCATCAAATCTAGCTTCGTCTGATTAAATTACATTCTGCGCATGCTCGAGCACGAAGCAGCATCAGAGCATGCTAAAAGTTTGGCATGCATGCATGAGTCTACTTTATTTTGCGGAGTAAAATAAAACAATGGTGTCACCATAGATAGACATAGAAAAATTTTCGCTGCGGGGTAAAGGGGCTGTTTACATTATTCCAGTAAAAACGTTCCAGTAGAAGTACATTACGCGGCATGTTTGACGTTCTTTTAAAATCGACGAACATGCCAGGCAATGTACTTCCACTCGCTACTCTACTCGGTCGTCTACTTGACTAATGTAAACTAGGCCTAAATTGCGGATTCCAAATTCTAAATTCTTAAACTTGGGTACATTAGATCTGATTTTCATAATATACATACAACGCGTACTATAGTTACTTTTTGACTGTACCTACCTAGGTACTTAAGAAGTTTAAACTAGCGTATAATCACATTTATTTACAGAACTAGTGAAAAATACTGCAAGAGTTATCTCAAGGCCTATCATTCAATATGATATAGTTTTTAGGGTGTAATGACTGTAATGAGTCCTACTCGCAAGGGAAGTGGAATACCTGGCGTCAGCACGCTTTCAAGTAGAACATGTAAAATTTGGACATGCTCTACAAGAGTTATCTCAAGGTTTAAATTTGGCAGTTTACTAGAGAATAGTACTAAAAAAAACCGGCCAAGTGCGAGTCGGACTCGCGCACGAAGGGTTCCGTTCCGTACCAAAAAACAGCAAAAAAAATCACGTTTGTTGTACGGGAGCCCCCCTTAAATATTAATTTTATTCTATTTTTAGTATTTGTTGTTATAGCGGCAACAGAAATACATCATCTGTGAAAATTTCAACTTTCTAGCTATCACGGTTCATGAGATACAGCCTGGTGACAGACAGACAGACGGACAGCGGAGTCTTAGTAATAGGGTCCCGTTTTTACCCTTTGGGTACGGAACCCTAAAAATGAGAAATGGAACATGCCGAGTCAGCAGTCAGCACGCCGCCACGTAAGTTGTAGCAATTTTGAGGTCAGTATAAGAGATTTCTCAAGGCTGAAAATTCCTAAACTGATTAATTATTATGCATAATTTATGAAAATAATAGTCAGACCACAGTTTCATGGAACACAGGCAGTCAGCAAGTCGCTCAAAGTGTGGAGAGCGAGCTGTTTGGAGCTACAATGTGTTACAAAAGAGGATTACACAGTTGAAACTTGGTAAGTAGATGTATTCTGTAAACCGCTTTACGGTTTTTCAAATTCGATTTTAATTATTTTGTTTTTTAAACTACATGTAAAAAAGTAATAATAATTACAAACATAATTTTCTTCAGTCATAGAAACAGAAAATAAATTCAATATAAAAAAAAATATATTAAATTCGACTTCTTGGAAAATGCTTTAAAAGCTTTCAAAGAATTAAAACGATTTCGTACTCTAGTATACTGTCAAATTTGAATTGAACCTGTAGATAACTCTTGTAGAGCATGTCGAAATTTTACATACTTACTTGAAAGCGTGCTGATGCCAGGTGTTCCACTTCCTGGCCTTGCGAGTAGGTGCTGACTCATATACACCCTAAACTAAACCACAGAATATATAATAGTACAATAAACACTATATCATATTAAATGATGGGCCTTGAGATAACTCTTGCAGTATTTTTCACTAGCTCTGTAAATATTCATTTCACCATGCCATCGCCCCCTGCGTCGCCATCCGCGTCTCTACCCAGGCGACGCAGGGGGCGCGGTATGAAGAAGTGGGCCGGGAGGTAGTGGCAATGAAACAGATTACAGAATGGATATAAGTAGGTACTACCATACAGAAAGGAAACTCTCCGCCCCGCCACGCAATCAATTACCTCTCCCCACCGGCGCCCACCGCGTGGATTCCGTGTGCCGATCCGTGTGCTCATTCAATAGCTCGCTCGCACACAGTTGCGCGTGTGCTTAAACGTCACTGTGTAGCGTCTGTGTAGTGTAATAGGTAGTTGAAATGCGACGCACGCTTGTATGGAGTGCCCAGCCCGGAGTGTGGCAATGATAAAATGAACGCGTATAATAGTCGATTAGTACTATTATTCTGTGGTTTTTATCATGTTAATCAGTGATAAGGCGATTCTCACACTGCCGGCGCGCGCCGTCGCGGGGCGCGGTTTGGCGTTTCACGCGCGCGGCGACGGCTCAGCGCGCCGCCTATTCGGGCGGTTTTCGACGCGCCTCCGCGCCGATCGGCGTCAGACGACGGCCCCGCGCTTACGTACAACAACCGGCACGATACTATGGAGCTCAGTGTGTTGTACCCCGCGATTTCCGCGCCTGCTGGCGCGCGACGCCGCGTGCCGCCGGCGGCACGCGGCGTCACGCGCTCCCGCGCCTCGGCGCGGCTTCGGTGTGTTGGACCAAGCGGTTTTCTATACAAATTGATATACTTGCATACAAAGTAAAAGACGCGCGCGGGAGCCCCGCGACCGCGCGCGTCGCCAGTGTGAGAAGCGTCTAAGTGCTTCACGCGGAGCTTGACAGACTGATCGTACTCGATCATTTTTGTTAAGCAACGCTCGGTCCGGCCTGGTGTCGGATGGGTGACCGTTAAGTGGCATTACAACTGAGCGCTTCCGTGCATCGGAGGGCACGTTAAACCGTCTGTCCCGGCTGTTGTCATCTGATAACAGTCGTTAAGCCAAGTGGGCCTTACAATCGGCTTGATAAACACTAACATATCAGAAGTGGCCAGGCCATTAATCCTCATACGATAAGAAAGAAAGATCAGAGTAATAATATTTTCTTACTTACAGTTGTGAAAATAGTAAACGTTTCTTTCTCCAATGAATCTTGATCCAATTCTTCTGTAATTAAAAACCTATCAACAACGCTAAGCGTAGCATCTTCTTTCATGTTCATATGTTCAATCTTAAAGTCTTCTCCTAAACTCTTGAGAGATTCGGTTCTATGCTTTAAGATAACTTTTCCAAATTCGGACAATTTGTTTTGGAAATCTTTTAGTTCTTTGTAATCATCTGAGAGCCAAAATACTGGATCAATCTGAAGGTACCAAGTCGTCATTCGGCGGTACACTAACTGATACATGCTGAAAAGTAATAATAGTAAGTTATAGTTAGAACATTTATAGAAAACTAGCTTCTGCCCGCAACTTATTCGAGAAAATTCTTAGGGAACCTTTAACCACGATCATCAAAATCAGATAAGCCGTTTTGGTTTTTACATCCACATCAAGCGCGCTGCCTTTCTTTTTCGATTTTCAGTAATTTAATTTCTACACGACTGACCAAGATGGGAGTGATTGTGTTAAAGGTATCGTTACTATCCTTACATCACCCGAGTGACACTAAATATAGATTTTTGAAAAAGTCAATATGTCATCTGCAGGACGCTATAATATAATATGAAAATTTTAGAAACACACACCTGTTCCTAAAATCACTAACTTTAACTAAAAAACTGAATTATTATTTCTGTATTAATTCGGATTCGGATGAATGAATTTATGATACAAAATGGAAATGAGTGTTAAGATAGTTCCCTTTAATTATCACTCATATTATTCTTCATACTCCTAATATACAGCAGCTAACATAGTCTTGATTAAAAAAAAATCAGGACAATAATATACCAGAGAGATATTATATAATAATTAAAATACTTCTCAAGAAACTATATCTTAGAAATAGTGTAGGCTTTGTATAGTCACTACCCACTAAATAATGTGTAGCTTAAGGCTTATTTAATGTGTGAGCTAAATTTAGCACGTATTCGAATAGCCGCAAAAATAAAATAAAAATCTTTGTTCAGATAAGTATTCCTTTTAATAAGGTTATGTTGGTCAACTTTAAAGTATTTAGTTAAGTCTAATCGAGGCTTGTTTAGCGTGTTATTATTCGCACGTTCCCTGAAAAATGTGGTTTTGGTTATGTTAAGTTTGGTTGGTGAAAGGGACTTTTTTAAGTGTTTTCAATCCGCACTATACCAGGAAAAAATGCTCAAGTTAATAAGTGGAATTGAAAAGTTGAAAAGAATTAATTAAGATTATCAAAATTATTCCTAACTTAATTAATTAGGTAACAGAAATAAAATAATTAACAGTTAATTAATTTAATAATTTATTTTACAAATAATTTTAATTAATAATTAACAGAAAATTAAAGTATTGTATTTAAAAATACTTATTTGTAAGTATAAAGTACACTTAATTCTACAAGTGTAATTAGTAAGTAATTAGAGTCCGTATGACAAGTAATTCTGAAAGACTTAATTATGTTGTGTTGAAAGTTTGGAAGTCAATAAATTATTTAATTTGGTGCAGTGGTTTAAGGTCTTTAATGTGCCACCAGCCTAAGTTTTTGTTATTAAGGTCTGTTAAGTTATAAACTAATGGTGATATTTTATCAGAAATTATGCATTTTACATATTTGGGTGCGAGTTTTGCTCAAAAATATTTTTCTGCAGAACTAACGGGATAATAATGCTTCCAGACAAGCTCTGGTCGAATTCAAAATCTTTCAAAATGTTTTTTGTTATATACACATCAACTTTGTCTAGGGATACAGGTGTTATTTTCATACAAACGAGGTAATTTTGCAGCCTTGTTTTTCTGCCAGGGATGTACCGTGCTGTTATCTGATGATGGCCATCCAGGGACTGAATGGAAAGTATTAACAAATTGAAGGACCCTCAAAATTATAAAAACTGGAGAAAAATAACTAAATTATTTCTAGAATCAAAAGGGCTTATTGAAGGTGCAAAAGAGTTCAACGACGCAAAGGCACGCTTTTTCGTTCTAAACACATTAGATGAAAAATACCTACACTATGTGATAAATTGCACCTCAGTCAAGGAAACATTCGAAAAATTAGATCTGATATTTAACTTCGAAAGAAAAGAGGACAATCACGAGAAAATCATTAAATTTTACAGCTATATATCGGATCGCTATACACACCCAACTGATCTGATCAGCATTCTAAAAGATTAATGGGTTAGAGTTCTCAGTTTGAGGATTTCCATACATTTTCATGCTATTTTAGCGGTTTTTATAAACATGTCCATTACGTTTTTAGAATGCTGGTCATATCAGTTGGGTGTGTATACCGATCCGAATCTCCTTCATTCACCCCCTGGATAGCCGTCATCAGATCACAGCACAGTACATCCTTGGCAGGTAACCAAGGCTTCAAAGTTACCTCGTTTGTATGAATCTTTGTGTGTAGTATTTAGCTTGGTTGTTATGGATGGCATATAAACGAGATTGGACTTGCGAAAATATTAGTATTAAGTTTCCAATGTTTTCGGCGTAAATGTCCCAGTCGGCGTATAAGACTGAGTGTAGATGGAACCGCACGGAACGATTTCTCAAAAACCTTCCGAATACTAAAAATGCTGGTGAGAAAATTGTAGATTCGTTAACGGACGAGTTAATGGCAAATTGAATCTTGTGTAATGTCTGTCCCAAGTTTTGTGGTCTTCATCTATAAAGGAAGCTACTGCAGTAATTGTTGTTTTATTGTAACCTTCTACATTGTTAATTTGTGGGCAATGTTGGGGAATAAAATGTATATGGGGTATGTTGTAAAAGTGGAACATGTCAGTTAGTTCGGGGCTAACCATTTGTGGACCGTTGTCGAAAATAATAGTTTCTGGAATACCGTTGTTCATGAAAACTAGGTTTTCAATTATGTGGGAAATAATTGCGGAAGTTGCTTGCTTAATAGGGAAGTACCTGGGCGACCAAGCTTTGCTCGGTTATTACTAACTTACGGTTACGGTACTTAACTAACGGTTGTCAGCTCTTTAATACCTAGTTGATGTGGGGATCTGACTACCTTCCATATGTCATATCGGTTAGAAATTTGGTACCGTGTTACTTCAATGATATTGGAAGTATATGGTAAGGTAACAATGACCGGGGTGCATATAAGCAAAATCTAACTCTCGAGTTTTGATGGTGATCCCTGATTGGTCAAGAAACTCAGTAGTTAGTTTTTGCGCGCAAACTCTAACTCCCTAGTTTCGCGCTAGTTCGATAGTGATCTCTGATTGGTCAAAAAACTCAGTAGTTAGGGTTTGCCCGCAAACTCTAACTACTGAGTTCGCATCTTTATTTTTTTTTGTCAGTAGTAATGTATAGCGCGTAATTATATAACTGATTTCAGGGACTTTGCTAGTTTAGTTATAACAAGAAGTTTTGCAATATATTTTCATCAGTAATTTATGGCACTTAATAATGATTAGGAAAAAAATTTATCAAATTTTGTTCAATAATTTCCGTTGCTGGCTGTACCTACTAAAATAAAAGATGTTCACAGATAAACGATAAACCAAAAAAAAATGTTAGTGTGTAAAGAAAGGCGAATACCTTCAATTCAAACCATTTAGCCTTATACTAGGTACTGTATTGAGATTAAGAATAAGAATGTTGAATTGAAGAAAAATT
Source organism: Agriphila geniculea (assembly GCA_943789525.1). Classification (NCBI taxonomy): domain Eukaryota; kingdom Metazoa; phylum Arthropoda; class Insecta; order Lepidoptera; family Crambidae; genus Agriphila; species Agriphila geniculea. The sequence continues at coordinate 7,645,905 of OX038889.1, read as the reverse complement.
TATAAAGAATGTTTCTGTGCAATAAATATTTATTTTATTGTTTATTAAGTACCTATTGTTTTATTCTTAAAAGTTTTAACCCAAACACAGGAGAAGTCTTCTTCTTCATCGTGTCGATGATTCTGACGTCCACCAAAGCGTGTTGTCAGGCAAAATTCACAACGGCATAGCGCAACCAAATAGGACAAGTAAGAATAAATGCATTTTAAGTAGATACTAACTTGCAATAATGATTCGTTGCGACGCAGGTTTGGTTTTCTGGACAATCCATTTGGTCAATTTTATTCAGCATTCTTGTATCCATATGGATACACTGGAAAACTTGGCATATGCCACAGTGCTCCAAACTATAATATTGGGTCCTTACCTATGAAATTGGCGTTTTTTTTCTCACACACAGAGAACCATATAACTCCAGCAATTTAAATATCAGTTGCTGGATATTACGGCTATATAACTATCAAGTTGACGGCTATGCTTATAATTGGATGTAATTTGATTGTTCTGATGAATAATTAAAGTGACTTCTTTTTTTTTGGCAAAACTGACTACTTAATCTGTTATAACGTAGCCTAAACTTATTTTTTTCGAGTAAGTTATATTGCCTAGGTTATCTTAATGTTCAAACATTTGTACTTACAGAAAAGTTTTGTAGTAATAGCGCTCACAGTTGTTAAATAAATTGTGAAAATTGTTAAAATAGAAAATGTAACTTGTTGAAAATTCTCCATACAAAACGTCAATTTCATTCATAGGCAAGGAATATTTAATTTAGCAGAAAAAAAGCTTTTGCGTTCAGATCTGGGTATACTGGATTATATTCGCAAAAACTTGGAAGATTGGAAATCATTTTTAAAAAATAAAATATTTTACCACAGTTGTGTTCAAAGACAATGGGGAATGTCCGAAAAAAATCAAATTGGCTGAATATTTTTTTATAGATAGGAATAAGCTCCCTTAGTAATAAAAAAAAAATCAGAATTTTCGGTTGCTTAAAAAAAATAAAGTCTCTTCGACTTCACAAATGTAGGAAAGTAACAGCAGAATGGAAATTATACCTTTGCCAACACCTGCCACTATAACAACAAAAATTAAAAACAAAAAGTTTTTTTTAATACCATGTTGTGGTTGTGGCAGGTGATGGCAAAGGTATAATCTCCATTCTGCTGTTACTTTCCTATATTTGTAAAGACGAGAGACTTTAATTTTTAAATTTTTTCACGCAACCAAAAATTCTGTTTTTTTTTCTATTACTAAGAGAGCTTATTCCTACCTAAAAAAAATATTCAGCCAATTTGATTTTTTTCGGACATTCCCCATTGACAACTGAATTTTGAAGCTCGCTCATTGGTGGAAGCGCACTCAGTAGTTAGTTTGCGGGCAAAACCTAACTACTGAGTTTTTTGACCGAGAGCTTATTCCTACCTAAAAAAAATATTCAGCCAATTTGATTTTTTTCGGACATTCCCCATTGACAACTGAATTTTGAAGCTCGCTCATTGGTGGATGCGCACTCAGTAGTTAGAGTTTGCGGGCAAAACCTAACTACTGAGTTTTTTGACCAATCAGAGATCACTATCGAACTAGCGCGAAACTGGGGAGTTAGAGTTTGCGCGCAAAACCTAACTACTGAGTTTCTTGACCAATCAGAGATCACCATCAAAACTCGTGAGTTAGATTTTGCTTATATGCGTCCGGGGCGGCAACCGTCGCGCGGTCTCCTGTCTCGCTTCTCTGTCTCCCGTCACGGTCTCGCTCGCGAACTGATGCTTATACATTGCACAAATCACGGCTGCGGTCGCCCATCTCGGTCGCGTCTTGGTCTTTTGTCTCTGTCGCGGCGCGATCCGCTACCTTAAGGCAGTTCCGTTTAGAATCGAGATGCGAGTAGGGTTACCATCTGACCGGATAAATCCGGTCTTGACCGGATTTTAAGAGCTCAGACCGGACTCCGCCCGGATTTCATTCGAGACCGGATTTTCAATCGTGATTGGTCAAAATCATTACACCATCACTGAATGTAATGATTTTATGTAAACCATCATCGCCGCACAGCTCGGAGCGCGCGGCGCGCTACGCATGCCGCGACTAGGCTCTATGAATAGTTGGTTTCCTGAATGATGCCTGTATTTTTTTTATAAGAAACCACCCACTTGTGTAAAATTAAAAAATCTATTTAAGGCTGTTGCCAGCAGATAATAATATAAGTTATGCCTAATGTAAATGGTTTTTTTTATTTGAGTCTAAGACCGGACTTTTGTCCAAAAATCAGGATTTTCAACCTCTTGCGGCCGGATTTCCAAATTTTAGTCCATAGACATAGAAAAATTTCCATTATGTTTTAGTCCTAGTAACCCTAGATGCGAGACGCGAAGCAAGGGCGCAAGCAAAGCGTCTAGAATTTGAATAAAACCCATAGACATAGAAAAAGTTTTCGCTGAGTATTTCTATGATAAAACCGCTTTATGGTCGCGTAGCTGGGTCCATAGCATAGACATAGAAAAAGTTTTCGCTGATTCTATTTCTATGGTCCATAGCGTTTGTTTTGCCCTACACAATTAACAAAACATTGTTTCGCGAAACAAAATTCTTATACTTTTTTTTTAATTTGTTGAATGTTGAGATGTTACATGAGCAGCTTTCTCCGTGCGTCTGATCGAAGCCTTAATTAAGCTATTTATTACCTATTTATTGCCTTTACCTACACTCTCTATATTCTATAACTTCCTTCAACAGAATGGCTATAGGTATTACCGCCCTCGAGATGTGCCCTACAGAATTGACTGGCAACCGCGTAGTACCTACTATAACCAAGAATTTTATATTCACATTATATTAGAATATGAATTATAAAATTCTTGACTTTATTAACATTATTAAAATTACTTTATTGTTCTATGGTATGGTGATCGGCGAATTCTGAATTTCAGGGATTACGCTAAAAGCCGCTGAAAGCTGAATTTTATTAAACTTACTTTGGAGATTTGTCGATCAACTCTTGTAGATATGGCAAATTCATGGTTTGCTTCTTAGTCAATCCAAACAGTGTCCCTGAAATTTAAAGTGTCATTAAAAGTTATTAGTCCAATAAAACTAGCTTTATCGGGACATAATAAGATAACTGAAATATTCTTTTTCTATGTCATAAATTAGTGTTAGTTATAGTTAAAATAAAAGGAATTAAACATTTAGAAACATCGCATAAAACTAAAAAATATTTAACTACTGAGAAAAACATTATTATTAAAACGTAAAAAAGAAATGTTTAATTTTTGTCTAAAATGTCTAAAAAGACGCATCATAGCTTAATAAGATACAAGGATCATAGTTACCATTTTGGCTTATCTAGATATTGAGATCAGATGAATACTGTGAAAAAAACGAACATGCGAATTTGGATTCAGTTTAATTTTGCTATTAGGTGATAGCATTTTAATGCACCATAAAATTATACTAACAAGGTATTTGGTTAACTATTTTGCTTTTAGGAAAAAGCTAGGTAATGTACGAAATCTCATGATTTTTATATGAAACGGTTACCACCCCGGATTTCTTACATCACATATCTAATTAATATTTGACATAAGTGTCGGATATTGATATTAAGATATCAATATCCGATAAACTAATAAAAACAACGAGTTTATTAATTATGTCCAGATAAAGCTAGTTTTATTGGACTATTATAGGATATTCGCTCTATCTCTATTCTTCTATATAACTTTGATAAAGTTATCGTTGGGTGCACATCTGCCATAATCGGAATTTTAAGGGAATTACCAAACATTCGGCATTCACATACGGAAAATCCTCGGGGAACCTTTGATCGGGATAAAAAGTAAAACTGTGTGCCATTCCAAATTTTTTCAGCTGATTTTGCGTGATTGAGTAACAAATAACACATTTAAACCAAAATTTCACATCTAAAATATTAGTAGGATATACTTATTGACCATCAGCCATTTTTTTACACGACTGCCCAAAGCAAAAAGAGTGTATATGTGTTCAGGGTTCATGTATGTTTGTGGGTATGTGAGTTTCTTTATTCCACCATAACTTCTAAATGCCTGAACTGATTTGAGTAAATAGGGTATCGTTAGAATCCTTACAGCATCCCGAGTGACACTGGCTACATTTTTTTTAGAAAAAATCAATATGGCGACAAATTGATTTTTTCAAAAAAAATTTTTTTCTTCTATTATTACAATATAGGCATCAAATGAAGGGCCTTGAAAGGCCTTCAAAAACTGTATAATATGTCACTAAAAGGACATCAGGCAGAGTCCCATAGAAAAAAACCAAAGAATGTATAACGTTTCTGTATTTTTCAAAATGTAGGCATGTAATTAGTAATTCATAGAAAATATTCAGATTTTTACGAAGATTTATGTTTTAAGAGTTATTTATATTTGAAAGATTTTTTTTTGGTAACCCCGACACTAAATAGCAACATCACTACCACGACAACACGTTTCGTTAGCTGTGTTAGTGATACATATTAGCACCACAATGTACGAGCAAACGGAAAATCTGTGCTTAAGTCGAACGTAACAAAACGCTTTTGACAGTTGACTGACAGATGAATGACAGCCGGCAGACATTATTTTTTTTTTAATGCGCAATCACTTGTGCCACAGAACAAATATACTCAGAGGAGACTAGTGTAATCGCTGACAAAGATGTCCGTTTCATTGAGATGCTTTTGTCTTTTTCAATAATTAATTAAAGCTAAATGAAGGAGTTAAAAAATAATGTTGCTACTGATTTATGATTCTAGTAACATAAAGTGTTTATAGATAACAGAATTATGTTTATACACTTTTGGGTCTCATGTGCCTGATGTCCTTTGTAAAATAAAAATAAATAAATTTAAAAAATATTAAAAACACGACTGCCCTGCCAAAAACGAACTAAAAAGTTAAACAACAAGAGTCATTGCAGTCGGGGGACCTCTTTCATCAAAAATTGTTCCATAATAAGGTCCCCCGACTGCAATGACACTTGTTGTTTTACTTTTTAGATCGTTTTTGGCAGGGCAGTCGTGTTTTTAATATTTTTTAAATTTATTTCTTTTTTAATGTCCCCTCCTTATGGGTGGATAATGAGTATGGGCCATAACCACAGACCATACAACAAGGACTTACGTACCCATAACCTACCACGCAGGACCAATGCGGTTGCGGATTGATAGGTGATTGTTGGTGGGTGTATATGTTACCGTAAAAACCCGTTTTTAGTTAAAACGCGTTTTCTCTAGTATAAACCAGTTTGAACTAAGTGCCTTTGTAAGAACTAGTTTAACCTAGTTAAAACTAGAATTTACTACAACGTATATTTAAATTTCTGTTAAAACTAGTTCTTACTGAGAGCTTTAGTTCAAACTAGTATTAGAGAATCTTGTTTGGAGAAATGACTCAATCACAAGCGAATCGAATCGAATCGAACGTGTTTTATGTATAACAGACAGCAGAAACATTTTCTTTTATTATAATAACTGACAGCAAACGTACCTACGTTTGACGTACCTACGTTTACCGTTTACAAAGCAGCAGGTGTCACCCCCCAAGTCAGGTGACATCTCTCGACCAATCAGAATGAGGCACGATGGAGTTTGACCTAGCTCGAAACAGTTCTTACTGAATTAGTTTGATAAAATGCGTTTTGACTAGTCAAAACTAGTTTTAACTGATCATATTTATTGAGCAGCAGTAAATACTAGTTGCAACAAAGGCTTTAAGTAAAAACTAGTTTTGACTAGTCAAAACGCGTTTTAACTAAAAACGGGTTTTTACTGTAGCTAACATATATACCTACCGTCACTTTCACACATTACACTTCAAATGTTAAGTGTTTATTCCTCAGCTCAGTGATGAGGATTCCGGGTGTGGTGCGCTTCCACCTTCGGCCTTATCGTCACTTAACATCAGGTGAGGATAAGGTCAAGCACTATCCCGTTGTGCATAGAAAAAAAATAAAAAAAGTTTCATAGTTAAGAGTATTTCTTTTTCTATACAAATTTTGAAGCCTCGATCATTTCACCCCTTCAGTGATTTAATTCCAAAATATACTTTCTTTTTGTAGTTGTAAATATCATAAAGGAAAGCTTGTGCAAAATTTCTGTGTCCTTGTCCATTGGTTTGGGCTCGACGTCGATGGGACAGTCACAGTCAAACCCCATTTTTATTTAAAAGAAGAAGATTTGTTCTCATTAAAAAACAATCGTACTTACGGCACACGATGTAGCTATTAGTTCTAATGACGTTATCGTAGATATCAAACTGTTCAGTAGAAGGAATTGCTTTTAACTCCTCTATCAGCAGACCCGCCTCCTCATTGAAGACCTGACCGTAGGACTCTAGTACGCGTTTGCTGAAGTTTGGGTTGGCGATTTTCCGATGCTTTTTCCATGTTGGACCTGAAACATAAATATTTTTTTAACTAATTTAAAGAATTTGTATTACCAAATAATGATAACCATAAAGGTTAAATTGAAAGCCACATTTTATAAAAAAATATAGAAAGAATTAAAAATATATGGGCTTTTCAATAAATATTAGACGCATAACACAAAAAATAGTATTTACAGAAAGACCACTCCCGCCGTCCTCGAAAATTGTTACCTAAAGTTGCCGGAGACACTAGGGTTGCCATTCGTCCTGATACGTCGGGATATGTCACCGTTATTAACAGTGGTGTCCCGACGTCCCGACAAGCTATAAAATGTCCCGACAAACATAATCGAGTGCGCCGTACAGGACGCGCAGGCAGAGAGTGGAGAACGTCACATGAGCTTAAGCAATTTAAGAAAATTTGTGAATACGTTTTCAGTATTTCCGGACGTTGTATAGCGCGTATTTTCATTGATGTCCTCGCAGTGGACGGACGAACGTAATCGCTTGGGAGACGACACTGTGGAAGCTATTCTACAATGTAAAATTAATTTTCACATGAGTTGTGATGAATTTTATAAATTCGTTAAAGGTAACAGACAATTACTGTCCCAAATAAAATCATCTGATAAATAATAATAATAATAAGATGGAACATAAAAATAGATTTTATAACTATTCAAGAGGTTAACGTAAAAAAATATATAAAAAAGAATGATGGTTATAATTTGTTTTTACTTTGTTTAGCATTAACAATGCTATTTTTCAAAAGGAATGATTAATTAATTGTTATGTCATCCTCCATAATTAATAAATGAATATAAATAATTCCAAATGGTTTTGTTTTAAAGAACTCTCGCGCACCAACGAACGCAGCAAATACATAAAAAAATGTAAATGTCCCGACGGGGCCTTGAAGATTCATGGCAACCCTATACTATATTGATTCTGAATGAGTGGAGGCCCTTTGTATCTCAAAATGTAAAATAATTAAAATATTAGTTACTTAGTTACTATTTTTAAAACAAGAAAGTGTATTTTTAACACGTTTAAATTAGTTCGCTTTCTTGTTTGTTTGTTCACAAATTTAGCAAAAGATTATATACAAGCTTTCCTGATGAGCTGGAGACTTGAAACTTTGCACAAAGGTCACAAAGGTCAGAACTGGAAAAGTATACAATATTATGGTGTCATTGAGCGAATCTGATGATGGAGCCGGAAGAAAGCCACAGGAACTCTAAAATAAAACCATACAACTCCATCGAGTTTGGGCTCGTTAGAATCGTCTTGACAAGTACTCTGACGGGAGACGAGGTCAAGGGTCTGTTAATGAAGACGGACGAAGGCCACAGGAATTTTGTAATAAAACCATACAAACCCATCGAGTTTGGGCTCGTTTGATTCGTTTTGATGAGTACTCTGTTGGTAAATGGTTATTTGGGATTTAAATAATTAATAACTGGTGTCTCTAAAATGTACGTACCTACTTACCTAGTATTTGAAGCCGCACGCCGACAAACGGCTGAGTTGCACCATCTTACTTTAACGATAACAAGCTTGTTATAGTACCGGTTAAGCATAAGTTAGCCAAAAAAAGAGGTTTCCAACCAGCATGATGTCCTTTGAAAAGTTTGACGTGACAAATAGGTAGCATTATCATTTGACGATAACTTTAACTTTGACAGAGTTATGGTGCAACTCACACGACTACAGTAGTTAAGTAGGTACCTAAGCACTGAGGTCCTATTCACTGAGGTCCTATTTTTGAATCGCTCGGCAGGCGTCGAGCGCTCTTTTCTACTGATTTTCGTTCGACATCTCATTGTTTTGAGTCATATGTCGAACGAAAATCAGTCGAAAAGAGCGCTCGATGCTAGTCGAGCGATTCAAAAATAGGGTCCCTGGCGTTTTCCACAGAGTACGTAGCGCCGCCCGCCGTCGCGCCGCTACGTAAGTACCTACTTTTACTAGCGATCGTTAAGTTAAAGAAAAAACAAAAGCCCATTTCTGCCGCTAAGTAGGTACCTACTTGTTGTTTGAATATGTACCTACCTTATGAAATGAATGAGTGATCGTTACAAACTAGTTTCAAAAAGTACCTACCGATGCCTACAAACTCAAGAAAACCAAGTTTTACTTCGTGCTTTTAGCACTTAGCGATTTACCAGTTTAGCGTGCTACCAGCGAACGATAAGCAAAAGCCCATTTCTGCCGCTCGCTATGTACCATGGGCAACAGCGTCGCTTAACCACTGCTAAGGTTAAAATCACTTGCACGCCGCGCCCGCTGTCACATACGTTTAGTTCGTGCAGGGACGATACGCGCGCACACGAATTTTGTTGCAAACTGGTTAAGCGACGCTGTTGCCCATAGTACCTACTTGTTGTTTGAATATGTATACTGCCCGGCATATGATTGATCGTTACAAGTTACAAGCTAATTCTAAAAAGTACCTACCGATGTCTACAAACTCAAGAAAACCAAGTTTTACAGCCCAGGACTTTTAGACAAAATTTACTGAAAAAAAATCTTTTTTAAAAACACGTTTTTAAAACGGACTAAATAATTACAACAAAAAATCGGACCAAAAACATTAAAACGGACTAGTAATAAAAACAGACTAAAAAGTAAAAAATAAATTCTTCTGTATAGCCCTATAATATTTATACCTACAAAAAAATTAAAGCTAAAAACGTGTGGCGCATTTTGTAAAATTTAACAACCATATTGTCTTTAGCATGCGCCCCACGTTTTTAGGTTAAAATTTTCTGTAGGTATAAATATTATGGGTTATTCCCAAAGCTCCATGACTCTATTGTTCTTCATTTCCCACCGGGTCCATGATTTTTTAAAATCAATTTACAATCAATTTAAAAAATTTCATACATGAATTCCCAACGGGTCCACGAGATTTATCCGAAGTACAATCAGCAAAAACGATACAAGAGAGTTTGTGCTATTTTAACCGACTTCAAAAAAGGAGGAAGTTATCAAGTCGACCGTATCTTTTTTATATTTGTTTTTGGTGAATGGTTTCAATATTGTTGTAGAAAGAGCCGCCGTCGGTTTACTGTAAGCTAATCAACTTAAATAATACGCGAAGATGCGACGATAATTTAGTACTTAGGTACCTTCTTCAAATCGCTTTTAAAATATTTTTCTTTCTTGTAATAGAAGCGTCTCCAAAGTACCGGGATAAGATAAATGTGGAGAAGGTTAACATTCATAATTTTCAAATTTATAAAAAAAATAATAATAAGATAACAAGTTTCATGAGTTTTGAAAATTACAAAACTTTACCTTCTTTATATTGATTATTAATGTGATCCTGGTACTTTGGAGATGTTTTTATTACAAAGAATAGAAAAAAAAATTATATATCCAAAAGAGCGCTGATAAAAAAACCAAAAAAATTTTTTGGAAAATTACCCTTCTACATATTTATGTGATCCTGGTGCTTTAAAGACATTTTTAATTAAACAAAAAATGAGATTTTTGAATGATTTAGTCTATTTATGTGTAAGATGAGATGATTTACTGTAATTATTCTAAAACTTAAAAGTGTATATTTTAAAACAGTTTTTTTTTTCGTTTAATCCAAAGACAGTCTGATACAATAAAGACTTCTGGTTCATTTAGTCAACTTTCTTTTATTTCATAATAAATAATATAAATTTCTATCATTACCTATACTCAGATTTAACTGTTGACTGTACCAAATATTCTCATGGACCCGCTGGGAAAGAAAATGCTTTTTAATTTTTAATGTCGTGGACCCGTTGGGAACCAAAGTATGAACTTACATTTTTTGAAAACAATAGAGCTGTGTAGCTTTGGGAATAACTCAACAATAGGGTTTTAAATATTTACAGACGAATTTATTTTTTTACTTTTTAGTCTGTTTTTACTAGTCCGTTTTAATGTTTTTAGTTCGATTTTTTGTGTGAAAAACGTGTTTTTAAAAAAGGATTTTTTTAGTAAGTTATTATTTTCTGCTTTTTAGTTAACGAGCTAAGACTAAAAATATACCATCTCCTATCGTAGCACTCGTCGAACGAGCCCAAACTCGATAGAGTTACATGGTTTTATTACAGAGTTCCAGTGGCCTTCTTTCGGCTCCATCATCAGACCCTGGAAACTATTTCCTAACAAAGTAATCATCAAGACTATTCAAACGAGCCCAAATTCGATGAGGTAGCGTATTTAATTAAAGAGTTCCTGTGTCCTTCTTCCAGCTCCATCATCAGACCCTGGAAACTATTTCCCTACAAAGTACTCGTCAAGACGATTCAAATGAGCCCAAACTCGATGAGGTGGCATTGTTTCAATATTAAGTTCCTATGGCATGGCCTTTCAGCTTCATCATCAGACCCTGGACCTCGTCTCCCATCAGAGTACTCGTCACGATTCTAACAAGCCCAAACACAATGGGGTTGTATAGTTTGATCATATTCCTGTGCCCTTCTTCCAGTTCCATCGTCAGATCAGCTCAATGACACCATAATATTGCATTGCTTTCCAGTTCTGTCCTATGTTCAAAGTTTCAAGTCTCTAACTTAGTGGAAAACTAGTTTTAAATCGTTCGCAAACTTGGCGGACAAACAAACAAACGAGAAAGCAACCTAATAAAAACGTGTTAAAAATCAACGAAACCTAGGACTGAAAACGAAAACTAGGCGGAAGGTTTTTTGTCTTTAAAGTGTTCCTTACATAGTTCCCCGTGGATCCCGTATAAGCTCCCCCAGGTCCCCCTCCCCCCCGCAACGTTTCCCTGATTTTAGTTTTTTTTATTTATTTCAGAAATGGTTGAAGATAGAAGAAATTTGTCAACTTATGAAATGCAACCCGTCGACGCTTCAATCATTTTGAGCTGTAGTCTGTTTTTAAGAAAAAAAACCGGCCAAGTGCGAGTCGGACTCGCGCACGAAGGGTTCCGTACCAAAAAACGTCAAAAAAATTACGTTTGTTGTATGGGAGCCCCCCTTAAATATTAATTTTGTTCTGTTTTTAGTATTTGCTGTTACAGCGGCAACAAAAATACATCATCTGTGAAAATTTCATTTGTCTACCGATTGTCGTTATTAATATCGAGCAAAAAACGGCAAAAAAATCACGTTTGTTCTATGGGAGCCCCCCTTAAATATTAATTTTATTCTGTTTTTAGTATTTGTTGTTATAGCGGCAACAGAAATACATCATCTGTGAAAATTTCAACTTTCTAGCTATCATGGTTCATGAGATACAGCCTGTTGACAGACAGACAGACAGACAGACAGACGGACAGACAGACAGACAGACGGACAGCGAAGTCTTAGTAATAGGGTCCCGTTTTTACCCTTTGGGTACGGAACCCTAAAAATGAGTGAAGTTGTGCCAAAATTATATCCAGAGATGTGCAAAATACTTTATTAAAAGTATTTAAATATAAAATACAAATACTTGGCTATTTTTTGTATTTCAAATAAAAATACAAAATAGTTTTCAAAAAAAGTATTTAAATACAAAATACAAAATACGTATTTTCAAAATACTTTTTTCAAATAAAATACCTTTTTTCGTATCTTATTTTTTATCATTGTTATTATTTTTATTAACAGTTACAAGTGTACTACCACACTAGGTACTACACAGTCAGTCCATAATAATTAATTAGAAGACGTTATCTTTATCTTTTGCAATAAACAAAAAACACAAAGTTTCAGAAAGCGTTATAAATGTTTATACAGTGCCTTTGGTCTTGAACTAACGATAATTTAAAGGTGTGAAATATACCTAATTTTATTGACAAAAACACCCACATGTTGGGGTCTATCCCCACTCCTGTTGGAATGGCCGCCAATTTAAATTTGACTTTTTTTTTTAGATGACCTTGCGGAAAAATGTAAATTTCTCCGGATTTAGAAGTCCTAGAGTTATAACAAAAATACTGTTCGAAAGCTAATAATACCACTTATCAACCGAAAAAAATAATGTGTGAACTTTCAACTCAAATATGACATAAAAAATTACTGAAGCAAAATTTTATACGAAATTTGTGTACTTTTTTGAGTTTTTATTTTATTACATTTCTCAAAAACTAGGACATTTGCATTATTCAAATACACAGGGATATTATCTACAAAACGACTTCAAAATTTATTGCTCTACGTTGCATTTTTTGAGAGTTATTTTTGTTTGAATTATGACCCTTAAAATGGCGGCCATTCCAACAGGAGTGGGGATAGACCCCAACATGTGGGTGTTTTTGTCGATAAAATTAGGTATATTGTTATGAAAACAACTGCCTCCCTCATGCCTAATACATAAACATAAGAAAACAAAGAGCATGACCGTGGCCGACACTAGATCATTTCATGAACTTTCTTCTAAAGTAACAATAATTAACCGCAAAAAAATACAGTTTCCAAAAAACAACGCAATTAGACAATGCAACTGTTCCACTCTGTTCCCTTGACCTGTGGCCCGATTTTTAATAAAGTATGATACAGAAATGAAACTTGTTTCCAAATATAGATATTATCAATATCATTCGGGTTGTCTTTTTTCAACAGACTTCAAAAAAGGAGGAGGTTCTCAATTCGATTGTATTTTTTTATAGTTGTTCGCGCGTATCTTCGATATTTATACCTATAGACCGATTTTCGTGGTTCTTTTTTGTTTGATTGAGTTTTCTTGCGAGATGGTCCCAATTTTTATTATTTTTTAAAACGTCCCAGTACTTTTTAAGTAATCCTGAAAATACTATGATTTTGCGTTAACTACCTTGACGACTTGGTTATTATGAACCGATTTTTTGTTGGAAAAGGGATACCCTTAAGTGTCCTTTTAATTTAATTGACATTGGACCTTGGACTTCGAAGATATTCAAGGGGACTCCTCAAACTCAAATAGGATATGTATAGTGATTGTGATATTGGTAGATTTGTGACAATCCAAAACAAATCAAGTTATGGTCTGCGACGTTCTGGAATAGACTTGGACTACAAAAGCACAACAATTCTTTAAAAACAAACAGCGTAAATTAAGAAATTGAGTTACGGGCATTTTGAAAATATATAAAATTAAAAAAATATTACATGCTTAGACACTTACCACAAAAAAGTTAAAAATAAAAAAGCTTCTTAAAAAAATAAATACCTTCAAAAACCTAAAAATAAAAACAAAAACAGCTTCACATAGCTCTAAAAGGCAAGAAGTAATATTAAAATCACCAATACGCATATCAATTTTAATAAAAAATAACGTCTAATGAAGTCGGGTAGGGATTTTAGAATAAAAAAAGTTTTCCTCCATCGAGCCCCAACCGACTTCAATAGACGTTTTTTTATTTAAATTTATATGCGTATTTGTGATTACAATATTATTTCATGGTTTTTAGAGCTATGTTTAACGATTTTTGTTTTTATTTTTAGGTTTTTGAAGGAGGTTATAACTTTTTTTCACTGGGATACATTTTTTTGGTGCCATATTAGTCAGCCCTAATGATAATAATATCTAGAGAAAGAAAATTTTAAATTTGTCGCGGGTTTGAGATGACACGACTCGTTGGCCAGACTTTATACTTCGAAACAAGTTTCGTTTCTGTACCATACTTTTTTTAAATTGGGCCAATAACGGCAGACTAATTTTTACACTCTAACTTGGGATCTTTGTAGCTTTAAAAAATATTAGTGTTAAAACTGGTCAAATAAATAAAATATGGTATAAAATAACTTCATATTATTTCACTGATTTTTAACACTAGCATTTGTTCAAAGAGATCATCCTTAATATTATACGCAGATCGGCATACGTGGCCCATTTCTGCCTAGTGTAGAACTCTTTAGCGATTAGTCTGCTGAAATGCACCCATTAGAACCCATTGGTATAGATAAAAATTAAACGAAGTGTCATGACAAATTATCGAGCTCTGTAATTGGTTGTTTTGTTTTGTTTGACATTGACATGACATACCCATACCACAGAATATATATACCAATGCACAAAAAAAGTAATTTGTATTTTAAAAATACTAAATACCTCATAAAAAGTATTTCAAATAAAATACAAAATACATTTTGAAAAAAAGTATTTTAAATACAAAATACAAATACGTATTTTGTATTTTGTATTTGTATTTTAAATACATGTATTTCAAATAATTCACATCTCTGATTATATCTATATACAACCTGTTACAAAAGTACCCCTAGTGCGGATTGCACTAAACTTAAGGATCGCCTAAGTCTGTTCCTAACTACAACACGACCAAATTAAAACGGTGTCAAACTTAGCGGTCATGTAGCTGTCATTCGCCTACTTAACTTGGTCGAGTTGTAGTTAAGAAAAGACTTAGGCGATTCTTAAGTTTAGTGCAATTGGGTACTAACAAGAACCTTATAGAATATGAATATAAGGTTCTTGGGTACTAATCCCGGAAATGCCAATGAGTACTAATGAATTAGAAATGATGGGCGCTGTTCTTTATTTTTTAGCTATAATCACTGAAATGATTTTTTTTTTAATTTTATATGGAGGTCAATTGAATATAAGGTTCTTGTCAATGGCTATAATATTCACGGCGAAAAACGATGGCGCTCAATGATTTGTCTGGCAGAATTAGGGTTACCAGGACCGAAATTCGCAAATCCGATCGTAAGAGGGTGAAAATCCTGATTTTTGTAAAAAATCCGGTCTTAGACTCAAATAAAAAAATGTACTACTCTGTGTAAAAAGTATCGGGAATATGTCAATAAAAAGACCCACGTAAAAGAGGTCGTTCTAATTTTTTCACTGCATGTTGGTAGCACTGTACTGATTAAGCGCGCAAAATTTGAGCGGGATCTGTCATTTAATTTGTTTTAAACTACACTTTTTGTTGGTGATAGTTTTGAGTCCTCGGCGATTTTTACAATGGAAAATGATAATGCACCATCACACACAGCCATTATAGTGAAAGAGTTTTTAGCGAAAAATTCAACAAAAGTTCTCGAACAAGCACCGTATTCACCTGATATGGCTCCGTCTGACTTTTTTTATTTCCCAAGTTAAAATTACCACTTCGAGGAAAACGTTTTGAGTCGATAGAAGCCATAAAAGAAAATTCGCTGAATGAGCTAAAGGCCATACCGCAAATAGCCTATGAAAAATGTATGGAAGACTGGGTGAAGCGGTGGAGATGTTGCATTGCAAGCGATGGGGCCTACTTTGAAGGCGATAAAATAAATTTAGATGAATAATTTGTATTTTTTGTTTTATTGACAAATTCCCGATACTTAGTACACAGAATGTATACCATTTACATTATCAGGCACACCTTATATTATTATCTGCTGGCGACAGGATTAAATTTATCATTTTTTTGTAAAATTTTACACAAGTGGGAAGTGTGTGGTTTCTTATAAGAAAATTAAGGGCATATTTCAGGAAACTACGCATTTATAGAGCCTAGTCGCGGCATGCGTAGCGCGCCGCGCGCTCCTAACTGTGCGGCGATGATGGTTTAGGCAAAATCATTACAATCAATGATGGTGTAATGATTTTTAACTAAGCACAATTGAAAAGTCCGGTCTCGAATGAAATCCGGGCGGAGTCCAGTCTGAGCTCTTAAAATCCGGTCAAGACCGAATTTATCCGGTCAGATGGTAACCCTAGGCAGAATGCACTCAATCACAGTACAAATCATAACTAACCTGACCCGCTCAGTAGCCCACCGCTTAATACATCACTCATATACTTGTACACAGGCCCTTTGAAGCTCAGTTTAGAATTAGTGAGAAGTATCTGAAAAATAAAAATTATTATGTGTAAAGTAAGAAGTAGGTACCTAAGTAAATTAAAAATTAAAACAATAATAAATATTATTTTTATTTTTATTTCAAAGTCGCTATTAATACCATATATAAAACGCGTATTTGTAAAACACCAACAACCTCGCAGGAGTAGATACCTTACTAACATTATTCTAAGTTACTAACATAAAACAACATATTTTGTTACGTTAATGTTTCTACGACTTTTCCGAAAACAGACATAAAAACGACTTTACATACAAAATATCCAAACAGCTGATTGATTTTTTTTGTCTGTTTTTAGAAAAGTCGTGGAAGAAATGTCTTTCTTGATGATTTTAGTATTAGGGTTGCTATTGCTACGGATTATCAAAAAAAAAACCGTCAAAGACTTATTATATTAAATACCGTCTAGTTCAGCCATCTGCTCGTCCATTGAAATCGGAGAGAGAGAGAGATTTGTTTTAGGTAGTATTTAATCGGGTAACAATAAATTCCCATTTTGGGTATACTGATTACAGGCTACTCTTTAACTTTGGCGATATCTCAATGAAAAGTCTGCTCAGATGAATAGTTTCCGAGATTGTAAAAAAAATTAGATGACAGCTGTCAAACTTAAAACAGCAATCTTTCGAAAAGTACTCATCCCAGACTGATAGTGTCTTTGAAGAAATGAAAGGTCTGCCCACTGACATGAAATTTTTTTTTTATATGCAGTTCAATGGGTCTGCCTAACATAGTATATTTGT
The DNA here is from genome assembly GCA_943789525.1 of Agriphila geniculea. Taxonomy (NCBI): domain Eukaryota; kingdom Metazoa; phylum Arthropoda; class Insecta; order Lepidoptera; family Crambidae; genus Agriphila; species Agriphila geniculea. The sequence continues at coordinate 7,628,997 of OX038889.1, read as the reverse complement.
CATCTTGATTAGATTAATAGTCGCCCTTTTTAAATAAAATATATGCCAAGTTTTAAATGTTTTGTGTGCCCTAAGGTTGCCGCCCAAATAGAAATTTGGTCGCCCGTTCTGATAACTATAGTTACTCAGTTTGTATTTTAAAACCCATTTTCAATTCTTATAGTTGGTCGTCGCCTTCAGTCCGTCGCCACTTAGTATTTCAGTATGCTATATTGAGTATTTTTGATACCCAAAATGGGAATTTATTGTTACCTGATTACATACTACCCAATATATAATAGTACTAACGTACAGAAGCCCATCCGCGCGAGGATAATCAAATAATAAGCTACTCTCGTTGCACGGCAATAAAGTAAAATTTTAAATTGCACAGCGCTGCCTGCCTATAAGCACCTACGAAGCGCCTCTCTTTCTGTCGCGTAGCTGTATACCGACCGATACAATATTCGTGAATCGTTAAGGTTGCTGCTGTACTCGCTAGTCGCTACTGACCGATATCATAGAAAACATCCGTTATGTCGATGAATTTAGACAATGAAATTACTAAATATTAAAATAAAATAAATCTACCTACCAAACTAGTGCCTCCGTGAGCCTGCTGTAGACCTCGCGATAAAATAAAATAAAATGTCCTCATGAAGTTTTCAAAACACACAGTAGGTACGTGAGTATTCGCAGCTAGATGGTGCTTCTAATTTTGATATTTTTTCAAAATTGGCGAATATTTTTTTTTAATTTGGAAAAATTGGCTTGACTAAACAGTTTTATATAATTATCAAACCTACTCACAAAATTTCACCAGAATCGGTTGAGAAATGCGACCTGTAAAGGAGATCAAACAGCCGGAAAGCTGGACTGAAATATGTTTTTTTACATATATCCGTCATTTTATTAAATTTAGAAAAATTGCCTCGACAAAAAAATTCTATATATCTATCAAATCTGCTCACAAAATTTCACCGGGATCGGTTGAGAAATGCAACCTGTAGAGGAGAACAGACAGCGCCGGAAATCCAGACTGAAATACGATTTTTTTACATTATCTCCGCCATTTAAAAAAAAATTAAAAAATGGCTTGACAAAAAAAATCTATACAATTTTCAAACCTGCTTACAAAATTTCACGAGAATCAGTTGAGAAATGCGACCTGTAGAAGAAAACAGACAAAACTGGAAAACCGGACTGAAATATGTATTTTTAACATTTCTCCGTCATTTTAAAAAATTTCAAAAAACTCGCGTGACAAAAAATTCTATATTATTTTCAAACCTGCTCACAAAATTTCACGAGAATCGGTTGAGAAATGCGACCTGTAGAGGAGAACATACAGCGGCAGCGCTGGAAAACCGGACTGAAATAGGTTTTTTTAATATATCTCCGCTATTTTGTAAAATTTCAAAAAACTGGTTTGACAAAAAAAATCTACATCATTTTTAAACCTGCTTACAAAATTTCACAAGAATCGGTTGAGAAATGCGACCTGTAGGCTAGAACAGACAGCCGGACTTCGTGCTCGCTCGGTCAATTATTCATTGTATTTCTAACTAGTTAGTTAAGTAAGTACTTACTTACTTGTGTAAAAACGATATTATTTGGAAGTAATGTTGGGTGATGTATAAAGTTAGGGATGATAACGTAAAAGTAGTAAAGAATTAAAAACTGGCTCGTTCGTGTTTTTGGCGCGGTTGTCGCTCGCAGACAACGCGCGTGTCGGGCTTAGTCGGGCTTGTGGTATCCCTCGGCCATGGGTAGACTGAGTGAGCCGCGAGCAGTAGGCTAATAGGTATAAAAGTTTAAGCGCGGAGTGAGACCCCCTGTTTGATGAAATTACCTTAATTTCATCCGGACTGCTGACCATAATGTTTAGATCTGGACCCAGCCAAAACTTTACGACTTCTCCGTATTCGTCCATCATTTTTTTAAACACAAGGACCTGTTCTAAAAAAACAACAAAAATTAAATTAAAGTGGATTAAAAAAACTCTATTGCGTGGCAAATCACACTATTTTGATGAGCAAGCGCAACGCATGAGAGTTTTTTCGAACAAAGAATTCTATTACCAAACTAACTTACGGCACGTAATGCGTGTAATACATAGAAGCGACGTATGCTGCGGATACGGCGCAGATATAGACCAGTCAAAAATGGAAAAAAAGTGAATTTCAGAAGCAAATCATATTACTTATTGGGAACTGATGTTTTCTGACCAATTCGACCCCGCCAAGAACCTTATATTCATATTCTATTGGACCTCGCTGAATCAAAAACTGGCTGCCATCTTTGCTACGTCACAGCTCCCCTCCCCATACCCTTAGGAAGTGATTGGTTATCCAAAACGAATATGATTTGCTTCTAAACTCATAACGGCATTTTTTGACTTGTCTATACGATACGGCAGCGATATCTGCGCCACGTCACTCGTCGAACCCGACGCGGCGCCGCCGCCGCCGCCATACAAAGAGCACGTGTCGCTTGGTACAGTACGCATAAAAACCTCAAAACTCGGTACTTTTATTTTTGAAGACATTATTTTGAAGTAGGTATTCTAAAAACAACTAATAAGACAAATCTAGGAACACTGTATAAAGTACAATGTAGCTTTGCAAATTATCGTTTGGATTCTAAAGTACCAGGATAACATAGCTATGGAGGCGGTAGTTATAGTACATTGGATTTTTTTCTAACCAGTCGTAACAATAAAATTATTTAATCACTTAAATCGCAACCTCCTCTTCTGAAGAGGACATGTCTTTGGAACAAAATCAGCGTGTATTTTCTTTGCCGACCGTCTCACATCTGCAACGTATCGCTGCCGTATCCGAGCCACGTCGCGTCTGTGTATTTCATGTCGCATCCGTCTCGCATCTGCATCATATTGCCGCCGTATCTGCGCCTTATCTCCGCAGCATCTCTTCGGCGTGAAATACACAGAAGAGATGCAGCGGAGATAAGGTGCAGATATGGCGGCGATACGATGCAGAGGCGAGACGGGTGCGACATGAAATACACAGAAGCAACGCGGCTCGGATACAGTACAGCGGCGATACGGTGCAGATGTGAGACGGTCGGCAAAGGTAATACACGCTTATTTGTTTCGAAAAATTAATGAAAAATATTATTAAAACATTCCAGTTACGGCACCAATGGTTTAAGTTATTAAATAATTTTATTGTTACGACTGGTAAGAAAAAAATTCAATGTACCTACTATCACAAAATAGAGAAGACAACAGAAGTTTAGCTTAGTACTACGAGCGCTCCAGCATCGCACACACACAAAGACAGCTCTCGCCGCTGCGTCACGTACTCCGAACTATTTTGAGAGTGGTATGCAATTTCAGTTATACAGTGTCGGTGAGAGATGTCTATGCATGCGTTGCTCGAGCGCGCAAGTGCTAAGCTCAACTACTGTACCCTCTCTATATTATGCTACTATAACTACCGTCTCCATAGCTATGTTATCCTGGTACTTTAGAATTCAAACGATAATTTGCAAAGCTATATTTGTACTTTATACCTAGTGATGTAGTTAGTTGTTTCTATAATACCTACTTCGAAATGTCTTCAAAAATTAAAAAGAATAAAGTACCGAGTATTGAGGTTTTTATGCGCACTGTACCAAGCGACACGTACTCTTCGTAGGTACAGCGGCGGCGGCGCCGCGTCGTGTGAGTCGCGTCCGACGAGCAACGTGGCGCAGATATCGCTGCCGTATCGTATAGACAAGTCAAAAAATGTCGTTATGAGTTTAGAAGCAAATTATAATATTAGTTTTTGGTAACCAATGTTTTCTTATTAATTCGACCCAGCTGAATTGAAAAATGATGAATGAAAGAAAAAACGCTGAAAAGAAAGATGGTGGCCACTGTTTGATTCAGCGGGGTCGAATTAGTCAGAAAACATCAGTTCCCAATAAGTAAATGTTAATAAGTAAAAGTTAAGTAAGCAAATCATATTTGCTTCTAAACTTAACTTTTTTTCCATTCTTGACTGGTCTATATCTGTGCCGTATCCGCACCTTACGTCGCTTCTAATGTATTTCACGCCTTCTGTGTATTCACGTCTTCTGTGTATTCACGCCTAACTTGGCAAGATAAAAACGAGACAAAAGATGCGCAGTAGCTACAAACACTAAACTCGGCGCATGTTTTGTCTCATCTTTGTCTTGCCAAGTTATATGCCGGAACCTTTATATGTACGTGTCACAGTCACAGTATTCTCCATTACATTTTAAAAAGATTTGAATTATCAAACTATTTTTTTGACATAAGCAGCAATTTCATCATGGGAGAGACATGAAAACGATTACTTTCTGCATACTAATGCTTTACGATACTTAAATATAAGGTGCTTCCTTTTCTAAAAGCATTTAGAAGTGAAGCAGTGCTAACTTGCGGAGAAAACGAAGTTTCAAAATCATTGAAAATCATCACCCTGAAATATTTTCGGTTACGGGCGACGAACTTTGCATTGTGATAAAAAAAGAAATGACTCGCGACTTCCGGTCATTCATAAATGAGTTCATAAGTTTATAAAAACATAATTATTACATTCTATAATTCAAATATTTCCCTCTCTATCAGAATTACCTTTTAGCTGAAAGAACCTTCACGTTGGATTGCTTGTGAGCTGCCAGAAAACTTAGAGTGCCCCTAATTATAAAATATTTCTTTCCAAAAAATACAACAATAATTTTTGGGAAAAAATATTATGATTCATTTTATACATTCAAAAGAAAATAGGGGTCATTATACCGGGTGTAAGAAGACCTCGACGAAGCCCAGGTTTAAGTATTCTGCCCATCATCAGGACCATTTCTGTTCAAAATTATTGCTGAAAAACGATTTAACGATTTACGAAAAGTTGCAAAATGACTAATATCTTTTTGAAGTCTAATGACCAAAGTGCTAAAATGACCAAGGTTGCAAAATGACAAAAGTTGCAACATGACTCACTAATCATTCGTCCAAGTGCTAAAATATCCAATGTTACCGATAGCCCAAAGGATTAAAAGGACTTCGACAAGCCTCCTGATTATATAACTTTGTTGCAATCAACACTGACAAAAATCGCAGTTACATTGCTGCTTTAGTAAGAAGCAATGTGACAACTATCTTACATAGAGCATTAATGTAAGTGCGGTTTCAATCAATTTGAATCGAGAATTGTTAGCAACAGAGTTACGTAATTAACTCCCAGGGAGTTATTTTTGAAGATCTCCCTTTGAAGATTGAAAAACATTTACTACATGAAACTGGTTAGTAACCCAAATAAAGTGTTTATTTTTTTATTTAAAAAAATAAAACAAAATACTCTTATGCTAAATTATAAGAAAAACGATAATTATATTACTTAAATTGAACACATTAATTACTCTTATGCAAAAATAGTAGATTATACAACAAGTGGAAAAAGAGGGAATTTTGTTCGAGACACTAGGTAAATCGGTAATATTTGAACATTAGAAAATAGTAACTTAATACGGCTACTAATTGTGCAACACAAAGTATTAGTAGGCCCAGATCTGGGTGTTTGTAGTTCCACCTTTGTCTGTCTCTTTCTGATTTCCATAACACAAGTGCTATAGCTACTTACTTTGGAATAGGTAACCTTGAATCAACCTGATATTTTGACGAATCGCATCTTTGACAAAACGATAATTTTAACGAAAAACAGCCTTAAGCAGATAAGCCATTTTAGTACCTTGGACATTCCAGCACCTTAGTCATTTCAGCACTATGTTCAATTCAGCACTATGGACATTTCAGCACCTTGGGTATTTTAGCACCTTGGTCATTTCAGCAACTTGGTCATTTTGCAACTTTGGACATTTCAGCACCTTGGTCATTTTAGCACCTTGGCCCTAACCTAACGCTCCGGAAGGATCGTACGCTTTGGATAAATCCATGAAAACAGCTATGGCACATTTATAGTTATTGAGAGTAGTTAATATTTCTTTATTGCATTCGAAGATAGCAGATGTTGTGGACCTAATTGTCAGATATAATTTTCCGGGTTTGTAAGCATTGTACCATATCTACCATATTCGCCTTTATAAGGGTGTCCAATAGCCTGTATACTGTGGATATACCTTCTGGCGAGCAAATGAACTGCATAGAATTTCCAAGGAGGGGAATTGCTTTCGGTCCAGGGAACTGGTCTGCCGCCTTCAGCATTCCCCTGTGCTGGTATCTCCATCGCAGCCATATGGCGGCTACCACTCCGGTCACCAGCAGAACAGTCATAAACATATCTGAGGATTTAAAAGTGTTCATTTATAATCCGCTCCGTGGGTAGGCCCCCGATGGACCGACGATCTGGTGCGCGGTCGCGGTGCGCCGCTGGATGCGGGCAGCGCAGGACCGATCGTCATGGATCTCCAGGAGACCTTCGGTCCTGCGCTGCCCACATTATTTATTATTGGGGGGAGGCCTATACCCAGCAGTGGATGTCGTGCGGCTGATATGATAATGATGATGATGCTTTATTATCTCCTCGAAAAACTAACAAAATCAAAATAGTAAAAATTAGTTTAAAAAATTAACATTTATTTCCAATAAATTCAAAATCGTTTGGCGCAGTAAATTAATAATATTAAAAAAACGACTGTGCCAAAAACGAAATAAAAAGTTAAACAATAATGGCCTTACTTAGGTACCATAAAAGGTTTTATTAACGTGTTTAACTCAGATAGTGTTTGAATGTGATGCTGTCACTTTTTGGAGAATATTATTTGAAAGAGATGGCAACTTACCAAAGAAAAGTAACGAGCAATATATTGTATCACATCCATTTGTCAAATCAAAGTGATTACGATAGCAACTTGGGAGCACGGCACGGTAATAGTGCTCCCGCCAAGACGAGGAAGCGAAGCGCAAGGGCACTACCCTACTTTACCTACCTTTTCTCGAAGCGCTTTGTCGTTTTTTTGATCTTGGGTTTGGAGTATACTAGATAAACAAAATCCTCGAAATATAATGTCAGTAGTGGACTTGGTAAAGTTTCAATTGTATAGATTTTATTATAATACTTATAGATTTTATTGATATCTAAAAAACCCCGATTTCGTCACTGACTCACTCAAAACTCAAAGGGTACCTACGTCATTAAGTCCTAGAAAGCTGAAATTTGGTATGTAAGCTAGTTTTAGTACACAAACTACAAAAAAATTATAAAACTTGGAACTTTTACCCCCCAACCCCTTAAACTAGGGAATGGAAGTTTGTATAAGACTTCCGCAAATTTTGATGCAAGAGGTCTGAAAAAATTAGACATATGTATCCGAAAAATCTTTAAATATTCAGTAATTATTTTTAAAACTTAGTAAATCACTGTTAAAGCAACGGAAAAACAATTCATAAAGTAAAAACCGGCCAAGTGCGTGTCGGGCCACGCGCCATAGGGTTCCGTAGTTACCTTATACCATACCATATTTAATACCACCTATCATTTTTCGTATGCAAAAATAACTTTGTTTTTCACAGTGTTGGTATGAATGACAAAGTTATATTTGCGGTTTTGGAAAATGTGCTATATCTCAAAAACTAATTACTATATCTCATTCAAACTAATTTTGATTGAAAGTGTTTATTAAGACCTACAGCATATTTTTTTTTTAATTTTTCACTCTCTTATTTCAAAAGTTAAAGGGGGGGGACACACATTTTACCACTTTGGCGGTGTATATCTTTCAAACGGTTGACTTTGAGAAAAAGTTGTCTTAGAAACCTCAATGTCATTTTTAAAGACCTATCTATAAACACCCAACACGTGTTGGTTTGAAGAAAAAATTTTTTTTCAGTTTCAGTTCCATGTATGGGGAGCCCCCCCTTAATCTTCTATTTTTCTTATTTTTGTATTAAATTCGGTAAGCGGTTAACAGAATACACCTACCTACCAAGTTTCAACTGTGTAGTCTTAATACTTTCGGAATAAAGTGGCTGTGACATACGGACAGACAGACAGACAGACAGACATGACGAATCTATAAGGGTTCCGTTTTTTGCCATTTAGGCTACGGAACCCTAAAAAAGAAATTGTGTTCATTTCACTGACATGAAAAAATTTTTAATATATGCAGGTCAGTGGTTCATTTCAAAACTACGTCTGTCGTGGCGCAAACCTCACGCAGACTCTATTTTGTTCTTTGCACTGTCACATTCTACGTCAAAGAGTAAAATAATATCACACCATAAATGAATTAGTTCTACCACAAAATAAAATAAATAATAGTAAAAATACGCTATGCTTGATGTTGATCGAATTTTACACGATTTTAGACCACAATTCTAACCCCACCTTGCTTTTCCGGTTTATGGAAAGATACAAAAAGGAATGAAATCCCACCAAAAACATTTTCATGTATAGTGTTGCCAAGACTCCATATGGTTTGCACTGTCAAAAAGTTATCAGACCTCATGTAGAGCCAAGCTTCTAAGCGTCACGGCTCACGGATGACTTTTTGTAGCTGCGATAATCGCGGCGTCAATCGCGGCGATAATCGCCCGCGAAATGACACGACAAGGTTTCACTTAGCAGCGACAAAAAAGCGCCGCGATTATCGCCGCGATTAACGCCGCGTTCATCGCAGCTACAAAAAGTAGCTCGTGGGCGTTTACGTATAGAACACCGTATGTTGTATTCTCAGCGACAAAAATCGCTCAGCGATTAATCGCCCGTCAGCGGGGACGCTAACTCTACGCGCCCTAACTCTACAAGCCTTCAAAAACTCTTGACCTTAGTCAAAATATGTGGCTTGGCCGTCTCGTTACTACAAGAACTATTATTGTTGAAGAGTGAATACATTTTTCCATGTAGCGAAATGGCCAAGCCACATATTTTGACTATTTTTTTAAAATTTAATTACAAATATAAGGACCTTCTTAAATAGTGCACATAATTTTAAGGGGTCAATGTACTCGTGCATACAAACAACTTTTACTAAGGGACCAATATTGAAATCGCGAAAAAAAATCAGATGTAAAATTATGTGCCCTATTTACGAAGGACCTTATATACAACGTGTAACAAAAAGGGGGTATCAACCCGAAAGGAGGTCAATGTACTCGTGAATCTGAACACCTTCCACGAGAAAAAAAAATTAAAATCGAAAAAATAATTTTGGTCTCTCCATAGAAAATTTGAATTTGCCGCCAACATTTTGTATGGAGAGTTCAAAATTTTTTATTTTATTTGAATTTTTTTTTCTGCTGGAATGTATTCAATTTCATGAGTACATTGACCTCCTTTCGGGTTGATACCCCCTTTCTGTTACACATTGTATATAGTTATCAGATTTTTCCCTGTACTTTGAGAGTGCCAAATTATGACTGCCGAAATATGAGTTTTTGTGGCCTTACATGTGAAAACTTAATTGTTGGCTAATGATTAACCATGGTACACTTTGTTATATAAACATAGTAGCTGTAAGTTTTCCAAGAAATAAAATAAAATAAAATAAAAATAAAAGGCCATATCTTTTTTTTCACAGCTTCAAGGGACCATAAACTTAGTTTATGGTTTCAATTTTAACTCGATACCTCCACGCGTTCCTGAGAAAAAGGGTTTTGACCATAGACATAGAAAAATTTTCGCTGCGCTCAAGAAGACCAACAAAGCGTGGAAAAGAGAAGTTATCATCATACGGACACAGTCTATGTAAAAAAGAGACAAAGGATCAAGTGACATGTACCAACATTTTTTACAGTAAGAGCCCCTAGCGTCCCGCCTAGCAAATGAGCAATCACAGTTTGTTTAAAATATTTGTTAATCTTGATTATAATTTAAAATAAAGGTATCGTGGAGCCATGGTGCCTTGTGCTCTAGGTAATTGTGATGTAACAAAAAGAAATAATCCAAGTAATCACACTTTTCACAGGTAAATAAGATATTGCCACACATTTCTCTAAAACCAAATTTCTCTACATTTATTCGTTTATCGACGAAGAAAACAGTATGGAACATAGTTTATTAATTTCCTTTGCCGTATATAGTCATATTTTATGAATCTAAGTCATATTTTACGTATCTCATATAAAATGTATGCATTCGTTTTCGGATCACCTGTTTATTGACATTGTTGTTCTTTGACATTCTATTTCTATGGTTTTGACCATTGAACTGACTTGATATTATTACACTGGACTGGCTGCTGTCAAACTGCGCTTGTGCCTATTTGATTTCCGCCATTTTGGCGCTGTAGGTCGTAGCGTGAGGGACATGGTACTAAAGTCTGAAGTCTGGAGAGACCACCACCGCAACCATTTTCATTGTACACGTCAAAATTAGTTCTTTAGACTCACGCTAGTGACGTTTCAAATAGGCACAAGAACTTTGCTGTCAAATCATACAGACAGCCAGTCCAGTTAGCGCTATCGCACACGGGCAACTTAGTCGCCCAGCAACTGTTCTAGTTCTACCCTATGAATTTTGATTCCCTTGAAAGTGTCGAAATATGCGGTTTTTGCGAAATAAATGGCAGTATCTTTTTTTACTTAAACTTAGAAGTTTGATTTTTTCACAGCTTCAAGGGACCGTAGATTTGAGTATATGGTTTTAATTTCAACTCGATACCTCCACACTTTCTTGAGGTAAGGGTCTTGACAGACAGACAGACGGACAACTAAGTGATCCCGTATAAGGGTCCTATTTTTTCCTTTTGAGGTACGGAACCCTAAAAATGGACTTGTACTGTGTTAAAACTCTGGAACTTTTTTGCAATCAAACCGGAGAAAAACCATAAAAAACAAAAAAGAACTAACATGTTATATTTTCGTTTTCCTTGTAAGCTTTAGAGTAATTTATTTTAGTTGAAAACACGAAAATAATGGATGAAAAAAATCAATTAGTGGCCAATATCGTGAAACATTAGTGGCCAATATCGTAAATCATTAGTGGCCAATATCGAAGTCCTGCAAAAAAACCGAACTGCAAGTGACAAACAACAAACAAACGAGAAAGCTACCTACGCGTTAAAAAACAAGGATTCGAAGTGACTTTTAAAATACTACCTGTGACACAATTTGTTTTTATGTTTTTATATTTTTCACATGTTTCATATAAGTAATCTACTTAGTTTATTTTTTATTTTTGACATTTTCAATCATTCGGAGTTGTCCCACGGTAGTATAAAACCGGAATTTGTTCATTTAAAAAATAGAAAAGAATGTTTTTTGTAACAAGTAGGCTAGGTAGGTATTTGGTTTGTTTCTAATGTGCTACAATGATCAAATCACAAAAGTTGTAAATATTAGTTAAGTATTATGAAATAATCTCTAATTATGTATGTTAGGTAGGTATATTACAATTATACAATCTGCATTAAGTTAATAGAACCTTACGGATAAAATGTATAGACATGTCTATTAGGTACCTCTACTTAAGGCTGTATATTTGCATTTCAACGAAATTAGTGTTTTTCCAATGAAGTTATCTCAAGAATGAAAGCATTATTGTTAATGTAAAGTTTAGTTTTAAGAAGAAAAATTCTGAAATTAGTGCCGTATAGAGAGAAAAACATAATAAATTGTCAGGTATTTTAAAACGAAGACAATCTGTTCAAGTGGAATTTCAAATTTGCTTGTCAGAGGTATTTTTCAAAATCGTTTCAGCTGTAACAAATAAGAATACGACTCATATTTATTTTTCACTTATTGTTTGTATTGTAAAGGAGTTCTCTATAGAGAGAAAATTTAAAGAAATGCTTTTAATCACAGTGAAATAAAATATTAAAAAATGCTCAAATTGGTACAATTTGACATGTTTTTTTACTAGTATTTACAGAATCTAAAGTAATTTTTAATTTTTCTTAGGAATAATGAGGTATTTGTCTAATGTATTGCGTGTTTTGTATATACTTATATCTATTTAATAATTTAATAGGATTTTTCAAAGTTCGCCCTCATTACGGCTCGCGCAGAGTTGTTTTGATCATTTGTATTGAAAATTTAAAAATGGAACGTGATGCGAGTCTACAGCCTTAATTAGATAAGTATCTCTAAAATCTGCATTACAATCTTACCTTACCTTAGTACAAGTATTATTATTTACATTTACACCATAATTGACTGAACGAGCTCGAAGCGTAAGCGAAGCGCCTCCGTTTCAGCTTGGACAAAAATGGTTTGCGGGTATATCCGGCTATCCGTCTGTTCTCGTCTTCTCGTCGCAGTTCTCAACCGATTCTCGTGAAATTTAGGGCGTGTTGAAACTTAAATTGACAACATTTCAAAATTTTTTGGTACATGTTTTTATGGATATAATGAAAATTTATCGTTTTTTAGGCAACACGTATTTTTTCTTTTCCATTTATTTTCATACATTACTGAGATATTAATTAATAAAAAACGGTTTATTCTAAAAGGACGTAAGTACAAGATATAGGTAAAATATAAGCGATGCCTTTGCCTTGCCTCTTAAAACGTCAATTAAAAAAAAACTGTCTTTGATGCGAATTGTGATGTCTATAGAGATGTAGGCACGCTAGTATTTTATATCGATAATAATGGTATTTTCATGTTTCATAATAAATAAGAAACTTAATAACAACTATATTAACCCCAATAACAACTATGTAAATTATCGGGGTATGAGTAATTTTGCTAAGAAGAGGTGGGTCATTAGGGTTCCGTAGCCTAAATGGCAAAAAACGGAACCCTTATAGATTCGTCATGTCTGTCTGTCTGTCTGTCTGTCCGTATGTCACAGCCACTTTATTCCGAAAGTATTAAGACTACACAGTTGAAACTTAGTAGGTAGATGTATTCTGTTAACCGCTTAACGAATTTAATACAAAAATAAGAAAAATAAAAGATTAAGGGGGGGCTCCCAATACATGGAACTGAAACTGAAAAAATTTTTTTTCTTCCAACCAACACGTGTTGGATGTCTATAGATACGTCTTTAAAAATGACATTGAGGTTTCTAAGACAACTTTTTCTCAAAGTCAACCGTTTGAAAGATATTCACCGTCAAAGTGGTAAAATGTGTGTCCCCCCCTTTAACTTTGGAAATAAGAGAGTGAAAAATTAAAAAAAAAATATATGCTGTAGATCTTAATAAACACTTTCAACCAAAATTGGTTTGAACGAGATATAGTAATTAGTTTTTGAGATATAGCACATTTTCCAAAACCGCAAATATAACTTTGTCATTCATACCAACACTGTGAAAAACAAAGTTATTTTTGCAAACGAAAAATGATAGATGGTATTAAATATGGTATGGTATAAGGCAGGGGTCTCCAAACTACGGCCCGCGGGCAAGATCCGGCCCGCAAGCACCAACAATCCGGCCCGCGAAAGCAGGCCGGATCGTACCAACAATATAGTAATTTACAGTACGTTGGTACGGAGCTAGCTAGATCCTGGCCCTTGGGACGTGGTGGAGGAGTAAGTCTGGCCCTTTTGCTAAAAAGTTTGGAGACCCATGGTATAAGGTATAACTACGGAACCCTATGGCGCGTGGCCCGACACGCACTTGGCCGGTTTTTTTTTTCTTTTAATGTCGCTTTCTAAAAACAGTTTCAACTAAAAGCCCCCATACAAAGACTTTCAAAAGTAATATCGAAGCGATGTTGTGATTGAAAAGTGCGCTATACGCAATCTGCCCTGCTAATTGCACTTGCAGTAATCGACACTTTTGGGATTTTCACTTTTTTGCAAAAATGACATCTTGAGGGCTTAATCTATATATAAAAAAATAATTTTCATTTTTTTTTTATTATAACTATGTTTTTTATTTAACGCAAAACACAGTACTTGCACAAAAGTATTGCTCATGCTAACAAGATCTGCAGTATTCAGCATGTACTAAAAGGTTGTGCAGTACTTGATACGTTTACTGCAGTTTCATTTAGCATATAATTCTTTAAAAGTAATAGAAACTAAAGACAAACGCAGTATTCGACAGAACAGTTTTTTCAATAATTTGTTTATTCAATGTTCAAATGGTTTTGGTAAGTTTTATTATTTTCTTTATTTAAGTAGGTACCTATCTAGTTCTGGTGTAGGTCGCATATTCAACTCACTATAGAGTTAGAGGCAGATAATAAACTAGCCTTCCTTGACATTCTTTTCATCAGTAACTCTGATCAAATCTTGAGCCACACTGTGTATATCGAAAAGCAACACTTACAGATAGATACCTCAATGGTGAATTCCATCACGATCTTTTACAGTTAGCTACCTACCGTAGGGAAACTTTGTTTCAGAGGGTAAGCGGGATCTGTGACCAACAATTGCACCTGACACAGCTGTCAGGCTCAGTAGCTTCAGCATGTCAAGCAATTTCTGCGAAGTAACAAACTGCCAGTACCACGCCTCCATCACAAAAACCTTATCAAGCCAGCCACAGTAGAACGACAACCTGCCATTCTACCTTACATGAAAGGTGTCACTGACAAGATTAAAGGTATTCTGAAGAGTGCTATCAAGATCTACTTCGAGCCGCCGAGGAAGATAAACCAATTCTTACGACCTGTCAAGTGCATCATCCCTTTTCAAGGTACAGGCGTCTATAAACGAGATTGCGACTGTAGGCTCTCTTTTATCAGGCAAACAAAGAGAAGTATAGGGACGCGCATTAAAGAACATGTAGTTGACATGAAGAACAAGCGCGATAGCAAGACTGCAGAGTGTGAACATGCCTCAGAAGGACCCATCCATTACATCAAAAATGATAAACCACAAATCCTTGCCAAAGACCAAAGACTCATTCCCAGAATGCTACGCGAGGCTATGAAATCAACAAGTATCCAAATTTCAATAGAGCATATGGTTGAAGAGTGCCACCAGCTTGGGACATCATAATTCATTAAACTAAAATCCCGTACTAAATCACAACTGCGGGATCTAAAGATACAGTTAGTTCGTTTTGAACATAGGGATCAAAAGAGAGATCGACACAACCTCTATGAGTTTTCTTCCACCAGTTCTTTCTCTGAGAGTAACTGGCGGTAAATTCAGTAGCTAGTTCTTGTTTTCTGATTAACTTTATATGAGCAACTTTTTTACTTTAGTCCTCCCGTGACCACAGCCCCTGGATAGGTCTTGAAATGTTAGGAAGGTACTAATTAATTCTAAAATAACATCTGAATTATTACCAATAATATACTCATTGTAATTCCTAAAAAAATGTCTGTACGCGCAGATGTCTTAGAAGTGTATAAAACTACTTTTCTGGTAATAATTTGTTTTATTTTGTTGATCTACCAAAAATTCGTTTTATTTTGTTTCTTCACTACTTAAGTATCTGAAGCCAACACTTTTAACTAGTACCATGCATGAAAATAGTACATAATTGCTAGTTAGAAACGCAGTTTTGAACACGTGCTAGGTAATTTTGCAGTAATAAACACAGATACTGCATTTGGCCTTAGTGATACTGTAATGCCCACAATCCCAAAATGGTAGAATAAAAATGCAGTATTCCGCATTTTATTTAGAGGACACCGTTAAAGTAAAAGAAAAAATATTTCAATAGAAAGCTTGATTTTTTTCTTAATTTTTAGGTAGACTTTAAATGTTATATAACATAGACTTGATGCATAGATATCAAAAAATAGGTTTCCCGCGTTTATCTCGAAACCGCCAAATTGCAAGTACTGCATTTGCAATAAGGAGGGCAGCAATGTATAGCTCTGTCTCTATAACAAAACAACATCACTTTGAGTTTGCTATAAGAGCTCAGAGTACGACCTCTGGTAACTGCCCCCCTAGTCAAATGGCCAACATTCTATTCGTTTGAACGCTACGCTTACTATTAAAACTTTAAAATAAGCAGTAAACTATAAAATTACGTGCCGTAAGCTTGACAGTTCCATACAATACATCGAAGTTTGTGATTTACATAAGTTTGCGACATGTGATTTAATCATCAATTGCTCATATTTAAGCTTTAAAAGTAAGCGTAGCGTT
The DNA here is from genome assembly GCA_943789525.1 of Agriphila geniculea. Classification (NCBI taxonomy): domain Eukaryota; kingdom Metazoa; phylum Arthropoda; class Insecta; order Lepidoptera; family Crambidae; genus Agriphila; species Agriphila geniculea. The sequence goes on along the minus strand of OX038889.1, from coordinate 7,613,084 downwards.
CAAACGAATAGAAAGTTGGCCATTTAAGAAGGGGACTGGTATCCCTAAGAACTTTCTCGAATGTCCATGCAGACAAGACAAGGAAATAAAAGAACAGGTAATAAAAATGACAGTGTTTATTATTTGAAGACTTTTTTATCTCTTTTTAGTTGTCGCTGCAAACTAGTAATCATTGCTTCATGTCGTCGACATCACGCAGGCTCATTACATTTTTGTGGTATGTTGGATATCGGCTCCTAAAACAATGAAATCGAGCTTGTAGTAATAAGTATCTACATACAGAACATTAAGTTATAACTGATTTGAGTTAAATTGAATTAAATAACTTGATTATCATTTATTAAGAAAGATGTGCCAGGCTAGCCAAGCCATGTGAGGGTTTTCTACTTTTTGTTACCATCAAATATAAAGTACCGAAGAAAGTACAATAAAACATATCGATATAGAAAAATGCACATCACTATGCGAAAAAATACACCTCAATAAACAGATCTGAAATTTGCAAAAAATGACAAATAACTGGACACAAACGACTATTTGCACAAATTATTAGTATATTATAATAGTTTCAGGCTATTTACATAACATAAAAAAATGAAAACAATATGAACTCACCCTTCGAGCAACAAAGGCTTTGTTTCGTCACAAAGGGAGAAGCCTTAGCGATTATTACTCTATTCAAATTATTCTGGCATTTTTTGCGGGGGGAGGGAAATGCACACAAGTGCAGTTCCGCATACCCACATACAAAAACAACACTGTAATGACGACGCTCACACATAAAAAATAAAACAAAACAGCAAAAATTTGTGTACGGATGAGTCACACATCAAAATATGACACGTTATTGACATAAAGGGCTGGGCTCAACTGTCGATGCAGCAATATCGATACGGAAAAAGGAATAAAGGTTACAAACTCAATCATTTTACGATGGGGTGAATAACAACAAAGAGGTCATTTTTATACGCTCGAGCTTTATACAAAAATCTTGAGAGTGTAGGTGATTGGGTTGGGATTAATGTATACCCAGGGAAGTTGGGCTCAGGCTGCTGACACTGAACATCGCTCCATGACAGTACTGCTATCTGCACACCCAACAATTTGAATTTTGAAAGATACCGACCGACTGTTGAATAAAAAAATAGCAAACTGATTTTGATAATGTCGTCAATATAGTAAAATATATCATTATTTTTTTAAGAAACTGTACATTCAATGTCTCAAAAATGGCTTCATCATCCCTGATTTATTATAATATGATACCTCATTCGAGGTGGTAGGTATATTGAAGGAGATATGATTTTTTTCTGAAGTGAGGCGGCGCGAAACTTTGAATGCCACCCCTCCTTACCTACCAAGGGGGGGTACCTACCATCCATCTCTCTTAGCGTGGTTGTTTTATGTCATTGGAAAACTTCTAATTTCACGCATGGGTCGGTCATGGGATGGGTGACCAAAAATGTATTATCTCGAGCTCCTCCGTGCCTCGGAAGGCACGTTAAGCCGTTGGTCCCGGCTGCATTTGCAGACGTTAACACCCATCAATCCGCATTGGGCCCGCGTGGTAGGTTATCGCCCATCTTCCTACCTATAAGGAAGGCCTGTGCCCCAGTAGTGGGGACATTAAAAATGGCTGATGGTCAACTATAAATACTAAGTGTAGTTAGTGTATGCACAGCATACTGTCAATGTCAATGACAGATGACACACACTGTCTCGTGCTCACGGTGGTGGGTGGGGCGCACGTCACGACAGTGAGAGCCATGGGCGAGAGCTGACGTGTTGCCTGCGCAGACCGGGAGTTGCCGAGCCAGTGACGCCTGTTACAGGGAGTACACTACAAATGGCGACGAGATAAAGAGTCAGGAATAAATTATTCTAAAAAAAAAGAAAGGTGATAGATAGTATCGTGTTGAGTTGAGTAGAAAACGTTATTCCTAAGTAACCGCCCATTTGTAAAAAGTCGTAGCATTTTCGTAACATATCCAATACAATACATTGCGACAGAGTGGAGTTTTAATTAAAGGTTTTATAATAGTTCAGTAACGGGGTTACGAATAACTAAATATCTGTAACTTTGTGTCGACATTATACACAATAATCTATATCCACACATTGTGAATAAGTACTTTAATTTGCAACAAAGTTTGATCATATTACATGGTGAAATAATATGAGTTCTAATGTAAATTTTCAAACAAATTATACAGTTTTGAACAATACAAACAAGATAATAATAATATTAATTGAGTAGTACAAGGATACATTATTTAAATAAGAAAGTTTACTTTGCTCTTTTCACTTGTTTGCAATCTTGGTTCATTCACATCCAACTATTAGGGAAGGTAGTTTTGTAACATGTACAACAGCAGGTACAAAACAAAATGTTACAGACATGGATCTAATCATTAAATTGATTGATATGCAGAGTTCAGATTATTAAATATGTTGTTTTGCAAACAAGGTTTGTGCATAAGAATAATATACTTATGGTTTGTGTTTGTTAAATGAATTCATTTAAGCTGGTTTAAGTAGCTGCCTGCTCAGAACAACTTGTCTGATCATATCTCTATAGAAGTTATTGTGTCAAAATAGTAAAGTTAGTGACAAAGTCAGATTTTATTTAAATAGAAACATTTTGTTTCATATTAAGAACACCACATGATCATGGGATTGACAGATTTAAGCAGGTAAGGTTCTGATCATTAAATTGATAGACGTGAAATGATATTAAAAATTACAGATCAAGAAGCTGACGTGTTGCCTGCGCAGACCGGGAGTTGCCGAGCCAGTGACGCCTGTTACAGGGAGTACACTACACTAAGTATAAAGTACTGTTAGGTACCTATTTGCTTTCTCGCAGTCAATGGTAAAAAGTAGAGTACACAACACAACTCGTGAAAAAAAATTTCATCTCGGTTCTTTGTATACCTCGAACTAAATTCCCTTTTTATTCACTTGTTGTATAATCTACTATTTCGAAATTTATTTCGCGATATCTGTCGCGTCGCGCTCACATCAGTGCAAAGCAAATCATGCAAACATCTCGCAAATGTATTTGACGCATAATCAGGGCCAGATTGACCAACACTTCATCGACAAACATTATTTAACGGTAACATCACTAAGTTGCCCATCGGCGAGAACTCGGATTTATCTAGCGACAGATCTGAAATTTGTACGGACGAGCCATGGACTAGCAGACCCGATGTCACTGAACAAATTTGACAACTAATCAAGAATAAAATATACGAATTTAATGTTTAAATGTAAACAAATAGCAATAATACGATAAAAATTTACTTTTATGTGAAATGTAACACCGTCTTTTTGTATACTTGATGTTCAAGACCTCTTTTAACAGCAAAAAACTCATAAATTCGACATTTTAAACACAGCAGCGTTCACGTGCGCGACTGGACTCGGTCTAGAAAGAAATCCGGGCGCAACTGGTTTTACTAATGCGTATGCCCATTTGGGCTTGTACTTCGGCAGAGGGGAACGCTTCGTATGGCTTCTCTTTCTTTAGAAGCCCGTCTTACTCTAAGAACTCACCGATTAAATAATAATATCTATTCATTATTTTCTTATGTTCCTGTGTGTCTTTTACAGCCCTCAATCACACAAAACATAATGGCACAGGTAACGCATAAGTATTACAAACGATGCTACGACTTTCTTTTGATTTTCTTACAAGAATACTTTAAAAATATCAAAATTTTACTGAAAATAGAAATACACTCGAAAGACATTCAGTCATTATTACGACATTTATGACAATTGATTTTTTCAGTGTTGCCAGATCAGATTTTCACACTACCCTAGGCTGGGTCTTAATTTACCCTAGATCACAGAATAGATATAATATAAACAAATAATAATTAATAAGTACTACCGTACAGAAAGGACACTCTCCGCCCCACCTTACATGTACATGGAAGAATCGTTTGTTGATTTATAAAGAAAGAAATAGGTAGTGGAACGAAATATTTTTCTTGTATTTAATTATACTAATCGGGTAATTGGGTATGCTGTAATTTAAATTTCGGGATTTAAAATTACTCGAACGGGCTATGTGTCGTCTCTTAGTGCCGGATATTTTTAACCCTAAATCTAGGGTAAATTACCCTAAGCTGGCACCACTGTTTTCTTTTTAAGAGACTCAACTCAAACTCCCTATATGGACTAGATTTCAGATTTTTTTAATTTACGTACAAAATACTGATCTAAAAATTCTGAAAAAAAATATATGAGCCTAGAACACTAAAATCTCGAAATGGTTTTCTAATTTTAGCACTTTCTCAAAATGAAATGTTGTCAATTGTCAAAAATTCAATTAATTATAGAACCTGATCCCAAAATTTCACGAGAATCGGTTGAGAAACGGACAGCCGGTCATACGAAAGCATTTTTGCCCAACAAGCTGAAACGGAGAAACTGAAAGTTTTGAAGTTTTAATTATTGAAGAAATGTTATTTTATTGAGTTTAATACTGTATTACACGTCACATATTCTTAAGAGACAGTTTTTAGAGTTCTTTATACATGAAAATTTGATGTATATATTTCCAAAATGTTGTGGTTTGATTGCAAAAAATATTTATTTATTATTATTCATAATAATTGTCCAAAAGGCGGATTTAATAAAGAAATAAAGTTATTTCACATAATGAGCCCCCAATCATGAAATTTGTTTTGTGGGAGATTTGAATGGTTCTGGGAGACCATTCCAGTGATGCAGGCGTTGGATTATAAGAAGAAATAAATAAAAAAACATATAGGTAGCTACCTAATATAAAACATCATTGTATAGGTAGTTTCATACCCCTTGATGTGATGTTATCTTCAAACTGACAACAAGCACAGCTTACTTAGATTTTATACGATGCGATGTTTCCCAAAAAAAATTTGGTTGCATAAATTACACAAAATACAACGATATCATACCTGTTTAATGTGAAGTGGCTTCCAATAACTGACTACGGCTGCACCGCCAGAGTTGTCTAAGAGACAAGTAATTTTTGAGCACTAATTAAAAATTATTAACCTCTTTTACATAAAAAAAAATTAAAAGCTACTAGTCATATTGTTCGTCACTTAAAACGTCCTTTTGCGACACGAGTTAGTTCAAACTGAGCTTGTTTTTCTTCACAATTTGACATTGAGTGAAACTGTGATTTGACGCAGGCTTGCCTCTCAAAGTGCCTACTTGATTTGGAATCATATTATAGTAAATATGTATATCGTTTCCTGATTAAGTATTATTGATGGGCTGACTAAAAACCGGCCGAGTACGTGTCGGACTTCGCACTTGTATTTATAGGAAAATAATGGAATTTAAAATATACAGACCTGCGTAATAACAAACGTTATTGTGAAAAAAGAAATATATTTATGATGCTTACGTCCACAAAAAATATACCCAACTAGCACATGACGTCTGCTTAAGAACTATATAGCGTATATAATTACAGTTATAAGCTGCAAGAGTCAGCTGCATAACGCGCTATGCAACCCTTTTGCAGCCGCTTTAGATCTAAAGGGGCGACTTTAGAACCTATTTTAATTATAATATATCCAGTAGAGTTTCATAATAGCGCATGTAATTTCTTACAACCGCTATTTTCACTCCATAAGCACCCTGTTGGCACTAATTGAATGAATGAACGTTAGATCCGCTCATTTAATTCATTCACTCCGAAGCGTAAATTACAGCTTTGAGTGAAAATTGCGACTTTCTTTGGGAAGTTTGGTGGTTTTAATGTAAGCATTTAATTTCTATTACATGTAAGATGTTTTTATATAATTATGGCAGCGTGTAGTGAAATAATAAAATGGTGAGCAATATCGACACGGAAAAAGGAATAAAGGCCACCAAAGGCCAAACCTAAAACTTTTTTGCAGCGCAATTTTAGTGGTATTAACTTGGAAAATCTCAAGGAGTGCAGCAAATGCCGAAATATACGAATTTAATGCTTAAATGTAAACAAATAGCAATAAAACGATAAAAATTCACTTTTATATGAATTGTAACACCGTCTTTTTGTAAACTTGATGTTCCAGATAGGGCATGGAACCGATTTTAACCGATTCCAAAAAAACCGGGAAAAACCGATTCTTTTTTGTCCTGTGAGAATCGATTCTTAAATTAGTAAGAATCGGTTCTCGATTCTTTTCGATTCTCGTTAAAAAAATACCAAATTCCCAATTTTACTACTTAGACGGCTTAAGTTGTGAATGTTGTGATGGCGCGCACAATAAATAATCAAATAAACAATAAATAATTATAATAACATTCGATTAGACCGTATGGGCGATCGAAAAAAATCCTTTTATGTTTGACTGTTATTGTTCCTAATCGTTAATTCCTGTGCAATTTATTGTTACTTTATTGTTACGAAGTGTCTCTGCTTCAGCTTGGGCAAAAATTCTTTCGTATGTTGTCTGTTCTCTGCTAAAGGTCGCATTTCTGAACCGATTCTCGTGAAATTTTGTGAGCAGGTTCGAAAGTGGTATAGTTTGTTATTACGCCAGTTTTTAAAATTTTTTCATATTGGTGGAGATATGGTAAAAAAAACATATTTCAGTCCGGCTTTCCGGCTGTTTGTTCTCCTCTACAAGTCGCATTTATCAACCGATTCTGGTGAAATTTTGTGAGCAGGTTCGATAATTATCTGAAATAGTTTAGTCAAGCCAGTTTTTCCAAATTTATCTAAAAGAAATATTCACCCATTTCGAAAAATGATCTAAATTAGAAGCACCATCTAGCTACGAATACTCCAAATAATATACCTAACAGCACGTAATGTGTGCTTTGAAAACCTCATGGGAACCTTTTTATTTTTGAACAGTTTATTGTAAGAGAAGACTGGAAGAAATAAAACAGTACTAGTAACACACGGCATAGGGGTCCTACTCCTTCCTATCCTACTATAGACCCTGTAAGAATTAAGTAGCTGTTTCTTCTATGTTTTCGTGTTTTATTTTAAGTATTTAATTTGATTTTATTAAAAAAAATATTTAAAAAACGCGTTTTTTCTTTACTTAACATGAAACAAAATTGTAAACAAAAAAGAATCGAAAAGAATCGAAAAAACCGGGTACCCGATTCCGACCAAGGAATCGGAATCGAAATTTTCGATTCTTCAAAGAGGTCCGATTCTGCATGCCCTAGTTCCAGACCACTTTTAACAGCAAAAAACTCAATAATTCGGGATTTTAAACACTGCAGCGTTCACATACGCAACTGGACTCGGTCTAGAAAGAAATCCGGGCGCAACTGGTTTTACTATCGCATATGCCCATTTGGGCTTGTACTTCGGCAGAGGGGAAAGCTTCGTATGGCTATCTTTCTGGTACAGAAGCCCGTCTTACTCTAAGCTTTCAAGCGAAAAAATAATGTTACAAATCAGTCCAGTCGTCTTTGAATAATCGAGTAACATACCTAAGTAAAAAAAAACCGGCCAAGTGCATGTCGGGCCACGCGCGGTAGGGTTCCGTAGTTACCTTATACCATACCATACTAAATACCACTATAATTTTTCGTCTGCAAAAATAACTTTGTTTTCACAGTGTTGGTATGAATGACAAGTTATATTTGCGGTTGTGGAAAATGTACTATATCTCGAAAACTAATTACTATTTCTCGTTCAAACTAATTTTCGTTGAAAGTTTTATTATCTTTTAGAATCTAAAACATTTTTTTTTTTTTTTCACTCTCACACACACATTTTACCACTTTGGCGGTGTATATCTTTCAAACGGTTGACTTTAAGAAAAAATTGTCTTGGGAACCTCAATGTCATTTTTAAGCACCTATCTATAAACACTCCGCACGTATTGGTTTGAAGAAAAAAAATATAACATACCCAGTTTTGGTCTAAACAATAATTAAGTAATTCTTAATTATTAATCTTTTTTTATTTTGTGTTAAAATCGTTAAGCGGTTCACAGAATACATCTACCTACCAAGTTTCAATTGTGGAATCTTAATACTTTCGGAATAAAGTGGCTGTGACATACGGACGGACAGACAGACAGACATAACGAATCTATAAGGGTTCCGTTTTTTGCCATTTAGGCTACGGAACCCTAAAAAAAACAAAGATGCCGACGAACTGAGAACCTCCTCCTTTTTTTGAAGTCTGTTAAAAAGGATTTTAACCCGGCGTCGGTCGCGCTAACTTTTGTTACATCGTCGGTCGCATGGGGTCTTTGAAAGCCCATTACTTCAATCATCAAAATTTTGTAGATTGATTTATGGATGAGTATCCTCTTTTGTTTTATATGTTACATGGGAGAGTAAATAATAATAATAAATCAAAAACACACATAAAATAATTCATTTTGGGTTGAAAATTAATCACTAGCCAAAGCACAATATTTTTCCTCACTATTTGACAATGCTTACTTGACATTGACAAAAATGTAACAAAAGTAAACTTTGCTGAAAAGAAACAACAAAATTATAAATTTGAGGATTCAAGATAAACACACTAATAAAATTATAGCGCAAATGAAGAAACATAGTATAGAAAAAGTACTTTAGATTTTAGTCTTGTGAACAGCTTAATAATGGACGCCGCGTGTCTGGTTTGACCAAATGAAGGCCACAGGGTCAAATATTTTTATGTGTTTGTTTCATGGGAAAGGAATGCATCTTTTTTGACTGAGTTTGGTTGGTTTTGATATCATTATTATTAAAATATGTTGCCAGTACAGGGCCTAATATACTATAACCACTTGATAGATTACCACGTGTACTCCCGTGGTAGAAATTTCTTTCCCAAGGCCCTGAAAAGGTGCCAAAATGTCGGAAACCTTAAAATAAAACGAAACTTAAATCCAAAAAGTAAAATTAAATTCATTAAGTTGCACATAAATCCGTTAAAGTGCTTAATTTCAACACAATATAATGACAAACTCTATAGATTCTTCAACGTTGGGAGAGTCCCATAGAGTAGATACTTCTATGTTTCTTATAATAATAATAATAATGTTAGCATTTTAGAATTATATTTTGTAAATAAAAATGTAACTAACTATCATTTGAGGACCAGCGACATCCAATAGAGTAAAAAATATCTTTGAGGACCAGCTGTGTCAGGGGTTTGCAACGAAATAACGCATCATCTACTGGGTCATAATCATCATACCTTGCTTCTAGCCATCCAATCATTGTATATTCTTATCCAGATTGCAGTTAAATATGATTTTACACTTACGATCGTCAAGTAAAAAATATACGAAATCGGTCGCGTGGGGTCTTTGAAAGCCCTTGCGCAAAATAAATGTGTATTCTACTCAGATGAAGTATAATAAATCTACAAAAATTGTATTACATGGTACCTACATCCTTTTTAAGCAGCTACTGAGAAGCACAAGCTTGTAAATAAAATATTTAAAAAGTTATGTCAGTTATTCTAGACTCTGGGCTTTTAAAGACCCCATGCGACCGACGGCGGGTTAATAATACTTTTCGTCGGAATTTTTAGGGCTCATAGTCATAGTCTAGTATTTTTAGAAGATTATACTACAATCCCTTGCATTCATTCGTAGAAGAAGATAGCAAAATGTGTCAAAAACGGCCACTTTTAGCAGTTTCGCTATCTACTTCTATGTAACAGGTATCCTACTTACAATCTCTTATATAAAAGTGAAGGGGTGACTATTGCCCAGCCCAAACCACTGAACCTAGAGACTTGAAATTTTGTATATAAATACTTTATACAGTGTAAATACCCACTAAGAAGAAATTTTTGGAAAATCCACCCCTAAAGGGTTGAAATGGGGGTATAAAGTTTGTATGGAAAAAAAATTAAGTTAACATTTCAACTTGAAACCTTGTAGGAGTACTTTTAAAAACAAATAAGTAAATACGTGTTTCGTGGTTTTCCGAAATTCAACCCTTTAGGGGGTAAATGGGGTAAAAAACGTTATTCGGTATCTTATTGAAAATTCGTGGTGCCATGAGTAGGAAACTATTCTGAAGGAATGCAGTTCTGTGTTTCGGTATTGTTAGGTCATATAAATACTGAGCTCTTATAGGATTTTTACGTGTTTCAGATACTTTCTTATAGAGATGCAAATTTGATTTGACGAATAAAGAGATTTCCAAAATATAGATATAGAACAACAAGACACCTTTGGTGTAAATATGAAGACTGTAGCTTCAACGGTTAAGTTAACTGATAAAGATAAAGATAATTTATTTGTTCAAAACATGTGTAACAGAGATGATCATTAAAATAATAAGTTCAAACATGTCTTACCATAAACGGTGTACAAATTAAAATAAACACATAATCCAATCATAGAAAATAAGAAATCATAAAAATTAACTGTAACAAGTAAAATTAGAATGTCAATATAAGTCTTATCATTATTCAAATCATAAAAAACTATATTTTTACAATAGATAGAACTAAGTTTGTGAGAGCCGAGACGAACGGACGGACGGACAGACAAAAACAGCGGACAGAATGAGCTACAGCAATATAAGAGTGGATTAATAAGTCCATGACTTTGAAAAGAAGAAATACTTTTTTTTTCATAATTTTTTTTGTATCTTAAAAAGAAATTCCTTAAGGAATCTTTACACTATTTTTTTTTTCAAATTCGGCAAAATATTATTATCTTGGGAAACAAAAAGCTCATGCGGCTTCTTACTTTTCTTAATGACCCTGTGGGCCCTATCGGCGGTACTCATGACATCAAAACTCATCGAATGAAGATGCGAATCATTATTTCCTATTCTCAGGTTTTTTTTTTCCTACCAAATATGAATAAAATGTCTCGACGGGCAAAGATTTTCATCAAGCCAAAAGGTGGTGTATGAAATGGGCCCTCATTTCAGCTACCAGTTTATAGGCGATGAAAGAAAAAAATAATGGGTTAAAGAGGTAGGAACTTCGTTGGACTGAATACGCAGAGCTACAATAAAATAACGTAGAGAAATAAAACAAAATATTCCTAAAAACTTGTTTCTTCGCTTAAGTTTCTTCGTTACAAAGTCATGGACTTATCAATTCCACCCTCATAGGGCTCCGATTGAACTTGGGGTATGGAACCCTAAAATAGATTTCGGTTACCTATAGTTCTCAGATGTAGGGTTAACGGTTAAAGGTAACTGGATCGAAGTTCACGTTACTTACTGAAAGAGTTTTTTTAAGTACTTACTTAGAGCACAGATATATTATTTATTACGTGTGACAAATAATATCACTAGGTACTTAGGTATTCACTTCTCACTTTAAGGTTTACGTTCGTAGGTACTTTATAAAAATAAAACACAATGCGCGGTTTTATTGAATTCGTTGGTATTTACTATAAATAATATAATACTGACGTAATATTAATTAATCAAAATACCAGTTTAGGATTAAACTTGTTGGCAGCTGTATGGCAGTTGGCATTGACCTCTACCCTATAATCAGCGCGCGATGAGAATGGGATGGAACCTTGTCAAAGTGAATCGAAAACTGATTAACTAATTAATTTTAGGATAATTAGTATATTACAAAAAATACTAGATAAAATCGAGTTACCCGTATCACCTCAGACGGGACACGAACCCGCACCCTTGGGATTCCGGCCCAATGCACTGACCAATTACGCTACCAAATCGCTAGTGGGAAAGAAGAAATTTTCTAATAGTTTTTTACGTTATCGCTGTAAGCCAGCGTTATTTCATCAATATGTGAAGAAATTATCTGCGACATTCGAATGCGACACCTTTACAGATGCCAGGCAATACTTAGCGACTTTTACAATTATTGAATTTTTAGATTTTAGGCATTTACAGTGCTATTTTTATATTAAGTTAATTAATTAGTATATTAGAAAAAATACTAGAAAAATCGGCTCACCCGTAGCACCTCAGATGGGACTACGGGCATAAGATTTTTCTGGTAGGTATATTATAGGATAGCGAAAAAAATCAGCTGTTCCAAACAAAAGCGCAATACCTACTCGACCGTATGGAACAGCAGATTTTTTTCGCGATATCAGAGTTGGCAGCATAGTAAAAGTTGCTTGTAATCATGAGTGGAACCACTCCACTGCGGGAACCAAATAATAAAAAATTCACGATGTAGATTTTTAGGCTTTTTACCCCTAGGGTTGTATTCGGATTCTGCAACTCACAGTGTTTGCTTATTTGTTTTTTACAAACTGCGTCAACCTTATGGTACCTAGCAGCAGGTACCTACGCTTAGACACGGCGAATGTTATATTATTACAGGTTTGGCCGGTTTGTCTCTATCGAAATATCAAAATTGGCATTTCGTAATAGACAAACCGGACAAACATGTTTATCTAAACAGCCCCTTGGTAGATTTTTTTTAATTTTACAGAGTGCAGAAAGAACATAATTATCTTGGCCATTTAAATTCATTTTTTGACTTAACTTGTTTGTAGTTTCTTTAAGTAAGTAGGTGTTGTTTTATATGAATGTAACGTAATTTTACGCAATAATTTAATAAGATTTTCATTTTATATGTATCCCATCTAAGCTCTGTAAAAGGAAACCTATGGAAGTGCCATAAACTGCAATAACAAAGCATTCGTGACGTCAGGCGCGTGCCGTGTCCGCCATATTGTGTTGCGTTTACATGTTACAATTTCGACTTTATGCTGTTTACATAAGGTGTATGTATGTACAGTAAGCTAAGCCGCCATGTTGCGTTTGAATAGAGAACAATGAAGTAGGTATACACGCTTTTTTCGTAGATAGGTCAGGTCAGTCTTATTCCATCGTCATTGCACCTAAGCCATTTTAGAGACTTTCGTAAATACGCGGTAAGTATTGCAAACTGCTCTTACGCGGTCTTGCACACCCATCGACGATATGGCTTTGAAGTCCATCTACTATGGCTTTGACTAGGGCTGGGCCGTGATGCTGTGAATTTGTGATCCCCTTCCGAACTGGTCATGCAGGTCTACATTCTTCTATGAAGAAATTATACTTACTGGTTATTACTTAAGGCTCGCTATCCACTGACCTCCTTAGAATTCAATATCGGTTACGAAATTACAACAGCCATGTGGCCTAAGCTACTTTTACTATTAATCGGTATATTGGCAAAACAAGGTGAACTTCATCGCGCTTCTGAAGACGTATTTAGGTTTTTAAAATTTCTAAAAATCATTATCCATCAGTCATTGAATTCCGAGGTCAAAGTTACACTGGTTTTCAATGTGTCGCCATCTTTGAGGTCCTGCATGGGTTCGAGCCTTGGCTGGGTCAATTAAGAAAATGAATTCCTCCTTTAATTACTCAAATGCCACTAAATTCCTTTTTAGTGAATTAAATACGCGGAGAACACTGTGCACGTGCTTGTCGGAAACGCTAAATAGACTCAAGGCACAAACGTAACCACAAGTATTTGGCGTCATTGCGAATGATATTCGCAAACTTCGGGCATGTGGTTGTGTTTGTGCATTACGCCCGTTCAAAAACTAATCAAAAAATACATAAGAGCTTTAGTTTCAATAAAATCGACCTTACGGTTAGACGTATGATGTGGTTACAGCCGCCGCCATACTAATTTTGCTTATGCCCTATAAGGACCTTGACTTTTGGACAGACACTTACAAGTGTGATACATCATTAATATTTTTTATAGCCATAATTTTTTACATAAACTTTAAATATAAATTAGTTAGCAGTCCAGTTATTGTCAGTTTGTTTGAAGAGCACATCAAATTAGCAGGTATGTATGAGGCTACAGTGATGTTTTCTATTGATTTAATTTAATTTGGTTTGCATCTCTGGGATTGCCTCCCTGGATCTATCAGAAGATCCTACGAATCATTACCTTTTTTTTATTGAAAATAAAAAGCATTTGTCCACAATCACACCTGGTGTTAAGTGATGATGCGGACTACGTATTAGCAGAATGCTTTGTATGGATGGTTGGAATATCAACAACATAAGGGTGGGACGCTAATCATTCTTTTAAAAAGAAAGATCATGATAGCTCTTGGAAAGCCCAACAATATGAAAAATCTCTTCTATCTTTTTGAAACCGCGAACTGTTGAAAGCAGAAAGGTTGGCTATCAGGGTCATGTGTTGAAACATGAGAGAAGCAATGGAAAAAAGTAATGGGAAAGCAACGCGTTAGCAGAAGAAAACAGTCTTGATTGCGCAGGAACATCTGGGAATGGACGAAGATTGACAGCGTCGAACAACTTATCCGCTTGGCGCAAGAAAGACAAACATGAATTCACCGGACGGACAAACTCCAGTAGTACTTACAAGAAGAAAGGTATCGTGGCCATTCGTGGCGGTCGGTCACATAATTGGGGAAGTGAATCAGTTTTAAATTGTCTCTTTAATGGGAAAGACAGAAGTAGGTATATTGTGTTAAGTGATGAGGATTACGTTTGGATTATCGCGCTAATATCTATTCTGTGGTGGTGTACCTACGTGACGTACTTATTTATAAAAAACCGGTCAAGAGCGAGTCGGACTCGCGCACCGAGGGTTCCGTATTGGTTCCGTACCATCATAATTGCACAATCAAAACCACACTGCAGAGTAGAATAATAAAATTAGTATTGCAGTTCTAAAACTGACCTAAGTTAGCGCCATCTCTTGACCGATAGTGGAACTAATGTTAACTTTTTTAGAAATTTTAAAAATTTCTAAAAAAGTGTGCTATATTGAGACATCGTTTTATTTTTTCTGTAATCTTTATATAAACTGCTATCACATAGAATTATTTCAGATTTTTCTCTTTGCAAACTTCGGAGATAAGGGGGGGGGGAAGTATTTTTTTTTTTCATTTTTCATCATAAGTCGAAAGCTATGCAGCCTAAAAAGAAAAGAAATAAAAAATTTAAAACGTGCAAATGGCGCTCTTTCATTTGATACCCCACATGCCCTAGTAGCCCCACTTCAAATTTTTAAAACCCCTTTTCAGTCCCTGTTTTAAAAAATATATTTATTTTTTTATTTCTTTCTTATTTGCAAAATAGTTGGGAAAATGTCATCTTAAACTATTTCAAATTTTAAGTTGATATCATTAGTAGTTCTCGAGATATCCAGCTGTGACAGACAGACTGAGTCCCACCATAAGGGTTCCTTTTTTACCATTTTGGTACGAAACCCTAAAAAGATAAAATTGAGTCCGTTAAAATTTTTAGATTTCTTTTTGAACTGCAACATTAAATCACCTCATTTGTTTGCTGAATATGATTGCATTGCGGTCAATAAGACCGTGAATTTTTGAATAAAACACTGGTTTTTGGATAAAAAAATATTTTCTTTTTCGACGTAGTCTCCTTTGAGCTCTATACACTTTGTCCAAGACTTTCTCAATTTTTTTTATCCCTCCCAAGAAAAGATTTGTCAAAATAGGTAATTCTTGTGAGATGACTTCATCTTTGGAGTCAAATCTCTTTCCACCGAGCCATTTCTTCGAATTTGGAAACAAGAAATAGTCACTTGAGGATGAATCCGGAGAATAGGGTGGATGAGGGAGCAACTCGAAGCCTAATTCATGGATTTTTGCCATGGAAACTACACATTATTTATATTTATATATATATTTTATAATATTATAATATAATATATATTTTTTTCTTGGCCAAATGCGGTGGTCTTTTTTTTCAAATTCTCATTGAACCGATCCATTAAGTTAGCATAATATTCGCCATTGATTGTTTTATCCTTTTGAAGGTAGTCGATGTGGATTTTACCGCGTGAATCCCAAAAAACGGTCGCCATGACTTTATTGGCTGACAAACCCAATTCACCCACGTGCCGGACTACAGCTGCGCCACAAAAAAAAAAGTTGGAAATCTGACTTTTTGACTATGCCATGATGAAGTCGCTAATTTGTCGGAATTTGTCGCACAAAAACCAGAATTTGTCGGTCTTGCGTTTAGGAGATACGTGTGGCCCAGCTGTAGAGACGTCTCTACAGCTGCGCCACACAGATCTCGAAAACGGAAGGTCGTAGCGAAAATCTGATTACTCGTGTGTGCAGCCGTTAATTTGTCGGAATTTGTCGCACAAAAACCAGAGTTTGTCGGTCTTGCGTTTAGGAGATCTGTGTGGCGCAGCTGTAGAGACGTCTCTACAGCTGAGCCACACAGATCTCGAAAACGGAAGGTCGTAGCGAAAATCTGATTACTCGTGTGTGCAGCCGTTAATTTGTCGGAATTTGTCGCACAAAAACCAGATTTTGTCAGTCTTGCGTTTAAGAGATATGTGAGGATATGCTGTGGAGACTTTTCTACCTGGATCTTGAGAAAGGAAGGTCGTAGCAAAAATCTGATAACTCGAGTGTGTAGCCGTTAGTTTGTCGGAATTTGTCACCAAGAATCAGAGTTTGTCGATCTTGCGTTTAGTAGATATGTGAGGATACGCTGTGGAGACCTTTTTACCTGGATCTCGAGAACGAAACGTCGGAAGCGTATCCTCACATATCTCCTAAACGCAAGATCGACAAACTCTGATTCTTGGTGACAAATTCCGACAAACTAACGGCTACACACTCGAGTTATCAGATTTTCGCTACGACCTTCCTTTCTCAAGATCCAGGTAGAAAAGTCTCCACAGCGTATCCTCACATATCTCTTAAACGCAAGACCGACAAAATCTGGTTTTTGTGCGACAAATTCCGACAAATTAACGGCTGCACACACAAGTAATCAGATTTTCGCTACGACCTTCCGTTTTCGAGATCTGTGTGGCTCAGCTGTAGAGACGTCTCTACAGCTGCGCCACACAGATCTCCTAAACGCAAGACCGACAAACTCTGGTTTTTGTGCGACAAATTCCGACAAATTAACGGCTGCACACACGAGTAATCAGATTTTCGCTACGACCTTCCGTTTTCGAGATCTGTGTGGCGCAGCTGTAGAGACGTCTCTACAGCTGGGCCACACGTATCTCCTAAACGCAAGACCGACAAATTCTGGTTTTTGTGCGACAAATTCCGACAAATTAGCGACTTCATCATGGCATAGTCAAAAAGTCAGATTTCCAACTTTTTTTTTGTGGCGCAGCTGTAGTCCGGCACGTAATTCACCCTGAGAAGCTCACTGCCTTGACTACTGTTTGGTCTTTAGTGTGTTGTGGTGAATCCACGTTTCATCCACGGTTACGAAATGTTGGCACAAGAAATTCCCTTTTTTTCCGTTTTTCCCACAAATTACGATTTAGTCTGCTATTAATGGCTATCAAGCTTGTTTAAATTTTGATAGGAGTCAACTGAAAGATGCCTATTGATAGTACTAGTGTTTTCCTTTCAGTAAAGTCACGGAAAATATAGAAAGTCACGGACTTATTGACCCGCCCTAGTATAAACTAGGTATACAATATGTTTGGTTATAGCGTTGTCTCAGCTTTTAAAGGCAGATAAAATTATCAATTTTATTGACAACCGTCCCCCCGCCCCCCACAAGTTGGGGTCTATCCCCTCTCCTGTGGGAATGACCGGCATTTTGAATTTGACTTTTTATTTTAGATGGCTCTGCCGAAAAATATTAATTTCTCCGAATTTAAAAATCCTACAGTTATTAAAAAAAATATTTTTCGAAAGCTAATAATATCACCTATCAAGTTAAAAATTAATTATGTAAACTAAAAGCTTAATATGTCATAAAGAAATACTTACATTTTTATAATACACAAGAATATTATCTACAAAATGACATCAAAATCATTGCTCTGAGTTGCATATCTCGAGAGTTATTGTTGTTTGAATATGACCCTCACGTAACCAATAAAAAATGACAATTTGTAGATAATATTTTTGTGTATTATAAAAATGTAAAAAAATTGCACATTATTGTCCTAGTTTTGAAATCTGTGAGAAAAACTAAAAAAAGCGCACTGATTTCGGATTAAAATTTAGTTTAGTAATTTTTTATGACGTAGTCAAGTTTTACATAATTATTTTTTTACTTGATATGCTTTTGATAGGTAATATTATTAGCTTTCGAAAAGTATTTTTTTTATAACTGTAGGACTTTTAAATCCGGAGAAATCAATATTTTTTGGCAGGGCCATCTAAAATAAAACATCTATTTTAAAATGCTGGTCATTCCAACAGGAGAGGAGATAGACCCCAACATGTGGGGGGGTTCTGTCGATAAAATTGATCATATTATCTGCCTCTAAAAGCTCCGACATCGCTAACTAAACATATTGTATAGATAGTCCATGTCAAGAACCTTATATATGACTCTGGACATTGCGTCACCTTTTGGGGCTTGAAGAACGAAAAAATAACCTTGAATGACGTCAACGATATTTTCCATCTCTTTCATTAGGGTGACAACAATGTTGTCCATTCGTAGGACAGTCACTACAAATAGGTACTTACTACAGACTATCAACTTATGCCTACGGCGTAAGTTTTTTGGACGACCAATCCAAACATTCAAAAGTGTTTAGATTCTAAACATTTGAATGTTTAGAATAGTTTAGATGTTAGTTAGTGCCAAAGTTTGTATGTTTGGGTATCTCTAAACGTACAAACATTCGCATTTAGAATATTACTGCATTTATAGGATTATTACTACTCTTGACCAACCATATTATAACCTTTCTATATATTCATTCAAACCCCCCTTTTGGCCAGCGGCGGCGCGCAACACAAAATATTTACTTAATGATTATTTTCGGTTGGCTCCTCTCCGGATGGACGATACTGTTTTGGAATGGTGGTCACACTGGGGG
This sequence comes from Agriphila geniculea, assembly GCA_943789525.1. Classification (NCBI taxonomy): domain Eukaryota; kingdom Metazoa; phylum Arthropoda; class Insecta; order Lepidoptera; family Crambidae; genus Agriphila; species Agriphila geniculea. The sequence continues at coordinate 7,594,387 of OX038889.1, read as the reverse complement.
TCAAGTCTGCTATTGTTAACATCATATAATCGTGTTTCAATGGTGTTTGAACGGTAATGCTTTTTAACACAGTTCTTGATTCTTAAACCCAAAACTGAGACAGTGTCTAACGGGTTTCGATTTTTAGGAAAAACAATGTGTTTCAATTTTGGGTTTATAAAAACAAGAATTGTGTCAAAAAGCATTACCATCCAAACACCATTGAAACACGATTACGGCGTTAGTCACGATAATAGCAAACTTGACCCCTTGGTCCTGTACGGTCCGGCTGGTTAAAAGTCAAAACTTGGAGAAACGTGGTGAGGTTTAAGACTTAGGTACAGATGCCGGCATATATATTGGCAAGAAAATGAAAGAGACAAAAGATGCGCAGTAGCCATAAACTTAGTGTTTATGGCTACTGAGCATCTTTTGTCCCTTTCTTTCTCTTGCCAATATACAGGGTCACTGGAAATATGACGTATTCCTGCTAAGGGGTTATAGATGAGGTCAAAACAAATATTTTTTGTCTTATAATTTTTTCTCAAAAATTACTAGTTTTTGAGTTAATAGAAATTAAGTATTTTTTTACCAAAAGTACGTTTTCAGACACAAAAATTTAAAATAAAAAATAACTACTCGTTCGAATCCGGATTTTTTATCATTTTGGGATAGAAAACAATCTGAGTGTTGATAATGAATAAAAAAAATTTCATAAAATACAGGTATTTATAAAAAATTCAATCCCTAAAAGCATATTTCATTTTTATTTTTTTCAGATTTTTTTGAAATAGCATCAAATATCTTTAAAAAAATCCTAGTAACTAAGCGTGCATAATATTTTAAAAACATCACCATCTATTCAGCTTTCAGTTAAGGTATAAAACTTAATAATAACTTAAATAAAAAATGAGAAATTAAGACTTAACTAAATAGCAGTCCCATTTCATGTAGAAAAATTTCCTACTTCAAGCGCTTCGGAGGTGGCCGTTACCATAAATTTGAAACCTACTTATTACATAAATTTGAAAGTGTGCTTGTTTGGATGATTGTTAATCAATCACGCAAAACGGCTGAATGAATTTGGATGAAATTTGGCACACATATACTTTATAAACGGATTAAAACATAGGAGGATACTATTATCTTGGTTAAAGGTTCCCTAGGGATTTTCTCGAATGTAAATGCGGATAAAGTCGCGGGCGGAAGCTAGTTGCCATAAATGGTCGTACTTACTAAAAATACTTTCGTCAAAGTGAGTTTAAGACATGATTATTTTCCCGCGATGAGTCAAAATTTTATACAAACTGTATCACAAATAACCATGCATATCAGCCAGGCTTTCCTTTTGGCTTGTGGATGGATAAAGCGGACGGGCCATACCCACCACGTGGGCCCAATGTGGATTGGTCAGTGTTAACGACTGTAAATGCAGCCAGAACCAAGGGCTCAATGTAAGGTACATTGAGTTAACACCGACCGCCCGATCCGCATTGGGCCCACGTGGTGAGTTATGGCCCATCCCGCTTTATCCCAAAAGGAAAGGAAGGCTTGTTCCCCAGCACGGGTCATTAAAAATGGCTGATATGCATGGTTATTTTTGATGCTGTCTGTATAAAATTTTGACTCATCAGCGGAAAATAATCCTGTTTCAAACTCACTCGGACGAAAGTATTTTTAGTAAGCATGAAAGCATGATCATTTATGGCAAACTAGCTTCCGCCCGCGACTTCATCCGCATTTACATTCGAGAAAATCCCTAGGGAACCTTTAACCAAGATAATAGTATCCTCCTATGTTTTAATCCGGCTTATAAAGTATATGTGTGCCAAATTTCATCAAATCCGTTCAGCCGTTTTGCGTGATTGATTAACAATCATCCAAACAAGCAAACTTTCAAATTTATGTAATAAGTAGGATAATACGCCACCTCTGAAGCGCTGGGAAGTAGGAAATTTTGCTACATGAAATGGGACTGCTATTTAGTTAAGTCTTAATTTCTCATTTTTTATTTAAGTTATTATTAAGTTTATACCTTAACTGAAAGCTGAATAGATGATGATGTTTTTAAAATATTATGCACGCTTAGTTACTAGGATTTTTTTAAAGATATTTGATGCTATTTCAAAAAAATCTAAAAAAAATAAAAATAAAATATGCTTTTAAGGATTGAATTTTTTATAAATACCTGTATTTTATGAAATGTTTTTTATTCATTATCAACACTCGAATTGTTTTCTATCCCAAAATGATAAAAAATCCGGAATCGAATGAGTAGTTATTTTTTATTTTAAATTTTGTGTCTGAAAACGTACTTTTGTAAAAAAATACTTAATTTCAATTAACTCAAAAACTAGTAATTTTTTGAGAAAAAATTATATGACAAAAAATATTTGTTTTGACCTCATCTATAACCCCTTCGCAGGAATACGTCATATTTCCAGTGACCCTGTATATGCCGGGCAGTTTTTTTTTATACACACCTGCCCTTCCACCCTAAAGTCACATGTATTTTTATTTTGTACAATGAGGAATGTCCAAAAAAACAAATTGGCTGAATATTTTTATAGGCAGGAATAAGCGCCCTTAGTAATAGAAAAAAGTTTTAGAATTTTCGGTTGTGTGAAAAAAAAAATTAAGTCTCATTATTAGTCATTGTATTAAAAAAGTTGCAATATAAAATGTCAAAACTGCATTATTTTGGCCGTTGAAAATAATTTCCCTCTAACGGTAATTGGGATATACTATAAATGTTTCTTTTTCCTCATCGTTTCGGAATCTGAAAAATAAAATAAGATTAATTTTTATTTTGTTACTACGAATAAACAATGGGTGTCAAAGACCATAATAACTAGTATAGTAGTAAGGTAGTAAGTTAGGTAGGTCCGATTCTTAGCTGAAACTGATCTAAATTGTTTAACTCAACTTCGTAGATAATATTTTAGTTTACATTACATTTTTTCTCTCTGTTAAGAATACAAAATAATTCGCTCTCAAAGTTAAATGTGGCATAAAAACATAAATGTAATGTTAAATGTAAACGTAAAATTTTCATCCAAATCTTTCTTTCTCATTCAAAAGTTCTGCTGTGATTATGGTCACCCTGCGATATGCAGATAATATTTCTAAGATTTGTACATATTATATTTATTATATCGAAATAAAAAATACGTAATTAAGGTGGAATTATAATTAACTTCTATAATATTCCGAATTAGATCGGAAACAATCTTTGAAATCTGCTAAAATTCAGATTTCTGAGAAGGAAAAATTGAATGCTGAAAATACTTTAAAAAACACTTACTTGTGAATATAATGTTAGAATTTGGTTTTGAAACACTTTTGCAATTTTGCACAATGCAACACATGCTTTGTAACGCGAATTTTATTTAAATAATTTTATATTTTTGTACATAAACGTGAGATGCGGTGGAAAATCATTTGACATTAGTGACATGTCAAATCAAAGACAATTCCATCAGTGATGCCACCTTATTTTTATTTGGTAACTTATGAAATATGGAGAAATTACTGTTAAACGTAAAATATTGTAATAACAAAAGTGACTCATCTGTCCTCTAAATAATTACTTTGGCATGTACTAATAAATCTTAACATCATGTAACTAATTTAAAGTGTGCCATTAGCGTATAGTTGGCAGCCTCACCATGGAATTAGAAGGTTTTGACTAGGTCAAAAAATTGTTAGTAAATAGTTATAAATAGTGAACTATAGCATATAAATAGTGATACTATGGTTCAAAAGATATTTGAGTATCTTGGTGAGGCTGCTATCTTGACGTCAAGCTAGCAGACACTTTAAGAAATACAGTTCGTATAAATGTGATTTATATGCCAAAAAATTGTTAGGAAATAGTGAATCGTATACGCAAAATTTCAATAATATTGCTTCAGTACAAGCCGAGATATTAGCATCTCAAAGTGGGCTGCTAACTTGACGTTTCTAGCAATGGCGATTCCAGAGAAACGGGGTACAAGTTATAAACAAATAAATATATCAAAAAATTGTTAGTGAAATTGTGATTCTTACGATATAAATAAAAAAAGAATTCTTCATTGCTATTTTCTAAAAATCGAATGTTAACTTCTACTAGTACTCTGAATATAGGCTGTCGATCAATATTGAACTTTGCTCCACAGTAATAAGGTTTAAACTTGATTGCAATCATGAGGTGAGTACTATCAAGCAAAAAAGTGAAATTTAAAATTTTTTGACTGTGTCAATAGTCATATCCTCGGTTCAAGGCTATTGATTTGGTATAAGTAAACAAATATTTTTCTACCCAATTTTTTATTTTTCAGAGTATTGACACAATCAAAAAATTTTTGATTAAATCTCATCAAAAAAAATTTGGTCGTTTAATATTCTACTCTCAGTTCATTTATTTAGTTTAGGAAAAAACTACAAATATTTACTACCAATAGGTACCTAACGTTAAAATTAGGTACCTAACGTTAAAACTATAACTTAAAGGGAGGAGTCTATTGAAAATACCCTAACCTGTAATTTTTTGAAAATGAATATTTCGTATTTTTTTTTAGTAACTGAAACTTTAACGTTAGGTACCTATTTGGTGAGATTTATAATGAAATTACTAATCAGTTGGTAGGTAAGTAGGTAGGAAGTAGATGATATAAGTAGAAATATATTTCTAGTTTTTCCCGAATAAATAACTAAATAAATGAACTGAGAGTAGTATTACCACAGCCGAGATATAGTCTTCATACAGTCGGCCATCGGAGGCGTCTAGACAGAGCAATCGTGCGGGGTGGGGTGGGAGGGCCCGAGAGCCCATACTTTGGCAATGTATGCATCTCGGGCCCTATCCCGTCAGGGCTTACGCTTCTGATTGGGTTATATTATATTATATTGAAAGTAGTATTTGCAATTTTTTGATGTTGGTATCATGAAAAAGTGTTTTTGGCACGATTTTGATATTAGATTTGGAATTCAAAATGGCGGCCGCACATTGATGTATTTGTTGATATTTGTGTATTTTTGTTTGATTATTGGGCCGATTTCGATGCAACTCGGTTTTTGGTAGTATTTTGACAAGAAAACAGCAACTCAATGTTAAATATGTAAAAAATTCAAGATGGCGGCCAACTGTTTTGTTTGCGAACCGATTTCGATGAAACTCGGTTTTTCGTAGTATTTGGACAAGAAAACAGCAACGCAATGTTAAAAAAAATAAAAATTCAAGATGGCGGCCAACTTTATTGTTTGCGGGCCGATTTCGATGAAACTCGGTTTTTAGTGGTATTTTGACAAGAAAACAGCAACTCAATGTTAAAAATGTAAAAAATTCAAGATGGCGGCCAACTTTTATGTTTGCGGGCTGATTTCGATGAAACTCGGTTTTTCGTAGTATTTTGGCAAAAAAACAGCAACGCAATGTTAAAAATGAAAAAAATTCAAGATGGCGGCCAACTTTTTTGTTTGCGGGTCGATTTCGATGAAACTCGGTTTTTGGTAGTATTTTGACATGAGACTTTAATTTTTAAAAAAAGTTTTACGCAACCGAAAATTCTGAACCTTTTTTCTATTACTAATTCTGCCTATAAAAAAAGGCAAGAAAACAGCAACTCAATGTTAAAAATGTAATCTTGCTTTTTTTACATTAACATTGAATTGCTGGTTTCTTGCCAAAATACTAACACAAACCGAGTTTCATCGAAATCGGTCCGCAAACAAAAAAGTTGGCCGCCATCTTGAATTTTTTACATTTTTAACATTGAGTTGCTGTTTTCTTGTCAAAATACTATCAAAAACTGAGTTTCATCGAAATTGGCCCGCAAACAAAAAATGATACCGCCATCTTGAATTTTTATTTTTTTTAACATTGCGTTGCTGTTTTCTTGCCAAAATACTAGGTACCAAAAACCGAGTTTCATCGAAATCGGCCCGCAAACAAAAAAGTTGGGCGCCATCTTGTATTTTTTTTATTTTTAACATTGCGTTGCTGTTTTCTTGCCAAAATACTACCAAAAACCGAGTTTCATCGAAATCGGTCCGCAAACAAAAAAGTTGGCCGCCATCTTGAATTTTTATTTTTTTTAACATTGCGTTGCTGTTTTCTTATCAAAATACTACCAAAAACCGAGTTTCATCGAAATCGGTCCGCAAACAAAAAAGTTGGCCGCCACCTTGAATTTTTTTCATTTTTAGGGTTCCGTACCCAAAGGGTAAATACGGGACCCTATTCTGTCCGTCTGTCTGTCTGTCTGTCTGTCACCAGGCTGCATCTCATGAACCGTGATAGCTAGAAAGTTGAAATTTTTACAGATGATGTATTTTTGTTGCCGCTATAACAACAAATACTAAAAACAGAATAAAATTAATAATTAAGGGGGGCTCTCATACAACAAATGTATTTTTTTTGCCGTTTTTTGGTACGTAACCCTTCGTGCGCAAGTCCGACTCGCACTTGACCGGTTTTTAACATTGCGTTGCTGTTTTCTTGCCAAAATACTACCAAAAACCGAGTTTCATCGAAATCGGCCCGCAAACAAAAAAGTTGGCCGCCATCTTGAATTTTTTTACATTTTAACATTGCGTTGCTGTTTTCTTGTCAAAATACTACCAAAAACCGAGTTTCATCGAAATCGGTCCGCAAACAAAAAAGTTGGCCGCCATCTTGAATTTTTATTTTTTTAACATTGCTTTGCTGTTTTCTTGCCAAAATACTACCAAAAACCGAGTTTCATCGAAATCGGTCCGCAAACAAAAAAGTTGGCCGCCATCTTGAATTTTTTTTACATTTTAACATTGCGTTGCTGTTTTCTTGTCAAAATACTACCAAAAACCGAGTTTCATCGAAATTGGTCCGCAAATAAAAAAGTTGGCCGCCATCTTGAATTTTTATTTTTTTTAACATTGCGTTGCTGTTTTCTTGTCAAAATACGACCAAAAACCGAGTTTCATCGAAATCGGTCCGCAAACAAAAAAGTAGGCCGCCATCTTTAATTTTATTTTTTTTAACATTGCGTTGCTGTTTTCTTGTCAAAATACTACCAAAAACCGAGTTTCATCGAAATCGGCCCGCAAACAAAAAAGTTGGCCGCCATCTTGAATTTTTTTTACATTTTAACATTGCGTTGCTGTTTTCTTGTCAAAATACTACCAAAAACCGAGTTTCATCGAAATTGGTCCGCAAACAAAAAAGTTGGCCCCCATCTTGAATTTTTAATTTTTTTTAACATTGCATTGCTGCTTTCTTGCCAAAATACTACCAAAAACCGAGTTTCATCGAAATCGGTCCGCAAACAAAAAAGTTGGCCGCCATTTTGAATTTTTATTTTTTTTAACATTGCGTTGCTGTTTTCTTGTCAAAATACGACCAAAAACCGAGTTTCATCGAAATCGGTCCGCAAACAAAAAAGTTGGCCGCCATCTTTAATTTTTATTTTTTTTAACATTGCGTTGCTGTTTTCTTGTCAAAATACTACCAAAAACCGAGTTTCATCGAAATCGGCCCGCAAACAAAAAAGTTGGCCGCCATCTTGAATTTTTTTTACATTTTAACATTGCGTTGCTGTTTTCTTGTCAAAATACTACCAAAAAACCGAGTTTCATCGAAATCGGCCCCGCAAACAAAAAAGTTGGCCGCCATCTTGAATTTTTTTTACATTTTAACATTGCGTTGCTGTTTTCTTGTCAAAATACTACCAAAAACCGAGTTTCATCGAAATTGGTCCGCAAACAAAAAAGTTGGCCCCCATCTTGAATTTTTAATTTTTTTTAACATTGCATTGCTGCTTTCTTGCCAAAATACTACCAAAAACCGAGTTTCATCGAAATCGGTCCGCAAACAAAAAAGTTGGCCGCCATTTTGAATTTTTATTTTTTTTTAACATTGCGTTGCTGTTTTCTTGTCAAAATACGACCAAAAACCGAGTTTCATCGAAATCGGTCCGCAAACAAAAAAGTTGGCCGCCATCTTTAATTTTTATTTTTTTTAACATTGCGTTGCTGTTTTCTTGTCAAAATACTACCAAAAACCGAGTTTCATCGAAATCGGCCCGCAAACAAAAAAGTTGGCCGCCATCTTGAATTTTTTTTACATTTTAACATTGCGTTGCTGTTTTCTTGTCAAAATACTACCAAAAACCGAGTTTCATCGAAATTGGTCCGCAAACAAAAAAGTTGGCCCCCATCTTGAATTTTTATTTTTTTTAACATTGCATTGCTGTTTTCTTGCCAAAATACTACCAAAAACCGAGTTTCATCGAAATCGGTCCGCAAACAAAAAAGTTGGCCGCCATCTTGAATTTTTATTTTTTTTAACATTGCGTTGCTGTTTTCTTGTCAAAATACTACCAAAAACCGAGTTTCATCGAAATCGGCCCGCAAACAAAAAAGTTGGCCGCCATCTTGAATTTTTTAATATTTTCACATTTCATTACATTGCGTTGTTATTTTTGTGTCAAAATGGTACCAAAAACATTAGCGTATAGTTGGCAGCCTCACCATGGAATTAGAAGGTTTTGACTAGGTCAAGAAATTGTTAGTAAATAGTTATAAATAGTGAACTATAGCATATAAATAGTGATACTATGGTTCAAAAGATATTTGAGTATCTTGGTGAGGCTGCTATCTTGACGTCAAGCTGGCAGACACCTTAAGAAATACAGTTCGTATCAATGTGATTTATATGCCAAAAAATTGTTAGGAAATAGTGAATCGTATACGCAAAATTTCAATAATATTGCTTCAGTACAAGCCGAGATATTACGATCTCAAAGTGGGCTGCTAACTTGACGTTTCTGGCAATGGCGATTCCAGAGAAACGGGTACAAGTTATAAACAAATAAATATATCAAAAAATTGTTAGTGAAATTGTGATTCTTACGATATAAATAAAAAAAGAATTCTTCATTGCTATTTTCTAAAAATCGAATGTTAACTTCTACATAGTACTCTGAATATAGGCTGTCGATCAATATTGAACTTTGCTCCACAGTAATAAGGTTTAAACTTGATTGCAATCATGAGGTTAGTACTATCAAGCAAAGACACCTTAAGAAATACAGTTCGTATCAATGTGATTTATATGCCAAAAAATTGTTAGGAAATAGTGAATCGTATACGCAAAATTTCAATAATATTGCTTCAGTACAAGCCGAGATATTACGGTCTCAAAGTGGGCTGCTAACTTGACGTTTCTGGCAATGGCGATTCCAGAGAAATGGGTACAAGTTATAGACAAATAAATATATCAAAAAATTGTTAGTGAAATTGTGATTCTTACGATAAAAATAAAAAAAGAATTCTTCATTGCTATTTTCTAAAAATCGAATGTTAACTTCTACATAGTACTCTGAATATAGGCTGTCGATCAATATTGAACTTTGCTCCACAGTAATAAGGTTTAAACTTGATTGCAATCATGAGGTGAGTACTATCAAGCAAAAAAGTGAAATTTATATTTTTTGACTGTGTCAATAGTCATATCCTCGGTTCAAGGCTATTGATTTGGTATAAGTAAACAAATATTTTTCTACTTACTTTTTTAATTTTTTTTTTATTAAATCTCTTCAAAAAAATTGATTGTGTAATACTACTCTAATAATAATTAATACTACTACTCTAATCATCGGTAATAGCACAGCCTAGAGAGTATTCTTCTTACAGTCGGACATCGCCCTTTGTGTTGGCGCAAAAGCCGCCGTTCGTCTAGACCAGGGGTCTCCAAACTACGGCCCGCGGGCCAGGTCCGGCCCGCGAGTAGCAAGAATCCGGCCCGCGAAAGCGAGCCGGAACGTACCAACATACTGTAATTTACAGTATGTTGATACGTTGAGCTAGCTATGTCCTGGCCCTTGGGACTTCGTGGACGAGTTAGTCCGGCCCTAAGGCTAAAAAGTTTGGCAACCCATGGTCTAGAGTCTAGACAGTTGACACAACGACTAAAAGTGTAAGGGTTGGCACGATGTAATTTGCCTTTTCGAATTTTAAAAATAAATAGGAAAAATAAGATAGACACTTCAAAATTCTTGTTTTATTCTTTGAATTATTTATTGTCATTTTTTCTAGAAGGTAAGAATATTTTTTCAAATTTGTCTCTTTTCCTTCTTTTAATGCTCTTAAAATAAGGAAAAGAAAAAGTTTTTCTTAGTATTTTCTCTTTTTTTTTTCTTCTTCTTTCATAATAAGTGCGAGGAATTATAGGAATTTATATTTATGAAAATCATAATTTAATTGTAAATCATTACTAATTTAGGGCTAAATAAGTATAAAATAAATCTTAAATTAGTACTCAATTAGGAAATAATAATGAAAAAATAAGTTCCAAGATGGCGGCTGACAACTTTTTTGTTTATGGGCCGATTTCGATGAAACTCGGTTTTTGGTACCATTTTGATACAAAAATAACAACGCAATGTTGAAAATATTAAAAAATTCAAGATGGCGGCCAACTTTTTTGTTTGCCGGCCGATTTCGATGAAACTCGGTTATTGGTAGTATTTTGGCAAGAAAACAGCAACGCAATCTTAAAAAAATAAAAATTCAAGATGGCGGCCAACTTTTTTGTTTGCGGGCCGATTTCGATGAAACTCGGTTTTTGGTAGTATTTTGGCAAGAAAACAGCAACGCAATGTTAAAAATAAAAAAATACAAGAAGACGGCCAACTTTTTTGTTTGCGGGCCGATTTCGATGAAACTCGGTTTTTGGTGGTATTTTGGCAAGAAAACAGCAACGCAATGTTAAAAAAAATAAAAAATTCAAGATGGTGGCCAATTTTTTTGTTTGCGGGCCGATTTCGATGAAACTCGGTTTTTCGTAGTATTTTGGCAAGAAAACAGCAACGCAATGTCAAAAAATGTAAAAAATTCAAGATGGCGGCCAACTTTTTTGTTTGCGGGCTGATTTCGATGAAACTCGGTTTTTGGTAGTATTTTGGCAAGAAAACAGCAACGCAATGTTAAAAATGTTGGCCGCCATCTTGTTTTTTTACATTTATAACATTGCGTTGCTGTTTTCTTGCCAAAATACTACCAAAAACCGAGTTTCATCGAAATCGGCCCGCAAACAAAAAAGTTGGCCGCCATCTTGATTTTTTTACATTTTTAACATCGCGTTGCTGTTTTCTTGCCAAAATACTACGAAAAACCGGGTTTCATCGTAATCGGCCCGCAAACAAAAAAGTTGGACGCCATCTTGAATTTTTTATATTTTTATTATTGCGTTGCTCTTTTCTTCTCAAAATAGTACAAAAAACCGAGTTTCATCGAAATCGGCCCAAAAACAAAATAGTTGTTCGCCATCTTGGTTTTTTTATATTTTTATTTTTGCGTTGCTGTTTTCTTGTCAGAATTGTACCAAAAACCGAGTTTCACCGAAATCGGCCCGCAAACAAAAAATTTGGCCGCCATCTTGTTTTTTTACATTTTTAACATTGCGTTGCTGTTTTCTTGCCAAAATACTACCAAAAACCGAGTTTCATCGAAATCGGCCCGCAAACAAAAAAGTTGGCCGCCATCTTGAATTTTTTGCATTTTTAACATTGAGTTGCTGTTTTCTTGTCAAAATACTACCAAAAACCGAGTTTCATCGAAATCGGCCCGCAAACAAAAAAGTTGGACGCCATCTTGAATTTTTTGCATTTTTAACATTGAGTTGCTGTTTTCTTGTCAAAATACTACCAAAAACCGAGTTTCATCGAAATCGGCCCGCAAACAAAAAAGTTGGCCGCCATCTTGAATTTTATTTTTTTTAACATTGCGTTGCTGTTTTCATGCCAAATTACTACCAAAAACAGAATTTCATCGAAATCGGCCCAATAATCAAACAAAAATACACAAATATCAACAAATACATCAATGTGCGGCCGCCATTTTGAATTCCAAATCTAATATCAAAATCGTGCCAAAAACACTTTTTCATGACACCAACATCAAAAAATTACAAACACTACTTTCAAAATAATATAATATAACCCAATCAGAAGCGTAAGCTCTGACGGGATAGGGCCCGAGATGCATATGTTACCGGCAATGTATGAAATGCAGGCATTGTATACAATGCCTAGGCATTGTATACAATGCCTGGCCCTTTTAGGCAATGTATGAAATATAATGAATATTGATATCTATTTCACACATTACCTAGGCAGTGTATACAATGACTAGGCATTGTATAGAATGCCTGCTGGTCCACCGGCAATGTGTATAATAAAAAGATTTTCGAGAATAGATTCGAGGGGGGATCGAGGGGGGCTTGGGGAAAGCTCGAGGGGGGGGGCTCGGGGAAAGCTCGAGGAGGGTTCGATGGGGGGCTCGAGGGGGGCTCGAGGGGGGCTCGAGGGGGCTCGAGGGGGCTCGAGGGGGGCTCGAGGGGGCTCGAGGGGGGCTCGAGGGGAGCTCGAGGGGGGCTCGAGGGGGGGGCTCGAGGGGGGCTCGAGGGGGGCTCGAGGGGGGCTCGAGGGGGCTCGAGGGGGCTCGAGGGGGCTGGAGGGGGGCTCTTTGGAATCGAACCTGTTTTACTCCTGTAGGTCCCGCGTATAGGTTAGAAATTTAAGGCGAGCGCGGAGCGCAGCGGAGCGTGAGCCTTAAATTTCGAGGTTATTTTATTATAACAGACAACAGAAATATACTTATTTTACACATTGCCGGTGGACCAGCAGGCATTGTATACAATGCCTAGGCAAAGTATAAAATGAATTATATTTCATACATTGCCTGATCATTTTAGGCATTGTATACAATGCCTAGGCATTGTATACAATGCCGGATTATACACATTGCCGGTAACACATACATTGCCAAAGTATGGGCTCTCGGGCCCTCCCACCCCCCTTCTATACCGCACCACCCCGCACGATTGCTCTGTCTAGACGCCTCCGATGGCCGACTGTATGAAGACTATCTCTCGGCTGTGGTAATACTACTCTCAGTTCATTTATTTAGTTATATATTCGGGAAAAACTAGAAATATTTTCTACTTATATCATCTACTTCCTACCTACTTACCTACCTACTGATTACTAATTTCATTATAAATCTCACCAAATAGGTACCTAACGTTAAAGTTTCAGTTACTAAAAAAAAATACAAAACATTCATTTTCAAAAAATTACATGTTAGGGTATTTTTATTAGACTCCTCCCTTTAAGTTATAGTTTTAACGTTAGGTACCTAATTGGTAGTAAAATATTAGTAGTTTTTCCTAAACTAAATAAATGAACTGAGAGTAGAGTATTAAACGACCAAATTTTTTTTGATGAGATTTAATCAAAAATTTTTTGATTGTGTCAATACTCTAAAAAATAAAAAAGTGGGTAGAAAAATATTTGTTTACTTATACCAAATCAATAGCCTTGAACCGAGGATATGACTATTGACACAGTCAAAAAATATAAATTTCACTTTTTTGCTTGATAGTACTCACCTTATGATTGCAATCAAGTTTAAACCTTATTACCGTGGAGCAAAGTTCAATATTGATCGACAGCCTATATTCAGAGTACTATGTAGAAGTTAACATTCGATTTTTAGAAAATAGCAATGAAGAATTCTTTTTTTATTTATATCGTAAGAATCACAATTTCACTAACAATTTTTTGATATATTTATTTGTTTATAACTTGAATCCGTTTCTCTGGAATCGCCATTGCCAGAAACGTCAAGTTAGCAGCCCACTTTGAGACCGTAAAATCTCGGCTTGTACTGAAGCAATATTATTGAAATTTTGCGTATACGATTCACTATTTCCTAACAATTTTTTGGCATATAAATCACATTGATACGAACTGTATTTCTTAAGGTGTCTTTGCTTGATAGTACTAACCTCATGATTGCAATCAAGTTTAAACCTTATTACTGTGGAGCAAAGTTCAATATTGATCGACAGCCTATATTCAGAATACTATGTAGAAGTTAACATTCGATTTTTAGAAAATAGCAATGAAGAATTCTTTTTTTATTTAAATCGTAAGAATCACAATTTCACTAACAATTTTTTGATATATTTATTTGTTTATAACTTGTAAAGCGCATTCACTTAGATAGTGTCGCCCTTTGATCGCGCCGCCTTTGCACGTGCCGCTTCTTGTCAAAGGATGCCGCCGCATAAACAAAGGATACCGCGTGCGGCGTACACCCGCAAGTCAATTCGTATTTTGGCAGTTTGCATCGCGCCGTAGTGAAAGCTTGTGTTTGTTGACTCTGCTACGTATACTCAAAATATTTTTCCATCCTTAATAATAATACGGACTTTCCGTATAAACGTACGACTGCGAAATGTCAATACATTTCTAAAACTTGGATTTTAGTATTTAAAACACTTAATAAGCTAAAACTATTGCTAGAATCATCGCTATTTTTTACCGTTATCTGTAACGTTATTTGTATAACGTTACCAAAACCTTTCCGGTATAAGTTGTCTTTGAACACAAGTGCTTGCGGGTGTACCGACACTATCTAAATGAATGGACTATACCCGTTTCTCGGGAATCGCCATTGCCAGAAACGTCAAGTTAGCAGCCCACTTTGAGATCGTAATATCTCGGCTTGTACTGAAGCAATATTATTGAAATTTTGCGTATACGATTCACTATTTCCTAACAATTTTTTGGCATATAAATCACATCGATACGAACTGTATTTCTTAAGGTGTCTGCCAGCTTGACGTCAAGATAGCAGCCTCACCAAGATACTCAAATATCTTTTGAACCATAGTATCACTATTTATATGCTATAGTTCACTATTTATAACTATTTACTAACAATTTTTTGACCTAGTCAAAACCTTCTAATTCCATGGTGAGGCTGCCAACTATACGCTAATAGTGTGCCGATATTTACATTTATTTAGAAAATCTAATTAATTTTTGTACATGACCTGGGTAAATTGACTATGGATTGGGATATTTTGTACTTAGCATGGCAATTTCAGTCACAGTCTGAGAGGGATAAAAGATATCTGCAAAGGTGAATGACCTCATCCCCAACCATCCTTCAGTAGTAGAATGTCCAGTGTCATAGAATATGAATATAAGGTTCTTGGTCCATGTCTATGGTCCAATATATTCTATTGAGTAGTTTGATATGCAAATTAAATTATTGTACTTTTTTTCACAATGACATGTTATTAATTAATCACAATTATGTCAAAATTTCACATAAAACCAAATGTATAAGTACCTAAGTACTTGACCATCAGTCATTTTTAATCTCCTCACTGCTGCGGCACAGGCCTTCCTTATGATGGGTGGATAAGAAGAAGAGCTGTAACCCACCACGCGGGCCCAATGTGGATTGGTGGGTGTTATCGACTGCAAATGCAGCCGGGGCCAACGGCTTAACGTGCCTTCCAAAGCACGGAGGAGTTCGAGATAATATATTTATGGTCACCCATCCCATGACCAACCCTTGCGAAAGTTGCGCCAGTATATCCAAAATTAACCTATTATTGATTCAATGGTAAACAATGAAACATTATTTATTTTGAGCAGATAAAAATATATGTTGTAGTTTAATAAACGAACTTGATTATTTTACGGTTAAAAACTCGATTTTTTATCTTCACTCGACTATAAAAATATGCAAAGACATTGAAAAATTTCATTGTTTTTTGGATGGTACTTAAAGATTATTAATCTCTTACGCACAAATAATATATAGAAAAAAAGGTAATGAAATATAGAAGAACATTCAACGGTTACTTTTTCAAAAAATGACTTTATGTTTATTTAAACATTAATATATAATAAAATGCTCGACGCGTCTTAGTTTAGTAGCCTGCGAGGCGTCGTCGGAGTAGGACCTGTGTCGTTTTAGCTGCCGCGCTGTGTTCCCCCTCTCGCGCTAATCGATTGAGAATCTTTTAGATACTCAAAGAGTAAGACTTGGAAACGCAGTAGGTAATTTAAGTGTAAAATTTTATTTAGTGTAAATAATCAATTTAGTTTGTTGTAAATGCATAGAGTAGGTAGGTAGGTATTTGGATACAGCAACCGAGTACAAGCAAATGCGTAATTAATTTTAATGACTTTTAAGAAATAAATACTTACCAATAAACTGTATCAATTTTATTTTTCTAGCCCAGATACCGAGTTAGTATTGCGAATTTAAAGATAATAATGTCCAATGTCCAACAATTGTGATTTTTAGGGTTTCAAACATCCGGAAAAAAACGGAACCATAAGGGTCAATTCAATTTGGCTCCGAATGGAAGTGCTTCGATGCGCTTCAATTCGGAGCCAACTTGGATTGACGTATCATATTAAAATCATTTTAGCCATACAGCGCACAAGACGCGCGAATGCGCGCGCATTTGCGCATGTTTACCTTGCTACGTTTTGAACATCAGTTGCCACTTAAATAGAATTGTGATAATACTCGTATAAAATAAAAAATATATACCTATCGTATAATTTGAAATAAAATGGTTGACTTAGATTTTGCAATAATTTTACTTATCTAAGTACCGTAGACTGCTGCAACATTGCACGAAAAAAATGAATGTCGAGATAACAAGTAAAGGTGTAAAAACATTGTTTAGTAATATGTCACTAAAAACAGATGAAAGTGATATTCGACCTTATTAACTTTGAAATTCGGTTGTTTTTTTCTCCATATTTTCGTTCACTAACTTTGTTGTTTCATTAAAAACTGTTATTTTGATAAATGTTAATAAGGTGGAAAATAGCTTGCACCTGTTTTTTTACTAGTAATCACTCCAAATATTTAACGAACTTCACTTTTTCCCCGATATTATTTGATCTTCTGGCCTATTGCCTATGCCCCAGCAGTTGAGACGTGAATAGGCTGGTGATGATGAGGTTGCTTTAACCTGGGTCACTGGGTGCTTTTATCTACTTAAGAGTACACTTAAATTACCTAGGTGAATCTGTCTACTGAAGGGAGAAAAATAATTATATACGACTAGCTGCCGCCCACGACTTCGTCTGCGTGGAAAGGTTTTTTTGCTATCCCTTGGGAAAACACTTTTTTTCGGGATGAAAGGTACCCTATGTCCTTTTCTGTACCCCTGACAACGTGTAGGTATACGAAATTTCATGATCATCGGTTTAGTAGTTAAGACGTGAAGGCGTAACAAACAAACAAACAGACGGACTTTCGCATTTATAATATTAGTAAGGATGGCCGGTGAGGATGCACGGCTCAAAATCAAGTGTCAACCAATCACTACTTTACCTACGAACGACAACTTCTTTTAATGTGTTACGTTTCACGATTATTTTTTCTCTAATTTGCTAGAAAATTAGATTTTTTATTGAGTCCTAAAAGTAACGTAGGTACTTATAATATTTTAAGTCGTGTAACTGAACATAAGAGGGTCAAAAGTAACGTAAAATGTACAAAAGTTAACATTCTGGCAACACTGGTGTCACTGATGCGACTGACGGACGACAACGACCGACAAATGTTCGCCACTGAATGCGCGCGATTTTTTTTATCTCTGAAGAAATTTTAACTTTACGTTATTGATAATAAGAGTGAATTTGCTTTGCATCAAACAATTCAATGCGCTTCGATTCGGTTCCAGCATGAATTGACCCTAATATGTGATTATTCGTTTTTGGGGGTCCCTTTTAAGGGTTACCTCTATCTGGCAGAAACTTGATGCTCCGAAATTTATTTGGCAGAACACACTTGGCAGAATCTTCTTTAAAACGAATATTTTTAAGGCATAAAAATTGTTTAATATAATTATTGTTTGGCAGAATGTTTACATGTCCGAATTTACAATGGCATACTATTCAGATGGCAGAATTTCATTAGACATAAATACCTTTGGCAAAATTTTTATTCGCAGAATTTCGTTTGGCATAACGTTTATTTAGTCGACAATTATTTGTAGTGTATAGTCGACAATAATTTTCACATGGTATACTACGAATATGGCAGAATTTCATTAAGAATAATGTCATCAGGCATATTGTAATCTCTAAAAAATTGAATTAAAAATTGGTTTTAAAAAGTCAATATGTTGAATTTTTGTAAATGTTGTGCTACAAAAGTCAACAACAGAACGAATCGCTGCAAAACCGATATGCATGCTGCTTGCTTACATGCATGCATGCTTGAATGCTTGTTTATGCTGCTTGCATGCTTGCCGGGGGGTGCAGGGGGGCTGGCCCCCCTGCTCGGGGGGGTCGGGGGTAACCTACTGGTAGGTGCATTAAAAGAAAAACTTTTAATGCACCTACCAGTAGGTTAGGTTAGGTTAGTGTTTTGACCACTCGCAGCGGAGCGAGCGAAGCGAGCGGAGCTCCACAATGCTTGCATGCATGCTGCATGCTTGCTTGCATGCTGCATTCTTGCTTGCATGCTGCATGCTTGCTTGCATGCTTGCTTGTATGCTTGCTTGTATGCTTGCTTGCATGCTTCATGCTGCATGCTTGCTTGCATGCTGCATGCTTGCTTGCATGCTGCATGCTGCATGCTTGCTTGCATGCTGCATGCTTGCTTGCATGTTGCATGCTTGCTTGCATGCATGTTTATTTGTCTGCATGTAAGGATGCATGCAGTATGAAACATGCGAGTAAGAAATACAAAATTATTCTAGATATGAAGTTTCTGTTAAATGTATGCCAAAAGATGATTCTGACTATAAACTGTCTGCGATATGATGGTTCTGACTGTGAACTTTCTGCGATATGATGGTTCTACTATTTAATTATTATGGATATGAAATGTATGCCAAAAGGTGATTCTGGCTTACAAAATTATGCTTTTTAAGTGTATGATAAATGAGTGTATGCCAAACGATTTTCTGCGACATGAAGTTTATGCCATTAGTTGTTATGCATAATAAAATTATGACATAAAAAGTTCTGCCATAAAAGGTAGACTCCCCTTTTAATCGGCAAATTATAAAAAAAAGGAAAATAAAAAATCGGTTACACAAAAAAAAGCTTGTTGTGAGTGCTCAAATAAGTTTATATACTTAGTTGTAGAATATTATACTGACAGTTAAGTTAACACTCCAATAACGAATTTAATCAATGAATTCAGTGTTTATTCACATTTAATTTGTTAATTCAAATTTGCAGACCATACTACAAGTACATATTCGAACTATAATATTCGAAAAAACAAAAAACAAACAATTATTAACTTCGAATTAACTACGTACGTAGCTACCTACTACCTATAATTTTATTGTGTGTAATAAATTATTACTTACCTATTTACATAGTAGGTACCTTATTTATTAGGTATTCGTATTAGTAGGTATACTTATTTATTGACTTATTATGACATTATTAAATACATAAACAAAAAGAAACATAATTATTTAGTTCGAATTATCAAAATAAATATCTCGCGTTCACGTTTTGCATGAGAGTTGACAGAGCACTCGATTCGGCACATGAAATCGCGGGCGGGAAGTGTCCTTTCTGTACGCAGTAAATATCTATTCTGTGGTTTGGTCCGTGGGGTCAGAGAGTTCACTTGAATATGCGTTCGCGCGGCTCGCTCCGGGGGGAGGGAGGTAGCGCTAAATGCCTACGACGCCCGAATATATTGCCCTTAACCTCTGCAATCACTGGGCCAAGCGCTAAACCACTGCGCCATAGAGCTCATCTAGTACCTAAGTACTTAGTCTAAATAAATTTCAAAAATAATATCCAGTCATAGAGTATACAGACAGGGTTATTTGTAAAACACCAACAACCTCGCAGGAGTGGATTACTAATATCATATACAACAACATTTGTTCTACGACTTTTCCAAAAACTGACAAAAAAAATCGACTTTTCATACAAAACTCGATCAGCTGTTCGGACCTTTTGTATGGAGAGTCGAATTTTTTTGTCTGTTTTCGGAAAAGTCGTATTGTTGTTGTTTATGATGTTAGTAATCTACTCCTGCGAGGTTGTTGGTGTTTTACAAATAACCCTGTATAGATATATTCTGTGGTCCAGTCCATTTACCTACAAGGCAATGAAATCTTAATTACATCTATCGTATAAATATTTATATATTTTTTTATTTTTTATTTAAATAAAATAATAATGATGATAAATATTTAGTAGAATAACCGTTGTAAGTAGGGTTGCCAACCCTACTATATAATATAGTATCCTACTATCGACCTATTATATTACTAGCGTAAGGACCCGGTCTACTGACATGAAAAAAATTTTTTACCCGGTCAAAGTCACTACGAAATGACGCCAGTTGGTTGGCCCTAAAAATACAGTTTTAGGGCCAGCCAACGCGTTTCAATCGTCCGCGGAAGACTATGGTAGACAGATGGTGATTGACGTAACATAAAAATGCCGAATTGTGCATTTGTAGATTGCAAAAAATATGATGCAAAGGTTAAAAAGTTTCATGGAATATCGTTTCATCGGTTAGTAGCTTTACATTATTTTTATTACGTGTCTAATAATTTTAATCAAGTATAAAAGTTTTACTATTACCAGTTATTGTTCGAGGCACTAGAGATGGGTCATCATGACTCAAATGAACTAGTTCACTTGAGTACATATAAGATCTTTAGTTCATTTAGTTCCATAGCTAATTAGCTCAAAGAACGAGAGTAAACGGTAAGGATAGATTACGAACACAGCGTACAGAAATGTCACCTATGAGACATATTCGCTGCAAAAATAATTAAGTATCTACATTACATTTCAATTCAAATAATTACAGATTGCCTAATGATCTAGATTCTAGTGCGTAAAGAAATATGCAGTCGCATTATTCCAAAATAACGAAAAGAAAAGAGCCTAGGTATTTCAAGCCTACTAAAAACGCAAGAATATGCTCTGCTCATTTTTATGACACAGATGTCAAAAGCTGGACTACGGAAGCTGAAAGCAATGGCAATATCGCGAATTGAGATTGAAGTATTTACTGCATTCACGCGTATAACAAAATAACTAAACTCAGAAAACGAAGCTCCTGCCTCTCATAATGAGCGGTTTTCAATGACAGATTAAAAAAAATCGGAAACTATAAGTAGATGGCGTTGTGCAAAAGTATGATGTCAATGTCAATATCAACTTGTCAACCCTGACATGACATGTCCAAAAATATCAATCTATCTTGTCCGAAGAAATAATACTGCTTCATAAAACACCTGCAGATCAATAAATTCAGCCATCTTTTCTAAAAATCACAAATAATAACCACATCTTCAACTTACGTGAGCGTTGTAAGCATGAATCGGACCGGGCATCAGCGCGCTCATAGTGCTGTAAGCGTGATTCGGAACGCGGCTTTAAAATTTTTCGCTAGTTTTTGACATCATACTTTTTAATAGCGCCATCTAATCTAGTGAGGAAATTGGAACTATTTTTTTTCTTAAAAAAGCGCTCATTATGCAGTACTAGCAGCCGCCCGCGAATCCGTCTGCATGGAAAGTTTTTTGCTTTCCCTCGGGAAAAATACTTTTTTTTGGGATGAAATGTATCTTTCTCTTGACCTGACAATGTGTATGTAAAATTTTATGATGATCGGTGCAGTAGTTAAGGCGTGGAGGCGTGTTTTTAAATTGTATTATTATAAATCCTATTGTTTTTATTTTATTTTTATTTTTTATCCAATGTTGTTTTGTTTGTTTATTTCCTGTAATTTGTGTGAGTGTCAATAATTTTTTTTTCTATTTCTTTCTATTTCTAAAATCTGATCTGTTAGTTTTGAGTTTATGCATTACAAACAATCAAACTAACAAACAAATCTTTCCTCTTTATATTTAATAATATTATATCTCTTTACATTTAATAATTTATATTTTACTAGCGGCCGCCCGTGACTTCGTCTACGTGGAAAGGTTTTTGCTATCCCACGGGAACAATACTTTTTTTCGAAATGAAAGGTACCCTATGTCCTTCTCTGTACCCCTGACAACGTGTATGCAAAATTTCATGATGATCGGTTCAGTAGTTAAGACGCGAAGGCGTAACAAACAAACAAACAAACAAACAAACAAACAAACGGACTTTCGCATTTATAATATTAGTAAGGATAAGCATAATATTAGTTTAGTATAGCTGAGAAAAAGCACAAAAACATCTTATTTGCAATAAACAGGATTGAGGTTTTGTTATGTTTAGTTTTTATTTATGGCCTTATATAATACCATCGAAAAACTGATATAATTACCATAATAAAAATATTTAAAAAATTGTTAAAAGTTCTAGCGAGCTAAAGATAGTGATCTACTTCTTAACTCCAATTGAACTAAATCGTTCACTTCAGTTATCTTTTTTGCCCACCTCTAATAACGCAGTAGTTCGAGTAGGGTCTAAAAGATGTCGCTGATTTTGCTGGTATGAAGGAATGAGGGCTTTTCCAAAGGACTAAAAACTATAGGATCGATAGATGCGGTTGATAAATTAAGCACTGTCAACTGAGGCGCATTCAGAACCTACGCTTCGAGTGCAACCACCGCTCTAACGGCGTATCAAACATTAGAGCGTGACGCTTAGAGCATACAGAACGGGAGTAAGCAAGAGCGCTCTCCTACACTAGATTTTGTTCACCGATTTTGGGGGGAGACGAGGTACACACGCATAGCACACAACTTCATATTCACGCACACTTTTGAAGCTTAAAGTCATATTGTTACACACGCACACAAAAACAGAATGACCACAAAGTTATATTGGCAGGTGGCCAAATTCGGAACTAACCATCTTAGTACAAATTCTGACAGATCACGTAGACGGCAGCGCCAAACTTACCGACATAAATAAGTTTGCCCTTGCGTTAAGGTTAGTGATGAGACATAAAAAGACCGATGAAATTGAATGATTAGAAGCTTTGATTTGAAGATGAGTGATTGATTGATTATGATTACGAACAAAAAAAGGTCTTCATTTGATTTTGTGATTTGCACCAACAATCACTAAAATAGCTTACAAATAAATGTTTAATAACATACATTAAACATCGTTCTGCACTTTTATCTTCAAATAATGTACAGAAATAAAATTCCGATAGTGAGTTGGCGCAAGATGCAAATGTAAAGGTTATCAAAAAAGAAAATAAATGTGATTAATAATATAATCATTTATTTACAAGTATCTGTGTACAGTCAGCAGCACATCAAGCTATACAAAACTGTCAAAAATCTCCAATGAATTTTGAACCTTAAATTGCTTGTTAGGGTTCCGTAGCCTAAATGGCAAAAATCTAAACCCTTATAGATTGGTTATGTCTGTATGTCTGTCCGTTCGTCAGTATGTCACAGCCACTTTATTCCGAAAGTATTAGGACTACACAGTTGAAATTTGATATAAGTAAGTAGATGTATTCTGTAAACCGCCTTACGAATTACGATTTTTACACAAAAATAAAAATAAAACAAAAGATTAAGGGGAGCTCCCTATACATGGAACTGAAACTGAAAAAAAAAACATCCTTATAACGGGTGTAACAAGACCTTCAACGAAGCCGAAGTCCACGTATTCCGGCCATCATCAGGATCATTTTTGTCTTTTAGACTATACCTGGGAAACCAATAGCTACGAAGTCATTGAAGGTCAAAGTCAAAAAAATTTTTTCTAAGTTTTTATGAAATCTTATTTTATTCGTTATTTCCTACTTTTTCTCCAATTAAACATTAGCAAAATTTTAAGTATTTCGTAACAAAGAATGGCTTAAAAACGTCGTCACTCGATGTATCTCATGAGCACGCACATAAACGCTGCCTTTCAACTCGGCCGCACGCAGCTGTGTAGCAAATACTCGCAGGCGCGGGCTGTTGTACGCGTTACATTGCGTGGTAAAGTATGCAATGCTTTTTTAACACCGAAAATCAAAATCGTTTCCCAGCAATAATTTTGAACAGAAATGGTCCTGATGATAGGCAGAAAACGTAGACCTCGGCTTCGTTGAAGGTCTTGTTACACCCGGTATATACACGCTGAAATTTTAATCATTTTGTTCCCGCCGTGTGGTGGTTCCACTCATGATTACAAGCAACTTTTACTATGGGGCCAACTCTCCTGCTCGCAAAAAAAAATCAGCTGTTCCATACATTAAGGTCGAGTAGGTACTGCACTTTTGTATGGAACAGCTGTTTTTTTTTGCGAGCAGGAGAGTTGGCCCCATAGTAAAAGTTGCTTGTAATCATGAGTGGAACCACCCCACGGCGGGAACCAAATGATTAAAATTTCAGCGTGTATAAGTCTATAGATAGGTGTTCAAAAAAGTCAAACGTTTGAAAGACTGCCAAAGTAGTAAAATGTGTGTCCCCCCCCCCCTTCTCTAACTCTACCCCTCACATATAACTTTGTCATTCATACAAACACTGTGAAAAACAAAGTTATTATTGCAGACGAAAAATAGTTGTATTCAATATGGTATGGTATAATGGTATAAGGTAACTACGGAACCCTACTGCGCGTGGCCCGACACGCACTTGGCTGTTTTTTTTTAATTTAAAATTGATCAAGATAATTTTACACTTTTTTAGGGTTCCGTAGCCTAAATGGCAAAAAACGGAACCCTTATAGATTCGTCATGTCTGTCTGTCTGTCTGTCTGTCTGTCTGTCCGTATGTCACAGCCACTTTATTCCGAAAGTATTAAGACTACACAGTTGAAACTTGGTAGGTAGATGTAATCTGTTAACCGCTTAACGAATTTAATAAAAAAATAAGAAAAATAAAAGATTAAGGGGGGGCTCCCCATACATGGAACTGAAACTGAAAAAAAATTTTTTCTTCAAACCAACACGTATTGGGTGCCTATAGATAGGTCTTCAAAAATGACATTAAGGTTTCTAAGACAACTTTTTCTCAAAGTCAACCGTTTGAAAGATATTTACCGCCAAAGTGGTAAAATGTGTGTCCCCCCCCCTTTAACTTTTGAAAAAAGAGAGTGAAAAATCTAAAAAAAATATATGCTGTAGACCTTAATAAAAACTTTCAACCAAAATTGATTTAAACGAGATATAGTAATTAGTTTTTGAGATATAGCACATTTTCTAAAACCGCAAATATAACTTTGTCATTCATACCAACACTGTGAAAAACAAAGTTATTTTTACAGACGAAAAATTATAGGTGGTATTAAATATGGTATGGTATAAGGTAACTACGGAACCCTATGGCGCGTGGCCCGACACGCACTTGGCCGGTTTTTTTAATTTTACGCGCTTGAAAATTCAGCGGATGAACAATCTTTATCATAAAAGTTTGAGGGAATCATCATGAGTATGACCATTACATATTTAAATTCTACATAAAGAGTGTTAAGGCTCGGTTATACGAAATCATTTGTTTCTGTTTTTAGGGTTCCGTACCCAAAGGGTAAAAACGAGACCCTATAACTAAGTCTCCGCTGTCCGTCTGTCTGTCACCAGGCTGTATCTCATGAACTGTGATAGCTAGACAGTTGAAATTTTCACAGATGATGTATTTCTGCTGCCGCTATCAGAACAAATACTAAAAACAGAATAAAATAAATATTTAAGGGGGTTCCCATGCAACAAACGTGTTTTTTTTCCGTTTTTTGGTACGGAACCCTTCGTGCGCGAGTCCAACTCGCACTTGGCCGGTTTTTTTTTCTTTAGAGTATGGAAAAAACCTCACTTCTGCACTTTCTAGATGTTTTTTCATCATTTTCTTTTGATGAAAAAACGCGGGGATGCAGACAAACAGTCGAAAAAGTGTCCTTTATACTAGAGTTTGGTTAACGAAAGATGAGAGTCTGTTGGAAAAACTAATTTTGCACCACATTTTAGGGGTCAATTTCCAGTAACTTAACCTCCAAATGTTAAAACATAGTGGCGCCGCCATTTCAGTCACATCTTTCGTTGAACAGACTATGTAAGTATAGATTTTGCAAGAAAAGTATACAATTATTACATAATATTTATTATAAAAAACTAATCATTGATAATATAGGTCCTGATCAAATCACATCAAAATAATAGTTAAAATTCATTTGATCTTTCATTCGTTCAAAGCGAACGCGAGCACACACATTTGTTCACACTGTCACAGAATAAGAATAAGAATAAGAATAGTTTATTTTGCTCGAAACACGGTGGGTGTACATGTCAGTTGGAAAAACAGTCGACGATCTACATGTTTCGCTGATTGTTTATTCAGCATGCAAAAAAGTACAAAAAAAATATATCAATTAATTCAATGTCAATCTAAATAATTCAATTCAAAATGTCAATTAAATATAAATCAATTAATGGAATGTCAGTCTAAATAATTCGATTCAAAATGTCAATTAAATTAATTACATAACGATATAACAGTCGATCACAAGTCAATTTAAATTAGAAATAGTGTAAGAGTATCATATTAATATCATATTATAATTATTATAAATTAAACTTAATCTTTATTTTCCATGAACTCTTTCATTGTGTAGAAGCATTTTTCAGTAAGCCATTTCGTAAGTCTGCTTTTGAAAAAATTAAATGGCAACTCCCTTATATTTTTTGGTATCCGATTAAATACTTTAATAGCCATGAAATAACAATTATTATGATACAGATGGCTAGCACTCATAGGGACCAAAAGCTTACTGGGGTCTCTACAGCTTTTTTTCTTGAAATCGACACTTTTTTGGAACAGTTCTGGATGTTTTCTCACAAAAACTCCTATTTCCAGAATATAGAGTGAAGTAAATGTTAATAATTTAAGTTTTTTAAATAAAGGCTTACAAGACTCCAAAGGACCAGCACCACATATTGCACGGACACATTTCTTTTGCGCTATAAATACTTTATTAATGTGGGTTGAGTTCCCCCACATTAACAAGCCATATCTTAGTACAGAGGCAACATAACCATGGTATGCGATAATGGCAGTCTTTTCACATGCTAGTCTTTTCAATTTTCGTAACGCGTAAACAAATCTGTTGATTTTGCTACATACTTGTTTTATGTGTGCTTTCCAATTGCAGTGCTTGTCAAGTACCACGCCTAAAAATGATGTTTCAGACACCTCCATTATATGTTCGCCATTACAGATAACATTTAAGTTTTCTCTTTTATTATTATAATTCGAAAATTGGACTAGTTTTGTTTTCAGAGCATTTACTTTTAAATTATTTTTGTCGAGCCATTTCACAATGGATTCCACAGTTTCGTTCAGTACTGCTTCATAAGACGTACTTTTACAATTTTCTGGTACTACGATAGAGACGTCATCAGCAAATAAGACACAACTATGCTTAGTCACTTTTGAAATATCGTTAATGTAAAGAAGAAACAGAAGGGGACCTAATACACTTCCTTGGGGCACTCCAGATTTACATATTCGATAAGTGGATCTAAAAGTTTTTAATATGAGTTCTTTATCTATCCTCGTTATTTCGACACATTGTTTGCGGTTTTGAAGATAACTAGCTAACCATTTTAAAGCGTTTCCTCGAATACCATAACGGTCACATTTATCAAGTAAGATTTGATGATTAACTAGGTCAAATGCCTTTGTCATGTCGAAAAAGATACCTGAAACACGGTTCTTCTTATTTATGTTTTCAACGATGTTTTTAATTAAAGAAAAGACGGCAAGCGTAGTGGATTTGTTTTTTAAGAAACCGTTTTGTTCTTCAATAATGACATTAAATTTATTCAAGAAACTAATTAAACGTAGATGCATAAGCTTTTCAAACATTTTAGCTAAAATTGGAATCAAGGTTATCGGTCTAAAGTTGTTCAAATCTTGTCTACTGTCTTTTTTATGGAGTGGTTTTACTAGAGATATTTTGAGTTTTTCTGGAAAAACACCTTGATCAAATGAGAGATTAACAAGATAGGATAACACAGCTCTAGACTTGTAGGGTCGATACGCTGGATCGCGGCCCTGCGTTGTTTCGCGGCCTTTTAGAGGGCAAACCGCATAAATATAGCAATAATAAGAATTCTATCGCACCCTTCCCAACATGTTGTACCACCTTAAAAAGTAGGATTGTTGCAGAATTTAATACCTATTCAATTTGGTCTGTTAACCTAATCCTTCTGCCGGAAAAAAATCGTCCATTTTGTCGGCCGCGCTCTCAGCGCACATATGTATGCAAAGCTACGCAAAAAATAGCGAACAGGCCTCGCTTCAAAAGTAAGTGTTTCAAGTATACGATTACTTATTACTATTGTGATTGTTTGTTATTATTGTGTTTATAGTTGTTTTATTTACTTAATTTTTCATTTATTTTGGGAGTAAATTACTTTAATATTAGTTTTATTTGGTGGCCGCCAACCAATACAATACATTTTTAGTAAAGTTGGTATACGGCCGGGTGGCCGCGGTACTAACTCACTGAATGAAATAAGTTTGCCTTTTTTCTATTATTAATGTAAATAAAGTCTCTTTTTGTGCAACGTTTTTCGGTTGGTTTACATTGTTAAGGTTGGTTTGAATGCTATGGTTAGTTCACGGCCGCCAAAATATAATTGTATACAGATTTATAGCTATATTTGTATACTGTGGCCGCAAACTAAAAAATGCTTAATAAACAAATCTGGATCGCGGCCGTCTGAAAATCATATGAAAAATAGATGGCCGTTATCTGACTATTGAAGATAGAGGTGTCAGTTTACGGCCAATTTTTTCACACAGACTTTTTGGTTGGTGTTTAGAAACATTTTTAATAACAGATGTCTACAAAAAAACAGAAAAAAATACTGTGACTTACACATACACACACACTGCAATCATTAAAGTAAAATATTGATGAAAATTTATCCCTAAGGAAGTCAAAAAACTGAGAACCCTGCCAATGTTTCCAATCTCGCCCCACCACATGTTTCCGATTCAAATCCGCCGTATGTTTCCGATGTTACCTCTGCAGATATTACCGATCTCGCTCCGTCATATATTCATGATCCTGTACCACTGACACTTGTTATTGCTGCTGACGTTCCAAATCGTACCTCTGAGAGTGTTACGAATAATGGCTTGTCGAATTTAGTTACATCTGAATTTAGCGCTATTGAGCTGGGAACAATGGTTTCACTGAACGATGTTGTGCTCATACTATTCCAAACTAGTACACCCAAGAACCAAAACCTAAGCCCCAAATCTCTAGTTCCTAATGAAATCTCTCCATCTTCAAAACCGGACTCGAATAACGTCCCATCGTGCACGGAACAGAAACACCAAATCCAGATTACAGATGAAATGCCCTTATGCACCGTTACTACCTTAGAAAAAATATCTGAAGTCGAAAACGAAATTTTGACATTTGGCGTCACTCGCGAGCAACCATAAGGAAGGTCTCTTTTATCACTCGAAGATGTTTCAGTTAGTCCAGCTATATCAGAACATTCAGAGTCTCATGACGTTCAGTCAGAGAAAGCATCATCTTCCACAATTACATCCGCATCCGCCAAAAACAAAATTTAAATAGATCCAAATACAGTATTCGAGCAAGATCTGCTTATACTCCAACCTCTAGAAAAGTCCAAACAGTACGTTCCCAAAGCTCGTATTCCGTCGGCGATATCAGGGGAAAATGGCGAGAGTATCATCTATTAAAAGAAAAAACTAAACAAGAAAAGAATGAGAAGAAAGAAAAAACGAAAGTAGCTAGAAAGCAAGTAAAGGAGGCAAAGAAAAAGAAAGAAATACAAGAAGCCAAGAAACTAAAAAAAGAAACACTCTTAAAGACTAAAGATGACTCAGTGGACGATGAAAACAAAAATATTGGCTGTGATTTTTGTACTAAATGGTTTCATTTGAAGAGTTTTGATTAAGGAAAGAAAGGAAGTAAGGACAATAAAGTGGAGGAAGGAAGGAATAAAGAACAGGATGGAAGGATGAGGTAAAATTTTGAAGAGATTAGAGACGAGATTGTAATGCCAGTGACCACAGTTTATAAGAACAAATGCTGTGAAAAAAAGAAATGTTAGAATAGTGTAAGGTTGGGTTAGGGCACAAAGAAGGGATGAATATTGAGGAGAAACATGCTTTTCAATAGTGAAGGTATTCGAGTGACAATCGAGATCAAATGCCCAATGATGTGGCAATTTACTATAGGTACGTTCGTCTTCACTGGTGGCAGTGTCCACCATTTTTGGATGTCTTGATGGGCCCTGTTTTTGAAAACGACTCCATCCATGGAGTCGTTTTCAACTCGCTCCTCCAGGAGCCGACGGTGATCGCGACTGCGTCTTTGGCCTAAACTATGCAACGGTTTTAGGAGGTGGAGGAACCACCTATGGTCTCCGGGATGGATCCGGACCACGCAGAGTGCGAAGTCTTTTACCAATCGAACACTGAAAGGTTGTCCTCCGGCCGGTGTGTAACTAGACTGTCCTTTGTTGCTTCTCGTCATAGCCTCGGGCAAATTAGGGCACTTGCGGAGAAACGGCTGCTGTCCATGGAACCAAGGGCGTCGCCAGGGGGGAGCAGGGGGGGGCCGCTGCCCCCCTAGAGGTTAAAAATGTAGCCAACTGCAAATAACCAAAGTCCTGGGGCCGTGCAATTGACTGGCTTTTCTGTTAAATCCTGCCCCATCTAAAAATTTGAATAAATTCACTAGGTGCTCTTGACTGTACCTACAATAGGCATGTTGACTATTTTTTTATTTTATGTTACATAAATTACCCCAAAAAAAAGAAACATTTTTATAAGAATTATTACGCTAGCATGAAAACTGCCCGAGATATCACAGTTTGAAATGCACAAAATTAGACTCACCCGAAAACGCTCCATACTAACGGCTAACAAGTTATGACGTCACGCCTTCCTACGTTGTATGCAACGCGTAGGAAATTTGTTCGGCAGCTATATTAAATATTGTGTTTATCAAAATGGTTTCTGTGACAAATTTGCTATAAATTTTACGGACTAATTAAATGTATTATTTATTTTAACAAATTTTATACTTTTTAAATGGACTTGTCCACCCAACTTTGAAGGGTCATAAAACAAATAATACGCAATATATAAAACCAAGAGGTATACAAGCTACTTCAAAAGTTTGATATGTTTACGATTTTTATTAGTATTTCGTTATTTTATTCATAAGTCAACATCCCTATTCATATTTTTCTCATACTCTTTAATATTAACTTGCCCCCCCCTGGGCCATGGGCTGGCGACGCCCTTGCATGGAACGGAGCATGTAGCGTGACCCCGTACTTTGTAAAAAATATATAGAATTCATACGCGAGTACGAGGATTTGGGTCACATGTCTCCGGCTCGAGTTGATTGGAGCTCAATTGAGCATTATTTCTTGCCCCACCACGCGGTGGTGAAGGCGAATTGAGAACCGTCTTTGATGGGTCCGCACCCACTTCGAACTTCGTTAAATTAGTGTTGGCATTCCGGTCCCAAGCTGCACAGAGGTATAATTGACATTATCCTGAACCTTCGAAGACACCAGGTGGTTTTGGAGCGCACATCCGGATCATGTTTTGCCAGATGGTCATACATCCTGAGGACAGGAGTTAATACTCTGGCGTGAGCGCCCTGAGGATCCTGTGACGGTGTATAAAATGTACACGAATACATATGGACTGAAGTTCAGCCCTTATATCGCTATTATGGTGAAAAAGGTTTGAAAAGTTATAAAAGTATAAAACACTTGTAGGTCAATATAGTGTGTAAAACTGGCGGCCGCGAACTGACTCTAGGGTGGCCGCGAACCGAAAAAAGTGGCCGTCAACTAGCATTTTAAGTAAGTTTCAGATAGTTATTTATTAAAAAAAAAACTGTTACAATATTCCTTCAATACATATTTCTAAACATAACTTGATTATATCTGCAAGGCCTACAAAAGCATTAGAAGTTGAATTGTAGACATATTAGACTAATCTTGAGGACCAAAGTTGGCAAGGCGACTAAAAGGCCGCCAACCGACGCAATGACCCTACCATGATGTTTGTTTCATAGATTAGTATTATGTTTGGTATCGTTTTGCTATCGCAATATCTGTCGTTAGCTTACTTAACAAATTGCGTTTTCTTCGTGATTATATCACAGTTTGTTAATAAAATTAGTTTAGGTGTGATAGGAAATACCGTCTTTAGTAAAATTTGAACTTTCGGATCGACTTTTGCACAAAATCACTGCATAATACATCATTTTAGCGGAGCTGCGTTCGGCGATATGTAGTATTACAAAATGGCGAGTGTTCGTGACCAACTAGTTTTTATAAGCTGACACGACCAAATTGGTCATGTACTTTGGTGAAAGGGGGCGCCTGTTTTGCCTACTCCCGTTCTGTATGCTCTAATAAGGCGTGACGTTCGGTTGACACAAGTTTGGTTGCACTCGGAACGTAGGTTCTAAACGCGCCTCAGTTGACAGTGCTTAATTTATCAACGCCATCTATCGATCCTACAATTGTTATTCCATTGGAAAAGCCCTCATTATAAAGCAAAACATTAGGATGGGCGCATCCTTCCTTTTGAAATCAATGCCAACTATACAGGGTGCATTTGTAATCATTCTCCAAATTTTAAGGATGTGTTCAGTCCATGAAACTGAACAACTTTCTCCATGAAACATGTGTCGAAATACGCCAAAAAAACTTGGTCATTCCATACTAAACTGATCACGTGATCTCTTTGTTTTGTATGAAAAGTATTTTTTTTTTTACATATTTGACCCTATGTTTCTTAGAGAAAGTTGTTCAGTTTCATGAACTGAACACATCCTTAAAATTTGGAGAGTGATTTCAAATGCACCCTGTATTGAATGCTCTCCTACTATATTTTTTGAAAAGATATATAGTAGGCAAAACTACTATATTTTCTTAAGAGAAAAAATTTAACAAAAGCAACAACAAGAAAATATACTCATATGCACATATGTAATTGCATTTATTTTGTGATTAAACAATTGTCTTTATAGTTGTTGAATAAATTATGAAAATGTTAGTACTTACTTAATTTGAAAAATGCAACTTCTTTAAAATCCTCCATACAAAACGGCAACCTACTATATTTTTTGGACTTTTTCGCCATCTACTATATTTTTACACTAAAAATCTTGAAACTACTATATTTGATCCAAAAAAAGTTGGCAACTCTAGTTGTGAGTATATTTTTGTCGTCGTGGCAAAGACTAATTTGTGGTAATAAGTAGAAATCAAAGTCTAGGTAGGTACTTATTTGTAGACTTGAACAGAATCTGACCCCCTAGCCAAAGTAACAAATAATGCAACTCTTCGTTATCGCTTCGCTTTCGAAACATGTATTGGATTGACATAAAACGTCAAATCCATACATTTTTCGGAGCGAAGTGATAGCGGAAATTTGTAAATGTGACATTGGCTACAGGCTCTGCTTTTCTATTGTCTAATTTAAAAATCTATCGCATTCGCTTTCAGGATGTAACACATTGAAGCTTCTTTTGGCACAAATAAAAACTTACCAAAGAAATGCAGCAATGTGTCACATCCATCTGTCAAACGAATGCGATTGCGATAGATTTTTAGATTAGACAATTAGCACCCACAGAAACAACAACATCTGATGTTGCTGAATACAATATGCATAACTTATTATGGATCTATTTATGGATTGGTGTCACATCCGGATTAAGTGACGAAGAATCTGACGGCACTTCGCCGATCGCGTTTCCCATCAAAAAATATAAAGATTCAAGAAATCTAAAGAAGATAAAAAAAACCGGCCAAGTGCGAGTTGGACTCGCGCACGAAGGGTTCCGTAACAAAAACGGCAAGAAAATAACGTTTGTTGTATGGACAACCCCCTTAAATATTTATTTTATTCTGTTTTTAGTATTTTTTGTTACAGAAATACATAATCTGTGAAAATTTCAACAGTCTACCTATTGTCGTTATTAATATCGAGCGAATAACGGCAAAAAATCACGTTTGTTGTATGGGAGCCCCTCTTAAATATTTATTTTATTCTGTTTTTAGTATTCGTTGTTATAGAAGCAGCAACAGAAATATAATTATTATCATCTGTGAAAATTTCAACTGTCTAGCTATCACGGTTCATGAGATACAGCCTGGTGACAGACAGACAGACAGACAGACGGACAGCGGAGTCTTAGTAATAGGGTCCCGTTTTTACCCTTTGGGTACGGAACCATAAAAACCCCTTCTTCCCCATTTTTTTCCCTTCTACACTACCGGCCCAGTAGTGTCGTAGGTAAATGAAAAATTCCATACATATGCATTCCCCACGACACTACCAATATGTTTTCCTTTTTTCGTTAAATGGAAGATTCTGGGAACAGCAGCATCTAATTTCGTGACAACAATACATGTAAATAAATAACAAAGTCAGCACAAATTCAACTTGAACTTAAAATAATTTTAAATTATCTTCTTTAATTACATTACCAAAGTTCCAGGGTAGCATAGAATTAGAGGAGCTTAACTTTATTAAACATAATAAATTGTTTAAAGTCCGGTGGTCGCAAATCAGAATAGGCAGAAAATAAATAAATAAATTGATTTGTGCTAAATAAACTAATTTAAATAGAGATTTACTTGGTGGTACGTAGCACGTATTGTATTACAAAAATAATAAAAAAGATGTTAACCTTCCTTATGTTTATGAGATCCTGGTACTTTGGTGAAATACAGACATTTATTTTTATGTTGTCACGAAAAAAATATTGGTAGTGTCGTGGGGAATCCATATGTATTTTTCTTTTACGTACGACACTACTGGGTCGGTAGTGTAGAAGGGAAACGCCTTGGTAGTTTCGTGGGGAAGAAGGGATAAAAACCGGACAAGTGCGATGTGCGAGTCGGGCTCGCCCACCGAGGGTTCCGTACATAAAATAAAGCTACAGAAAAGTTGTGTCTGTACCTACAAAGGAAATATTTTGAAAAAAAGTGGTTGGGGTGTTTAATAACAACCAGTAGAATCCATTTCAAACATTTTTTGGAATTTTTGGCTGTTTTTCTGTATGTTTGTGCGCTGATAACATTAAAAGCGCTAACCTAATCGTAATACCTAATATTAACATAGAAAATAAATACTGTGTATTGTGCAAAATAATTTAGTCTTCATTTAATTGCAATCGGTTTACTCAATCAAAAGAAATACTTCTTCAGATATTTTGGACTTCCGATCAGGCAACCCTGGCTGTGATAAACAGGGATTCCTGTCAAAAATAAACGAATTTATGGTTTTGTTTGTTTTATGATTACTTACTGATGAACACTTTTAAATCCACAGACATGTTAATGACACTTCTGCTGGTGTCCGGCGTGGTAGCCTCCATATGGCTGCGATGGAGATACAGGAACAGGAAATTGCTGAAGGCGGCAGACCAGTTCCCTGGACCGAAAGGAATGCCCATCCTTGGAGATGCTATGCAGTTCATCTGTTCGCCAGAAGGTATATCCACAGTATACAGTTCTAAAATCGAATATGGAAGATAGGGTAGATACCTACTGCATGCATACAAACTCCTAAAATTATCTATTGTATATCTGAAATCGGTTGAGAAAGGACATGTCCCATCGCGCCTATGTCATTTGCCTCACCATTCTCAAAAATTAAAGTCTATCGCGTCTGAATCAAAGTAGTATCTCAGAGTAGGTATTTTACTCTAGAATCAGATTAATAATTATTTTCTGTTACATTAGTAAACACAGGTTTTAAACGCGTTTTCTACTAACCTTTTCCCGACGTTTCAACCGAGTTGCATCGGCCGTGGTCACGGGCTGACTGGAGCTGCGGTGTTACGCCTCCTCCTCTGCGGTGGAATCTTCATCCACCGTCGAACAGTTTTTCCAACTACCGCCGCACACAATACTAACGGTGTCCCTATTCTGTATCATAGCCGTATTCTGGTAATTAGCCGACCGCGAACAAAGAGGTAGTGCGTTTGCAATTACTGGATTCCACACTGCAGATAAGTTGTG
This sequence comes from Agriphila geniculea, assembly GCA_943789525.1. NCBI lineage: Eukaryota > Metazoa > Arthropoda > Insecta > Lepidoptera > Crambidae > Agriphila > Agriphila geniculea. The sequence continues at coordinate 7,558,627 of OX038889.1, read as the reverse complement.
GCCATTGATTGAAGTTATTTGGATGTTTTTTTAATTTCAATCGCTTCACGTACGACTCGTGAATAGGGCTGCCTTCCGACAAGAGCAGACCCGGAGATTTTCTAAAAAAATCGTTATTTTTTGTTAAATGACTCTACTTTAGGTAGGTAATTAATAATACCTATCTATAGAAAAAAAACGGCCACGTAGCGCGATTTTTGGTCAGTTTTATCCACTAATCTAGTAATGTTTACTGACATCAAAAAAAAAACAGCCGCGCAATGCGATTTTTAGTCAGTTTCATGCACTCATTTAGAAATCTTGCCTATCTGCACCTAAAAACGGCCGCGCAGCGCGATTTATGATCAGTTCCATCCACTAAACTTGTAATTTTGCCTGTTAATAGTAAAAACCTGCCGCGCAGCGCGATTTTTAGTCAGTTCCAACCACTAACCCTGTAATCTTACCTGTTAACATCGATGTCTCCGGGTGGCGCGAGCGAAAGTTAACCGTACCGAGTGTTACCTCACAGGACAAGATTTTTGGTCAGTCTAATCCACTAATGTTGCCTGCTTATGCTTATAGTAAGAAACAAAGCCGCGCAGCGCGATTTTTAATCAGTTTCATGCACTAATCTAGTAATCTTGCCCGTCTACACAAAAAATTGGCTGTGCAGCGCGATTTTTGGTAAGTTCCATCCACTAAACTTGTAATCTTGCCTGTTAACAATATAAAACGGCCGCGCAGCATGGCTTTTGGCCACGCAACGCTATTTTAGGTCAGTTTCATCCACGAAATTTGTAAACTTCTCTGTCAAAAGCAAAAAACGGCCGCGCAGCGCGATTTTTGGTCAGTTCCATCCACTAAAATTGTAATCTTGCCTATTAACAGTAAAAAACAGCCTCGCAGCGCGATTTTTGGTCAGTTCAAACCAATCACCATCGTCAGCTTTTCCACTAATCTAGTAATATTTACTGTCATAAAAAAAAATCGGCCGCGCAGCGCGATTTTTGTCCTGTGAGGTAACACTAGGTACGGTTAACTTTCGCTCGCGCCACCCGGAGACATCGATGTCAAACCCGTAGCCCGGACATACACTACTCAAACCCGTAGACTCCGGGCCAAACCCGGAGAGGTGGCAGCCCTACTCGTGAATAAAAATGGCGATCAGTGGAAAGAACCTGCGTGCGATGAAACTCGATCCAGTGGTTTGTGCCACTTTCCAACAAATGTTCTGCAATCGCTGATTTATTAATTTGGCGGTTTTTTTACAGCTGTGATGTGTTCACGGACTCTTTCAGTGATAGTTCGTTCGTCTGATCAATATAACAACTACCACAGCTGCAGTCTATCTTGTACACGCCAGGTGTTTGTAATGGTATGACATCCTTCGGCGTACCCAATATGTTGTTGACTTTTATGCCAGGAGTGTAAACTGTCGGTACAGAGTATTCACGTAAAACGTGGCCGACCTTATCTGTTACTCCTTTGATATAAGGTATGTAGGCTGGTTGTCTACTAACCTCGGGATGCTTACACTTTTTTCTCGGCTGTTTATGTCGTCCGTACACTTGATATCCGTTTTTCTTAAGTACCTCCTGAACATGGACCAGCTCACGCTCTAAATGTTCAGGGTCACAGAGGTCATAGGCTCTATTCTTTAAGGAAGTGATAACAGATTGCAAATGACGGGGGTGGTGATGTGACATTGCGTGTAGGTATCTGTCCGTATGTGTGGGCTTGCGATAAACACAATGTGATATGGACCCATTAGGCTTCACGGTGATCTTGACATTTAAAACCTGTGTTTACTAATGTAATAAAATGCAACGCGAAAATTTTAAAAGTGTATAATTATTTTCTGCTATAAAAAGTGGAATTTTAAGTTAAAACGCTTTTAAATCACTATATTTTATCATGATATTACTATTTACTTACATTTTTTTCACAAAATAGTTCAGAAAACAACATAATGTTTTTGTGATTGTTTTTCTAAATATAAAACAATTTTTGACTGATACTATACCTAAATAAAATGTAATTTTTTTAATTATGAAAGTAATTAAATAAATTAAAACTGGGGCAACGCCGGGACATCTCCTTTTGATTTTGTTTGTATGGAAAACTGCAGTGACAAACAACCCTAGACGCAAATAAACTATTGTTTACGATAATCAATCGGTTCTAGGGTTGCCAAAATGCAGTTAATCATAAAAAATAAGAAAGTGGTGATTTTTTGACTTTTGTGTTATTCCATAGATATAGTGTGTTATTCAGATTATAATTTAACTGACTGATATCTGTTATGTGAGGATTGAAAAATCAGCCCTTAAACAATTATTTTTTTTTTATCTCAAAGAACATAGTTCAATTGTGTCATCATCATCATATCAGCCGCACGACACCTACTGCTGAGTACAGGCCTCCCCCAGGGTCATGTGTGGTCCCATATTTTTTTTACAGAGATCTGACAAGTAGTTTTCAAAATCCTGAAAAATATCAATTACCTATTTAGCTTGCCGTCGCACGAGTTTTTACGAATTTTCAGGTATAACTTCTTTGTTTATGGACCGATTTAGATTATTACTAGCTGCCGCCCGCGACTTCGTCTGCGTGGAAATGTTTTTTGCTATCCCTCGGGAACTATACTTTTTTTGGGATAAAAGTTACCCTATGTCCTTCTCTGTACCCCTGACAACGTGTATGCAAAATTTCATGATGATCGGTTCAGTAGTTAGGACGTGAAGGCGTAACAAACAAACAAACGGACTTTCTTTGAAGGGGTGTACTTTAAAAGTGGTTACGTTTTAATTTAATTGGTATTGGATCTTGGACTTCGAAGATACACGAGAACTCCTCAAAGTAAAATAGAATATGTAAAGTGATTCAGATATTGATAGGTTTATGACAATCCAAAACAAACCAAACCATGGTCTGCGATGCGATGTTCTGGACTTACCTTACTTTGACACAAGATACAAAAAAAATGATCTATAGTAAAAAAAAATGGGAACAAACAGAACAGGGGGCTAATTGTCAAATTTCAAAATGTATCGCAATCGCTTTCATTTGACAGATGGATGTGATACATTGCTGCATTTCTTTGGTAAGTTTTTGTCTGAGCCTTGGACGAATCAACCACTGGAGGTGAAATGACAGCCATATTCGCCTTTACCCCTCTGCCACTTACTGTGACCGATAGCCTCAGTAAACGATATCGCCTTGTCAGTGTGATGCTAGAGCTCGTGGCGAAACATTGGTACAAAAATGGGCAAAATGCTTCGTATTGTTCAGCAAAAAAAATAGCAGGCAATGTTTCTTTTCACGCGTAAGCACAATTTCAACCTATCATAGTCGCTATTTTTCGCAAAATAAATAAAATTTGGTATGTAAACAAAGTAGGGTGACTTAGCCGGTTTGCCGGCCCCCTTTGGTTTTCGGCCATTACGGAAAATGTAAGAATGTATGAAAGAAATTTTTCGTGAAATTTCTTTTTCGCGGTGTTATTAAAAGTTGCCAATACACTTATTTATTACGTATACAAAATATAATTAGAAACAAATAACGAGACGTACTGCCCCCAGGAGCTGACGTTTTCGAAAAACTTCCTATATATTAATATTTTCATAGTGTAATTTTAACAAAATATATCTCATTTTCTTTAATAGTTAATATTATTAAGAAATACTTATACACAAAAGCCAATAATAATCAACAAAAAGGAACATTTTTCTTACAAAACGTTTTCAAAATCATGTTTGAATTCCGTAAATTTTCGTCTTGAAAGTCATTTCGCGCGAGGAACTGCTGTTAACACTGGTAATAGAGCCGGAATTATTAAACTACTTAAAAACAAGCTGCAACGTCCTCTTCAATGGCTAATATGTCAACTACACGCAAATGAGTGAAGTTTAAGACATCTTTTTTGAATACTTAGACAGTAGTACTACAGGGCCGAAAAGCTTTAGTGGTCCGATAGAGAAAGCACTTAATAATTTTGAATGTCTTCCAGTCAAATCATTTACTGCCGTAAGCTATTGTTTGCACAGATATAACGAAGAGCCGTGATGATTTAAGTACAGACCAACTGTATATTTTAGAAATGTGTCAAGCAGTCAGCAAGGGCGAGTGTGATGAATGATTGGCGAAACATAAAGTTGGTAAAGTATGTTATTCGAGGTGGTTTACCACGGCAAACAAAATTACCCACGACACTACCAGTAGTGCACCTTGGTAGTGTCGTGGGGAACAGGGGAAGAAGGGCGATAATTGAACAGGGTAGGTGTGTCGTTAAAAGTAGCAAAAAAATTGTGCATGTGAGTTTTTTTGGAAGGTATAAGTTACAATGTTGTTTACGGTTTGATACACATAGTTTTATTACTGAGTATGGTAAATTAGTTTTAGGACTGTTATTTTGACATAAACGCGTAAAGTATTCGGTATGATACATTTAAATTTGATGGCCTGGTAACTAAATGCGTTTTTGGGAGATCATTTGCTTTTTGGCCGCCTGGCCGAAAACTAATGTATGAGTTTCACAATCCATAATATTTGGCCGGCAATCATGGCCGAAAACCGGCTAAATCACCCTATAACATTGACATTATTTGACAAGTGTAATCCCCCCTCACCCCGCAAAAATTGGTTGATCGTGATTTCATACATTTTTCTTACGTTACGTATCCAGTGGTTAGTTCATCCAAGGTCTGAGCCGAAAAGAAGCATCAATGAGTTGCATCCTGAAAGCGATTGCGATAGATTTTGAAATTAGACAATATATAGGCAGGATGGAATCTTCAACTACAAAAATAAATAAATTAAAGTTTATCGATCGACAGGCGAGATTACAAAAGCCTGTTGATTTCGGCCAGGTACATGGACGAAACGCTCTGAAACGTCTGTAACATAGACATAGAAAAATTTTCGCTGCGGTCTGTAACGTAGCCCTAAAACTCACTGTAACGTAGCCCTAAAACTCACGCCACCGGGCGATGTCACACTCTGAGCAAAATTCAAGGGCTATACAGAAGTGACAGAAAAACATTTTCAATGTTAAAAGACAGCATCACAATAAACAGTGTCCAAAAATGTGATGCTGTCACTTTTTACACGAGTGCCCAAAGCAAAAAGAGTGTATATGTGTTCAGGGTTCATGTTTGTGGGTATGTGAGTTTCTTTATTCCACCATAACTTCCAAATGGCTCTACGGATTTGGATGTATGGGATATTGTTAGAATTCTTACATCATTCCGAGTGACACCCCAACTAGCACAAAACGTCTGCTTAAGACCTATATAGCGTATATAATTACAGTTATAAGCTGCAAGAGGCAGCTGCATAACGCGCTATGCAACCCTTTTGCAGCTGCTTTAGATCTAAAGGGGCGACTTTAGAACCTATTTTAATCTTATTTTAATAGATCCAGTAGAGTTTCATAATAGCGCATGCAATTTCTTACAACCGCTATTTTCACTCCTTGAGCACCCTACTGGCACTAATTGAATGAATGAATGTTAGATCGGCTCAATTTATTTCATTCACTCCGAAGCGTAAATTACAGCTTTGAGTGCAAATTGCGACTTTCTTTGGGAAGTTAATGTATGCATTTAATTTCTATTACATGTAAGATGTTTTTATATAATTATGGCTGGCAGCGTGTAGTGAAATAATAAAATGGTGGAATTGTAGTGTAAATATACGATTTAAGTTACGCGGCTTGTTTGAGTGATAAACATCGGCAAATTTAATTTACTGTGAAACGTGTATGGTGTTTTTGGAATAAAACTAATGGGCCCTCAATTTATTGAAGATATTACGAAAATTTAATTAATTTGTAACTGCGGGTCAAAAATTTGTATCTTAATTTTGATAAGTATTTCACTGAATTATATTTATTTATGGATAATTAACAATAACATGTTGTTTGCGACCATACTAAACTATGCCGTGTGACTCGTGTGTTTAAATAAACAGAAATATAAGAACAAATGAAATAAATTGTCTCAGAAAATGGCGTCAATATGATTGCAGCCTTGGTTTCTAGTTTTCGCTACTGTAGCCCCCTTTTGCAGAAATGGGTGATAAAAATCACTGTTCAGAAATTCCTAGATCCAATTAAGCTGCTAAATTCTTTGTTCTAGAACTCATACCTTCATACAATGTACAATAAAGTGGATATTATGACCTAGAGTGTGAATTTGATGTGATATAAAGTTCGCACCTGCACTACAGCACATACAATAAATATAATTTAGGGATCTGCAATAAATGCCGGAAACCCTTGCTTGAAATTGTTTTATTGATTAAAAAAAGTAGTATTATCACAGAATAGATAGGTAATAAATAGTACTTACGGTATTATGCCAATAAAATCTTCTTTTATACTATCTATGATCTCTAAAAATCAACTTCGAGGGCAATGCCTATAGTTAGTAACTTTAAGAATTAAATCATCAAAAAAAACAAAATTTGTTAATATTAATTTTTAAGAAAATACGACGAGAAATAATTTAAATAAAAATGTTTAAATAAAAGCATAGAACCAACTTCAATTAAGCCTTCGCTTTTGCAGGTAAACGAGGGCTCCGACTTTACTGAAGTCGGTTCTATTTTCTTTTTTAAACACCTTTATTTTTAACTTTTTCCAAAACCACAAACAAACACTGTAAAAAACAATACTGTTTTTGCAGACGAAAAATGATAGTGGTATTAAATATGGAACGGTATAAGGTAACTACGGAACCATACTACGCGTGGCCCGACACGCACTTGACCGGGTTTTTTTGAAGTCGGTTAAAACACATATTGCTCAAGCTATTATTTTCTATCATGAAGCACTGCAGACTACATAATAGTTCCACATAATAGTACATTATGATATAAGTGCGGTACGTTGAAAATTACAGCCGAGGCGATATTGCTAGCCCGAGCCGTAGGCGAGGGCTACAAGAAAGCAGAGGCTGTAATTATCAAAGCGCACGTATGTCATACGACGTTTTATAACATATTTGCGAGGAAATAAATAAAACTCGGACTTTGCACCTTTGCTTGTTTTCCATATGATTAAATTTTGATACGCTTGTAAGTATCTTATCGGTCAATTTTTCGGGCAAGAGGCTTTCGCTGCCTCTGAGACTTCTGGCGGTGTTGAATTAATAAATTCATCACTACTTAACGACATTTTCAAATAAAAACAATACAGCAAAAAAAAATTAAATTAGCAATGCGCGCGCATCAGCGCTTTTTTTAAGGCAAAGGCATAAAAACAGACAGTATTACTAATAAAGTAAATTAATATTTTTGTGTTTTTGTTACAGATAAATGGTTGTAATTTATTGTCAACATTAATTAAATTGAATAATTAAATGTTTATTTATTATATTTTATCTCCCAAAGTTAATTTTATCCATAAAATGTTGACCTCTTTTTCTGACATAAAAACTCTTTGCTAAGATTTAAAAAAGTACCGTTCGTTTTAGACGAAGTATCTTGATAAACCGTGCGGTAATGTAAAGTAAAACGCACGGTTTATCAAGGAAACCGTGCGTTTTACTTTACATTACCGCACAAGTTCGTAATGAGATACAATACGATATTGAAATTGGTGTAATAAGAGACCCTTTACGAGCAAATATGTTATAAAAGAATTTTACGAGTTTAGGAGCTAATTTTACCTCACAGGCATAACAGAAACCATAAGAAGTAAATTAGTCACAATTTCTTATCCTATGCAGAACATGGTGGTAAAGTATGCCACACGGGACCGTAATGCAACTAAAAGTGCCAATAAATATGCAATTATAACTACAATGCAGTCAATGGTGGTATGAAATGCTATTCGAAACCATTATGCGAGTAAAAGTGGCAGAAAAGTTACAAATCTAACTATTGTGCAGTTAATGGTGCTATAAGGTGTCACAAAAATACCTAAGGTTTTTTCTGCGGTCATAGCTATAATTTTAGCTGTTATCGAACCTGTGCCTAATTCTGACTCCCTTATGCCCACCCTATAGATATTGGAGCTTTAAGGAAAGCTGCATTTTTCCCTTATGCCACCCCTATAGACATTGGAGCTTTAAGGAAAGCTGCATTTTTCACTAGTGTGTTAGTTGGGACCTGGCTATATATTTTTTTTTTTTGAAAAAAGTTAATATGGCGACTGTACTGTATGACGCCATTTTCAAATGTGAAAATATTTTTTTTTTTACACTTATTACAATATGGGCATCAAATGAAAGGTCTTAATGAGCACATTTCAAAAATATATAATTTGTTACTAAAATGTGAGAAATTAAAAAAAAATAACACGACGGCCCTGCTAAAAACAAACTAAAAAGTTAAATAACAAGTGTCATTGCAGTCGGGGGACCTCTACGATTTAAAATTGTTCCACAAAACGGTCCCCCGACTGCAATGACACTTGTTATTAAACTTTTTAGTTTGTTTTTAGCAGGGCAGTCGTGTTTTTAATTTTTTTTTATTAATTTTTTTTTGACAATATTGTTTGAAAAAGACAGCATTTAAACAGGTTTTAAAAATATTTTATTTAAAAATCTTAAAGCTCTCCACGTACCTAATTATTTGGTGAGAAATGTAAACTGTGGTGGTCGAATTCTTTCTTCCCAAAAAACACAAAAACTCCCAAAAAATTCTCTTGCTTTGCTCTTGCGCATCAAATATAATCATAAAAAATTGTTTAAAAACAAAAAAACCAACTTCAAAAAACCTGAAAATAAAAACAAAAATAGCTTCAAAATTAAATACCTCTGAAAGGCAAGAAAAATTTTCAAATCACTAGATACGCAAATCAGTGTAATAAAACACGTCTATTGAAGTCGGGTGGGGCTGGAAGACGACTTCTTTTTGATTCTAAGAGCCCCACCCGACTTCATTAGACGTGTTTTATTACAATGATATGAGTATCTAGTGATTTGAAAATTATTTCTTGCTTTTCAGAGGTATTTAATTTTGAGCTATTTTTGTTTTTATTTTCAGGTTTTTTGAAGTCGGTTTTTTTGTTTTTAAACAATTTTTTATTTTTTTGTTTTTAGTGTAAGTACCTTCTGTATTAAGTAGTTTTAACTTTTATTGGTATGTATTATTATGTAAATGTAAACGATGATATTATGTACATTTTTTATATTTCACACTTACCCATGGTATAATACCACTAATAACTCAATCTCCACTGTTTGTGCTGTTTGTTGTTAAGGAGTTCCGTTGGTCCTTCGCAGTTCAAGTCTAGTCCAAAATATCCTTGACTCTTGACCATAGTTAGATACCTAATTTGTTTAAGATTGTCATAATCCTAACAATATTTCAATCGCTATACAATTTCTATTTGATTTTGAAGAGTTCCCTTGTATATCCTTAAAATTCAAGGTCCAATAACAATGAAATCAAAATAATAAAGTATCCTCTTTCAAACAAAAAAAGAATCATCTAAATCGGTACATAAACAAAGAAGATATGGTCGATCATCCGTATAAGTTCATAAAATGGTAACGAAAACGACAGTATTTCAGGTTTTCTTGAAAAATACTGAACCGATTTCAAAATTTTAAAAGATGGGACCAACTTTGGAACAAACCTGACCTAATAATGTTTGAATTATTTCAATCGGTTCAGCCGTCTTCGAGTGATCGGTGGACATACATAAAAAAAACATACATACAGCCGAACATTAGAACCTCCTCCTTTTTAAATTAGTGTGATTTGCAACGCAGTAGAGTTTTATAATACGCTTTCATTTTAACCTTTGTTGTTTTCATAGAACAGGTCCATGTCTTTAAAAAATTGATGGTCGAGTACGGAGAAATTGTGAAGTTTTGGCTGGGTCCCGATCTTAACTTTATCGTCAGCAGTCCGGATGAAGTTAAGGTAAAAGTACATAATGTGAAATAACTAGTTAAATAAAAGTACCTAATGTGAAATAACTAAAATAAGGGATATTTAACATAACATAGGCAATATTTTTTTTTTGTTGTGCATGTAAAAAAATAAGCATTAGAAAATTATAATTTAGTAACGGTAAAAATAACAAATCTGTTCGCCCCCGGTGCGACACTGTCACTTTTGCAAAAAAGACAAAAATGAGTTAAATACGTAATAATTGTCCTAAAGCGCCCATTTATTTGGTGCGAAAACGTTACTTTTGTAGTACGCGTAGTTTCCGTTTGAGGGCGTGAGTGTCATTGTCGTTTTGGCGCGAATCTTGGCGACGCTTTATCTGTGGCTGGGACTGGGAGCAACATCGTTTTATTGGTCAGCTGTGCGCGGTCCCCCCGCGATTGCAAATGTGTCTTGGAGCTACACTGTTACTAAGGTAATTGAGACAAAATATTTTTTTGATTCTGGAGCAAGATATACCTTCTTGTTATCATCATAACTACAGTTATTATTACCTCTTAGAGCCACAACGTCACTTCTGAGGGGGTTGTATGTTTAAATAATGGTAAAATACATATTTAAAATATTAAATTGTCATTATATATCCTAAAGTGAACTTCAAAGTTGACACATTATTATAAGCTATTAAGCTTGCCTATATCTTCTAAAGTCATTGTTTGATGAAATGTCAAAGTTTTAAATGCTTCTCCTGAAAAATTGCTTTTTTGCATAAGTGACAGTGTCGCACCGGGGTGGGGGTGCGATTTAATGACTAAGCGAGCGCGAAGCGTACCTCCGTTTCAGCTTGGGCAAAAACAGGGAATGTTAACGTTATTTTTAAATATAACGTTATTTCTTACTTTTTTTACCGTTACTTCAATTAAAGTTATTCCAATTAATAACGTTAATTTTACCGGTACTAAATTTAACGCTATATTTAACGTTAATTTACCGTTAGGTTGTTGGTATTTTACAAAAAACTCTGTATAGTATAGGTAGCGTCTTAGAAATAAAAATATAAGTAATGTAGGTATTTACTTACTCAAACATAGGTACTTAATAATTCCTAATTTTCAGATACTCCTCACAAATTCTAAACTGAGCTTCAAAGGGCCTGTGTACAAGTATATGAGTGATGTATTAGGCGGCGGGATACTGAGCGGGTCAGGTTAGTTATGATTTGTACTGTCATTATCATTATATTAATCCTAGGTACACAACCGGCCGACGAATGTCTCTCTGTTCTAATAAAAATCATAAAAGAGAAAGCGAGCGAATGAAGCCTGTCGTTGGCCCGGTGTGTACCCAGCATAAAAGATGTTTGATGACGTTTGTATAACAAACTAGTAGCAATGGGGAAGGCAACTGTCAAAATGGCGCTGCGTACGCTTGTTCCACGAGAGCTATGAAAACAAAGGACTTTTACTTTAAAAATCGTGTTTTTAGCTTTAAAATGATTAAATTCTGTGTAATAGGCTTTAAAAATGTTGGCAGTTACAAATTTCCGAAAAATCGGGATATAGAAAAAAATTATAAATTCTATAAGAATAAAAACGTCTTTATTTGGCTTTCAATTCCGGCATTTGCATTGTAGAATTGTCTTATATATCCATTTTGGGTCAATGGGTCTTTTTCGGTAACAAAATACCACAAAATAAATACCTATTTTCCCATACATTTTGTTTTGAACGTCTACTGTCTTAGGAACAAGCGTACGCAGCGACATCTACAATTAGCTTTGCGTTGCCAACCCCATTACAAATTTTGAAAAGAAATTTTAATTAATGCCGCACGATACACTGCTGTGCTGGGACCCTATTTTTTAATCACTCGACTGGCGTCGAGCGCTCGTTTGTACTGATTTTCGTTCGACATATAACTCAAAACAATAAGATGTCGAACGAAAATCAGTAGAAAAGAGCGCTCGACGCCAGTCGAGTGATTCAAAAATAGGGTCCCTGGGCATAAGTTTTATGCTGTCACGTCACGAGCTATACAGTACACACTTTAGAACGTTTAGAACTATGTCACATTCAACTCTAGTGTGAAAATGTCATAGGTTATTCAATAACGTAATATGACATAAGTTCTAAAGTGTGTACATTATATTGCTCGGAACTGTACAGTAGTAATAATGGCATACGCATTAATTTCTGCCAAATTCTATTTACACTGGTGATTGTACTAGTGTTGTAAGCAAAAAGTTACCATACCAGGAACTAATAGGTAGATTAATGTATTTAAGTGTCACTATTTGACCTGATATTTCCTTTGCTATCCTAATTAAGCCAATTTTATAACTGTTATACAAGTGTACATTTGGGACTTTGCTAAACGTGTAGTTAGATATCTATAGGGCACTAAAAAGCTAGGGCTTCTAATTAAAAAAGATTGATAACTGTATCTTTAATTTAGATGGCTACGCCGATGTAGGGTTACCATCCGTCCAGATTAGTCCGGACATGTCCGGACTTTTAGACATTTGTCCGGAATTTGTCCGGCTTTGTAACTTGTCCGGCTTTTTAAGATTGAGCGGTGTAACACTAGTTAAAAGAAGTATTACTAAGTATTAGTAGTTGTGTTTAAAACAGGGAATGATAACGTTATTTTTAAATGTAACGTTATTTTACTTTTTTCCGTTAATTTTAACATTAACGCTATGTCAATAAATAACGTTAATTTTAAGGTTATTTTAACGTAATTAACGTTATATCAGTAAAAAAAACGTTAATTTTAACGTTATTTCTTACTTTTTGTTACCGTTACTTTAAAATTAACGTTATTCCAATTAATAACGTTAATTTTTTTATCGATAATTTTACCGGTACTCAAGTTTAACGCTATATTTAACGGTAATTTTACGGGTACAATATTTTTAACGTTATTTTTACCGGTAAATTTACCGATAAAATGTTTTAACGGTATCTTTAACGTATTTTTTTTTTGTATCGTTATTTTTTTAACGGTATATCAATCCCTGGTTCAAAAGTAGTGTTCGAAAGAGAAACCCCAAAATATGGAGTCTGGGTCCGTCCGTGAAAATGTCCGGACTTTTATTGAAATGTCCGGTTTTTTGTCAGGACTTTTCAAATTTTGCAATGGTAACCCTACGCCGATGCAGACTGGGGTTCAGGGGTGCGATTGCGTAAGGTAATCGTATTCATTTGACAGTTCATATCGTATTCCATCGGCGGCAATTTGTATGGGATGACATTTATTATGATACAATATGAACAGCTGTCAAATGAATGCGATGGACTTTACGCAATCACCTAGCAGATTTTAAACGAAAGTCTTACACGGGATATGTGTACAAGTTTTGTGGTAGGTAATAGTATACTATCTCATGCTACCGTCCATACACTAAATCACAATAATCACAGAATAACTAATAGTAAATGCCATTATATGCAAAAATGACATTTCGAGATATTCGCGTTTTAATTTAAAATCGTCGCTGTTTGAAAACCTTAGAGTAATTATTCTAAGTTGAAAACTATGTAACCGATTTCAAATTTTGATCTATCATTTAATAGGTATTTTAAAGAACTTTTAGGTGAACCTATTTTTAACACTACTATGACATGACTCTATGTAGAGCTATACTTAATATTGATTTAAAAGGAAACTTGAAAAGTTTTTCGTAGATTCCAGAAAGTTTGCGATTTTGGAATCGGTCATTCTTTTATTATGAGTGCGATTTATTGAAAAGCACATACTACTCTGTGTAAAAAGTATCGGGATATGTCAATAAAAAGACCCGCGTAAAAGAGGTCGTTCTAATTTTTTTTACTGCATGTTGGTAGCACTGTACTGATTAAGCGCGCAAAATTTGAGCGGGATCTGTCATTTAATTTGTTTTAAACTACACTTTTTGTTGGTGATAGTTTTGAGTCCTCGGCGATTTTTACAATGGAAAATGATAATGCACCATCACACACAGCCATTATAGTGAAAGAGTTTTTAGCGAAAAATTCAACAAAAGTTCTCGACCAAGCACCTTATTCACCTAATATGGCTCCGTCTGACTTTTTTTTATTTCTCAAGTTAAAATTACCACTTCGAGGAAAACGTTTTGAGTCGATAGAAGCCATAAAAGAAAATTCGCTGAATGAGCTAAAGGCCATACCGCAAATAGCCTATGAAAAATGTATGGAAGACTGGGTGAAGCGGTGGAGATGTTGTATTGCAAGCGATGGGGCCTACTTTGAAGGCGATAAAATAAATTTAGATGAATAATTTGTATTTTTTGTTTTATTGACAAAGTCCCGATACTTAGTACACAGAATGTATATTTTTCACTCTTTCTATTATTTTTGAAATGTGGCTTTCAATTTAACCTATGGTCATCATTTGATTTGGTAATACAAATTCTTTAAATTAGTTAAAAAAACCGGCCAAGTGCGAGTCGGACTCGCGCACGAAGGGTTCCGTACCAAAAAACACCAAAAAAAATCACGTTTGTTGTATGGGAGCCCCCTTTAAATTCCTATTTATTTTTTTGTGTTTTCAGTATTTTTTGTTATAGCCGCAATAGAAATACATCATCTGTGAAAATTTTAACTGTCTACCTGCAGTCGTTATTAATAGCGAGCAAAAAACGGCAAAAAAATCACGTTTGTTGCATACAACACAACGTGATTTTTTTGCCGGGAGCCCCCCTTAAATATTTATTTTATTCTGTATTTAGTATTTGTTGTTACAGCGGCAATAGAAATACATCATCTGTGAAAATTTCACCTGTCTAGCTTAGCTATCATGGTTCATGAGATACAGCCTGGTGACAGACAGACAGACAGACAGAAAATATATTATATGTTTCAGGTCCAACATGGAAAAAGCATCGGAAAATCGCCAACCCAAACTTCAGCAAACGCGTACTAGAGTCCTACGGTCAGGTCTTCAATGAGGAGGCGGGTCTGCTGATAGAGGAGTTAAAAGCAATTCCTTCTACTGAACAGTTTGATATCTACGATAACGTCATTAGAACTAATAGCTACATCGTGTGCCGTAAGTACGATTGCTTCATAACGAGAACTATCATCATCTTCTCTTAAATAATAAAACCGGTCAAGAGCGAGTCGGACTCGCGCACCGAGGGTTCCGTACCATCATAATTGCACCATCAAACCACGCTGCAGAGTAGAATAATAAAATTAGTATTGCAGTTTTAGGTCAGCGCCATCTCTTGACTGATAGTGGAACTAATGTTAACTTTTTTAGAAATTTGATAATTTCCAAAAAGTGTGCTATATTGAGACATCGTTGTATTTTTCCTGTAATCTTTATATAAGATGCCTTGTAATTAGTGTCAAATATTTTCAGGGCTGAACATATAAGTCATATGGATCACATATAAAAAATATTTCGAAAATCTACACGTTGGTTCAGAATTTAATTTTTCAAACAAAAAAATAATGCCCTTATTTTTATAAAATAAGCTCATGCTGTACATGTACACTCACACTATCTTAAGACTACGCACGCATAGCATTCATTTCACACAATTACACAATTGTCGTTGTGTGCGTGAATGAACTTAAAGACACTCACCCACAGGTAGTGATGGGTTTTTGACCGGATAAAAACTCAAAATGGATAAAAACTCAATAAAGATCCGTTTTTAGCCGAGTTTTTATCCAAAAGGACGGATATTTATCCGCCCTAATAAAATATTTATTTTAAAACCCTTTTCTAGATATGTCACGTAAATTTTGAAATTAAAATAAAGGTAGTTAATAATTTTAAACAAAATAAGTGCTATTGAAGTGCATTATAATTAAGAAATCCAAAAAATGCAATAGAAGAATGAAAACTACATCCTGAGAATTCTCAAACTACTTCAGAATTATGAATGAATTCGTTCGATGACTGACATGATGACATGACACCCCCAGCCCCCAACGTACGTAGCACGTAGTTTTACGCAAAAACGGAAGGGTTGTCACAAAATTTACTTGACACGCAGGGTTCGGAAACCAGTTAATATTGTAAAAAAATACCATGATGGTAGCCAACTATTTTGTTATTGGGCCGAATTCGATGAAACTCGGTTTGGGCACTATTTAAAAAAAAACAGTAAAGCAATATTAAAAATGTCGACAATGTACGATGGCGGCCAACTTTTTTGTTTATGGGCCGGTTTCGATGAAACTTGGTTTTTGGTACTATTTTGACAAGAAAACAGCAACGCAATGTTTAGTGTGTCAAAAGTCCAAGATAGCGGCTAACTTTTTTGTTTGTGGGTCGATTTCGATGAAACTCTTTTTTTTGTACTATTTTGACAAGAAAACAGCAACGCAATGTTAAAAATATGAAAAATCCAAGATAGCGGCCAATTTTTTTGTATTTGGGCCGATTTCGATGAAAGTCGGTTTTTTGTACTATTTTGACAAGAAAACAGCAACGCAATGTTATAAATATGAAAAATCCAAGATGGCGGCCAGCTTTTTTGTTTTTGGGCCGATTTAGATGAAAATTGGTTTGGGACACCATTTTTAAAAGAAAACAGCAATGCAATATTAAAAATATCAAAAATCTAAGATGGCGGCCAACTTTTTAGTTTGTGGGCCGACTTTGATGAAACTTTGTTTGGGGCACTATTTTTAAAAGAAAACAGCAACGCAATGTTAAAAATGTCAAAAATCCAAGATGGCGGTCATCTTTTTTGTTTTTGGGCTCATTTCGATGAAACGCGGTTTTTGGCACTATTTTGACAAGAAAACAGCAACGCAATGTTAAAAATGCAAGATGGCGGCAAACTGTTTTGTTTGTGGGCTGATTTCGATGAAACTCAATTTTTGTACTATTTTGACAAGAAAACAGCAACGTAATGTTAAAAATATGAAAAATCAACGATGGCGGCCAACTTTTTTTTGGGCCGATTTCGATGAAACTTTGTTTGGGGCACTGTTTTTAAAAGAAAACAGCAACGCAATATTAAAAATGTAAAAAATCCAAGATGGCGGCAAACATTTTTGTTTGTGGGCTGATTTCGACGAAACTCCATTTTTGTACTATTTTGACAAGAAAACAGCAACGCAATGTTAAAAATATTAAAAATCCAAGATGGCGGCCAATTTTTTTGTTTTTGAGCTGATTTCGATGAAAATCGGTTTGGGACACTATTTTCAAAAGAAAACAGCAATGCAATATTAAAAATATCAAAAATCTAAGATTGCGGCTAACTTTTTTGTTTGTGGGCCGATTTTGATGAAACTTGGTTTTTGATACTATTTTGACAAGAAAACAACAACGCAATGTTAATAATGTTAAAATCCAACCAAGATAGTGGCCAACTTTGTTGTATGTAGGCTGATTTCGATGATTCATCGAAAACGGCTTACAAACCAAAAAGTTGGCCACCATTTCACATTTTTATGTTTTTAACATTGCGTTGCCGTTTTTTTTGTGAAAATAGTACCAAAAACCGAGTTTCATCGAAATCGGCTCACAAACAAAAAAGTTAGCCGCCGTCGTGGATTTTTTTATATTTTTAACATTGCGTTGCTGTTTTATTGTTAAAATAGTACCAAAACCGTGTTTCATCTAAATCGACATACAAATAAAAAATTGGGTGCCATGTTGGCTTTTTCTAATTTTAACCATTGCGTTGCTGTTTTCTTGTCAAAATAGTACAAAAAAACGAGTTTCATCGAAATCGGCTCACAAACAAAAAGGTAGGCCGCCCTCCTAAATTTTTGTCATTTTTAATATTGCGTTGCTGTTTTCTTGTCAAAATAGTACAAAAAATTGAGTTTCATCGAAATCGCCCCAAAAACAAGAAAGTTGGCCGTCATCTTTGATTTTTCATATTTTTAACGTTGCGTTGCTGTTTTATTGTCATAATAGTACATAAAACCGAGTTTAATCGAAATCAGCCCACAAACAAAAAAGTTTGCCGCCATCTTGCATTTTTATCATTTTTAACATTGCGTTGCGCTGTTTTCTTGTCAAAATAGTACAAAAAACTGAGTTTCATCGAAATTAACCCACAAACAAAAAAGATGGTCGCCATCTTTGATTTTTCATATTTTTAACATTGCGTTGCTGTTTTCTTGTCAAAAAGTACAGAAAACCGAGTTTCATCGAAATCGGCTCACAAACAAAAAGGTTGGCCGCCATCTTTGATTTTTGGACATTTTAAAATAGCGTTACTGTTTTCTTGTCAAAATAGTACAAAAGAACCGAGTTTCATCGAAATGGCCCAAAAACAAAAAAGTTGGCCGCTATCTTGGATTTTGATATTTTTAACATTGCGATGCTGTTTTCTTGTCAAAACAGTACCAAAAACCGAGTTTCATCGAAATCCGCTCACAAACAAAAAGGTTGGCCGCCATGTTAGATTTTGACATTATTAATATTGCGTTGCTGTTTTCTTTTAAAAATAGTGCCCCAAACAAAGTTTCATCGAAATCGGCCCAAAAAAAAGTTGGCCGCCATCGTTGATTTTTCATATTTATAACATTGCGTTGCTGTTTTCTTGTCTAAATAGTACCAAAAACCGAGTTTCATCGAAATCGGCTCACAAACAAAAAGTTTGGCCGCCATCTTAGATTTTTGTCATTTTTAATATTGCTTTGCTGTTTTCTTGTCAAAATAGTACTAAAAACCGAGTTTCATCGAAATCCGCTCACAAACAAAAAGGTTGGCCGCCAATCGCCATGTCAGATTTTAAGATTTTTAATATTGCGTTGCTGTTTTCTTTTAAAAATAGTGCCCCAAACAAAGTTTCATCGAAAGCGGCCCAAAAAAAAGTTGGCCGCACTCGTTGATTTTTCATAATTATAACATTGCGTAGCTGTTTTCTTGTCTAAATAATACCAAAAACCGAGTTTCATCGAAATCGGCTCACAAACAAAAAGTTTGGCCGCCATCTTAGATTTTTGTAATTTTTAATATAACTTTGCTGTTTTCTTGTCAAAATAGTACAAAAGCCGAGTTTCATCGAAATGGCCCGAAAACAAAAAAGTTGGCCGCTATCTTGGATTTTGATATTTTTAACATTGCGATGCTGTTTTCTTGTCAAAACAGTACCAAAAACCGAGTTTCATCGAAATCCGCTCACAAACAAAAAGGTTGGCCGCCATGTTAGATTTTGACATTATTAATATTGCGTTGCTGTTTTCTTTTAAAAATAGTGCCCTAAACAAAGTTTCATCGAAATCGGCCCAAAAAAAAGTTGGCCGCCATCGTTGATTTTTCATATTTATAACATTGCGTTGCTGTTTTCTTGTCTAAATAGTACCAAAAACCGAGTTTCATCGAAATCGGCTCACAAACAAAAAGTTTGGCCGCCATCTTAGATTTTTGTCATTTTTAATATTGCTTTGCTGTTTTCTTGTCAAAATAGTACTAAAAACCGAGTTTCATCGAAATCCGCTCACAAACAAAAAGGTTGGCCGCCAATCGCCATGTTAGATTTTAAGATTTTTAATATTGCGTTGCTGTTTTCTTTTAAAAATAGTGCCCCAAACAAAGTTTCATCGAAATCGGCCCAAAAAAAAGTTGGCCGCACTCGTTGATTTTTCATAATTATAACATTGCGTAGCTGTTTTCTTGTCTAAATAATACCAAAAACCGAGTTTCATCGAAATCGGCTCACAAACAAAAAGTTTGGCCGCCATCTTAGATTTTTGTAATTTTTAATATAACTTTGCTGTTTTCTTGTCAAAATAGTACAAAAAACCGAGTTTCATCGAAATCGGCCCCAAAAACAAGAAAGTTGGCTGCCATCTTTGATTTTTCATATTTTTAACATTGCGTTGCTGTTTTCTTGTCAAAATAGTACATAAACCGAGTATCATCGAAATCAGCCCACAAACAAAAAAGTTTGCCGCCATCTTGCATTTTTATCATTTTTAACATTGCGTTGCGCTGTTTTCTTGTGAAAATACCTAGTACAAAAAACAGAGTTTCATCGAAGTGGGCCCATAAACAAAAAAGATGACCGCCATCTTGAATTTTCACATTTTCAATATTGCTCTGCTGTTTTCTTTTAAAAATTGTGCCCTAAACAAAGTTTCATCGAAATCGGCCCAAAAACAAAAAAGCTGGCCGCTATCTTGGATTATGCGTTGGTATTATCTCTTCCTGAAAAAACAGTTCATCGTAAATAGGTTCTCCCTCTCCATAAGTCGGCCAGCATACCCTGGTCAACACAATTGCGATGGTAATCACGTCGTTGACAAGGGACTTGTGGGCGATGAAACGACACCATTTAGCCTAGGGACCAGTCCTCAATGTGCGCTTGTTATATGTTGCCAGGTACAGTTGTCATCGTGGTTGGGTTAGTAGCGGGGGCGGGGCCTCACGTGGGACCAAAACTAGTGTATAGAAACAGGTCTTAATATATTTATCCGCCATTTATGGTAAATATCCGAGTTTTTTACCTTTTGAGTTTTTATCCACTGCCCATTACTACGTACAACGCTATACAGATAATAAAATTAAGAAAACATTGTTTCGAGCACAAAATACTGTTTTCGTCAAAAATGTAGTTAACAAGAATTGCAAATCTATTGTGTATATTCAGGCCTGAATATATTTATCCGGCATTTTTGGATAAAAATCCGCTAAAAATGGCTAAAAACGGATATTTATCTATTTTTGATAAATATCCGAGTTTTTTACCTTTAGGATATTTATCCACTGCCCATCACGGCTCGTCTTTCCTTTAGTTGACGTGGAGTTTAGAGTTCATATTTTTTTTGTGTAAAGAACTCATAATTTAGAACACGAATACGAAATATTAAGGTGCGGAAACAAATAGGACGCGAGAATTTTTTTTTTTTAAATTTAGATTTTCTAGGTTAAAATGTCTAATTTTAGACCAGTGTCGTCATTTTTGACGTTTAATGGCGGCGCACTATGTTGGTAGCACTGCTAAATTGTTGCGATGGTGACCAAAGACCGCAGGTCACGTGATAGGTGCGAGGAGCGTAGCGACGAGCATGTTAGGTGTACATGAACCCAGCGCGCAAGCCGAGCGAGCGAAGCGAGCGTGCCGCGGCAGCGGCCGGCGAAGCGCCAGAAACGACTTTTTTTACGTGCGAAATTTTGTACGTACGTCCCCTCCCCTCTCCCCACCTCTTTTTAGCCTCCCCTGCTTAATTTCCATATTTTTTGTTTTGAGGTTATGTTTACACAAATATTTATTTCTCGAAAACTACGCGTCGCGGGCAGATGGGGATTGGAAGAGGGAGTTGTTTCAACTTGTTTCCCTTCTCCTCCCCCTCCCCTCCTTTAATTGCTGAAAAATAACAGTAATTTGGCTGTTATCATTCCTTTTTTTGCAACATTAAAAATTCATTTAAAAAAAAAGTATGCATTTCCGCACTCCCAAATTTTAAGGGGGGATTAGGGAGGACCCCCCCTCCCCCCTACCACCCCTCCCACCCTTAAATTCCACGTCAACTAATGGAAAGTCGTACCCCCATCACTACCCACAGGCGTGTTTTTATCTGACGATGCGATAATATCGTTCGGATGCGTCTTGCTGCCCCCTGCACTGCACATCCTGCACGAACACGAACACTGCGATACGATATGATGACACTGAGCAGACACTGAATGACACTGAACTTGAAAAAATCCACGGTATCTGACAGTTAATGCACAATGTGTCAGTCACTGCACACAATAAAACTCACTTGGATTCCATGAACCTCAGTCTCACGAAACAGTCTACGGCTTCTGGTAGCCTGTAGTTGGCGTCATGATTATTATTTAGAAGGGGGGACGCCAGCGAAGGAGGGACGTCAGCGAAGCCGGACGGGTGATCAGATCAGTCACCTTGATCGAAACCATTTCCCTAAATCCTCTGAAAGCTGAGAGCAGGGGTGGCGTCATAATAGCACAACAACGTCAACAACACCATGTTTAAATAATCCGCGTTATTATAGCGATAGTTCGGCATTTTGTGGCTTACGGCCTTACGCACTCACGCGCACGCACAACAATACACCCGACCGAACGAAAGAATAACCGCAACTGACGGACAAGCGCGAAGCGAAGCGCGGCGCGTGCCCCGCACACTAGAGATGTGGCATCACATGACATGACGTACACAATTGATTGATTAATTGATTCAACGATTACATTAATTTATTTTAGTTTTATCTTAAAGGGATGCCTCCCTTTGAGAAACTAACATGCAAATAGAGTCACCTAATATTTACTAGCTCAGAGCAAATTAGGTATTCAGAATCACTGTCGTCATTTATTATCAATTTACAATTTCATTTTCTCATTATTTTTTTTAAATCGGCGGAGTATAAAAAAGGCGGACTTAATGCTTTTAGCATTAAGTCCGCCTTATGTACATTAATTTATTGTAGTACAATAAAGAGATTAAATAAAAAAAAATCTGCTTAATGGCAAGTTATGGTAAAATAAAAAATCAGCCAAGTGCGAGTCGGACTCGCGCACGAAGGGTTCCGTACCAAAAAATTGCAAAAGAATAACGTTTGTTGTATGGGAGCCCCCCTTAAATATTAATTTTATTCTGTTTTTTAGTATTTGTTGTTATAACGGCAACAGAAATACATCATCTGTAAAAATTTCAACTTTCTAGCTATCACGGTTCATGAGATACAGCATGGTGACAGACAGACAGACTACAGAGAATAGGGTCCCTCCCGTTTTTACCCTTTGGGTACGGAACCCTAAAAATCGTGGTGCACTCCGGGAGTGCCGGCAGAAGTGAAAACTTGAATATTAACGTTGTGCATTTTTGATATTTTGGAATGGTTAGGGAGTAATTTTGCACGAATTGCTGTCTTACGGTTACGAATTTACTCTAAATTTGAATTTACGAATACAGAACAGTAATTGTACGAAAGTCTTATCCATAGCTTGACAGAAAATCTAGAGTTTTGACATTGAATTAAAAAATTTGCCCGTTGCTATGGTGACACAAGTGTTTACGTCTTGAAATGACGTGCCGCTATTTTCGCCGCACCCCGTAGAAAGAGAGAGGGATACTTCCGCCACCGGCTGTCTACTCTCCATCCGTCACATCCGTCTTACGAATTTTCGATTAGGGTCACGTGATCCTGACTGACTGACGCGAGTTCAACATTTTTTCCCCATCACAAAAAAGCGTACAACGCCGCTAAAGAAGTTTTCACTTCAAAAATTATAACAGCCAAATAAACATTCGCTAATCTAATTCCAGATTATAAAAACTATTGTACAAAAACAAAATTCTGTAATGTGATCGTTTTTTTCTGTAAATGCCCGATAGCTTTTACTTTATTCGTAAATTGAAACTAGTGAATCAAATGAACTCAGAAAAAATAAGAGTAGGTAATAATTTTTTATCTGCTGCATATTACTAATAGGTAATTTAATCAATCCTATAATTAATTACTGTACATCAAGTAGATATTGCTTTTGCAACAAATCCTAAGCTGCTAACCTGAAAAAATTACGTCTGATGTGCACTTGATTTTATTAATAAGAATCAATCAAGAATCTTTAAATTTATCGATAATTACAGCACTAGGTCGGCTTTCATTGAGTCAGTGCGAGCCGGCCGCGGAGCGGCGCAGCGGGTAGGGTTGCCACCTCTCCCGGATTTCCGGGAGTCTCCCGGAATCGTGACCAGAAAATAAATATCTCCCGTCTCCAGGAATTATTTCAAGATAATCCAAATTATCGCGGAATTTAAAATTCATCAATATTCGAATGGAATGTAGAGTTTTTTAGATTTGTGTATCTAGATTTGTGAATCTAGATTTGTGAATCTAAAAACTCTACATTCCATTCGAATATTGATGAATTTTAAATTCCGCGATAATTTGGATTATCTTAAAGTCACAACTTTTCGTTCGGAATTACGTATGTACGGAATTCCATAACGGGATTCCGTCTGTGTGCGGCCAAGCCCTTGGCCGGGCTAAATGAAAAACATTTCAAAGCAGACAGTCCAGACATTCGTCAATTTTCAAATGGAATGTACTTAGTCTTTTTTCGAGTTGTGAGTTCTATTCTAAACCAGTAATTTTGAAATCTATAGCAAAAACGAAAAATATAACTTCAAAAAATAATAAAATGAGTTATTAAAAATTTACTTATTTTATTTTGAAGTTTTCCATCTTCCGGAATCAAACGGCCAAGAGGTGGCAACCCTACGGCGGGGCGCTGGCCGCTGATAGATCGCGCGCGCTGGCATTTCGGCGAAATCTTTCCTGGGTATTTGAAGGCTTATTCCCTACTAACACTTTTGTTTTGATAAACGAAGCGTGCAATAAATGAAGTCATAATATGATTATGATGATGTTCAGGTCATGTTTTACATAAAAGTACACTCATTAAATTTACAGCTGGGCATAGGCTTAAATTTAAAAAGTCTAGACCTAGTTATTTACCTTCCTTTTTGTTTTAGTTGTTAAAAGAAGGTTGAGTTAGACATTTATTAAAAAGTTAATCCACTGCTGAACATCAGGTCAAGTATTGAGTAGGTACCTACCAACTACGGAAGCGCTTTTCGTATTCACTGTCGGGCAAAGTCCAAATTTAATAAGTCCACTGTTGATCTTAATTAAGCCTACTAAGCCATGTTGTAAAAAGCTAGTCTTATTCTAAACAAAGGCGCTTTTTCTAATAAGTAGCTTAAATTAAATGGGCATAGTTTTTGATTTAAAAAAATCCAAGTTAAACTCAAAGTTTATTGATACCAATTTAATACTTTTTAACAAACCTACGACATAAAATTTTAGTGAATCAGGAATAACCCGCGCTTCGACGTTTGTGTGTGCGTGTGGGTTGGTGTGTAGACAACAGGCGCGTGGCAGCGCGCTGCTTTGAAAGCGCCGCGCTGCCCGGCGGGGATGTGTTACAATGCCGAAGTAGGAAAGACCGAATTTTACAAGACCCATCATGGACGAAAAACCGAAAATCAAAAGGTCAAATGGTTGTTTGGCCATACGTTTAAAATCATGAAATGACATTTTACCGAAAATACTAAATCCCGAAGCTTAAAAAACCTAAGTTAAATACCTACGTTTTATACCCCGAACTATTTAATACCGAATTAACGAGTTAGTCAAAAACAACAAGCTGTAAATAATTACAAAAGGGGTAAAAATTCAAATAAATTCACAATTATTTATTTGAATTGGGTTGGATCTTAAAACGAGTCGCCTTCTTTGAGGTTGATTGAGGCTGTGGAGGTGTCTTTGGGCTTCACTTGAAATGCTTATAGCAAATTTAGCTGCCGGAAATGAGTCTAAACCGTAGACCGTAGTTCACGAGGTAGGTGCGACTGTGCGAGGAGCGTAGCGACGAGCATGTTAGGTTGACATGAACCCAGCGCGCAAGTCGAGCGAGCGAAGCGAGCGTGCCGTGGCAGCGGCCAGCGAAGCGCCAGAAAAAAACTATTTCAAACTCGATTGGTGGATTTTGTCAAAATAATGCCCATTTTACAAGCATTTTTGAGTAAAACAAATTAACAGCATCGCCTACTTTCATAAATGTATGTGTTTGTGTAGGTAGAGTAACAGTGATAAGTATCAACATTTTAACTTACGTGGTTTTATACTTTCGGGATTTCGAACTTTCGGTCATTTGACAATCGATCTTTTATGTTTCGGTCTATCGGATTTCAACATTTTTTAGTATGTTCGGTATTTTGAAAATAGGTGTTTTATGCATCGATATTTCGGTCGTAGAATTTTCGGCATTATAATGGATACCCACCCGGCGGCCGGCGCCCGCGTCCGCGGTCGATGGCCCGGCGCATGTGTTCAGTAGGCTAGTGTGTGTAAATTGTTTGAATGTAGTTGTTTCCCAGCTGTAAAGGCTGATGTTTTTTGTGATTATGTAACCAAGTTGTTTACCTTATTATCTCGCAAACTAACCTGCAAATAGTACCTCATTTTTTGCTGACCTATGCATTATGACTTGTATGTTTAGCCCTGAAAATATTTGACACTAATTAAGGGGCTCCTTATATAAACTGCTATCACATAGAATTATTTCAGATTTTTCTCTTTGCAAACTTCGGAGATAAGGAGGGGGAACGGTAACTTTTTTTACATTTTTCATTATAAGTCGAAAACTATGCGGTCTAAAACAAAAAGAAAAAATGTTTAAAAACGTGCAAATGGCGTTCTTTCATTTGATACCCTACATGCCCTAGTAGCCCCACTTCAAATTTTTAAGACCCCTTCTCAGTCCCTGTTGTAAAAAAGCTATTTATTTTTATTATTTATTTCTTACTAGCGGCCGCCCGCGACTTCGTCTGCGTGGAAAGGTTTTTCGCTATCCCTCGGGAACTATACTTTTTTTCGGGATGAAAGGTACCCTATGTCCTTCTCTATACCCCTGACAACGTGTATGCAAAATTTCATGATGATCGGTTCAGTAGTTAAGACGTGAAGGCGTAACAAACAAACAAACAAACGGACTTTCGCATTTATAATATTAGTAAGGATTTGCAAAATAGTTGGGCAAATGTCATCTTAAACTATTCCAAATTTCAAGTTGATATCATTAGTAGTTCTCGAGATATCCAGCTGTGACAGACAGACAGACAGACTGAGTCGCACCATAATGGTTCCTTTTTTACCATTTTGGTACGGAACCCTAAAAATGAGGTTTGACTGTGACTGTCCTCTCGACGTCCAGACCAAACCAATGAACATAGAAAGCTGAAATTTTGCACAAGCGTTTCCTTTACGATATAATTACAACTACAAAAAGAAAGTACCTATATTTTGTAATTAAATCACTGAAAGGGTGAAATTGGGGTTCAATTATTGAAAAAAAAATAAACTTAACTATGAAACCTTTTTAGGGTTCCGTACCCAAAGGGTAAAAACGGGACCCTATTACTAAGACTCCGCTGTTCGTCTGTCTGTCTGTTTGTCTGTCTGTCACCAGGCTGTATCTCATGAACCGTGATAGCTAGAAAGTTGAAATTTTCACAGATGATGTAGGTATTTTGATTGCTGCTATAACAACAAATACTAAAAACAGAACAAAATTAATATTTAAGGGGGGCTCCCATACAACAAACGTAATTTTTTTGCCGTTTTTTGGTACGGAACCCTTCGTGCGCGATTCCGACTCGCACTTGACCGGTGTTTTTTTTTTATGCACAACGGGATAGTGCTTGGCCTTCACCTCACCTGATGTTAAGTGCCGATAAGGCCGAAAGTGGAAGCGCATTACACCCGGAATCCTCATCACTGAGGAATAAACACTTAACACTTAAAGTGTAATGTGTGAAAGTAACGGTATACACACTGAAATTTTAATCATTTGGTTCCCGCCGTGGGGTGGTTCCACTCATGATTACAAGCAACTTTTACTATGGGGCCTACTCGACCTTAATGTATGGAACAACAGATTTTTTATTGCGAGCAGGAGATTTGGCCCCATGGTAAAAGAGTTGCTTGTAATCATGAGCGGAACCACCCCACGGCGGGAACCAAATGATTAAAATTTCATCGTGTATACAATACACCCAGCAACAATCACCCACTAATCCGCATTGGGCCTTCGTAGTAGTTTATGGCCCATCCTCCTTATCCACCTATAAGGAGGGGACATTAAAAAGGCTGATGGTCAATAAGTATATCCTACTTATATTTTAGATATGAAATTTTGGTTTAAATGTGATGTTTGTTATCACGCAAAAACAGCTGAACGGATTTGGAAATGGCACACAGTTTTACTTTTTACCCCGGTCAAAGGTTCCCCGAGGATATTCCGAATGTCAACGCGAACGAAGTCGCAATTGTACAGGATGTTTGGTAATTCCCTTAAAATTCCGATTATGGCAGATGTGCACCCAACGATAACTTTATCAAAGTTATATAGAAGAATAAAGATAGAGCGAACAGCTTATAACTTTTAATGACACTTCATTTCAGGGACACTGTTTGGATTGACTAAGAAGCAAACCATGAATTTGCCATATCTACAAGAGTTGATCGACAAATCTCCATTGTAAGTTTAATAAAATTTAGCTTTCAGCGTAAGTGAAAATCCTGAAATTCAAAATCATAAAATATTGCCTATACCTTGTCTATACATATAGTCCACTTAACAAAGGAGATGTAGAATGCGTGAGCTGGGTCCTAAGAAATTTCTACAGGAATTTGTTCAAGGTGCTTAGAGAGTAAACATACTAAAAGCCCCCGCCTCTAGGAGGTGAGGGGTTAAAATTCCCACTTTTGAGTTTTTCGCTAATATCTTTAAAACCGTGCGTCGTAGAAAAAAATGCTTTTGATTATTCTTTGAGCGGAATAATACTAGACAAAAACTTAATGTTATTAGTAAAGAGAAATATTGGAGAATTTAACAACAGACTGCAATAAAAATATAACTAACATCGGCTTCTGATAGAAATCAACTTTAACTACGAGTAAAGGTTAGCCAATTATAATTAGGGTAGACGAAAACTGTGTCCGACAAAATAAAAAAGCATACCCATCCTACATAAGATTTTCCATTGTAAATGTAAAAAAATGATTACTAATAAACTTCGCTTATGGAAATAGACGATGTATTAAGTTTTAGGAACAAACTTTTCACAATTTTGGATGAAGCCTCCACTTGTATACCAGTAGGCTGATTGTCTAATTTTGTTGCAATCAACTTTGACAGAAATCGCAGTGACATTGCTGCTTTAGTTAGAACTAATGTGACAACTATCTTACTTAAAGCAGCAATGCAACTGCGATTTCAATCGATTTCAATCGAGAATTGTTAGCAACAGAGATACGTAATCGGTGGGCCGGTCTGGTTAATTAAATAAATTCAAAAATATGGATCACTCACACGAGCATTGAAAAATAATAAAAAATGTTTAATTACTCTTGATCTAGCACGTTTTGTGTCAAGATTCATGTGTCACAAATTTGCTCTGAAACCGAATTATAATATACAGAA
The DNA here is from genome assembly GCA_943789525.1 of Agriphila geniculea. Classification (NCBI taxonomy): domain Eukaryota; kingdom Metazoa; phylum Arthropoda; class Insecta; order Lepidoptera; family Crambidae; genus Agriphila; species Agriphila geniculea. The sequence goes on along the minus strand of OX038889.1, from coordinate 7,529,857 downwards.
ATAATATTTCAGTTTTATTAAGTTAAAGTTAGCGATTTTAGAAACACTCACACAGTGAGTTATGTTGGCAGCAGGGGGATCGGAGTTTTTAAAAACAACGTCTATAAGGTGCGAAGCCAGGATCAGAACTGGCGTTTATTTCTATCAAAAGATTACATGAAACCTTAAACTAACAAGCTTATTCTTATCTTAATTACCTATTACTAATAACTTATGAGCTAACAATGAGGGTTACCATTACATAACTCCTCCGCCCTTAAGAGTAAGCCTAGCCGATGGAGCTGGTGGCTCTGTAGTTGTTGTCATGGGCTGCAACTGCAGCTGCTCCGGCGACTCGCGGGCTTCGACATTAGCAGCACGACGATGACGTGGTTTCCAGAGTTTCCAATAAGTGCCGATGCCGACGATACTCATAGCCATCACTACGCAGATGCTGATGGAAACCCAACTTGGTTTTTCTGATACGCTGGGAAAATAGTCTGTGTTTTCCATTTTTCCGGCCTTTTCAATTAGTTTGTGAATTTCGTCTAGTTTTATGTTTTTCAGGTTGATGTGAACGAGTGGTTTTTGTTTCTCGGATTTATATATTTTTGGTAGCGGGATCGTTTCCTTTATTTCTATATTTTTCATGTGCGACTGAAGTGTTGTATTCATGATTTCGACGTAACATCTATTGTTTACAGAAATTAGGTTAACACCGGTGATTCTTTGATAGTGTGTATTTTCATCGCACACCGTTTTCGTAATTTGTTCTTCTTTTGACAAAACAATCCAGCTGTTTTCTTTTATTTGATGGATGGCGTTACCATATGATGCTTGTACATATGTGCAGTTTTGCGGCTGTCGATGTTGAACCAGGCTGAGGATGCAGTCTTCTGATTCCTTCGTTGTCATCCATTGAAGATGTTTACATATCTGCATGTCGTCTGTGATTACTGCGCATGGCTCGTGGGAGTAAGTATATTCTTCGCTGCCCAAGATAAGGTAAGGATGATTGGATACTAATACTAAGTTATCTCTATTAGGTATTGAGTATAAATGGAGTAGGGTATAGGTATGGAGTGATACAATAGGTATTTCTAATATAAAGTTGATAGTTACATTAGTACTATATGCTTTTACCACAATAGTTTTTTCTAGTAAATGTATAAAAGGTAATACAGGTTCAAATGGTAATTTACTTAATGTTAACTCGTTTTTTATCAAAACTAGCTCATTTAACAAATACATGGGGTTTATAACATTTGGTTGTAATACTTCTAAGTGTGCAAATGTAATAGCATTTTCTATATCTGTTATTCGGTTGAAAAGCTGTTGTAGGCAAGTCTCTATTTGTATGTAAATGTTAATCGTATCTAATCTTTGCTCTAATACTGCTGATTTATTACTTATTTGATCTGTCAAAAATGCCAAGTATGCTTGATTTGTCTCTAATTGCTTTAAATTCTTTTCATATTCCTGCATGAAATCTTTAACTAACCTAACATTTTCTTTTTGTCCCTTTTGTGTGGCTTGCTTTAACTGTTCAATTTGTTTTTCAAATAACATGGCATCTTCTTGATCGAGATTTCCTGTAATGGCTTTTATTATTGAACCTAACCCATTTATAAGACCTCTTTTATTTCTACGTTTATAATTTTCCTTAATATCTATCTTTTCTGATCCTAAATACTGTAGCTTACTATCTATCGTATCTATCATATACTCTATCTGTTTCCTATAAACTAACCGCTCATGGTACAGCGTCTCCTTCTGTTCTACTAACGTTAACCTATCATATACTATACTAGCGTCTGTAAATATTTGACGTAAACTAGATATATTATATCTACATATAAGATGGTAACTATCTACTTGATGTTGGATAGTAGCTTCTTTTATAACTAATATTCCGTTTGTGTCTTCCACAGGTTGTATTAAGGCGCTGCCTCCGGCGAACCAGAGGGCTCCGAGGACGACGGTGATCCTGGAAAAGTTTCAGGTCGTCTTAACATTTTGAAATGTACACGAATCGACTTAGCGTTTACGTGTTTACCTATAATTTCCGCGATTTGTTCCGGATGTATCCTAATTATGGTATACGGACCTTTGTATCTGGGTTCTAACTTGTTATTTCTGGCTGTTTTCGCAATTTGTTTAAAAACTTTATCTCCTACTTTGAACTTCGGAGTTTCAGTTCCTAAGTTGCGTTTTTCTATTGTATGTTGTTTTTCTGTCGAAATTTTGGCTGTAACTAATTTTTGAACATTATCCATTATTTGCTTATGTTTGTTAACGTAATCTTGATAATATTCTTTTTCTAGATGCAGTTCTAATGGATTTCTACTTTTCGTGTGTCCGAATAGAAGTTCGAACGGCGTAAAACCTGTCGCTGCATGTATTGTGTTGTTATATGCGATAATTGCATATTTCATAAGGTTAGTGGGCTCATCTTTATCCGTAATTCGCTGAATTCTTATCATTTCACCTAAAGTTGAATGAAGACGTTCAATTGGTGAGTTGGAGTTCGGATTGTAAGGTGTTGTGAAGTGTATGTTTATATTATGTATAGCGCATATTTCATTTATTACTTCATTATCAAATTTAGGGTCTGAATCTGTTGTAATTTTGTTGGGTACACCTATTATTGAGAACAGTTGTAATAAAGTCTCGGCTATATGTATGCTGGTAATGGCTGTTAATGGTAGGGCCTGTGCATATTTTGTAAAGTTGTCGATTATTGTAAGGAAAGTCACACCTCCTATACTATACAAATCCATGTACAGATGTTCCATGGGTTTGTTTGGCGTGTCTGTCAAAGCAAGTGGTAATTTTAATGGATTTCTTTCGTACTTACTTTTCAGGCATTTTTCACACTTGTTTACGAATTTTTGTATTGTTAATAACATATTTGACCAATGATAATTACGATGTAACTGTTTATAAGTTTCCTGAATACCACGGTGAATTGTTTTTCCCTCATGATATTTTTTTATTAATTCCTCTTGTTCCGATTTGCTATCTATTAATGTAACTCTCGATAAACAGCGTACTAATTTCGGTCCTCTTTCGTTAAAAACGGTTTTATATAATTTACTAAATATTGGATAAAATTCGTCATGGTGGAAATAACAATAAAAAGTGCGATCTGGTACTGTGTGTTCTAACAAGAATTTCTTTACTTGATTGTCGGTGTCGTTAATAGGTATAAATACATCTTTTATAATAATGCGGCCTTTAGATCTGTCTTCGATTCTATAAGTAGAGCCTGGGGTTTTCCTAATGTGAAATTGTTTTAGCTGCCGATCTATTGCGTCTGGGATTTGTGGAATATTTTCAAAAGCATTTTCTATTTGTGTTTCAGTGATTTCCTGACTTTCAGTATTTTCGAAGATTGGTAATTCTAACAGGTCGTTTAGCATATTATTATCGTCCTGCATTTGGCTTGTGCTAGGTGTCGGTTCTAATTGTTCCGGTTGAGGTAAGCTTTCATTACGAACTCTTTCAAATATTTTATTTATAGCTTCCTCATCTGAGTCTACTTGGATTTGCGGCGTTTCGACATCATTTGCGTAAACTATTTTAACGCGAGATAAGGCATCCGCGTTAGTATTTAATTTTCCCTTTTTATAGACTATCTCGTAGTCATATTCTTCTAACCTGAGACGCCAGCGGGTTAATTTGGAATTTGGATCTTTAAGAGACATGATCCAAGTTAACGGTCTGTGGTCTGTGTAAATGATGAATTTTCGTCCATAAAGGTATGGTCTGAAGTATTTTGTGGCCCATACTATACTCAGCAATTCTTTTTCAATTGTTGCATATTTTCTTTCTGTATCTGACAAAGTACGGGACGCATACGCTACGGGTTTATCTGAACCTACAATACCTTGTGATAGCACGGCGCCGACAGCGACGTCCGATGCATCGGTCGTTAAAATAAAAGGTTTTTCGAAGTCCGGATACAATAGTATCGGGGAATTCGTAAGAACTGTTTTGCATTTATTAAATGAATCTATGAATTCTGGCGTGTGAGTTACTTTTACGTTTTTCTTTAAACAAGCCGTCATAGGTTTTGTGAGTTTTGCGAAGTCTTGTATAAACTTCCTGTAGTACCCTACCAAACCTAGGAAGGATTTAATTTCTGTTTGATTCGTGGGAATTGGGAATTTTTTAATAGCTGCAATCTTTTCGTCGTTAGGCTTAACGCCTTCGCTTGTAAGCACGTGTCCTAAAAATTTCACCTGTTTTTGTAAAAATTCCGATTTATCTAGTTGGATTTTTAGATTATGGATTCTAAATCTATCGAAAACTTGTTTTAATGTATTTATATGGCATTGTAATGATGTATTATATATAACTACGTCGTCTAAATAGGTCATTACGTTTGGAAGGCCTCTAAGTACCGAATCCATCAATCTTTGGAATGTGCTCGGCGCATTTTTGAGACCGAAAGGCATTCTCAAAAATTCGTAATGTCCGCGTTCTGTAGAGAATGCGGTTTTCTCAATGTCCTCAGGATCCATTTCTACCTGATGGTAGCCGGATGCAAGATCTATGGTTGTAAAGTACTGGGCTCTGCCTAGCCTATCTAAAATATCGTTGATGTTAGGCAACGGGTATTTGTCTTCGATCATTTTATCGTTGAGGCGCCTATAGTCAATTACTAAGCACCACTTAGTTATGCCTGCTGCGTCTGCTTTTTTCGGAACTATATGGACTGGGCACGACCATGGAGAAATACTTTCCCTAATTATATTCTGTTTTAATAAACTATCTATTTGTTTCTGTATTTCCTCTCGCTGTTTCGGGGCTTGACGATAATTACGAACGTAAATAGGATTTGTATCCGTTAAACGCAACTTGTGTTTTATGTCGTGAGTAAAAGTCAAAGGGATTTCATCTGAATGGAAAATATCTCTATAATTATAACATAATCTATTTATTTCTCGATATTCCTCAGAATTCATGTGACTTGTACGAAGTCTTTGTAAGTTTTCTTTCAGGATTGCGTCTAATTCAAATCGTTCCTGTTTACTCAAATGTTGTAAATTATTTACTGAGGTGTTTGGTTCGGAATCTAATGGTAATAATTTAATTTTACAAAGTTTTCTAAATTTTATTTTACGTGATTGTTGGTTAATAACTGAGGTAAAGAATCTGCCTTGTTTTACTGATACGTACGAAGATGGTACAAGTAAATCATTACTTATACATTGTTCCTCCAGTAAATATTCGCCTTCTAAGTTATCACATAAGAATTCGAATATTTTTTCTGTGTTTGGTTCAATACTAAGTTCAGATTTAATATCGTATCTTAATGGTATTTCAGTATTCTCTGTTTTTAAAATCATTTGCTTCATGTCTATGTTGCTACCTAATGGTACTAAAAGGTCAATTCCTAATAATCCTTTAAAGTCTTTGTCAAAATCGAAAATAAGGAACTTGTGAGTTGTATTGTTCTTAAATATTCTGGGTAGTGGAATGAAAACTACTGTACTGTGCTTTGTTAAGCCGTGTGCGGTTTTAATTATATTAATTTCTCTTTGTCTTCCTGATTTTAAATGATTGTATTGTTCGAGCACGCTCGGGCTAATCAATGACTGTGAGGCCCCTGTATCGATTAGAAAACGACCTCCTAATTCTTCTATGTGAATGTATGGTAAACGGCTATGATTATTAATGTTAATATATACTATTGATTTACGAGGTATTGTTCTGGGTCTATCCGAAAATCCGAACAGTCGATTTCATTGTTTAAGGCAACTGCGCTCTCCTGTTCAATATCGCAGGAAGTACTAACTTCGTTCTCGCTAATTTCCTCCTGATAATGAATCGGTTTGTACTCAGTTTTAATCGGCTGACCATTAGCTATATTTGATTTATTAAAAGGTTGGGCATTCTGACGCGGAACAAAGGACTGTGGTCTATTGTTATTATAGTTATTTCTAGGTATGAATGGCTGACGTGGTGGCGATGGTCTGAATACGGGCTGCGTAGCAACTACGCTGCTACGACGGTGCTTTGACCGTAGCTCTTCCTGTTTTGCTAATATTAGTATTTTATCTATTGATGTAGTGTCTTGCAAACGAACGCCTAATGAGATTAGAGGATCTAGCTGGTCTAGAAAGATGTTGATAGCCATTTGCTCGTAGTAGTTGTGTTTCGTTTTGTCACAGTTTATTAAGGAATAAGTTAGTTCACGAATTCTTTCACCAAACTGCTCAATTGACATATTGTTCTTTTTTGTGTACATCAGTTCTTGAACGAGTTGAATCTCGCCTCTATATTCGCCAAAACGTCTAGTAAGGATGGCTTTAATTTCAGGCCATGTGCTGAAATCTGTGTTTTCTGATAAAGCTTCTATAGCTTTACCACTTAATTTGTTTCTAATAAGGCAAGCTATACTTGGACTGTTTGGCTGATCAACAATTTGTAACACATTTTCAACACTTTTGATATAGAATTGTAATGTTTTGCTATTGCCATCAAACGTTGGTAATAAAAAAGATAAATTATGGTAATCTATTTCGTTACATTTAGGGTTGTTTGCACCTACAGTTTCTTTAGTTTCACTCATTTTGGATGCTTATTTTTTTTTACAATAATTATTAAAAACTACTTATTTTACTTTGTTTGTATAAAATTTTCAAGATATAATATGAATGTTAATAAGTAATTATTTAAAATGCCAAATTTTATGGAAATTTTTAAACACTTACACTTTTACATAAATGTGCACAAAAATACACACAAAATAATCAATAAAATTTTAGAATTAAATACACAATTCAGGGTAGAAGGAAGGTGGCTGGGACTTGGGCGTATCTATAATGGTAATATTTACCCCACAAGCATAGTCACGTTCACGTTGAGTTCTGGAACCACGTTACAATTTGAGTAACACTTCGCGTGAGATTTTTATCAATTCACAGTTTTCCCGGATAATACGGTATATGCTGCCAGAGGTTCTTAATATCGAATCGCGACGTTGACTGTGTAATACTTTACAAGAGTCGTACTTTTCGCGCGCGATCCTACCGACTGCGCCAGTTATGTTGGCAGCAGGGGGATCGGAGTTTTTAAAAACAACGTCTATAAGGTGCGAAGCCAGGATCAGAACTGGCGTTTATTTCTATCAAAAGATTACATGAAACCTTAAACTAACAAGCTTATTCTTATCTTAATTACCTATTACTAATAACTTATGAGCTAACAATGAGGGTTACCATTACATAACTAGTGTTCCTAATTTTTTTCACATTACAATATGGCGTCCTGCAGCTGACATATTGTTTTTTTTTTTTCAAAAATCTATATTTAGTGTCACTCACGGGTGATGTAAGGATTGTAAGGATTGTAACGATACCTATATTAACACAATACACTCCTATTTTGGTCAGTCGTGTAGACATTAAATTACTGAAAATGGAAAAGGAAAGGCAGCGCGCTTGGTGGACTTATGTGGACCCAACTAATCATGTAAAAACGGCTTATTTGATTTTGATGATCGTGGTTAAAGGTTCCCTAAGAATTTTCTAGAATAAGTCGCGGGCAGAAGCTAGTTATCTATAAATGTTCTAACTATAAATTACTATATTATTACTTTTCAGCATGTATCAGTTAGTGTACCGCCGAATGACTACTTGGTACCTTCAGATTGATCCATTATATTGGCTATCAAATGATTACAAAGCACTAAAAGATTTCCAAAACAAATTGTCCGAATTTGGAAAAGTTATCTTAAAGCATAGAACCGAATATCTCAAGAGTTTAGGAGAAGACTTTAAGGTTGAACATATGAATATGAAAGAAGATGCTACGCTTAGCGTTGTAGATAGGTTTTTAATGACAGAAGAATTGGATCAAGGTGAATTGGAAAAAGAAACGTTTACTATTTTCACAACTGTAAGTAAGAAAATATTATTACTCTGATCTTTCTTTCTTATCGTATGAGGATTAGTGGCTTGGCCACCACTGATAATATGTTAGAGTTTATCAAGCCGATTGTAAGGCCTCTGACTTAGGCTTGACGACTGTTATCAGATGACAACAGCCGGGACCGACGGTTAAACGTGCCCTCCGACGCACGGAAGCGCTCAGTTGTAATGCCACTTAACGGTCACCCATCCGACACCAGGCCGGACCGAGCGTTGCTTAACAAAAGTGATCGAGTACGATCAGTCTGTCAAGCTCCACGTGAAGCACTTATCACTGATTAATATGATAAAAAGCTTATGCCCTATTACCACAGAATAATAGTAGGTACTAAGCGTCTATTACTACGCGTTCATTTCATCATTGCCACACCCCGGGCAGCGACATTAGAAATGCCTGTGGGTGGGGTACAGACACTACCTGCTCTGTACCGCTCTGGGTTTTTCTGTTTAAATAACATCGCTTGTTCTGTAGCGCGCGGGGTTTTCCGACTAAAAATTTAATAATATCACCCTAAAAAGCCTGTGGAACACAGACACCTTGCGCTGTGATTTTCTTAACATAAATACCCCGAGCGATACAGACACGTAAGGTACTAAATATTGTGAAACTTAGGTATTTAAACTAAATTACTTATCAAAAGAACCTTTAACTTATTAAAAAATATATGGGAGGAAATTTTATTTTTGGTAACCCCCTTTTAGAAATAAATCCCCAAAAGACAGCTGTTGATAACAACTGATAATGAATGAATGAAAACATAATTTGTAAAATTTCTCGGAAACAGCACAAGGTATTCATTAAGTTTTTAACTTTCTTCACATTTTGTGTAAAAGAATGGACTTGAAAGTACCTATTAAGTAATAATTTTTTCAACACACTTGCTCGTAAAGTGAGCCCTAATAAATCGCTTTTAGGGCCATAAACCGAGCTATAACAAACGCGTGTAATAATATATAAAACACTAGGTTGTTATAGAATTATCCCTACAAAGTTAAATTAGTACCTTACTGCAAGTTCTATGCGAGTAAACTGAGCATTCCCAATTTAACCGGGTAATACAGTTATTTTTTTAGTAACAACAAAGAGGTTTTATGCCGCTGAAAATTCATATTCATTTTTGAAATAAATAAATGTGTAAGCCCTTAATTAAGTCAAACAAATATTTATTATTATCAAATTATTCATAATTCACAATATTTTGTCATAAAATATTAAAATATTTGCATTTTATCACTTAAAATTATAATTTTGAAGTAGGCTGTATGCTCACTCACCTTTTTGTTCGCAAAATATTCTTGCATTGGGCTTGTGAAAAGAAACAAAAAAAAAACCGGCGCGCCTTTTCCCATAATTGTCATATTTTGTTTTTGTCGTATTTGTTGCTGTGTGGTAAATTACTTTGTATTTTCCTCGCAAATGTGTTGAAAAACGTCGTATGAAACTCGTGAGCTTTTGCTCATTGCACACTCGGCTGAGTTACGCCCTCGCCTGCGGCTCGGGCTGCAACCCACAGCCTCTTGTGCAATGACCAACCTAAGCTAACTTGTCTCATAATGTACTATAATTGAGAGTAATTACAAAATTAAATATTTTTCTTGAGTTTTTTTTGAGGTTTCGCAATTTTCGAGCGCAACGACTACCGACGAACGTTATTTCGTTATTTTTTTGTAATAATTTTACCTTCAGTTAATTGAAGGTACATCAGATTTAGACTATACTTGACCTTGTGACCGCTTTTATGCCATACGTAATAAAAACTGTTTTCGCAGTTCAAATGTTTAACTTAACTTGCTGTCTTATTTTATTACCTACATCAAAAAGTACTTTTGTAATATAAAAAATAAAGAATCTTGCTGGCTTTTTCTGTTAACAAGTTACTAGGTCCATTTAACCAGACTTATAATCGCTAATAATGTTTTTTAATTTTTGTTTCTTAAATATACAGGGTTATTCGTAAAACACCAACAACCTCGCATTAGTGGATTATTAACATCATAAACAACAATATTTGTTTGTCTGTTTTTGGAAAAGTCGTAGAACAAAATGTTGTTGTTCATGATGTTAGTAATCTACTCCTGCGAGGTCGTTAGTGTTTTACAAATAACCCTGTATATAATTTGTCTTTTTTCGTGATATTTTTATTTATAACACAAAGAGGTTGATGAAAAATGATAATTCGAAATTAATAAAACTCAAAAAACAAATTTTAAAATATTTGTACTTATCACATTTATATTATTACTAGCGGCCCGCCCCGGCTTCGCACGGGTGCAGTGCAATGTAGTTACTAATGTAAAACTGTGCTAATGTGGTGTCAGTGTGAAGTTATTTGATAATACTACAGGATACCTACATATATACGACGTACGCAAGGGGTGTTAAAATATAATTGAAGTGTGTGTGTGTCTGTCTGAGGACTCTGAGGCAACCTAGCTCCCAAACTTAAAGATCGATTTAATTGCGATTTTTATGTATAGTTTAAGAGAAGCGTACAGACGGCGGGAAGCGACTTTGTTTTATACTATGTTTAGCTTTTGCCCGTGGCTCCGCCCGCGTGGGAGTCGGTAATCGTTGTAAGTCTTCCCTTGGAAACCAATAATCGGCATGAAAAGAAGCCTGTGTTAAGTATTCCAGACTAAAATCTATCCCTGTGCCAAATTTCGTCTAAATCCGTTCACCCGTTCAGACGCGATTGAGTAACAAAATGAACAACATCCAAACATCAAAACTTTCACATTCTTACAATTTTGTGATATATAGGTAATAGCTGCACCCCGCGGTTTTACCTGCGCAATCTGTTGATTCTGTAACCAAACGCGCATCTCACTACACTTCACTTCACTTCGCGTGAATTAGTTATTAGAAATTAGCTAACTTATGAGCAATTTTACCGATTACAAAAATTTTAGGTAGCTATCTAAAATATTTTGTGATGGAAAAAAAATCTTATCATTATCTTATTTATGATTTAAAGTTCCCGTCCCGTGCAGTGAAGTGAGATTCGAAGTGGGGTTCGAGTTTGGTTACAGAACCGAGTCGCCGTACTGTTCACGATTTTGTATTAGGTAGGTAGGTAGGTACTTAATAAAATTTCTTAGCAGTAATATAACAAAATAAGTATAATAATATTATGTAACATTTAATACTCATACTTAATAGTTTGGTAGGTATCTTCTTTTTAAATAAAAATCTATGTATGTTTATTATTTTGTTTCCTATGCACTCCTAAACCATTCACATCCGATTATGATGAAACTTTGGTACGCTTATAATCTTCTTATAATAAATATTTGTTGAATTTCTGCTTATGACTGAAAAGGTTCCCGGCTAAAATAACGTGACATTGCAAATTATGTCGGGTCACTGACATGAAAAAAATTTTTTTATGTGTCGGGTGCAACTAATGTTTTGCATTATTATCCGGCTCTCAATTTCAACACTTTACACCACATTCCTTGTCACGTTAGATATCTGATATTTGCCAGATTTTTCCACATTTTATAAGAAGACTAATATTTCGTAAAATAGTGATAATCAGGACAAAATCTTATACAACATGAAATGTCAGCTCGTGCGTGACATAATTACAGTCTCAGGGGAGGTGACAACCTGACAACTGACATTTATTTTTCTTAATCATTCAAATGCACTAAGAAGTTTTGATTCCGATATCGAAATCAATCACCCTAAAAATAGCTTTCTACCCTTTTTCAACCCTGTTAGGGGATACATTTCAAAAAAATGGGAAACACGTGTTCAATTAATTTTGTGATAAAATGTCTATGCCAAATTTCAAGTCAATCGGGCCAAGGAATCGCATTCTCCCATACAAACTTTGCCACCCTGTTTCACCCCCTTAGGGATTGAATTTCGCAAAATCCCGTCTTAGTGAGCACCTACACCCTAAAAGAAAACCTTATGCAAAATTTGAGACTCCTAGCACTTGTAGTTTCTGAGATTTCGTGATGAGTCAGTGAGTGATTTTCCCTTTTATATATATAGATTATGTCAGATTACTGATACAATAAAATATAAGTAGGTATTTTTTATTAATTATCCACGAAAATTGAAAATGCGCTTTATCAATATTATTATTATAGCCACTAGCTTCCGCCCGCAACGATCTGAGGAACCAAAGTCTGCTATCTAATAGTCCAAGTTAAAAAAACTATCTGTGTGCCAAATTTCATCCCAATATATACTATCTAGCATAGTCCGCCTTTTTTATGTGATTGAGAGAAAAAAAACTTTCCCATTTACAATAAATTAATATTAATAGTAGGATAAACTCAAAAAATTACACCACTTTAGTAAAAAATATCACTAGTATAACTAGGTATAATCAATAATCTACGTAATTTATCGAAACACAAAGAAGGAATACTTTAAGCACTATGAACTGTAATTTTCTAGATTGTCTGTGTTCCACAGGCTTTTTAGGGTGATATTATTGAATTTTTAGTCGAAAAACCCCGCGCGCTACAGAACAAGCAATGTTCTGAAACACACAGGCTTTTTAGAGTTATTTAATCAGAAAAACCCAGAGCGGTACAGAGCAGGTGGTGTCTGTACCCCACAGGCATTTCTAATATCGCCCCCGGGCACTATACAAGCGTCGCGTTTCAACTACCTATTACTGATGATTATGATTACACAGACGCTACACAGGGACGTTTTTGCTCACGCGCAACTGTGTGCGTCATGTCTAGAGCTATTGAATGAGCACACGGATCGGCATTCGAACTCGCGCGGTGGGCGCCGGTGGGGTGAGGTAATTGACTGTGGGGCGGGGCGGAGAGTTTACTTTCTGTACGGTAGTACTTATATCTATTCTGTGTCATTGCCACTACCTCCCGGCCCGCTTCTTCATACCGCGCCTCCTGCGTCGCGTAGAGACGCGGGAGGCTGACACAGGGGGCGATGGCATGGAAAATGAATGAATGTTTACAGAGCTAGTGAAAAATACTGCAAGAGTTATCTCAAAGCCCATCATTTAATATCCTATCTATAATCTACTTTTAATAGATCTACTTGAAAGCGTGCTGACGCCAGGTGTTCCACTTCCTGGCCTTGCGAGTAGGACTCATGTAGGTACACTCTAAACACTACATCATATTGAATGGTAGGCCTTGAGATAACTCTTGCAGTATTTTTCAGTAGCTCTGTAAGTAACTGTGATCATACGCTAGTTTAAACTTTTTAAGTACCTAGGTACAGTCAAAAAGTAACTATACAACGCGTTCGTTGTATGTATATTATAAAATATGCCCTGCCAAAAACGAACTAAAAAGTTAAACAACAAGTGTGCCAAAAACGAACTAAAAAGTTAAACAACAAGTGTCATTGCAGTCGGGGGACCTTATTATGGAACAATTTTAGATCAAAGAGGTCCCCCGACTGCAATGACACTTGTTGTTTAACTTTTTAGTTCGTTTTTGGCACACTTGTTGTTTAACTTTTTAGTTCGTTTTTGGCAGGGCAGTCGTGTTTTTAATATTTTTTTAATTTATTTATTTTCATTTCACACATTTTAGTGACATATTATATAGTTTTGGAATGTGCTCATCAAGGCTTTTCATTTGATGCCCATATTGTAATAATATTACAATATGTTTTACATTTGAAAATGGCGTCGTACAGTCGCCAGATTGATTTTTTCTAAAAAAATATAGCCAGTGTCACTCGGGATGCTGTAAGGATTTTTTTTATTTTTTTTTTATATATTCTAACGATACCCCATTTATCCCAATTCAGGCATTTAGAAGTTATGGTGGAATAAAGAAACTCACATACCCACATACCTATACATGAACCCTAAACACATACTTACACCCTTTTTGCTTTGGGCAGTCGTGTAAAAAATCCTAAGTCGATCCATATAAAGCTTCGTACAGACTGAGGCGGATTCCGCGCGAAATTCGCGAGTGCGATCACGTAACTCAAAGCGATAGCCATAGCAATAGCCATTGTCAAAGAAATTGCTATGGCAATAGCTATGGCTATGGCAATTGCTTTGAGTTACGTGATCAAAATCTGTCAAAACGAGCGACGCGCGCGATTCGCTCGCCTCAGTCTGTACGAAGCTTTAAGATCACCGCTATGCCATTATACACCTACCTACAATACAATACAATTAATTATTATGATGACCTTGGGATATAAAAATATGATAAATAAGTAATTACTTGATGTTTTACTAACAAACTTACTTTTACAAGAAACGACAACATTTGTTAATCTTTCAGGGCCAAGAAGCGTCGGGTAAAGTCGCTTCATACATATTGCTGATGATGGCTTATCATCCAGAGTGTCAGGTATCTATCAATATTGGACAACTACCATTTTGGGTGGCCAGGGGGGGGTATTATAATTACAACCTCTTAAAACTCGTCAGATTTCTGAATGGCTATCAATGCGTCTCTTTCATTTGCTTATGTAATAGTCAATGTAATTGGGTTTGACATTTCTGCAACCCTTTGACTTTGCCTATTCCAAATTCTCAAAAACTCTCAGCACGTCTCACGCACAGCGAACGAGGAAATGACTATCCTTGCACAAAATAGAACCGAGTGATATTTAATCTAAACTAAGATCTCATGTAGGTCCTATATATTTTTTTGGGCAAGATAATAGTCAGGTAGAATAGTCAACCGTCGGCGGCGGTGGGTCAGGTGCCTAAAGCACTTGTGTGAAATCAGAAGCAACTATAGAACAGACCATTTTCTAAATTGACCCAGCCAGAGATCGAACCCGGAACCTCAGAGATGTGACACATTGAAAATCGTTGTACTTACAAACCACTAATCTTTTATGGTTATGAGCAAAAGTGGCACCGCGGTGAATTTTATTTAATATTATCATTCTAATACACAAATTTAATATGTTTTACGTGGAATTATTAGGGCCCACAGTTTAGTATTTTTAGACGGTATCGTTACATTCTATCGTAGAATTACTGCTATAAGTAGATAGCAAAACTGCTAAAAGTGGCCGTTTTTGACACACTTTCTATATACTTCTACGAATGACTACGAGGGCATGTAGGGATACCTTCTAAAAATACTATAGGCCTTAAATGTAAAGTAAAGTTTTATTAAAATATAATTGTGTATATTAGAATTACAATATTAAATGAATTCACTGCGGCGCCAGTTAATGCTGTTACAAGCGCATTAACACTGGCAAATTATTTTCTAAAAGGAGAAACTCTACAACGAAATAAGAGGCGTGATGGGGGATATGGACCGTGACGTCACAGATGACGATCTGAAGCAGATGCCGTACCTGGAGATGGCGTTCAAGGAGGTGTGTCGGCTGTTCCCTGTCGGAGCCATGTTGCAGAGGACGGTGTCAGAAGATGTCGCGATCAGTGAGTCAATATAGCCACGTGGCGACTAGCGTCTGTAGAACAGAATAGAATTGTCCGATGAAAATTAATGGTCCAACACTGCATTTCAACAACTTGCCTGCCTATAATCGGCTGTTATTTTGCGATAAACACAGTGTTAGATATTGCTATTTCCACATTATATTATTCATTGAAAAGGTATTTATCATTACCTACATTATATTCTTCAGATGCAAATATGCAATTAGACTTATCATAATACAACTTTCAGCCGATGCTAAAAATGTACTCTTAGTTACCAGTGGTTAAGGGCCCACCTTTTAGAAATCCCACACCACCGATCCAGTATGCAGAACACATTTTGTAGAACGGCTTACCTTCGCCATAATATCACCCCTCCTCACTATTAGTTACCTATATTACTCCTATATATTTTTTAGGTTCGGGGTACCTCCCAGCCGGTTCCTCATTAGTGGTCCCGATCTACTTCATCCAGCGTGACCCTCGCTTCTGGGAGAACCCAGATGCCTTCGACCCTGAGCGGTTCAACCCTGAGAACATGAAGCGAGGGCGCCCCGACGCCTACATGCCCTTCAGCTTGGGACCGATGGATTGTATGGGTAATAAGATCTGTACCTATAATTACTTATTTTCTTACCTACATACTAACTTCTTTTATGCTCAACCAGCGGTTATATTCCACAAATCTACTGACACTTAATTTGGAAAAATCACATCACACAAAAAGGAAACTGACAGAGAGGTGCAAAGGTGCAATAATGTTCATGTCCATTTTTTATTTTTTTATGCACAACAGGGTAGTGCTTGGCCTTCACCTCACCTGATGTTAAGTGACGATAAAGCCAAAGGTGAAAGCGCACAACACCCGGATTCCTCATCACTGAGGAACTGGCTATCTTACCTCTAACTGCCGGAACACAACAATTTTTAAATTGTTGTTATGGCGTCAGACTTAGGTAAGTTGGTGGTAGCTAGCCAGGTGGACTTGAAATAAGCCCTACCACCAACCAAACCGAGTACAAATTGTAGCCCCCTGAGAATCAAACCCCTGCGTCTTACATGGGTGGGCGAACCACTGGACCACAGAGGCGGTTAATTTAATATAGGTACATACACCAATTTTTGAACCTTTTTCAATATTTTAAATTGTGTATACTTTTGCTTTCAGGGCGATATTACGCTATCAAACTCGTGAAAATAGTATGCGCAAGGGTGATTCATGAATTTGAGCTGAGCTCTCTCGACTCCTACAAGGATCTGCGCGTGTTCATGAGCATATCAGTGTTTCCGGTCAACGGCTTCCGCGTGATGAGGAAGCGTAGATCGAATAATAAATGAATTGGGGAAAATGAATTGTAGAAAAAACTAGACCTAGGGTCCAAGTCTGCTATTGCTAACGTCATAATCGTGTTTCAATGGTGTTTGAGTTGTAATGCTTTTTGACACAGTTCTTGTTTCTTAAACCCAAAACCGAAACTCGATTATGACCTTAACAATAACAGACTTGGGCCCCAGCTTGTTATTGTATGTTTACGTGATGACATAACTGTGGAACAACTGAAAACGGTATATTATATAACACAGTTTGAAAATAAAAAAAAATCTATAGTTACAGAGCTAGTGAAAAATACTGCAAGAGTTATCTCAAAGCCCATCATTCAATATGATATGGTATTATGATATGTTTAGGGTGTACCAGAGTCAGCACCTACTCGCAAGATGCGTACTCGCAACTGTTACTTATGGCACGGGTTTTCCCAGTATATGTATCAGCTGTAATATATGCTATACACGGTTAATTTTTAACTATATCTAAAAATTAAATGGGGATTTCAGACCACGTAGATGAACAACTTTTATTATAGGGCCAACTACGAAATCGTGAAATAAAAACTGCTGTTCCATAGAAAAGTACAACATCGACTCGACTACAATGTATGGAACAGCTGATTTTTTTCGCGATTTCGTTTTGGCCCCATAATAAAAGTTGTTCATTTACGTGGTCTGAAATACCCTTTTCATTTTTAGATAAGTATATGTACTTAAAAATTTACGGTGTACTTATAGTTAGATTGCTAGACGATCTAAATGTTGCGATAAAATTTGCATTTGTACTTATCTATTATGGTTGCGAATATATTCAAAATCCTGCTGGGGTAACGTTTCTGCGTGTTTGATGGATCTCGGAAAGGGTTAAGCGCATTTTCTCAATTTTTGTACACGACTTCTTATCAATTCGATTATATTTGCTTATGAATAAAAAATCTAAAATAATTCACCGTTTACAAGTTATTTAAGTCAAAACAAATATCACTTAAGGTAAAGGGCCATTACTTCGTGATAGTACATTATTTCGTGAGTTTTGTTTCTGGCGCGAAAAATAAGGAATCTAAATATAATTTATTTATATTATACATCAGTAAAAAATCTCTATCATTTAACTATCGAAAAAATCGAATACCAACATTTTGGCGACTAAACTGAGAGCAATGTAACGTTTTGAAACTCTGCGTCGGCCACGGACAGTTGTGCGGCGTGTATTCCTTGTTACCACCGTAAGGTTAGCGCTCGTACTTCTTAAGCTCATAGAAAGGTGAAGGTCCATTTGAATAAAACTTTTAATAGTGCTTTCTTGCGTTCCTTAACAATTGATTTGACTTAGAAAAAAGTTATGTGCAGGCATATGATTCCTTTAAAATTGCAATAAATCAACTCACGAAATAGCGGTCATGATATTTTTCGTGTGTCCCCTAGTTCGTGTTACCACCGAATTAGGGATAATTATAGCTATATTTTTCTTGCTAATTTATTTATTTAATAATTAAGATAATTGAAATGTAAATTAAAAAAACAAATAATGTATTTAATTAAGTTTCTTATGAGCTTAATTCGGTATTTGTTTTGTTCACTAGAACTCTTATAAATTCGAGTTTGAAGGTGACCTAAATTTACAATTTTAAGTTAAATTCGCCTGAGTAGGTACCAGCAGCATAAACTTTGGTTGTTATTAAATGGAATTTATTTATTTTCGTAAATGTATTTTTATTATATCATAATATT
The DNA here is from genome assembly GCA_943789525.1 of Agriphila geniculea. Taxonomy (NCBI): domain Eukaryota; kingdom Metazoa; phylum Arthropoda; class Insecta; order Lepidoptera; family Crambidae; genus Agriphila; species Agriphila geniculea. The sequence continues at coordinate 7,511,508 of OX038889.1, read as the reverse complement.
AATATTATTCTTAAAAAAACAAAATTTCAAACAAAAGAGATACTTATTGAATTTGATTTTTATTTTTATTTTGTAAGTAATAAAAGCTTTATTTATTGCTCTCACATCTTTTTTATTTTAAATATATCTTCAAATTGTTCCTAATTATGAAACCCTTCAAATATTGATGTTTTTAGGGTTCCGTACCTCAAAAGGAAAAAAACGGAACCCTTATAGGATCACTTTGTTGTCCGTCTGTCTGTCCGTCCGTCCGTCCGTCTGTCTGTCAAGACCCTTTATCTCGGGAACGCGTGGAGGTATCGAGTTGAAATTTAAACCATATACTAAGGTCTACGGTCCCTTGAAGCTGTAAATAAATCAAACTTCTAAGTTAACGTAAAAAAACCGGCCAAGTGCATGTCGGGCCACGCGCCATAGGGTTCCGTAGTTAACTTATACCATACCATATTCAATACCACCTATAATTTTTCGTCTGTAAAAATAACTTTGTTTTTCACAGTGTTGGTATGAATGACAAAGTTATATTTGCGGTTTTGGAAAATGTGCTATATCTCGAAAACTAATTCCTATATCTCGTCCAAACCAATTTTGGTTGAAAGTGTTTATTAAGATCTACAGTATATATTTTTTTTAGATTTTTCACTCTCTTATTTCAAAAGTTAAAGGGGGGGGGGACACACATTTTACCACTTTGGCGGTGAATATCTTTCAAACGGTTGACTTTGAGAAAAAGTTGTCTTAGGAACCTTAATGTCATTTTTAAAGACCTATCTATTGGCTCCGTGCACGCTTTTAGCGCCACCTGGCGTGTTGCAACTTTGTTGGCTCTGACCTGACCGTTTTGACGTTTTAATATGTAATGGCGGCATTGTGACAAAATGTTAAAAAATACTATACATATTGTGTTATTAATGTAAATTTCAAAATTACTATGATTTGGGTGGACAAAGTGTTGTGAAAACATTTTTGGTCATTTAAATTAAATATGGCAAGTAAGATCTATTCAAAAAGAGTGTTTTATTTTGGTTATATCAGGGTTTGCTTACTTCTTTTTTAGTTGTAGATTTTGTTAAACAAGAGGATAAAGCTACTTTAATAATTTTACTAAGTGATAATAAACATATATAATTATTCCTGTATCGCTAGTAATAAATTAAATATCGTTTCAAGCAGATTACAGAGCCTTCTTTATTTCTACTTTTTGTCACCATGAGCGCTGCGATCGATTATTATACCTTCGCACCCTCCCAATAGTTTCTCAATTAATAGAAATGTTTTTCAATTTCAGTTCCATGTATGGGAAGCCCCCCCTTAATCTTTTATTTTTCTTATTTTTGTATTAAATTCGTTAAGCGGTTAACAGAATACATCTACCTACCAAGTTTCAACTGTGTAGTCTTAATACTTTCGGAATAAAGTGGCTGTGACATACGGACAGACAGACAGACAGACAGACATGACGAATCTATAAGGGTTCCGTTTTTTTCCATTTAGGCTACGGAACCCTAAAAAGATACTGCCGTTTAGGGCGCAAAAAACGCATTTTCGATACTCTCAAAGGAATCAAAATTCATAGGGTACTTCCCGTTGAACTATGAAAGGAGGCGGTATAGATTTTGTATGGAGCCGGGTAGCGAAACTCCGACTGATTTGAAATTTAAACTACATAAAGTTCCCATTTTTGTTCATAATTTGTCTAAATATTAGATTCTAAAGTACTCCAGTTTTTTAAATATTTAATTTTAAAAGTTCTACATAATAATTGAACTAGCAACATTGGCCGATTGTGGACGCCATAACTAAAGTTATGTCATTGTCTTGTCAGACATAATAACATAACCTGTACCCTTAGCACGAACAGCTATCGAGAAAAATAACGCGCGTAAAATTACTCGAATCTCATAATTTTGTATGGAAATTGGTACAGCGCCACTACGTCCGTAAACGGAACTAAAATTTCGAAGCACGAAACATTTTGACATAAGCTATCGAGCAGCCTTCGAATCGAATTCGAATAGTAAAGTTACAACTTGTATGGAAATCGGTAGCGCGAACCCACTTTTGACATACGGTATCGAGAAACTCGCAAGCTGGCTATCGACAACTTACTCACTGACATTTTTTCAGTGAGAGTCATTTCGAGCCATTTTGTATTATTTATTATTAAAATTTAAAAGCATATATGTAGTAACAAATATTAAGTTTGAGAACTATGACATGTCCGCTGAATTATCCACAGGCAATATTACTTAAATTGTCCTCATTATACAAAGAAATTTGCAAAATAAAAATCTCGTAATTTTATGCTATCCACGATATCCCCCACATCCACCATACCTATATTTTAGCAATATTTTAGAACTTACCTACAAAACTCAAATAAAACCAGAGGATACGGTGTTATATGTTTTATATTTGTTTTCAGCAACAACATCATACAGTTTGCACACAGTAAATTATGTTTCATTTAGGTAGGTATTAAAAAAATAAGACCTTAAAACTATGACGAAAACACTAAATATAACAATGCAAACATAATAAAGTCTTTAATTTGTCGAATCTTCAAACACTATACCTAAGCACTAATTCCGATTAAATTCACATATTTTCATAGCACGTTCAAATGTTTTATTGTTTATGTGTAAACAATTTCTTATTCATTGACGATAATCCAATGTTATTCTTCAAGTTCATAAAAATCTACATTTAGGTAGAACAATTTGATGAAATTATGACACATTGTAGTTTACTCCTACCTAGGTCATAATATTATTTCCTCGCGATTGTTTTATTTGTTAGCCGACACAGATAAATCAATTTAAATAAAAACAAAATAAAGAAATGGCTTTACGGTTTTCTATTTTAGGCTATATTTTTCATTAAATCACAGGATGAGAAAGAAAGAGAGAAAGAATAGACACACTCTTCTTTTTCAAACCAATCACGGGCAAGGTGCAATGACCGTTCAAAACCATGGGCAAAATCATGCACAAATTGAAAATTATGATAGTAATTTGCAAATTAATTAAAGTTATTAAATAAAATAAATATTGCAAACAAATTTATTATTAATAATAAGAATAATAAATGTAAAATTATGATGATAAACAACTTGATTGAATTTTAATTTACATATTTATAATTTACATAGATATTAAACATGGTTTTTAAACGCACCTTGCTTCAATTGGATTGATAATTGGATTGTGTCACGTTAGCTTTATTTATCGCTACTATCGAGTTGACGTTAGCCAGCTCTGTAAAATTGGTGCTGCCGATTTTGCTAGCTTTCGAATCGAGTACGTTTTCGAGTAGTATTTTCTTACGCGCGTAAGATTTCTCGATAGCTGTTCGTGCTAAGGGTACAGTACCCTTAGCACGAACAGCTATCGAGAATTATAAATATGTAAATTAAAATTCAATCAAGTTGTTTATCATCATAATTTTACATTTATTATTCTTATTAATAATAATAAATTTGTTTGCAATATTTATTTCATTTAATAACTTTAATTAATTTGCAAATTACTATTATAATTTTCAATTTGTGCATGATTTTGCCCATGGTTTTGAACGGTCATTGCACCTTGCCCGTGATTGGTTTGAAAAAGAAGAGTATGTCTATTCTTTCTCTCTTTCTTTCTCATCCTGTGATTTAATGAAAAATATAACCTAAAATAGAAAACCGTAAAGCCATTTCTTTATTTTGTTTTTATCTAAATTAATTTATCTGTGTCGGCTAACAAATAATACAATCGCGAGGAAATAATATTATGACCTAGGTAGGAGTAAACTACAATGTGTCATAATTTCATCAAATTGTTCTACCTAATTGTAGATTTTTATGAACTTGAAGAATAACATTGGATTATCGTCAATGAATAAGAAATTGTTTACACATAAACAATAAAACATTTGAACGTGCTATGAAAATATGTGAATTTAATCGGAATTAGTGCTTAGGTATAGTGTTTGAAGATTCGACAAATTAAAGACTTTATTATGTTTGCATTGTTATATTTAGTGTTTTCGTCATAGTTTTAAGGTCTTATTTTTTTAATACCTACCTAAATTAAACATAATTTATTGTGTGCAAACTGTATGATGTTGTTGCTGAAAACAAATATAAAACATATAACACTTATCCTCTGGTTTTATTTGAGTTTTGTAGGTAAGGTCTAAAATATTGCTAAAATATAGGTATGGTGGATGTGGGGGATACCGTGGATAGCATAAAATTACGAGATTTTTATTTTACAAATTTCTTTGTATAATGAGGACAATTTAAGTAATATTGCCTGTGGATAATTCAGCGGACATGTCATAGTCCTCAAACTTAATATTTGTTACTACATATATGCTTTTAAATTTTAATAATAAATAATACAAAATGGCTCGAAATGACTCTCACTGAAAAAATGTCAGTGAGTAAGTTGTCGATAGCCAGCTTGCGAGTTTCTCGATACCGTATGTCAAAAGTGGGTTCGCGCTACCGATTTCCATACAAGTTGTAACTTTACTATTCGAATTCGATTCGAAGGCTGCTCGATAGCTTATGTCAAAATGTTTCGTGCTTCGAAATTTTAGTTCCGTTTACGGACGTAGTGGCGCTGTACCAATTTCCATACAAAATTATGAGATTCCAGTAATTTTACGCGCGTTATTTTTCTCGATAGCTGTTCGTGCTAAGGGTACTGACAACGTACGTAAACAGTTTTGGTTTTATCGTTCAGACAGAAATATATATTTTAACAATAACAACTCTTTATCAAAGTAACATAGTCAACAAGTAACAAAGTCAACATAGGTAGGTACATGGTATCCTGCAAAACGGGTCGTTATCGTGAATATGTCATGAATTCGCCACAACCACAACACAGAATGAGAGGTTTTACTAAAATATGTGATTTTGGACTCTTTGGACCGCTCTCTTGACGTTGGATATTTCGTCACCAATGTAAGTTGAAATCTAATAATTAATTACCTATACAAGATATCACAAGACTTTCCTCTATATTTTAATTGGCGACAGTAATTAGTGTGTTAACCTATAAATACCTAACCTATTGTTAATTCTGTTGTTTCAGTTATCATGTCAGATCATAAGTTGTGTGAACTGTGACATCACATATCTACTTTTGCGGGCGAATACGCAATTGCACGAATGAATATTGTCATTGATCCAAGTCCAGAACTATTCTATTACTGAATTGTGGTATAAGTGGTATGTATATACCTATGCATATTTTTTCACTTTAGTAAATCAAAAAGTGAATAGTTTTTTACTCAGTCTAGCTTTTCAAGCTCTTGTTTAAAACCATGCCCTTGGTTCACAAAACTACAACAGGCATTACGCTGAAATTGTAAGTGTGTGTTCCCTTCATAGATGTGTGTCAATATAACTGAGACTGACAATATAAACATTATTGCAGATGATTGATGATTAGCTATGCCAAGAATGTATCAATCTGGGAGGCAAATCGTAGTGAGGACCCCAACTATCAGTTGGAGTGGAATGTTGGGCACTCTTGTGGTTGTGTATGCTGTGGAATATTACTGATCAAATGGTCGTCGTCACTACAGAATTATCCCAAGGAGTGAAGAACACATTTATGTAGGAAATAATATATTTTACTCATCAGGTAAGATTTCTCTTGCGTAAGAAATTAATCAGATTTATTTGAAAGTAACAAAGAAAAGTGCTCTTTAAAATTATAACTTAATAATAATAAATCAACACTCAAGCGGTTGCAAGCGTCCGGACAACAAGAGAAAATCTATTGTCTTGTTTTCTGGGCGTTGACGAGTTAAAATTATAAAGTACAGTTAGACTTAAGTACAGGGCATTGATGTTAAAATGTAAGTAGGTATTAAAACATATTCAATTTTTAGGTCCCTGAAGATGCTTGGGTGTGTCGTGCCTTTTGGATGCAGGCTCATGAATATCGTGCAGTGCAAGAAGGTGGAGCACAAGCACCTGTGGAGCCTACAAGTTATTAATAAGAGGGAAAATAACCTCAAAACATAATAGAAAACAAAATATTTTACTTATGTATTGTTGAATTTAAATGGTGAAGATTTGCGTCAACGGATCGAACAGTATTCAAAGTCAAAGTCAAAGTCAAATAAGCTTTATTCAAATAAACTTAATTATTAAGTACTTTTGAATCGTCTATATTTTCCTACCACCCGTTCTAGACTTTTTTAGCTGACAAGAAGAACGGGCGCAAGAAACTTATCAGCTGTAACAGCCATAAGTAACGATATTTACAAACTTGAATATATCGTTACCAGATAATTACAACAGGGTGACAGGATTATTGGCAATAACATAGACTTATTATATTACTTCAACAAAGTACTTATAGTAGCAAGTTATGTGTTACATCATTTCCACGCATTTTGATCTTTAAGATAATCGTCTACTTTATAATAACCTTTACTCATGAGCGTTTTTTTAACATGGTTTTTAAATTCATGCAAAGGAAGATCAATCACTTGTTGCGGAACTTTATTAATAAAGGCTATGCCTTTCCCCATAAATGAACCTCTAGTTTTTGCAAGCCTAAATCTTGGAACGGCAAGTTTATCTTTATTTCTTGTATTTAACTGGTGAATATTGCTGTTCTTAGCAAATGAATCATAGTGTTTCCTTACATAAACTAAATTTTCATAAATGTATTGGCCTGCCAAAGTTAAAATATTTATTTCTTTGAACAATTCTCTCAAGGTATCTCTCCGCCGTAGATTGTATATGGCGCGAACAGCTCTTTTTTGGAGTATAAAAATATTTTCAATACTGGCAGCTGAGCCCCACAATAGCAGTCCATACGACATTACACTATGAAAATAACTAAAGTATACTAACCTTGCCGTTTCAATATCAGTTAAAAGCCTTATTTTCTTAACAGCGAATGCCGCTGAACTAAGTCTACTTGACAAGGCTTCAATATGTGGATCCCATTGCAGTCGAGAATCTAGTGTGATACCTAGAAATTTAGTACTCTCAATCAACTCGACTTCATCGTCATTCAAATTAATATTTAATTTTGTCTGCTCAACATTAGGTAATGAAAATTTAACACATTTAGTTTTATTGGGGTTAAGTGCTAAATTATTGCTATTAAACCAGTATGAAACTTTAGAGAGGGCACTATTTACTTCGTCCGAACAGTTACTACCTCTGTTTACTTTAAAAACTAAAGAAGTATCATCCGCAAATAGTACTGTCTCACATAAATTATTCGCGTAGTTAGGAAGATCATTTATATAAATTAGAAACAGCAATGGGCCCAATATTGATCCCTGTGGCACACCCATATTGATGGGGGCTCCAGTAGATTCAGTTCTATTAATCACTACTTTCTGAGTTCTATTGTACAAATACGATTTCATAAGACTAACTGATTTATCAGAGACACCATAATGTTCTAGCTTCCTTAATAGTGTTTGATGATCAACGCAATCGAATGCCTTAGAAAGGTCACAGAAAATGCCAATTACATCTTGCTTTTCTTCCCAAGCGTCAAGAATATGTTTGAGAAGTGCAATTCCAGCATCAGTAGTACTTTTACCCTTGGAAAATCCAAACTGATTTTTATGAAGTATATTATTGTATGTGAAGTAATCTAATAATTGGGAATATATAATTTTTTCAAATATTTTACTAAGTGCTGGTAGTATAGATATTGGCCTAAAGTTAGCTGGGTCACTTTTATCCCCAGATTTAAAAAGAGGAATCAATTTACTATTTTTCATTAGATCAGGAAAGACCCCTTCGTCAATACATTTGTTAAAAATAAAAGCCAAATAAGGGGCTAGTATATCAATTATTGATTTAATAATGCTTGTTGACATGCCCCAAAGATCTTCTGTTTTTTTAACATTAATTGTTTTAAAAGCTTTAATGATATCTGCACTATTTATATATTTAAACGAAAAACTTTCATTGCACTTATCAACGCTAGACTCCAGAAGGGAGACAGCGATGTTGGGACAAGCACTAAGAGTACTGGTAGTTTCTACAGGTATTCTAGCAAAGAAATCTTCAAAAACTTTAGCGACCTCATTGTCAGATTCAAAAGTTTGATCACCAGTTTTTAAACAGAAGGAATTTATATTGGATTTTGATTTGCCCGTTTCTTTGTTAATAATATTCCAGGTAGCCTTAATTTTATTGTCAGCTAATTTTATTTTATTTGCAAAGTACTTGGACTTTGCTAAGATACAAACTTCTCTGAATGTTTGTGAATACTTCTTGACAAATTCAATGAAGTTAGGATCACAAGAAGTAGCTTTCTCTGCATAAAGTTCGTATAATTTCCTTCTGCTCTTATATATACCGGGAGTGGCCCAGTCACTAAATTTCGTACTATCATTACATTTGATCACTTTTTGTTTAAAAGTTTCACTGAATTCAGTTTGAACTATGCGAAATAAATGATTATATAGGTTATTGGCTTCAAAATTTGGTTCTGGTAAAGTTTCAATTTTACTAGTGACATTGGTTCTGAATTTTTCAATACAGTGTTTTTTTATTGGCCTACACATTATTTCCCGTTTAGGCGGAACATGATGGTGCTCAATGGAGGCTAATTGTCCACTGTGGTCGGATTTAATACAATTTAAAATTGATTTTTCAATGACATTACAGTTACAGAAAATATTATCTAAGCAGGTTGCCGATGTGGGTGTGATACGCGTTGGTTCATTAAAAATGTGTAGCAAATTAAATGATTTAAATAGGTTTATGAACCTACTCGACAATTTAGCTAACTTAGGGTCTAAGATGTCGACATTAAAATCTCCGCAAATCGCGATTTTTTTATTCTTCCTACAAGTCATTTTTAAGACTTCCTCCATAGTGGACTCAAACTCAGAGTAATTCGCGGTGGGGGGTCTATATACGCATACTATAATTATTTGATCAAGTTCCACACAAGACAGCTCAATGGTTCGTTCAATTGAGAGGGATACTACATCTTTGCGCTCTTTATATTGTAAGCTATTGGGTAGAATAATAAGGGAACCCCCTCTTATAGCAGATTTCCTACTAAACGAGCTAACAACTTTATAATTATCTAAACTTAAAAGTAATTCGTGCTTTTTCAGTTCAATGCTCAGTAACACATAACACATCAATATTTTCAGAATTTATGAATAAGCTTATTTCTAAATCTTTGCCAGAAAAGCCTTGCATATTCTGGTGTACAATTCTTAAACACTTTGGCTTTTCTATTGTTAAGTCAGGGCTAGAGGACGCCTCTATTGTCTTAGATGGTAATTTAAATGTGAAAAATTATTATTACTTGAAGTAAGTAAAATGTTATAATTATTTTTATTTGGAACAGATTCCAAAGTTGAATGACTAATGTCAATAGTTGATTGCTCAATAAAAGCAGTTGTTTTACTAGCCAGATTATTGGCTAAATGATTAAAATAAAAAGATAGCGATATTGCTATTTGTCTTCTAAAAGAATTAGGCAGATAGAACTTATCTTTTGTCAAGTAACAACTATTAAATAATTTATTGATGTCAATTATATGTAGCTGTTCACTATTATGAAATGCTACCGTATTCAATGTTACATTCAACTGATACCTAAAGTTATTTTCCATTTGTGACACACTTTTGCAATAAGGGAATGTGAACAAAATCACTTTTTTTACTTTTAAAGACAATAAGGAATTACAATAAGCTATAAGTTGGTGTTTGTTCACATTACCCCTATTTCCTATCAAAATTATCAAATTAGTGTTTTTATTAAATGATTTCTTAACAATAATTCTCATCAAGTCATCCAAAGTTGACCCAGGCATACAATAATTAATAATATTTTCCTTGGTGTGTTTCTGAATTAATTGGCCTAAATTCTTACCCATCTCATCGCAGAACATAATTGTTTCACAACAGTTTTTATCAGAAGATGGATTATTTTTTGTTGAGTTTTTTAAACCATTACAAGTGTAGGAGACCCCTGGTTCAGGTTCACATACTGAGTGGGTAATTAAGTTAGTTGGGTTATTATCAGAAACTTCAAGCTCACACACTGAGTGGGTAGGTAAGTGCTCTGGGGATACCTGGACAACTGCATCACACTGCTGTTTTACAATAGTATTTTGGTTAAAACAGCTACAATTCTGTTTTTTGCCAAGGGATTCGAACCGGTCTGTATTATAATTACACATGTCAATCATGTCATTTGCAGCCAGCATTTGGTAATTTAGCTGTTTGCGAGAAAAATCACTTAAATTATTGTACATTTCCCTAAGTGAAAGTTCCAAATTGTCAATTTTTTCACTTAATTG